>JAQQPM010000003.1:3821924-5095899 GCA_029339225.1 Phyllachora maydis
CGTAATAGGGCTACTGCCGCTATAAGTCCATTGAATCAGCTATATACCTCCTTATAGCTTAGGTCTAGGAGGCATGGAAATATAAAGCCGGGGCCTCCCTCCTATAGCTGGACCTATTAGGGTATTTCGACAGTATCTCTTACAATAGACTTCTAGCTATACTAGACTGGTTAGGGCTACCTATCTGGCTACTATCCTGGCTAAAGGAATTCCTCTCCTCTAGGACTACTAGCCTCCTATTCGATAGCCAAAAGAGCTGGCAAATCCCGGTACTAACAGGAGTACCCTAAGGCTTACCACTTTTACCAATCCTCTTAGTCCTATACCTACGCCTCCTATATAAAAGACTAGAGAGAAAATACCCTACTATTACTACTATAAGCTACATAGACGATACTAATCTACTAGCCTTTAGTAAAGAAGCTACAATAATAGTTAGGTAGCTAAAGGAAGCCTAGAGAGAGTGCCTAGACTGGGCAACAACCGCTGGGGTTACCTTCTTAGTAGTAAAGAGCGAGCTTATACACTTCCTCCTTAGAAGAAGGCCCTGGACTAACCCTATTAACCTAGGACTAACAGAGGACTCCCCCCTATAACCAGCTATAGAGGCCCGTTTTCTAGGGGTTTGGCTAGACCCTAAGCTTACCTGGAAGGCCTACGCTAATACCCTACGGCAGAAGCTAAAAACGTAGTCCCTTGTTATTACTAGGCTAGCTGGAAAGACCTAGGGACCTGGAATTGAAAAGGCTAGGCTCCTATATATAGTAGTAATAAGGCCGGTCCTAGCCTATATAGCCTTAGCCTGGTATACCCCTATACCTATAATATCGAATAAGCTATAGGGTATAACTAGAGGCCTACTAGCAGCTGAAAACGAGGCCCTAAGGAGAGTTATAGGGGCCTATAAGAGAATACTAATCCAAAGCCTCTACTATAAGGCTAACGTCCCCCCCCTTGACCTCTACCTTAACGCCCTCTCTTTCTCTAGCCAGGCTAGAATAAATAGAGCTATAGGGAAAGAGATAGCTAAGTAGAAGAAAGCCCTACGCCTTGCCCTTAGAAGTAGGACCCCTAGGACTAGCCTCCCCCTAGGCGGGTGTATAAAGCAAGAAAGGAAAAGGGAAGTAACAGCCTAGTGGTACTACTAATAACTAAGGAAGGCTATTAACGAGGAACCCCTTTATACTACCTAGAAGGATCGCTATTTATAGGAGGCTAGGGCCTCTAGCTACGACCCTTATATGGAGAGCCTCTTAGAGAAATCAGCCAAGGCTACTTTCTAAGAGGAAAACCTAGTTAAGGCCTTTAAGGAGGCCTTCCAAAGACACTACTATAACCTCTCTAAGGCTAAAAGCTCGCTACTAATATAGGCCTATATAGGGAAGATAGGCCTAAGGGGATTCCTATTTACCTATAAGGTGCCTAGGGTTGATAACCCCCTCTGCTGCTGCTACCTAGCTATAGAGGACATCCGACATATATTCGACGGTTGCTCGGCCTACCCTTCAGCCCTCTTTAAAGAAAGGGAAAGAGGGGATATATATAGCTTTCTCTATAGGCTTGAAAAAGGGGGTGGCAGCGCTGTACGCCCCCTAGTTCGCTATATCGCTACTAGACTGCCAGAATACTCGGTTGCTTAGAGGCTAGGAGCGGTCTAGCCTATACCCCTTTAGGCAGTATGTTTTTATACTCCTAAGGGGGCGGTATCTACTCTGGTAAAGATCAGCCTACCCCCTATCACACCCCCTTTTTTCCTATGTACGGTTATAGGTTTTTCACCCGTTATACGGTTTTCCTATAGCACTAGTTTAGCCCACCTAGATATCCCCTACGGGGATCAGATAGCGTAATAGAATCTATCTATTACTAAGGAATTTATCTAGTTATTAGAGCTAGGGGTTTTTAAATTCCTACTTAGGAGTCTATTACCTTCTAACCGTAAGCTTATTACCTGTCGAAACGTTCTTAAGGTTAAAAAGGACGCTAAAAACAGGCCTATTAAGTATAAATCTCGGTTAGTAGCTAAGGGCTTTATACAGGTAGAAGGCCTAGATTATACTGTAACCTACGCCTCTACTAGTATACCACCTACTTGGCGTATACTTCTAGCTATAGGTGCTGTTCTAGACTGGGAAATAGAACAAGCTGACTTTATAGGGGCATTTCTTAATAGCGCTCTTAGAGAAGAAATATATATGGAAATCCCTAAAGGACTATTAGACCTAGCGGCTTCTAATAAGGCTATTTATAAGCTTTTACTGAAATACGGCTATAATCCTTCTACTCCTAATATTATTAAACTATCTAAAGCGTTATACAGTCTGAAACAAAGCCCTAGAGAGTAGCAAGATAAGCTTAAAATCTTACTTAAGAGCCTAGGCTATCTCCCTTTTATTTCAGATCCAGGGGTCTTCTATAATGCTAAAACCTACTACTTTATCGTTACCTATGTAGATGACTGTCCATTTATAGGGCCTAATATAGGCTATATAACTGATTTAAAGAAACGGCTTAATAAGGTCTACGCTATAGAAGACTTAGGGCCTGCCGCCTATTTCCTAGGCGTGCAAATTATAAGGGATAGACCTAATAGGCGCCTGTAGCTTAACCAGTCATAGTATATAGAAGAGGCGGTTAGCCGCTTTAACTTAGCCGATTCTAAGCCTATATCTATTCCCTTATAGCCGGGGCTAGTAAGTCAACTTCAACTAGAGGAGGATATTGCTAGCTACCTCTATAATTCTACGGAAATTAAGCTCTATCAAAGCCTAGTAGGAACAGCTATATATATAATGCTCCTTACTAGGGTAGATATTAGCTTTACCGTACAGTAGCTCTCTAGGTCTTTAAATAGACCTACAAAATCACACTTAAACGCTGCTAAAAATCTTTTTAAGTATCTTAATAGTACTAAAGACTATAGCATCTGTTTTAGCTGTAACGGAAATACAGTAGCTAATCCAGGGCCTAAGCTTAGTAATAGTAGTAATACAACTACTAAGCTTAGTAGAGACTTTCACTCTAAGGAAGGGCCTAGGCCCCTAACTACTACCTCTACTACTATAGTAGATTCTAGAAATAGTCAAGGTAGTAGCCGGACTTCTATAATTAATAGTAGTCTAGTCCCTATAGGCTTTAGTGATTCTGATTTTACAGGGGATAAGGCTACTAGTAAATCCACCTACGGCTATCTATATAAGTTAGCCGGTAGGCCTATTAGCTAGAAAACGAAAAGAGCTACTACTATTGCTCTCTCTACCCTAGAAGCTGAAACTAATGGACTTATAGAGGCTATACGCGAAGTACAGTGGATTATAGGGCTATTTTCTAAACTTCACAGACCTATAGACTACCTTATTACTCTCTATGGAGATAATCAGGGCTCTATAACGGTGGCTAATGACCCAGCGCTACACGCTAGAACTAAGCATACCCTGCTGAAATTCCGGTACGTTAGAGAGCAGGTTAAGGCTAAATTAGTTACTATTATTGTTGGAACACTAGCCATGACTATGGGCCACATGTGCTGGGACTGCAGACTCTATGTAGTGGACCCTAGCTGACATGGATTGTTAGGTGACTACCTAACGATATAGGTCGGACTAGGATCATCGTACGGTATCTACCGTATAATGAAGGGAATATATTAGGGGCTAAAATCTCTTTACCTATATACTTAGAAGAGATAGATATAAATGAATAGACTATCTAAACTACTATATACTAGTATAAAGAGCTATAAACACTAATTAGTAATTTAGCATTGAATTATAGATTAGCAACGTAAAGAGATAAGCGTATATAGGTTGATAATTCTATTCTATAGTAGCGTATACTAGGAATAGAAGAATCATTGCTATATCTTATACTAACGCCTCTATTTAACTTCCCTCTATAATCGGCGTATATAAGGAGGAATCTTAAAGAAAGAAGAACTATAGATATTAGCCGATAGATCGTACGGTTGTTATACGATATCCAGCAGTTATATATAACTATATAACCCTAATAACTCTATATTTAGAGAACGATACTAGTTCTTATACCAAATACACTAACCTAATACTCTATGTTAAAAGAACAAGCTAGTTCTCTTACTAGATATAACTTACGCCTACCCGATAACACTATCTAACCTATAATAGTATTTATCAGATATCCGTTATACGACAGATACTATATAACTTAACACTTATAATACTATAATTAGCTAAGATATCGACCATTAACCTGGCAGAGAAGTTAGAAGCTAACGAATATCCTATATATAAGGAGATCGCTTATAGTAGTATAACACCAATCTATATATAGAAGAAGTATATTAATATTAAGATATAGTATAACGATATTACCATTAAACCTAGATATATATACTTAGAGGTAGCCCTAACGACTAGATTTGTACAATATCTAGCCGAACTTAGGTATGGTAATATACACCTTAATATAATAATCAATAATATAGGAGAGGAACTAGAAGGCTGGACATTATACTAGCTTAACTTTGTTAACAGTATATTTTGCAAGGAATTCCTAGCCCTATTTAACGATAAGGGTTTCTATTTTTAGAAACAGATAAAGATTAAAAGACTTCTTAAGATTATTAACTATAGGACTTATTATAAGACTAAAGAAGAATAACAACTACCTCCTCCTCTACTACCTGCTATACTACCCCTACCTATACCGACTGCCCTAGGACCTCTATAGCTAGATAGTTATTCTATAATATTTGATCTATATACTCTTCCTCTAATATGCATTGTATATACAATATCGTTAAATGAAAAGAGAACTTTGGTATTTTACAAGTAGTAGGACAAGACGTGTAACTATTTAGACACGCTGTACAACGTGCTTGCCGATAAAACACAATGGTTTATCAATATATATCGCCGGCTTAAGATTAATGAAAGCTAGTACGCGATAATCTTTCTAGATATTCTTATAGGACAAGCAGTAGATTACTTTCTATATTATATTAGGCCTAGACGATAGTAGGATAAGATATATAATATACTAGATAAGCACTTTAATACCAGTATTAATAAGAAGGAGTACTATAACCTATAGACTTTAGTTACCTATTATATAATATAGGCCGAAAACCGAGATAAGAAACCACTGGAAATCCTAGACGCACTATTCGACAAACTTACTCTAGTCTAACGAAACCTAAACCTAACTTTTTAGGGTAACGACTAACTTAAGGTAGCTATTGTACAAGCCTATTAAGGAATTTAAGAATTGGAAGAAGGGCTTTAAAGGGACGACATTAATACGGCAGAACAACTATTCGCCATACTACGCAAATCGTACTATACTATATAGATATGGCAGATAAGCTTTATAACTGACGTACTATCCTCCAACTATATATATCAACGATACTACAATTCCTGGAAGAATTACTTAAAGCCTAACTACTAGTATTATTTAAGGGATAGTTTATAATTTAGAAAGTACAACAAGTATAAGAAGAAGTTATTATATAATAAGAAGAACATAATATTAGGTATATACTAGATACTAAACTGCAAGATCCCTAGATACAAATCATAGATATATAGTAAGGAAGAATAGGAACAAGCAAAAAAGCATTATCTTATAGTAGGGATAATAGACGAATCACTTATAGCATATATTACTATATATAATAACAGCGACTAACCTGATACTAGTAGCTCTAGCAGTAAAGATTCTAAGGCTATAGCAAGTAACAACGACGAACTACGAAAGACCGGTACCTATTTCCTCTAAAGTACAGCATTTATCTATATAATAACGGGTAACGACCTATATCGTACAACAAGTTTCATTAACACTAAACATTTTGTTCTTTCAAGCGTCTATAACATAGAATATTAGAGGTAGCTATAGGATACCAGCGCTATGCGAATCTTATTATATAGTAAGAACTAAGTAATAGCACTTATATAGCAATAAGGTATCGATATTAATTAGACGCCAGGCTTATTATCCATTAAATTTAAGGATAGCTAGAATATAGTAGCCATCGGTACAATTACAGTAGAGAACTCGATCGGTATAGTAATATACTATATCATAGAATCCAACATGCCCTTTCTGTTCTATTTAAACGATATAATACGACTAAAGGTATACTATAATAACATAGAAGACGTTATTATACGATAAGACAGGATAAGGATTCTAGTAGTCTGCAAATAGGGCTACCTATTCTTCGACCTTGCTAAAAGCAAACACGTTCTCTATATAACTAAAGGACAGCTATAACGATTATATTAACGATTCGGGTATCCTATAGTAGATAGATTATATTATATGCTAAAGGACTTATTAAAGACTAACAATTATATAATAGATATCCTTAGTAAGATCTAAGATTTCTATTATTATTGCTAACTCTACGATCCAGCGCCTATACGATTCAAATTCAAGCTAAAGGACAACTGTGATTTCAATTACGAAATTATTGCTAATGTCGTATAGCTTAAAGGAGATAAAGCCCTCTATATTATTGATACTATAATAGTATTTCAAGTAGTGATTTTTCTAAAGGGCGAAACAGCGAAAGACATCTAGAACGTGCTATATAAGTGCTAGATCTATACTTATCTTAGACCGCCTAACTACCTGTTATATAACTAGGGTATGAATTTTATCGCTAAAGAATTCTAAGGTATAGCCCGACTAAACAGCGTTACCTATTGTATAGTGTCTATTGAAGTATACTAGGTAATTAGAAGTATAGAACAAGCGTACTGCCTACTTCGACAAGTATATAAGATCCTAAAGGCAGAACTAGGATATAATATAGATAAGTATACTATCCTTTAGATATCTATTAAGGTATTAAACGATATATCTAGACCTAGAGGAATTATACTAATACTACTTGTTTTTAGCGTATATCTATAAGTGTTGTACGATTTAGCTCCTTTAAAGGATATCGCTAAGTAAGGAGCGGTAGTACGAAAAGCTATAAAGGCGATTTGTAAATTCCGTATAGAATTAGATATTAATCGTACGATAGCTACCTAAAATAGACTATAAATTTTGGACGTCCTTTCGCTCCTTCTATAAAGTAAAGTCCTAGTATAGTAGGAGAAACCTAACGGTTCTAACCAGACTGGATAGGAAGGGCTATACCGAATTGAAGCTATAAACCACGTAACTGTAATAATTATAGAGAATACTAGACTATAGTAATTCCAGGCGACTTACGTTAAGCTGTATAACAGACCTAAGGAGACGGACGCCGGACAACCTATATCGTACGATAATAAGGCTATAGTACCTATCCGAGAACCACCGGCAAAATATAGACATAGATGCCTAGCAAAATTATCTAAGCTAATACCCCTAGTTAGATTCTCGCTATAGACCTATAACTAGTATTATATAACAGATATCTTTCTAAGTAAGAAGAAGATAGACGATAGATAACTAGTAACTGAACTTTAGGAAAAAGGGATTATTACTATACCTAGAGTACTGTTTAAGGAATCGGATATAAAGAAGATTAACGATCTCGTCGCTACTAGTATCTTTAAGTTTATCAAATTTAGCCTATAAGATCAACTAGGACAATATATCTATAGTACCTATATAGTATAAGGGATAAAGGGCAATAAAGAGAAACTATATAAGAAATCGAGGCTTGTTATATAAGGATTTAGTAATAATAGGAAGGATAGTATCCTAATATAGGCACTTACTGTACAACGGATAAGCATATAACTGATAATTACGTTAGGCCTGTTACTAATAAAGACTTTTGGCATAAAGTATATCCTCTAGGATATTATATAAGTGTATATTCAGTTAAAAGATACTCTAGTCCGGCAGATTATTGTATAACTGCTAAAGGAGATAACGGATAAATACCTAGTAGATATATATATACTGATTAAGAAGCTACTGTATAGACTGGCAGAATCGGGACTCTTTTGGTTCAAGATATACTATAACTACTATACTATAGTACTAAGAATGAAAGTCTTATTATACAACCCCTGCCTACTTTATACACTAGATAGCAAAGATCCTGCATAATTCGGAGTTACTACTATATAAACAGATAATACTCTTTCTTTTAGTAGTAAAAGCTTTGCTAAGCTTAAAGAAGACGAACTTTAAAAAGCGCAGTTCTGCGTAAAGCTAATATCGATCCTATCGTACAACCGTAATATTAAGTTTAATAGAGTATAACTTAAGTTCGATAATAGTAATATTATTTTTACCTACTAAGGATAGGTTAAGAAGATAAGAATCCTAGATATAGACGCTAAAGATATAGCCTAGTAATACATTTCAGAACGCATAAAAGGAGCCTATCTAGCCAGCGTCTGCTAGCCTAAGGCGTTGTACGACCTATTGGTTGTAGTGCAAGTCAAAGCACCGACGAAGGATAATATAGAGAATCTAAACAAGCAGCTATAATAGTAGATAGATAATGCCACTTAAGGACTCTGGTATATACTACTAGACTGGAAAGATATAAAGCTGTTTATCTTTACCGATAGCTCGTTTGCTAATAACAAGGATATAACATTATAGATCGGAATAATAGTAGTTTTAGCTACTAAAGAAACGGATATAGATTTGGCTAGCTATTGGGTAATAGCTAGTAAAGACACCTATTGTACAATCACTAGTTTTACTATCTATAGAAATATTATTTACTAGTCTTCGATAAAGTGCTATAGGGTTATAAGAAGTATGCTAGCCAGCGAACTTTATAGTATAATTTCCGGCCTAGATAGCAGCATTTCTCTAATAACAACTCTCGTATAACTAACATTAGTACTTAGCTTACTAAAGATTATAACTGTCCTGTACTATAACTTAAGGTTATTGTATCAATATTTAGTCAAGCTTAGTACGACAACTGAAAAACGACTAATAATAGATATCCTGGTAATACAAGAATCCTATAAGAAGAAAGAAATTAGAGAAGTCCGCTGGATTAATAGCTATAATAATCCAGTAGATATAATAACGAAAAAGAATCCGAAATAGGCGCTTAAAGAATTAGTAAGCTACAATAAGCTAAGCATTTAGATAGAGGTATATATAAAGGACAAGGATTCTATAGCTAGATGCTAATATATATTGTATAATAGGGAGCGGCAATAGTAGTAGTATACTAGCAAACTTGCTGGACATTGTACAATGTATTCTAAAGACTAAGACCGAACAATAAGAACTTAATTCTAGCAGTATAAGTATAGCCACTATACTTAAACTATCTATACTCTCCTAATAGACTTGCCCAGAGTAGTAAGGGCCTTGCTAGCTATAATAGATAGCTTAGACAACTCCTTCTTTATATCTATAGGTACCTTATTATCTAAGTCTAATACCTGTATAACCTTATAGCTAGAATCCTATTATATAACGAAGCTCGGATAGTTAGTGGTACTAGATAAAGCTGGTATGCTGCTATAGGTATGGTAGCTAGCTTTAGGGCAGCTGTATAGTGTTATAGGCAAGTGCTGGCGGCGGTGACGCGGCGTATATAGTACTATTGTACTATACTTGCAGAGCAAGCCCTTTCCTTAGAAGTGACACTTAGCGTATAAGTTATGCTATTTTCCAGCTAGGACAAAGTAGCCCTAGAAACGATATTCGCATGTTATCTTACAATAATAATAGGCATATAATATACGCCACTTGCTACAAGAAGCTATTAGGATTATATACTAATACTATTCCCTTTTTATTATATGCTTTAAGATGTCCTAAGGGTTCTGCTATATACTACCGGTCTTATAGAGCGTAAATAAGACATTTTTCGACGGTAGTGTATATATAGCACGTTTAAGATCCTATCTATAAGCGATAAGTATTATATAGCTAGTATCATAAAGCAGCTATCGTATAACAAGCGTTAGACTTACATTGGATATAAGCTTTATAAAAAGATCGTAATTAAAAGGATCTGCTATTAGGATTACTATAATTTGATAGGTCCTATCTATATTCTTATATACGTTTATAAGGCCAAAGTTCATATACGTATCTATGTTAAAAACGTTAATGAGGAGGAGCGAGTCGACATTGTTATGCAGAATCCTAATAGCAGCTATTATACAAAAGGTATCGTAAGATAAGAGATAGAAGATATCGATAGTACAAATTAATAGTAACAGCGAATAGAAAACTCGATTAAAAATACAAATTTATAATATAAAAGGGAAAGGAAAAGAAGAGGAGGGTAAAGGCAAGAGAACGAGCCTTTATACCCTAAGGGAAAGGCACGAGGGAAAGGGCAGAAGCAGGCGTACGAACTGATTAATCATCTGCCTATTATTCTTTTCCTATTATACAAGACCTACTTTCCTATTATACAAGATCTATTATCTCCTTAGTATAAGAACGGGACTTTGCATATATATTTCCTATTATTAACTTCCCCTAAATGCACTGACGCTAGAAATGCGACTATAAGTGCAGGATTATACGTAGAGGGTTATACGTATAATCAGGTTACTATTGTACCTTCTCTAAAGAATCCCCTGATTAAATAGCAGGTATTGTATAATAACTGTTATAAGATGCTCTCCTATGTCTGACACTTACTATATATACCTACCCTTAGACTCTACAGGCATACCCTATATACTCCCTACTAACTACTGTATAATTGGCATTGTACGATAGCGCTTGTGCAACTAGCACCTAGCAGTCTATACTGATAAAAGAAAAGACTACTAGTGTTAGAATACTAGCTATAACTACGGGCTATATATGCTAGGACTATAGACTCTATATGGTAGACCCTAGCCGACGTAGATCGTTAGGTGACTACCTAACGATGTAGGTCAGACCGGGATTATCGTATAGTATCTACTGTACGATAAAGAGAATATATTAGGGGCCAAAATCTCTTTACCTATATACTTAGAAAAGATAGACATAAATGAATAGACCACCTGAACCACCACGTACTAATACGAAGAGCTACGAACAATTATATATCTTAATACTAAGTGTATGCCGGCTGATGGACTTACTAAAGCCCTACTAGTTAGTGGTTTTCAGTCTTTTATTAGGCTTTTAGGCTTTCAACCTAAGGGAGCTTTTTACTAAGCTACCCTTTACCCCTATATATATACTCTATACTATATATATAGAAGGCCTGGCTTAGCCTGATTAGCTTATAAGACTAGTTAATAGTACCGGCTACTTTATAGCCCTCTGGAATTACCTAATTCCTCTATATAGCCTTAAAAGGCTTATAAGGTCCTAGCTACTGTAGTACAGTTCTATAGGCGCCCTTGTACTGGCATTAGCTCCCTGCGGCGTTAGGGAGGCCTATATTACTCTAGCTACGTCTAGAAGTACTCTAGTATATAGTATAGCTATATTTGGGAAATATAGGCTCCGGCTATTACTAGTAGTATACTTTCCTTTAGAGGGGGATTCTCTATGTGACTACCTGTTATTTCCTTACTAGAACTTGCTGAAAGAACGGAGTAAAAAAGGGCATAAAATTTAAAACCGTGCTAAAAATCGTTTTCTCTATAAGAGGATAAAGGCGTTTATAAGCCCTTTACTCCTTCTATACTCTAGTGCGTCTATCAGTCGCTAGGGTATAGAATATTTAGATATTATATATTACTATACGCTTCAAAGCTATAGTACCTATACCTTTAAATAGGTTATAGGTTTGATTTCAACATTATATATATTCTTACTTCTTTCTATATATAGTAGGGGTTTATCCTATATATATAAGGGCATAACCCCTTTGTCTAACGGAATAGTTCTGCTCTTACGTTCTTATTTCTTAGGATTCTTCTATTCTTTACCTATATATAGCTTTCTAAGGCTTATAAAGGAATAGAAGAATAGAGGGGGTGTTAAACGTACAAAATAAGCTATAGCGCTCTAACGGTTATAGCTTAGGCAAAACGGATTTCAGTTCTCGAACAACTAGATATATAGCTATATTCTAAGGGTGGACCTACTTTTGTAGATACCGCTGACTAAGCTATATATTCCACTATATAGCCTAGAAATAGCTTAAAAGGCTTTTCTATTTTTAGATTTATGCCCCACTTTTGTAGAGACAGCCTCCTTAGGCTGTATAAGCGCTAGAAATAGCCTTAAAAGGCTCTTCTACTAGGTCACCTACCTACCCTATACCTACCCTGTACCGCAGGAGCGAAAACAGAACTTATAGGAAAAGTCGTGCGGCTTACCCTGCAGCTTAGGTGGCCGTAAGTCGATTATTTAAAATCGCCAGCTTATTTGGTTTTTCGGGAAGTGACCATGCACCTACTACGGCGCTCCTGCCGTATGGAAGGCAGGAACGGTCCTGGAGGGTATATATAGGAAAGGAAATTGCGAAGCCTTACCTACTTGGACTAGAAATCAAGTTACTACGTTACCTACAACTATAAGCCTTATAGGCCTATAAGACCCACTGAAAGCCGTGATATATAAGCTTAAAGCCCTTATAATATAGCGCTATAGCCTATAACTATACCGTTATATAAGGACTTTTATAGAGGGAATACAGTAAAGGGCCCTACTTTACTATATTAGTACATACCTAGGAAGTGCTATTTAGGCCATATCAACGCTGTTGATGCCCCTACGTACCCTATACGACTACTACTAGTAGGCTATAGTGGTTACAGATCCTTATATAGGATTACCCATTCCAATAAGAGGAACAAGATATAGCTAAACGGAAAGGGTATTATAAACCCTAATACTACTACCCCTATCTAGATAAACAGGTCGATCTTCCTCTATTTACGGCATATACTTTGCTTCTAAATATAGAGCTAGGTAAAGTCAATAGTTATACTAGTAGGCCTTTTCGCTCTCATACTAACCAAAGGTATAAGGCTTTTAAAGGGATCTATTGCTACTAGTATAGTTAATAGCACTATATTAGCTTAAAATAACACCCCTGGAGGCTACCGACCTATAGCCCTGCTTAACTGTATCAGCAAGGTCCTAGAAATAGTTATAGGGACTAAGATAAGGGACATGGCCGAAGCTTTTAAGCTAATTCCAGCAACGTAACAGGGCTACTGCCGCCATAAGTCCACCGAATCGGCTATACACCTCCTTATAGCTCAGGTCCAGGAAGCATGGAAATATAAAGCCGGAGCCTCCCTCCTATAGCTGGACCTATCAGGGTATTTCGACAGTATCCCTTATAACAGACTCCTAGCTATACTAGACCAGCTAGGGCTACCTACCTAGCTACTATCCTGGCTAAAGGAATTCCTCTCCTCTAGGACTACTAGCCTCTTATTTGACGGCCAAAAGAGCCAGTAAATCCCAGTACTAACAGGAGTACCCTAAGGCTCACCACTTTCACCGATCCTCTTAGTCCTATACCTATACCCCCTATATAAAAGACTAGATTAAAAACACCCTACTATCTCTACTATAGGCTATACAGACGATACTAATCTACTAGCCTTTAGTAGAGAAGCTACAACAACGGTTAGGCAGCTAGAAGAAGCCTGGAGAGAGTGCCTAGACTAGGCAATAACCGCTAGAGTTACCTTCTTAGCAGCAAAGAGCAAGCTTATACACTTCCCCCCTAGAAGGAGGCCCTAGACTAACCTTATTAACCTAGAACTAACAGAGGACTCCCCCCCTCTACAACCAGCTATAGAGGCCCGTTTTCTAGAGGTTTAGCTAGACCCTAAGCTTACCTAGAAAGCCTACACCAACACCCTATAGTAGAAGCTAAAAACACAGTCCCTTGCTATTACTAGGCTAGCTAGAAAGACCTAGAGACCTAGGATCGAAAAGACTAGGCTCTTATATACAGCAGTAATAAGGCTGGTCCTAGCCTACGCAGCCTTGGCCTGGCATACCCCTACACCTATAACACTAAATAGGCTACAGGGTATAACTAGAGGCCAACTAACAGCCGAAAACAAGGCCCTAAAGAGAGTTACAGGGGCCTATAAAAGAACACTAATCCGAAGCCTCTACTATAAGGCTAACGTCCCCCCCCTTAACCTCTACCTTAACGCCCTTTCCTTCTCCAGCTAGGCTAGAATAAACAGGGCTATAGGGGAAGAGGTAGCTAAGTAGAAGGAAGCCCTATACCTTACCCTTAGAAGCAGGACCCCTAGGACCAGCCTCCCCCTAAGGGGGCATATAAAGCAAGAAAGAAAAAGGGAAGCAATAGCCCAGTAGCACTACCAACAACTAAGGAAGGCTATTAATAAGGAACCCCTTTATACCGCCTAGAAGGACCGCTATTTATAGGAGGCTAGGGCCTCTAGTTATAACCCCTATACAGAGAGCCTCTTAGAGAAATCAGCCAAGGCTACCTTTCAAGAGGAAAACCTAGCTAAGGCCTTTAAAGAGGCCTTCCAAAGACGCCACTATAACCTCTCTAAGGCCGAAAGCTCGCTACTAATACAGGCCTATATAGGGAAGATAGGCCTAAGAGGATTCCTATATACCTATAAGGTGCCTAGGGTCAATAACCCCCTCTACTACTACTACCTAGCTACAGAAGATATCTAACATATATTCGACGGTTACCTGGCCTACCCTTTAGCCTCCTTTAAGGAGAGGGAAAGAGGGGATATATATAGCTTTCTCTACAGACTCGAAAAAGGGGGCAGCAGCGCTATACGCCCCCTAGTTCGCCATATCGCTACTAGACTGCTAGAATACTCGGTTGCTTAGAGGCTAGAAGCGGTCTAGCCTATACCCCTTTAGGCAGTATGTTTTTATACTCCTAAAGGGGCGGTATCTACTCTGGTGAAGATTAGCCTACCCCCTACCACACCCCCCTTTTTTCCCTATATACAGTTATAGGTTTTTCACCCGTTATACGGTTTTCCTATAGCACTAGTTTAGCCCACCTAGATATCCCCTACGGGGATCAGATAGCGTAATAGAATCTATCTATATTAGCTTAAATAATCTAATAGAGACTAACAATAAACTTAGGCTTAGATATATATTTAGGGTAAACGCTTATCTTAGTTAGAAAGTCTATAGAGAAGACCTACCTTATAACCTATACTAGATTAACCTAGTCTTAGTGATAAAGGCCTGTAAAGAAGGCGCCCTTTTCTACCTTATTTAAGCGCTTTATAAGGTATATAATACTAAGTTCTGCCCTGCTTATCTCTAATAGAAGCGTAATTATAAGGCCAAGTATAATAAGGCTTTTAAACCCTTTTTCAACTCTCTCTCTATGCCGAGCTATACTTATATCTAGCTAGAGGAAGAGCAAGTTAAGATACGTTTTCTTCTAATAGAAGAAGGGAGAAAAAGCCGGCTTCTTAAAGTCACTTCTTATAGTATTAGGCCTATTACATCTTCTTTATCCTCTCCTACTTATAGCTCTTCTATATAAAAGGAGAATATATTTATAGCTCTAATAGTATAAACCAGAGTCTATTACTTACTACCCCTAGCACCTAGTATTATGTCTTTCCTATTATAGGTAGTTAACCCTATAGAGGTCTTAGATCTAGATCTAAGTCTTTAAGGTCTGTTTAAAAGGGAGGTTAATAATAAGGAAGCTGACTCTATAGCTTATATAATCAAGGTCTTTAGTTGGATTTCGGATTCTCTTAATATAGTTTAGCGCTAAGAGCTAGACATTTTCTTTTTGAAGTCTCTAAAGGACGTAGCTCGCTTTTTACAGGACTTTCTCTCTACTTAGACGGGTTCTAAGCTTTATAGCAGTCTTTATAGTAATAGTACTATCGATATTTTACTTATACTATAGAATACGATTAAGAAAGCGAACAATATGTTTGGTAATAAGGCGACGCAGCTAGCTATAGCCAAAGCTTTAAGCATAGCTTTTTAAAGTTAGAAGCGGCTATAACTAGAAAGTAATAACGATAAGCTACTAAGAGTAGGTCCCTTCTATACTCCTCTATCTAATTAGACAGAGATTTCTATTACTAGCAGCCTATGTATATAGATAAGAGAAGATCCTTCTTATAGGATTAAAGCTACTAACATTCGCTAAGGAATACTCTAGAAAATGCTTAATAGAAAATATAGTGATTCGAACAAGAAGGCCCTTAACCTAATAGAAGGTTAGAGTCTGCTCTCTAAGATTATATATAAGTAGGTCGCTAAAGGTATTAAGATTGTTAAGGAAATAGCTATACGAAATAGCTCTAGCTTAGACGATACTCTTTTAGCTTCTACCTTAGCTTTAGCGTTAGGTCAGGCCGGTCTAGCCCTATTTAGACGTCTATAAGGTTACCTATCTAAGCAATAAAAGACAGTTAAGACCAATATCGTTTCTCTAGTTAAGCCTGCTAGGGAATCTCAGATAGCCTGGTTCCTAGATACAAAAGACAGCTATTATACAATTAGGTTGCTATAAGACTTCTATACCCTAAGTATTAACTCTATTGTTATAGCGAAAAATACAGTTTCTAGCAGCGTTGTTAACAGCAATCTAATAACGCATACTAACAGGGCTTCCCTTATTTAGGGAGTAACTAAGTTCTATTCTTTACCCTGGATTTTCCTAACAGCTCTTTATAATAGTAGCCTACGACTATATATACTTCTAGATAGCAGATCGGAATAAAGCCTTATCTCCCTTAAGGTTGTAAACCACCTTAACCTTATAATTACGAAAACCGAGATATAGTTCTATAATTTATAGGGCAATATGCAATCTCTCTAAGGGGAGGTCCTAGTACCTCTCTATATTCAAGGTTATAGGGCCCTAGTCTACTACTATATCTCTTCTAATAATAGGTCTAATAAGGCTTATAATATCCTATTAGAAATGCCTTTTTAGAAGGACTATAAGGTAATTTACAGTCTTAGTAGTCCTAATATAGTATAGATAACTTTCTAGGACTAGGAAATTATTACTTACCTTACCCCTTTAGATATTACTAGAGCCCTTTATACTGTTAAACAGGATTTCTCTATATAGGAGGGGGATACTGTTAAATCTCTGCCTACTAGCTACTAGGACAGCCTATTTACTTTATAGGGATAGGTAAATAAGGCTAATAAAGTCCCTAACTAGGCACTTACTTTGGAAGATAATAATAAGGTCCTAGGAGACCGGATTAACGATAAGACTGTTGCTAATATTTTATATGCTTCCTTTAAGCAGAAGTCTAGCGTTTAGCGTTTTGATAAGGAAGGTTTAGAGCGAGTTATTAGTATTTAGAGTTTTCCTTATATAGAAATGATTTCTTCTAATTCTTTCTTTCCTTTAAAAACAGCTTCTAGTCTATTTCCTTCCTCTAATTAGTCCAAAGAACCCTCTATCCTTTAAACTTTTACTATATATAAGCCTATTAGAAAGAAGGTTTACCCTATCGATAATATCCTGCTCGATAGGTCGGTACTAGAAGGAATCGTTAACTAAAAGCCTGCTAAGTTATTACTAGCCTAGGAAAAGGCAACTCCTAGGTATAAGTACGATCGATAGGTTTTTCTATAATTTTCGGATTTACCTTGCGGTTCTTAACTGACACTTAATCGGTTAAAAGGCTTAAAAGATGTAACGTAACCGCTCAGCCATCGCTGCAAAAGACAAGGCACCTTGTTGCAAGCAGATAGCTTGAACAGGCGTTATATTGAAAGCGCTCCACTCCGTGACACAGCCCCCATTTTGATAGCTGTTGCACAGCTTATCGAAATGCCAATTTTTAGGCTTTCAATGCCGGTCGCACACCATAGCCTTTTTAGCTCGGGGATCCGGATCAAATGCGGCTACTCTCACTAAATATGTGGGTATATTTAGCGGGGACTAGGCTTTTGGTCAACTAATGAAAATTGCGCAAAGGAAGTTCTAGGTTGGAATTGAACGGACGACCACCCGCTTAATCCTCCCTCCTGGGCTCATAACTGTCACGTAAAGAGCAGGTAATGGATGTAAAGAAGTGAATGTGCCTGTTCTTCTCCTTCTCACTACGGGACCTGCCACTCCTTATATAGGCATCTCTGAGCCTGACAAGCAGCTTGTCAGGATGTCTAAGCATAGAGAGCCCCAGTCCCAGATGGGTCACTCCATGACCGTCACCATGTTCCGTCACAAAAGACAATATAGACCTAGCTCTCTAGCTCTCTAAGGACGAATTCGACTTGTTCGCCTATATACTCTTTAATAGAGAACAAGCCCTTATATAGGAATTCAAGGACCTTAGCTGTATTAATCCGTCAATTATTCTGCCTTAATATATTAAGACTATCCCTTACTCCACCTAGTAAGCCAAACATATGCCTATAGGTAAGGCGATAATTCCGGCGTATATAGACATCCTAAAGAAGCAGAAAGCCAAGGGGATCCTAAAAGACGTCTATAAAGCCTACTGAAATAACTAGTTCCTTGTTCGGAAGAAGAATAGTAAATACCGCCTGATCAATAATGCTTAGTAATATAACGCCGTTACTATCTAGGATACCTTTATCCTACTAAACGTACAGGAATTCTTAAAGGACTTTTCTAGCTATATAATTATATCTATACTTAATCTGTTTTCTAGTTATAATAATATTATACTAGATAAGAAGAGTCGAGATCTTACAACGTTTACTAGTCTAATCGGTCTACTACGTCTAACTATACTTTTATAAGGCAGTACGAATTCGGTTGCCTAGTTTATATATACGATATATTAGATCTTCTACAACTTAATACCCTAGATTTGTTAAGCTTTCCTAGACGATATTAGCATTAAAGGACTAAAGATACGATACAATAATGCCCTAATTATACCTGGAATTCGACGATTTATAGTAGAACAGGTCTAGAACTATAACTAAGTTTTGCTTAACGCTAAGCTAGTAGGAGCCTATATCGCTACGGTTAAGTCCTAGTTCCTAGTCTTAGAGGCTATTGTTATTAGCTATAAGTATATACTAGATAGCTGCTTATCTAACGATATTGAGATCCCGAAGATTTATAAATAGTCAACCCTAAAGTCTCTTTCTAAAGTCCGCTCTTTTCTTGGTATTGCTGGTTTCTACTGTATTTAGGTCCCCTATTTCGGCTATATTGCCTACCTGCTCTTTAATCTAGCGAAGAAGAACGCGATATAGGTATAGACGCCGAATTACTAGTACGCCTTTACTTATCTTGGTTTTCTTATTACCTCTATGCCTTGCCTTATACTACTTACCTATAGAGATAGCTACTATAGCAAAATGTATCTTATAGTTGACGCCTCTTTAGACAGATAAAGAGCAGTCCTAGAATAAAAAGGCCTAGATAGTAAGTAATACCCTTATTGATTTAAGTCTAGTATCTAGTCTCTAGCTAAGCAGTACTACAATATAACTAAGTATAAGCTCTAGGGTCTTCTTTATAGTTTAAAGCGGTTTTAGCAGTACCTTTATAGTATAAGGTTTATAATTAAGATAGATACTTAGGTCTTAGTCTACTTGATAAACAGCTTAGCTAGTAATATACCTAGTACCCTTATAATACGCTAGATAGCCTAGATTTAACTTTTTGATTTTGAGATTCGGTATATCCTAGGATCGAAAAACGCTATAGCAGACGCTCTAAGCAGATAACCCTTAACTTAAGCTAATATTAAGGAGAAGGCCTATAAAGAAGATATAGATAACTTTATTAACGCTTAGATTTTTACCTTAACTCTTAAGAAGAATGCGCTTAAGGGCAATTAGCCTAAAGAGTACTAGGAGTATACTGCCTATCTAATCCCGCTTTGAATACCTAATTACTTGGTTTATCGTAGCAATAGGGTTAACTTTCAACGTTAAGCCCTTAAGTTTTTAGTCTATAATAGGATGCTGTTTCTGCGTCCTACTTATAAGGGTAATTGCCCCTACCTTATAATCATAGATGCTAAAAAACAATAGCGTATCTAGTTAACTTGCTACGACAAAATAGGATACTATAGAAGGGATACTTCTTACTACTAGATCGCCCGACTATACTAGTAGCTGATAATCTACTTAGATCTAGTTAATTAGTACTGTTACTATAAAGTTTGTTAGAAGATTTGCCTATCCTAGTATAAGGAAGAAGCCTAGTTTACTACGCCTTCTTCAACCCTGTTTCTTAAAGTCCATTTCAATATCTAGTTTTTCAAGGGTAAGTATAACACTATAATCAAGGTATAGGACGACCTTACTAGCAATATTAAGGCTGCTATTCTTAGCGAAGTTAATTCAGCTTTTGTTTGGACTTTTATACTTTAGTATATGTTTCTATAATATAGCTTTCCCCTAATTATAGTTGTTAATAGCGGTTCTAAGTTTAAGGGCATAGTTAAAGTATCTCTAAAGACTATTAGAGTTAAGCGAATTACTAGCTTATCCTACAACTTAAGGGCTAATAGCATTAATAAGGCAGGTTACCTACTAATTTCAACTATACTTGCTATAATCATAGAGATAATAAGGATAGATTAGAAAAAGTCCTTATACTTTGTTCTCTAGGTTAACCGTACTTTGATTTGTTCCTCTCTTAGTATCTTGCCTTATTTTGCGCTTTTTAGTCAAGACCTAGTTACTGAGATTAAGCTTGATATCCCTTCCTAGCGTCTAATCAGATAGGAGCAAGTCTAGGCTAAGGTTTGTTAACCTAGAAAGCTAGCTAATATAAAGGCTGCTTTAGATCTGTTTATAAAGTATATTAAGTCTATTATAGATATAGAGCTTATCTAGATAGAGCTATAGAACAAGGTATTCAAGGCCTATAAAAACACTACTAAAGCGAGAAATCGCGCGTTATCTAGGAAGTTACGCCTAGATTAGTTGGAAATCCGCCCTAGTAATTTAGTCCTTATTTATAATAAGGTTAGGCAGATCGATATAAGTTGCTAGTATGAGCTATCCTTCTAATAGAAGGGCCTTTTTCAAGTCTTATAGAAGAGTTCTAAAAAGGCTTACCGGCTAGAGACTTTAGATAGGATCAAGCTTAAGCGGACTTTCCCGCTAACTATAGTAAAGAAGTTCTTCCGATTACATAGCGTCTTTGTTTATAATCTAAATAGACTATAACTAAGGGATAATTCCTAGCTAGAACGGTTTAGTAAGGACGATATTATTAGGCTAGGTATTAAGGATCCTAATAGGCTTAGTAATCTAGTTAGAGAAGAGGGACCGTTGATATAGGGAAGAAAAGCGGCTCTTAAAGGTACTTCCTAAGCAACTTAATTTACCCTAAGTTTTCGGACTGTTGAACTTAGGCTAGGTTTTCATTAAAGGGAAGGTAGTATAAGTTCTTTTATATACTTACCTTTTTCTTATATCTCTTCCCCTATTTATAAGAGTAGTTTGTTCTTTTCTTTTTCCCTAGCTCTTTGCTATATAAGTATTTATATACTAGCAGGGAGGGGGTATATACTATGCTATCTAGTATTCCCTTGATTTAAGTGTTTATATTATCTACCTTGCCTAGTTATAGGTCTAAGATTTTATTTTATACTATTTCGTTTTAGTTTGTTTTTGTCATAGTCCGTTGTCATCCTGTATATATATAGCTTCGTCTTACACCAGGACCTTCTGTCCTATATATAACAACATCTTTCCATAACCTATCTTTGCTCTAGCTATGACAGTTTGTTGTACCTATATATTCTTGCCAAATTAGCAAGATTCAGTAAGTAAAGAAAACCTCTTATTAAAAGTCCATTTTGACAAACGATTTGACGAATCCTCCTGTTTCTACATACACTTTAACCACGAGTTACTACCGATTCTATAATAGCAACTAATAGTAACTAATTAGCGGAAGACTAGCTCTAAGCATAAGGCTTAGGGGTACTAGGCTTTCTAGGAATGCCAGCTACTAACTTGGCTAACCTTGTCTTGTCTAGCAATAATCAACTACTCTATTTCCTATAAGCTACGAATTCTAGAATTTTAGGTATCTCTACCGACTTAGCTATAACTTCCTCTAAGGCCCCTTTCGCCCCCCCTCTAGCTACTTTTCCCTCACCCCCTCCGGCTCCTGTCTTAACAAGTTATATAACTCTGTCCATCACACATCCGAAAACACGTTCTTGGTCAGGACCGCTCCAAATCGACTGCACTCTTTTGCAATCCACTTGTCCAATTGAGGACTTAACACACGCTAAATTTGGCTGCGGCGTAGTCGCTCGTTCGACGGCGCTATAGTCGGATTCTAACTGTACGATGTGGTCGACTATGGCCAGAAATCTGCAGCTATAGCAGGGCGGGTATATGGGCCCTACAGTCATGTGCCTTAGCCCCGACTGCACTGACCCCTCTGACCTGGACTCTGCTAACCCTGCCAACCCGAACCCTGCCGACCCGAACCCTGCCGCCCCTAGCCCCCTAGGGGCTGTTAATAAAGCCCCTAAGCGCTCGGGCCACAGCTTCTTAACCTACCTTACTACCGCTGCTGCTACTACTACCACCACCACTACCACCACTTCCGCCGCCAACCCTGCTACTACTATAACCGCTACTAGGTTAGGCGATATATCGTTTGATAGCCCTTTTAAAGGGCTTTCTAGCAGTCAATACGCTACTACTGCCACTGCTGCCCCTACCCCCTCTAAAAAGAGGAAAGAAAAAGAAAAAGCCCTACTACCTACAACCCTCGCCCTTACCTTCTCTAGTCTTATAGACCAGATAGTCAGTCTTTTGGTTAATAACCCAGCCTTTAAGGAAATTGTCGAATATACCAGGCTAGCTAGAAAGCTAGCCTTAATGCAGATCTTGAAAGAGGAGGAGAAAAAAGCCCTGATATTTCCCTTGTTCGTTGCCTAGGCCCTAAGGCAAAAGAAGCAATAATAACAGCAATAACAATAGCAATAATAATAGCAGTAGTAGTAACAACCCCCCGCCGTTGAATCAGAGCTAACCCGCCGTACCTAGGCTGCTATAGCAGCGGCTAGGGTAAAGCCTACTAAGCTAGGCTTAGAAAAACAGGTCCTTATATAGCTAGGATCAGCCTCTTCCTCCCTTGGCCAAAAATCAGTCCTGGAAATCGCATAAGCAGTATAGAAGGCTATAGGGTACTCTATCAAGGGGGTAAGGACCCTACTAAGCGGTAACCTTATACTAGTAACAGAGGAAGAGAAGGTAAAGAAGGCCTTAGAGGAAAATACAGCCTGGCTAGCCTCTTTATTACCAGAGGCCTCCCTCTATACCACTACCTGGGCAGTAGCTGTTAAGGGGCTTATAACAGCTGATCAGATAACGGAAGCTAGCCTCTTAGCAGCTGTAAAAGAAGTATATCCCTTAGCCCTCTGAGCTAAAGTCTGGCACCTACTCTAAATCGAAAGAACAAGAGTCTTAGCACTTATAGCCTTTTCTAGCTAATAAGAGGCTTATAAGGCCTGTCAAGACGGCATCTTCTGGGCTTATAGGGCTCTAAAAGCGGAGCCTTATATCGATAAGGCTAGGGCCCTTTAGTGCTTTAACTGCTAGCGTTGGGGGTATAAGGCTAAATACTGCTACTCCTCTGCCCTTTGCTATAACTGTGGCTAAGAAAAGAAGAAGCATACCAACGAATTAGCCTATACTAGGGCCTAGAACTGCCAGAACTGCCAAGGAAACCACCATACTAGGGCAGAGGAATGCCCTGAAAGAAAGAAATATAGGGTACAAGTAAAGGCCTACCTTTAAAACAGGCCTATTAACTTCGACCTTCTAGGCCCTCTTAAGCTAGTAATATCGATAGAAGACCAGCTAGAAGGAGAAGAGGGCTATATAGTAGTAGCTGGAAAATGCTGCCGTAGATGCCCTTCTATAATACCTGCTACTACTACTACCGCTACTATAGCCCCCCTTTCCTAAAGGATAATAAGGGAGGCTTTCAGCAAAATCCCTACCGCCACCTTTACCGCTACTACCAACCCTATAGCTATGGCTATAGCTATAACTGTACCCTCCTCCCTAGAGCTAGCAAGGGGCTCTATAGAGGAGGAGGATATAGATATGCTTTAAGTCTTTTCTTTCCTTTTATTTCTACTCCTTTTGTTTAAGACGGCCTCCCTCCTTTCCTTTAGACTGCTTTTCTTCTACCCTTCCCTATAGCTGGTATCTTACTACTATGCCTAAGGTAAGAGGAAAGGCTATAAGGCTAAGCTTATAAGCTTTTAAGCTTTAAGCCTAGACCTACCTTTACCTCTTTCGCTGATAAGACCCCTTCCTTATTCCCCTACCCCGAGCCCTATATTAATTGAGATATAGGGCGTTCTTACGGGAGACAGGTAGGGGAATAGGCGCGATTTCCCTTAGTAGCCTCCTAGACAGCCTCCCCTTACGTTGTGTTTTTCTTTTAGTACTGCTTTTTTCCTCTTGCTAGGTTGCCCGCCTTGTTTAAGCTCGTTGGGGGTTTTTCATCCGTTTTCCGGTTTTCCTCTAGCATTAGTGTAAGCTAGCAGCTCCTTATAGTCCAATAAGGACTCTATAGGTGGAATACAATATATATATATATAACTCTGTCCTAACTCTTTAGCATTAATCCTCTAACCTTTAATAGAACCTTTATAAACTCTATCGAACGGCAGATAGCCTATATTACCTAGAAGTCCTAGGTCTTGGTAAAGCTTACTATCGATAAAGCTTTTTTCCCTAATACCCTAGTCCAAGTCCTCTATATCTTACAGCATCTTAGCAGAGAACCTTATTAGCGAATTTACCTAGAAGTAGACAAGCTAGTTGCACTAGTTTATAGCCTCCCCTCCAACGCTTCTATAATCATATATATTACTGACATTTTCGCATTGCTAGACCCTTAGTATCTTATAGAAGATGTTAGTATAATCAGCCTTACTAAACTAGAGAAACTAGATATAGATAGAGATAAGCTCTTATTTACCAACTTCCTAATAGAGCTAGTACAACTCTGTGAATATTCCAACTAGACCCCTATATAACGTGTTACCTACCTCTAACGGAAAGTAGGTCGAAAGCTATACTATACTGTCGTTAGTATAGTAGACCGACCTAGCCCTATAGACTTTATAAAGTAGATAGAGCTTTACTAGAAGCTCTAAAATAATATTACTATAGAATAGTATTAATCCTAGATCGGCTCTAGGTTGGTACTACCTCCTTAACCAGGATTTTATAATAATAGTAACCCTATAGTATTAGGAGCTATCCTAACCCTAGGTTCCTACCTTTCTCTTAAGGATAAGGCCTATAGAATCGACAACCGCCTCTACTTATATTATAATAAGCTAGGCTATCTCGCCTATAACTATAGAGTAAAGAAGAACCGACCTACTACTGCCTTGGCTACGGCTCTATAACTAAACTCCAAGGGAAAAGCCTAGGCCTAGGAATACTAGATCATTATCCTAGGCCTTTTACCTCTAATCCGGAGTTCATTATCACCTTAGGCGCAGTTCGTGCTAATTCTTCTTTGCTTTTTACTACCTTGGTATATATATAAGGTAAGGCGGTCCTCCTCTAAACCCTTATTAACTCTAGTTATTCTCTGCTTAGATTTGTTAATTCCTTTATAGTAGATCGCTTAGGGTTAAAGCGATCTACTTTGGATTTACCTTGCCCTCTACGCCTTATAGATAGTAAGTAGGCCGGTCTTATTATAGATTTCTATATCCTAGACCATTTATTTGGTTAACCTAATTCTGGTTGTACTTCTAAGCTATTATCCCTATATATCTAGCCTCTAAGCTCTTCTAGACTAGATATAATTCTTAGCCTCTCTTAGCTTTATATCTATAATCCTTTACTAGACTGGGCTTCTAGTACTATAACTATTAATAGAAGGATACTAGTTATACTCTAGGATAAAGACCCTCTAATACCTACCTAAGGCTCCTCTAACTCCCCTTTAATAACTAACTAGGATCCTTCTAACTTATAGCTTCTACCTGCTATACTATTCCTATCTTTTATAAAGTACTCTAGCGTCTTTAGTATATTAATAGTAGAACTCTATATAGTAATAGATATATTACTCTAAAAAAGGTTTACTACTAACTTGTTCCTAACTCTAGATAATATCGATACCTTCTCTTTTTATCTCTTTAGGGTATCTAACAAGGATATTAAAAAGTATCTTAAAATTAACCTACCTGTTTTAGAAAATGATATTAAGAAACTCTTGCTACCTATATATTACAACTTAATTATAGCTTTTCTTCCTATAAACTCAGAAACACTACCACCTTACTATCCCTTCGATTACCAAGTCGAACTTATCCCAGGCAAGTTACTACCGGCTACTTAATACCGCCCTATAAGCTCCTAGAATCTCCTAGTAATCCGGAAATACCTGGATAACTACCTTTCTAAGGGCTTTATACAGAGCAGTACATTATCAGCAGCTATACTAGTACTATTAGTAAAAAAGCCTGGTAGTAGGGTACGAGTCTGTATTAACTAGCGAGGCCTAAATAACATTATAATCAGAAATCGATATCCAATTCCACTTATTAGAGAAACGTAGGACATATTATACCAGGCAAAAATATATACTAAACTCGATATTATAGCAGCATTTAACCAGATCTAAATCGCCCCTAGTAACGAATAGAAGACTGTATTTACCACCTACTTTAGCCTATTCAAGTACTTAGTAGCAAATTTCGGCATAACAGGCATACCTAGCACTTAGTAATACTTTATTAACCATATTTTGTTTAATATATTAGACAAATATACAACTGCTTATCTGGATAACATCCTTATCTTTAGCGATATACCTATGGACCATACCTAATACGTCTATAACGTACTTATAAGGCTAATAAATGCAGGCCTTACAGTAGATATTAAGAAGTATAACTTTTATACTACCTAGACATAATACCTCGGACTTATTATTTCGACATCTAGCATCTCTATAAACCTTAAAAAGATTAAAGCAATTACGTCTTAGCCTTACCTAGAATTACTATAGGATCTATAGCAATTCTTAGGCTTCTCTAATTACTACTAACGTTTTATCTCCGGCTTTTTATCTATAGTATATCCGTTAATATCTCTTTACCGTAATAGGGCCTAGACTAGGCTATAGTTTAGTTCCTCTTAGGAGGAAACCTCCTTCTAACGTTTAAAGCAGGCTTTTACTATAACGCTTATCTTACAATACTTCGACCTTAGCTGTAAGATAGTAGTAGAGATAGATGCATCTAACTAGGCCTTAAAAGGCGTACTATCCTAATACAATTCGGAGGGGGTTCTACACCTAGTTGTCTTCTTCTTGGCAAAACATATACCAGTAGAATGCAACTATAAGATCTATAATAAAAAACTCCTAGCTATTATTAAAGCGTTTGAGGAATAGAGACTAGAACTATAGAGCCTAGACTACCCTATCGAAATATTTACAGACTATAAAAACCTATAGTACTTTTATATAACAAAAATCCTTAATTAGAAGTAGGTTTGGTAGTCTAAATTCCTAGGTAATTTCCGATTCCAAATTACCTATAGGCCTAGCAGTAACTACGTCGTACTAGACGCCCTCTTCTAACGCCCTGGCAACTTCCTAGCGACTTCCTTAGATTTATCAGACGCCTGGATTATAAGGAGATCTTAGGTTTTACTTCTAGACTTGAAATAGGGTTATATCCTACTTACTACTATCCCTCCTCTTCTTCTTCTTACGCTTAATACGTCTGATTTAATCGACTCTGTTATTTAGACTGCCTATTCTAACTACTAGGATTCTTAGAGGCTCCTAGACTACGTTTAGGACTCTAATTACCGTACATTTCTGCCTAAGCTTAGACCGCTCCTATAGACTACTATAGCCGACTATATAGTGATTTATAGCCGACTTTATATTAATAACTGTCTTTTTATCCTACCTAACAATAGGATAAGGCTATAAGTTATTTATAGAAACTATAGTCTATCGCTAGCAGGGCACCTAGGCTATAATAAGATACTAGAACTCCTATAACGCTCCTATTATTAGCCGTATATCAAGCAGGATATTATGCAATTTATCGTAGTATACTATATTTACCGCTATACTAAGAACGCTAAAGGAGCTCTGCCAGGCCTCCTTATACCTTTGCTAGTCCCTTTCTAGCCTTAGACTATAATAAGTGTCGATTATATCTTACCTTTTCCAACCTACTACTAATATAGGGTTAACTACTAGTATATTCTAGTTATAGTCGATAGACTGATAAAAATAAGACACTTTGTTGCAGTACCTAACTTTTCTACTACTATACTTACCTCTACCTTTATTATAAATATCTTCTAACTCTATAGTACTCTAGACTATATTATATTAGATAGGGGTACTTAGTTCGTTAGTACCTTATAGAGAGAACTTTGCCGCCTTTTAGGAATTACCCTATAGCACTCCTCTATAGCTTACCCCAAAACTAACAGACAGATAGAAATTATAAATGCCTACCTAGAATAGTATTTATAAGCTTTTATTTTATTCTACTAAGACGATTAGGTAGACTGGTTACCCCTAGTAGAGTTTGCAAGCAACAACTACAAGTCAGAGGCGACCTGTCTTACACTATTTTTCGCTAATTACAGATAGTACTCTAATATAGACGTCGAACCTAAGCTGCCTATAACTCCCCTATATACCAATGTCGAACAAAAAGAGTTCCTAAATACCTAGTCTATCTATAAGAGACTATAAAGAGTAGTTAACTATACTTAACTATTTATAGAACAAGCTTAAACTTATATAGCTAAGACTATAAATAAAAAACACTAGGACTCGGTTTAGTATAAAGTTAGGGATAAGGTATAGGTTAGTACTACTAATATTCAACAGGGTCGGCTACTTAAAAAACTTAGCTATAAGTAGCTTAGCCCTTAAAGGGTATCTAAGGTATATAGATAGGTAGTAGTAATATATATCCCGCCTCTATATAAGATCTTCCCTATCTTCCATATATCTCTAGTCTAACTTGCCTCTAAGGGGCTACTAGGCTAACATTCTATAAACCTACTATTGTTACCTTATAGAGCTGTTCTATCCGACGAAAGCCCTAAACTAGAGATTAAGTAGTACTTCGACAAGATACTTAACTCTCGCCTTAGAAATAGCGCCCTTAAATATAGGATCTAATAGCTAAAACCCTATAAACCTACCTAGGAACCAGCAATAAACATTCAAGGCTATACAAGCAATATACGGGATTTTCATACTAAACATCCTGCTAAGCCCGGCCTACCGGATTGGTTCTAAAAGTAGAGATTGCCTATTTTATAACGCTGAATTAACTTGGCACTGACTTAGTATAAAATGTGCCAAAACGGCTATAAAGAACCCTATATTCTATAAAATAACTACCTGCCTAATTCGGCATAAACACTCGTATAGACTGCTGCCTAAGCGTCCCTGTTATAAGGTTCGGTACTATTATACAGCGCCTTAGCCAGCCTCTTCTTCGAGGCTACTACAACTGTGTAATAGCTATTATATATATCAAGACTAGGCTATGTCTAATAAAACCATATATTACAATAGCGTACAAAATCTCCTAAAGCCTTGTTGGCGCCCTAGGGGGCAAGTAACGGTATAATATAGGCGTAGTACTAACGATGATTCTGCATGAAATTTTCGTATACGACAATCTTCTCTTCTATAATATATTAGCAACTAGCCTCTAACTTGCAACTAAACCTTTACCTAGACGCCACCTTATCAGTCACCTACTATAGAAAAAACTTTCGTCCTATTTATACTATACTTTACGTAATATACCTTAGTTGTAGTATCGAGGTTATATAGCAGCTAATACACTACTATAGCAACCTAGGACTGTTCTAGCTTGTTAAAATAATACTATATATTCCTAATAGGTCTATTAGGATCTGTCGTTAATATAGTGCAAAATCTCTTAGCAACGCGGTATATAGGTATATATTCCTCTATCTTATACTATAGAACCCCTATAAGCTACTATAAGCGTCAGTACTACATTATACCCGACTTGCTAGGAGCTCCTTAACATACCGCTAAACAATTAGCCTTCTTCTGCTTTATATAATGCTTATACTGCTGCCCTCTAGTAGCAGTTACTATATATAGCTCTATAGAAAAAATACTAACGGGCCTACTACGACGTATAGCTTTTATTATATAGAAAATAACAGACCTAATACATGCTTTATATAGGACCTCCTTTACTAGAGGAGCAGATCGGGGAATTAGGGCTATATCTATAAAGGTTCGGCGATAATTCGTAATAAAAGCTAACTAGGTTGTATAGTTGGTATATAGGGGAGAAAATTTTAACGACTTAATAGCGACTTAGGCTAGTATTAAACTTATAGAAAAGCAGCTTTAGCACTACGCTAGTGTTTGGCCTAGCAATAGGTAGATCTACCGTCTAATAGGGAAGGTAGGCCTAACTAGTAGGCTATAGTACCTAATTGGAAGGGTAGGTCAAAACGTATAGGCCTAGATGTAGGTTAGATATATATAAGCCTTAGCACTGTTATCTCGACCCTATATACAGGTCCTATTAACGCTACCTTTAGACATAAACTAGAAGCAATATACTTACAACTAAACAACGATACGTATAACACTACTATATATGATTATTATTTGCAGTTAAGGGCAACTGCAGTTTTAGGGTAGGGTGCTATCACAGTCCGTTATCATCCTATATATATATAGCTTCGTCTTATACCAGGACCTTCTGTCCTATATGCAACAACATCTTTCTACAACCCATCTTTGCTCTGGCTATGACAGTTTTAGCTCTTTTCTTCTTAGAAAGTAGAAGCTTTATTCATAGCTTATACGGTTGGTTAAGGGAAGGAGCATATTTAGCGTTAACGGATCCTATTACTTAGCTAGCTAACTACCCTACTAACCCTTAACACCTACCCTAACTTATTTTCCGGACTACTACCTAGCTTGCCCTTCTAATTACTTAGTATAGTATGTATTAACTACTAGATTAACCGACTTCTGCTTAACCTGCAATTACTATACCTTATAAACAGTTTCCTTATTCTATTAGTTGACTATTATATCCTTAGTACGAAAGTTGCCTAGGTTAAACCAGTATAAAGCTATTATCTTTTCGGCCTATTTAGACGCCGAAAGCAGCTATTTATTATAGGAAGAGCCGATATATACCTATAAGTACTTCTTATCTTAGAAGACGCAGTTCCTATAAGTACTATAGTCGACTTCTAGAACCAAGATATAGCAAATAAAAGGCTAAGCTACGTTTAGACAAGGACTACTAGTATTATACTTGTTAGGTAAACTTAACTGAAATTGGGTTTTATTATATTCCTTATAGTTTACTATATTACTATCTACTATATCAGTTCTAATTAGACGTTTAAATATAAGTTTAAATATACTAATAGCTAAACTCTTAGACAAAGAGACCTTAGACCTAGTATAGTTGGTTACTACAAATTTCTTAGATATACTTGCCTAGGAAGTCTAACCTAAAATACTTAATAGTAATAGGGGATCGATGTCTAACTATAGAGAAAGAGTAGTTAAAGCAGATAGTAGTAGGATCTTAACTACTTTCTACTAGCTAAGTAGAAGATGGACAGTTAAGTAGACTAGGTTTTAGACCTAGAGATATATACTATTAATAAGTATTAGCCGGTTCTTCTTTGAAAATCCAGATCTAAAATATACTATGTCTGATTATAGCTAGGTTTAGCAGTAGGTACTATATACGATTAACAAAGTTATAGAACTTTGTATTATTGACTATCTTTTAGATTACCTACTTTAGAAAGATATAGAATCTTCTAGGATTAGTAGGGAAAGTAGTTACCTAAGTTTCAGGCACCTAGAATACCTTAAGACGAATCGGATATGCTACCTAGCTTATAAAAGCTTTCTTAACAAGAGTGTTGGACAATATCTCTATATTAATAAGATTAAGTAGGAAAGTTAAGTTTTAAAAGAGAATAAAGTTGGTTTATTAAGGTTAGAAAAGTTTTTATAGAAGGAAGAGAGGAAGAAAGGCAGGTCTTTATACCTAAGGAAGCCACCTATACTAGTCCCGATTCTAATTAAGAGAGGTTAACAAAAAACTAAGTAAACCTGATTATACTATACCGACTTTTAGGAGCAAACAGCTTGCTTAATAGCAGGAAAGAATTTTCATATGCCTTCCTCCTCTAAAAGGACTTGCCTTATATTAAGACCTGCCCCTTCTTTAGATTTTTCTCTCCCTAATATCTCTAGTATAACCTTCTTAGACCTTTGCCTTTTCTAAGATCTTTTTCTTAGTACTTTTAGTAAAGATTTTCAGCCCTCTAGCTCTAACTTCCTCTAAGCGATCTCGCTTGTTATTTCTACCTTCTCTCTATAATTATTTAAGATTAAGATACCTTTAAAGAAGGGATCTAGTAAGCAGGCTCTACCCTAGATAAACTCAGATTTAAATAAGGTTCTCTAAAAGGAGCAGTATCGCTATATAATCAGTAGGCCGGTATATAGAAAGGATAAGGACAAGCTTATACTAGTAAGCGCTTTAACAATTCCCCTATTAATACTATAAAGACTATAGTTATTGCCTTTTAAGCTTTGCTCTTTGCTATATAAGGTGTAGTTCTCTCTATATAAGCTGTACTTGATACTGTACAAACTCTAGTCTTCTCTTTAAAAGTTATAGGGTACCTTAAGCAAATTTAAGTACTTGTCTATAAGAGGTAAGGATAATGTAATTTCGATTTCCTTAGGTAATATCCCTTAAACTAAACTGCCTATATCGAATCTAGTTAAGTCCTTAATGAAGCGCTTTAATAGGCCCAGCTATATATACTTCTATTTGACTTTTAAAGATTTTAAAGTACTTAGAAAGGAGACCAACAAGTATAGTACTTCTAAAGATATCAATAACATTACTAACCGCTATACTCTACTTAGTAGTAACTACTTTGAGCTAGTAGATAAGATTGCTTTTTACCTAGAGTAGTATATTACAAAGAACAGCTAGCGAGACTTCTTTAATAAGATAACTATTAATAAGGAGGATTTCGACCATTACTTTCCTAGGATAGCTAGTTGAGTTGCTACAATTATAAGAGAGAAGGTCCTAGGCTTAGATCTCCGATCAGTTTTAGCCATCCTATATAATATATATAGGATATAGCTAGAACGAGCTTGGATAACTAATAACTATATTAGAATATAGGGCGAGGACCGACACCTAAAAACGAAAAACAAGTTTTTGGTCAAAACTACACCAAATCGCGTGCAACCACATCCATTTGAACCGTCCGATTAAGGATATAACGCCCGCCAATTTTCGCTATAGCGCTGTCGGTTGCGCGACAGCCCTAGGCATGCGAAAATACAGAAAATAGCAAGCCTAGCTGCCCTCTTACAACTGTAATTTCCTTGTATATAGGCTACTAATGCAGCTCTACGCTCTAGCAACCCTGCCCTACCTATAGCTAACGATAATAATAACAACCCCCTAAGCTAGCCCCTAAGTATAGACTAACCCCTAAGTATAGACTACCTAAATAACGATATAGAGATGGAAGACTGTTAAACTACCACCTTTACTACTGCTAAAGAGACTGCTATAGGTGCTATAACCATAGTACCTATAGTACCTAGCTCTAGCGCCCCTCCTACTATTAACGCCTCTACAATTAGCGCCCCCCCCTTAACTAACGTCTTTACCCCTTTCCTTAGGGGCCTAAACGGCAGCCGGCATGCCCTAGCCCTAACCCCCTTTAGCTAGAAAACCTCGAAAAAGCCGGGAAAAAAATCGGAGAAAAATACAGGGAAGGAAGAAAATAACAATAGTGCCGCTAAGGCCAACCATATCGCCCTAATAACTAAGAAAACCGCCTAGACTGCCCTTAGCCCCTCTAAGCTTGCTCTTACACTCTCTAGCCTCCTAGACCGGATAATTAGCCTAGCTAAGGACAGTACTAACTTCTATAGTATAGTAGAAGCAACTACTAAAGCTAGGTAAATCGCCCTTATAGCCCTGCTCTAGGACCCTTCTAAAGAAGCCCTAGCTATAGCAATAGCTCTAGCACCCTAAAACCGCCCTACTGCCCTAAGAACGCCTAAACTACAGTACTAGTAACACCCTTAGTAGCCTAGCTACTACTAGTAACAATAGTAGCAATAATAGTAACAGCCTAGCCACTACTAGCCTATAGCCTCTACCAAGGCTAATATAGCTAGTAAGCTAATAGCTAGCAAGGTAACTAGGCCTGGCCTAGAGTACTAGGTACTTATCCGACTAGGCTTAGCCTAATAATAGGTACTAGCTAAATCTGCCCTAGAGATAGTATAGGCTATCTAACAGGCTTCTAGCCTAGCTGTTCAGAGGGTTTGGACGCTCTTTAGCGGTAACCTTCTACTAGTTACAGAGAATATAGAGATAAAGAAGAGCCTAGAGAATAATACTGCCTAGATTACAAAGGCCTTTAGAGAGAAGGCCTTCCTATATACCATAACCTAGGCAGTAGCAGTTAAAGGCCTTACAGTCTATAACCGGGTTATAGAGGAAGGCCTATTAGAAGAGGCTCAAAAGTAGCACCCTATAGTAGTTAGGGTAAAAGTCTAGTACCCTTAAGGGCTAGAAAGGACTAGGGTTAAGGTATTAATAGCCTTTACCTCCTTAGAGGCAGCCTAGAAGGCCTATAAGGAGGGGGTCTTCTAGAGCTACCAAGCCCTAAAAGCAGAGCCTTAGATCGACGAAGCTAAGCCTATCTAATACCTATAGTACTGGAAATAGGGCTATAGGGCTAAGGTATGCCAAAGTAAGAAGGAGATCTGCTATAACTATAGCGCTAATAGCCATACTACGCTAGAAGCCCCTACCTACTCTAGGGCACCCTGCTGCTACAACTGCCGCCAAGCTTACTATACCTACTTAGAGGCCTGCCCCTACCTAAAAGAGGTATAGGTATAGGCTAAGGGATATCTATGTTCTAGGCCTAAGGCCTTTAACGTTAACCAACCGCCCTTATACCAGTAGTACTAACAGCAATAGCAATAGTAGTAATAGCAATAATAGCAATAATACCCCCTTTAGCAGGCCTTATTACAAGAGGAGGGGGAAGAAGGCTATACTATAGTCTTGGGGAAGAGATAGAGGGGCCGACCAATAGTATCAAGAGGGTTAACCCCTAACTAGAGTACAATTACCGCCTGCTTTAGCTACCTAAGCGGCTAAACCCCTCCTTCTACTACGCTAGCTATAAGCCCTAAAAGGGCTATAAGACCTACTAGAACCCTAGAGCCTATAAGAGCCCCTAGACCCCTAGATACTGGACCTAGACCGGACCTAGATACTAGACTAGCTAACGCTACTACTATAGAATAACCACTGCCTACTATACAGCTAGAGGAGATGGAGATATAAAGGTACGCCTCTAGAATATATAGGGCTTAAAGGAAGTATAGGAAGTACTACTTTCTATAGCAAAAGAAGAAATACTTGCTATATAAGAGCCCTGGATTAATAGGCAGGTACAGCACTCTATCTACTGCCCTAGATTAGCCCTTTACTACCTTGTTTTTACCCCTAATAGATAAGCCTTACTTTATATCTATAAATTACTTCTACTAGTAACATGGACTTACAGCTATAGCTTAGACTAGGCTAGAGCTACTATATAGACTAAGAACAGCCCCTTTACAGTCTAGTCCCTATATAACAACCTCTAACCCTAGACTAGCCTAACCCCCTTTATAAAGGAAATAAAGGGGAAGATTAATGCCTACCTAGGCCTTTACCTTCTAGCTAGGGACTTTAACCTTTATCACCCCCTATAGGACTAATATAACCGCTTTAGCCCTAGGTTAGAAGACCTACTGCTATTAACAGCAGAGTAGGGACTTACCCTCTACACCCCCTATAGCGCTATAACTAGGGCGCTATAGAGGAGCTAAGCAGGTAGGGCCTTAACTATCAACTACTTCTAGCTTAGTAGTAGCCTTACCTGCTCCTATACTAGCTCGGATATACGCTTATGCTTAGACTACTACCCCTAAGTACTAGATATTAACCTAGAAAACATAGAAGCCCTACCGCCGCCCCCTTAATTCTAGTAGAAGAAGATAGATAAAGAGGGGGTAGTAAGAGAGGCTAGCTCCTTAATATATAATATAGAGGGCTATAGATATCTATTACGCCTCTCTAACCTAGCTGAGCTCTAGGAGGCCTATAGGCAACTATTAGAGGAACTCTAGCGTATTACTAGGGCTATAACCCCTAAAGAAGCCCCGGTAACTACTAGAAGGAGGAATACCCCCTAGTAGAACAACGAAATCTACCAGGTAGTCTAGAAGAGAAAAAGGGCAGAAAGACGGCTCTAACGCTCCCCTAGCAACCAGGCCTTCCTTACTGCCTATAAGTCAGCCTAGAAAGAGCAAACAAAAGCTATAAAAGAAAGTAAAAGGAAGACCTAGAGGGCTTTTCTATAAGAGGCTAGAGAAAAGCTAAAGAAGCTCTAGCAACTAGAAAGATAGGCTAGGCTATAAAGCACTACCGCCCTACCCCCTCCTAAGCTGCTAATCCTTAGATAAGCCAGTACCTTCTAGAAGAAGGTAGAGGCCCTTTCCACATGCTTCTTCCCCCCCTCCCCCTAGGAGGATAGCCCGGAGGAACCCCTAATAGGCCCTAGGCTACTAGTTAGCTAGACGGTTAGGCCGGACGATATAAAAGAGGCTATTAAAACAATAAAACCCTAGAAAGTACTAGGACCTAACGGACTCCCTATAGGCTTTTAAAAGGCCTATAGTAACCCCTTATACAAGGTCCTTACTATTGAAATGGGTAATCCTATATAAGGATCTGTAACCACTATAGCCTACTAGTAGTAGTCGTATAGGGTACGTAGGGGCAGCAACAGCGTTGATATGGCCTAAATAGCACTTCCTAGGTATGTGCTAATATAGTAAAGTAGGGCCCTTTACTGTATTCCCTCTATAAAAGTCCTTATATAACGGTATAGTTATAGGCTATAGCGCTATATTATAGGGGCTTTAAGCTTATATATCACGGCTTTCAGTGGGTCTTATAGGCCTATAAGGCTTATAGTTGTAGGTAACGTAGTAACTTGATTTCTAGTCCAAGTAGGTAAGGCTTTGCAATTTCCTTCCCTATATATACCCTCCGGCACCGTTCCTGCCCTCTACACGGCAGGAGCGCCTTAGTAGGTGCATGGCCACTTCCCGAAAAACCAAATAAGCTGGCGATTTTAAATAATCGACTTACGGCCACCTAAGCTGCAGGGTAAGCCGCACGACTTTTCCTATAAGTTCTGTTTTCGCTCCTGCGGTGCAGGGTAGGTATAGGGTAGGTAGGTGACCTAGTAGAAGAGCCTTTTAAGGCTATTTCTAGCGCTTATACAGCCTAAGGAGGCTGTCTCTACAAAAGTGGGGCATAAATCTAAAAATAGAAAAGCCTTTTAAAGCTATTTCTAGGCTATATAGTGGAGTATATAGCTTAGTCAGCGGTATCTACAAAAGTAGGTCCACCCTTAGAATATAGCTATATATCTAGTAGTTCGAGAACTGAAATCCGTTTTGCCTAAGCTATAACCGTTAGAGCGCTATAGCTTATTTTGTACGTTTAACACCCCCTCTATTCTTCTGTTCCTTTATAAGCCTTAGAAAGCTATATATAGGTAAAGAATAGAAGAATCCTAAGAAATAAGAACGTAAGAGCAAAACTATTCCGTTAGACAAAGGGGTTAGGCCCTTATATATATATAGGATAAACCCCTATTATATATAGAAAGAAGTAAGAATATATATGATATTGAAATCAAACCTATAACCTATAAAGGTATAGGTACTATAGCTTTAAAGCTTATAGTAATATATAATATCTAAATATTCTATACCCTAGCGACTAATAGACGTACTAGAGTATAGAAGGAGTAAAGGGCTTATAAACGCCTTTATCCTCTTATAGAGAAAACAATTTTTAGCATGGTTTTAAATTTTATGCCCTTTTTTACTCCGTTCTTTCAGCCAGTTCTAGTAAGGAAATAACAGGTAGTCATATAGAGAATCCCCCTCTAAAGGAAAGTATACTACTAGTAATAGCCGGAGCCTATATTTTCCAAATATAGCTATACTATATACTAGAGTACTTCTAGACGTAGCTAGAGTAATATAGGCCTCCCTAACGCCGTAGGGAGCTAATGCCAGTATAAGGGCGCCTATAGAACTGTATTACAGTGGCTAGGACCTTATAAGCCTTTTAAGGCTATATAGAGGAATTAGGTGATTCCAGAGGGCTGTAAAGTAGCCGGTACTATTGACTGGTCTTATAAGCTAATCAGGCTAAGCCAGGCCTTCTATATATATAGTATAGAATATATATATATAGGGGTAGAGGGTAGCTTAGTAAAAAGCTCCCTTAGGTTGTAGACCTAAAAGCCTGATAAAAGACTGAAAGCCACTAACTGGTAGGGCTTTAGTAAGTCCGTTAGCCGGCATACACTTAGTATAAAGATATATAATAGTAACTATTTTAGCCTTAACCTGCTCTCTAACGTACCGGAATTTCAGCAGGGTATACTTAGTTCTAGCGTGTAGTGCTGGGTCATTAGCCACCGTTATAGAGCCCTGATTATCTCTATAGAGAGTAATAGGGTAGTCTATAGGTCTGTGAAGTTCAGAAAATAGCCCTATAATCCACTGTACTTCGCGTATAGCCTCTGTAAGTCCATCAGTTTCAGCTTCCAGGGTAGAGAGAGCAATAGTAGTAGCTCTTTTCGTTTTCCAGCTAATAGGCCCACCGGCTAACTTATATAGATAGCCGTAGGTGGATTTACTAGTAGCCTTATCCCCTGCAAAATCAGAATCACTAAAGCCTATAGGGACTAGACTACTATTAATTATAGAAGTCCGGCTACTACCTTTACTATTTCTAGAATCTACTATAGTAGTAGAGGTAGTAGTTAGGGGCCTAGGCCCTTCCTTAGAGTGAAAGTCTCTACTAAGCTTAGTAGTTGTATTACTACTATTACTAAGCTTAGGCCCTAAATTAGCTACTGTATTTCCGTTATAGCTAAAACAGATGCTATAGTCTTGGGTACTGTTAAGATACTTAAAAAGATTTTTAGCAGCGTTTAAGTGTGATTTTGTAGGTCTATTTAAAGACCTAGAGAGCCACTGTACAGTAAAGCTAATATCTACCCTAGTAAGGAGCATTATATATATAGCTGTTCCTACTAGGCTTTGATAGAGCTTAATTTCCGTAGAATTACAGAGGTGGCTAGCAATATCTTCCTCTAGTTGAAGTTGACTTACTAGCCCCGGCTATAAGGGAATAGATATAGGCTTAGAATCGGCTAAGTTAAAGCGGCTAACCGCCTCTTCTACATACTGTGACTGGTTAAGCCATAGGCGCCTATTAGGTCTATCCCTTATAATCTGTACGCCTAGGAAATAGGTGGTAGGCCCTAAGTCTTCTATAGCGTAGACCTTATTAAGCTGTTTCTTTAAATCAGTTATATAGCCTATATTAGGCCCTATAAATAGACAGTTATCTACATAGGTAACGATAAAGTGGCAGGTTTTAGCATTATAGAAGACCCCTAGATCTAAAATAAGAGAGAGATAGCCTAGGCTCTTAAGTAAGATTTTAAGCTTATCTTGCTACTCTCTAGGGCTTTGTTTTAGACCGTATAACGCTTTAGATAGTTTAATAATATTAGGAGTAGAAGGATTATAGCCGTATTTCAGTAAAAGCTTATAAATAGCCTTATTAGAAGCCACTAGGTCTAATAGTCCTTTAGGGATTTCCATATATATTTCTTCTCTAAGAGCGCTATTAAGAAATGCCCCTATAAAGTCAGCTTGTTCTATTTCCCAGTCTAGAACAGCACCTATAGCTAGAAGTATACGCCAAGTAGGTGGTATACTAGTAGAGGCGTAGGTTATAGTATAATCTAGGCCTTCTACCTGCATAAAGCCTCTAGCTACTAACCGAGATTTATACTTAATAGGCCTATTTTTAGCGTCCTTTTTAACCTTAAGAACGTTTCAACAGGTAATAAGCTTACGGTTAGAAGGTAATAGACTCCTAGGTAGGAATTTAAAAACCCCTAGCTCTAATAACTGGATAAATTCCTTGGTAATAGCCTCTAACCACTTACTACGCTCATCTCTAGGTAGTTTTAAGACTTGCTTATAAGTAGTAGGCGTACTATCCTTAGATATTACCCTTTTTCGAGCCTTATAGACAAAAGACAGTATATAGCTACTAGTCTTAGCTAAAAGCTTATAGTAATCGAGCTGCATTTTATCCCCCTCTGAAATAAGATCACTATTATTAAGAGGTTCGTTCGTTATAGGCTAATTAGGCGCTATAACTTCTATAGGCTTATATGCAAAAATAGGCTCTATAGTTTGGGGAAACACCTCTGGTAATTCAGGCTTTCTAATAGATATAGTAGGCCTAGTAGACTCTACTATAACCGGATTTATAGGCTTATCCGGTAAGGGTTCATCTAATTCACTATTGGAAGAAGATTCATAGGGTTCTAGCTTACTAGGTCCTATTTCTATACTAATAGGCTTTTTAGTATTAAGATTAGAAGGGTCTAGGCTGACAGCCCCCTCCAAATCTAAGTCTAGGTCTACTAATTCCCCCTCTAAAGCCGTATTATCAGTAGGCTGACTTAGTACTGTATTATCCTCTATAAACTTAACAGTAGAGGTTTTAAGTACTGCTCTTCTAGACGGTATATATACTAGGTAGGTCTTAGAACCTAATACCGCTAGTAATTTACACTCTTCCGTTCTAAAGGTAAATTTAACGATTTAGACCGTTTTTCTAGAGGTATAATCGCCTCTCCTCTAGCGCCTATAGCCCTATAGCGCTCTAGGTTAGGTATATGTGGAATACCAGGCTCTAGCTCGTCAAATAGCGCCTAGAAAGGAGTGGTTTCCTTATTAGTTATAGCTATACTATTAACTAATTCCACTACAGCCTCCAGTATAAAGCACCACAAATACTAGGGTAAAGCGCTACTAAGAATAGTACACCTTACACAGTCTAGTATAACTCTAACTGATCGTTCTACTAAGCCGTTCTGCTTATGGATATAGGGGGCAGAAGTGCTAAATTTAATACCCCTTTTAGCTAACCAAGTAGTTAATAAATCAGTTATTTCAGTACCTCCGTCAAAGTGGAATTTAGTAGGATATCTACCAAATCCATTCCTTAGGCCCCTAAAAAAGCCCTTAATAGCGTTAGCTACTATAGGGCCTGATTTATTAGGTAGGTTAAAAACCCACCTATACCTACTTTTACAGTCAACTAGAAGTAAGACTATAGGGTTTCTATTATAAGGCCTAGGCCTAATTTTAACAGTATCGCCCTCTATTAAGTCTAAGACCCTAGGTAGGTCAGGTATTAAAGCCTTACTAACCCTTCTCACTGCTTTACCTCGATCACAGCTAGAGCAGTAAAAATCAGCTTCCTTTATTTTATCAAAATTAGGCAGCCCTTTAGTAATACTAGAGGTCTTTTTCAAAAGACGTAGGCCTATATGGCCTAGCCTAACGTGCCACAATTTAGCTAAATTAAGTAGATTATAGTAATCTCGCTGACCTATATTAGGCTCCTTTAAAGTAGGGCTAGATATAGCCTTTTCTACTACTTTATTCCCCTCTATAACTGGCTCTCTTAGTACATAGGGCAGGTCTCCAGTGCCAGTTAAGGGCTCAGGCTCCCTAGTCTTACAGGGACTTTGATAGGGGGCCTAGGCAGTAGCTAAGGGCTCTACAGGCCTACAGGGCCTTTTCCCCCTTAAAGAAGGTCCTACACCTTCTAAAGCAGTACCCTTAGCCGGAGAATTCCTTAGCTTATAGCGCTTATTAGGCTCTATAGCTTCGGATACTATAGCATCCTCTATAATAGGTCTATAGTCTTCCTTTCTAATAGAATTAGAAGGAATTTCCACCACTATCTTATTACGCTACGGCTCTATACTTTTAGTAGTATAACTAGAAAAGCCTAAAGGAAAAGCAAAATTTGCATGTAATATAGGCTTAGAGCTGCCTTTAACGTCAAGAAAAAATCCTGATTTCTTAAAGTCTAGTACAGCTATACAGCGTCTATCACCCCCGTAAAGGGTTTCCTTTATAAGGCAACCTCCCGAATTATAGTGCCTAACCCCGCTAACAATATTGATATCAATATTAGGTAGGTATAAAACGTTATCTAATACTAATTTAGTATAGGTAGGGAGGGCCTTTCTAGATAGTACTTCTAGTATAATAGAGCCTATACTAGCCGGGCTTACAGGGCCATTTCCAGTGTTAATAGGGTGTAACTGGCCTATGTTAGGCGTAAAGGTAGTAAACCGCTCTTTACTATTACTAATATGGTCTGTAGATCCCGTATCGTATAGCCAACTATTATAAAGAGCGGGGTCTCTAGGGCGTCTTCTAGGCTGATTATCTTTATATTTTGCCTTGTTAGAAGAGGTTTTTAGGCCTACCTTTAAAGTCCTTACGCTTCTTATACCCTTTTAACGCTAATAGCTGTGCTAATTGGGTATTAGAATCGCTAGAAGAACTAGAATTTGAACTAGAGTCAGATTCCTCTTCTTCTTCTATAGCTAGGTTATAGGACCCTAGCATAAAGGAGGCTTGTTCAGCACTTTTAGCACTATAATTCTGCCCTTTAATATTATAACTAGCCTTCTTCTTACCCTTTTTCTTATTTTTACCTTTCTTACTAGGGTTAGAATTTGAATTAGGGGTTGAATTAGAGCTATTAGCCACGTAAGCTGCTCTATACGCCTCTGTAGCCGGGTTCCTAGATTCTTCTAAAATATCAGCCATTAGATATTCTATATTAAGGCTAGATGCTGTAAGACCTAGCATTCTAGCCTGTCTTATAGAGCTCTTTTGGCGTGATACCTAGCTAGGAAACTTAGATTCTAGAGCCTTAAAATACTGATTTAGTATTAAAGAGGGATCTATATCTATTTTAGCTATGGTAAGCTTAGCAAGATAGCCGTTAAATTCAGCGTTAAAAGCTGATAAGCCTTTTTTATAGGTACTAAAGGTAAAGGCGTGGAATTCGTTATAGACGTCCTCCTTTTTAGACTCTATAGGTCGGCTATACTGCCTAATAAGCAGCTTAAAGGCCTTAGAAGGTATATGAATCCACGATATAGCAGCCCTAGGGCTACTAGATAAGCTATCACGTAGAAGCATTAAAAGAACAGCTTGATCAGAGTCGCTATAAGTGTTAGATATATCAGGGTTTTCTAAAAAATTAGATATCCCTAACGCTCTTAGCACTATACTTAAAGCCTGAATCTACTGTTCAAAATTGCTTTCCCCGCTAAGCTTACTATCGTCCGGTATAGTATAGGCCTTTTTAGAAAGCTCCTTTACTATACTACTAGTAATAGTATCCTTAAAGCCTTCCTTAGACCCTGTATCTATAGGGGGGTCTAAATTACTAGTAGCTGTATTATCTATAGCCGGCCCTAGATAGGGCTCTTTCCTAGAGGGATGTGGAGGAGAATCTAAATCCATAGTACCGCTAAAAGGATCAAATCTAGGACTATAGCTAGTCTTTCCAGTAGTAGCAGCATTGCTACTATTAGTTAGAGAAGCTAAAGTAGAAGATATATTCTTTATAGCGCTAACGCTATCCTTAATAGAGGCTTTTAGGGTATTTAGACTTAAAAGTAGTGTTTTTATATTACTAGATTAGCTAGCTATAACTTGGTTATGAGATTTTATATTCTGTTTTAGGAATTCTATAACCTCGCTATAGTCTTCGCCATCTTCCTTATCTTCTGATAGGGTTCGTATAGGTGGTGGAGGCCTAGAAGATTGCCCTGGATCAGCTAGGTTACTAGCCCTTTTAGGGGCTATACCCTTCCCTTTAGCTTGATCCGCCATTGTAAATAGGCTACTATTTACTTTATAGTGATAGCTAAAGCACTTAATTAGCTTCTAGTTCACTAAAGCTAATTAGCTAGCTCACTAATTATAATAGTGATTTTCTAGGCTAGTCTTAGCGCTTAGTAGGTTTATAGCGCTGCCTACTTGCTACTTAGTAGGGCTTTCTAGTAGAAATTCTAAACTAGGCTCTAAGATAGGGACTAGAGACTTCGACGTAGGGACTTAACTACCGTCTATAGATATATCTATAGAAAGGGCTCTATAGTAGGGAAATATAGGTCTTTAGCGCTAGAAATTCTAAAACGCTAGCCTTTCTACTTCCAGCTATAAGTAGAAAGGTCTTTTAGTATAGGTAAGTATACTAGCCTAAGCGTATAAGAGCCCCAAATGCTCGTCAATACTATAGGACTTAGATTTCTCAGCGATTTATCCTTCTAGATTTTCAGGCTTTTTAGTCCTTAAATAGCCTTTAATAAGATGTAATATATAGCTTTTTAGGGCTAATATAGTACTATATTTTCAGCTATAAGAGGCTTAAATAGCCCTATATATATAGGCAGAGGTAGCGCTTTGAAATTGGACTCCAACGATAACTATCCCACAGGCTATCCGGGCTCATAACCTATTGAAATGGGTAATCCTATATAAGGATCTGTAACCACTATAGCCTACTAGTAGTAGTCGTATAGGGTACGTAGGGGCAGCAACAGCGTTGATATGGCCTAAATAGCACTTCCTAGGTATATGCTAATATAGTAAAGTAGGGCCCTTTACTCTATTCCCTCTATAAAAGTCCTTATATAACGGTATAGTTATAGGCTATAGCGCTATATTATAGGGGCTTTAAGCTTATATATCACGGCTTTCAGTGGGTCTTATAGGCCTATAAGGCTTATAGTTGTAGGTAACGTAGTAACTTGATTTCTAGTCCAAGTAGGTAAGGCTTCGCAATTTCCTTCCCTACATATACCCTCCGGCACCGTTCCTGCCCTCTATACGGCAGGAGCGCCTTAGTAGGTGCATGGCCACTTCCCGAAAAACCAAATAAGCTGGCGATTTTAAATAATCGACTCACGGCCACCTAAGCTGCAGGGTAAGCCGCACGACTTTTCCTATAAGTTCTATTTTCGCTCCTACGGTGCAGGGTAGGTACAGGGTAGGTAGGTGACCTAGTAGAAGAGCCTTTTAAGGCTATTTCTAGCGCTTATACAGCCTAAGGAGGCTGTCTCCACAAAAGTGGGGCATAAATCTAAAAATAGAAAAGCCTTTTAAAGCTATTTCTAGGCTATATAGTGGAGTATATAGCTTAGTCAGCGGTATCCACAAAAGTGGGTCCACCCTCAGAATATAGCTATATATCTAGTAGTTCGAGAACTGAAATCCGTTTTGCCTAAGCTATAACCGTTAGAGCGCTATAGCTTATTTTGTACGTTTAACACTTACTATACTAGCCTTAAAATCCTTCCTTTATAGCTTCTATCTATAAGAATATAAGGAAGCGGTTACTATTGTCCTCCCTAAGCCAGGAAAACAGCCGGATACCTATAATACCCCTAGAGGCTACTAACCTATAGCCCTGCTTAACTGCATTAGCAAGGTCCTAGAAAAAGTTATAGGGACTAAGATAAGGGACGTAGCTGAAGCTTTTAAGCTAATTCCAGTAATATAACAGGGCTACTGCCGCTATAAGTCCACCGAATCGGCTATATACCTCCTTATAGCTTAGGTCTAGGAGGCATGGAAATATAAAGCCGGGGCCTCCCTCCTATAGCTAGACCTATTAGGGTATTTCAACAGTATCTCTAATAACAGACTCCTAGCTATACTAGACTAGTTAGGGCTACCTACCTAGCTACTATCCTGGCTAAAGGAATTCCTCTCCTCTAGGACTACTAGCCTCTTATTTAACGGCTAAAAGAGCTAGCAAATCCCAATACTAACAGGAGTACCCTAAGGCTTACCACTTTTACTAATCCTCTTAGTCCTATACCTATACCCCCTATACGAAAGACTAGAGAGAAAATACCCTACTATCTCTACTATAGGCTATATAGATAATACCAATCTACTAGCCTTTAGTAGAGAAGCTATAACAATAGTTAGACAGCTAGAAGAAGCCTAGAGAGAGTGCCTAGACTAGGCAACAACTGCCGGGGTTACCTTCTTAGTAGTAAAGAGCAAGCTTATACACTTCCTTCCTAGAAGAAGGCCCTAGACTAACCCTATTAACCTAGGACTAACAGAGGACTCCCCCCCCCTATAACTAGCTATAGAGGCCTGTTTTCTAGGGGTTTAGCTAGACCCTAAGCTTACCTAGAAGGCCTATGCCAATACCCTATAGCAGAAGCTAAAAACATAGTCCCTTTTTATTACTAAGCTAGCTAGAAAGACCTGGGGACCTGGAATCGAAAAGACTAGGCTCCTATATATAGCAGTAATAAGGCCGGTCCTAGCCTACGCAGCCTCAGCCTGGCACACCCCTATACCTATAACACTAAATAGGCCATAGGGTATAACTAAAGGCCTACTAGCAGCTAAAAACAAGGCCCTAAGGAGAGTTATAGGAGCCTATAAAAGAATACCAATCCGAAGCCTCTACTATAAGGCTAACATCCCCCCCCTCGACCTCTACCTTAACACCCTTTCCTTCTCTAGCCAGGCTAGAATAAATAGGGCTATAGGGGAAGAGGTAGCTAAGCAGAAGGAAGCCCTACGCCTTACCCTTAGAAGCAGGACCCCTAGGACCAGCCTCCTCCTAGGTAGACGTATAAAGTAAGAAAGAAAAAGGGAAGCAATAGCCTAATAGCACTACTAACAACTAAGGAAGGCTATTAACAAGGAACCCCTTTATACCGCCTAGAAGGATCGCTATTTATAGGAGGCTAGGGCCTCTAGCTACGACCCCTATATAGAGAGCCTCTTAGAGAAATCAGCTAAGGCTACCTTTTAAGAGGAAAACCTAGCTAAGGCCTTTAAAGAGGCTTTCTAAAGACGCTACTATAACCTCTCTAAGGCTAAAAGCTCGCTACTAATACAGGCCCGTACAGGGAAGATAGGCCTAAGGGGATTCCTATATACCTATAAGGTGCCTAGGGTTAATAACCCCCTCTGCCGCTACTACCTAGCTATAGAGGACATCCGACATATATTCAACGGTTGCCCGGCCTACCCTTTAGCCTCCTTTAAGGAGAGGGAAAGAGGGGATATATATAGCTTTCTCTACAGACTCGAAAAAGGGGGCAGCGGCGCTATACGCCCCTTAGTTCGCCATATCGCTACTAGACTGCCGGAATACTCGGTTGCTTAGAGGCTAGGAGCGGTCTAGCCTATACCCCTTTAGGCAGTATGTTTCCATATTCCTAAAGGGGCGGTATCTACTCTAGTGAAGATTAGCCTACCCCCTATCACACCCCCCTTTTTTCCTATATACGGTTATAGGTTTTTCACCCGTTGTACGGTTTTCCTATAGCACTAGTTTAGCCCACCTAGATATCCCCTACGGGGATTAGATAGCGTAATAGAATCTATCTATCTAATAACTATATTAATAGTATGCTTAGATGGACCTTATATACGTTTAAGCAGTACGTTTTTATTACGCTATACTTAATAGCTCTAACTCTTAACAAAGATAGTAACTACCTAATAAGCCTGGTTCTCTACCCTACTAAGGGGAATGTCTGCTATAAGGCCCTTAGAAAGCGCTTCTAGCTTATAGTTATATATATCTATAGGAACTATTAGGTTCTTACTATCTATAATCAGCTAAAGTAGACCTATAAGGTTTAGGATTTAGGCCCTTCTAACAATACTAATAATAAAGATAATAAAATAATAATGATATAGGTAAAGATAATTATTCCCTATCTGCTTATATCTAGATCTAGTATCTTCAACCTAATGTATATTTACCGGTCGAAACTCTGCTTTAACATTAAGGACGACTTTTCCTATAGATACGCTGTTACTAAGGCAGCCTAATCCTTCTTCTATAACTAGGTTATTAAGGACAAGAACAATTTAACGCCTGTTCTATAGTAGAAGATAGAACCCTAGTTCGGTCAAGACGTAATATAGAAGTAGAGATCGATTTCGGCTTACTTATAGTATACTTAGATATTAGGGATTGCTAAAGTATTTAGAGTAAGGCTAGGATCTAGAGCGCTAAATCCATGCCCTATTAGTAGTCGGGTCTCTATTAACGAGCTTTTACCTATAAGTATATCGCAGATTATCCGGACTTAGAGTTTCGCCACTTTAGCATTTAGTACCCTAGCTCTAATAGATGTAATAATAGATAACGATGCCCCTATATATTGGATCGGCGTAGCTAGTGCACGACTAGCCGCCGCTTGTTTTTCTTCTTCTTCTCCCTCTGTTCAGAGGAGACTTGTGTCCACTTTCTCTTCTGTTATGCAGTAGAGTAGGTGGACAAGGCTGGTCTTTCTTTTCCGCCCCTTATCTTATTCTAGGCTAATAACAAGATTGCGAATTAGCAGTATAAGGAGGATAATAGTATAAGAAGCTGGCTTTCCTTCCTATATTTAAGAGAGACAATCATCAATTATCCTAATTATTACAGTTATACAGTTACATTTTACCCATTTAGATATTCTATCTACTTCTTGCCTCTGGGCTACTTTGGCCTATTTACTTGGTTCTATTGCACCTGTCTACCTTAGTCTCCCTTAATCAGGGAGACTATAGCCTTGTTATATATATACCTCTTATCCTCTTGTCTAGACAGCTGTTCGATATACAGCTGCCTACCACCTTCAGACAGCTGCTCCTACTTTCTCGTGGGTCTGCTGCTCTGTTTCAATATGTTTAGGGAATAAAGAGTGCTTCCTTAGGTTTACTTAGGTCGATTTCTAGAAATTCAGTATTATAGATAGCCGAACTATCTGTCTAACAATCTTATTAAAGCCCTTCTTTACTAAAGACACTAGTAGTACGGCAAACTACTCCTATACTATAGCAGTAGATACCTATACGCTAAGCTATCTCTAAGCAGACAACATCTATTTAGAAGACTATTCTATATCCCCCTGCTTTTAGTAAGCAAAGGTCTATTAAAAAGGATCTTCCCTGCCCTATTACACTAGAGAAGCCAAAGCCTGTTAAGAAGGCTGCTATATAGCCTGTTACGCCTAAGCAGCCTAAGTTAACTAAGAAGAGTATCGCTATACTACAATCGCGGCGTACTAGGCGAAATGTCACTCCTTAGCCTGCTATACTTTTACTTACTAGAAGGGTTACTTGATTAATACTTATAAGGGATCTTAAGCTAGATAATACACCTGCTCTATAGTATAGGGAGGACGATAAGACAGATAAGGCTAATAGAGAGCTTTATATAGGAATGAGTATCACTATGCTAGAATTATTACTACTATACACCTAAGGCTATAGAGGTTAGGCTAGGATAGACTAATTAGCTGTAATTAGGCGACAATAGACAGGTTAGTTAAGTAGGTTTGTTGTTTAGTACCTTCTTTTCTTGCTTTTCTTGCTTAGAGTATTACTAGCTATAGTTGGCTCACTTAACCTTAATCTTATATAAACCTAGTAGAAGAACATTAAAAAACGAAAAACGAGTTTTTGGTCAAAACTACACTAAATCGCGTGCAACTACATCCATTCGAACCGTCCGATTAAGGACATAACGCCCGCCGATTTTCGCTGCAGCGCTGTCGGTTGCGCGACAGCCCTAGGCGTACGAAAATGCAGCAAATGGCGAGCCTAGCTGCCCTTTCGCAACTGCAATTTCCTTGTATATAGGCCACTAATGCGGCTCTGCGCCCTGGCAACCCTGCCCTACCTATAGCTAACAACAACAATAACAACCTCCTAAGCTAGCCCCTAAACACGGACTACTAACCTTTAAGTATAGACTACCTAAACGATAATATAGAAATAGAAGACTGCTAAACTACTACTACTACCTCTACTACTACTAAGGAGACTGCTATAGGCGCTATAACTACAGTACCTACAGCACCTAGCTCTAGCGTCCCCCCTACTATCAACGCCCCTACGATTAGCGCCCTCCCCTTAACCAACGTCTTCGCCCCTTTTCTTAAGGGCCTAAATAGCAGTTAGCATGCCCTAGCCCTAGCCCCTTCTAGCCAGAAAACCTCGAAAAAGCTAGGGAAAAAATCGGAGAAAAATATAGGGAAAGAAGGAAGCAATAACAATGCTACTAAGGCCGACCATATCGCCCTAGCAACTAAGAAAACCGCCTAGGCTGCCCTTAGCCCCCCTAAGCTTACCCTTACACTCTCTAGCCTCCTAGACCGGATAATCAGCCTAGCTAAGGACAGTACTAACTTCTATAGTATAATAGAGGCAACTACTAAAGCCAGGTAAATTACCCTTATAGCCCTGCTCCAGGACCCGCCTAAAGAAGCCCTAGCTATAATAGTAGCAGCTCTAATACCCTAGAACCGCCCTACTACCTTAGCAACGCCTAAGCCACAGTACTAGTCACACCCTTAACAGCCTAGCTACTACTAGCAATAACAGTAGCAACAGCAGTAACAGCCTAGCTACTCCTAGCCTATAGCCCCTACCTAGGCTAATATAGCTAGTAAGCTGACAGCTAGTAAGGCAACTAGGCCTAGCCTAGAGCGCTAGGTGCTTATCCGACTAGGCTTAGCCTAACAACAGGTACTTGCTAAATCTGCCCTAGAGGTAGTATAGGCTATATAATAGGCCTCTAGCCTAGCAGTTTAGGGGGTTCGGACGCTTTCTAGCAGTAACCTCCTTCTAGTTATAAAGAACATAGAAATAAAGAAGAGCCTAGAAAGCAATACTGCCTAGATTACAAAGGCCTTTAGTAAGAAGGCCTCCCTATATATAATAACCTAGGCGGTAGTGGTTAAGGGCCTTATAGTCTACGACTAGGTTATAGAAAAAGGCCTATTAGAAGAAGCTAAAAAGCAATACCCTATAGCGGTTAAGGCAAAGGTCTAGCACCCTTAAGGGCTAGAACGGACTAGGGTTAAGGCACTAATAGCCTTTACCTCCCTAGAGGCAGCCTAAAGGGCCTATAAGGAGGGGGTCTTCTAGAGCTGCCAAGCCCTAGAAGCAGAGCTCTAGATCGACAAGGCTAAGCCTATCCAGTACCTAAGGTGCTAGAAATAGGGCTATAGGGCTAAGGTATGCCAGAGCAAAGAAGAGATCTGCTATAACTGCAGTACTAACAACCATACCATGCTAGAAGCCCCTACCTACTCTAGGGCACCCTGCTACTATAACTGCCACCAAGCGCACCATACCTGCTTAGAGGCCTGCCCCTGCCTAAAAGAGGTATAGGTATAGGTTAAGGGATACCTACGTTCTAGGCCTAAGGCCTATAACGTTAACCAACCACCCCTATACTAGTACCAACAGTAATAGTAACAATAGCAACAATAGTAGTAATACCCCCCTTAGCAGGCCCTATTATAAGAGGAGGGGGAGGAAGGCTATACTATAGTCTTAGGAAAGAGACAGAGAGGCCGACCAACATTATTAAGAGGGTTAACCCCTAACTAGAGTACAATCACCGCCTGCTTTAGCTACCTAAGCAGCTAAACCCCCCTTTCTTCTTCTATACCAACTATAAGCCCTAAAGGGGCTACTAGACCTACTAGAACCCTAGAGCCTATAGGAGTCCCTAGAACCCTAGATGCTAGACCTAGACTAGACCTAGATACCGGACTAGCTAACGCTACTACTACTATACAACAACTATAGCCAACTATATAGCTAGAGGAGATGGAAATATAAAGGTATGCCTCTAGAATATACAGGGCTCGAAGAAGGTATAGGAAGTACTACTTTCTATAGCAAAAGAAGAAATACTTGCTATATAAGAGCCCTAGATTAATAGGCAGGTACAGCACTCTACCTACTACTCTAGATCAGCCCTCTACTACCTTATTTTCACCCCTAACGGACAGGCCTTACTTTATATCTATAAATCACTCTTACTAGTAATATAGACTTATAGCTCTAGCCTAGACTAGGCTAGGGCTACTATATAGACTAAGAACAGCCCCTTTACAGTCTAGTCCCTATATAACAACCCTTAACCCTAGACTAGCTTAACCCCCCTTATAGAAGAAATAAAGGGGAAGATCAATGCCTGCCTAGGCCTTTACCTTCTAGCTAGGGACTTTAACCTTTACTACCCCCTCTAGGACCAATATAACCGCTTTAGCCCTAGGTTAGAAGACCTACTACTATTAATAGCAGAGTAGGGGCTTACCCTCTATACCCCCTACAGCACTATAACTAGGGTGCTATAGGGGAGCTAAGTAGGTAGGGCCTCTACTATCAACTACTTCTAGCTTAGTAGTAGCCTTACCTGCTCCTATACTAGCTCGGATATACGCTTACGCTTAGACTACTACCCCTAGGTACTAGATTGACCTAGAGACTATAGAAACCCTACTACTGCCCCCCCGATTCCAGTAGAAAAAGATAGATAAAGAGGGGGTAGTAAGAGAGGCTAGCTCTCTAATATATAATATAGGGGGCTATAGATATCTATTACACCTCTCTAACCTAGCTAAGCTCTAGGAGGCCTATAGGCGACTATTAGAGGAGCTCTAGCGTATTACTAGGGCTATAACCCCTAAAGGAGTCCTAGTAACTACTAGAAGAAAGAGTGCCCCCTAGTAGAACAATAAAGTCCACTAGGTAGTCCAGGAGAGAAAAAGGGCAGAAAGATAGCTCTAACGCTCCCTTAGCAACCAGGCCCTCCTTACCGCCTATAAGTTAGCCTAGAGGAAGCAAACAAAGGCTATAAGAGAGAGTAAGAGGAAGACCTAGAGGGCCTTTCTATAAGAGGCTAGAGAAAAGCTAAAAAAGCTTTAGCAACTAGAAAGATAGGCTAGGCTATAAAGTACTACCGCCCTACCCCCTCTTAAGCTACTAACCCTCGGATAAGCTAGTACCTTTTAGGAGAAGGTAAAGGCCCTTTTAGCACACTTCTTCCCCCCCTTCCCCTAAGAGGATAGCCCGGAGGAACCCCTAATAGGCCCTAGGCTACTAGTTAGCTAGACGGTTAGGCCAGACGATATAAAAGAGGCTATTAAAACAATAAAACCCTAGAAAGTACTAGGACCTAACGAACACCCTATAGGCTTTCTAAAGACCTATAGCAACCCCTTATATAAGGCCCTTACTATACTAGCCTCGAAATCCTTCCTCTATAGCTTCTATCTATAGGAATATAAGGAAGTAGTTACTATTGTCCTCCCTAAACCAGGAAAACAGCTGGATACCTATAACACCCTTAGAGGCTACTGCTTTATAGCCCTACTTAACTATATTAGCAAGGTCCTAGAGAAAGTTATAGGGACTAAGATAAGGGATATGGCTGAGGCTTTTAAGCTGATTCTAGTAACGTAATAGGGCTACTACTGCTATAAATCCACCGAATCGGCTATATACCTCCTTATAGCTTAGATCTAGGAGGTATAGAAGTATAAAGCTAGGGCCTCCCTCCTATAGCTAGACCTATTAGGGTATTTCGATAGTATCCCTTATAGCAAACTCCTAGCTATATTAGACTAGCTAGGGCTACCTACCTAGCTACTATCCTAGCTAAAAGAATTCCTCTCCTTTAGGACTACCAGCCTTCTATTTAACGGCTAAAAAAGCCAGCAAATCCCAGTACCAATAGGAGTACCCCAAGGCTTACCACTTTTACCAATCCTCTTAGTCCTATACCTCTGCCCCCTATACGAAAGGCTAGAGAGAAAATACCCTACTATCTCTACTATAGGCTATATAGACGATACTAATCTACTAGCCTTCGGCAGGGAGGCTACAATAACGGTTAAATAGCTAGAAGAGGCCTGGAAAGAGTGCCTAGACTAGGTAATAACCGCTAGAGTTACCTTCTTAGCAGTAAAGAGCGAGCTTATACACTTCCCCCCTAGAAGGAGGCCCTAGACCGACCTTATTAACCTAGGACTAATAGGGGACTCCCCCCCTCTATAACCAGCTATAGAGGCCCGTTTTCTAGGGGTCTAGCTAGACCCTAAGCTTACCTAGAAGGCTTATACCAGTACCCTATAGTAGAAGCTAAAAACGCAGTCCCTTGCTATTACTAGGCTAGCTAGAAAGACCTAGGGACCTAGAATCGAAAAGACTAGGCTCCTATATACAGCAGTAATAAGGCTAGTCCTAGCCTACGTAGCCTCGGCCTAGCATACCTCTACACCTATAACACTAAATAGGCTATAAGGTATAACTAGAGGCCTACTAGTAGCTGAAAACAAGGCCCTAAGGAGGGTTATAGGGGCTTATAAAAGGACACTGGTCCGAAGCCTCTACTATAAGGCTAACATCCCCCCCCTTAACCTCTACCTTAACGCCCTCTCCTTCTCTAGCTAAGCTAGGATAAATAGGGCTATAGGAAGAGAGGTGGCTAAGTAGAAGGAAGCCCTATGCCTTATCCTTAGAAATAGGACCCCTAGGACTAGCCTCCCCCTAGAAGGGTATACAAAGCAAGAAAGAAAAAAGAAGGTAACAACCTAGTAGTACTACTAATAACTAAGGAAAGCTGTTAATAAGGAACCCCTCTATACTACCTAGAAAGATCGCTATCTATAGGAGGCTAGGGCCTTTAGTTATAACCCCTATATAGAGAGCCTCTTAGAGAGATTAGCCAAGGCTACCTTTTAAGAGGAGAACCTAGTAAAGGCCTTTAAGGAGGCCTTCCAAAGACGCTACTATAACCTCTCTAAGGCTAAGAGCTTGCTACTAATACAGGCCTATATAGGGAAGATAGGCCTAAGAGGATTTCTATATACCTATAAGGTACCTAGGGTTAATAACCCCCTCTGCTACTGCCACCTAGCTATAGAGGATATCCGACATATATTCGACAGTTGCCCGGCCTACCCTTCGGCCTCCTTTAAGGAGAGGGAAAGAGGGGATATACATAGCTTTCTCTACAGACTTGAAAAAGGGGGCGGCGGCGCTATATGCCATCTAGTTCGCCACATTGCTACTAGACTGCTAGAATACTCTATTGCTTAGAGGCTAGGAGCGGTCTAGCCTATACCCCTTTAGGCAGTATGTTTTCATACTCCTAAAAGGGCGGTATCTACTCTAGTGAAGATTGGCCTACCCCCTATCATACCCCCCTTTTTTCCTATATACGGTTATAGGTTTTTCACCCGTTATACGGTTTTCCTATAGCACTAGTTTAGCCTACCTAGATATCCCCTACGGGGATCAGATAGCGTAATAGAATCTATCTATATAAACCTAGTACGATCTTAGTATACCTTATTATATATACGTAATCTGTATTTCCCAATTATCCTTACTCTAGATAGAGGTGCTCTATATTGTCTATATTGTCCGGTATTTATTTTAGAGGTTTATATCTCTTACTGCCTTCTGCCTTTTGTAGGAGCTATAGGGAGGTATAGATCGGCGTAGCTAGTGCATAACTAGCCGCTACTTGGTTTTTTCTTCTTCTTCTCCCTCTGTTTAGAGGAGACCTATATCCACTTTCTCTTCTATTATACAGTAGAGTAGGTGAACAAGGCTAGTCTTTCTTTCCCGCCCTTTATCTTATTCCAGGCTAACAATAAGATTACGAATTAGTAGTATAAGGAGGACAATAGTATAAGAAGCTAGCTTTCCTTCCTATATTTATAGACATTAGAAGATCATTACCCATTTTATCATAGTTATACAGTTACATTTTACCTATTTAGATATTCTATCTACTTTCGCCTTTAGGCTACTTTAGCCTATTTACTTGGTTCTATTACACCCGTCCACCTTAGTCTCCCCTGATTAGGGAGACTATAGCCTTGGTATACACATACTGAAACAGAGCAGCAGACCCACGAGAAAGTAGGAGCAGCTGTCTAAAGGTGGTAGGCAGCTGTATATCGAACAGCTGTCTAGATAAGAGGATAAGAGGTATATGCATAACAAGGTTATAGTCTCCCTGATTAGAGGAGACTAAGGTAGACAGGTATAATAGAACCAAGTAAATAGGCCAAAGTAGCCTAGAGGCCAAAAGTAGATGGAATATCTAAATAGGTAAAAGTAACTGTATAACTATAATAAATAGGATAATTGATGATTGTCTCTCTCTAAATATAGGAAGAAAAGCCAGCTTCTTATACTATTATCCTCCTTATACTACTAATTCGTAATCTTATTATTAGCCTGGAATAAGATAAGGGGCGGAAAAGAAAGACCAGCCTTGTCTACCTATTCTACTGTATAATAGAAGAGAAAGTAGATACAGGTCTCCTCTAAATAGAGGGAGAAGAAGAAGAAAAATAAGCGGCGGCTAGTCGTATACTAGCTACGCCGATCTATACCTCCCTATAACTCCTATAAAAGGCGGAAGACAGCGGGAGATATAAACCCCTAAAACAAATACCGGATAACATTAATAATATAGGATACCTCTGTCCAGAGTAGGGATAACTAGCAAATACAGATTATATATATGTAATAAGGTATACTAAGATTGTACTAGGTCTATATAGGATTAAGGTTAAGGGAGCTAACTATAGCTATTAATACTCTAAGTAAGAAAAGCAAGAAAAAGAAGGTACTAAACTATAAACCCACTTAACTAACCTATCTACTATTACCTAATTATAGCTGATTAGTCTGTCTTAGCCTAACCTCTATAGCCTTAAGGGTATAGCAGTAACAATTCCGGCGTAGTAACATTTATCCCTGTATAAAGCTCTCTACTAGCCTTATCCGTCTTATTATTCTCCCTATACTACAGAGTAGGTGTATTGTCTAGCTTAAGATCCCTTATAAGTGTTGATCAAGTGACCTTCCTAGTAAGCGAAAGTACAGCAGGCTAAGGAGTAACATTTCGCCTAGTACGCTACGATTACGGCGTAGCAACGCTCTTCTTGATCAACTTAGGCTGCTTAGGCGTAGCAGGCTATATAGCAGCCTTCTTAATAGATTTTGGCTTCTCTAGCGTAATAGGGTAGGGAAGATCCTTTTTAACAGACCTTTACTTGCTAGAAGTAGAGGGACAGGGAATAGTCTTCTAAATAGATGCCGTCTACTTAGGGATAGCTTAGTACATAGGCGTCTACTACTATAGCGCAGGAGTAGTTTGCTATAGTGCTAGTGCTTTTAATAAAGAAGGGCTTGAACAAGATTGTTGGACAGACAGTTTAGCTGTCTATACTACTAAATTTCTAGGAATCGACTTAAGCAAACCTAAGAAAGCACTCCTTATTCCCTAAATATACATAGAAGCGTCGTTATCTATTATTATATCTATTAGAGCTAGGGTACTAAATACTAGGGTAGCGAAACTCTAAGTCCGGATAATCTATAATGTACTTATAGGTAAAAGCTCGTTAATAGAGACCTAACTACTAATAAGGCGTAGATTTAGCGCCCTAGATCCTAGCCTTACTCTAAATACTTTAGCGATCCCTAACATCTAAGCATACTATAAGTAAGCCGAAATCGATCCCTATTTATATATTACGTCTTAGTCAAACCAGGGCTCTATCTTCTACTATAGAACAGGCGTTAAATCGTTCTTATCCTTAATAACCTAGTTATAGAAGAAGGATTAGGCTGTCTTAGTAACAGCGTACCTATAGGAAAAGTCGTCCTTAATGTTAAAGCAGAATTTCAACTAGCGAATATATATCGGGTTAAAGACACTAGCTCTAGATATAAGTAGGTAGGGGATAATTATATCTACCTATATTATTATCATTTCGTCGTCTATATCGTTAGCTTTATTAGGAAGGCCTAAATCCTAAACCTTATAGATCTGCTTAAGCTGATTATAGATAGTAAGAACCTAATAGTTCCTGCGGATATATATAACTATAAGCCAGAAGCGCTTCCTAAGGGCCTTACAGCGGACGTTCCCTTTAATAGGGTAGAGGACCGGGCTTATTAAGTAGTTGCCTTTCTTGTTAAGAGTCAGAGCTGTTAAGTATAGCGTAATAAAAACGTATCTCTTAAACGTATATAGGGTCTATCTAAGCATACCGTTAATATAGTTATCGGTTATCTAGGCTCGTTCTAGCTACATCCTATATATATTATATAGGATAGCTAAAACTAATTAGAGATCTTGACCTAGGACTTTCTCTCCTATGATTATAGCAACTTAACTAGCCATTCTAGGAAAGCAACGGTTAAAATCCTCCTTATTAACAGTTATCTTATTAAAGAAGTCTAGCTAGCTGTCCCTTATAATATGCTACTCTAGGTAAAAAGCAATCTTGCCTACTAGCTTGAAGTAGTTACTACTAAGTAGAGTATAGCGGTTAGTAATATTGTTAATATCTTTGGCAGTGCTATACTTATCAGTCTCCTTTCTAAGCACTTCGAAATCTTTAAAAGTCAAATGGGAGTATATATAGCCAGGCCTGTTAAAGCGCTTTATTAAGGACTTAACCAGATTAGATATAGGCGGCTTAGTTTAAGGGACATTACCTAAAGAAATCGAAATTACGTTATTCTTACCTCTTATAGACAAGTACTTAAACTTACTTAGGGTGCCCTATAACTTTTATAGGGAAGACTAGGGTTTATATAGAGTTGATCGCAGCTTATATAGAGAGAACTATACCTTATATAGCAAAGAGCGAAGCTTGTAAGGCAACGACTATAGTCTTTATAGTATCGACAGGAGAATTATTAGAGCGCTTACTAGTATAAGCTCGTCTTTATCCTTACTATATACCGGCCTACTAACTATACAGTAACACTGCTTTTCTTAGAGAACCTCTTTTAAATCCAAGTTCGTCTAGGGCAGAGCCTACTTACTAGATCCCTTCTTTAGAGGTATCTTAATCTTATATAATCGTAAAGAGAAGGTAGAAATAACAAGCAAGATTGCTTAAAGGAAGTTAGGGTTAGGGCTGGAATTTTTCTGCTAAGAATACTAAGAAAAAGATCTTAGAAAAGGTAAAGGTCTAAGAAGGTTATACTAGAGAAGTCAAGGAGAGAAAAATCTAAAGGGTAGAAGGAGCAGGTCCTAATATAAGGCGAGTCCTTTTAGGGGAGGAAGGCGCGTAAAAATTCTTTCCTACTATTAAGCAAGCTATTTGCTCCTTTATTAGCGCTTAGAGCTTCTATCCGATTCTTTTTATTAGCAAATAGCCCCTGAAAGTCGGTATAGTATAATTAGGTTTACTTAGTTTTTATTAACCTCTCCTAATTAGAATCAGGACTAGTATAGGTAGCTTCCTTAGGTATAAAGACCTGCCTTTCTTCCTCTCTTTCTCCTATAAAAACTTTTCTAACCTTAATAAACCGACTTTATTTTCTTTTAAAACTTAACCTTCTAACTTAATCTTATCTATATAGGGATATCTTCTAATGCTCTTATTAAGAAAGCTCTTATAAGCTAGGTAGTACGTCCGATTTATCTTAAGGTATTCTATATACCTGAAACTTAGGTAACTACTTTCCTTACCAATCCTAGAAGATTCTATATCTTCCTAAAGTAGGTAATCTAGAAGGTAGTCGATAATGCAAAGTTCTATAACTTTGTTAATCGTATATAGTACCTACTGCTAAACCTAACTATAATCAGATATAGTATATTTCGGATCTAGGTTTTTAAAGAGGAACCGGCTAATATATATCAACGGTATACATCTCTAGGTCTAGAACCTAGTCTACTTGACTGTCTATCTTCGACTTAGCTAGTAGAAAGTAGTCAGGATCTTACTATTGTTAGTTTCGACTACTCTTTCTCTATAGTTAGACGTCGATCCCCTATTACTATTAAGCATTTTAGGTTATACTTCCTAGGTAAGTATATCTAAGAAATTTATAGTAACCGACTATACCGGGTTTAAGGTCTCTTTATCTAAGAGTTCAGCTATTAGTATGTTTAAGCTTATATCTAGACGTCTGATTAGAGCTAATATAGTAGGTAGCAACATAGTAAACTACAAGGAATATAACGAAACCTAATTTCAGTTGAGTTTGCCTAACTAGTATAATACTAGTAGTCCTTATCTAAATATAGCTTAGCTATTTATCTGCTATATCTCGGTTCTAGAAGTTAACTATAGTGCTTATAGGAACTGCGTTTTCTAGGATAAGAAGTGCTTATAGGCATATATCGACTCTTCCTACAACAAATAGCCGTTTCGGGCGTCTGAATAGGCTAAGAAGACAATAGCTCTATACTAGTTCAATCCGGGTAACTTTCGCGCTAAGGATATAATTATCAACCGATAGAATAAGGAAACCGTTTATAAGGCATAGCAATTACAGGTTAAGCGGAAGTCGGTTAATCTAGTGGTTAATATGTACTATACCAAGTAATTAGAAGGGCAAGCTAAATAGCAGTCTAGAAAATAGGTTAGGGTAGGTATCGAGGGTTATTAGGGTAGTTAGTTAGCTAAGTAATAAGATCCATTAACACTAAACATACTCCTTCCCTTAACCAGACGTATAAGCTATAAATAGAGCTTCTACTTCCTAAGAAGAAAAGAGCCGAAACAAAACGAAACGAAATAGTATAAAATAAAATCTTAGACTTATAACTAGGCAAAGCAGACAATATAAACACTTAAATCGAGAGAGCACTATATAACATAGTATATACCCCCCCCTCGCTAGTACGTATATACTTATAGAGCGAAGAGCCAGGGAAAAAGAAAAGAACAAACCACTCTTATAAACAGGGGAAAAGGCGCAAGAAAAAGGCAAGTATACAAAAGAACCTATACTACCTTCCCTTTAACGAAAACCCAGCCCGAGTTAAATAGGCTAAAAACTTAGTGCAAATTAAGTTGCCTAGGAAGTACCTTTAAGACCTGCTTTTCTTCTTATATCAACGGTCCTCCCCCTCTAACCAGATTACTAAGCCTGTTAGGATCCTTAATACCTGGCCTAATAATGTCGTCCTTACTAAACCGTTCTGGCTAGGAATCGTCCTCTAGTTATAGTCTACTTAGATTATAAACAAATATACCGTCTAATCAGAAGAACTTCTTTACTATAGTTAGTAGGAAAGTCCGCTTAAGCTCGATCTTATCTAAGGTCTCTAGCTAGTAAGCCTTCTTAGGACTTTTCTATAAGACTCGAAAAGGGCCCTTCTACTAGAAGGATAGCTTGTACTAGCAACTTATATCGATCTGCCTAACCTTGTTATAAATAAGGACCAAATTACCAGGGTAGATTTCCAACTAATCTAGGTATAACTTCCTAGATAACGTATAATTTCTCGCTTTAGCAGCGCTTTTATAGGCCTTAGATACCTTATCCTACAGCTCTATCCAGGCAAGCTCTATATCTATAATAGACTTAACTTGCTTTGCAAATAGATCTAAAGTAGCCTTTGTATTAGCTAGCCTTCTAGATTAATAAACCCTAGCCTAGACTTGCTCCTATGTGATTAGACGTTAGGAAGGGATGTCGAGCTTAATCTCTATAACCGGGTCTTAACTAAAAAGCGCGAAGTAAGGCGAGATACTAAAAGAGGAACAAATTAAAGTATAGTTAACCTAAAGAACAAAGTATAGGGACTTCTTCTAATCCGTCCTTATTATCTTTATAATTATAGCAAGTATAGTTGCAATTAGCAGGTAACCTACCTTGTTAATACTGTTGGCTCTTAAGTTATAGGATAAGCTGGTAATTCGCTTAACTCTAATGGTTTTTAAAGATGTTTTAACTATACCCTTAAACTTAGAACTGCTATTAATAACTACAATCAGGGGAAAACCATATTTTAAAAACATATGCTAAAGCATAAAAGTCCAAACTAAAGCCGAATTAACTTTGCCGAGGATAGCGGCCTTTATATAGCTAATAAGGTTATCTCTTGTTTCGATTATAGTATTACGCTTACCCTTGAAAAACTAAACGTTAAAGTAGACCTTAAGAAACAGGGTTAAAGAAGGCGTAGTAAACTAGGCTTCTTCCTTATAGCAGGATAGGCAAATCTTCTAACAAACCTTATAGTAATAGTACTAGTTAATAAGATCTAAGTAGATTGTTGGCTACTAGTATAGTCAGGCAATCTGGTAGTAAGAAGTGTCCCTTCTACAGTGTCCTATCTTATCATAGTAAGTTAACTAGATACGCTATTGTTTCTTACTATCTATGATTATAAGGCAGGGGCAGTTACCCTTATAAGTAGGGCATAGAAACAGCATCCTATTACAGACTAAAAACTTAAGGGCTTGACACTTAAAGTTAACCCTATTGCTATAGCAAACCAGATAATCCGGTATTTAAAGTGTGATTAGATAGGCAGTATACTTCTAGTACTCTTTAGGCTAATTACCCTTAAGGAGGGAGGACCGACATCACACATCCGAAAACGCGTTCTTGGTCAGGACCGCTCCAAATCGACTGCACTCTTTTGCAATCCACTTGTCCAATTGAGGACTCAACACACGCCAAATTTGGCTGCGGCGCAGTCGCTCGTTCGACAGCGCTATAGTCGGATTCTGACCGTACGATATGGTCGACCGTAGCCAGAAATCTGCAGCTGCAGCAGGGCGGGCGTACGGGCCCTACAGTCACGTACCCTAGCCCCAACCGCACTGACCCCTCTAACCCGAACCCTGCTAACCCGAACCCGAACCCTGCCGCCCCTAGCCCCCTAGGGGCTATCAATAAAGCCCCTAAGCGCTTGGGCTACAGCTTCCCGACCTACCTTACTACCGCTACCACCGCTACTGCTACTACTACCACTACCACTTCCGCCGCCAACCCTGCTACTACTATAACCGCTACTAGGTCGAGCGATATATCGTTCGATAGCCCTTTTAAAGGGCTTTCCAGCAGTCAACACGCCACTACCGCCACCGCCGCCCCTACCCCCTTAAAAAAGGGGAAAGAAAAAGCCCTACCACCTACAACCCTCGCCCTTACCTTCTCTGGTCTTATAGACTAGATAGTCAGTCTTTCAGTCAATAACCCGGCCTTTAAGGAAATCGTCGAATATACCGGGCTAGCTAGAAAGCTAGCCTTAACGCAGATCTTAAAAGAGGAGGAGAAAAAAGCCCCGATATTTCCCTTGTTCGTTGCCTAGGCCCCGAGGCAGAAGAAGCAACAACAACAGCAATAATAATAGCAATAACAACAATAGTAATAGCAGCAGTAGCAACAACCCCCTACCGTCGAATCAGAGCCAACCTGCCGTACCTAGGCTGCTATAGCAGCAGCTAGGGTAAAGCCTACTAAGCTAGGCTTAGAAAAACAGGTCCTTATACAGCTAGGATCAGCCTCTTCCTCCCTTGGCCAAAAATCAGCCCTGGAAATCGCATAGGCAGTATAGAAGGCTATAGGGCACTCTATCAAGGGGGTAAGGACCCTACCGAGCGGTAACCTTATACTAGTTACTAAAGGAGAAAAAATCAAAAAAGCCTTAGAAGAAAATACAGCCTGGCTAGCCTCTTTATCACCAGAGGCCTCGATCTATACTACTACCTGGGCTGTTGCTGTTAAAGGGCTTATAACAGCTAACCGGGTAACGGAAGCTAGCCTTCTAGCAGTAGCAAAAGAAGTATATCCTTCGGCCTTAAGGGCTAAGGTCTAGTACCCCCTCCAGATCGAAAGAACAAGAGTCTTAGCTCTTATTGCCTTTTCTAACCAGCAAAAGGCCTACCAGGCCTGTCAAGACGGAATCTTCTAGGCCTATAAGGCCCTAAAAGCAGAGCCTTATATCGATAAGGCTAGGGCCTTATAGTGCTTTAACTGCTAGCGATAAGGGCATAAAGCCAAATACTACCACTCCCCTACCCTCTGCTATAACTACAGCTAAGAAAAGAAGAAGTATACCAAGGTAGCCTATACTAGGGCTTAATACTGCTAGAACTGCCATAGCAACTACCACGCTAGGGCAGAAAAATGCCCTAAAAGAAAGAAGTATAAGGCTTAGGCAAAATCCAGCCTATAAAACAGGCCTATTAACTTCAACCTCCCCAGCCCTCTTAAACCGGCAATATCAATAGAAGACCGGCTAGAAGGGGAAGAAGGCTATACAGTAGTAGCTGGAAAACGCCGCTGTAGCCGCCCCCCTACAATAACCGCCACTACCGCTACCGCTACTACCGCTACAGCCTCCCTTTCCCAGCGAACTATAAGGGAGGCTTTTAGTAAAATCCCCGCCTCTACCTTTACTACTACTGATCTAGCAGCTACCGGTACTACAGCTACCAGTTCTATACCCTCCTCCCTAGAGCCGGCAAGGGGCTCTATAGAGGAAGAGGATACGGATATACTCTAAGTCTTTTCTTTCCTTTTATTTCTACTCCTTTTGTTTAAGATAGCCTCCCTCCTTTCCTTTAGACTACTTTCCTTCTACCCTTCCCTATAGCTAGTATCTTACTACTATACCTAAGGTAAGAGGGAAGGCTATAAGGCTAAGCTTATAAGCTTTTAAGCTTTAAGCCTAGACCTACCTTTACCTCTTTTGCTAACAAGACCCCTTCCTTATTCCCCTACCCCAAGCCCTATATTAATTGAGATATAGGGCGTTCTTACGGGAGATAGGTAAGGGAATAGGCGCAATTTCCCTTAGTAGCCTCCTAGACGGCCTCCCCTTGCGTTATGTTTTTCTTTTAGTACTGCTCTTTTCCTCTTGCTAGGTTGCCCGCCTTGTTTAAGCTCGTTGGAGGTTTTTCATCCGTTTTCCGGTTTTCCTCTAGCATTAGTGTAAGCTAGCAGCTCCTGATAGTCCAATAAGGACTCTATAGGTGGAATACAATATATAATTACCCTTAAGTATATCCTTTTTAAGAGTCAAGGTGAAAATCCAAGCGTTAATAAAGTTATCTACGTCTTTCTTATAGGCCTTCTCCTTAATATTAGCTTAAGTCGAGGGTTACCTGCTTAGGGTATCTACAGTAGTGTTCTTCGATCCTAGGATATGCCGAATCTTAAAATCAAAAAGTTGAATCCAGGCTATCTAGCGTATTATAAGGGTACTAGGCATATCATTGGCCGAGCCGTTCATCTAGTAGACTAAGACTTAAGCGTCTATCTCGATTATAAACCTTATACTATAAAGGTACCGCTAAAACCGCTTTAAACTATAAAGAAGACCCTAAAGCTCGCGTTTAGTCGTATTATAGCGCTACTTAGCTAGAGACTAGATACCAGACTTAAATCGACAAGGGTGCTATTTACCGTCTAGGCCCTCTTATTCTAGAACTGCTCTCTATCTGTCTAGAGAGGCATCGACTATAAGGTAGATTTTGCTATAGCGGTTATCCCTATAGGTAAGTAGTATAAGGTAGGGTATAGAGGTAATAAGGAAACCGAGATAAGTAAAGGCATGCTAGTAATTTAGCGTCTATACCTATATTGTATTCTTCTTTACTAGATTAAAGAGCAGGCGGGCAATATGGCTGAAATAGGGGACCTAAATACGGTAGAAACCAGCAATACTAAGAAAAGAGCGGACTTTAGAAAGAGACTTAGGGTTAACTATTTATAAATCTTCTAGATCTTAGTATTGTTAGGTAAGCGGCTATCTGGCATATACTTATAGCTAATAACGATAGCCTCTAAGACTAGGAACTAGGACTTAACTATAGTGATATAGGCTCCTACTAGCTTAGCGTTAAGCAAGACTTGGTTATAGTTCTAGACCTGTTCTGCTATAAATTGTCGAATTCTAGGCATAATTAGGGCATTATCGTATTGTGTCTTTGGTCCTTTTATGCTAATATTATCTAGGAAGGCTTGGCAAATCTAGGGTATTAAGTTATAGAAGATCCTATATATCGTATATATAAACTAGGTAACTAAATTTGTACTACCTTATAGAAGTATAGTTAAGCGTAGTAGCCTGATTGGACTAGCAAACGTTATAAGATCCCGACTCTTCTCTACTAGTATAATATTATTATAACTGGAAAACAGATTAAGTATAGACATGATTATATAGCTAGAAAAGTCCTTTGAGAATTCCTCTATGTTTAGTAGGATAAAGGCGTCCTAAATAGTAACGGCATTATATTGTTAAATATTGTTAATTAGGTAGTACTTACTATTCTTCTTCTAAATAAGGAACTAGTTGTTTTGGTAGACTCTATAGGCGTCTTCTAGGATCCTCTTAGCCTTCTGCTTCTTTAGGATGTCCATATACGCCGGAATTATTACCTTTCCTATAGGCATATATTTGGCTTACTAGGCAGAGTAAGGGATAGTCTTAATATACTAAGGTAGAACAATCGACAGACCAATATAGCTAAGGTCTTTAAATTCCTATATAAAGGCTTGTTCTCTGTTAAAGAGTATATAGGCGAACAAGTCAAATTCGTCCTTAGAGAGCTAGAGAGCTAGGTCTATATTGTCCTTTAAGCCCTTTAACCGATTAGGTATAAGTCGAGAACTGCAAGGTAAATCCGAAAATCGTAGAAAAACCCATTGATCGTACTTATACCTAGGAGTTGCCTTTTCTTTGGCTAGTAATAACTTAGTAGGCTTCTAGTCGATAATTCCTTCTAGTACTAACCTATTAGATAGGATATTATCAATAGGGTAAACCTTCTTTCTAATAGGCTTATATATAGTAAAAGATTAAAGGATAGAGGGTTTTTCGGACTAAATAGTAGAAGGAAATAGGCTAGGAGCTATCCCTAAAGGAAAGAAAGAATTAAAAGAAACTATTCTTATATAAGGAAAACTCTGAATATTAATAACCTGCTCTAAACCTTTTCTACCTAAATACTAAACGCTAGACTCCTGCTTAAAGAAAGTATACAAAATATTAGCAATAGTTTTATTGTTAAGCCGATCTTCTAAGACCTTATTATCGTCTTCTAAAGTAAGTGCCTAGTTAGGGACTTTGTTAGCCTTATTTACCTATCCCTATAAAGTAAACAGGCTATCCTAGCAGCTAGTAGACAGGGATTCGACAGTATCCCTCTTCTATATAGAGGAATCCTATTCGATAGTATAAAGGGCTCTAGCAATATCTAAAGGGGCAAGGCGAGTAATAAATTCCCGGTCTTAGAAAGTTATCTATACTATATCAGGACTGCTAAGACTGTAAATCACCTTATAGTCCTTCTAGAAAGGTATCCCTAATAGGATATTATAAGCCTTGTTAGACCTATTGTTGGATAAGACGTAGTAGTAGACTAGGGCCCTATAACCTTGAATATAGAGGGTACTAGGACCTTCCCTTAGAGAGATTGCAAATTGCCCTATAAACTATAGAACTATATCTCGGTTTTTATAATTATAAGGTTAAGGTAGTTTATAACCTTAAGGAAGATAAGGCTATACTCTGATCTACTATCTAGAAGTACATATAGCTATAGGCCGCTATTGTAAAGGGCCATCAGAAAAATCCAGGGTAAAGAATGGAACTTAGTTACTCCCTGAATAAGGGAAGCTCTATTAGTCCGCGTTATCAGATTACTGTTAATAATACTACTAGAAACCGTATTTTTCGCTATAACAATAGAGTTGATATTTAGGGTACTAAAGTCTTATGGCAACCTAATCGTACAATAGCCGTCCCCTATATCTAAGAACTAGGCCATCTAAGACTCTCTTATAGGCTTAACTAGAGAAATAACATTTGTCTTTGCCGTCTTTTATTACTTAGATGGGCGACCTTATAGATGTCTAAATAGAGCTAGGCTAGCCTAACCTGATACTAGAGCTAAAGTAGAAGTAGAAAGAGTATTGTCTAAGCTAGAGCTATCTAGTATAGCTGTTTCTTTAATAATTCTAATACCTTTAGAGACCTGCTTATATATAATTTTAGAAAGTAGACTCTAGCCTCCTATTAGGTTAAAGGCCTTCTTATTCGAAAGACTATATTTTCTATTAAGTATTTTCTAGAGTATTCCTTGGCGAATGTTAGTAGCTTTAATCTTATAAGAAGGTTCTTCTTTTACCTATATAGATAGGCTGCTAGTAGTAGGGGTCTCTGCCTAATTAGACTAAGAAGCGTAGGAGGGACCTGCCCTTAGTAGCTTATCATTGTTGCTTTCTAGTTATAGCTACTTCTGACTTTGAAAAGCTATACTTAAAGCTTTAGCTACGGCTAGCTATATTACTTTGTTACTAAACATATTGTTCGCTTTCGCAATCGTATTCTATAGTATAAGTAAAATATTAATAGTACTATTACTATAAAGACTGCTATAAAGCTTAGAGCCTGTCTAAGTAGAGAGTAAATCCTATAAGAAGCAAGCTATAGCCTTTAAGGGCTTTGAAAAGAAAATGTCTAGCTCCTAGTACTAAACTATATTAAAAAATCTGAAACCTAACTAGGGACCTCTATTATATAAGCTATAGAGTTAGCTTCCTTATTATTAACCTCCCTTTTAAACAGACCTTAAAGACTTAGATCTAGATCTAAGACTTCCATAGGGTCAACCACTTATAATAGGAAAGACGTAATACTAGGTGCCAAGGGCAGTAAGTAATAGACTCTAGTTTGTACTATTAGGGCTACAAATGTATTCTCCCCTTATATAAAAGAGCTATAAGTAGGAGAGGACAAAGAAGACGTAATAGGCCTAATACTATAAGAAGTGATATTAAGAAGCCGGCTTTTCCTCCCTTCTTCTATTAGAAGAAAACGCATCTTAACTTACTCTTCCTCTAGCTAGGTATAAGTATAGCTTAGTATAGAAAGAGAGTTGAAAAAGGGTTTGAAAACCTTATTATACTTAGTCTTATAATCACGCTTCTATTAGAGATAAGCAGGGCGAAACTTAGTATTATAAACCTTATAAAGCGCTTAAACAAGGTAGAAAAGGGTGCCTTCCTTACAGGCCTTTATTACTAAGACTAGGTTAATCTAGTATAGGTTATAAGGTAGGTCTTCTCTATAGATTTTCTAACTAAGGTAAGTATTTGCCCTAAATATATACCTAAGCCTAAGTTCGTTGTTAGCCTCTATCAGATTATATAAGCTAATATAGTACTATTAACTATACTAGTAGTAATGGATCCCTTTAAGAGCCTTATACCTTTGATCGGTATTAGAGCGAAAAGGCCTACTAGCGTAACTATTGACTTTACCCAGCTCTATATTCTAAAGCGAAGTATACGCTATAAGCAGAGGAAGATCGACTTGCTTATCTAGATAGGGGTAGTAGTATTAGGGTTTATAATACCCTTTCCGTTTAGCTATATCTTATTCTTCTTTTAGGTATACTACCTGATTAACATTAGTTGTAAAGCTCGGTAAGTTGTTCAGCTTATTTCTTAGGTGTATAACTGATTTTACTATAGGGTCTATCTCGTTTAGTAAGATTCTAAGTAAGGCTATCTAATTATATAGGTCTTAAACAGCTCTTTTAGTTACCTTGTTACCTTACTTCTATAAAAGGTCAGTAGTATAAAGCTTTGTTACTATCTTCTAGGTATTAGTAAGTTAATCAAACTATATTTTCTTAACTATTAGCGGCTTTAGGATGATCTTAACTGATTCCTAGCTAGTACTCCTTTAATTAAAGAACGAGACCTGGTTTTTACTTGCTTAAGCGGACTTAGTCGACTTAGGTAAGAAGTTTCAAGAGGAGATAGAAGAAAAAGGCTTTTTGACTTTAGCTAAAAGGAGATTAGTCTCCCTACTATTATTATCGCTTTTATCTAAATAGACATCTTAGCTTAGTAGTTCGATCTAAGTTAGCACTCTTTAGTAGATAAATCCTTTAAACAAAACTGCTAATACTAGGGATTAGAAGTCGTCCTAGGTAGCTTTATATAAGTCCTATATAGGTATAGCGCCTCTAAGGCAGTGTCCTTAAACAAGTAAGTATTAGCAATCCTTAGGCAACTTTTCCTAAAAGCGTTAAAGGGTATCTTTCCAAATAGGGGCTAACTTAGTAGCTAGTATCTAGGTAATTATAGCGTTAAGTTCTTCTATAGCCTATTTAATCTATATAGCTAAGATGTTCGAGATAGTATACTTATAGAAGCAGTTAAGCTGTTTAACAGAGTCCTTTAACGCCTTAAGGTTAAAAGCCTTCTAATACTCGAGCATTATCCTATAGAGTTCTTGCCATATCGTTACTCCCTTGTCCTTAATTATAGAGGTAATCTTATAACGTTAGTTAGAATTGCACTACCTCTTCTACTAGGTAAACTTCTTAATATCGGTCGCTATACTACAGTCCTTACAAGCATTGTCGAAAGCTTATAAGTAATCTATAATATTAGCGCTATAGAATTGTCTACTAAGCCTTTTAGACTGAATAGACAGGAAGCTAATATTCCGTATAGGATTTGACTAATAAAGAGCGTCGGTTAATATTCTAACTATAGTATCTAACTAGTCCTAGTTACTAGTATTTATTTCTAATATACTGCTAAAGAGTAGTAGTAGGAAAGATTCTACTTAAGGAGGAACCGGGGAAGAGAGGTTATAAAAGGAAAAAGGGGGTCTAGCTTTTTAAAGCTGGTTTCTAGTAGAGCCTGTTATCTAATTAGACAAGTCTTATAATCCTGCTACTAAAGGAGTAGAGTTGCCTATAAGTCTGTAAAGTCAACGGATTTCTCTCCTTAAAAGGATATACTCTAGGAAATCCTGTTAGATAAGGCTTTTACTAATAAATAACTAAGTAGAGGGTTGACGTATGATTATACTAGGTAGTAAAATATCGATACTTAGTCTAGCTAAATGTACTATAGACTTAAAGTCTCTAGGAGAAGTTAGGAAAGTACTAAGGAGTATGTTAATAGGTAATAGATATAAAGTATAGTTATCGTTCTCCTAATTAGACAAGCCTTAGTTTTATTAATATAAGGAGCTACTAGTAGCTTCTATTAATTTATCAATGGACTTTGTCCAGGGGGAATTTAGAAGGGATTAGATTGTAGGATAGAGAAGAGACATAGGGGAAGAAAGGAAGGATATAGTCTGCTACTATAGTATAATTATAGCAACATTATACCTACCCTACCTTTATAAAACATCGCTTATACCTAGTTCCTACCTAGTATAAACTCCTTCTCCCTCTATTGTAAAATCAAATGTATCTAACTCTTTAAAAAGCTTATATCGAACAGATCTACGGCTTAGTCTATCTCCTTACTATAGACTTGATCAGTCGAGCCCTATACTATATACTTCTACTATATAGGAAGCAAGCGATACTCGTTTTGCCAGTTTAAATATATACTACTAAGATACCTTAGATATACTTAGTTATGTTCCTCCCCTATCTAGAGGATAAAGGAGGTAGTCCTGAAAATATAACTAAAGGCCTAGTACTAGAGCTATCCTAACTTAACTTTCCTATTACCCCTACCCTTTATTATATACCCTAGGCGTAGTAATCTTGCGAATCGTCGTTGCTATATAGGGGTACTACTTCTAGGTAGATACCGAGATAACACCTTTGTCTAGATCAAGACTAACCAGCTAATACCAGTTAGTCGACCTAAGAAGCTAGAACGAAAAAGACTCTATAATATCTATAACCCTAGTATACATAGAGGTGGCAAAGCAATACTAGATAGTAAGCCAAGCCTAATTGTTCGTTAACCTAGCCTAACCTAAGATAACTCCTCTTATTTCAACTAAGGGTTTATAATGCTAAAATAAGTTAGGACAGCTAGCCACTTGTCTAGATAAAGGAAGAAATTAAGGACAAGACTACATTCCTAAGTTATAAGTAAGGTCTATATATCTAGCCCTAGTATCGAAATCTTCCTTAGACGTAGGAAATCTCTTTACTAGGCTCTAATCCTTATATAGTTGCTAATACTAGAAATGTCGAATAAGGGGAAAGGAACTAAAGATAAGAGTTATATAAGTCGTATCCAAAGGAGACTCTTATAGCTAATATACCTAATAGAACTAGAGAGAGGGGGTTTAAGTACTTCCCTACCCCCTTTCGTTTAATATAAGGTATATCTACTAGAATACTCTAATAACCGAGTTTCTAGAACAGCTAAGATTATACTTATCTTAAGCTTAACTAATATATCGGGTCTCGAATTGTTATATAACCTACGACTAATATAACTGTTATGCTAAGTAAGATTGTCGTTATCTAATCAGAAGTCAGAGGCAAGAAATACCAGTCTAAGTCGTTAGAGTAGAAAATTCGAAATAGTCGTCCTATTAGTACTATACTATAGAGTTGTCTAGCCGACAGTCTATAGGTCATCCTTGTTAATAGCAAGATAACCCTAATATAAGTAAGGCCTACTTATAAGTGTCAGAGCCCTTACTTAGTTCATTCCCAGCTAAGCCCTTATATAAAACAGAGCAGCAGACCTACAAGAAAGTAGGAGTAGCTATCTAAAGGTAGTAGGCAGCTGTATATTAAATAGCTATCTAGATAAGAGGATAAGAGGTATATATATAATAAGGTTATAGTCTTCTTAATTAGGGGAGACTAAGGTAGACAGGTATAATAAAACCAAGTAAATAGGCTAAAGTAGCCTAGAGGCTAAAAGTAGATGGAATATCTAAATAGGTAAAAGTAACTGTATAACTATAATAAATGGGATAATTAATGATTGTCTCTCTCTAAACATAGGAAGAAAAGCCAGCTTCTTATACTATTATCCTCCTTATACTGCCAATTCGCAATCTTATTATTAGCCTGGAATAAGATAAGGGGCAGAAAAGAAAGACCAGCCTTATCCACCTATTCTACTGTATAACAGAAGAGAAAGTAGACACGGGTCTCCTCTGAACAGAGGGAGAAGAAGAAGAAAAACAAGCGGCGGCTAGTCGTGCACTAGCTACGCCGATCCAATACCTCTTATCCTCTTGTCTGGACAGCTGTTCAATATACAGCTGCCCACCACCTTTAGACAGCTGCTCCTACTTTCTCATAGGTCTGCTGCTCTGTTTCATTATATAATAAGGGTTATCTCCTATTATTATATATAGGAATGCTATACTCTAGAGAAAATAGGTGCCTATCTTTTGTAGCTCATCATTGTTACATACTATACAGTCGGAATCTTTACTACTACTACTACTAGTATGAGGCTACTCACTGGTATTATATACAGTAATATATGCTATAAGTAATTCGTCTATTATACTGGCTATAAGGTAGTACTTCTTTACCCGTTCCTAGTCTTCCTTACTATACATCTATAATTTATATCTAGGAATCTTGCAGTTCGGTATCTAGCATACTCCTAGTATTGTATTCTTCTTATTGTATAATAGCTTCTTCTTATACCTGTTGTACTTTCTAAATCGAGAGCTGTCCCTTAAGCAGTACCTATAGTCCGGTTTTAAGTAATCCTTCTAGGAGTTATAGTATTAATAATAAATATAGTTCGATAAGGGTATATCTGCTATAAAACTAGTCTACTAGGTTTAAGTGCTATAGTACGATTTATATAGCACTGTAAATAGTTGTTCTACTATCTTAACATTGTCCCTCTAGAGACCTTGTTCCAATTCGTATATCCCTTAACAAGCTTGTATAACAGCTATTTTAAGCTGGTTATTACCCTAAAAAGTTAAGATTAGGTTCTGTTAGACTAGGGTAAGTTTATCGAACAGTACGTCAAGGATTTCCATTAGTTTTATATCTTGGTTTTTAGCCTATATTATACAATAGGTAACTAAAGTCTATAGGTTATAGTACTACTTCTTATTAATACTAGTATTAAAATGCTTGTCTAATATATTATACACTTCATCCTATCGTTGTCTAGTCCTAATATAGTATAGGAAGTAATCTGCTGCTTATCTAGTAAGAATATCCAGGTTAATAATTACATATTAACTTTTATTGATTTCAAGCCTTCTATATATATTAATAAACCATTGTATTTTATCAGCAAGGATATTGTATAGTATGCCTAAATAGTTATATATCTTGTCCATTTACTTAAGAAATGCTAAGGTCCTCTCCTTATCTAATAATATAGTCTATATAATATATATTAGGGGAAGAGTATATAGATCGAATACTATAATCTAAGTATTGTTCTTATCTAGCTAGTAGGGTTATAAGGAAGGTAGTACTATAGATTATTAGATAAATAGTAGGGCAGGTAGTAGAGAAGGCGTTAGTCGTTCTATAGTGCCTTTAGACTATACCTTATAGTTAATAATCTTAAGAATCCTATTGATCTTTATCTATTTCTAGAAGTAGAAATCCTTTTTATTAAACAAGGTTAGAAACTCCTTTTGAAAAGTACTATTAACAAAGTTCAATTAGTATACCGTCTATCCGTCTAGCTCTTTACCTATATTATCAATTATTATATCGAGATATTTATTACTATACCTAAGTTTGGCTAGGCATTGTATAAACCTAGTCGTTAGAGCTCCCTCTAAGTAGATATAGCTAGGCTTAATGGCAATGTCGTTATACTATAGTTTAATATCGATATACTTCTTTTATATATATAGCAGTGTTATACTACTATAAGTGATTTCCTTATATATAGGATATTCGTCAATATCCAACTTATCCGCTATATCAGTGTTTAATATCTTTGCTAAGGTTAGTGTTATAAGTGTCGGGTTATATAGTATCTGTTATATGATAGGAATATATTATATACTATTATATAGTTAATAGTAGAGTCGAGTTAGTATAAGTTATATCTAGTATAAGAACTAGTTCGTTCTTTTAATACAGGTCTTATTAGGTTGGAATATCTGGTCTTAGAACTAGGTCGTTCTCTTAATACTAATTTATTAGGATTATATAGTTATATATAACTACTGGATGTTGTACAACGACCGTACGATCTGCCAGCTAATATCTATAGTTCTTCTTTCTTCGAGATTACTCCTTATATATACCGATTATAGAGAAAAGTCGAATAGAAGCGTTAGTACAAGATATAGCAATAATTCTTCTATTCCTAGTATACGCTACTATAAAATAGAATTATTGTCGATTCGCTCTCACTGCAGTGAAAGGCTTCTGGTAGATAGTAAGGAACAAGAACAGCAAGACAGAGAAAGAGCAAAATAACAAGTACGATTCCTATAGTAATGATTGATAATGTGTGTCCTCTCTCCCTCTCTTTCTCGCTCTCCTAGATATAGGGCATTATAGCCCTGTATCCTAACTAGGGTTGTGCCTAGTGCTAGCATAGGGGTTATGCCCTGTATCTAGCCATTCCCTTACTATAACTAACCTATACTAGCTATAATAGCCTGCTAGTAATCGATACTAGCTCTTTTTTCTTTTTAGTTATAGTCCGTCCTTATAGGACATTCTTACCTATAGTCCGCTACTTAACGCGCTTTATCTATACGAGACAAGGCGCATATTACGTCCTACAATCAATTCTTAACGCGCCTTATTCCTATAAGATAAGTCGTACGTTACGTCCTGCAAATACTATACAAAGCGTACGTTGCGCTTTGTCTATTGTAATATGTCCGCGTTACCTATTGCCGTACTAATCCTACTGTATAACCACCTTCTATCTCCTTCTCCCTTTTCTTCCTTAGCTATAGCCTGCCTATCCCTTAACCAATCAATAACGCCCTTTTCTACTAGTATCGTCTTCTTATTGTTATATACTCCTAGACCGCCTACTATAGAATAAATAGAATAATAGGCCAGCCTGTACTTCTAACGTAGTCCTTCTCTTTTAAGTCTTGCTAATAAAAATGTATATATATATAGCCTGCTCGCCCTACCGCTGTTACTACTACAATTCGTCGTTTACTAACCTACTTATAGCTAATATAGACTCTTTTTCCGACTTGGACGACTTAGCGTATACTATTCTAGGTAAGTACTTTATTGTTATCCGCTATACTAGCTTTATTATCCGCTATATATACGTTGTATCCTACATATTATCGGCATAGGCGTGTCTTGTTTATTAATATCCTAGCGCGATATAGGCATACCTACTACGCCCCTAGCCCCGGCGCCTATACCGGCTAAGCCGGCTAAGATTATACTAGCTATACGTTGTATGGCCGCTTGCAAGGCCAAGCAGCGTAAGTTGGCTAAGGCCTATGCTATAGCAGGTAGGGCAGCGGCCGCTAAGCGCTATAAGAAGCGTAAGGAGGCTGTGGCTAATGCCTAGGCTAGTAAGCTAGCTAAGAAAGAGGGCCTACGGCGCTCTAAGCGCACTGCTAGCGGCAATGCCAGTAGAAACACTACTAATTCCGGCCTTATGGCTAATAAGGATAATAATAACGCCTATAATAGGGCGTATATACCCCTTACTAATATAGAGGAGAAGGAGGGCAGTAGTAGCGACAATAATAGCGTTAATAGTAGTACTAGTGATAGTGCCGATAAAGGCGAGGATAGCAGTGCGCGTAAGTGCAGCAAGGGTGCTTTAAACTGCAAAGGTAGGTTTCAAAGCGCGGCTACGCTTTAGAATATAGCTAATATTTTCGTGATTTCTAGATACACTGCTGTATAAGCGACAGTACGTTGCGTCCTACCCCTATAGCCCCCCTGGCATGCCCTACGCTGACATATACATTTACTATATCTAGGCAGTAACAGCTAGTAAAGGCTAGGGTCCTAACAATATGTAGCGTTGGGACTAGTGTTACTAGGATTATATTAGGGTTATTAGCAGCTGTTGTTAGTCCTGCTTAGCTAGTAGTAGTTATAAGCTGCTATAAGCACTTTATCTTATATAAATGAAACTATAGTTGTACTCTAATTTGCCTATATAGCTCTGCGTTAGCGCGCCCTATTATAGCGTACTATCTTAAAGTCCTTATGGCTTTTAAGCCTACCTCTGCCGTAAGTCCTCCCCTCTATCTTCTTAGCGATATACTAACTTATTAAAGGCTGCTAAGAAGCGGTAGTATAGAGACTAGTGGAAGTAGCAGTCCGCTGTCCGCTATGTTCTTATACTACCTAGTAGTAGTAAGGAGAAGGCGGACTTAGCGGGAATAGGGAAGAAGGCCTTATAAAAGGCCTATACATAGGCATCGGCCTGTATAGCTAAAGCACTTTTATTGTTAGCAGTATAGGGGAAGGAGGAGGAAAATATAAAAAAATATAAAAAATGTAAAAGTATGTCGCGCTTTGTCTTACAGTCCTACTACGCTTATTGCGTTTTGTACTTCCGTTTTACAGTATATCCGCGTCTTATCCTCTCTCCTCTTCTGCGGTATATCAGCGTATAGCATATCCCGCCCTTACTATCTTTCTTTTATCGGCGCGCTATGGCCGCTTTATAGTAATTATCGCCGCGTTACCTAACCCTCTATATATATCTTGGCTATATTATTATCAACCAGCGCTATAAATACCCGGTTAGGTAGTCTTTTCGTTATAGCATCCGCTGGGTTATCCTCCCTGTTAATCCACCTAACCTCCTAAATCTCCCTATTCTCGTAGCTCTGCTATAAAGCTATAATATTAATTATAAGGCGCTTTTCGATAGTACTGCCAAGCTTGACAAGGCACTTATACAGACTAAAAGAGTCTATATAAAGAATAATCGGAAGGTTAGCCCCTAGGCTAAGGCAGGCAAAAATCATAGAAATAGTCTGCTAGACTATAAAACTGATATCAAAGCTAGCTACTATCCTATAGATCTTGCTAGCCAGTATACTTCTTATCATCCTCTTTATCCTATAGATCTTGCTAGCCAGTATACTTCTTATCATCCTCTTATACTTCGTTAAGGACTAGTAGACTATATTTCTATAAATTCGAAAAGCAGCCTCTCCCGGTATATCGTCTTTATTAGCTAGTAGTATAACATAGCCGATCTAAGAAGTTAGGTCTGCGTTATTAGCAAAGGACCTGTTAACAAAGATAAAGAGCTTAGCTATAGTAAGATCTAAAGGGTGATAAACCAGGCCTTTTTCTACGTTATCCATCTGCCACTAGATCCGGGCGTTAAGGTGCTTATAGTCCTCTAGCTAGGGCTACTAGGCTTAGGCAGCTACGGCTAAGTCGAAAGCTGCCTCTAGCTGGCAGATAAAGGCCAAATAAGCCCCCTAAGCACGTTACTTAACGTATTGCTAAGCAGGCATTGCCCCCTTTGTATTAACAAGGGACAGGCATTTACCCTACCCTTTTTACCATATCGAAAGGTTACCGTTAGAGAGGTAAAGCCGGCAGCCGTTAAAATCTACCTCTAGCCTATCTACTACCTTAGTAGCTGGCTTTGACTTAAAGCTGGCTTTTTCCAGCTCTTCCTTTTTTAACTAGAAAAAGGAATTATCCCTAATAATAAGGGTATCGTCGGTTTACAAGCTAACAAGCCTAAATCCCTTTCCTAGTATAGCAGTAGAAATCAGAAGATAAGGATTAAAAGAAGAAGACTAAAGACTAAGGCAATTCATATGCCACTATATATAGGTAGCAAACCAGTAAAGCCCTACCTCTACTATACTGTATAGCAGGCGGTTTACCCGTAAAACAGCGCTAGCAGGATATTTACCCTAAAGCTTTTTAGGCAGACAAAGGAGTATTTTTCGGTTTAGGGCTGTCTCGGACTACGTATACGCCTGTATTATATCCTGTAACTACAGATATAGCCTAAAATCGTAAAGAAAAGAAGGGTAAAGGGCAAGCAAAATCCGCTAGGTATACCGTTAGATAGTCGGTAACTAGGTAAAAAGACTATTCTTTCCCGGATTACTATACCTCTAAGCTACTAGCCTTGATTTTTTATATAGGCTAGAAGTCTTATCCTTTACCTTCTAAACTATCTTTAACTTAAATACCTTAACGCTATAGAGGTCCTTCGGTTCTTGGATCACCTTAATAATGCTGTTTTTAAGAAGGGCGTCGATCTTAGCCTTATCCAAGGCCTTAAACGGCTTACCTAGCGTAGTAATCTTACCTTAGTACCGCAATTCTAGGGCTAGGGCGTAGTCCTTTCTCTCCTTCTTAGAAAGGAAGAGTCCTATAGAGACTTAACTTGTAAGGTCTCTACCTAATACAAAGGTGTAGCTACAGTCTAAAATAGTAAAACGTAGTGCGAGTTACAGCTTATCTAGCATACTGGAATTACAGGTTGTCTATCTAAGTTATAGTATATCGTTTGTTAGTATAGGCTATACCTTATCCTAGGGTTTCGCAGCACAAGTCGCGCTATATCTAGGTAGTATATTAGGTTATAGGTCTGTAATCTCCGGTAAAACCTAGGCCCCTCTTTCTCTTCTAGGCCAGCCCTACCTCTTTAGCAGTATAGGGTTAAGGTAGACGAACTTTTCCGCTATATCCGGATCTTCTAGGTCTTCGGCGTCCCCCTCCTCCTATAGCCCCCCTTATAGCCCCTTTTATAGCTCCTAGCAGTACGGTTTTATAACTGTACTTCTAAAGTCTGTAGTGCTATTAATTATATCTACAGTTATAGAAGTCTCTAATACTGCTAATACCTTATATAGCCCGGTCTACCCGTTATTTTCGCGGTAGACCAAGACCTTCTAGCTAATACCTAGCATACTAGGTAGTACTACCTTGGTATTAGGGCTGTTTCGGCGGCTAAAAGCCTCTTTAATAGCCCGCTTACCTTACTACCTCTTAAGCTTAGCTATTGCTTTTTTAATAGCTTCTGCCCTTGTAACTTGATCTGGACTTAGTAGTGAATTTCTAGTTAGCCAGGGAAAAGCACTAAAGACCAGTAGGGTAGGGATCAAACCGCTAGGCCCTACTGTATTATTAATAGCAAAGACCGCGGCTTATAAGCTAGCTGTTTTCGACATAGTAGTACCGGCCTCTTCCCGTATAATCTTATATACCTAGCGTAGTAGGGCATAGTAGCGCTCTACCTTCTCTACCAAGTTATAAGCCTTGACTAGGACGTCTACTACTGTAATACTAGCTAATTTCGCCTCTACCTGGAATTCCTTAGCTACGAAATTAGTCCCCTGGTTATAACAAAGGATATCCGGTAGTCCGAGATACATATCTATCTAGTACTCCTTTAACCGTTTCTAAGTCTCTTTTGCCGTTATATCCTTTAGAAAATAGGCTGCTTAAAAGGAGGTAGCTGTATCGACTATATAGAGGACTTTCTAGCTATTAAGATCTAGGATATCTACTACTACCTTATAGTTAAAGTAGATATCGTCTCTAAGCGTAAATTTAAAACGCCTAGGTACTAGCCCCTTAACCTAGTAGAAGTAGCAGAACTTATTAATAAGCTCTAATGTACTATGTTCTACTTAATAGTCAGTGCGGCTAAAGAGCTTATACAGCTTTTCTACTAACAGGTAGCTGCAATATTAATGAATTTACTATAGCTGGGATTCTGTAAGTTCCGTTAAGCATAGTCGCGCTTTGTCCTGTATAAATACGGCGTATACCGTACCGTTAAGTACCGGGATCTATAGGTAGCCCTATCTTCAGATAATCGGGATCTGCTGCTTACCCTTAACTATAGTGTCTGTTGTATTATCCAGATATACCCTAAGCCGATCTATATCTTAAAGGTAAAGAAGAAAAGGGATAGGCGTGTCTAGAACGTAGAAAGTTACCTTCCTAGTAGCAGTATCTACTATAACCGTACTAATAGATTCCTTTACTTTACCTAGGCTAAAGGTAATACTAGCCTCTCTAGCCCTTGCCCTATCGATATAGATACCAGGTACTTAGCGTTATAGGGCTAGTACTTAACGTATACTAGCAGTTGAAAAATTAGCGGTACCTATATCCGGCATAATACCCTAGAATACCGTTTTAGAATACTTGTTAAGCATAAATTATATAGAAGAAAGCGCAATATACGGTATGTCTTTAAGTTCTCTACTATAATAGGGTTCTTCCCTGTATAATCTATATAGGAAAGCCTTGTTAGTAAAGAAAGCTGCTACTATATTGTTTCTGGCAGAGTCTTCTATAGTATAATCCTCTGGGCTATAGTCGTTAAAATCGTCCTCTGCTATACTCCCTTTAGACTTAAAGCCCTTATAGTTAACTAGAAATAACTAATATCTCTTCTTCCCCCTATTAAGGTCGATTTGCCGGCTTTTTAGCCAGTTAAGTCGATTCTTCTTCTACTCCTTTTCTAAGTGCTTAGTAGAGTAGTACCTATCCTTCTTGCAAATCCAGCAGTATTAAGACCTTCTAGGGGTAGACCTTGGCTATAATTTCTTAGAGAAATACCGCTAGTCTATTAGATACTACTAGCTTTCTATTTCCTCTACTTCTAGCGTACCCTATAGTATAGCCGCTAGCTCCTTAAATCCTTTAATCGGCTTATATAAAGCTAACTTTAGTTTGGGTACTCTATAGTATACCCTTACTATATTCGAAGTAAGGATTTCCTTACTATAGTAAATAGGCCTTAAAGCCTACTGAATTACCGGCAGCTTATTAAGCAGTAGCTAGAGGACTTCTTTGTTGCTTTTTCCGGGGTTTTCTTATTATACGCTTCTAAAAGTAATAGAGCTCTATATCGTTACTAGGTTCTGCTTTTTAGCATCTATCTCAAAATACTTATTTAGTTTAGTATAAACTAAGTAGAAAGGAAGGAGGCGGTTAAGGTGGTTAACCTAGTAGTCCCTAGCTCTATTAGAGAGGATATAGGGAAAAACCAGGTATAAAGTAGCATAGTCGATCTAGAATATTATACACTAATAAAGGAAAATCTTAACTTTGTCGTTTAGTATCTCCGTTTCCGCTCTATTATAGCAGTTACTGCTATTCTATACTTTTCCGAAGTCTATATATAGCTTTTAATCAATATAAGGGTTATTATCCCTCTAGGTTAGCCTTAGGGGAATTTCCAGGTATTCTAGACTTTCTATTTCGACTCTAGTAACCTTTAGTAGGTTAGATAGAATAGAAGGCTGGTTATACCTTCTTTATTGCTACTACTAAGGGTAGTACTGCTAGTAGTACTACTGCAGTTGGTATTGCTAATAGGGGTAGTATTGCTAAGGTTGTAGGTTAAAGCCTAGTAGTCCTAGAATAAACCCTAGTTACCCTAGGTTAAATCCGTTTCTATATCTAGGCCTAGTTCTATTCCTATACTTAGGTCCTCCCTTATATCCTTCATTTCCTCCTAGTCCTTATACTAAGCTCCCTAGCTTAGGCCCTAAATTTGGCAGTTTAGGTAGTAAAGGGAAGCCTGGTACTAATAGCGGTAGAGGTATACCTTTACCTAGGGCAGATAAGAAAACTTATAATAGTAGAGGTGCTATTGTTAGCTAGAGAGGTAAGAAGGCGGCTGATAGGACCGGCTAATAGGTAGGTTTACCGATAAGGCTCTTATTATTAGCAAACCTAGCTAGTTTAGCGTCTTAGTAGCTTCTTATTAGGCTTATAGCAAAACTACTAGCTCTAAGCAGTTCTGCTAACTCTGTTTTAATAATTATAGAAGCCTTCTAAAAGTCCCTATTAGTCTACCTATTAAAGCTGTTAATCACCCTTATTTATAGCCTTTCTCCCTCTATTTTCAACCTCTAGTATTCTACTACTTCTATTAACATATAGGTGTTAATAATCCTCTTATTTTTGCAGCCTGGTTCGATATAGTCTAGGGTTTTAAAGAAGGTTACTACGTCTAGTAGATAGGCTTTACTAGGCGGTAGCTACTAGGGCAGCTTGTCGAGCATCTTATCTTTAGCTGTTAGCACGTATGTCTATATTATAGTATCAGCTATTTCGAATCGCGTTCTGTCTTTGGGTTTTAAGCTATAGTCGTAGTATTGAATTATCGTTCATTGTATCTACTGAAAAATGTCGGACAAGTAAAGTCGTTTTTCAAAAGTGCATCTGCATTTTATCTCTTTATTTCAGGGCACGTTCGTAGATTGGATATACTTAATAAAGAGATCCGTCTCTTATTATAGCTAGCCTAGCTCTTCCTCTTTATAAGTATACTTCTAGTATAGTTGTTAATCTAGCTACTCTGCTCCTACTATCTGTTAAAACAATAGAAACTAATTAGTGTTAATTCGCTCTTACTATAGTAAAAGGCTTCTAGTAGATAGTAAGGAACAAGAACAGTAAGACAGAGAAAGAGCAAAATAACAAGTACGATTCCTATAGTAATGATTAATAATGTATATCCTCTCTCCCTCTCTTTCTTACTCTCCTAGATACAGGGTATTATAGCCCTATATCCTAACTAGGGTTATGCCTAGCGCTAGCATAGGGGTTATACCCCACATCTAGCCATTCCCTTACCGTGACCAACCCATACCAGCTACGATAGCCCGCTAGCAATCGACAATTATCAACCTATATATACTTATCTCTTTACATTGCCAATCTATAATTCAATGCTAAATCACTAATTAGTGTTTATAGCGTTCTATACTAGTATATAGTAGTAGTTTAGGTAGTTAATTTTTATCTATCTCTCTAGGTATAGAGGTAAAGAGATTTTAGCCCCTAATATATTCCCTTTATTATACGGTAGATACCGCACAACGATCCCTATCCGACGTACATCGTCAGGTAGTCACCTAACGATCTGCGCTATTAGGTTACCTAACGATCCACATCATCTAGGTCCCGGCAATATATACGTTGCAGTCATAACAGGTATTCCAATAGTAACTATCATTAGTATATACTAGGAATAGATTTATACTATTATAGCAATTTAGCAGCTTAATACTACCTAGCGTGGTAATGGTATATACGTTGCCTTTATAGCATTGTATTATAGTATATGTGGAACAATGTATATTAGTTAATAAGGGGAAACCCCCTTATCAGCGGTGGATATACATAGGGTCCTATATAGGGGAATAGGTCACGTGACGAGGCACCTAACCTCAGGTCCTAACACCCCCCCTAGACCTAGATATCTATTCTTAAAACGCTTCCTGTTTAACGCATTACAGCGCTTTTATTAGGCCGTCTGCGATTACGCTATCAGAGGGCGTATATTCTACCTAGATAACCCCTTTTCTAATCACTTCCTATAGTACTAACTGACGAATTAGGAAGTGCCTATTACAGGCTATTATACTATTGCTATTAGCTGTAGCTATAGCACCCTAGTTATCTATCTTTAGAGGAATCAGGCCTAGTTTGAGCCTAAACATCTCATTAACAAGAGGCAGTAGCTAGGTAGCCTACGTTGCTGCTATATAGGCTGCTACGTATTCTACCTTGCAGGTAGATTATACTGTAAGGCTTTGGCATTTAGCTCTCTATAATACTAGTATACCGTTACTAAGGAACATATTTCCTATTATTTCTTTAGCTTATATTATAGTACCTTAGCTACTATTAGAGAAGCCTATTATCATAGGTCTATCAGGATAGTAACAAAAGTAGAGGGCAAAGCTGTATATACCCTTTAGGTATTTCATTAGTACAACAAGCGCTCTATAGCTATTATAACTAGGGCGTAAGAAGCGTTGTATAAGCCTTGTTACCTTATAAGCGATATCTAGTCTTATAAAGAGGGATATATACAGCAGTTGCCCTAAAGCAGACCTGTACTAGGCTACTTTTTCTTCTAATATAAGGTCCTCTAATGCGATATCTACTTAACTATCGTCTAGAACTAGCATCTAGAGGGGTCTACTTTATAATAGACCGAGTAAGTCTATCAGGTTTGGGATCTTATAGAACTATATAATGCTATAGTCGCTATTAGGGTGCCTCTTTACCCTTATACTAAGGTAGTTAGTCGCTTTGCCTAGGTCTTTAATCTTATATACTGTTTTAATATCTACTATAGTACTATCTATATCTTGATTAGGTCTAACCATTATTACATTATCGATGTATATCGAGATTAGCAGGGTTCCCCTATAGAATACGTTCTTGTCTATAGTTAGCTAGTAGAAGCCTAGGTTGATTGGTAAGGCTTTAAGGGCTACTTGCCAGTACTAGGGCGCTATATATAATCTATATATCGACTTTCTTAACTAGTAGACGCTTTCTATCAGCCTTATAAGATATGCCGGTTGTTATAGGTATAGAGGTTTATCTAGATCTAAGTTTAAGAACGCTAAGTCGAAGTCTATATGCCGTATATATAGTCAATATTAAGCTATATAGCTAAACAGAAGCCGTATAGTAACAGCTTAGAGCACGTTAGCGAAGGCTATATCTATATCTAGCTCGGAGAACCCGCAGGTATACCATCTAGCCTTCTTAGTCCTATCGCCTTTCTCTCGTAGTACCTAGGTGCTAGTTATAACCTTAGCTCCCTATAGAAGACTAGTTATTAGAATGGGTAATCCTATATAAGGATCTGTAACCACTATAGCCTACTAGTAGTAGTCGTATAGGGTACGTAGGGGGAGCAACAGCGTTGATATGGCCAAAATAGCACTTCCTAGGTATGTGCTAATATAGTAAAGTAGGGCCCTTTACTATATTCCCTCTATAAAAGTCCTTATATAACGGTGTACTTATAGGCTATAGCGCTATATTATAGGGGCTTTAAGCTTATATATCACGGCTTTCAGTGGGTCTTATAGGCCTATAAGGCTTATAGTTATAGGTAACGTAGTAAATTGATTTCTAGTCTAGTGGGTAAGGCTTCGCAATTTCCTTTCCTATATATACCCTCCGGGACCGTTCCTGCCTTCCATATGGCAGGAGCGCCTTAGTAGGTGCAAAGCGACTTCCCGAAAAACCAAATAAGCTGGCGATTTTAAATAATCGACTCACGGCCACCTAAGCTGCAGGGTAAGCCGCACGACTTTTCCTATAAGTTCTGTTTTCGCTCCTGCGGTGCAGGGTAGGTACAGGGTAGGTAGATGACCTAGTAGAAGAGCCTTTTAAGGCTATTTCTAGCGCTTTGGAAATGGGACCCCTAGAACTAGCCTCCCCCTAGGGGGGCGTACAAAGCAAGAGAGAAAGAAGGAAGCAACAGCACAATGGCACCGCTAACAACTAGGGAAGGCTATCAACGAAGAACCCCTCTACACTGCCTGGAAAGACCGCTACCTATAGGAGGCCAGAGCCTCTAGCCACGACCCCTATATAGAGAGCCTCTCGGAAAAATCAGCTAAAGCCGCCTTCTAAGAGGAAAACCTAGCTAAGGCCTTTAAAGAGGCCTTCTGAAAGCGCTACTACAGCCTCTCTAAGGCCGAGAGCTCGCTGCTAATATAGGCCTGCACAGGGAAGATAGGCCTAAGAGGCTTCCTATATACCTATAAGGTGCCTAGAATCGACAGCCCCCTCTGCCGCTGCTACCTAGCTATAGAAGACATTCGGCATATATTCGACGGTTGCCCGGCCTACCCTTTGTCCTTTTTTAAGGAAAAGGAGGGAGGGGATACAAACAGCCTCCTCTACAGACTCGAAAAAGGGGGCGGCAGTGCTATACGCCCCCTAGTCCACTATATCGCTGCTAGACTGCTAGAATATACAGTTGCTTAGGGGCTAGGAGCGGTCTAGCCTATACCCCTTTAGGTAGCATGTTTTCATACTCCTAAAGGGGCGGTATTTACTTTGGTGAAGATTGGCCTACCCCCTACCACACCCCCCCTCTCTCCTATGTACGGTTATAGGTTTTTCACCCGTTATATGGTTTTCCTATAGCACTAGCCTAGCCTACCTAGATATCCCCTACGGGGATCAGATAGTGTAATAGAATCTATCTATTTCTAGCGCTTATACAGCCTAAGGAGGCTGTCTCCACAAAAGTGGGGCATAAATCTAAAAATAGAAAAGCCTTTTAAAGCTATTTCTAGGCTATATAGTGGAATATATAGCTTAGTCAGCGGTATCTACAAAAGTGGGTCCACCCTTAGAATATAGCTATATTTCTAGTAGTTCGAGAACTGAAATCCGTTTTGCCTAAGCTATAACCGTTAGAGCGCTATAGCTTATTTTGTACGTTTAACACCCCCTCTATTCTTCTGTTCCTTTATAAGCCTTAGAAAGCTATATATAGGTAAAGAATAGAAGAATCCTAAGAAATAAGAACGTAAGAGCAAAACTATTCCGTTAGACACAGGGGTTATGCCCTTATAGATATATAGGATAAACCCCTATTATATATAGAAAGAAGTAAGAATATATATAATGTTGAAATCAAACCTATAACCTATTCAAAGGTATAGGTACTATGGCTTTAAAGCGTATAGTAATATATAATATCTAAATATTCTATACCCTAGCGACTGATAGACGCACTAGAGTATAGAAGGAGCAAGGGGCTTATAAACGCCTTTATCCTCTTATAGAGAAAACGATTTTTAGCACGGTTTTAAATTTTATGCCCTTTTTTACTCCGTTCTTTCAGCAAGTTCTAGTAAGAAAATAACAGGTAGTCACATAGAGAATTCCCTTCTAAAGGAAAGTATACTACTAGTAATAGCCGGAGCCTATATTTCCCAATATAGCTATACTATATACTAGAGGACTTCTAGACGTAGCTAGAGTAATATAGGCCTCCCTAACGCCGCAGGGAGCTAATGCCAGCACAAGGGCGCCTATAGAACTATACTATTGGAATGGGTAATCCTATATAAGGATCTATAACCACTATAGCCTACTAGTAGTAGTCGTATATATATATATATTGTATTCCACCTATAGAGTCCTTATTGGACTATAAGGAGCTGCTAGCTTACACTAATGCTAGAGGAAAACCGGAAAACGGATGAAAAACCTCCAACGAGCTTAAACAAGGCAGGCAACCTAGTAAGAGGAAAAAAGCAGTACTAAAAGAAAAACACAACGTAAGGGGAGGCCGTCTAGAAGGCTACTAAGGGAAATTGCGCCTATTCCCCTACCTGTCTCCCGTAAGAACGCCCTATATCTCAATTAATATAGGGCTTAGGGTAGGGGAATAAGGAAGGGGTCTTGTTAGCAAAAGAGGTAAAGGTAGGTCTAGGCTTAAAGCTTAAAAGCTTATAAGCTTAGCCTTATAGCCTTCCCTCTTACCTTAGTATAGTAGTAAGATACTAGCTATAGGGAAGAAAGAAAAGACAGTCTAAAGAGAGAGAGGAGAAGCAGTCTAAGGGAGGAGAGAAGGCAGAAAAGAGACTAAAGCATATCCATATCCTCTTCCTCTATAAAGCCCCTTACCGGCTCTAGGGAGGAGGGTATAGAACCGGTAGCTATAGTACTGGTAGCTGCTAGGTCGATAGTAGTAGTAGTAAAGGTAAAGGCAGGGATTTTGCTAAAAGCCTCCCTTATAGTTCGCTGGGAAAGGGAGGCTATAGCGGTAGTAGCGGTAGCAGTAGCGGTAGTGGCGGTTATTATAGGGGGGCAGCCACGGCGGCGTTTTCCAGCTACTACTATATAGCTTTCTTCCCCTTCTAGCTGGTCTTCTATTGATATTGCCGGCTTAAGAGGGCCAGGGAGGTCGAAGTTAATAGGCCTGTTTTATAGGCTAGATTTTACCTAAGCCTTATGCTTCTTTCTTTTAGGGCATTCTTCTGCCCTAGTATAGTGGTTGCTATGGCAGTTCCGGCAGTACTAAGCCCTAGTATAGGCTACCTTAGTATGCTTCTTCTTTTCTTAGCCGTAGTTGTAGCAGAGGGTAGGGGAGTGGCAGTATTTAGCTTTATACCTCTATCGCCAGTAGTTAAAGCACTATAAGGCCCTAGCCTTATCGATATAAAGCTCTGCTTTTAGGGCCCTATAGGCCTAGAAGATTCCATTTTAACAGGCCTAATAGGCCTCTTGCTAGCTAGAAAAGGCAATAAGAGCTAAGACTCTTGTTCTTTCGATCTAGAGGGGGTACTAGACCTTAGCCCTTAAGGCCAAAGGATATACTTCTTTTGCTGCTGCTAGAAGGCTAGCTTCCGTTACCCGGTTAGCTGTTATAAGCCCTTTAACAGCAATAGCCTAGGTAGTAGTATAGATCAAGGCCTCTAGTAATAAAGAGGCTAGCTAGGCTGTATTTTCTTCTAAGGCTTTTTTGATTTTTTCTCCTTTAGTAATTAGTATAAGGTTACTGCTCGGTAGGGTCCTTACCCCTTTAATAGAGTGCCCTATAGCCTTCTATACTGCCTATGCGATTTCCAGGGCTGATTTTTGGCCGAAGGAGGAAGAGGCTGATCCTAGCCGTATAAGGACCTGTTTTTCTAAGCCTAGCTTAGTAGGCTTTACCCTAGCCGCTACTATAGCAGCCCAGGTACAGCAGGTTGGCTCTGATTCGATGGTAGGGGGTTGTTGCTGCTGCTGCTATTGCTATTGTTATTGCTGTTATTGTTGCTTCTTCTGCCTTAGGGCCTGGGCAACGAACGAGGGAAATATCAGGGCTTTTTTCTCCTCTTCTTTTAAGATCTACGTTAAGGCTAGCTTTCTAGCTAGCCTAGTATATTCGACGATTTCCTTAAAGGCCGGGTTATTAACTGAAAGACTGACTATCTGGTCTATAAGACTAGAGAAGGTAAGGGCAAGGGTTGTAGGTAGTAGGGCTTTTTCTTTCCCCTTTTTTAAGGGGGTAGGGGCGGCGGTAGCGGTAGTGGTGTATTGACTGCTAGAAAGCCCTTTAAAAGGGCTATTGAACGATATATTGCTCGACCTAGTAGCAGTTATAGTAGTGGTAGGGTTGGCGGCGGAAGTAGTAGTGGTAGTAGTAGTAGCAGTAGCAGTGGTAAGGTAGGTTAAGAAGCTATGGCCCGAGCGCTTAGGGGCTTTGTTAACAGCCCCTAGGGGGCTAAGGGCGGCGGGGTTCAGGTCGGCAGGGTTCGGGTTTAGGTTAGAGGGGTCAGTGCGGTCGGGGCTAGGGCACGTAACTATAGGGCCCGTATACCCGCCCTACTATAGCTGCAGATTTCTGGCCACGGTCGACCACATCGTACGGTCAGAATCCAACCACAGCGCCGTCGAACGAGCGACTGCGCCGCAGCCAAATTTGGCGTGTGTTGAGTCCTCAATTGGACAAGTGGATTGCAAAAGAGTACAGTCGATTTGGAGCGGTCCTGACCAAGAACGCGTTTTCGGATGTGTGATGTCGGTCATAGTAGTAGTCGTATAGGGTACGTAGGGGCAGCAACAGCGTTGATATGGCCTAAATAGCACTTCCTAGGTATGTGCTAATATAGTAAAGTAGGGCCCTTTACTGTATTCCCTCTATAAAAGTCCTTATATAACGGTATAGTTATAGGCTATAGCGCTATATTATAGGGGCTTTAAGCTTATATATCACGGCTTTCAGTGGGTCTTATAGGCCTATAAGGCTTATAGTTATAGGTCATGTATAATTTGATTTCTAGTCTAGTAGGTAAGGCTTCGCAATTTCCTTCCCTATATATACCCTCCGGGACCGTTCCTGCCTTCTACACGGCAGAAGCGCCTTAGTAGGTGCATGGCGCCTTCCCGAAAAATCAAATAAGCTGGCGATTTTAAATCATCGACTTACGGCTACCTAAGCTACAGGGTAAGCCGCACGACTTTTCCTATAAGTTCTGTTTTCGCTCCTGTAGTGCAGGGTAGGTACAGGGTAGGTAGGTGACCTAGTAGAAGAGCCTTTTAAGGCTATTTCTAGCGCTTATACAGCCTAAGGAGGCTGTCTCCACAAAAGTGGGGCATAAATCTAAAAATAGAAAAGCCTTTTAAAGCTATTTCTAGGCTATATAGTGGAATATATAGCTTAGTCAGCGGTATCCACAAAAGTGGGTCCACCCTTAGAATTTTGCTATATATCTAGTAGTTTAAGAACTGAAATCCGTTTTGCCTAAGCTATAACCGTTAGAGCGCTATAGCTTATTTTGTACGTTTAACACCCCCTCTATTCTTCTGTTCCTTTATAAGCCTTAGCAAGCTATATATAGGTAAAGAATAGAAGAATCCTAAGAAATAAGAACATAAAAGCAAAACTATTCCGTTAGACAAAGGGGTTATGCCCTTATATATATATAGGATAAACCCCTATTATATATAGAAAGAAGTAAGAATATATATAATGTTGAAATCAAACCTATAACCTATTTAAAGGTATAGGTACTATAGCTTTAAAGCGTATAGTAATATATAATATCTAAATATTCTATACCCTAGCGACTAATAGATGTACTAGAGTATAGAAGGAGTAAAGGGCTTTTAAACGCCTTTATCCTCTTATAGAGAAAACGAGTTTAGTACGGTTTTAAATTTTATACCCTTTTTTACTCCTTTCTTTCAGCAAGTTCTAGTAAGGAAGAAACAGGTAGTCACATAGAGAATCCCCTTCTAAAGGAAAGTATACTACTAGTAATAGCCGGAGCCTATATTTTCCAAATATAGCTATACTATATACTAGAGTACTTCTAGACGTAGCTAGAGTAATATAGGCCTCCCTAACGCCGGAGGGAGCTAATGCCAGTACAAGGGCGCCTATAGAACTGTACTACAGTGGCTAGGACCTTATAAGCCTTTTAAGGCTATATAGAGGAATTAGGTGATTCAAGAGGGCTGTAAAGTAGCTGGTACTATTGACTGGTCTTATAAGCTAATTAGGCTAAGCCAGACCTTCTATATATATAGTATAGAGTATATATATAGGGGTAAAGGGTAGCTTAGTAAAAAGCTCCCTTAGGTTGAAGGCCTAAAAGCCTAATAAAAGACTAAAAGCCACTAACTAGTAGGGCTTTAGTAAGTCCGTTAGCCGGCATACACTTAGTATTAAGATATATAATAGTAACTATTTTAGCCTTAACCTGCTCTCTAATATACCGGAATTTCAGCAGGGTATGCTTAGTTCTAACGTATAGCGCTGGGTTATTAGCCACCGTTATAGAGCCCTGATTATCTCTATAGAGAGTAATAGGGTAGTCTATAGGTCTGTGAAGTTCAGAAAATAGCCCTATAATCCACTGTACTTCGCGTATAGCCTCTGTAAGTCCATTAGTTTCAGCTTCTAGGGTAGAGAGAGCAATAGTAGTAGCTCTTTTCGTTTTCCAGCTAATAGGCCTACCGGCTAACTTATATAGATAGCCGTAGGTGGATTTACTAGTAGCCTTATCCCCTACAAAATCAGAATCACTAAAGCCTATAGGGACTAGACTACTATTAATTATAGAAGTCTGGCTACTACCTTTACTATTTCTAGAATCTACTATAGTAGTAGAGGTAGTAGTTAGGGGCCTAGGCCCTTCTTTAGAGTGAAAGTCTCTACTAAGCTTAGTAGTTATATTACTACTATTACTAAGCTTAGGCCCTAGATCAGCTACTGTATTTCTGTTATAGCTAAAACAGATGCTATAGTCTTTAGTACTATTAAGATACTTAAAAAGATTTTTAGCAGCGTTTAAGTGTGATTTTGTAGGTCTATTTAAAGACCTAGAGAGCTATTATACGGTAAAGCTAATATCTACCCTAGTAAGGAGCATTATATACATAGCTGTTCCTACTAGGCTTTGATAGAGCTTAATTTCCGTAGAATTACAGAGGTAGCTAGCAATATCTTCCTCTAGTTGAAGTTGACTTACTAGCCCCGGCTGTAAGGGAATAGATATAGGCTTAGAATCGGCTAATTCAAAGCGGCTAACCGCCTCTTCTACATACTATAACTGGTTAAGCTATAGGCGCCTATTAGGTCTATCCCTTATAATTTGCACGCCTAGGAAATAGGCGGCAGGCTCTAAGTCTTCTATAGCGTAGACCTTTTTAAGCTGTTTCTTTAAATCAGTTATATAGCCTATATTAGGCCCTATAAATAGACAGTCATCTATATAGGTAACGATAAAGTGGCAGGTTTTAGTATTATAGAAGACCCCTGGATCTGAAATAAGAGGGAGATAGCCTAGGCTCTTAAGTAAGATTTTAAGCTTATCTTGCCACTCTCTAGGGCTTTGTTTTAGACTGTATAATGCTTTAGATAGTTTAATAATATTAGGAGTAGAAGGATTATAGCCGTATTTTAGTAAAAGCTTATAAATAGCCTTATTAGAAGCTGCTAGGTCTAGTAGCCCTTTAGGGATTTTAATATATATTTCTTCTCTAAGAGCGCTATTAAGAAATGCCCCTATAAAGTCAGCTTGTTCTATTTCCCAGTCTAGAACAGCACCTATAGCTAGAAGTATACGCCAAGTAGGTAGTATACTAGTAGAGGCGTAGGTTACAGTATAATCTAGGCCTTCTACCTGTATAAAGCCCCTAGCTACTAACCGAGATTTATACTTAATAGGCCTGTTTTTAGCGTCCTTTTTAACCTTAAGAACATTTCGACAGGTAATAAGCTTACGGTTAGAAGGTAATAGACTCCTAAGTAGGAATTTAAAAACCCCTAGCTCTAATAACTGGATAAGTTCCTTGGTAATAGCCTCTAACCACTTACTATGCTCATCTCTAGGTAGTTTTAAGACTTGCTTATAAGTAGTAGGCGTACTATCCTTAGATATTACCCTTTTTCGAGCCTTATAGACAAAAGACAGTATATAGCTACTAGTCTTAGCTAAAAGCTTATAGTAATCGAGCTGCATTTTATCCCCCTTTGAAATAAGATTACTATTATCAAGAGGTTTGTTCGTTATAGGCTAATTAGGCGCTATAACTTCTATAGGTTTAGGTGCAAAAGTAGGCTCTATAGTTTGGGGAAACACCTCTGGTAATTCAGGCTTTCTAATAGATATAGTAGGCCTAGTAGACTCTACTATAACCGGATTTATAGGCTTATCCGGTAAGGGTTCATCTAATTCACTATCGGAAGAAGATTCGTAGGGTTCTAGCTTACTAGGTGCTATTTCTATACTAATAGGCTTTTCAGTATTAAGATTAGAAGGGTCCGGGCTAACAGCCCCCTCTAAATCTAGGTCTAGGTCTACTAATTTCCCCTCTAAAGCCGTATTATCAGTAGGCTGACTTAGTACTGTATTATCCTCTATAAACTTAACAGTAGAGGTTTTAAGTACTGCTCTTCTAGACGGTATATATACTAGGTAGGTCTTAGAACCTAATACTACTAGTAATTTACACTCTTCCGTTCTAGAGGTAAATTTTAACGATTTAGACCGTTTTTCTCGAGGTATAATAGCCTCTCCTCTAGCGCCTGTAGCCCTATAGCGCTCTAGGTTAGGTATATATGGAATACCAGGCTCTAGCTCGTCAAATAGCGCCTAGAAAGGAGTAGTTTCCTTATTAGTTATAGCTATACTATTAACTAATTCCACTATAGCCTCTAGTATAAAGCACTATAAATACTGGGGTAAAGCGCTACTAAGGATAGTACACCTTACACAGTCTAGTATAACTCTAACTGATCGTTCTACTAAGCTGTTCTGCTTGTGGATATAAGGGGCAGAAGTGCTAAATTTAATACCCCTTTTAGCTAACCAAGTAGTTAAATAATCAGTTATTTCAGTACCTCCGTTAAAGTGGAATTTAGTAGGATATCTACCAAATCTATTCCTTAGGCCCCTAAAAAAGCCCTGAATAGCGTTAGCTACTATAGGGCCTGATTTATTAGGTAGGTTAAAAACCAACCTATACCTACTATTACGGTTAACTAGAAGTAAGACTATAGGGTTTCTGTTATAAGGCCTAGGCCTAATTTTAACAGTATCCCCCTTTTTTAAGTCTAAGACCCTAGTTAGGTCAGGTATTAAAGCCTTACTAACCCTTCTCACTGCTTTACCTCGATTATAGCTAGAGCAGTGAAAATCAGCTTCCTTTATTTTATCAAAATTAGGCAGCCCTTTGGTAATACTAGAGGTCTTTTTTAAAAGATATAGGCCTATATGGCCTAACCTAACGTGCCACAATTTAGCTAAATTAAGTAGATTATAGTAATCTCGCTGACCTATATTAGGCTCCTTTAAAGTAGGGCTTGATATAGCCTTTTCTACGACTTTATTCCCCTCTATAACTGGCTCTCTTAGCACAAGGGGCAGGTCTCTAGTACTAGTTAAGGGCTTAGGCTCCCTAGTCTTATAGGGACTTTGATAGGGGGCCTAGGCAGTAGCTAAGGGCTCCTTAGGCCTATAGGGCCTTTTCCCCCTTAAAGAAGGTCCTATACCTTCTAAAGTAGTACACTAAGCCAGAGAGTTCCTTAGCTTATAGCGCTTTTTAGGCCCTATAGTTTCGGATACTATAGCATCCTCTATAATAGGTCTATAGTCTTCCTTTCTAATAGAATTAGAAGGAATTTCCACCACTATCTTATTACGCTGTAGCTCTATACTTTTAGTAGTATAACTAAAAGGCCTAAAGGAAAAGCAAAATTTGCATGTAATATAGGCTTAGAGCTGCCTTTAACGTCAAGAAAAAATCCCGATTTTTTAAAGTCTAGTACAGCTATATAGCGTCTATCACCCCCGTAAACGGTTTCCTTTATCAGGCAACCTCCTAAATTATAGTACCTAACCCCACTAACAATATTTATATTAATATTAGGTAGGTATAAAACATTATCTAATACTAATTTAGTATAGGTAGGGTAGGCCTTTCTAGATAATACTTCTAGTATAATAGAGCCTATACTAGCCGGGCTTATAGGGTCATTTCCAGTGTTAATAGGGCGTAACTGGCCTGTATTAGGCATAAAGGTTAGAAACCGCTCTTTACTATTACTGATATGGTCCGTAGATCCCGTATCGTATAGCCAACTATTATAAAGAGCGGGGTCTCTAGGGCGTCTTCTAGGCTTATTATCTTTATATTTTGCCTTATTAGAAGAGGTTTTTAGGCCTTTTCCTTTAAAGTCCTTACGCTTCTTATACCCTTCTAACGCTAATAGCTGTGCTAATTGGGTAATAGAATTGCTAGAAGAACTAGAATCGGCATTAGAGTTAGATTCCTCTTCTTCTTCTATAGCTAGGTTATAGGACCCTAGCATAAAGGAGGCTTGTTCAGCACTTTTAGCACTATAATCCTGCCCTTTAATATTATAACTAGCCCTCTTCTTACCCTTTTTCTTTTTTTTTACCCTTCTTACTAGGGTTAGAATTTGAATTAGGGGTTGAATTAGAGCTATTAGCTATGTGAGCTGCTCTATACGCCTCTATAGCCGGGTTCCTAGATTCTTCTAGAATATTAGCTATTAGATATTCTATATTAAGGCTAGATGCTGTAAGACCTTGCATTTTAGCCTGTCTTATAGAGCTCTTTTGGCGTGATACCCAGCTAGGAAACTTAGATTCTAGAGCCTTGAAATACTGATTTAGTATGAAAGAGGGATCTATATCTATTTTAGCTATGGTAAGTTTAGCAAGATAGCCGCTAAATTCAGCGTTAAAAGCTGATAAGCCTTTTTTATAGGTACTAAAGGTAAGGGCGTGGAATTCGTTATAGACGTCCTCCGTTTTAGACTCTATAGGTCGACTATACTGCCTAATAAGTAGCTTCAAGGCCTTAGAAGGTATATGAATCCACGATATAGCAGCTCTATGGCTACTAGATAAGCTATTATGTGCAAGCATTAAAAGAACAGCTTGATCAGAGTCGCTATAAGTGTTAGATATATTAGGGTTTTCTAAAAGATGAGATATCCCTAACGCTCTTAGCACTATACTTAAAGCCTGAATCTACTGTTTAAAATTGCTTTCCCTGCTAAGCTTACTATTGTCCGGTATAGTATAGGCCTTTTTAGAAAGCTCCTTTACTATACTACTAGTAATAGTATCCTTAAAGCCTTCCTTGGACCCTGTATCTATAGGGGGGTCTAAATTACTAGTAGCTGTATTATCTATAGCCGGCCCTAGATGGGGCTCTTTCCTAGGGGGATGTGGAGGAGAATCTAAATCTTTAGTACCGCTAAAAGGATAAAATCTAGGACTAGAGCTAGTTTTTCCAGTAGTTGCAGCCGCAGCGTTACTACTATTAGTTAAAGAAGCTAAAGTAGAAGTTATATTCTTTATAGCGCTAACGCTATCCTCGACAGAGGCTTTTGGGGTATTTAGACTTCAAAGTAGTGTTTTTATATCACTAGATTGGCTAGCTATAACTCGCTTATAAGATTTTATATGCTGTTTTAGGACTTCTATAACCTTGCTATAGTCTTCGCCATCTTCCTTATCTTCTGATAGGGTTCGTATAGGTGGTGGAGGCCTAGAAGATTGCCCTGAATCAGCTGGTTTACTAGCCCTTTTAGAGGCTATACCCTTCCCTTTAGCTTGATCCGCCATTGTAAATAGGCTACTATTTACTTATAGTGCTAGTAAAAGCACTTAATTAGCTTCCAGTTCACTAAAGCTAATTAGCTAGCTCATTAATTATAGTAGTGATTTTCTAGGCTAGTCTTAGCGCTTAGTAGGTTTATAGCGCTGCCGACTTGCTACTTAGTAGGGCTTTCTAGTAGAAATTCTAGACTAGGCTCTAAGGGCTAGAGACTTCGACGTAGGGACTTAACTACCGCCTATAGATATATCTATAGAAAGGGCTCTATAGTAGGGAAATATAGGTCTTTAGTGCTAGAAATTCTAAAACGCTAGCCTTTCTACTTCCAGCTATAGGTAGAAAGGTCTTTTAGTATAGGTAAGTATACTAGCCTAGGTGTATAAGAGCTCTAAATGCTCGTTAGTACTATAGGACTTGAATTTCTTAGCGATTTCTCCTTCTAGATTTTCAGGCTTTTTAGTCCTTAAATAGCCTTCAATAAGATGTAATATAAAGCTTTTTAGGGCTAATATAGTACTATATTCTCAGCTATAAGAGGCTTAAATAGCCCTATATATATAGGCAGAGGTAGCGCTTTGAAATTGGACTCCAACGATAACTATCCTACAGGCTATCCGGGCTTATAACCTATTAGAATGGGTAATCCTATATAAGGATCTGTAACTACTATAGCCTACTAGTGGTAGTCGTATAGGGTACGTAGGGGCAGCAACAGCGTTGATATGGCCTAAATAGCACTTCCTAGGTATGTGCTAATATAGTAAAGTAGGGCCCTTTACAGTATTCCCTCTATAAAAGTCCTTATATAACGGTATAGTTATAGGCTATAGCGCTATATTATAGGGGCTTTAAGCTTATATATTACGGCTTTCAGTGTGTCTTATAGGCCTACAAGGCTTATAGTTGTAGGTAACGTAGTAATTTGATTTCTAGTCTAGTAGGTAAGGCTTCGCAATTTCCTTTCCTATATATACCCTCCAGGACCGTTCCTGCATTCTACACGGCAGGAGCGCCTTAGTAGGTACATAGCGCCTTCCCGAAAAACCAAATAAGCTGGCGATTTTAAATAATCGACTTACGGCCATCTAAGCTGCAGGGTAAGCCGCACGACTTTTCCTATAAGTTCTGTTTTCGCTCCTGCGGTACAGGGTAGGTACAGGGTAGGTAGGTGACCTAGTAGAAGAGCCTTTTAAGGCTATTTCTAGCGCTTATGCAGCCTAAGGAGGCTGTCTCCACAAAAGTGGGATATAAATCTAAAAATAGAAAAGCCTTTTAAAGCTATTTCTAGGCTATATAGTGGAATATATAGCTTAGTCAGCGGTATCCACAAAAATGGGTCCACCCTCAGAATATAGCTATGTATCTTGTAGTTCGAGAACTGAAATCCGTTTTGCCTAAGCTATAACCGTTAGAGCGCTATAGCTTATTTTGTACGTTTAACACTAGTCTTTCGTATTAGTAACTATACTCCTATCTTTTCTATTATCCTTATTTCTTTATCTATAGCTCTATACTATTCTTCCTTCCATAGGGAGGAGAGTGCCTAAGGGATGGAGATAGTAGATAGGTTAGTAGTTATAACTATTACTACTCTTAGTTCAAGAGGGAACTCGTTAGAGAAGGGTATAATATTACGCTGTATAATAACCCTTTTTGTTTTAAGGTCTAGGATTCTTATAACGCTGTATCTTCTATAAGGGCTAGCGCGCTACAGAGCGCTAGGCCCCTCCATAGGTGTAGTGGGGTGTACGGACCACTACCCCCTGCTCGTGCACGGCATAGCGATTGGACGAAAGGGTAATCCTCGGCGCGCTAGCGCCTTCTATCCCTATTTACCTTAGGGTCGCTTATAGCAGTAACCTTAGGAGAGGGATTATATAACCCTATAGCCCCTAATATAGGCAGTATGTGTTTGTAGGCTATACCTCTTCTTTCCTCCTTTTTCCTAGTTTAGAGTCTTTATTAATAGAGCCTAGCCTTATTATAGTACGTTCTCTATAGCTATAATGCTACTCTAAACTACTCTACCAGTACTAGCAAGTGCTCTTTAGAAATACGTCCTATTAATTTTCACTATTACGTTACCTAGCTCCCCAAGTGATTTATAAGAATAGAAGTATACTATAGTTAGGTAAACGAAGAAGTTAAAGCCTTGAATAGAGTAGAAGGAGTTAGTAGAACTCTAAGTCTATACCTAGAAGAGAAGATAGATCCCTTATAGAGATAGTCTATAAGGTAGAAAGGTAAAGAACCTAAGTATTAATAATATAACAATATTAATACCTTAATAAGAGGGAGGAGCCTATTAGTAGTAACAACTAAATAGAAGTGATCTATCCCCTTAGATCTAGATAAAGAAGATAACTTAGCTAATATAACTTTTATTAGAGATTAGACCTCTCTCTAATATATTAAGGACTAGTCTTTCTTTTAGTATAACAAATAAAAAGCGTTAAGCAAGCTTAGCTACTTAGCTAATAGAGCTACTGACCTATTTATACCCTTAATAGAGACTAAAGCGTTAATAAGCTTCTTAAGCCTATAGTCTAGACTACTAACTACCCCTAAAGGATTTCTAGATTTATTAACCCTCTCCTTACTACCTATACTACTTTGCTAATAACTAGTATAAGACCTTTTCAAATCTAAGTATAAGCGTTAGAAGTATAAGATAGAGAGATCTACCCCTGGTCCTTTTTACTTCCTATTATAACAAGCAACTACTATAACGTTAGAGACTAACGTTTAGGCTCTGTAGTAGTAACTAGCAGACCTTATAGCAAGCCTAGCTAAGCTCTAGCAAGCTTAAAGAAGTACGTTAACTAGCGTTTTCGACTAGTTGGCAAAGTATATTCCGTCTAGGGTAGCTATACTAACGATCTTTTAGCCTTTTAATACTAATAAAAAGAAAAAGAATATAGACTATAACTCTTATACTTATAAGAGTAGTATTGATCCAGGTACTTTGAATAGTAGTTAAGACTTTAATAAATAGCTAAAGAAATTTATAAACCTTCTAAAAGAAGACTATACTATTTGTAAGACTAAGTTTATTTAAATAAGTCTTTTATACTCTTTAACTAAGGGGCTAGCCACCAATATCCTTAAAATTTGCTTTAGTAATAGTAACTACCCTTTTAAATCCTTAGCCAAGATAGTGGCAACCCTAGTAGGCGTCTACTAAGATTATAACGCTACTGCTAATACCTAAGACGCTCTTTGTAAGATAAGATTCGACTTAAAAGCCCTAGATACTAACCTTAGTACCTTTATCGCCTAATTCTATACTCTAGCAGTTAAGGCTTATATCTATATTAATAAGCGTAAAGCTATACTCTATAAAAAGATCCCTGAAATTGTGGTTTATAGCTTATACTAGGCTACAAAAGACCTAAAGGTTACCTTTAAGAACTTTACTATAATACTAAACAACGATTTCTATATATATAAGGAGAAGATAGCTAAAAAGAAAGAGTACTTAAAGGTAAAGTTACCTAAGTATGACCTCTTTAAGAAAGGGAAGTTGAAGGCTAGTTTAGGAAATACAATAACGCCAGCTACTATAATTAAGGAGGTACCTTAAGGGTAACCTATATGCTATAAGTATAAGAAGATAGATTATGGCTATAAGGACTGCCCTTATAGAAAGGATACTATTAAAGCTATAGCTGTAATACATAGCTCTAAAGCTAATAATAAATCGGATTGATCTATAGAGGAGAGCTTATCCGACGATTTGGATAACTAGGATAGTACTTAGAAGTCTCTATAGGTACTATAATATTACAAGTATCAATAGGGAAGAAGAAGAAATAGAATACTTTTCTTATACCTACCTAAATACAAGTAAATAGCCTTGCTATAAACCTTGTTATACTATATAATATAAGAGTCGATATCTCTTTACTAATAAGCCCTAAAGTTGCTAAGTTAGTAGAAAACTAGCTTAGGCTAACCTATACTAAGATTAAAAAGAAATTCAAACTACTTAACTACTAATGTAAAGCAGCTAGATTAGTAACCTACTAGATTATAGCTATGATCTTAGTTAGTACTTACCTTTTTAAGGATTAGACTTTCTAGATTATAGACTTAGGTTATAATATATTTATTAGTTAAAAATGGCTTAGCGAGACTCATATATAGCTATACCCTACTACCTAAACTATTAGCTAGACTAACCGATTTCTTCCAGCGTACTTCGCTAATGATATTATGATAATAAAAGATCAAGTTAAGAGGTTATAAGATCGATAAGCCTAATAAGATACAGCCTACTAAGATTAACAGATAGAGGTTGAAATCCTTAGCTAAATCAAGAAGGGTATATATCAAGCTAATATCTATCGAATCTAGATTAAGAGTACGTTAAGTCTATATGGAGAAAAAGGTAGCTTTACTACTAGATAGAGCAAAGCTAGAGAACATATACCTTTTCCTAATAACAAAGATCTAGCTTATATCTAGAAGGTTCGTAATATACTCCTATAAGAGTTGTTCTATCTAGGGGGCTTCTTCTTAAAAAAGGTAGCTACTAGACTGGACTCTACCTGACTAGGTTATAATATAAAACTGGAATTATGTCACGTAAAGAGCAGGTGATGGATGTGAAGAAGTGAATGTGCCTATTCTTCTTCTTCTTACTACAGGACCTGCCACTCCTTATATAGGCGTCTCTAAGCCTAACAAGCAGCTTATTAGGATATCTAAGCATAGAGAGCCCTAGTCCTAGATAGGTTACTCTATAACCGTTACTATGTTCCGTTATATACCCCCTTAGATTCGCTATCCTATAGGGAGTCTAACCTATAGAACGTAGGATTATAGTAACTACAACTCCCATACCTCCTTAAGTATATTAAGATAGCGATATGCTTAAGCCTAGTATAGACACCTAGCAAACACCTTACTAGCGAAAACTTTGCCAGGTTAACAACACTTTTGCTAGCCTGCTTGCTATTACTACCTTCTCTTTCCTATTTGTAAGTTATAGGACTAGTTTTTATCCTAAGTAGCCTTACCTACTGCCCTCTTACTGGCTATATAGGCAGCCTTCTTTCCAAAAGAAGATAAGCGTACTTGATTGTTAACCTTACTACTATAAGTTACTATAGTAACGGCAAGGTTAACCTGCTTTTTCCTCTTTTCTCTAAAGCTTATTATAGGCCTACTCTTTTTAGATATAAGTAGAGTATAGAGAATTCCTCCTAGCCCTATTCCTTTTCTCTTCCTTATAACTACCTTTTTAAGGTAAAGTTTTCTTATAAGCCTGCCCCTGTTCTTGCCCAGCTCTCTTTTTCCTATTACTATACCTGAGTAAAGAGTGGTAAGTCTTTCTAATTATTACTATTACTGGTTATAGCGTCCTATAGCCAGATAACAGTATTCCTCTAAAGCTAAGATTATAGGTATCCCTGTAAAAACAGCTCTAGGATCTAACCTTAAACTTTATTTAGCTCTATTCTAGCTATTATCGGCTTACTAATAACGCTAGTAGCTATATTATATCCTTAGATATTAAGAGAGTTAGTAATAACGTACTATTAAGCCCTATCCTAGTAGCTATACCGGAAACTCCCGCTTTTAAGATACTAGGCTGCTCTAAGAAGATTATAGGCTAGACTTCTAGTTAAGTAAAGATACCTTAATCTGAAAAATCCAGCCCTCTAGGCCCTCTTTATCTACCATCTTATAAGCTCTATATCCAGTTACTACTAAAAGGATATACTATAGGAGAATGCTTTTCTTAGTATAATAATACTAGTAGCTGCTATTACTACTATCTTCTAACATAGACTATGTCTTATTACTATTATCCTATATAAGTCTATCTAGGCCTAACAATTTTGCTATAAAGCTAACTATATATATTATAGGTTAGTTAAGGCTAAGAAGACTATCTAGGTCCTTTAGGACTTAAAAAAGAAAAATATAGAGGCTGGCAGAGTATGTCTGTCCGTTTTAAAATTTAATACTTAGACTAATAGTTATGTCTAGAAGGCAATAGCAGGTAAGGCTACTGCTATTTTGAAAATATTATACGCTATCCTTGACCTGTTGTCCAGATTGTCGCTATATAGGCTAATGCCTGTATTGCCCGCTCTACCTACTCCTTTACGTCTGCCCTAGGCATCCTATAAGGAGCTGAAATTTAAAGATCCGCCTTATAAGTGAAAAGCGTCTTACGAATTGTCTTTACCCCTATACCTGTCCCTATCCCTATCTGTCGGACTAGGATGTATGTTTTCGCCTTTCTATTAGTCGATTAAGTCTCTAGCTAACAATCCTTTTATATAGGTAGTATTTCTAAGTATAAGTAGTACTAAGTTTACTTAGTACCTTAGATAAGGAATTGGTAGATATATTAGGGCTCTTTTATAGTTAATGCTACGTTATCTTAATAAGAATCGCATAGATATATCAGCTATATCGCAGGTACTGGCTAAGATTGATCGGGCTATTAGTATATTAGAGAAGGCTGTTAAGCGCTATAGCGCCCTATAGTAGGCTTCTTTTATAAGTTTTATAGCAGACTAGATAGTTATCCGCTAGTAATTAAATTCCCCTCTTTTTAATTATCAGCCATGATCCGTAATACGTCCCTTAGATTTAGCATAGCCTAGAAGTACTTAAACTTTACCCTTAATAAATTCTTTATTAGGCTATTAGCTAGTATATTAGCTGTCTTAATATAGGATATTGTAAAGCTGCCCTTACTATACTCTTATTTAAGCTATATATTCTGAATATCAATGTGATAGAGTGCTATTGCTATACGCTCCCCTTTATTAACTACTAGCCTAATAGTCTAAGTATTATCGCAGAAAATCCGCTATAGAACTAACAGTTTAACTATTAGGTCCTTAAGGAATCTTTTTATCCCTATAGCCTCCTTTATAGCTAAAGAGAGACTATAAAGCTCTGCTTCTATTATTAATATAGTAACTATAGCTTAACGAGACGCATTCCACTAGACAAGTCCCCTAAATATTATAATTATATAACCTTAAGACGATCGTCGTAAGTCTAAGTCGTCTATAAAGAAGGTATTATTAGCAATATAAAGTATATAGGCCTAACTAGAGTAGCTACTATATATAATCCTGAAAAACCTTATATAATATAGATACCGGATCATCTACCTAGCAGCCTTAATATATCAGGCTAACAGGTTTGTTAAGAAGCAGAAAAGATAAGATACAGTAAAGGCTACATCTAGACAGACCATAATTGCCATATATAGTATCGTCCTTACTAGTTCTTATATAAGCTTTACCTCCTTTTTAGTAGCCTAGCCCTTATTCTTGCCAAGTCCAACTATTAGGAGTGGTATAGGGGGGATAACAGCGGATCTATCCAGCCTATACTTCTTAGCCGCCTTCTTAATATATATATTGTAAACCAGCATGATCGTACAGTTAACTCTATCCCTTATAATCCAAATACCGAGAAACCATTCTACCTTAGGCTAAATTTTTGCTTTATATTTGCCTAGCAGTTTCGCCTTTAGGTCTATAGTATAGTCCTAATACTAATAATGATAGAGAAGCATTATGTTATCTATATAGAATATCAAAAGGATATATCTATCTATATTATAAAATAGACATAGCTCCTCCTTAGACTTCTAAAGTCCAAGATTTTTAAGAAAGCCTAAGAATTTAAGATACTAGAGGAGAGGAGAGTCTTAAAGCCTATAGAGAGCTCTATTAACCTAAGTAAGAAGTCCCAGCTCTTTAAACCCTTTTAAAAGATTATAGATTACTAGGCTCTAGCTAAACAACTTCTGGAGTACGTTGTAAAAGGCATTTATAATATCCTATAAGTCAATCTCTAGATCAAAACACGCTACTAGAGCTATACTTACTCTAAGGGACTTAGCAGCTAATATTACTATATAAGTTAACTCGACTAACTCTAGATATTAAAGATCTTCTTAGATGTAAATCCTTATCTTTAGCCTAACAACCATCCTATCCGGATTAAGCTTATACTTTAGTACCTATTTAAGCAGGAGAGGCTATATCCTACACTGATCCTTTGGAATTTTCTTATAGGTCTATAGCTTTTATAGCTAATCAATCTTAGCCTAAGCTATAGACTTCTATATCTTCTTAAAAGGCGACTTTATAGCTTTACTCTAAGTCCTAGGCTCCGGCAGCATTTCTAATTCATGCTATTTCCCTAGGACAAACTCTTTCTTATCCTAAGGGCCCTTTAGTAAGTCCTTTTTCTATAACTCTTGCTTCTCTTTTCGCTCTATTAGGCATTTCTAATATCGAATAGCGCCTGCTACTACAGCATATACTATTTTAAACTCCCTTCTATAGCTAGCTGCTAGCTAATCAGAAAAGTAGTTAGCTATGAAAACAAGTAGTAGCGATAATACCGCCGTTCTCTCTGTATTAAGAATACTAAAGATGTTCTTAAGTACAATATTACACTAATAAAGGTTATATCGGCCTAGCTCTACTATAAATACCTAATTCCTATTACTATAGGGCTAACCTTGTCTTTAAGGGGCTAGGTCGCCTAGTACTTATATATTACTAGTATATACCCCTAAGATCCCGGCTTTAGAGTCCGGTTCTCCGACTAACAGTCTATCTATTGTCTTATTATCGGCATACTAGTAGGTTATAATACCTGCCCTAGCTTTAAATCCTTCTAACAGTCTATAGTAATACGCCTTACCCTTAGACTATATTCCTCCTCTAGTTACGCTCTAAGGAGAGTCTGCTCTGTTACTACGGCTATTAATCCTAGTATAATCTGGATTTGGCATTCCAGGCTTAGGTATTTGCTCTAGGGTAAATAGTCTGGTTATAATATTGGTATATACCTTGTCCTAGCTAGTAACAACATCTAACTAACGCTCTTCTAGCTCTATAGCTAAGAGCTTTTCCTTATTCTCTCTAGTAGCTATTAGCCTAATAGGACCTACAAGATCCAGATTCTATATTATCTTAAAGATAGTGTTAAACTTATATTCCTCCGCTAGCTTGTCTAGCTAGTCTGCTAGTTCTCTTAAGATAGGGATAGCCTAAGCCTTAGATTCTACCTCCCTTCCTATATAGAAAACTGTCTTATCAAACTAAATATTCTAGGTAGTAATTACCCTGTTAAGCTCTAGAACCTATATCCTATATAACATAGTAGCGATATAACCTACGAGATAGCTAATATAAGCTTAAGGTTGAATCTTATAAAGTCTCTAAAGTATATCCTTCTCTCTATCCTTCTTAAAGGGATAACCGGCGTATCTATATACGTAAAGGCTACTAAGCTAAGGCCTTAGATCAATTATGGCTTTATAGATAACAGCCAGGTTGTAAAAGCGAAAATAGTTCTAAAACCATAATAGAAGCTTCTTATTTAGAGATCTCGGATCATCTCTAAGCCTAGGAGACAAGTTGTAAAGATATACTATAGCCTCTATAGTCTTAGGCTATAGATCCTTAGGAAGATATACCCCTAACTATATTACTATTAACTTATTAATAATAGTCTTCCCGTTTCTTTCGATAAGTCCTATCAGGCTATATATATATAATAGCGGGATTTCCAAGCTAATTCCTTCACAATCCGCCTATTTCTTATACTTGGTTTTTCCTTAAGAAGATATAACTAATATCTCACTGTTATAACAGAAGAAACAAACGGATAATCTATACTATCGCCTAGTCCAGGCGTCGAACCTCTTAAGGACCTAAAGAAGGTTTTCTTATCCTTTACCTTTTATCTAAAAGGCCTATACCTTTCTGCTAAACTTATCTACTATAAAGAGAATCCTATTATAGCCTATATATCTCTAGAAGAATTCGAAAAGATCCTAGGCAATCCTATAAAACAGTCTAGCGGATTTTCCGCTTAACTCTCTCCTAGACACCACTTTTATTGCGTATAACTAGGCATATACTAAGTACTTAAGCCGTAGTATCCCGGTTAGATTGCTATTATTAGGCCGTAACAAATTTACACCCTGAGTATAGTTTACTAACAATTGCAGTGCCTTAGGACCTAGGTATCCTATCCTTAAGTACTATAGTTCTTTAGGATCTATATAAGCCCTATATAGCTTATACGTCCTTTTTCATCCTCTCTGTTTTACTTATTTCTAAGCTATTATCATTATAATACTGTTGTTACTTGTTAGGAGGGGTTTTAAGACTATATAGGAGGTAAGCGGCTTATATTTGAGTACTATTAAGTTGAACTTTTCCTATAGCGTTATAAGAACAACCGAGCTTGCTATATCTCTAACTTTTAGGGTATTGTTAGCCCCTAATAGCTAGATTCCCTTTTAGCATAGAAGTATAGCTGATATAATATTAGTATAGAATCCCTTTATAATAACTATATTCTAAAGAATCAAGTCTACTGTCTTATTACCCTTATTATCCTGAAAAATCTTTCTTAGAGTCCGGCGTCCTATCTTAGAAATAGGTAACATTGTCGAGCCTACCCCTATAATAGTATTAGGGATAGATAGCTTAAATGTCCTATAGTTAAGTAGATCTTTACGGTTAACTATATAAACTGCTATATAGTTATCCAGAAGGGTACTATCTAAAAGAGGATAACAAGTAGGGTTCTAAGTACTAAATACCCTATAGACTATACCTAGGGTAGCAGTAAATAGGGTAGGGTTAAAAAGAGGTATATTAGAAAAATTCTAACTCTGATTTTCAAGCTAAGGTAATAACTAAGAACTCCTAAAAACTTTATCCGGCTAACAATCCTATCCTTAAGCACTAAAGGACTTTAGAACCTACAGCTTCCTTATATCTAGCCCCTTACCCTTTAACTATCCTTTTAATTCTAGGGTTATACGGAGGTCGGCCTACTAGAGATCCTAATAGACAAGATTTCAAATAGATTGTTACTCCTCTATAGATAAAGTGATTCTTTATCTTATAGATCCTATATATAATAGCTCAACTCTCCTATAATCTTTAGGTTTCTAGAGGTAGGTATAAGAAAGAGGTAGATAAGGGTATTAGTAGCCCCTATTTTAGGATCCTTAACGATTTCCACCCTAACTACCCTAGGCGTACTATCCTTAAGACTGTCCTTAGCCTCTTTCTTAATTAGAGTATAGAGTAGGCGGCAGGTTCTTATTATTAGAAAGTTAAGTAAAGGTAGAGTATACTCTAGCTAGATTTCTATAGGCTTATTACTACTAAGATTCCGTTATAAGGCTAAGAAGGGTCCTATTAATAATCTCTAGTATAAGTAGACTTACTTGGCTAGTTACTTCGGCCAGAACGATCTATTAGAGCTAACTGTTAGCCTATTATAGAGTTAGCCTTGCTATTAGGGCTTAAAGAACTCTTCTAACAGCAGTAATGCCTATAATAGCCGGAATCCTCTTAATTAGCGTAACCTAGTAAAATTTCTGCCAGTCCTTATACTAGCAGATCAGCCTAGTTTAGCTATTCTTAGCCTATCTAAGTACCGCCTTATACTAAGATTTAATCTAGACTTTCTTTACTAAGTCTAACAGAGCGTTATCTTTCTTTAGAGCTTGTATAAGAGGCTAAAGATTCCAGTACTATTCTAACCCTTATCCCTACTTTAATAACTAATATAACCGAATAGCTATCTCCCTAATGTTATAATCTATAGACTAAAGAATCTAGTTTAGAAACTTTAGGTAATTTGCCTCCTTAAGCTTAGTAGTAGCCCTCTTAGACTGTTATATTAGGAGGTAAGTCCTATATGCTTCTTCTAAGTCATATAGGGTAATAAGGGTCGGCCAAACTAGTAGGGGAGGTACTAAGGCTATATCCTAAGTCGACATACTAAGAAGTTAAATTTTCTCTTAATAATATGCGATAGCCTTGTTATACTAGGCTACCTGCTTAGAATTAGCTTGATAAGCCTATTCTTCCTGTTCTAGGTCGAGAATTTCCATGTCTATTAGAGTAGATATCGAGTCTAGATCAATATCTTCCCAAATTCTAAGGGCTAAAGCCAGTGTCTATACATCAAGACGCTAGACTGTTTATATTAATAGGCCTTTTAGGATAACAGATGTTGAATATACTGAATTTAGGGTTATTAATATCTTAAGCAGGAAGTTAAGAGGAGGATAATAGAGTACTGATAATAATAGGAGGGCTTAATATATATTGTACGCAGTTAGTTAAGTTAATAATACTAGCGTCGGGCTTATAACTGTTACGTAAAAAGCAGGTAATAGATATAAAGAAGTAAATATACCTATTCTTCTTCTTCTTACTATAGGACCTGCTACTCCTTATATAGGCGTCTCTAAGCCTAACAAGCAGCTTGTCAGGATGTCTAAGCATAGAGAGCCCTAGTCCTAGATAGGTCACTCTATAACCGTCACCATGTTCCGTCACAAATTAGTATACCCTCTAGAAGGAAAACCTCTATATTTTAACGTACCCTATAGGTTAATAGATCTGTTAAAGGAGACTATAAATAACCTGCTCTATTATAGCCTAATCGAACCCTTTATAGTATCTACTATAGTATCTACCCTATTTATTAATAAGAAAGATTCGTTAGAAAAGCGTTTCTATATAGACTATAGGTAGATTAACAAATTCCTTTATAATAGGGCTATCCTAGCCCGAGAGATAAAAGGCACCCAAATAAAGCTAGCTAACGTGAAATACACAACTAAGATCAATATTTTCCAAGCGTTCTATAGGCTCCTTATAGACCGCCAATCCCGATACCTTATAGCGTTTCAGACTAGACAAGGCACATTCTAATGGGAGGTACTACCTTTTAGGTTGAAAGTCAGGCTAGCCTAGTAGCAAAGTTATATTAACTCCTGCCTAGATAATCTACTAGATAGCTATATAAGCGCCTTTACCGACAACGTGATAATATAGAACGATAAGGATAATATCTAGCTTGACTAGAACTAAGTAGAACAAGTTATCTAGAAACTATATTAGGGCGATCTCTAAGGCGATATCAAGAAGTCCCGCTTTAGGGTCTAAACAGTAGATTACTTAGGTATGATTATCGACCTAGGAAAAGGCGTCTATATTGATCTAGCTAAAATCGACACTATCTCTAGTTAGAGGTTTAAGGACCTACGAAATAGATTATCAATTAGATCCTTTCTAGGCCTCTGTAGGTACATCTAAGTTTTCTATTATTATAGTAGCTTATACGCCAAACCCTTAAATAGATTGCTTAAGAAGGATACTCTATTTGTTCTCTAAGAGGAGTACTATAAAACCTTTGAAAAACTTGAGCAGCTAGCTATGAAAGTACCTATACTAGCGTTTTTTATACCTAGTTGCCCTATAAAGTTGGAAACAGACGTATTACGCAATGCTATAGAATGTATAATATACTAGTAATAAGTAGATACTAGTTAGAGACCGATAGGATATATTTCTAAAACAATAACTATGGTAGAAAGGGTATACCCTATTTAGGATCGAGAGCTGTTAGTAGTAGTTAATACCCTTTAGCAGTATAAGCTAGAACTACTAGGTATAAAATTCTTTGTAATTACTAACTACTAGGCTCCAACCTACTAGTTCACTAAAAGACTCTTATCTACTTGTCACGTTTATTAGACTAATTTCCTTGCTAACTTGAACATTACTTTCTAGTATCGATAGGGTAAAAAGAATATTATTACTAATGCCCTTTCTAGGAAAACTATAGACTTGCTAATTGTTAAAGCATATAAAGCCAAAGATAGAACCTCTCTACTTATACTACTAGAGAAGATATAGGTTATAGCTACAAGCGAGGAAATACAACAAATACCCTAAGGCTCTAACCTAGTAGATCTTATTACATTGGAAAATGAAAAACAAGACCTACGCTATGAAAACGGTTATATAGTAGTCCCTGAACTAATAAGCGATAGCTTGACTTACCTAGAAACAGCCTTGATCTAAGATCTATACTCGCCGTCCGTTTTTGCTTATCTAGGCCTGATATAAGCCTGCTGACAAATTTAACGAGACTACTACTAGAAGGGTATAATAAGAGACGTTAAAAGATATATCGATAACTATTATAACTGCTAATAGAATAAGGTAAGGTAGGACAAAATACCCGGTCTGCTCTATCTACTCCTTATCCTTAACTATATATAAGAGCAATATATAAGGAGTACCGACATCAAACATACGAAAACGGGTTTTTAGTCAAAACCACACTAAATCGCGTGCAACCACATTCATTTGAACCGTCCGATTGAGGATACAACGCCTGCTAATTTTCGCTACGGCGCTGTCGGTCGCGCGACAGCCCTAGGCGTGCGAAAGTACGGAAAATGGCAAGCCTAGCTGCCCTCTTACAACTGCGGCTCCCTTGTATACGGACTATCAATACAGCTCTATACCCCGGTAACCCTGCCCTACCTAAGGCTAACGACAATAATAATAACCCCCTAAGCTAGCCCCTAAGTACGGACTACCAGCCTATAAGTATAGACTACCTAAGCAATAATATAGAAATGGAAGACTGCTAAATCACTACTTCTACTACTACTACTAAGGAGACTACTATAAGCGCTATAGGTATAGTACCTATAGCACCTAATTCTAGCACCCTCCCTACTATTAATACCCCTATAATTAGCGCCCCCCTCTCTACTAACGTCTTTACCCCCTTTCTTAAGGGCCTATATAGCAGCTAGTATACCCTAGCCCTAACCCCTTCTAGCTAGAAAAATACGAAAAAGCTGGAGAAGAAAGCAGAGAAAAATATAGGAAGAGAAGGAGGTAATAATAATACTACTAAGGCCAGCCACGTTACCCTAGCAACTAAGAAAACCGCCTAGGCTGCCCTTAGCCCTTTAAAGCTCGCCCTTACGCTCTCTAGCCTTCTAGATCGGATAATCGGCCTAGCTAAAGATAGTACTAACTTCTATAGTATAGTAGAAGTAACTACTAAGGCTAGGTAAATTGCCCTTATAGCCCTACTCTAGGACCCATCTAAAGAAGCCCTAGCTATAACAGCAGCTCTAGTAGCCTAAAACCAGCCTACTACCCTAGTAACGCCTAGGCCATAGCACTAGCAATACCCTTAGTAACCTAGCCACTAATAATAGCAGTAACTATAGTAATAACAGCCTAGCTACTCTTAACCTATAGCCCCTACCTAGGCTAATATAGCTAGTAAACTAATAGCTTGTAAGGTAACTAGACCTAGTTTAGAGCGCTAGGTGCTTATTTTACTAGGCCTAACCTAACAATAGGTACTTGCTAAGTCTGCCCTAAAGGTAGTATAGGCTATCTAATAGACGTCTAGCCTAGTAGTTTAGAGGGTTAGGACCCTCTCTAGCAGCAACCTACTTCTTATTACAGAAAATATAGAGATGAAGAAGAGCCTAGAGAATAACACTGCCTAGATGATAAGGACCTTTAGCAAGAAGGCCTCCCTATATACTACTACCTAGGCAATAGCAGTTAAAGGCCTTACAATCTATAACCGGGTTATAAAGGAAGGCCTACTAGAAGAGACTAAGAAATAGCACTCTATAGCAGTTAGGGCCAAAGGTCTAGCACCTCTAAGGGCTAGAATAGACTAGGGTTAAGGTACTAATTGCCTTCTCCTCCCTAGAGATAGCTTAAAAGGCCTATAAAGAGAGGGTCTTTTAAAGCTACTAAGCCCTAGAAGTAGAACCCTAGATCGACAAGGCTAAGCCTATCTAATACCTATAGTACTAGAAATAGGGCTATAGGGCTAAAGTATGCTAAAGTAAAGAGGAGATCTGCTATAACTATAGCGCTAATAGCTATACTACGCTAGAAGCCCATACCTACTTTAGAGTACTACGCTACTGTAACTGCTACTAAGCTTACCACACCTGTAAAGAGGTCTGCCCCTACCTAAAAGAGACATAGGCATAGGCTAAGGAATACCTATATTCTAGGCCTAAAGCCTTTAACATAGACTAACCGCCCTTATACCAACACTAATAGTAATAATAATAATAATAGCAATACTACTCTTAATAAGCCCCTCTATAAAAGGAGGGGGAGGAAGGCTATACTATAGTCTTAGGGAAGAGATAGAAAGGCTAGCTAGTAATAACAAAGGGGCTAACCTCTAGCTAGAGTATAATCACCGTCTACTTTAGTTAACTAAGCAGCTAAACCCCCTTTAACCTCCCCCCCTCCTTCTCCTCTATAACGGCTATAAGCCCTAAAGAGGCTACTAGATCTACTGGAATCCTAGAGCCTATAGGTGCCCCTAGAACCCCTAGAACCTCTAAAGCCCCTAGAGCCCCTAAAACCTTAGGAGCTAGACCTAGACTAGACCTAGATACCGGACTAGCTAACGCCACTACTATATAACAACTACCACCTACTATATAGCTACAAGAGATAGAGATATAAGCGTATACCTCTAGAATATATAGGGCTTAAAGGAGGTATAGGAAGTACTACTTTCTATAGCAAAAGAGGAAATACTCGCTATGTAAGAGCCCTAGATTAACAGACAGGCCTAATACTCTATATTCTGCCCTAGATTTGCCCCCTACTACCCTGTTTTCACCCCTAATAGAAGAGCCGCCCTCTATATTCACAAATCACTCCTGCTAGCAACCTCGACCTATAGCTCTAGCCTAAACTAGGCTAGGACTACAATACAGACTAAAAGCAGCCCCTTTATAGTCGTATCCCTATATAACAACCTCTAGCCCTGGACTAGCTTACCCCACTTTATAAAAGAAATAAGGGGGAAACTTAATACCTACCTAGGCCTTTACCTCCTAGCTAGTGACCTTAACCTTTACCACCCCTTATAGGACCAATATAACTGCTTTAGCCCTAGGTTAGAGGACCTACTACTATTAGCAGTAGAATAGGGGCTTACCCTCTATACCCTCTATAGGGCTATAACTAGGGTATTATAAAAGGGATAAACCGGCAGGGCCTCTACTATTAACCACTTCTAGCTTAGTAGTGGCCTTACCTGCTCCTATACCGGTCTAGATATACGCTTATGATTAGACTACTACCCCTAAGTCCTAGATATCGACCTAGAGACTACGGAAACCCTACTACTACCCCTCTAATTCCAATAGAAGAAGATGGATAAGGAGAAGGTAGTGTAGGAGGCTAGCTCTCTAATATATAATATAGGGGGCTATAGATACCTATTATACCTTTCTAACCTAACTAAGCTATAAAAGGCTTTTAGGCGACTATTAGGAGAACTCTAGTATATTGCTAAGGCTATAACCCCTAAAAGAGCCCTAGCAACTACTAGAAAGAAGAGAGCCCCCTAGTAGAATAACGAAATCTACTAGGTAGTCAAGAAGAGGAAGAGGGTAGAGAGATAACCCTAGCATTCCCCTAGTAACCAAGCCCTTATTAATACCTATAGGTTAACCTAGAAAAAGCAAATAAAGGCTATAAGAGATAGTAAAAGAAAGACCAAAAGGGCCTTCCTATAGGAGGCTAGAGAAGAGCCAGAGAGGCTCTAGCAACTAGAAAGATAGGTCAGGCTACAAAGCACCGCTATACTACCACCCCCTAAGCTACTAACCCTTAGGTAAGCCAGTACCTTCTAGGAGAAGGTAGAGGCCCTTTTAATACGCTTCTTCCCCCCCTCCCCCTAAGAGGATAGCCTAGAGGAGCTCCTCATAGGCCCTAGGCTACCGGTTAGCTGGATAGTTAAACTGGATAATATAAAAGAAGCTGTTAAAACAACAAAACTATAGAAAGCGCTAGGACCAGACAAACTCCCTATAGGCTTTGTAAGGCCTATAGCAACCCCCTATATAAGGCCCTTACTATACTAGCCTTAAAATCCTTCCTTTATAGCTTCTACCTATAGGAATATAAGGAGGTATTTACCATCGTCCTCCCTGAGCTAGGAAAAAAGCCGGACGCCTATAACACCCCTAGAGGCTACTGCCCTATAGCCCTACTTAACTATATTAGCAAGGTCCTAGAGAAAGTTATAAGGACTAAAATAAGGGATATACCTAAGACTTTTAAGCGAATTCCAGTAATATAATAGGGCTACTACTGCTATAAGTCTACTGAATCGGCTATATACCTCCTTATAGCCTAGGTTTAGAAGGCCTGAAAATATAAGGCCGGGGCCTCCCTCCTATAGCTAGACTTATCAGGGTATTTCGACAGTATCCCTTATACTAGGCTCCTAGCTATACTAGACTAGCTAGGGCTACCTACTTAGCTACTCTCCTAGCTAAAGGAATTCCTCTCCTCTAGGACTACCAGCCTTCTATTTAACAGTCAAAAAAGCCAATAAAGACTAGTATCTATAGGAGTACCCTAGGGCTTACAACTTTCACTAATTCTCTTAGTCCTATACCTTGGCCCCCTATATGAAAGACTAGAGAGAAAACACCCTACTATCTCTACTATAGGCTATATAGATAATACCAACCTACTAGCCTTTAAGAAAGAGGCTAGAATAGCGGTTAGGTAGCTAGAAGAGGTATAGAGAGAGTGCCTAGACTAGGTAGCAACCGCTAGAGTTACCTTCTTAGCAATAAAGAGCAAGCTTATATACTTTCCCCCTAGAAGGAAGCCCTAGAACAACCCTATCTACCTAGGACTAATAGAGAACTCTCCCCCCCTATAACTAGCTATAGAGGCCTGATTTCTAGGGGTTTAGCTAGACCCTAAGCTTACCTAGAAGGCCTATGCTAGTACCCTATTGTCACAGTCCGTTGTCATCCTATACATATATAGCTTTGTCTTACACTAGGACCTTCTGTCCTATATACAACAATATCTTTCTACAACCTATCTTTACTCTAGCTATAACAGTTTGTTGTACCTATATATTCTTGCTAAATTAGCAAGATTTAGTAAGTAAAGAAAACCTTTTGTTAAAAGTCCATTTTGACAAACGATTTGACAAATCCCCCTGTTTCTATATATACTTTAACTACAAGTTACTACCGACTCTATAATAGCGACTAACAGTAACTAATTAGTAGAAGACTAGCTTTAAGTATAAGGCTTAGGGGTACTAGGCTTCCTAGGAATACTAGCTACTAACTTAGCTAACCTTGTCTTATCTAACAACGATCAACTACTCTATTTCCTATAAGCTGCGAATTTTAGAATTTTAGGTATCTCTACCGACTTAGCTATAACTTTCTCTAGGGCCCCTTCTGCCCCCCCTTCGGCTACTTTTCCCTAACCCCCTCTAGCTCCTATTTTAACAAGTTATATAACTCTGTTCTAACTCCTTAGCGTTGATCCTCTAACCTTTAATAAAACCTCTATAAACTCTATTAAACCGTAGATAGCCTATATTACCTAGAAGTCCTAGGTCTTGGTAAAGCTTGCTATTAATAAAGCTTTTTTCCCTAATACCCTAGTCTAAGTCCTTTATATCTTACAGTGTTTTAGCAGAGAACCTTATTAGCGAATTTACCTAGAAGTAGATAAGCTAGTTACACTAGCTTATAGCCTCCCCTCTAACGCTTCTACAATTATATATATTACTAACATTTTTATATTACTAGACCCTTAGTATCTTATAGAAGATATTAGTACAATTAGCCTTACTAAACTAGAGAAACTAGATATAGATAGGGATAAGCTCTTATTTGCCAACTTCCTAATAGAGCTGGTATAACTCTGCAAATATTCTAACTAGACCCCTATATAACGTATTACCTACCTTTAACGGAAAGTAGGTCGAAAGCTATACTATACTGTCGTTAGCATGGTAGACCGACCTAGCCCTATAGACTTTGTAAAGTAGATAGAGCTTTACTAGAAGCTCTAAAACAATATTACTATAGAATAGTATTAATCCTAGATCAGCTCTAGGTCAGTACTACCTCCTTAACCAGGATTTTATAATAATAGTAACCCTATAGTATTAGGAGCTATCCTAATCCTAGGTTCTTATCTTTCTTCTAAGGAAAAGGCCTATAGAATTAATAACCGCCTCTACTTATATTATAGTAAACTAGGCTATCTTGCCTATAACTATAGAGTAAAGAAGAACTAACTTACTACTACCTTAGCTATAGCTCTATAACTGAACTCTAAGGGAAAAGCCTAGGCCTAGAAATACTAGATTATTATCCTGGGCCTTTTACCTCTAATCTAGAGTTTGTTATTACCTTAGGCGTAGTTTATGCTAATTCTTCTTTGCTTTTTACTACCTTAGTATATATATAAGGCAAGGCAGTCCCCCTCTAAACCCTTATCGACTCTAGTTATTCTCTACTTAGATTTGTTAATTCCTTTATAGTAGATCGCTTAGGGTTAAAGCGATCTACTTTAGATTTACCTTACTTTCTATACCTTATAGATAGCAAGTAGGCCAGTCTTGTTATAGATTTCTATATCTTGGACCATTTATTTAGTTAACCTAATTCTGGTTATACTTCTAAGCTATTATCCCTATATATCTGGCCTCTAAGCTTTTCTAGACCGGATATGATTCTTAGCCTCCCTTAGCTCTATGCCCACAATCCTTTACTAGACTAGGCTTTTAGTACTATAACTATTAATAGAAGGATACTAGTTATACTCTAGGATAAGGACCCTCTAATACCTACCTAAGGCTCCCCTAACTCCCCTTTAATTACTAACTAGGATCCTTCCTACTTATAGCTTCTACCTACTATACTATTCCTATCTTTTATAAAGAACTCTAGCATCTCTAGTATATTAATAGTAGAACTCTATATAGTAATAGATATATTGCTCTAAAGAGGGTTTACTACTAACTTATTCCTAACTCTAGATAATACCGACGCCTTTCCTTCTTATCTCTTTAAGGTATCTAACAAGGATATTAAAAAGTTTCTTAAAATTAACCTGCCTGTTTTAGAAAACGATATTAAGAAACTCTTACTGCCTATATATTATAACTTAATTACGGCTTTTGTCACGTAAAGAGCAGGTAATAGATGTGAAGAAGTGAATGTGCCTTTTTTTTTTCTTCTTACTACGGGACCTGCCACTCCTTATATAGGCGTCTCTAAGCCTGACAAACAGCTTGTTAGGATGTCTAAGTATAGAGAGCCCTAGTCCTAGATAGGTTACTCTATAACCGTTACTATATTCCGTTATATATCTCCTTAGATTCGCCATCCTATAGGGAGTCTAACCTATAGAACGTAGGATTATAGTAACTATAGCTCCTATACCCCCTTAAGTATATCGAGATAGTAATATACTTAAGCCTAGTATAGGTACCTAGTAAACACCTTGCTAGCGAAAACTTCGCCAGGTTAATAATACTCTTACCAGCCTACTTACTGTTACGACCTTCTTTTTCCTATTTATAAGTTATAGGACTAGTTTTTATCCTAAGTAGCCTTACCTACTGCCCTCTTACTGGCTATATAGGCAGCCTTCTTTCTAAAAGAAGGTAAGTATACTTGATTATTAACCTTACTACTATAAGTTACTATAGCAATAGCAAGGTTAACCTGCTCTTTTCTCTTTTCTTTAGAGCTTACTATAGGCCTACTCTTTTTAGGTATAAGAAGAGTATAGAGAATTCCTTTTAGCCCTATTCCTTTTCTCTTCCTTATAACTACCTTTTTAAGGTAAAGTTTTCTTATAAGCCTGCCCCTATTCTTACCCAGCTCTCTTTTTCCTATTACTATGCCTAAGCAAGGAGTAGTAAGTCTTCCTGATTATTACTATTACTAGCTGTAACGTCCTATAGCCAGATAATAGTATTCCCCTAAAGCTAAGATCGTAGGTATCCCTGTAAAAACAGCTCTAGGATCTGACCTTAAACTTTACTTAGCTCTGTTCTAGCTATTATTAGCTTGCTAATAACGCTAGTAGCTATATTATGTCCTTAGATGTTAAGAGAGTTAGTAACAACGTACTATTAAGCCCTATCCTAGCAGCTATACTAGAAACTCCTGTTCCTAAGATACCAGGCTGCCCTAAGAAGATTATAGGCCAGACTCCTAGTTAAGCAAAGACGCCTTAATCCGAAAAATCCAGCCCTCTAGGCCCTCTTTGTCTACTATCTTATAAGCCCTATGTCCGGTTACTGCTAAAAGGATATATTATAGGAGAATACTTTTCTTAGTATAACAATACTAATAGCCGCTATTACTACTATCTTCTAACATAGACTACGTCTTACTACTATTGTCCTATATAAGTCCGTCTAGGCCTGATAATTTTACTATAAAGCTAACTATATATATTATAGGTCAGTTAAGGCCGAGAAGACTACCTAGGTCCTTTAGGACTTAAAAAAGAAAAATATAAAGGCTGGCAGAGTATGTCCGTCCGTTTTAAAATTTAATACTTAGACTAACAGTTGTATCTAGGAGGTAATAGCGGGCAAGGCTACTGCTATTTCGAAAATATTACGCGCTATCCTCAACCTATTATCCGGATTATCGCTATATAGGCTAATTGTCAGTAGTCTCCGTATATATACACAAAGGGGTAACCAAAAGGTAAATCGATCGGTAAATAGAAGTCTGCCTGCTCTAACTACCTTGTTAGGACAGTCCCTATTATAAATACCATATACGACGGTCAGATACGATCGTCGTATTAAATATACTAATTACAGAGCAATAGCTTGTTAGGATCGGGCTATCAGCGCTTGGAAAGAGCGCTATAAGCTATTATTGTAAACCCTATATTTATATTGCTAATCAGAGCTTGTTAAAGCTCTAAACGCTGCGATTATCCAATGCTAAACGTTATCTGTACCTTAGTTCCGACACTAGCTATCTTTTCTTTTTAGCAGAGGACTATCTATCAATCAATGCTCTAAAAGGGATGATAAAGGAGATATCAGTACTTAAAACGATTTTGTATAAACGTATTATCTACTACCTAGGTAGCAGCTAATAGCTATGTTGCTTAAAAGGGTAGACTATATATACGACTGTATATAGGGATTAGTAAGCTCTTCGCTTTATATAGGGGAAACAACAATAGGTTCGCGCAACAAGACCTTAAAGTTAGAATAATAGATCGTACAATAGTAAGGAATAATAGTAGAGGGGGAGGAAGTTAGTATTACAGCGCTCTTCGCCTATAGGCTCTTTGTTCCTCTATATATATAGAGAGGGCGTACTACCCTTATAGCTCGGGCTTCCTCTTCCCTTATATAATAGTAGTAATAGCAATAATAGTAATAGTAGTAATAACAATAATACTAATAAGTATGCTGGCGAGTATAGGGACTGCTGTTCGTTACTTATATACTAACTTGAATTAAGTATTGTTATTCAATAACGTTACTGCCATACTAGACGCGTTCTTTATATATATAGAGACGTTACCTTTGCTCGATAAAGCGCCGGGTACCGCCGTCACTACGCCTGCTAAGGCCGCTAATACCGCTGCTGCCGAGCCTGCCAAGCCCGCTAATACCGCCGCCGCTAAGCCCGCCAAGGCTGCTGACGCCGCTGCTATACCTGCCGCCGCCGCTAAGGCTGCCGCTGCTAAGCCTACCGGCGCCGGCGCTACTACCGCTGCCGTCGTCGACAATATTAATAATACTGTCTCTTCTATTGTCTTTAGTATACTCTATCGTTTGCTCCTTATACTTGTTATTTGCTAATATACTTGCTTAGCTGCTTTTTAAGAAGCAGCGTTATCTACTTACGTAGCTTTATATACCAAGGCCAAGGCTAAGGCCGAAGAAGAAGAAAAAGAAGAAGAAGAAGAAGAAGAAGAAGAAGACAAAGAAGTAGTAGAGGAAAAGAAGGATATAGGGGGTAGAAGCAAGGAGGACAAAGGTTTGTATACTTGCTTTAAGCTCCTATTGCCCTATTTAACTATTAGTATAGTAGCTACTTTGTATATGCCCTTTAAGGGTAATAGCTAAGTCGTAGCCTAGTCCTAGCGTTAGTATAGTAGGTTATCTTTATTAGCTATTTAGATGCGGTTCCTAATACTTACCTGTTAGTCGCGATATAGCGTTATACGTACGTTACTAGTGTAAAACGCATATCCTACTGCCTAAGGTGCCTCTGCTCGGCCTTAAATGGCAAAAACCCTGCTATAGCGCTGGACGAGCTATATATCAGGCTGCTTGGCCAGTGCTGCCAGGGCTATAGCTTGGGCTATAGCTGCTGCCCTATATAAGTATATCCTCTGCTTAAACGTACTTTCGTTGCTATATTGTAGGCTTATAGCTAATGTTGTACCTAGCCCGGTAGAGATTAAGCCTATAGTACGCTGCTTTCTAGCGCGATATATCAATCCTAGTTATCTTATATTAGTAAGCGTTTATTGCTATATCGTCCGTTTGATATATATTGCTAATCCGGCATCTAGGAGCTTGGCAATTAGTACCAGGGTACTTGCTATGCCCTATAGGTATAGGAGGAGGATCAGGCCCTCCTAAACAGCAGTAATACCGGTATACGTATAATATCAGGGATAGAGAGGAAGGAGAAGGCTAAATAGGCTATCCTACACTTTGTTAAGCTAGTATTTGTAAGATAGTAAGCTTAGTTTAAGCGGTTATTAGTACATTGTTTACACGCCTAGGGACGTATCCTTTATAATTAAAAGTCTTTGCTTTACTATATTATGTTCCACTTATGCTCTTCTAATTGTCGTATTGTATGCTCTCTATACTATATCTATCTATTCCCTCGACTTTCTTCCTTCTCTTAATAGCAGCTAGTATATAGTTGTACAACTATATTGCTGCTATATACTGCTATTATAGCGCGTTACTATTAGTATTAGCCCTACTCTATATACAAACCGCGCGTTCGACCTAGCCTTCTACGCATACGTCAATTTCGTTGGTTAAAATCAGCGTTCTTAGTACCTTGTTAGGTACTACCTTTGTTATTACATCTAATGGGTTATTGTCGCTGTAAATCCAGTATACTTCCTTGATTTCCCTGCTCTTATAGCTCTTACGAAGTGCTATTACATTAATTATTAAACGCTTTTCAGTCGTACTTCCTAATTTAACCAAATACTTATAAAGGCTAAAAGAGTTGGTATATAGAATTAAAGGTAGACCTACGCCTAGGTTAAGGCGTTTATAGATCTCTTTAAGCGTTCGATTTAGAATATAAGCAACGTTAAAGCCTTAGCTTATCCTGTAAATCTCGCTAGCTAGTATACTCCGGGTTACTCGCTTACACTTCGTAGAGGACTAGTATATAATATTACTGTATAGCCGAAATATCGTCCTTTACTTATTAGCACTTTCGTTCCTAAGAACAATCATAAACCTAATCTATAAGCTTAGATCCTAGTTATTAGCGAAAGAGCTATTAACAAATATAAAGAGCTTAAGGGTGCTTAGGTCAAGAGAAATGTAGCGTAACCTATACTTAGGATTATCGATTTGCTACTAAATTCGCTTGTTTAAGGTATTAACGTCCCCTTACTATAGCTTAATAGCTTATACTGTATAGGCGTAGTCGAATGCCGCCTCTAGCTAGCATGTCGAAGTAATGTATACTCCGTATGCTCGCTGTTCTATATACGCCTTCTTCCGTTTAGGGTATATAGACTTTCTAGTAAGGACAAGTTATAGCTTTCCGGCCTGTCCCTTTTATTGTATGATAAGGTAGTCGTCTTAGACCTCTACCCTATAGCTATTGAAATCGCTGGAATCTCCGGCCGCTAAAATCATCAGGGGTTTTACCTAAAAGCCTGCTCTTTAGAGCTCTGTTTCCTCTTTCTAGAGGAATTCCTTAGTGCTAAGATTAAGGGTATTGTCCGTTTGCAGTACTATAATACCAAAATGCTTGCCTAAATTAGTTAATAAGAGGCAGGGATTGTAAGGGGAACTGCCTATTTATATATGCTCTTTATACTATCGTATATACGTTAAGAACTAGTAAAGACCGCTCTTAGCAATCCTATATAAAGGTTTTCTAACGTGTATAACATGTCCTTCTAGGTAATTATAGCGCAGCTTATAGGGCAGCCTTATATAAATCAGCCTTGTTAACTCTAACTATAACTGTATATACGCCTGTGTAATATCGCGTATTATAATCATATAGTTAAGCTATAATTATAGTATTAGCGCTAGGGTAAGGAGTAGACGTTGTAAGTATCGTTAGATCGTTAGTAACTATATAAGTATTTTCTTTTTATCGGCATTACTATAGCCCTGTGCTATAAGGTGTGACTTTTTATATAGGTAAGGCGTATACTTCTCTTTAACTTCCCTTATAAGCCTATATCTAAAGATACGGATCCTCTTAAGATCCAGCGTCTAGGGCACTACCTTAAGTACCCCTATTTCGATTAGAGACTCTATTTCTTTAGCGTCTAACTGCTTGAAGGGAGCTCTAGGTACTATAATTACTCCTTATTTTTAGAGTTCAACAGCCAAAGTATAGTCCTTCTTTTCTTTTTTAGCTATATATTACGCTGTTCCTAAACGTATAACGCGTTTTTTAGGGTTAGGGTTTTAGCTTACTTTGTTTTTCGCCCTTAAAAGTCTGCCGCGTCTTCTACCTTATAGTAGGGCAGGGTACTTAAGCGGTTAGGGCGCTGATTAGTACTCTTCCTAATTGTCTGTTGCTTTACTGTTACTACTTAAGAGCTTAGTAAGCCGGTTATATAGCTTGACTACTATATTACAAAAGGTTACTAGTCCGTTTGCTATATCGACTATAACCTCTATATTAGTTATATTAAGCACTTTATAGGGCCCTTACTACCCCTTATGCTCTTTATATACTAGAACCTCTGCTTCTAAGGGGAGTAAAAGCGGCAATATATTGGTTATATCTAGCCTATTATGCTATGCTAATGCGTTATTGATCTTTTGCCAGTCTCTGATTCTTTATAGCTTAGCTATTACAGCTTATACTGCTCTTATATGCTGCATTTACGTTAGGAAAGGGGGCGAATCTATTTTAAATCTTAGATATGCTCTAAAGACTAGCAGCGTTGGTATAAGTCCGTTTAGGCCGGCTGTATTGTTAACTGTGCTTACTACGCTCTAGAGGCAGGCTTCTAGTAAGACTATACCTTTCGTTTCCTCTAAGATAATCTTATATGCCCTGCGTAGTAGCGTATAATAGCGCTCTAGATGCCTGATTGACTGGTAAGCCTCGACTGGGATAATGTAAATAGTGATCCTAGTAAGCTTAGCTTCTGCCTAGAACTCCTTAGCTATAAAGTTAGTCCCTTAGTTATAGTGTAAGATATCGGGTAGGCTAAGGTAGGTGTCGATCTAGCACTCTTTTAAGCGCTCCTACATTTCCTTTACTGTTTATACGTTTAGGAACCTCACTACCTAAAACGAAGTAGCAGAATCAATTATATAAAGGCATTTATAGCTTGCTAAGTCGACTATATCTACTAATACCTCTTTATTAAAAGAGAAGTTATTATATACTTAAAGCGAGAATCGAAAGCGCTAAGGTACTGCTCCTTTAATCTAACAATAGTAGCAGTTGTCGTTTAGCAGCTTAATAGCTGCTATATTAACGTCCTAATAGTTATAGCTTAGGATTTTATAAAGCTTGTTAGCCCTAGGGTAGCTAAATCGTCGATAGAGTTGCCGGAGTATAGCTTTGGTTAATTGGTACTCTAGCAGCTTATCCAGTCTAGTAAAGTAAGTAGCTATCGTAATTTCGCATCCCTGAATTAGTATCTATAGATAGCCCTATTTATAGGCTACTTAGATATATACTCCTGTTTTATCGTTCCTAAGCTTGTTATCTATATTGTTTAGGTAAATGCCAAGATTATCCATATCCTTAAGATATAGTAGAAAAGGCATTTACAGATCTAATATATAGAATGTTACTATACCGAAAGGGGTATCTACGCTTATAGTACCGAGGGACTTTAGTAGCTCGCTACTACTAAAGATAATAGACGTTTTACTAGCTTGTTTTCGGTTAAGTATAAGCCTAGAAAGCTGGCGTTATAGCGCTAGAAACTGCTTAAACCCGGTAGTTAAGATATCCGCCGCTCCTATATCTAGCAGGATACCTTGGAATTCTTCTGCCGAATATCTGTTAAGTATGAAAATCTAGTTTAACTACTTACTTAGCAGGGTTAATCCAGGATTATACCTAGTAATCAAGTGTTTAAAAGCGTCTTCTTAGAGGTAAGTCGCTATATAATATACTATACTCGGTCTTATATCTTTATTACTAGATTCTTCCTTGGAATTATCGACTAAGTACTACATTAGCCGCTCGTTTTCCTCTTTAGAATCCGATCTTTCTATATTAACTAAGAAGGCTTAGTAGCAACCCTTATCCTTTAATTGTATAATTCTACGACTCTCTAACTACCGCTTCTTCTACTTGTCTTAAGCAGCCTTTAGGTACTTTATAGATCAGCAACCTTCTCTTCTATAGATCTAATAGCAGGTCTACTTTACCTTTTTATCTCTCTTCTAGTAGCTTATATTCTATGCCTAAGCCCTTCTTATCAGGCTATCCTATGCTTGGCCATACTTCTGGTTATTATATTGTTGGTCTATTATAAATGCCGATAAGCCCTTTTTCTATATATAAATAGCAAGGGCTGTTCGGAGTTAAGAGTAGAGCTTATTAAAGTTAAGTTCTGGCTTTAACAGCGCACTACTAAGCCCAGATACGCCAGTTACTACTTGAATTAGCATAGAAACCAGTATTTTATTATCGTATCTTATGCTAAGGCTCTTCTATAACTATACTAATTTCTCGAATAGCGCTTTAAGGATATCTATTTTTGACTTTTCAGAGTTTTTAGGTATATTAGATACCATATTAAAAGTAATTATACTCTATTTGTTAAAGCATTCTAAGCATATTACCTTATTAATAAAGTATCCCTAGAGGCAACTGTATATAATAGTAAAAGACGTTCTATTTAATATATACTATATATACTAATCTCTTACATATCTAGAAAGCATTAAAGGGAATACGTAATAAAGCTGACTATGCTCTATCTACAAAGAGCAGTACTACTATAGGAAGAACTTGACTTTATTATCCAGAATCTTAGTATCCTTACTACTATAGTTTCTCTATTTATTCTATAACTTTGCAAAGGTACTTACTAACTTACTATCGATATTCTAAACCTGGCCTTTAATAGGTAGAAGGCGTATATAATCAGTGCTTCTTATACGTACTATCTTAGTATATAGTGTTTATAAAGTAGGTTGTTTAAAACAAGTCTCTATAGTCTCTATTGTTATTAACCGTTCTTCTTACGTTTCTGGTTAATAAGACGGTTATTATAACGAAAGCTCCTTCGAGCTATCTTTATAGGATTTAGTAGATAGGGGTATAAAGTCTTCCTCTAACATATAGGCGAGTATAACGAGACTAGCATTAAGAGGAGCTCCGAATACCCCTTTAACAGGTACTAACTTGTTAATAAGGGCTTTCTATAGTACTGCTTTAAGCTTTAGAAGCCCTTTCGCCTAGTCTTTTATATCCCAGTTATAGAAATCCGTATAAAAAGCCGTATAAAGGTTATAACTAGTCGAGTCGTTATCAATCTAAGCAATAAAATCAAGAATCCACAAGTTAAGGAGCATTATATCTATACTCTTTAGCTTAATAAACAAAGGGTATTAAGAGAAAAGAGATAGGTTAAAAGAGTAAATATAGCTTTCTAATTTAATCTCTTTCAAAGCTTGTATAAGCTCTATAAGGCCGGGTATAGGCGCTATTTTTATCGTTATAAATCGCTGACTTATAAAGTAGCAATGATTATCGTCTTAGTTAATCCTCTAATCAAATTAAGCGTTAGTAGAAGCAGTATAAGGTTATTCGCTCTCCCTTTCTAGTATCCTATGTTTTTAGACTAGTTGGGTTAACCGTTACCTTTATAACGTAAGCTTTTACCAGATCTGCTAATCTACTTTACTATTCTATACTATCTACTAGTAATACTAATTAGTGTCGGTAGTCTCTGTATATGTATATAAAGGGGTAACTAAAAGGTAAATCGATCGGTAAATAGAAGTCTGCCTGCTCTAACTACCTTATTAGGACAGTCCCTATTATAAATACCACGCACAACAGTCGGATACAATCGTCACATTAAACATACTAATTACAGAGCGATAGCTTGTTAGGATCGGGCTGTTAGCGCTTAGAAAGAGCGCTATAAGCCATTGTCGTGAACCCCGTATTCGTATCGCTAATCAGAGCTCGTTAAAGCTCTGAACGCTGCGATTACCCGATGCCGAACGTCACCTGTGCCTTAGTTCCGACACTAATACCTATATTGCCTGCTCTACCTACTCTTTTATATCTGCCTTAGGCGTTCTATAAGGAGCTGAAATTTAAAGATCTACCTTATAAGCAAAAAGCATCTTGCGAATTATCTCTGCCCCTATACCTGTCCCTATCCCTGTCTGTTAGACTAGAACGTATGTTTTTACCTCTCTATTAGTCGATCGAGTCTCTAACTAATAATCCTTTTATATAGGCGGTGTTCCTAAGTATAAGCAGCGCTAAGTTTACTTAGCGCCTTAGACAAGGAATTAGTAGATATATTAGGGCTCTTCTACAGTTAATGCTACGTTATTTTAATAAGAATCGCATAGATATATCGGCTATATTACAGGCGCTAGCTAAGATTGATCGGGCTATTAGCGCGTTAGAGAAGGCTATTAAGCGCTATAGCGCCCTATAATAGGCTTCTTTTATAAGTTTTACGGCGGACTAGATAGTTGTCCGCCAGTAATTGAATTCCCCTCTCTTTAATTATCGGCTATAATCCGTGATATGTCCCTTAGATTTAGTATAGCCTGGAAGTGCTTAAACTTTACCCTTGATAAATTCTTTGTTAGGCTGTTGGCTAGCATGTTAGCTATCTTGATATAGGATACTATAAAGCTGCTCTTACTATGCTCTTGTTTAAGCTATATATTCTGAATATTAATATAACAGAGCGCTATTGCTATACGCTCCCCTTTATTAACTACTAGCCTAATAGTCTGAGTATTATTGTAGAAAATCCGCTATAGAACTGACAGTTTAACTGTTAGGTCCTTAAGGAATCTTTTTATCCCTATGGCCTTCTTTGCAGCTAGGGAGAGACTATAAAGCTCTACTTCTGTCGTTAACGTAGTAACTATAGCTTAACAAGACGTATTCTACTAGATAAGTCCCCTAAACATTATAATCGTATAACCTTAAGACGATCGTCGTAAGTCTAAGTCGTCTATAAAGAAGGCGTTACTAGCGATATAAAGTATATAGGCCTAACTAGAGTGGCTACTATATATAATCCTAAGAAACCTTATATAATATAGATACTAGATCGTCTACCTAGCAGCCTTAATGTATTAGGCTAATAGGTTTGTTAAGAAGCGGGAAAGATAAGATATAGTAAAGGCTATATCTAGACGGACTATAATTGCCATATATAGTATCGTCCCTACTAGTTCTTACATAAGCTTTACCTCCTTCTTAGTAGCCTAGCCCTTATTCTTACTAAGTCCGACTATTAGGAGTGGTATAGGGGGGATAATAGTAGATCTATCTAGCCTATACTTCTTAGCCGCCTTTTTAATGTATATATTGTAAATTAGCGTGATTATATAGTCAACTCTATCCCTTACAATCCAAATACCAAGAAACTATTCTGCCTTAAGCTGAATTTTTGCTTTATATTTGCCTAGCAGTTTCGCCTTTAGGTCTATAGTATAGTCCTAATACTAATAATGATAGAGAAGTATTATATTATCTATATAGAATATTAAGAGGATATGTCTGTCTATATTATAAAATAGATATAGCTTCTCCTTAGACTTCTAAAGTCTAAGATTTTTAAGAAAGCCTAAGAATTCGAGATACTAGAGAAGAGGAGAGTCTTAAAGCCTATAGAGAGCCCTATTAACCTAAATAAGAAGTCCTAGCTCCTTAAACCCTTCTAGAAGATTATAGATTATTAGGCCCTGGCTAAACAACTCCCGGAGTACGTTATAGAAGGTGTTTATAATGTCCTATAAGTCGATCTCTAGATTAAAACGTACTGTTAGGGCTATGCTTACTCTAAGGGACTTGGCAGCTAATATTACTATATAAGTTGACTTACCTAACTCTAGATATTAAAGATCTCCTTAGATGTAAATCCTTGCCTTTAGCCTGATAACTATCCTGTCTAGATTAAGCTTATACTTTAGTACCTATTTAAGCAGGAGAGGCTATATCCTGTACTAATCCTTTGGAATTTTCTTATAGGTCTATAGCTTTTATAGCTAATTAATCTTAGCCTAAGCTATAGACTTCTATATCTTCTTAAAAGGCGACTTTATAGCTTTACTCTAAGTCCTAGGCTCCGGTAGCATTTCTAATTCGTGCTATTTCCTTAGGACAAACTCTTTCTTATCCTAAGGGCCCTTTGGCAAGTCCTTTTTCTACGACTCTCGCTTCTCTTTTCGCTCTATTAGGCGTTTCTAATGTCGAACAGCGCCTACTACTATAATATATACTATTTGAAACTCCCTCTTATAGCTAGCTACTAGCTAATCAGGAAAGTAGTCGGTCATAAAAACAAGTAGTGGCGATAATACTGCTGTTCTTTCTGTATTGAGAATACTAAAGATATTCTTAAGTATAGTATTACGCTAACGAAGGTTATATCGGCCTAGCTCTACTATAAATACCCGATTCCTACTGCTATAGGGCCGACCTTGTCTTTAAGGGGCTAGATTGCCTAGTACTTATATATTACTAGTATATACTCCTAAGATCCTAGCTTTAGAGTCCAGTTCTCTAACTAATAGTCTGTCTATCGTCTTATTATCGGTATGCTAGTAGGTTATAATACCTGCCCTAGCTTTAAATCCTTCTAACGGTCTATAGCAATATACCTTACCCTTAGACTATATTCCTCCTCTAGTTATACTTTAGAGAGAGTCTGCTCCGTTATTACGGCCGTTAATCCTAGTATAATCTGGATTTGGCATTTTAGGCTTGGGTATTTACTCTAGGGTAAATAGTCTGGTTATAATATTAGTATATACCTCGTCCTAGCTAGTAATAGCATCTAACCGACGCTCTTCTAGCTCTATAGCTAAGAGCTTTTCTTTATTCTCTCTAGCAGCTATCTGCCTAATAGGACCTGCGAGATCCAGATTCTATATCGTCTTAAGGATAGTATTAAACTTATATTCCTCTGCCAGCTTGTCTAGCTAGTCTGCTAGTTCTCTTAAAATAGGGATAGCCTAAGCCTTAGATTCTACCTCCCTTCCTATATAGAAAACTATCTTATTAAACTGAATATTCTAGATGGTAATTACCCTATTAAGCTCTAGGACTTATATCCTATATAACATAGTAGTGATATAACCTATAAGATAGCTAATATAAGCTTAAGGTTGAATCTTATAAAGTCTCTAAAGTATATTCTTCTCTCTGTCCTTCTTAAGGGGATAACCGGCGTATCTGTATATGTCAAGGCTACTAAGCTAAGGCCTTAGATTAATCGTAGCTTTACGGATAATAGCCGGGTTATAAAAGCAAAAATAGTTCCGAAACCATAATAGAAGCTTCTTGTTTAGGGATCTCGGATTATCCCTAAGCCTAGGAGACAAGTTGTAAAGATATATTATAGCCTCTATAGTCTTAGGCTATAGATCCTTAGAAAGATATGCCCCTAACTATATTACTATCGACTTATTAACGATAGTCTTTCTATTTCTTTTAATAAGTCCTATTAGGCTATATATATATAACAGCGGGATTTCTAAGCTAATTCCTTTATAATCCGCCTATTTCTTATACTTGGTTTTTCCTTGAAAAGATATAACTGATATCTTACTATTATGGCAGAAGAAATAAACAGATAACCTATACTATCGCCTAGTCTAGGCGTCGAACCTCTTAAGGACCTAAAGAAGGTTTTCTTATCCTTTACCTCTTATCTAGAAGGCCTATACCTTCCTACTGAACTTATCTACTATAAAGAGAATCCTATTATAGCCTATATATCCCTAGGAAAATTCGAAAAGATCCTAGGCGATCCTGTAAAACAGTCTAGCAGATTTTCCGCTTAACTCCCTCCTAGATACTACTTTTGTTGTATATAACTAGGTATATACTAAGCACTTAAGCCGTAGTATCCTAGTTAGATTGCCGTTGTTAGGCTATAACAAATTCATACCCTAAGTATAGTTTACTAACAATTATAGCGCTTTAGGACCTAGGTGTCCTGTCCTTAAGTGCTATAGTTCTTTAGGATCTATATAAGCCCTATATAGCTTATACGTCCTTTTCCATCCTCTCTGTTTTACTTATTTCTAAGCTATTATTATTATAATGCCGTCGTTACTTATTAAAAGGGGTTTTAAGACTATATAGAAGGTAAGCAGCTTATATTTAAGCATTGTTAAGTTAAACTTTTCCTATAGTGTTATAAGAACAACCAAGCTTGCTATATCTCTAACTTTTAGGGTGTTGTTAGCCCCTAACAGCTAGATTCCCTCTTAGCGTAGAAGTATAGCTGATATAATATTAGTATGAAATCCCTTTATAATAACTATGTTCTAAAGAATTAAGTCTACCGTCTTATTGCCCTTATTATCCTGAAAAATCTTTCTTAGAGTCTGGCGTCCTATCCTAGAAATAGGCAACGTTATTGAGCCTACCCCTATAACAGCGTTAGAGGTAGACGGCTTGAATATCCTATAATTAAGTAGATCTTTATAGTTAACTATATAAACTACTATATAGTTGTCTAGGAGGGTACTATCTAAGAGAGGATAATAAGTAGGGTTCTAAGTACTAAATACCCTATAGACTATACCTAGGGTAGCGGTAAATAGGGTAGGGTCGAAAAGAGGTATATTAGAAAAATTCTAACTCTGATTTTCAAGCTAAGGTAATAACTAAGAACTCCTAAAAACTTTATCTAGCTAACGATCCTATCCTTAAGTACTAAAGGACTTTGGAACCTATAGCTTCTTTATATCTAGCCCCTTGCCCTTTAACTATCCTTTTAATTCTAGGGTTATATAGAGGTCGGCCTACTAGGGATCCTAATAGACAAGATTTCGAATAGATTGTTACTCCTCTATAGATAAAGTGATTCTTCGTCTTATAGATCCTATATATAATAGCTTAACTCTCCTATAATCTTTAGGTTTCTAGAGGTAAGTATAAGAAAGAGGTAGATAAGGGTATTAGTAGCCCTTATTTCAGGATCCTTAACGATTTCTACCCTAACTACCCTAGGTATGCCGTCTTTAAGGCTGTCCTTAGCCTCTTTCTTGATTAGAGCGTAGAGTAGGCGGCGGGTTCTTATCGTTAGAAAGTTAAGTAAAGGTAGAGTATACTCTAGCCGGATTTCTATAGGCTTATTACTACTAAGATTCTATTATAAGGCTAAGAAGGGTCCTGTTAATAATCTCTAGTATAAATAGACTTGCTTAGCTAGTTGCTTTAGCTAGAACGATCTATTAGAGCTAACTGTTAGCCTATTATAGAGTTAGCCTTGCTACTAGGGCTTAAAGAACTCTTCTAATAATAGTAACGCCTATAATAGCCAGAATCCTCTTAATTAGCGTAACCTGGTAAAATTTCTGCTAGTTCTTATACCAGTAGATCAGCCTAGTTCGGCTATTCTTAGCCTATCTAAGTACTACCTTATACTAAGATTCGATCTAGACTTTCTCCGCTAAGTCTAATAGAGCATTATCTTTCTTTAGAGCTTATATAAAAGGCCGAAGATTCCGGTGCTATTCTAACCCTTATCCCTATTTTAATAACTAATATAACTAAATAGCTGTCTCTCTAACGTTGTAATCTATAGACTAAAGAATCTAGTTTAGAAACTTTAGGTAATTTGCCTTCTTTAGCTTAGCGGTAGCCCTCTTAGACTGTTATATTAGAAGGTAAGTCCTATATACTTCTTCTAAGTTATATAGGGTAATAAGGGTCGGCCGAACTGGTAGGGGAGGTACCAAGGCTATGTCCTAAGTCAACGTACTAAGAAGTTGAATTTTCTCTTAATAATATATAATAGCCTTGTTATACTAGGCTACCTGCTTAGAATTAGCTTAATAAGCCTATTCTTCCTATCCTAGGTCGAGAATTTCCATGTCTGCTAGAGTAGATGTCAAGTCTAGATTAATATCTTCCTAAATTCTAAAGGCTAAAGCCAGCGTCTATACGTTAAGACGCCAGGCTATCTATGTTAACAGGCCTTTTAGGATAACAGACGTCGAATATACTGAATTTAAGGTTATTAACATCTTAAGTAGGGAGTTAAGGGGAGGATAATAGAGTAGTAATAATGATAGAAGAGCTTAATATATATTGTACATAGTTAGTCAAGTTAATAATACTAGCGCCGGGCTTATAACTGTTACGTAAAGAGCAGGTAATAGATATAAAGAAGTGAATGTGCCTTTTTTTTTTCTTCTTACTATAGGACCTGCCACTCCTTATATAGGCGTCTCTAAGCCTGATAAGCAGCTTGTTAGGATGTCTAAGCATAGAGAGCCCTAGTCCTAGATAGGTCACTCCATGACCGTCACTATGTTCCGTCACAGCTTTTCTTCCTATAAACTCAGAAACACTACTACCTTACTATCCCTTCGATTACCAAGTCGAACTTATCCCAGGTAAGTTACCACCGGCTACTCGATACTGCCCTATAAGCTCCTAGGAGCTCCTAGTAATCCGGAAATACCTGGATAACCACCTTTCTAAGGGCTTTATACAGAGCAGTACATTATTGGCAGCTATACTAGTACTATTAGCAAAAAAGCCTAGTAGTAGGGTACGAGTCTATATTAACTACCAAGGCCTGAATAACGTTATAATTAAAAATCGATATCTAATTCTACTTATTAGAGAAACGTTAGACATATTATACCAGGCAAAAATATATACTAAACTTAATATTATAGCAGTATTTAACCAGATCCGAATTACCCCTAGTAACGAATGGAAGACTGTATTTACTACCTGCTTTAGCCTATTCGAGTACTTAGTAGTAAATTTCGGCATAATAGGCGCGCCTAGTACTTAGCAACACTTTATTAACCATATTTTGTTTAATATATTAGATAAATACGCGACCGCTTATCTAGATAATATCCTTATTTTTAGCGATATACCTACAAACCATACCTAATATGTCTATAATATGCTTATAAGGCTAATAAATATAGGCCTTACAGTAGATATTAAGAAGTGTAACTTTCATACTACCCGGACACAATACCTCGGACTTATTATTTCAATATCCAGCATCTCTATAGACCCTAAAAAGATTAAAGCAATTATATTTTAGCCCTACCTAGAATTACTATAGGATCTATAGCGATTCTTAGGCTTCTCTAATTACTACCGACGTTTTATCTCTGGCTTTTTATCTATAGCACGTTTATTAACATCTCTTTGCTATAACGGGGCCTAGACTAGGCTATAGTCTAGTTCCTTCTAGGAGGAAACCTCCTTTTAACGTTTAAAGTAGGCTTTTACTATAGTACCTATCTTACAATACTTCGACCCTAGCTATAGGACAGTAGTAAAGATAGATATATCTAACTAGGCCTTAAGAGGCGTACTATCCTAATACAATTTAGAGAGGGTTCTATATCTAGTCGCCTTCTTCTTAGCAAAACATATACCAGTAGAATACAACTATAAGATCTATAATAAGGAGCTTCTAACTATTATTAAAGCGTTTAAGGAATAGAGACTAGAACTATAGAGCCTAGACTGCCCTATTGAAATATTTACAGACTATAAAAACCTATAGTACTTTTATATAATAAAAATCCTTAACTAGAGGTAGGTTCGGTAGTCTGAATTCCTAGGCGATTTCTGATTCTAAATTACCTATAGGCCTAGTAGCAACTGCGTTGTACTAGACGCCCTCTCCCGACGCCCTAGCAACTCCCTAGCGACTTCCTTAGATTTATTAGACGCCTGGATTATAAGGAGATCTTAGGTTTTACTTCTAGACTTAAAATAGGGTTGCGTCTAACTTACTACCGTCCCTCCTCTTCTTCTCTTTATACTTAATACGTCTAATTTAATTAACTCTGTCATTTAGGCTGCCTATTCTAACTACTAGGATTCTTAGAGGCTCTTAGACTGTATTTAGGACCCTAATTGCCGTATATTTCCGCCTAAGCTTAGACTGCTTCTATAGGCTACTATAGCCAACTATACGGTGATTCGTAGCCAACTTTATATCAACGACCGTCTTTTTATCCTACCTAATAATAGAATAAGGCTATAAGTTATTTATAGAAACTATAGTCTATCGCTAGTAGGGTACCCAGGCTATAATAAGACACTGGAACTCCTATAACGCTCCTATTATTAGCTATATATTAAGCAGGATATTATGTAATTTATCGTAGTATACTATATTTACTGCTATACTAAGAACGCTAAAGGAGCTCTGCTAGGCCTTCTTGTACTTTTGCTAGTCCCTTTCTAGCCTTAGACTATAATAAGTGTCGATTATATCTTACCTTTTCTAACCTACTACCGATATAGGGTTAACTACTAGTATATTATAGTTATAGTCAATAGACTAATAAAAATAAGATACTTCGCTATAGTACCTAACCTTTCTACTACTATACTTACCTCCGCCTTTATTACAAACATCTTCCAACTCTATAGCACCCTAAACTATATTATATTAGATAAGGGTACTTAGTTCGTTAGTACCTTATAGAGGGAACTTTGCTGCCTTTTAGAAATTACCCTACAGCACTCCTCTATAGCTTACCCTAAAACTGACAGACAGATAGAAATTATAAATACCTATCTAGAATAGTACCTATAAGCTTTTATTTCGTTCTACTAAGACAATTAGGTAGACTAGTTACCTCTAGCAGAGTTTACAAACAACAACTATAAGTCAGAGGCGACCTATCTTACACTATTCTTCGCTAATTACAGATAGTACCCTAATATAGGCGTTAAACCTAAGCTATCTACGACTCCCCTATATACCAATATCGAACAAAAAGAGTTCCTAAATACCTAGTCTATCCATAAGAGACTATAAAAAGTAGTTAACCACGCTTAACTATTTATAGAACAAGCTTAAACTCGTATAGCTAAAACTACAAATAAAAAACGCTAAGACTCAGTTCAGTATAAAGTTAGGGATAAGGTATAGGTTAGTACTACTAACATTCAACAGGGTTAGCCACTTAAAAAACTTAGCTATAAGTAGCTTAGCCCTTAGAGGGTATCTAAGGTATATAGATAGGCAGTAGCAGTATATATCCTACCCTTATATAAGATCTTCCCTATCTTCTATATATCTCTAGTCTAACTTACCTTTAAGGGGCTACTAGGCTAATATTCCGCAAACCTACTATTATTACCTTATAGAGCTGTCCTATCTAATAAAGGCCCCAAACTAGAGATTAAGTAGTACTTCGATAAGATACTTAACTCTTACCTTAGAAATAGCGCCCTTAAATATAGGATATAATAGCCAAAACCCTATAAACCTACCTAGGAACCGGCAACGAACATTCAAGGCTATATAAGCGATATACAGGATTTTTACACCAAATATCCTGCTAAGCCCAGCCTACCAGATTGGTTCTAAGAGTAGGAATTGCCTATTTTATAACGCCGAATCGACTCGGCACTGACTTAGTACAAAATATGCCAAAACAGCTATAAAAAACCCTATATTCTACGAAACAACCACCTACCTAATTCAGCATGAATACTCGTATAGGCTACTGCCTAAGCATCCCTATTACGAGGTTCAGTACTATTACGCAGCGCCTTAGCTAGCCTCTTCTTTAAGGCTACTACAACTATATAGTAGCTATTATATATATTAAGACTAGGCTACGTCTAATAAAACCATATATTACAATAGCGCGTAAAATCTCCTAAAGCCTTGTTAGTGCCCTAGGAGGTAAGCAGCAGTATAATATAGGCGTAGTACTAACGACAATTCTATATAAAATTTTCATATATAACAATCTTCTCCTATATAATATATTAGCAACTAGCCTCCGACTTACAACCGAACCTCCACCTAGACGCCACCTTATCGGTCACCTACTATAGAAAAAACTTTCATCCTATTTATACTATACTTCGCGTAATACACCTTAGTTACAGTATTAAGGTCGTATAGGAGCTAGTATACTGCTATAGCAACCTAGGACTGTTCTGGCTAGTCGAAATAATACTATATATTCCTAATAGGTCCGTTAGGATCCGTCGTCAATATAGTGCAAAATCTCTTAGCAATACGGTATATAGGTATATATTCCTCTATCTTATACTATAGAACCCCTATAAGCTACTATAGGCGTTAGTACTATATTATACCTAACTCGCTAGGAGCTTCTTAATATACTGCTAAACAATTAGCCTTCTTCTACTTTATACAATGCTTATACCACTGCCCTCTAGCAGCAGTTACTATATAAGGCTCTATAGAAAAAATACTAATAGGCCTACTATAACATATAGCTTTCGTTATATAGAAAATGACAGACCTAATGCATGCTTTGCATAAGACCTCCTTTACTAAGGGAGCAGATCGGGAAGTTAGAGCTATATCTATAGAGGTTCGGTAATAATTCGTAATAAAAGCTAACTAGGTTATGCGGTTAGTATATAAGGGAGAAAATTTTAACGACTTAATGGCGACTCGGGCTAGTGTCGAACTTATAGAAAGGCAGCTTCAGCGCTGTACTAGTGTTTAGCCTAGCAATAGGTAGGTCTGCCGCCTAATAGGGAAGGTAGGCCTAACTAGTAGGCTATAGTACCTAATTAGGAAGGTAGGTTAAAACGCATAGGCCTAGACATAGGTCAGACATATATAGGCCTCGGCACTGTTATTTCAACCCTATATACAGGTCCTATCACTACTACCTTTAGATGTAAACCAGAAGCGATATACTTATAACTGAACAATAATACGCATAATACTACTATATACAATCATTATTTACAGTTAAGGATAACTGCAGTTTAAGGGTAGGGTGCTATCACAGTCCGTTATCATCCTATACATATATAGCTTTATCTTACACCAGGACCTTCTGTCCTATATACAACAACATCTTTCTATAACCCATCTTTGCTCTGGCCATGACAGTTATAGTAGAAGCTAAAAACGCAGTCCCTAGCTATTACTAGGCTAGCTGGAAAGACCTAGGGACCTAGAATCGAAAAGACTAGGCTGCTATATATAGCGGTAATAAGGCCAGTCCTAGCCTATATAGCCTTGGCCTAGCACACCCCTATACCTACTATACTAAATAGGCCATAAGGTATAACTAGGGGCCTACTAGTAGCCGAAAACGAAGCCCTAAGGAGGGTTATAAGGGCCTATAAGAGAACGCCAATCCAAAGCCTTTACTATAAGGCTAACGTCCCCCCCCTTAACTTCTACCTTAATACCCTCTTCTTCTCTAGCTAGGCTAGAATAAACAGGGCTATAAGGGAGGAGATAGCTAAGCTGAAGGACTCCCTACGCTATACCCTTAGAAATAAGACCCTAAGGACTAGCCTCCCCCTAGAAGGGCGTATAAAGTAAGAGAGAAAGAGGGAAGTAACAGTATAGTAGCATCGCCAATAACTAAGGAAGGCTATTAACGAAGAACCTCTCTATACTGCCTAGAAAGACCGCTACCTATAGAAGGCTAGAGCCTCTAGCTATAACGCCTATATAGAGAGCCTCTTAGAGAAATCAGCTAAGGCCGCCTTCTAGGAGAAAAACCTAGGTAAAGCCTTTAAAGAGGCCTTCCGAAAGCGCCACCATAGCCTCTCTAAAGTAGAAAGCTCGCTACTAATACAGGCCTGTATAGGGAAGAAAGGCCTAAAAGGCTTTCTATATACCTATAAGGTGCCTAGGGTTGATAGCCTACTCTGCCGCTGCTACCTAGCTATAGAAGATATTCGGCATATATTCGACGGTTGCCCGGCCTACCCTTTAGCCTCCTTTAAGGAGAGGGAGAGAGGGGATATAAACAGCCTCCTCTACAGACTCGAAAAAGGGGGCGGCAGCGCTATACGCCCCCTAGTCCGCCATATCGCTACTAGACTACTAGAATACACAGTTGCTTAGGGGCTAGGAGCAGTCTAGCCTATACCCCTTTAGGTAGTATGTTTTCATACTTCTAAAGGGGCGGTATCTTCTTTAGTGAAGATTAGCCTACCCCCTACCATACCCCCTATTTCCTATATATGGTTATAGGTTTTTCACCTGTTATACGGTTTTCCTATAGCACTAGCCTAGCCTACCTAGATATCCCCTACGGGGATTAGACAGCGTAATAGAATCTATCTATAAAATACTATTATAGTAGTCCTTACTACCCTTAAACCTAAGGCTTAGTAGAGTACCTTAACTAAGAACTTAATATTCGCCTGTGCTTCTATATCGATAAATACTAGAAAGACTAGCGGAAGTATATACCGGCGCTTAACTTTGCTTATAATATAGCTTAGTACTTGTTAATCGGTATAGTACTGCTAAAGCTAGCTCTTAGTATTAACCCCTATAATCCTCTATTACCCTTAGTTGATCTAGACTGACTTCTAGCTACTACTGATATAGCTGGATAAGCTAAAGATATACTACAATAGACCCAAAAGGTGTAAGATAAGGTACAGCGCAACGTACTATAAGTATAAGAGGTATGGGAAAAGCAGGCAAATAAGTATGGGAGGCTGGTTAACTTCCAAATTAGTAATTGTGTTTTTGTTAGTAAAAAGGGTTTTTCGACAATAGTACCGACAATACAACTCGACTTACAATACGTTAGTCTATAGGCAATTAAGGATATTAAGGGCTATAGTTTTTATTAGAATGGGTAATCCTATATAAGGATCTATAACCACTATAGCCTACTAGTAGTAGTCGTATAGGGTACGTAGGGGCAGCAACAGCGTTTATATGGCCTAAATAGCACTTCCTAGGTATGTGCTAATATAGTAAAGTAGGGCCCTTTACTGTATTCCCTCTAAGAAAGTCCTTATATAACGGTATAGTTTTAGGCTATAGCGCTATATTATAGGGGCTTTAAGCTTATATATCACGGCTTTCAGTAGGTCTTATAGGCCTATAAGGCTTATAGTTATAGGTAACGTAGTAATTTGATTTCTAGTCTAGTAGGTAAGGCTTTGCAATTTCCTTCCCTACGTATACCCTCCGGGACTGTTCCTGCCTTCTATACGGCAGGAGCGCCTTACTAGGTGCATAGCGCCTTCCCAAAAAAACCAAATAAGCTGGCGATTTTAAATAATCGACTTATGGCTACCTAAGCTGCAGGGTAAGCCGCACAACTTTTCCTATAAGTTCTGTTTTCGCTCCTGCAGTACAGGGTAGGTATAGGGTAGGTAGGTGACCTAGTAGAAGAGCCTTTTAAGGCTATTTCTAGCGCTAATACAGCCTAAGGAGGCTGTCTCTACAAAAGTGGGGTATAAATCTAAAAATAGAAAAGCCTTTTAAAGCTATTTCTAGGCTATATAGTGGAATATTTAGCTAAGTCAGCGGTATCTACAAAAGTGGGTTCACCCTTAGAATATAGCTATATATCTAGTAGTTCGAGAACTGAAATCCGTTTTGCCTAAGCTATAACCGTTAGAGCGCTATAGCTTATTTTGTACGTTTAACAGTTTTGTTCTTAATATACCTCTATAGTATAAGGGAAGTCTGCTCTTCTATATAGACCGCCTCTAAAAGGCAAGAGAAGACCCTCTTCTATAATAATAACAAGAGGAAGAGGAACGAGTGGAAATTAATAGCGAACTAGAAGAGAAGGTTAAACGAATTTATTCTTTATAAATATCAAGAGGATAGCTATAATTCTATGTAGTATAGAAAGGATATAACCTAGATAAACACTAGTATCTAGTAGGAAACTTTAAGTATGCCCTAGTAGTATTAAAGGACTTCTATGATAGATATCTATAAGTAGTAGGCCTACTAGTAAGGCTATAGTTATAGATTATAGTAGCTGCTGCCAATATAGAAGCAGAGGACTACCCTAACGACAATAAGGCGGCGAAGAAGAAAGGCCTATAATAACCATAACGACGAAAGAACCCTCTCTAGCACTACTAAGGGCACCCTTGCTATCCATATCTATGTTACCCTAGGCATCTTTGCCCTCTAGGTTACCCTAATCTCCTACCCTTTTATAGGTTATCTGACTTGTTAAAGATAAATATCTTGTTAGTAGCTGGTATATAGGCCTCTTTAGCTTTAGTAATAAACATATACAGAGGTATAGTAGGATTTAAGATGGCCTTCTAGGCTAGCTAGTACGGGTTGTCCGACTTATCGAAGATGATTATCTTGTTAGTAGCTGGCACTGCTAGATAATCACCTTACCGTCGTTTTTAATAATCATTAGGCGCTTGAAAAGGGCGATGTTGCTAGGGCTATAAACCTGTAAGGAATGTCAGCAATTAACTAATCAGATTGCTACCTAGCAATAGCTGGTACTCTATACCTGCTGGGCCAGTATCGCTAGAATCGACAAAACGAGAAGACTATAGATTTAAGCGATTTGGAGGCTTGCTGTAAGCGTTCTACGCTTATAGCTTTAAAGGGGGGTAGTGTAAGGGCTAGTGCGCTATAGAGCGCTAGGCCCCTCTATAGGTATAGTAGGGTATACGGACCACTACCCCCTACTTATATACGGTATAGCGATTAGACGAAAGGATCATCCTTAGCGTGCTAGCGCCTTCTATCCCTATTTACCTTAGGGTTGCTTATAGTAGTAACCTTAGGGGAGGGATCACGTGACCCTGTAGCCCCTGATATGGGCAGCACGCGTTTGTAGGCTACGCCTCTCCTTTCCTCCTTTTTCCTAGTTTGGAGTCTTTGTTAGTAGAGCCTAGCCTTATTACAGCGCGTTCCCTATGGCCGTGACATCTTCTACCTAGAAAGACTCCTTCCTCTGTTCTTTCTACTAGAGCAGCAAGGTCCTTTCCGTCTATCTTTTTGAACAGGACTCTATAGCCTATGGGTTTAGGTAATAGTATAGGAGCCTTGCTAAATATAAGCTTATATAGTAACTTTCTAGAGCTTAAGTAGGATAATACTATATTATTTAGTATATCTGTGATAGCCTTAACTATAATAGCCTTTAGCTTAGCTAGAAGGTTAGCGTGTATATATATAGCCTAGAGCGCCTTGAAGATCGTCCTCTCAGTCCTTTTAATAAGGCTGTTTTGCTAAGGTGCTTTTATAGCGCTGCCGGTCTATTCTATCCCGTTCTCTTAGAGGAAGGTTAAGAGGGACTAACCAACGAATTTAGTACCCCTATTAGAATAGACTCTAAAAGGATATTTGCCATAGTAAGCCTTAAGCTATTATAGTAGATATCTAACCTTAAGAGGTACTTCTGACTTGTACTATACTAAGAAGACCTACTTATAGCAAGTAAACTTATCGATTACTACTAGCGCTAAAACCGCTACTAGCATGTTACCAACTCCTATTAATAGTAGAAGAGAGGTTGAACTACCCTTTAGGTCTATATATAGGACCTCTACGAATTTTTTAGCATTACTAATTGGATCTCCTCAACTAGGCGATATAGCGAATTTACTTTTAGCGTAAGATTCACACAATTTGATAGTTATTATAACGATCTTGTCTTTTATACTATATCTTTATAGCGTTTGATTAGCCAAGTGTAGGTTTATATACCCTAGTACTACATGCTAGTCCATTAGGGCGGAATGCACTAAGCGTTCGAGAGATGCTATATCAGTAGAAGCCCCTATTATAGAGTTATCCCTTATAGCTATGAACCTTTGTCTCTTCTTAGTAAATAGTAGGCTTTGCCCTTCCTTTTCTAGCCTTAGGATTAGTAGGCGATCTAAGGATATACTAAGCTTATATTTATCGTCGATTAGCTGCCTAAAAGAGAGAAGATTCGGCGTAGAGGCTTCTATCCTTCTTATATATTGAAACAGAGCAGCAGACCTACGAGAAAGTAGGAGCAGCTGTCTGAAGGTGGTGGGCAGCTGTATATCGAACAGCTGTCCAGATAAGAGGATAAGAGGTATATGCACACTAAGGCTATAGTCTCCCTGATTAGGGGAGACTAAGGTAGACAGGTGTAATAGAACCAAGTAAATAGGCCAAAGTAGCCTAGAGGCAAAAAAGTAGATGGAATATCTAAATGGGTAAAATGTGACTGTATAACTATAATAATTGGGTAATGATTGATTGATATCTATAAACATAGGAAGGAAAGGTAGCTTCTTATACTATTATCCTTTTTATACTGCTAATTCGCAATCTTATTATTAGCCTGGAATAAGATAAGGGGTAGAAAAGAAAGACCAGCCTTGTTTACCTACTCTATTGTATAATAGAAGAGAAAGTAGATATAGGTCTCTTTTAAATAGAGGAAGAAGAAGAAGAAAAACAAGCGGCAGCTAGTTATATACTAGCTATACCGATCTATACCTCCCTATAGCTCCTATGAAAGGTAGAAGGTAGTAGGAGATATAAACCCCTAAAACAAATACCGGATAATATAGATAATATAGGGCACCTCTGTCTAGAGTAAGGATAATCGGGAAATATAGATTATATATATATAATAAGGTATACTAAGATTGCACTAGGTTTATACAGGATTAAAGTTAAAGGAGCTCACTATAGCTAGTAATACTTTAAGCAAGAAAAGCAAGAAAAGAAGGTACTAAACAATAAACCTACTTAACTAACCTATCTACTATCGCCTAATTACAGCTGATTAGTCCGTCCTAGCCTAACCTCTATAGCCTTAGGGGTATAGTAGTAACAATTCTAGTATAGTAACATTTATTCCTATATAAAGCTCTTAGGACCGACATCAAACATACGAAAACGAGTTTTTGGTCAATACCACACCAAATCGCGTGCAACCATATCCATTCGAACCGTCCGATTGAGGACATAACGCCCGCCAATTTTCGCTGTAGTGCTGTCGGTTGCGCGACAGCCCTAGGCATGCGAAAATACAGAAAATGGCGAGCCTAGCTGCCCTCTTATAACTGTAATTTCCTTACGTATAGGCTAATAAGGCTCTACGCCCTAGCAACCCTGCCCTACCTACAGCTAACGACAATAATAACAACCCTCTAAGCTACCCCCTAAGCCAGCCCCTAAGTATAGACTACTAACCTCTAAGCACGGACCACCTAAACGGCAATATGGAAATAGAAGACTGCCAAACTACTACTATTGCCTCTACTACTACTAAGGAGACTACTATAGGCGCTATAACTATAGTACCTATAGTACCTAGCTCTAGCGCCCTCCTTACTATCAACGCCCCTACAATTAGCGCCCCTTCCTTAACCAACATCTTCGCCCTTTTTCTTAGGGGCCTAAACAGCAGTCAGTATGCCCTAGCCCTAGCCCCTTCTAGCTAGAAAACCTCGAAAAAACTAGGGAAAAAACCGGAAAAAAATATAGGAAAAGAAGGAAGCAACAACAATGCTACTAAGGCCGGCCATATCACCCTAGCAACCAAGAAAACCGCCTAGGCTGCTCTTAGCCCCTCTAAGCTTGCCTTTACGCTCTCTAGCCTTCTAGACTGGATAATCAGCCTAGCTAAGGACAGCACTAACTTCTATAGTATAGTAGAGGCAACTACTAAAGCTAGGCAAATTGCCCTTATAGCCTTGCTCTAGGACCTACCTAAAGAAGCCCTAGCTATAACAGTAGTAGCTCTAGTACCCTAGAACCGCCCTACTACCTTAGCAATACCTAAACTACAGTACTAGTAATAACCTTAACAGCCTAGCTACTACTAATAGCAATAATAGCAGTAATAGCAGTAATAGCCGAGCCACTCCTAGCCTATAGCCTCTACCTAGGCTAATATAGCTAGTAAGCTAATAGCTAGCAAGGTAACTAGGCCTAGCCTTAAGCACTAGGTACTTATCCGACTAAGCTTAGCCTAACAATAAGTACTCGCTAAATCTGCCCTAAAGGTAGTATAGGCTATATAATAGGCCTCTAGCCTAGTAGTTTAGGGGGTTTAGACGCTCTTTAGCGGTAACCTCCTTCTAGTTATAGAGAACGTAGAGATAAAGAAGAGCCTAGAAAGCAATACTACCTAGATTATAAGGGCCTTTGGCGAAAAGGCCTCCCTATATATAACAACTTAGGCAGTAGCGGTTAAAGGCCTTATAGTCTATAACCGGGTTATAGAAGAAGGCCTACTAGAAGAAGCCAAAAAACAACACCCTATAGCGGTTAGGGCAAAGGTCTAGTACCCTTAAAGGCTAGAACAGACTAGGGTTAAGGTACTAATAGCCTTTACCTTCCTAGAGGTAGCCTAGAGGGCCTATAAGGAGGGGGTCTTCTAGAGCTGCCAAGCCCTAGAAGCAGAGCCCTAGATCGATAAGGCTAAGCCTATCTAGTACCTAAGGTGCTGGAAATAGGGCTATAGGGCTAAGGTATGCCGGAGCAGAAAAGAGATCTGCTATAACTGTAGCACTAACAGCTATACTACGCTAGAAGCCTCTACCTGCTCTAGGGCACCCTGCTGCCGCAACTACCACCAAGCTTACCACACCCGCTTAGAGGCCTGTCCCTGCCTAAAAGAGGCATAGGCATAGGCTAAGGGATACCTACGTTCTAGGCCTAAGGCCTTTAACGTTAACTAACCGCCCCTATACTAGCACTAACAGCAATAGTAACAATAATAATAATTATTGGAATGGGTAATCCTATATAAGGATCTATAACCACTATAGCCTACTAGTAGTAGTCGTATAGGGTACGTAGGGGCAGCAACAGCGTTGATATGGCCTAAATAGCACTTCCTAGGTATGTGCTAATATAGTAAAGTAGGGCCCTTTACTGTATTCCCTCTATAAAAGTCCTTATATAACGGTATAGTTATAGGCTATAGCGCTATATTATAGGGGCTTTAAGCTTATATATCACGGCTTTCAGTGGGTCTTATAGGCCTATAAGGCTTATAGTTGTAGGTAACGTAGTAATTTGATTTCTAGTCCAAGTAGGTAAGGCTTCGCAATTTCCTTTCCTACATATACCCTCCGGCACCGTTCCTGCCCTCCACACAGCAGGAGCGCCTTAGTAGGTGCATGGCCACTTCCCGAAAAACCAAATAAGCTGGCGATTTTAAATAATCGACTCACGGCCACCTAAGCTACAGGGTAAGCCGCACGACTTTTCCTGTAAGTTCTGTTTTCGCTCCTACGGTGCAGGGTAGGTACAGGGTAGGTAGGTAACCTAGTAGAAGAGCCTTTTAAGGCTATTTCTAGCGCTTATACAGCCTAAGGAGGCTGTCTCCACAAAAGTGGGGCATAAATCTAAAAATAGAAAAGCCTTTTAAAGCTATTTCTAGGCTATATAGTGGAGTATATAGCTTAGTCAGCGGTATCCACAAAAGTGGGTCCACCCTCAGAATATAGCTATATATCTAGTAGTTCGAGAACTGAAATCCGTTTTGCCTAAGCTATAACCGTTAGAGCGCTATAGCTTATTTTGTACGTTTAACACCCCCTCTATTCTTCTGTTCCTTTATAAGCCTTAGAAAGCTATATATAGGTAAAGAATAGAAGAATCCTAAGAAATAAGAACGTAAGAGCAAAACTATTCCGTTAGACAAAGGGGTGAGGCCCTTATATATATATAGGATAAACCCCTATTATATATAGAAAGAAGTAAGAATATATATAATGTTGAAATCAAACCTATAATCTATTTAAGGGTATAGGTACTATAGCTTTAAAGCGTATAGTAATATATAATATCTAAATATTCTATACCCTAGCGACTGATAGACGCACTAGAGTATAGAAGGAGTAAAGGGCTTATAAACGCCTTTATCCTCTTATAGAGAAAACAATTTTTAGCACGGTTTTAAATTTTATGCCCTTTTTTACGCCGTTCTTTCAGCCAGTTCTAGTAAGGAAATAACAGGTAGTCACATAGAGAATCCCCCTCTAAAGGAAAGTATACTACTAGTAATAGCCGGAGCCTATATTTTCCAAATATAGCTATACTATATACTAGAGTACTTCTAGACGTAGCTAGAGTAATATAGGCCTCCCTAACGCCGCAGGGAGCTGATGCCAGCACAAGGGCGCCTATAGAACTATACTACAGTGGCTAGGACCTTATAAGCCTTTTAAGGCTACATAGAGGAATTAGGTGATTCCAGAGGGCTGTAAAGTAGCCGGTACTATTGACTGGTCTTATAAGCTAATCAGGCTAAGCCAGGCCTTCTATATATATAGTATAGAATATATATATATATAGGGGTAGAGGGTAGCTTAGTAAAAAGCTCCCTTAGGTTGTAGGCCTAAAAGCCTGATAAAAGACTGAAAGCCACTAACTGGTAGGGCTTTAGTAAGTCCGTCAGCCGGCATACACTTAGTATTAAGATATATAATAGTAACTATTTTAGCCTTAACCTGCTCTCTAACGTACCGGAATTTCAGCAGGGTATACTTAGTTCTAGCGTATAGCGCTGGGTCATTAGCCACCGTTATAGAGCCCTGATTATCTCCATAGAGAGTAATAGGGTAGTCTATAGGTCTGTAAAGTTCAGAAAATAGCCCTATAATCCACTATACTTCGCGTATAGCCTCTGTAAGTCCATCAGTTTCAGCTTCCAGGGTAGAGAGAGCAATAGTAGTAGCTCTTTTCGTTTTCCAGCTAATAGGCCTACCGGCTAACTTATATAGATAGCCGTAGGTGGATTTACTAGTAGCCTTATCCCCTGCAAAATCAGAATCACTAAAGCCTATAGGGACTAGACTACTATTAATTATAGAAGTCCGGCTACTACCTTTACTATTTCTAGAATCTACTATAGTAGTAGAGGTAGTAGTTAGGGGCCTAGGCCCTTCCTTAGAGTGAAAGTCTCTACTAAGCTTAGTAGTTGTATTACTACTATTACTAAGCTTAGGCCCTAAATCAGCTACTGTATTTCCGTTACAGCTAAAACAGATGCTATAGTCTTTGGTACTGTTAAGATACTTAAAAAGATTTTTAGCAGCGTTTAAGTGTGATTTTATAGGTCTATTTAAAGACCTAGAGAGCCACTGTACGGTAAAGCTAATATCTACCCTAATAAGGAGCATTATATACATAGCTATTCCTACTAGGCTTTGATAGAGCTTAATTTCCATAGAGTTACAGAGGTGGCTAGCAATATCTTCCTCTAGTTGAAGTTGACTTACTAGCCCCGGCTATAAGGGAATAGATATAGGCTTAGAATCGGCTAAGTTAAAGCGGCTAACCGCCTCTTCTACATACTGTGACTGGTTAAGCCACAGGCGCCTATTAGGTCTATCCCTTATAATCTGCACGCCTAGGAAACAGGTGGCAGGCCCTAAGTCTTCTATAGCGTAGACCTTATTAAGCCGTTTCTTTAAATCAGTTATATAGCCTATATTAGGCCCTATAAATAGACAGTCATCTATATAGGTAACGATAAAGTGGCAGGTTTTAGCATTATAGAAGACCCCTGGATCTGAAATAAGAGGGAGATAGCCTAGGCTTTTAAGTAAGATTTTAAGCTTATCTTGCCACTCTCTAGGGCTTTGTTTCAGACCGTATAACGCTTTAGATAGTTTAATAATATTAGGAGTAGAAGGATTATAGCCGTATTTCAGTAAAAGCTTATAAATAGCCTTATTAGAAGCCACTAGGTCTAATAGTCCTTTAGGGATTTCTATATATATTTCTTCTCTAAGAGCGCTATTAAGAAATGCCCCTATAAAGTTAGCTTATTCTATTTCCCAGTCTAGAACAGCACCTATAGCTAGAAGTATACGCCAAGTAGGTGGTATACTAGTAGAGGCGTAGGTTACAGTGTAATCTAGGCCTTCTACCTGTATAAAGCCCCTAGCTACTAACCGAGATTTATACTTAATAGGCCTGTTTTTAGCGTCCTTTTTAACCTTAAGAACGTTTCGACAGGTAATAAGCTTACGGTTAGGAGGTAATAGACTCCTAGGTAGGAATTTAAAAACCCCTAGCTCTAATAACTAGATAAATTCCTTAGTAATAGCCTCTAACCACTTACTATGCTCATCTCTAGGTAGTTTTAAGACTTGCTTATAAGTAGTAGGCGTACTATCCTTAGATATTACCCTTTTTCGAGCCTTATAGACAAAAGACAGTATATAGCTACTAGTCTTAGCTAAAAGCTTATAGTAATCGAGCTGCATTTTATCCCCCTCTGAAATAAGATCACTATTATCAAGAGGTTCGTTCGTTATAGGCTAATTAGGCGCTATAACTTCTATAGGCTTAGGTGCAAAAATAGGCTCTATAGTTTGGGGAAACACCTCTGGTAATTCAGGCTTTCTAATAGATATAGTAGGCCTAGTAGACTCTACTATAACCGGATTTATAGGCTTATCCGGTGAGGGTTCATCTAATTCACTATCGGAAGAAGATTCGTAGGGTTCTAGCTTACTAGGTCCTATTTCTATACTAATAGGCTTTTCAGTATTAAGATTAGAAGGGTCCGGGCTGACAGCCCCCTCTAAATCTAAGTCTAGGTCTACTAATTCCCCCTCTAAAGCCGTATTATCAGTAGGCTGACTTAGTACTATATTATCCTCTATAAACTTAACAGTAGAGGTTTTAAGTACTGCTCTTCTAGACGGTATATATACTAGGTAGGTCTTAGAACCTAATACCGCTAGTAATTTACACTTTTCCGTTCTAGAGGTAAATTTTAACGATTTAGACCGTTTTTCTAGAGGTATAATCGCCTCTCCTCTAGCGCCTATAGCCCTATAGCGCTCTAGGTTAGGTATATGTGGAATACCAGGCTCTAGCTCGTCAAATAGTGCCTGGAAAGGAGTGGTTTCCTTATTAGTTATAGCTGTACTATTAACTAATTCCACTACAGCCTCCAGTATAAAGCACCACAAATACTAGGGTAAAGCGCTACTAAGAATAGTATACCTTACACAGTCTAGTATAACTCTAACTGATCGTTCTACTAAGCCGTTCTGCTCGTGGATATAGGGGGCAGAAGTGCTAAATTTAATACCCCTTTTAGCTAACCAAGTAGTTAATAAATCAGTTATTTCAGTGCCTCCGTCAAAGTGGAATTTAGTAGGATATCTACCAAATCCATTCCTTAGGCCCCTAAAAAAGCCCTTAATAGCGTTAGCTACTATAGGGCCTGATTTATTAGGTAGGTTAAAAACCCACCTATACCTGCTTTTACGGTCAACTAGAAGTAAGACTATAGGGTTTCTATTATAAGGCCTAGGCCTAATTTTAACAGTATCGCCCTCTATTGAGTCTAAGACCCTAGGTGGGTCAGGTATTAAAGCCTTACTAACCCTTCTCACTGCTTTACCTCGATCACAGCTAGAGCAGTGAAAATCAGCTTCCTTTATTTTATCAAAATTAGGCAGCCCTTTAGTAATACTAGAGGTCTTTTTCAAAAGACGTAGGCCTATATGGCCTAGCCTAACGTGCCACAATTTAGCTAAATTAAGTAGATTATAGTAATCTTACTGACCTATATTAGGCTCCTTTAAAGTAGGGCTAGATATAGCCTTTTCTACTACTTTATTCCCCTCTATAACTGGCTCTCTTAGCACACAGGGCAGGTCTCCAGTGCCAGTTAAGGGCTCAGGCTCCCTAGTCTTACAGGGACTTTGATAGGGGGCCTGGGCAGTGGCTAAGGGCTCTACAGGCCTACAGGGCCTTTTCCCCCTTAAAGAAGGTCCTATACCTTCTAAAGTAGTACCCTTAGCCGGAGAATTCCTTAGCTTATAGCGCTTATTAGGCTCTATAGCTTCGAATACTATAGCATCCTCTATAATAGGTCTATAGTCTTCCTTTCTAATAGAATTAAAAGGAATTTCCACCACTATCTTATTACGCTGCGGCTCTATACTTTTAGTAGTATAACTAGAAAGGCCTAAAGAAAAAGCAAAATTTGCATGTAATATAGGCTTAGAGCTGCCTTTAACGTCAAGAAAAAATCCTGATTTCTTAAAGTCTAGTACAGCTATATAGCGTCTATCACCCCCGTAAAGGGTTTCCTTTATAAGGCAACCTCCCGAATCATAGTGCCTAACCCCGCTAACAATATTTATATCAATATTAGGTAGGTATAAAACGTTATCTAATACTAATTTAGTATAGGTAGGGGGGGCCTTTCTAGATAGTACTTCTAGTATAATAGAGCCTATACCAGCCGGGCTTATAGGGCCATTTCCAGTGTTAATAGGGCGTAACTGGCCTGTGTTAGGCGTAAAGGTAGTAAACTGCTCTTTACTATTACTGATATGGTCCGTAGATCCCGTATCGTATAGCTAACTATTATAAAGAGCGGGGTCTCTAGGGCGTCTTCTAGGCTTATTATCTTTATATTTTGCCTTGTTATTAGAAGAGGTTTTTAGGCCTTTTCCTTTAAAGTCCTTACGCTTCTTATACCCTTTTAACGCTAATAGCTATGCTAATTGGGTATCAGAATCGCTAGAAGAACTAGAATTGGAACTAGAGTCGGATTCCTCTTCTTCTTCTATAGCTAGGTTATAGGACCCTAGCATAAAGGAGGCCTGTTCGGCACTTTTAGCACTATAATTCTGCCCTTCAATATTATAACTAGCCTTCTTCTTACCCTTTTTCTTATTTTTACCCTTCTTACTAGGGTTAGAATTTGAATTAGGGGTTGAATTAGAGCTATTAGCTATGTGAGCTGCTCTATACGCCTCTATAGCCGGGTTCCTAGATTCTTCTAAAATATCAGCCATTAGATATTCTATATTAAGGCTAGAGGCTGTAAGGCCTAGCATTCTAGCCTGTCTTATAGAGCTCTTTTGGCGTGATACCTAGCTAGGAAACTTAGATTCTAGAGCCTTAAAATACTGATTTAGTATTAAAGAGGGATCTATATCTATTTTAGCCATGGTAAGCTTAGCAAGATAGCCGTTAAATTCAGCGTTAAAAGCTGATAAGCCTTTTTTATAGGTACTAAAGGTAAGGGCGTGGAATTCGTTATAGACGTCCTCCTTTTTAGACTCTATAGGTCGGCTATACTGCCTAACGAGCAGCTTAAAGGCCTTAGAAGGTATATAAATCCACGATATAGCAGCCCTAGGGCCACTAGATAAGCTATTACGTAGAAGCATTAAAAGAACAGCTTGATCAGAGTCGCTATAAGTGTTAGATATATCAGGGTTTTCTAAAAAATTAGATATCCCTAACGCTCTTAGCACTATACTTAAAGCCTGAATCCACTATTCAAAATTGCTTTCCCCGCTAAGCTTACTATCGTCCGGTATAGTATAGGCCTTTTTAGAAAGCTCCTTTACTATACTACTAGTAATAGTATCCTTAAAGCCTTCCTTAGACCCTGTATCTATAGGGGGGTCTAAATTACTAGTAGCTGAATTAACAGCCGGCCCTAGATAGGGCTCTTTCCTAGGGGGACGTGGAGGAGAATCTAAATCCATAGTACCGCTAAAAGGATCAAATCTAGGACTATAGCTAGTCTTTCCAGTAGCAGCAGCATTGCTACTATTAGTTAGAGAAGCTAAAGTAGAAGATATATTCTTTATAGCGCTAACGCTATCCTCGACAGAGGCTTTTAGGGTATTTAGACTTAAAAGTAGTGTTTTTATATTACTAGATTGGCTAGCTATAACTCGGTCATAAGATTTTATATTCTGTTTTAGGAATTCTATAACCTCGCTATAGTCTTCGCCATCTTCCTTATCTTCTAATAGGGTTCGTATAGGTGGTAGAGGCCTAGAAGATTACCCTAGATCAGCTAGGTTACTAGCCCTTTTAGGGGCTATACCCTTCCCTTTAGCTTGATCCGCCATTGTAAATAGGCTACTATTTACTTTATAGTGCTAGCTAAAGCACTTAATTAGCTTCCAGTTCACTAAAGCTAATTAGCTAGCTCACTAATTATAGTAGTAATTTTCTAGGCTAGTCTTAGCGCTTAGTAGGTTTATAGCGCTGCCTACTTGCTACTTAGTAGGGCTTTCTAGTAGAAATTCTAAACTAGGCTCTAAGATAGGGACTAGAGACTTCGACGTAGGGACTTAACTACCGCCTATAGATATATCTATAGAAAGGGCTCTATAGTAGGGAAATATAGGTCTTTAGCGCTAGAAATTCTAAAACGCTAGCCTTTCTACTTCCAGCTATAAGTAGAAAGGTCTTTTAGTATAGGTAAGTATACTAGCCTAAGCGTATAAGAGCCCCAAATGCTCGTCAATACTATAGGACTTAGATTTCTCAGCGATTTATCCTTCTAGATTTTCAGGCTTTTTAGTCCTTAAATAGCCTTCAATAAGATGTAATATATAGCTTTTTAGGGCTAATATAGTACTATATTTTCAGCTATAAGAGGCTTAAATAGCCCTATATATATAGGCAGAGGTAGCGCTTTGAAATTGGACTCCAACGATAACTATCCCACAGGCTATCCGGGCTTATAACCTATTGGAATGGGTAATCCTATATAAGGATCTATAACCACTATAGCCTACTAGTAGTAGTCGTATAGGGTACGTAGGGGCAGCAACAGCGTTGATATGGCCTAAATAGCACTTCCTAGGTATGTGCTAATATAGTAAAGTAGGGCCCTTTACTATATTCCCTCTATAAAAGTCCTTATATAACGGTATAGTTATAGGCTATAGCGCTATATTATAGGGGCTTTAAGCTTATATATCACGGCTTTCAGTGGGTCTTATAGGCCTATAAGGCTTATAGTTGTAGGTAACGTAGTAATTTGATTTCTAGTCCAAGTAGGTAAGGCTTCGCAATTTCCTTTCCTACATATACCCTCCGGCACCGTTCCTGCCCTCCATACGGCAGGAGCGCCTTAGTAGGTGCATAGCCACTTCCCGAAAAACCAAATAAGCTGGCGATTTTAAATAATCGACTCACGGCCACCTAAGCTGCAGGGTAAGCCGCACGACTTTTCCTGTAAGTTCTGTTTTCGCTCCTGCGGTGCAGGGTAGGTACAGGGTAGGTAGGTGACCTAGTAGAAGAGCCTTTTAAGGCTATTTCTAGCGCTTATACAGCCTAAGGAGGCTGTCTCCACAAAAGTGGGGCATAAATCTAAAAATAGAAAAGCCTTTTAAAGCTATTTCTAGGCTATATAGTGGAGTATATAGCTTAGTCAGCGGTATCCACAAAAGTGGGTCCACCCTCAGAATATAGCTATATATCTAGTAGTTCGAGAACTGAAATCCGTTTTGCCTAAGCTATAACCGTTAGAGCGCTATAGCTTATTTTGTACGTTTAACAATAATAGCAGCAATACCCTTAGCAGGCCCTATTATAAGAGGAGGGGGAGGAAGGCTATACTATAGTCTTAGGGAAGAGACAGAGGGGCCGACTAATAGTATCAAAAGGGTTAACCCCTAACTAGAGCATAATTACCACCTGCTTTAGCCACCTAAGTAGCCAAACCCCCCTCTCTTCTATACTAACTATAAGCCCTAAAGGGGCTACTAGACCTACTAGAACCCTAGAGCCTATAGGAGCCCCTAGACCCCTAGATGCTAGACCTAGACTAGACCTAGATACTGGACTAGCTAACGCTACTACTACTATATAACAACTATAGCCAACTATATAGCTAGAGGAGATAGAAATATAAAGGTATACCTCTAGAACGTATAAGGCTTAAGGGAAGTATAGGAAGTACTACTTTCTATAGTAAAAGAAGAAATACTTGCTATATAAGAGCCCTGGATTAATAGGCAGGTATAGCACTCTACCTACTACCCTAGATTAGCCCCCTACTACCTTATTTTCACCCCTAACAGACAGGCCTTACTTTATATCTATAAATCACTCCCGCTAGCAATATAGACTTATAGCTCTAGCCTAGACTAGGCTAGGGCTACTATATAGACTAAGAACAGCCCCTTTATAGTCTAGTCCCTATATAACAACCCCTAACCCCAGACTAGCTCAACCCCCCTTATAGAAGAAATAAGGGGGAAGATCAACGCCTACCTAGGCCTTTACCTTCTAACAAGGGACTTTAACCTTTACCACCCCCTTTAGGACCAACATAACCGCTTTAGCCCTAGGTTAGAAGACCTACTACTATTAATAGCAGAACAGGGGCTTACCCTCCGCACCCCCTACAGCACTATAACTAGGGCGCTATAAGGGAGCCAAGCAGGCAGGGCCTCTACTATTAACCACTTCTAGCTTAGCAGCAGCCTTACCTACTCCTATACTAGCTTAGATATACACTTATGCTCAGACTACTACCCCTAGGTACTAGATATCGACCTAAAGACTATAGAAACCCTACTACCGCCCCCCCGGTTCTAGTAGAAAAAGATAGATAAAAAGGGGGTAATAAGAGAGGCTAGCTCCCTAATATACAATATAAGGGGCTATGGATATCTATCACGCCTTTCTAACTTAGCTAGGCTTTAGGAGGCCTATAGGCAACTATCAGAGGAACTCCAGCGTATTGCTAGGGCTATAACCTCTAAAGGAGCCCTAGTAACTACTAGAAGGAAGAGTACCCCCTAGTAGAACAACGAAATCTACTAGGTAGTTAAAGAGAGAAAAAGGGTAGAAAGACAGCTCTAACGCTCCCCTAGTAACCAGGCCCTTCTTACCGCCTATAAGTTAGCCTAAAGGAAACAAATAAAGGCTATAAGAGAGAGTAAAAGAAAGACCTAAAGGGCTTTTCTATAAGAGGCTAGAGAAAAACCAGAAAAGCTCTGGCAACTAGAAAGATAGGCTAGGCTATAAAGCACTACTGCCCCCCCCCTTCTAAGCTACTAACCCTCGGACAAGCTAGTACCTTCTAGAAGAAGGTAGAGGCCCTTTCAGCATGCTTCTTCCCCCCTTCCCCCTAAGAGGATAGCCCGGAGGAACCCCTAATAGGCCTAAGGCTACTAGTTAGCTAAACAGTTAGGCTGGACAATATAAAGGAGGCTATTAAAACAATAAAACCCTAGAAAGTACTAGGACCTAACAAACTCCTTATAGGCTTTCTAAAGGCCTATGGCGACCCCTTATATAAAGCCCTTGCTATACTAGCCTTAAAATCCTTCCTCTACGGCTTCTATCTACAGGAATATAAGGAAGCGGTTACTATTGTCCTTCCTAAACTAGGAAAACAGCTAGATACCTATAATACCTCTAGAGGCTACTGCCCTATAGCCCTACTTAACTACATTAGCAAGGTCCTAGAGAAAGTTATAGGGACTAAAATAAGGGACATAGCCGAGGCTTTTAAGCTAATTCCAGCAATGCAATAGGGCTACTACCGCCATAAATCCACTAAATCGGCTATATACCTCCTTATAGCTTAGATCTAGAAGGTATAGAAGTATAAAGCCAGGGCCTCCCTTCTATAGCTAGACCTATTAGGGTATTTCGACAGTATCCCTTATAGCAGGCTCCTAGCTATACTAGACTAGCTAGGGCTACCTACCTGGCTACTAACCTAGCTAAAGGAATTCCTCTCCTCTAGGACTACTAGCCTCCTGTTTAACAGCTAATAAAGCCAGTAAATCCCAGTACTAACAAGAGTACCCCAAGGCTTACCACTTTCACTAATCCTTTTAGTCCTATACCTCTGCCCTCTATACGAAAGGCTAGAGAGAAAATACCCTACTATCTCTACTATAGACTATATAGACGATACTAACCTACTAGCCTTCGGCAAAGAGGCTACAATAACGGTTAGACAACTAAAAGAGGCCTAGAAAGAGTGCCTAGACTAGGCAACAACTGCTAGAGTTACCTTCTTAGTAGTAAAGAGCGAGCTTATACACTTCCCCCCTAGAAGGAGGCCCTAGACTAACCCTATAAACCTAGGACTAATAGGGGACTCCCTCCTATAACCAGCTAAAGAAGCCCGTTTTCTAGAGGTCTGGCTAGACCCTAAGCTTACCTAGAAGGCTTATGCTAGCACCCTATAGCAGAAGCTAAAAACGCAGTCCCTTGCTATTACTAGGCTAGCTAAAAAGACCTAGGGACCTAGAATCGAAAAGACTAGGCTCCTATATACAGCGGTAGTAAGGCTAGTCCTAGCCTATATAGCCTTAGCCTGGCATACCCCTACACCTATAACACTAAACAGGCTATAGGGTATAACCAGAGGCCTACTAGTAGCCGAAAACAAGGCCCTAAGGAGGGTTATAGGAGCCTATAAAAGGATACTAGTCTAAAGCCTCTACTATAAGGCTAACGTCCCCCCCCTTAACCTCTACCTTAACGCCCTCTCCTTCTCTAGCTAGGCTAGGATAAACAGGGCTATAGGAAAAGAGGTAGCTAAGTAGAAGGAAGCCCTACGCCTTACCCTTAGAAATAGGACCCCTAGGACCAACCTCCCTCTAAGAGGGCATATAAAGCAAGAAAGAAAAAAGGAGGCAACAGCCTAGTAGTACTACCAATAACTAAGGAAAGCTATTAACAAGGAACCCCTCTATACCGCCTAGAAGGATCGCTATCTATAGGAGGCTAGGGCCTCTAGTTATAACCCCTATATAGAAAGCCTCTTAGAGAAATCAGCTAAGGCTACCTTCTAAGAGGAGAACCTAGCTAAGGCCTTTAAGAAGGCCTTCTAAAGACGCTACTATAACCTCTCTAAGGCTAAGAGCTTACTGCTAATACAGGCCTATATAGAGAAGATAGGCCTAAGAGGATTCCTATATAACTATAAGGTACCTAGGGTTAATAACCCCCTCTGCCGCTGCCACCTAGCTATAAAGGATATCCGACATATATTCGATGGTTGCCCGGCCTACCCTTCGGCCTCCTTTAAGAAAAGGGAAAGAGGGGATACATACAGCTTTCTCTACAGACTTGAAAAAGGGGGCAGCAACGCTATACGCCCCCTAGTTCGCCATATTACTACTAGACTACTAGAATACTCTGTTGCTTAGAGGCTAGGAGCAGTCTAGCCTATACCCCTTTAGGCAGTATGTTTTCATACTCCTAAAAGGGCGGTATCTACTCTAGTAAAGATTGGCCTACCCCCTATTACACCCCCCATTTTTCCTATGTACAGTTATAGGTTTTTCACCCGTTATACGGTTTTCCTATAGCACTAGTTCAGCCTACCTAGATATCCCCTACGGGGATTAGATAGCGTAATAGAATCTATCTATCTATATAAAGCTCTCTACTAGCCTTATCCGTCTTATCGTCCTCCCTATACTATAAAGCAGGCGCATTATCTAGCTTAAGATCCTTTATAAGCGTCGATTAAGTAACCCTCCTAGTAAGTAAAAGTATAGTAGTCTAAGGAGTGACATTTCGCCTAGTACGCTGCAATTGCAGCGTAGTAATGCTCTTCTTAGTTAACTTAGGCTACTTAGGTATAGCAGGCTATATAGCAGCCTTCTTAACGGACTTTATCTTCTCTAGCGTAATAGGGCAGGAAAGATCCTTTTTAACAGACCTTTACTTACTAGGAGTAGAGGGACATAGAACAGTTTTCTAAATAGATATTGTCTACTTAGGGATAGCTTAGTATATAGGCATCTACTACTATAGTATAGGAGTAGTTTACCATAGTACTAGTACCTTTAGTAAAGAAGGGCTTTAACGAGATTATTAGATAGATAGTTCGGCTATCTATACTACTAAATTTCTAGGAATTAACCTAAGTAAACCCATAAAAGCACTCCTTATTCCCTGAATATATATAAGGGCATTATTATCCATTATTATATCTGCTAGAGCTAGGGTATCAAATACTAAGGTAGTAAAACTCTAAGTCTAGATAATCTATAATATACTTATAGGTAAAAGCTTGTTAATAGAGACCTAATTACTAATAGGGCGTAGATTTAGCGCCCTAGATCCTAGCCTTACTCTGAATACTTTAGCGATCCCTTATATCTAAGCATACTATAAGCAAGCCGAAATCAATCCCTACTTTTGTATTACGTCTTAGCCGAACTAGGGTTCTATCTTCTACTATAGAACAGGCGTGAAATCGTTCTTATCCTTAATAACCTAGTTATAGAAGAAGGATCAGGCTACCTTAGTAATAGTATACCTATAGGAAAAGTCGTCCTTAATATTAAAGTAGAATTTCGACCGGCGAATATACATTAGGTTAAAGACGCTAGCTCTAGACATAAGCAGGTAGGGAATAATCATCTCTACCTATATTATTATTATTTCGTTGTCTTTATCGTTAGTTTTGTTAGGAAGGCCTGAATCCCAAACCTTATAGGTCTGCTTAAGCTAATTATAGATAGTAAGAACCTAATAGTTTCTATAGATATATATAACTATAAGCTAGAAGCGCTTCCTAAGGGCCTTATAGCGGATATTCCCCTTAATAGGGTAGAGAACTAGGCTTGTAAGGTAGTTGCCCTTTTTGTTAAGAGTCAGAGCTGTTAAGTATAGTATAATAAAAACGTATCTCTTAAATATATATAAGGTCTATCTAAGTATACTGTTAATATAGTTATTAGTTATCTAGGCTTGTTCTAGCTATATCCTATATATATTGTATAGAATGGCTAAAACTAATTAGAGATCTCGGCCTAGGACCTTCTCTTCTATAATTATAGCAACTTAACCAGCTATCCTAAAGAAGTAACGGTTAAAATCCTCCTTATTAACAGTTATCTTATTAAAGAAGTCCGGCTAGCTATCCCTTGTAATATACTACTCTAGGTAAAAAGCAATCTTGCCTACTAGCTCGAAGTAGTTACTACTAAGCAGAGTATAGTAGTTAGTAACATTGTCGATATCTTTAGCAGCACTATACTTATCGATCTCCTTTCTAAGTACTTTGAAATCTTTAAAAGTTAAACAGGAGTATATATAGCCGGGCCTATTAAAGCACTTTGTTAAGGACTTAACTAGATTAGATATAGGTAGCTTAGTTTAAGGGATATTACCTAAGAAAATCGAAATTATATTATCCTTATCTCTTATAGATAAGTACTTAAATTTGCTTAGGGTGCCCTATAACTTTTATAAGGAAGACAAGAGTTTATATAGTATTGATCGTAGCTTATATAGAGAGAACTATACCTTATATAGCAAAGATCAAAGCTTATAAGGCGATAACTATAGTCTTTAAAGCATTAATAGGGGAATAGTTAGTACACTTACTAGTATACGCTTATCCTTATCCTTACTATATGCTAGCCTATTAATTATATAGCAATACTGCTTCTCTTAAAGAACCTTATTTAAATCTAAGTTTGTCTAGGGCAGAGCCTATTTACTGGATCTCTTCTTAAGAGGTATCTTAATCTTATATAATTATAGAGAGAAGGTAGAAATGACAAGCAAGATCGCTTAGAGGAAGTTAGGACTAAAGCTGAGAACTTCTGTTAAAAGTACTAAGAAAAAGATCTTAGAAGAGGTAAAGGTCTAAGAAGGTTATACTAGAGAAGTTAGAAAGAGAAAAATCTAAAGGGGGGGGTAGGTCCTAATATAAGGCAAGTCCTTTTAGAGGAGGAAGGTATATAAAAATTCTTTCCTACTATTAAGCAATCTATTTGCTCCTTTATTAGTGCTTAGGGCTTCTATCCGATTCTTTTTATTAGTAAACAGCCCTTAAAAGTCGGCAGAGTATAATCAGGTTTACTTAGTTTTTATTAACCTCTTCTAATTAGAATTAGGATTACTATAAGTGGCTTCCTTAGGTATAAAGACCTGCCTTTCCTTCTCTCTTTTTTTCTATAAAAGCTTTTCTAACCTTAATAAACCAACTTTATTCTCTTTTAGAACTTGACTTTCCTACTTAATCTTCTCTATATAGAGATATTGTCTAACGTTTTTATTAAGAAAGCTTCTATAAGCTAGGTGTTACGTCCGATTCGTCTTAAGGTATTCTAGGTACCTAAAACTTAGGTAACTACTTTCCCTACTAATCCTAGAAGATTCTATATCTTTCTAAAGCAGGTAATCTAGAAGGTAGTCAATAATACGAAGTTCTATAACTTTGTTAATCGTATATAGCACCTATTACTAAACCTAGCTGTAATTGGACATAGTATATTTCGGATCTGGATTTTTAAAGAAGAACAGGCTAATACTTATCAATAGTATATATCTCTAGGTCTAGAACCTAGTCTACTCGACTATCTATCTCCTACTTAGCTAGTAGAAAGCAGTTAGGATCCTACTATTATCCGCTTTAACTACTCTTTCTCTATAGTTAGACGTTAATCCCCTATTACTATTAAGTATTTTAGGTTAGACTTCCTAGGTAAGTATATCTAAGAAATTTATAGTAACCAACTATACCAGGTCTAAGGTTTCTTTGTCTAAGAGTTCGGCTATTAGTATATTTAAACTTATATCTAGACGTCTAATTAGAGCTAATATAGTAGATAGCAATATAATAAACTATAAGGAATATAACAAAACCTAATTTCAGTTAAGTTTGCCTAACCAGCGTAATACTAGTAGTCCTTGTCTAAACATAGCTTAGCTATTTATCTACTATATCTTAGTTCTAGAAGTTGACTATAGTGCTTATAGGAACTATATCTTTTAAGATAAGAAGTACTTATAGGTATATATTAGCTCTTTCTACAATAAATGGCTGTTTTAGGCGTCTAAATAGGCTAAGAAGACAATAGCTCTACGCTAGTTCAACCTAGGCAACTTTTGCGCTAAGGATATAATTATTAACCAATAGGATAAGGAAACCGTTTATAAGGTATAGTATTGGAATGGGTAATCCTATATAAGGATCTGTAACCACTATAGCCTACTAGTAGTAGTCGTATAGGGTACGTAGGGGCAGCAACAGCGTTGATATGGCCTAAATAGCACTTCCTAGGTATGTGCTAATATGGTAAAGTAGGGCCCTTTACTATATTCCCTCCATAAAAGTCCTTATATAACGGTATAGTTATAGGCTATAGCGCTATATTATAGGGGCTTTAAGCTTATATATCACGGCTTTCAGTGGGTCTTATAGGCCTATAAGGCTTATAGTTGTAGGTAACGTAGTAACTTGATTTCTAGTCCAAGTAGGTAAGGCTTCGCAATTTCCTTTCCTACATATACCCTCCGGGACCGTTCCTGCCTTCCACACGGCAGGAGCGCTGTTGGAATCTACGGGCTCTGTGATTGATTCCGTGTGCTGATGTGTGTTCTATGTCCTTGACCTGCGCTCTAGCCGCCTAGGGCAGAGATTTCCTCTGTCCCCCCTATAACATTTACAGGCCCTAAAGTGGGCTTAATCTGCTTAATATAGGGAATCGTGGCTATATCTACCTTTATTAACCAGGGCCTCCCTGTACCCTACTCCTAAGTTGATAGATAACCCTATGCCCTACTCCTGTTAGGGATACCAAGGTTCTACTAGAGCGATAAGAGCGCTATATTATCCAATATACCCCTAGGTCTAGGTTCGCGATAGTAATCCCAGGCCTTGCTATAAGGCTCTTCCTTATTATTAACGTATTTAGTAGTAACATACGCTTATAGTACCTATATTCTAGGATTATAAAGGTTATAGCCGGGCTTTATAGGCAGTAGTATGGTCTTTTCTTAGTAACTATTATTAATACCCCTAAGGTCTTTATTCCCTGGTAATACAGTGCTTCCTAGGCTAGTAGAAGGGTAGTTATTCTACTGCTTAATCAGAAAAGGGATTATACTAATAGGTAATACTTAGCTACTCTACTACCTTACTATCCTGTTCTTTTATAGGGACTTATTAGGGTGCTCTAGATTGTTAAGATCAGGCTTCTAACAGATATTACTAGTTACTAACCTAGATAGGGTCTAAAGAAGTTAACTACTCCCTTTTTAACCTACTTTCTTTGCTAATCTTAGAGGTACTTTCTTATAAGGAAAACCGTTAGGCTCTTCTTAACTATTATAATCTTACTTCTAGAGATACCTAATGGTTATTACTATAGTCTGCTATCCAGGTGGTTAACCAGCGTAATACCTTACTTTATTAGAGACTACTAGGTTGCTATTTAGCTTAGGAACGCTTATCTCTTTTGCCGTACTCCCTTTGCCTCCGCCGATCCTATAGGTACTTTATAAACCACCTCTAGTGTTATAAATACTAGCTTATTACTTCAGTAGTAGCCTCTTCTCTACTCTTTACTGTCTCTATAAGGGCTAATCTAGGTAATAAGGCAGTTAAACTAACATAGCGAGTCTTGCTAGATCTAAAGGTCTAGGTATACTGCCCTTTTCTGTTTAGGTCAAGGTATACTATCTTTTCCTTGTTTAGGTCAAGGTATGCTGCCTCTTCCTTGTCTTCTTGGTTAGAGTATACTGCCCTTTCCTTCTTGTTCCTATTACGGGTATACTACCTAGCTTCTTTCCTTGCTTTTATATTTTACGTTTATATATATTAAGGCTTGTTGATCAGTAAGGGTCTGCTACCTTTCTCTTCTTAGTATTAGGGTATACTGTCCCTTCTTAGGGAGGAGGAAGTAGAAGTTAGAGGGAAAGGGTATGATTTTTAACCACCTACGTTATTGCTCTTTTTTATATAGTAGCTAGTTAGGTGTAAAATCTACTTACCTCCTCTAGAGCTCTAAAAATTTCCTCCTTCCTATAAACGCGTTTTTATCTTTCTATACTCGCCCTTCTTACTATAAGGCTTCTTATAATCGCTATATTCACTTTTATAAGTTTTTCTAACTTCTTTTTATCGTAGATATCTACTTAGAAGGAGGAGTTGGTTCTGGAGCAGCCTACTACCCTAGTAGTAGGAGATTTGCCCTTATTAGGCCAGAAACGCGGTTTGTCCTTTTGTCTTACCTTTCCTAGGTAGTTCTCTTAATAGCTAACGATCTATATCTAGTCCGGTTTGCCTAGGATAACGATAAGGATAACGATATTATAGTACTGCCGTTGTTAAAGAAGCTACATTTCGGGGATTTAGGTCTATTGCCTATACTGGCAGCTATTGCCGCCCTAGTCTTAACAGTCTCTAAGGTACGTTCGCTAGCGGCTAGTACTAGAGGGCTAATAACACTAGTCTATAAGAAGCTGGTTATAAGCAAGCTAGTATCGAGCCTAGCCTTATAGTCTATACCTATAGGGGCGTTACTATCTATATTACTAGCGGTTTTTACTATCTAGGACAGTAAGCTGTATAAGGTATGCTATAAGCGCTGTCTTATGCACTTAGTCTTATAGGCAGATTCTGGCGATTTTCCCCCTTTAGCGCTATATGTAGCGCAGCTTGGTCCCTATGTTTCTTCTTGGTTATAGTATTTAAATTACTCCTATTACTAGTATCTATATATCTCTTATAAGTCTAGCCTATATACCCCTTTAGTACTGTTTGTACTGACCTACGTTTCTAGCGGATAATGACAAGATCTTAGCGGCAGTGTAGGCCTGTTAGGCCTACGTCGTTAAATACTCTTCTAGTATTATAGCCCTAGTAGCAAGTTACCCTGTAATCCTATCCTACTATACTTCTAGTCGATCCTAACTGTCCTTGTCTAGACGTTATATACTTTTATTAGAGAGTATGCCAGCTTGATCTAAGAGCTACGGACGTAGAAACGGGCTATAACTATCTAGAAGAAGGAAAAGATAAAGAAGAGAGGGAAATAGATAGTAGTAATGGAATCCGACGACGACGACGATAATGATAGGAAGAGCGTACTATAGGCTACTAATATAGCTATAGAGGAGGATTCTGCTACTGCCCTGGCGAACCCTAGGACTTCTGGCTAGGCCCTAATTAATTTTACGTTCGTGGATTATAATAGCGACGTTTAGCTTAATAGACCAGTTTCTTAGGGTACTCCCTTCCATACCTGCTACTAAGTTTCAGTATCTTAGCCTTCCTCCCTTTACTGCTTCTTAATCTTTTCTTTTCTTTCTACTATACCAACTTACTTATAGAAAGTAGTAAAACTATTGTTTGTAAGAACTTTTGTCAGGCTATCTGCTAATTGTTGATCTATTGGTATATAGTCCATAAGAACCCTTTCTATAATAACTTCCTACTAGAGCTAGTAATTCTTAATATCAATATACCAGAGCTTTATTTTTAGCATTTTATCCCTGGTTACTAGTCTTATAGTTTAAGCGTTATTACAGAACACTTGTACGCTGTACTCCCTTTCAAGACCGATTCCAAGATCGTGGATCAGGCGGCGGAGATATAGCGCTTTTTGTACTGCTTCTCTTATAGATACCAATTCCGCTTCCATAGTAGAGGTTGTTACGCAGGTCTGCTTACTTGCCTTCTAAGCAACTAGCCTACCAAAAAGCTTAATTACGTATCCTTAAGAGCTTTTCTGATTAGCTATATTATCAGCAAAGAAAGCATTATACCAAACCTTATATATATCTCTACCCCTAAGCTAAAGGCACTGATTCCTAGAATAGTATAGGTAGTTAAGGCAACGATCTGCCGCCTTATAATACTCTAGACCTAGGTTTATAAGAAATCTTAATAATCTTAACGTAATAAAGGCTATATCGACCCTTATGAAAACTACTATATATATTATTAAGCTGACTTTTCTCTAGTACAACTTTATCTTAGTGTTCATTACCTACCCTAGGATGCTCTTTAATTCTTCTAATGCTATAGGGGAGGTATATCTCTATACTATTAGCTTTATTACCTTACTCCTAATTACTAGGTCGTCTACTAATCTAAAGATTTTCTTATAGTATACTGCCTATAAGAGATAAATCTTATAGTACTCCTAATCCTAAATAACTTGCAGCCTAAGAAACCAGTTTAGCTTACTACCGCCAGTTATCTTATACTTCGATTAGAGCAAGCTTGTTAGGCCTTTAGCAAGGGCTTTGTACCTTTTATAGTACGCTATTGTCATATCGTCTATATAGAAAAGAATAAAGACTCCTCCCTTTTAAAAGATATATGGTTTATAGGGTATTATATTAAGCCTAAGATCCTAAAGAGTACCGCTAAACTCTTTATACTATAAGTAAGGCGATTTCCGAAGTCTATATAGTGCTTTCTTTAGCTTATAAACCATACCCTGCTTCCTTTGACCTGCCAGGAGTCTTATATATATATCCCGGTTAAGGTAAGCGTTGCAAAAGACGTTTAATACGTTAAACTAGATCAGCTCTATATCGAACCTCGCTACTACTGCTATTAAGATCCAGAAGGACTTTCCAGCTAACGTTACTATATATATATTCTCCCTTAGGGTCCTTTGTTATTAATCGCCTTAGACTACTAACCTGGCCTTAAACTTCTCTAGGTAATTGTACTTATTGATTTTATATATATATACCTATATATTATCTAAGACCTGCTTGCCCTACGCCTTAGTAATTAGTACTTCCTCCTATGTTTCTAGGTGTATAAGAAGGTACTGCCTTTCGGCCTCTTTAAAGTGTTCTCCCTATAGATAGCTTTTAAGGTTCTAGTATAGCTTGAATGTTAGAGGTAGCTAAGAAGAATAAATAGTACCTAGCTTAAAGTCCTTAATACTTAGGATCTTAGATATTAGTATAATCTCTTTCGTCTTAGGGTCTCTATTTATAAGCCTTCTAGTAGTAAAGAAGGCCTTCTAGGTAAGGAAATCTCCCTTTATAATAATATTAAGGAACTATTAACTAAGAACTTAATCTCTAAAATATACTACGAGGTATACTCCTAGTATACCCTGCACTACTAGTAGGGGCGTAGCTTCTAGAGTTGGATATAGGAGTAGGTAAGCCTCTATATACTAAGGTTCTTATATTACTTCTATCGAATTGTCTAGTTCCGCGTTATCTATAAGGTTAGGTATATCAATATCCTTTTCCTCTTCTTCTTCTAATCTATTACCTAGGTCTATTACCTCTACTTTATAGGGTATATCCTAAATAGGGATATTGGCTACTACGGTATTTAGATTTTCGGATTCTGCCCTTTTCTCGATCTTAGCAAGCTACTCTTTTAGCCCTTCTAAGCTTAGATCTCTTAGCCTAACTATAAGGTGCTCCTTAGACCTGTTAAATACCACTTTCTTGTTAAAAATCACGTCCTAGGTTACTATAATCTTATTAGTTTAGGGGTTCTAGATTTAATAAATATTCGTTAAGTTATATCTAATTAGGTATCTAAGGAACACTCTTAGAGCAAACCTCTTTAGCTTATTCTTTTTAAGCTATATATCCGCTTCTAACGTAAAGGCTTAATATAGGAAAACCCGGAGATACCTTTACTATAGCTTAATGGGCATTGCCTTTTTAGCGCCTACTAATTCCGCGAACGAATAGAACACCTTATATAGTGTTTTCTATTTTAGCCAATACCTTAGGGTACGATTTAAGAGATATACCGTTGTTCTGAATACCTTAGCTACCTTGTTTAAAGGTAAGTTAGTCCCTGCTACCATTACTTTTACCTGCCTTTTCAGAATGCCGGCAGCTCTTTCTATACCTCTATTCTGATCTTAGGTCTAAGGAGCAGAGAGATTTATTCTAATATACTTCCTTTATAGCCAGGCTTAGATCACTTCCTTCCTTCCTACAATCTTATTATTAGCTTTAATATCTAGAACCCGAATTCCATACCTTCAATTAAGATCTAAAAGGCAGTTGTCTAGGGCTATAATAATACTCTTAACCGACCGATTATAAAGGTAATAGTCCTATATTAGGCCTAACTTGCGATCTAATGATAGTATAATAGATATAAAGCCTTCCTTAGACCTTTTGATATCGTAGAAATCAAGGGCTAGGATATCGCTAGGGTACTTCGGGTCTAGTTGGGCTACCCTTAAGACCTAGTAATTAGGGCCTTTTCCTATATTATATTGTAAGTAGTCTACTGTTCTAATTACCTTGTAATTTCTAGTAACCTTAACTCCCTTACTACTCTAAACAAGGTAATAGAGCGCTTCTAGGTTTGGATAACCTTACTGCCAGTACTATACTTAGATCGTCCTAGGCTTGGTCTTCTTCTTCTAAGACCTGCCCTACTCCCTTTATATTATAAAGGCTAATACTAAGATATTAGTTATAATATACTCTAGTAGGAACTAGCTATAGGTTTCCTAGATTTCATAGATCTTATTATAGTCTAATATCCTTCTAAGGTAGAAAAGGGTACCCTGCTTCTAGTAATCCTACTATATTCCCTTCTTAAAAAGGTACCTTAAGGAAACTAGGTTAGTAGCTACTTTAGGGTAGTATGCTATATAATTAAGCTAAAAGAGTACCCGTTTATACTAATCTAGGTGTAGATATAGGAAAACTGTCCTATATCCTTTGATTAGTAACTTGCTATTAGCTGCTATAAGGTAGTTCCTTTCCCCTACTTCCTTAAAGCTTTTAAATCTCTCCTAATTGTTAAAAATATAGATGGAAGTACTAGAATCCAGGTAGGCTAAGTACTTAAGAGGGTATTCGCTAATACTACTTAGTTATAGTACGCTCTTCGGTATTATAAAATCAATAGAGACCTAATTCTTGTTCTTCTTCTTAAGTATAGGGACAACTTCTACTATTGGTTTTAAAGCCTTTACTTTCTCTTTATACCCTATATACCTTTAGGCCTCCTACTTGTCTTTTAGCTCCTTTCGATAAGCTGATATCTTTAATCGAAGCTGCGAATCCTCCTTAATAGCTTGTTTTATATACTTCTCTATATCTGGCCTTAGTTCCTAACCTTTATATGTAAAAGAAGGAAATAGATATTAGTATACTTTCTAGTTATATTAGATTATTCTATAGGTATACTTCTTATAACAAGAACTAGGTCTTCCTATAGGATAATTAGGTCCTAAGGCTTAGGGTGCTTCTAAGGCTCTCTAGAGATTTCGGTTGCTATAGGTATTAGCTCTCTCTTACTTAGAGGCCTCTTTTTATATATCCTTTCCTCTTTTGCCCTTCTTACTAACCCTATTAGGAAGAGGCTACTTGCTTTTTAGGGTAATATACGTACCTCCTCTTCCTACTAGGTTCTTAGGCTTTAGCTTAGGAGGCTTATTAAACTTAAGGTCTTATAGAAAATCCCTTGCTACTTTATAATAATTAAGGTTCTCCTGTTTAGCCTACTTCTTAAAGTCCCTTTATAAGGCTAATATCTAGCCCTAGAACCTTTAGGTTACTCCTAAGAAGATTAGTAAGTTATTAAACTATAGTTTAAGGTTAGCTACCCCTTCTACTTTATAATACTCTGCTAGGTATAGTAGCTTCTGCTACTTCTCTATCTAGGTCCTTTAGTTGCTAACTGCTTTTGCCTTGCTAGTATTAAGGTACTCCTTATAGTCCTTATATATCGTCCTTGTTTACTTATAATCCTTTAAATACATTAACTTAGTAAGGTTCTAATACTACTAGCAAAGGCTTTACTTAGGTAGGTAGTATAGATTTAGCATATAAGTCTCGATATGCTCCCTAATCTACTTCTTAACCTCTATAACGTTATCCTAGTTGTATTTCCAGTTTACTATAGCGGTATTGTATATTATTAATATGCTTTAGAAGGTAGCCCCCCTATTAGCAGTTAAATTAGTATATATAATACGCTTACTAGGAAGAGGAGGAGGCCTATTAGCGTTTGCCTACTTAATATGCTCTTCTGTAAGCTGCGCTCTCTAAGTAAGGCTGTGATACTGGTAGATATAAGTCTGATAAGCGGTCTTGATATAGGCGGTTAATAACCTAAGAATAGGTATATTGTCAAGGGTTAAAGGGACTGGATATCTACCTAATTCCTTAGTATCGTTTGGGTCTATAAACTTGATTACCTTGCTTATAACGTGCTGAAGCTGCTACTTGAAGTTAATCTACTGCTCTGGCTTAGAGAGAAGGATAGAGCCCTCCTTAGCAGCCTTTTTATTATTCTTATTACTCGATATAATAGCAGCTACTAAGATACGTTCTTAGATATTATAATAATAATATATATACTAATACTAGGCTCGTCTATACTAGGCTAACAGCTTCTAACTATTAACTGTTGGAATCTGCGGGCTCTATAATTAATTCCGTATACTAATATATATTCTATATCCTTGACCTGCGCTCTAGCTGCCTAGGGCAGAGATTTTTTCTGTCCCCCCTACAACGTTTATAGGCCCTTAAGTAGGCTTAATCTGCTTGATATAGGGAACCATAGCTATATCCACCTTAATTGACCAGGGCCTCCCTATACCCTGCTCCCAAGTTAACAGGCAACCCTGTGCCCTGTTCCTATCAGGGATACCGAGGTTCTACCGGAGCGACAAGAGCGCCATGTTGTCCAACAAGCGCCTTAGTAGGTGCATGGCGCCTTCCCGAAAAACCAAATAAGCTGGCGATTTTAAATAATCGACTCACGGCCACCTAAGCTGTAGGGTAAGCCGCACGACTTTTCCTGTAAGTTCTGTTTTCGCTCCTGCGGTGCAGGGTAGGTACAGGGTAGGTAGGTGACCTAGTAGAAGAGCCTTTTAAGGCTATTTCTAGCGCTTATACAGCCTAAGGAGGCTGTGTCTACAAAAGTGGGGCATAAATCTAAAAATAGAAAAGCCTTTTAAAGCTATTTCTAGGCTATATAGTGGAATATATAGCTTAGTCAGCGGTATCCACAAAAATGGGCCCACCCTCAGAATATAGCTATATATCTAGTAGTTCGAGAACTGAAATCCGTTTTGCCTAAGCTATAACCGTTAGAGCGCTATAGCTTATTTTATACGTTTAACACCCCCTTTATTCTTCTGTTCCTTTATAAGCCTTAGAAAGCTATATATAGGTAAAGAATAGAAGAATCCTAAGGAATAAGAACGTAAGAGCAAAACTATTCCGTTAGACAAAGGGGTTATGCCCTTATATATATATAGGATAAACCCCTATTATATATAGAAAGAAGTAAGAATATATATGATGTTGAAATCAAACCTATAACCTATTTAAAGGTATAGGTACTATAGCTTTAAAGCGTATAGTAATATATAATATCTAAATATTCTATACCCCAGCGACTGGTAGACGCACTAGAGTATAGAAGGAGTAAAGGGCTTATAAACGCCTTTATCCTCTTATAGAGAAAACGATTTTTAGCACGGTTTTAAATTTTATGCCCTTTTTTACTCCGTTCTTTCAGCAAGTTCTAGTAAGGAAATAACAGGTAGTTACATAGAGAATCCCCCTCTAAAGGAAAGTATACTACTAGTAATAGCCAGAGCCTATATTTTCCAAATATAGCTATACTATATACTAGAGTACTTCTAGACGTAGCTAGAGTAATATAGGCCTCCCTAACGCCATAGGGAGCTGATTCCAGCACAAGGGCGCCTATAGACATGTACTACAGTAGCTAGGACCTTATAAGCCTTTTGAGGCTATATAGAGGAATTAGGTGATTCCAGAGGGCTATAAAGTAGCCGGTACTATTAACTGGTCTTATAAGCTAATCAGGCTAAGCCAGGCCTTTTATATATATAGTATAGAATATATATATAGGGGTAGAGGGTAGCTTTGTAAAAAGCTCCCTAAGGTTATAGGCCTAAAAGCCTAATAAAAGACTAAAAGCCACTAACTAGTAGGGCTTTAGTAAGTCCGTCAGCCGGCATACACTTAGTATTAAGATATATAATAGTAACTATTTTAGCCTTAACCTGCTCTCTAAAGTACCGGAATTTCAGCAGGGTATGCTTAGTTCTAGCGTATAAAGTAGGGTCATTAGCTACCGTAATAGAGCCCTGATTATCTCTAAAGAGAGTAATAGGGTAGTCTATAGGTCTATAAAGTTCAGAAAATAGCCCTATAATCTACTGTACTTCGCGTATAGCGTCTGTAAGTCCATCAGTTTCAGCTTCTAGGGTAGAGAGAGCAATAGTAGTAGCTCTTTTCGTTTTCCAGCTAATAGGCCTACCGGCTAACTTATATAGATAGCCGTAGGTGGATTTACTAGTAGCCTTATCCCCTGCAAAATCAGAATCACTAAAGCCTATAGGGACTAGACTACTATTAAATATAGAAGTCCAGCTACTACCTTTACTATTTCTAGAATCTACTATAGTAGTAGAGGTAGTAGTTAGGGGCCTAGGCCCTTCCTTAGAGTGAAAGTCTCTACTAAGCTTAGTAGTTATATTACTACTATTACTAAGCTTAGGCCCTAGATCAGCTACTGTATTTCCGTTATAGCTAAAACAGATGCTATAGTCTTTAGTACTATTAAGATACTTAAAAAGATTTTTAGCAGCGTTTAAGTGTGATTTTGTAGGTCTATTTAAAGACCTAGAGAGCTACTGTATGGTAAAGCTAATATCTACCCTAGTAAGGAGCATTATATATATAGCTGTTCCTACTAGGCTTTGATAGAGCTTAATTTCCATAGAATTACAGAGGTGGCTAGCAATATCTTCCTCTAGTTGAAGTTGACTTACTAGCCCCGGCTGTAAGGGAATAGATATAGGCTTAGAATCGGCTAAGTTAAAGCGGCTAACCGCCTCTTCTATATACTGTGACTGGTTAAGCTACAGGCGCCTATTAGGTCTATCCCTTGTAATTTGAACGCCTAGGAAATAGGCGGCAGGCCCTAAGTCTTCTATAGCGTAGACCTTATTAAGCCGTTTCTTTAAATCAGTTATATAGCCTATATTAGGCCCTATAAATAGACAGTTATCTACATAGGTAACGAAAAAGTGGCAGGTTTTAGCATTTTAGAAGACCCCTAGATCTAAAATAAGAGGGAGATAGCCTAGGCTCTTAAGTAAGATTTTAAGCTTATCTTGCCACTCTCTAGGGCTTTGTTTCAGACTGTATAACGCTTTAGATAGTTTAATAATATTAGAAGTAGAAGGATTATAGCTGTATTTCAGTAAAAGCTTATAAATAGCCTTATTAGAAGCCGCTAGGTCTAATAGTCCTTTAGGGATTTCCATAAATATTTCTTCTCTAAGAGCACTATTAAGAAATGCCCCTATAAAGTCAGCTTGTTCTATTTCCTAGTCTAGAACAGTACCTATAGCTAGAGGTATACGCCAAGTAGGTAGTATACTAGTAGAGGCGTAGGTTACAGTGTGATCTAGGCCTTCTACCTGCATAAAGCCCCGAGCTACTAACCGAGATTTATACTTAATAGGCCTGTTTTAAGCGTCCTTTTTAACCTTAAGAACGTTTCGACAGGTAATAAGCTTACAGTTAGAAGGTAATAGACTCCTAGGTAGGAATTTAAAAACCCCTAGCGCTAATAACTGGATAAATTCCTTAGTAATAGCCTCTAACCACTTACTACGCTTATCTCTAGGTAGTTTTAAGACTTGCTTATAAGTAGTAGGCTTACTATCCTTAAATATTACCCTTTTTCGAGCTTTATAGACAAAAGACAGTATATAGCTACTAGTCTTAGCTAAAAGCTTATAGTAATCAAGCTGTATTTTATCCCCCTCTAAAATAAGATCACTATTATTAAGAGGTTCGTTCGTTATAGGCTGATTAGGCGCTATAACTTCTATAGGCTTAGGTGTAAAAATAGGCTCTATAGTTTTAGGAAACGCCTCTGGTAATTCAGGCTTTCTAATAGATATAGTAGGCCTAGTAGACTCTACTATAACCGGATTTATAGGCTTATCCGGTAAGGGTTCATCTAATTCACTATCGGAAGAAGATTCGTAGGGTTCTAGCTTACTAGGTCCCATTTCTATACTAATAGGCTTTTTAGTATTAAGATTAGAAGGGTCCGGGCTGACAGCCCCCTCTAAATCTAGGTCTAGGTCTACTAATTCCCCCTCTAAAGCTATATTATCAGTAGGCTAACTTAGTACTATATTATCCTCTATAAATTTAACAGTAAAGGTTTTAAGTACTGCTCTTCTAGACGGTATATATACTAGGTAGGTCTTAGAACCTAATACCGCTAGTAATTTACACTCTTCCGTTCTAGAGGTAAATTTTAACGATTTAGACCGTTTTTCTAAAGGTATAATAGCCTCTCCTTTAGCGCCTATAGCCCTATAGTGCTCTAGGTTAGGTATATGTGGAATACAAGGCTCTAGCTCGTCAAATAGCGCCTAGAAAGGAGTGGTTTCCTTATTAGTTATAGCAGTACTATTAACTAATTCCACTATAGCCCTGCTTTAGCCACCTAAGCGGCCGAACCCCCCCTTCCTCTACGCCGGCTATAAGCCCTGAAGGGGCTACGAGACCTACTGGAACCCTGGAGCCTATAGGAGCCCCTGGACCCCTGGATGCTGGACCTGGACCGGACCTGGATACTGGACTAGCTAACGCTACTACTATACAACAACCACTGCCTACTACATAGCCAGAGGAGATGGAGATATGAAGGTACGCCTCTAGAACGTACAGGGCTCGAAGGAAGTATAGGAAGTACTACTTTCTATAGCAAAAGAAGAAATACTTGCTATACAAGAGCCCTGGATTAATAGGCAGGTACAGCACTCTACCTACTGCCCTAGATCAGCCCCCTACTACCTTGTTTTTACCCCTAACGGACAAGCCTCACTTTATATCCACAAATCACTCTTGCTAGCAACATAGACTTATAGCTCTAGCTTAGACTGGGCTAGGGCTACTATATAGACTAAGAACGGCCCTTTTATAGTCTGGTCCTTATATAACGACCTCTAACCCTAGACTAGCCTAACCCCCTTTATAGAAGAAATAAGGGGGAAGATCAATGCCTGCCAAGGCCTTTACCTTCTAGCTAGGGACTTTAACCTTTACCACCCCCTATAGGACTAATATAACCGCTTTAGCCCTAGGTTAGAAGACCTACTACTATTAACAGCAGAGTAGGGACTTACCTTCTATACCCCCTATAGCGCTATAACTAGGGCGCTATAGGGGAGCTAAGTAGGCAGGGCCTTGACAATCAACCACTTCTAGCTTAGTAGCAGCCTTACCTGCTCCTATACTAGCTTGGATAAACGCTTACGCTTAGACTACTACCCCTAGGTACTAGATATTAACCTAGAAAACATAGAAGCCCTACCGCTGCCCCCCCGATTCCAGTGGAAGAAGATAGATAAGAAGAGGGTAGCAAGAGAGGCTAGCTCCCTAATATATAATATAGGGGGCTACAGATATCTATTACACCTCTCTAACCTAGCCGAGCTCTAGGAGGCCTATAGGTAACTATCAGAGGAACTCTAGCGTATTACTAGGGCTATAACCTCCAAAGAGGCCCTAGTAACTACTAGAAGGAGGAATGCCCCTTGGTGGAACAATGAAATCTACTAGGTAGTCTAGGAGAGAAAAAGGGCAGAAAGACGGCTCCAACGCTCCCCTAGCAACTAGGCCCTTCTTACTACCTATAAGTCAGCCTAGAAAGAGTAAACAAAAGCTATAAAAGAAAGTAAAAGGAAGGTCTAAAGGGCCTTTCTATAAGAGGCTAGAGAAAAGCCAGAGAAGCTCTAGCAACTAGAAAGATAGGCTAGGCTATAAAGTACTACCGCCCTACCCCCTTCTAAGCTGCTAACCCTTAGATAAGCTAGTACCTTCCAGGAGAAGGTAGAGGCCCTTTCAGCACGCTTCTTCCCCCCCTCCCCCTAGGAGGATAGCCCGGAGGAACCCCTGATAGGCCCTAGGCTACTAGTTAGCTAGACGGTTAGGCCAGATAATATAAAAGAGGCTATTAAAACAACAAAACCCTAGAAAGCACTAGGACCTGACAGACTCCCTATAGGCTTTCTAAAGGCCTATAGTAACCCCTTATACAAGGCCCTTACTATACTAGCCTCGAAATCCTTCCTCTATAGCTTCTATCTATAGGAATATAAGAAAGCGGTTACTATCGTCCTTCCTAAGCTAGGAAAACAGCTAGATACCTATAACACCCCTAGAGGCTACCGACCTATAGCCCTGCTTAACTGCATTAGTAAAGTCCTAGAAAAAGTTATAGGGACTAAGATAAGGGACGTGGCCAAAGCTTTTAAGCTAATTCCAGTAACGTAACAGGGCTACTGCCGCTATAAGTCCACCGAATCGGCTATATACCTCCTTATAGCTCAGGTCTAGGAGGCATAGAAATATAAAGCCGGGGCCTCCCTCCTATAGCTAGGCCTATTAGGGTATTTCGACAGTATCCCTTATAACAGACTCCTAGCTATACTAGACCAGCTAGGGCTACCTACCTAGCTACTATCCTAGCTAAAGGAATTCCTCTCCTCTAGGACTACTAGCCTCTTATTTGACGGCCAAAAGAGCTAGCAAATCCTGGTACCAACAGGAGTACCCCAAGGCTTACCACTTTTACTAATCCTCTTAGTCCTATACCTATACCCCCTATACGAAAGACTAGAGAGAAAATACCCTACTATCCCTACTATAGGCTATACAGACAATACTAATCTACTAGCCTTTAGTAGAAAAGCTATAACAACGGTTAGGTAGCTAGAAGAAGCCTAGAGAGAGTGCCTAGACTAGGCAACAACCGCCGGGGTTACCTTCTTAGTAGTAAAGAGCGAGCTTATACACTTCCTCCTTGGAAGAAGGCCCTGGACCAACCCTATTAACCTAGGACTAATAGAGGACTCCCCCCCCTATAACCAGCTATAGAGGCCTGTTTTCTAGGGGTTTGGCTAGGCCCTAAGCTTACCTAGAAGGCCTATGCCAACACCCTATAGCAGAAGCTAAAAACACAGTCCCTTGCTATTACTAGGCTAGCTAGAAAGACCTAGGGACCTAGAATCGAAAAGACTAGGCTCCTATATATAGTAGTAATAAGGCCGGTCCTAGCCTATACAGCCTTGGCCTAGCACACTCCTATACCTATAATACCAAACAGGCTATAGGGTATAACTAGAGGCCTACTAGTAGCCGAAAACAAGGCCCTAAGGAGAGTTATAGGGGCCTATAAGAGAATACCGATCCGAAGCCTCTACTATAAGGCTAATGTCCCCCCCCTTAACCTCTACCTTAACGCCTTCTCCTTCTCCAGCTAGGCTAGAATAAACAGGGCTATAGGGGAAGAGGTGGCTAAGCAGAAGGAAGCCCTACGCCTTACCCTTAGAAACAGGACCCCTAGGACTAGCCTCCCCCTAGGTAGGCGTATAAAGCAAGAAAGAAAAAGGGAAGTAACAGCCCAGTAGTACTACTAACAACTAAGGAAGGCTATTAACAAGGAACCCCTTTATACTGCCTAGAAGGATCGCTATTTATAGGAGGCCAGGGCCTCTAGTTACAACCCCTGTATAGAGAGCCTTTTAGAGAAATCAGCCAAGGCTACCTTTTAAGAGGAAAACCTAGTTAAGGCCTTTAAGGAGGCCTTCTAAAGACGCTACTATAACCTCTCTAAGGCCAAAAGCTCGCTACTAATACAGGCCTATATAGGGAAGATAGGCTTAAGGGGATTCCTATATACCTATAAAGTACCTAGGGTTAATAACCCCCTCTGCTGCTGCCACCTAGCTATAGAGGACATCTGACATATATTCGACGGTTACCCGGCCTACCCTTCAGCCTCCTTTAAGGAGAGGGAAAGAGGGGATACATACAGCTTTCTCTACAGACTCGAAAAAGGGGGCGGCGGCGCTATACGCCCCCTAGTTCGCCATATTGCTACTAGACTGCCAGAATACTCGGTTGCTCAAAGGCTAGGAGCGGTCTAGCCTATACCCCTTTAGGCAGTATGTTTTCATACTCCTAAAGGGGCGGTATCTACTCTGGTAAAGATTGGCCTACCCCCTATCACACCCCCCTTGTTTCCTAAGTACAGTTATAGGTTTTTCACCCGTTATACGGTTTTCCTATAGCACTAGTTTAGCCCACCTAGATATCCCCTACGGGGATCAGATAGCGTAATAGAATCTATCTAATTCCACTATAGCCTCCAGTATAAAGCACTATAAATACTGGGGGAAAGCGCTACTAAGAATAGTACACCTTATACGGTCTAGTATAACTCTAACTGATCGTTCTACTAAGCTGTTCTGCTCGTGGATATAGGGGGCAGAAGTGCTAAATTTAATACCTCTTTTAGCTAACCAAGTAGTTAATGAATCAGTTATTTCAGTGCCTCTATCGAAGTGGAATTTAGTAGGGTATCTACCAAAACCATTCCTTAGGCCCCTAAAAAAGCCCTTAATAGCGTTCGCTACTATAGGGCCTGATTTATTAGGTAGGTTAAAAACCCACCTATACCTACTTTTACGGTCAACTAGAAGTAAGACTATAGGGTTTCTATTATAAGGCCTAGGCCTAATTTTAACAGTATCGCCCTCTATTGAGTCTAAGACCCTAGGTGGGTCAGGTATTAAAGCCTTACTAACCCTTCTTACTGCTTTACCTTAATCATAGCTAGAGCAGTGAAAATCAGCTTCCTTTATTTTATCAAAATTAGGCAGCCCTTTAGTAATACTAGAGGTCTTTTTCAAAAGACGCAGGCCTATATGGCCTAGCCTAACGCGCCACAATCTAGCTAAATTAAGTAGATTATAGTAATCTCGCTGACCTATATTAGGCTCCTTTAAAGTAGGGCTGGATATAGCCTTTTCTACTTCATTCCCCTCTATAACTAGCTCTCTTAGCATATAGGGCAGGTCTCCGGTGCCAGTTAAGGGCTTAGGCTCCCTAGTCTTACAGGGACTTTAATAGGGGGCCTAGGCAGTGGCTAAGGGCTCTATAGGCCTACAGGGCCTTTTCCCCCTTAAAGAAGGTCCTATACCTTCTAAAGTAGTACCCTTAGCCGGAGAATTCCTTAACTTATAGCGCTTATTAGGCTCTATAGCTTCGGATACTATAGCAACATCTATAATAGGTCTATAGTCTTCCTTTCTAATAGAATTAGAAGGAATTTCTACCACTATCTTATTACGCTGCGGCTCTATACTTTTAGTAGTATAACTAGAAAGGCCTAAAGGAAAAGCAAAATTTGCATGTAATATAGGCTTAGAGCTGCCTTTAACGTCAAGAAAAAATCCTGATTTCGGCTAGTACACGTCAAGAAAAAATCCTGATTTCGGCTAGTACAGCTATATAGCGTCTATCACCCCCGTAAAGGGTTTCCTTTATAAGGCAACCTCCCGAATTATAGTGCCTAACCCTACTAACAATATTTATATCAATATTAGGTAGGTATAAAACGTTATCTAATACTAATTTAGTATAGGTAGGGGGGGCCTTTCTAGATAATACTTCTAGTGTAATAGAGCCTATACTAGCCGGGCTTACAGGGCCATTTCTAGTGTTAATAGGGCATAACTAGCCTGTATTAGGCGTAAAGGTAGTAAACCGCTCTTTACTATTACTGATATGGTCTGTAGATCCCGTATTATATAGCCAACTATTATAAAGAGCGGGGTCTCTAGGGCGTCTTCTAGGCTGATTATCTTTATATTTTGCCTTGTTATTAGAAGAGGTTTTTAGGCCTTTTCCTTTAAAGTCCTTACGCTTCTGATACCCTTTTGACGCTAATAGCTATGCTAATTGGGTATTAGAATCGCTAGAAGAACTAGAATTGGAACTAGAGTCGGATTCCTCTTCTTCTTCTATAGCTAGGTTATAGGACCCTAGCATGAAGGAGGCTTGTTCAGCACTTTTAGCACTATAATTCTGCCCTTTAATATTATAACTAGCCTTCTTCTTACCCTTTTTCTTATTTTTACCCTTCTTACTAGGGTTAGAATTTGAATTAGGGGTTGAATTAGAGCTATTAGCTATGTGAGCTGCTCTATACGCCTCTATAGCCGGGTTCCTAGATTCTTCTAAAATATCAGCCATTAGATATTCTATATTAAGGCTAGAGGCTATAAGGCCTAGCATTCTAGCCTGTCTTATAGAGCTCTTTTGGCGTGATACCCAGCTAGGAAACTTAGATTCTAGAGCCTTAAAATACTGATTTAGTATTAAAGAGGGATCTATATCTATTTTAGCTATAGTAAGCTTAGCAAGATAGCCGTTAAATCCAGCGTTAAAAGCTGATAAGCCTTTTCTATAGGTACTAAAGGTAAGGGCATGGAATTCGTTATAGAGGTCCTCCTTTTTAGACTCTATAGGTCGGCTATACTGCCTAACAAGTAGCTTAAAGGCCTTAGAAGGTATATAAATCCACGATATAGCAGCCCTAGGGCTACTAGATAAGCTATCGCGTAGAAGCATTAAAAGAACAGCTTGATCAGAGTCGCTATAAGTGTTAGATATATCAGGGTTTTCTAAAAAAATTAGATATCCCTGACGCTCTTAACACTATACTTAAAGCCTGAATCCACTGTTCAAAATTGCTTTCCCCGCTAAGCTTACTATCGTCTAGGATAGTATAGGCCTTTTTAGAAAGCTCCTTTACTATACTACTAGTAATAGTATCCTTAAAGCCTTCCTTAGACCCTGTATCTATAGGGGGGTCTAAATTACTAGTAGCTGAATTAACAGCCGGCCCTAGATAGGGCTCTTTCATAGGGGGACGTAGAGGAGAATCTAAATCCATAGTACCGCTAAAAGGATCAAATCTAGGACTATAGCTAGTTTTTCCAGTAGTAGCAGCCGCAGTGTTACTACTATTAGTTAAAGAAGCTAAAGTAGAAGATATATTCTTTCTAGCGCTAACGCTATCCTTAACAGAGGCTTTTAGGGTATTTAGACTTAAAAGTAGTGTTTTTATATCACTAGATTGGCTAGCTATAACTCGCTTATAAGATTTTTTATGCTGTTTAGGACTTTTATAACCTCGCTATAGTCTTCGCTATCTTCCCTATCTTCTAATAGGGTTCGTATAGGTAGTAAAGGCCTAGAAGATTGCCCTGGATCAGCTGGGTTACTAGCCCTTTTAGGCGCTATACCCTTCCCTTTAGCTTGATCCGCCATTGTAAATAGGCTACTATTTACTTTATAGTACTAGCTAAAGCACTTAATTAGCTTCCAGTTTACTAAAGCTAATTAGCTAGCTTACTAATTATAGTAGTGATTTTCTAGGCTAGTCTTAGCGCTTAGTAGGTTTATAGCGCTGCCTACTTGCTACTTAGTAGGGCTTTCTAGTAGAAATTCTAAACTAGGCTCTAAGATAGGGACTAGAGACTTCGACGTAGGGACTTAACTACCGCCTATAGATATATCTATAGAAAGGGCTCTATAGTAGGGAAATATAGGTCTTTAGCGCTAGAAATTCTAAAACGCTAGCCTTTTTACTTCCAGCTATAAGTAGAAAGGTCTTTTAGTATAGGTAAGTATACTAGCCTAAGCGTATAAGAGCCCCAAATGCTCGTCAATACTATAGGACTTAGATTTCTTAGCGATTTCTCCTTCTAGATTTTCAGGCTTTTTAGTCCTTAAATAGCCTTCAATAAGATGTAATATATAGCTTTTCAGGGCTAATATAGTACTATATTTTCAGCTATAAGAGGCTTAAATAGCCCTATATATATAGGTAGAGATAGCGCTTTGAAATTAGACTCCAACGATAACTATCCCACAGGCTATCCGGGCTTATAACCTATTGAAATGGGTAATCCTATATAAGGATCTGTAACTACTATAGCCTACTAGTAGTAGTCGTATAGGGTACGTAGGGGCAGTAACAGCGTTGATATAGCCTAAATAGCACTTCCTAGGTATATACTAATATAGTAAAGTAGGGCCCTTTACTATATTCCCTCTATAAAAGTCCTTATATAACGGTATAGTTATAGGCTATAGCGCTATATTATAGGGGCTTTAAGCTTATATATCACGGCTTTTAGTGGGTCTTATAGGCCTATAAGGCTTATAGTTGTAGGTAACGTAGTAACTTGATTTCTAGTCCAAGTAGGTAAGGCTTTGCAATTTCCTTTCCTATATATACCCTCCGGGACCGTTCCTGCCTTCTATACGGCAGGAGTGCCTTAGTAGGTGCATAGCGCCTTCCCGAAAAACCAAATAAGCTGGCGATTTTAAATAATCGACTTACGGCTACCTAAGCTGTAGGGTAAGCCGCACGACTTTTCCTGTAAGTTCTGTTTTCGCTCCTGCGGTACAGGGTAGGTACAGGGTAGGTAGGTGACCTAGTAGAAGAGCCTTTTAAGGCTATTTCTAGCGCTTATACAGCCTAAGGAGGCTGTCTCCACAAAAGTGGGGCATAAATCTAAAAATAGAAAAGCCTTTTAAAGCTATTTCTAGGCTATATAGTGGAATATATAGCTTAGTCAGCGGTTTCCACAAAGGTGGGTCCACCCTCAGAATATATCTAAATATCTAGTAGTTCGAGAACTGAAATCCGTTTTGCCTAAGCTATAACCGTTAGAGCGCTATAGCTTATTTTATACGTTTAACATATAGCAATTACAGGTCAAGCAGAAGTCGGTCAATCTAGTAGTTAATATATACTACACTAAGTAATTAGAAGGGCAAGCTAGGTAGCAGTCTAGAAAATAGGTTAGGGTAGTTGTCGAGGGTTATTAGGGTAGTCGGTTAGCCAAGTAATAGGATCTGTTAATGCTAAATATGCTCCTCCCCTTAACTAGATATATAAGCTATAAATAGAGCTTTTACTTCCTAAGAAGAAAAGAGCTAAAATAAACCGAAACAAAACAGTACGAAACAAAATCTCAGACCTATAACCAGGTAAGGCAGATAATATAAATACTCCAATCGAAGGAACACTATACGGCATAGTATATACCCCCCCCTTACTAGCATATATATACTTATATAGTAAAGAGCCAGGGAAAAAGAAAAGAACAAACTACTCCTATAAATAAAGGAAAAGGCATAAGAAAAAGGTAAGTATATAAAAGAACTTATACTACCTCCCTTTTAACGAAAACCTAGCCTAAGTTTAACAGTCTGAAAACTTAGTACAAATTAAGTTGCTTAGAAAGCACCTTAAAAAGCCGCTTTTCTTCCCTATATTAATAGTCCCTCTCCTCTAACCAGATTACCAAGCCTATTAGGATCCTTAATACCTAGCCTAATAATATCGTCCTTACCAAACCATTCCAGCTAGGAATCGTCCCTTAGTTACAGTCTATTTAGATTATAAACAAAGACGCTGTCTAATTAGAAGAACTTCTTTACTATAGTTAGCGGGAAAGTCCGCTTAAGCTCGATCCTATCCAAAGTCTCTAGCTAGTAAGCCTTCTTAGGACTCTTCTATAAGACTTGAAAAGGGCCCTTCTATTAGAAGAATAGCTTATACTAGTAACTTATATTAATCTGCCTAACCTTATTATAAATAAGCACTAAATTACTAGGGCAGATTTCCAACTAATCTAGGCGCAACTTCCTAGATAACGCGCAATTTCTTGCTTTAGTAGCGCTTTTATAGGCCTTAGATACCTTGTTCTATAGCTCTGTCCAGGTAAGCTCTATATCTATAAGAGACTTAACTCGTTTTGCAAATAGATCTAAAGTAGCCTTTATATTAGCTAGCTTTCTAGGTTAATAAACCTTAACCTAGACTTGCTCCTATCTGATTAGACACTAGAAAGGGATATTAAGCTTAATTTTAGTAACTAGGTCTTAACTAAAAAGCGTAAAGTAAGGCGAGATACTAAGAGAGGAACGAATCAAAGTACGGTTAATTTAGAGAATAAAGTATAGAGACTTTTTCCAATCTATCCTTGTTATCTCTATAATTATAGTAAGTATAGTTTTATTTAGCAGGTAACCTACCTTATTAATACTCTTAGCCCTTAAGTTATAGGACAAGCTAGTAATTCGCTTAACTCTAATGGTCTTTAGGGACGCTTCAACTATACCCTTAAACTGAGAACCGCCGTTAATAACTATAATTAGGGGAAAGCTATATTATAGAAACATATACTAAAGTATAAAAGTCTCAATAGAAGCTGAATTAACTTTGCTAAGAATAGCAGCCTCTATATCGCTAGTAAGGTCGTCTCTTACTTTGATTATAGTATTACGCTTGCCCTTGAAAAACTAGATGTCGAAGTAGACCTTGAGAAATAGGGTTAAAGAAGGTATAGTAAACTAGGCTTCTTCCTTATACTAGGATAGGCGAATCTTCTAACAAACCTCGTAGTAACAGTACTAGTTAATAAGATCTAAGTAGATTATTGGCTATTAGTATAGTTAGGCGATCTAGTAGTAAGAAGTATCCCTCCTATAGTATTCTATTTTATCGTTGTAAGTTAACCAGATATACCGTTGTTTTTCACTATCTATGATTATAAGGCAGGGGTAATTACCCTTATAAGTAGGGCATAGAAACAGCATCCTATTATAGACTAAAAACTTAAGGGCTTAACGCTCAAAGTTCACCCTATCGCTACGGTAAACTAGTTAATCCGGTATTTAAAGCGTAATTAGATAGGCAGTATACTCCTAGTACTCTTTAGGCTAATTACCCTTAAGTGTATCTTTCTTAAGAGTTAAGGTAAAAATCTAAGCGTTAATAAAGTTATCTACGTCTTCTTTATAGGCCTTCTCCTTAATATTAGCTTAAGTAAAGGGTCGTCTACTTAGAGCGTCTATAGTAGTGTTTTTCAATCCTAGAATATGCCGAATCTTAAAATTAAAAAGTTAAATCCAGGCTATCTAGCGTATTATAATGGTACTAGGTATATTACTGGCCAAGCCGTTGATCTAGTAGACTAAGACCTAAGCGTCTATCTTAATTATAAACCTTATACTATAAAGGTACTGCCAAAACCGCTTTAAACTGTAAAGAAGACCCTAGAGCTTGCGCTTAGTCGTATCATAGTACTGCTTGGCTAAAGACCAGATACTAGACTTAAATCAATAAGAGTGCTACTTACTATCTAGGCTCTCTTATTCTAGGACTGCTCTTTATCCGTCTAAAGAGGCGTCGACTATAAGGTAGATTTTACTATAGCGGTTATCTCTATAAGTAAGTAGTATAAGGTAGGGCGTAGAGGTAATAAGGAAACCGAGATAAGTAGAGGTATACTAGTAATTTAGCATCTATACCTATATCGCGTTCTCCTTCGCTAGATTAAAGAGCAGGTAGGTAATATAGCTGAAATAGGGGACCTAAATACAGTAGAAACCAGCAATACTAAGAAAAGAGCGGACTTTAGAAAGAGACTTTAGAGTCGACTATTTACAAATCTTCTAGATCTTAGCGTTGTTAGGCAAGCGGCTATCTAGTATATACTTAAAGCTAATAGCAATAGCCTCTAAGACTAGGAACTAGGACTTAACTATAGTAATATAGGCTCCTACTAGCTTAGCGTTAAGCAAAACTTAGTTATAGTTCTAGACCTATTCTACTATAAACCGTCGAATTCCAGGCATAATCAGGGTATTATTGTATTATATCTATTGGAATGGGTAATCCTATATAAGGATCTGTAACCACTATAGCCTACTAGTAGTAGTTGTATAGGGTACGTAGGGGCAGCAACAGCGTTGATATGGCCTAAATAGCACTTCCTAGGTATGTGCTAATATAGTAAAGTAGGGCCCTTTACTATATTCCCTCTATAAAAGTCCTTATATAACGGTATAGTTATAGGCTATAGCGCTATATTATAGGGGCTTTAAGCTTATATATCATGGCTTTCAGTGGGTCTTATAGGCCTATAAGGCTTATAGTTGTAGGTAACGTAGTAACTTGATTTCTAGTCCAAGTAGGTAAGGCTTCGCAATTTCCTTTCCTACATATACCCTCCGGGACCGTTCCTGCCTTCCACACAGCAGGAGAGCCTTAGAAGGTGCATAGCGCCTTCCCAAAAAACCAAATAAGCTGGCGATTTTAAATAATCGACTCACAGCCACCTAAGCTATAGGGTAAGCCGCACGACTTTTCCTATAAGTTCTGTTTTCGCTCCTGCAGTACAGGGTAGGTATAGGGTAGGTAGGTGACCTAGTAGAAGAGCCTTTTAAGGCTATTTCTAGCGCTTATACAGCCTAAGGAGGCTGTCTCTACAAAAGTGGGGCATAAATCTAAAAATAGAAAAGCCTTTTAAAGCTATTTCTAGGCTATATAGTGGAATATATAGCTTAGTCAGCGGTATCCACAAAAGTGGGTCCACACTTAGAATATAGCTATATATCTAGTAGTTTGAGAACTGAAACCCGTTTTGCCTAAGCTATAACCGTTAGAGCGCTATAGCTTATTTTCCACGTTTAATAATATCTTTAGCCCTTTAATGCTAATATCGTCTAGAAAGGCTTCGCAAATCTAAGGCATTAAGTCGTAGAAGATCCTATATATTATATGTATAAACTAGGTAACTGAATTTGTATTGCCTTATAGAAGTATAGTTAGGCATAGTAGACCGATTAGACTGGCAAACGTTGTAAGATCCTGACTCTTCTTATCTAGTTTAATATTATTATAACTAGAAAACAGATTAAGTATAGATATAATTATATAGCTAGAAAAGTCCTCTAAGAATTCCTCTAAATTTAGTAGGATAAAGGTGTCCTAGATAGTAACAGCGTTATATTACTAAGCATTGTTAATTAGGTAGTACTTACTATTCTTCTTCTGAATAAAGAACCAGTTGTTTTAGTAGGCTCTATAAGCGTCTTCTAGGATCCCCTTAGCCTTCTACTTCTTTAGGATATCTATATACACTGGAATCATTGCCTTACCTATAGGCATAGGTTTAGCTTGCTAGGCAGAGTAAAGGATAGTCTTAATATACTAAGGCAGGATAATTGATAGATCGATATAGCTAAGGTCCTCGAATTCCTATATAAGGGCTTATTCCCTATTAAAAAGCATAAAGGCAAACAAGTCGAATTTATCCTTAGAGAGCTAGAGAGCTGGGTCTACGTTATCCTTTAAGCCCTTTAACCGATTAGATATAAGTTAAAAACCGCAAGGTAAATCCGAAAATCGTAGAAAAACCCATCGATCGTACTTATACCTAGGAGTTGCCTTTTCTTTAGCTAGCAATAACTTAGAAGGCTTCTAGTTAACAATTCCTTCTAGTACTAACCTATTAGATAGGACATTATTAATAGGATAAACTTTCTTTCTAGTAGGCTTATATATAGTAAAAGATTAAAGGACAGAGGGTTTTTCGGACTAATTAGAGGAAGGAAATAGACTAGGAGCTATCCTTAAAAGAAAGAAAGAATTAGAAGAAACTATTCTTATATAAGGAAAACTCTAAATACTAATAACCCGCTCTAAACCCCTTCTACCTAAACGCTAAACGCTAGACTCCTACTTAAAGAAAGTAAATAAAATATTAGTAATAGTCTTATTTTTAAGCCGATCTCCTAGGACCTTATTATTATCTTCCAAAGTAAGTACCTAGTTAGGGACTTTATTAGCCTTATTTACCTATCCCTATAAAGTAAATAGGCTATCCTAGTACCTAGTAGGCAGGGATTCGACAGCGTCCCCCCCCTATATAGAGGAATCCTATTTGATAGTATAAAGGGCTCTAGCGATATCTAAAGGGGTAAGGCAAGTAATAAATTCCTAGTCTTAGAAAGTTATCTTTACTATATTAGGACTACCAAGACTGTAAATTACCTTAAAGTCCTTCTAGAAAGGCATCCCTAATAGGATATTATAAGCCTTGTTAGACCTATCGTTGGAAAAGATATAGCAGTAGACCAGGGCCCTATAACCTTAAATATAAAGAGGTACTAGAACCTCCCCTTAGAGAGATTACAAATTGCCCTATAAACTATAGGACTATATCTTGGTTTTTATAATTATAAGGTTAAGGTAGTTTATAACCTTAAGGGAGATAAGGCTATACTTCGATCTGTTATCTAGAAGTACATATAGCTATAGGCCACTATTATAAAGGGCTATTAGGAAAATCTAGGGTAAAGAATAGAACTTAGTTACTCCCTAAATAAGGGAAGCTCCGTTAGTCTATATTATTAGATTTGTTAGTAGGTTTCCGGAGATCGTAGTGATCTCAAACGATAAAGAGCAAAGCAAGCAGCAAGGAAATACTGGTTTAAGTTCTGGTTCTGGATTGTCTGTCTCCCTCTATCTAGGGGGTAGTTGCATACCCTTTAAATACCTATGTTTAAGCAGAGTGCTTGTTAGTAACCGTTATATAGTACGCGGGTATGCCACTTATAGCTATTATATAAGTAGCGTAGTATACGCCCTATTCCCTAGAGCAGGAGGCTTAGTAGCGCAGTACGTGCCCTATTCCCAGAGTAAGAGGCTTATATACTATACGGTTATAGGGATTAGTACCTAACCCCCCTTACTACAATTAATACTGGCAACTCTTCTTTTATAACTGTACTAGTGCTTTATCAACCGAAATAGGAAATCCTAGATCATTTCGCTCCCCTTATTGCTAGAATAGGAAATGCTAATCACTTAACTTCTTGTTTGCTAATCAGAATGTTGAATTCTAGTTGCTAATCCCTAGCGTAGAAGTTGCGACTTTAGTGCCTTCTAGATATACCTCTAAACGGCGTAACGGTAAGTGCGTTATACTAGTAACTATTATTGCAAAAGCTTATAGTCCTAAATAGGAATTATAATAGGAAAAATCAGAGCTCTAGACTGGCTGATTGCAAACTCCGAACGCTCTTACCCCAAACCTATAAATAGGTAGGTTCTCCTACTACATACTACCTATTCTCTTTCTCCCTACGATCTGCACTAGTAGCAGTAGTAGTAGCAATAATAATAGTAGTAGCCGTAGTAGTAATAACAACAGTAGTAGCATTAGCAGCACTAGTAGTAACAAGTAAGTTGCTTACTATTGTGCATTAATGCTTAAGCGTGCTAATCTTGTTGTTTATAGTATCGGATTTTAATGATAAGTAGAGTAGGTGCTTCTATAGGAGTATAGGCAGCGACGCCTATATATATACTAAGGACAAGGGCAGCAACGCCCTTAATATACTTATAACTAACGCTCCTAACAAGCATCTTGCCTAGAAGGGCAATAATAATGCGTTTAAGGACGCGTCTAAGTGCACTGTTACCAACAATAGCGACTAGGAGAGCATAGTAGGCAGCAACGATAGCGATAATAATAATAACAATAGCAACAATCCTAATACTGCAGATGCAGCTATACTTGCTACGTAGCCTAAGTCTATAGGCAGTTATACCGATGCCAACTCTATACCCCTTAATTCTAAGGGGCTAATTGCGTATATACGCGTCCTGCTTAAGTAGGCTGCTGCACTCTAGTATAAGGAGGAGGCGGAGGAGGAGGCGGCGTATAAGGCAGAGATCGCTATATATAAGGCGCGTCTCTCTAAGCGCGCCAAGCATGCTCTACCTACGTGGCCGGCTACGAAGAAGGCGGCGTTGGCGGCTATGCGTATATGGCGCAAGGCGCTATATACTGCTACAAGTACGTCTATACCGCTAGTAGCGATACCGGCGGCGGCGATAGTAAGTTTATTGTCCGGTAAAAGCTCAGACAACTCTGTCGTCCGCTCTAGCTGCCGTATACGCTATATGTCAGACTGTAAAAAGCCTTATAAGAGGTTATTGTATACTTATATATATAAACCAGAGGGTAAGCATCTTACTCTTATTATCCTTATTGTTGATATTACTAATATATATAAAGTTCGTGGCCTATATGGTGCTATATATGCCGTTGTTTACCTTGGCTGTCTGCACTTGCTTTTGGTAGGTATTAAGGACTTGTTTAACAAGTCTGGCAATTTCGTACTGCGTATAGTATGCTATAACTGTATATTAGGCTATAGCCTTTAGTGTTAGTAGTATTTATCTAGGTACTTATATATACTAATGTAAGTTCTATTTGCGTATTGTTTCTATTGTCTTATTGTTCCTAACGTATATTGTAGCCCTGAGTTAGTCCGTCCGTTTGTAGACTGCTTTTTAGAGCTCTGCTCTAACCTGGCTATAAAGGCTAAAGTAAGTTACGATCTTTAGTATTATCTATTGTTTAATCGGAATACTTATTAGTTATAGGATTAGAAGATATAGCATAACAGTGCTAAGTGCGCCTTGGTTTTAGTAGATAAGACGCGCGCTCTTATTAAGTATAGAGTGCCTATAGCAGGTATAACGCCTATATAGAAAAAGCTTATGGCGATAGCTGCTATAGGCAAGGCTATTGATGTTTTGTTATTGTGATTAGGGGGTGGGGGGTACTGGCGCGCGTGTCGCGCTAGCTATAAGAGTATAAATTAAGATTGTTTTGCGCTTTGCCTTATATTCCTTATTATACTGTAAATGAATTGTCCTAGTAGTCTTTGTCTTTTATACTAGCGATCTTGCCCTAAGTTATATAGACTCTTCCTGTTGCTTAGCTGGGCGTTAAACCTAGCCTTCTACTCTAATCTTAGCTATATTTATAGTAACGAGCTTTTCGAGCGTCTTATTCGGCGTATACTTGGTTATAGCGTTAGCTAGGTTATTGTCGCTACTAATCTACCTAATTTCCGCGATTTTATGGTTTTTATAGCTCTGTTATAGAGCTATTATATCGATTATAAGGCGCTTTTCTACTATTGTCCTAAGCTTTACCAGGCACTTGTATAAACTGAATAAGTCTGTATAAACGACGATTAGTAGTAGTGATTATAGACCTAGGCCTAAGTAGATCTTAGTAAGCGTCTAGTATAGTATATACCTAAGATCGAACCTACTTACTATTCTATATATTTCGCTTGCTAAAACGCTTCTTATTACCCGCTTATACTTAGTCGAGGACTAGTATACAATGTTGCTATATAGGTTGAACTTGTTTATACTGCTTGTCTTATTTCCGAATATTATAACGAATCTAATCTGCGATGTTATATCAGCATTGTTAGCGAATGATCTATCTATAAAGACAAAGAGCTTAGCTATTTTAAGTTTAAGTTATAGGTAGTACAGCCTATACGTTAAGTTCTCGATCTACTATTATAGTTAAGCGTTAAGCTTAGCAATCTCGGCTATACTAGGCTTAGTTGACTACGCTGCTACTAACAAGTCGAAAGTCGCCTCTAGTTAGTAAATTATAGTAATATAGGTACTATATACACGTTGTTCGACATATACTTGTTTTGCTATCTTAGCGTCTAGGCTTATAAGTTCGAGTTATATAGCTTGCCCCTTTTGCCGAATCTTGATAGTATCCGTGCTCGTTTTAAGCCTATATCTATTAAAATCTATAATCGATTTGTCTATTAAAAATACTAGCAGCTTATACTTAAAGCCGGCCTTATCTAGCTCGAGCTTCTCCTTATCTATAAAGGCTTGCTTGCTAATATTAAGAGTATTATTAGTTTATAGGCCGATAATTCCAAATCCGTTTCTAATATACGTCTTACCGATTATAAGGCATAGGTCAAAGGCGCTTAGCTTAAGGTCGAGACATTTAGTATACTAGTTTATATATATTACCTACTAGTATAGTCCGGCTTTAGCTAGTCTATATAATAGGGTTTTAACAAGTAAGATAGTATAAGGGGGATAGAGCGTCTTAAGCTCCTTAGGTAATAGAAGAATCACTTTCCTTGCTAGCTATAACTTAGCTTATATATAAGCCTGGATAACGTTATGTACCTATGCCTTAAAACTAAAGCATATTCGTAGTATTAGTAGTAGTAAGAGTATAAGTCGCTGTATATAGCGTTGGATTATTAGCGATTAAGTAAGTAGGTACTTCTTATCCTTATTACTAAATCTCTAAGCTATAAAGTGTAATTTCTTATATAGTAAAGTAAGCTTGTCTTTTATTTCCTAGACGATCCTTGACTTAAAGATCTAGTAGTCCGAAGTGTCCGCTAGTATCTGGATTACTTCGATTACCCTAGCTGCTAGGAGTAAGTTCAGTTCTGTTTTATTAGATTCTTAGAACGGTATACTAGGTATAGTAATCTTGCCTTTAGCTTATAGTTTAAGCGTAAGGTTGTAGTCGCGCTTTTCTTTTTCCGAAACAAAGTTATTAGTAGGTGCTAGGTTCTTTTAGGGTTGTCTGTACTAGTAGGGCTGCTTAGGCTAGGGATATTAGAATGGTTTTAGCTGCTTAACTTTAGCCTAATTATCTTACTTGTCTTATACTAGCTCCTAGTAATATGGTTTGACTACTATATTCCGAAATTCTATAGGTCTGTTAACTATATCGACGATTACTATTGTGTCTATAGCCGAGATTACCTTATAAGGTCCTGTCTATCGGTCGCTTTTCCGGAATATAAGTACTTTAGTACCTACTTCTAGTAAGTATAGTAGCACATCTTCTATACTTAGTCCATTATGTTATATAAGAGCGTCTTGTATAGTCCTTATATTATTTAGGATTTGCAATTATATTATAGCCTTCTGAATTATACCTGCTTAGTATAGTTAAGATAGAGAAGGCGGTACGTCTATAGTAAGGCGTAGGTATACGCTGAAAACTAAGAGCGTTGGTACTAGCCTGTCCGGGCTAGTAGTATTATTAACTATGCTTAGTACTGCTTATAGGTATGCTTCTTTCGAGTAAGATCTGGCAGTCTCTGATTTAATAATGTTATAGGCCCTTCTTAGTAGCCTATAATACTGCTTAATCTTACCGACTAACTGGTATACCGTAACTAATACTAAATAGCAGGTTATACCTATAAGCTTAGCCTTTATCTGGAATTTATACGCTTTGAAATTGGTACCCTTGTTGTAGTGCAAAATATTAGGTAGTCTAAGGTATATGTCGATCTAACATTCCTTTAGCCGTTCCTATATCTCTTTAGCTAAGAGATTGTTTAGAAAGCAGGCTACTTAGAATAACATTGCAGTGTTAACTATATATAATACCTTGGAATTGTCGATGTTTAGAATATCTATAACGATCTTAAAATTAAAGCAAATGTCGTTTTATAATGCAAATCTAAATCGTTATAGCACTGCGCCTTTAATTTAGTAGAAGTAGCAGAACTTGTTAATTATCTCGATAGTGCTATGTTCTACCTAGTAGTCTGCTTATTATAGTAGTTTGTATAATCTATTGACTATAGGGTATCTATAGCGTTGATAAATGCGTCTTAGTTCGGCCTTTATAAGTTATAAAGGTATAGGATGTTCGTTATCTACTATAAATGCTATACTTAGGAGTTTAATCCCTTTTATAGGGATCTATAGATATCCCTATTTCCGTTAAATATATATATACTTTCCTAATTTAGATATAAGCTTGTTTGTTATGTTATTAAGGTAGATGCTAAGCTTATCTATATCCTTTAGATATATAAGTAAAGGGGTTGGCGTCTCTAATATATAGAAAGTTGTATAATCAATGTCAAGCTCTATTTTAACTATTCCGAGTAATTGTTTTAAATCCCTAGCTCTAAAAAATATATTTGCTTCTCCTATATATAACTTGTCAATCTTAAGTAATCTAATTATCTTTTTTAGTATAAGGAATTATTAGAGTCTAGTAGTCGAAATGTCAGTAGCCTTAGTATTAGGTATAATCCCTTGGAATTTAGTCTTAGTATACCTGTTAAGTATAAACTAAATAGCTTTCATTTTCTTAGTATCTTTTTTGCCATCTTTATACAGTTGTTTGCTCTTGGTAATTAGGTAGAGGAAAGCTTAGTTTGTAAAGTAAGTCGCTGCCGTTTGTTTTTCTTTAAAACTAATTACTAGTACTTTGTTTCTAACTTAAGTTTGATCGGTTTTATGGTTATCTACCTATGCTTTAAGCTTAGTATCTTCTTCCCTTACTTTGTATTTATTATCTAAACCCTTATAATTAAGGAGAAACGCTATATATTATCTACGATCTTTATTAATGCCTTTTCACTTAAGCTATTTGCTTTTAGCTACTACTTGTTTCTCTTAGCTATATATAAAGGAGCAGTGATCTAGCTTACTGTAAATCCAATAATCTACTTTGGTATAGCTTTTATTATAGTCCCCTTACTAGAGCTCGTTTTGCTTTCTATACCTAGTAGCATCTCTGGGTTATTATATACATATCGTCTAGTTTCTCTCAAAGATTGTATCTATAATCGGGTTACTCTAATAGTTTCTTATAGGCCTAGCCTTTGTTATAGTAAACCTATAGTCTATTAAGAATTAGCAATATATACAATCTGCTTCCTTAACGTTAAGTATTTGGCAGAGTATAGCTACTAGCTCTTTAAAGCTTGTTAGTAGTTTATATAAGGCGATCTTTAGCTTAGATACTTCTTAGTAGGCTTAGATTATATTTGCAACTAGGAACTCCTTATAGTTGTAGAGCAGACTAAGCCTATATTAGCTTTATTAGAGTCTATTAAGTAAGATCTAGAGAATTTCCTTTATAGACTTATTACTATTCTTGCTTTTAAGGTATATAGACTAGAAAGTAATAGTATTCTAGATATATAAGTAGTTGTTCTACTTAGTACTCGTCTTGAAGTATCCCTTTAAGATACTATATAGTTATACGAAAGAGATGCTAAGAGGGATATAGTATAAGTAATATTCCTTAGCTTACCCTAAAAGTACGTTTGGAAAAACAGTGCCTAGTAGGCCGTAATCGATCTAGAAAGTCTAGTAGCAGTATAGGAAGAAACGAACTTTGTTATTAAGGATATTATTGTTAGACCTGGAATAGCTGTCCTTTAAGTCCTAAGACTTAATAAAATCGGTTAAGGTTTTTCAATCAATACTTGTCTTATTTATCTAGCCTGTTTCGATTAGTAGGATAGCTATATACTTAGTACTTCTATATATAATGTTCTTATACTAGGTATACTGCTCTTTATTATCTGCTTAAGGTTAAGCGTATTCTTACCTATATTTAGTATTAATACCAGGGGTTTGCATAGGTTATACAGGGTTCTGTCGTCCTCCTTGATTAGTTCTCTAGTTATGGCTTTAGTAGTTACCTTAGCTGTAACCTTAGGTATAACCTTAGCTGGCACTTTAGATGGTTAGTAGGAATCTGTAGCCTTTGCCAGTGCCCTTATTAGCCGGCGGGAATCCTGCTTCTATTATACTTCTAAGTCTATGAATCGGAAGTATTATCTATAAGTCTGGATTTAGCAGGTAAAGGGTATTTCTGAACTGGCTGCAGTTACTGGTATAGAGCGTTTTGCTTTAGGCTACTATCTAGCGTATACCTAGGTCTTAGCCGCTTACCGGTTGATCGTCGTTTATAATCAAGCTGCTTGTTAGTCTATATTGCTAGATAGCATTTGCAGTTATATTACCGATCTGTATCTCCCCCTGTATTACCTCCTATAGCTAGGTACTAAATTTGGGGTCTTAGGTTGTTATTAGTATAATCTCCTTCCCCTTTTCTGTTTAAGTAGGAAGAGATGTTGTTATCTGCTATCTATACTTAGCCTAGATCGACGGTCTATAGATTTAGAGGAGTATGTTAGGCTCTAGATTGTTAGATAGGTTATTAGCAAGCGTTGTAAGTTCCTTAGAGAGCTTCTGCCCTTTTAAGCCGTCTATAACGATATAACTGTTATTAAGCGTTTAGCGTAGTTATAAGTATAGTTTGTTATTTAACTTGTTAAAGTAGTTAGCTGTCTAGTCCTTAAAATCTAAGCGGAATTTATAGTATAGATCTTTAGATTGTTGCCCCTTATAAGTACTAAGGTAGGAGAGTATATATAAGTTAAGTACTTTGTCGCTATTATACTTTAGATTGATATGCTCTAGCAATCTATAAAAAGTTTAAGCGTTAAATTTATTAATGCTTGTAATAGGCAGCTAGGTAGGGAATTCTTGTTTAAAATGCTCTTTAAGATCCTAGGCTATACTTGACGAAATACTTGATATATAATAGGGGTTTATCTTAATATCCTTCCTTTTCAAGGTTCTATAAGCGGAAGGATCTTAGGATACTATAGTATATTAATTATAGTAAAGTTAGTTAGTAATATGGTTTTAGTAGCGTTCTTTTAAGCAATGCTTCCTTAGTCTAGAAGCTTAGGTTAAGCTTCCTTAGCTTAGAAGGATAGGTTTATAGTATCGGTTTTCTTATAAGTAATATTACTAAGTTGATAGGGTGGTTGTCTAGTTGCCTAATTAACAGCCCTTAGTAAGTAAACTGCAATCTACTTAGTTAAGGTTATCGAGTACTCGACTAACTACCTTACTGCTCTACATTACCCTTATATTGTAATATAGAGATAATACTGATTAGTATTAGTAGGTTTCTAGAGATTATAGTAATCTAAAACAATAAAGAGCAAAGTAAGTAGCAAGGAAATACTAGTTTAAGTTCTAGTTCTAGATTGTCTATATCCCTCTATCTAAAGGGTAGTTGCATATCCCTTAAATACCTATGTTTAAGCAGAGTACTTGTTAGTGACCGTTATATAGTACGCAGGTGCGCTACTTATAGCTATCGCACAAGTGGCGCAGTGCGCGCCCTATTCCCTAGAGCGGGAGGCTTAGTAGCGCAGTACGTGCCCTATTCCCAGAGCGAGAGGCTCATGTGCTGCGCGGTCACGGGGATCAGCACCTAACCCCCCTTACCGCAATCAACAAGATTACTATTAATAATACTACTAGAAACTACATTTTTTACTAAAACAATAGAGTTAATACTTAGGGCGCTAAAGTCTTATAGTAACCTAATTGTACAATAGCCGTCCCTTATATCTAGAAACTAGACTATCTGAGATTCTCTAGCAGGCTTAACCAGAAAAACGACATTCGTCTTTACTATCTCTTATTGCTTAGATAGGCAACCTTATAAACGTCTAAACAAGGCTAGACCAGCCTAACCTAATACTAGAGCTAAAGTAGAAGCAGAGAGAGTATTATCTAAGCTAGAGCTATTTAGTATAGCTATTTCCTTAATAATCCTAATACCTTTAGAGACCTACTTATATATAATCTTAGAAAGTAGACTCTAGCCTCCTATTAGGTTAAGGGCCTTTTTGTTTAAAAGACTATATTTTCCGTTAAGCATTTTCTAGAGTATTCCTTGTTAAATATTAGTAGCTTTAATCTTATAAGAAGGATCTTCTCTCACTTATATAGATAGGCTACTAGCAGTAGGGGTCTCTACCTAATTAGACAGAGGAGTATAGGAGGGACCTGCCCTTAGTAGCTTATCGTTATCGCTTTCTAGTTAAAGCTACTTCCGACTTTAAAAAGCTATACTTCAAGCTTTAGCTATAGCTAGCTACGTCGCCTTATCACTAAACATATTATTTGCTTTTACAATCGTATTCTATAGTATAAGTAAAATATCGATAGTACTATTACTATAAAGACTACTATAAAGCTTAGAACCTATCTAAGTAGAGAGTAAGTCCTATTAAAAGCAAGCTATATCCTCTAGGGACTTCGAAAAGAAAATGTCTAGCTCCTAGCGCTAAACTATATTAAAAAAATCCGAAACCTAACTAAGAACTTCGATCGTATAAGCTATAGAGTTAGCTTCCTTATTATTAACCTCCCCTCTAAATAGAGTATAAAGACTTTGATCTAGATCTAAGACCTTTATAAGGTTAACTACCTATAATAGGAAAGACATAATACTAGGTGCTAGAGGCAGTAAGTAATAGACTCCGTTTTATACTAATAGGGCTACAAATGTATTCTCCTTTTATATAGAAGAGCTATAAGTAGGAGAGGACAAAGAGACGTAATAGGCCTAATACTATAAGAAGTGATATTAAGAAGCTGGCTTTTCCTTCCTTCTTCTATTAGAAGAAAACGTATCTTAACTTATTGGAATGGGTAATCCTATATAAGGATCTATAACCACTATAGCCTACTAGTAGTAGTCGTATAGGGTACGTAGGGGCAGCAATAGCGTTTATAGCCTAAATAGCACTTCCTAGGTATGTGCTAATATAGTAAAGTAGGGCCCTTTACTGTATTCCCTCTATAAAAGTCTTTATATAACGGTATAGTTATAGGCTATAGCGCTATATTATAGGGGCTTTAAGCTTATATATCACGGCTTTCAGTGGGTCTTATAGGCCTATAAGGCTTATAGTTGTAGGTAACGTATAATTTGATTTCTAGTCTAGTAGGTAAGGCTTTGCAATTTCCTTCCCTATATATACCCTCCGGGACCGTTCCTGCCTTCCATACGGTAGGAGCGCCTTAGTAGGTGCATGGCGCCTTCCCGAAAAACCAAATAAGCTAGCGATTTTAAATAATCGACTTACGGCCACCTAAGCTGCAGGGTAAGCCGCACGACTTTTCCTATAAGTTCTGTTTTCGCTCCTGTAGTGCAGGGTAGGTATAGGGTAGGTAGGTAACCTAGTAGAAGAGCCTTTTAAGGCTATTTCTAGCGCTTATACAGCCTAAGGAGGCTGTCTCTATAAAAGTGGGGTATATATTCGTAGCTCTTCGTACTAGTACGTAGTGGTTTAGGTGGTCTATTTATTTATGTCTATCTCTTCTAAGTATATAGGTAAAGAGATTTTAGCCCCTAATATATTCCCTTTATCGTACAGTGGATACCGTATAATGATCCCAGTCCGACCCGCATTGTTAGGTAGTTACCTAACGATCTACGTCGGCTAGGGTCCACCATATAGAGTCTGCAGTCCTAGTATATATAGCCTGTAGTTATAGCTAGTGTTCCAACACTAGCAGTCTTTTCTTTTGTCGGTATAAACTGCTAGATACTAGTTGTACAAGCGCTATTATATAATGCCAATTATATAGTAGTTAGTAGGGAGTATATAGGGTACGCCTATAGAGTCTAAGGGTAGGTATGTATAGTAAGTGTCAGACATAGGAGAGCATCTTATAACAGTTATCGTATAATGCCTGCTGTTTAATTAGGGGATTCTTTAGGAAAAGTACGGTAGTAATCTGATTATACGTATAACCCTCTATATGTAATCCTGCGCTTACAGTCGCGTTTCTAGCGTCAGTACAGTTAGGGGAAGTCAATAATAGAAAATATATAAGCAAAGTCCCGTTCTTGCACTAAGGAGATAATAGATCTTGCATAATAGGAAAGTAGGTCTTGCATAATAGGAAAATAGGTCTTGTATAATAGGAAAAGAACAATAGGCAGGTGATCAATCAGTTTGTATACCTGCTTCTGCCCTTTCCCTTATGCCTTTTCCTTGGGGTATAAAGGCTTGTTCTCTCGCCTTTGCCCTTCTCTTCTCTTCCTTTCCCTTTTACATTACAAATTCGTATTCTTAATCAAGTTTTCTATTCACTATTACCATTAATTTGTACTATTAATATCTTCTGTCTCTTATCTTGCAATACCTCTTATACAATAGCTGCTATTAGGATTCTGTATAACAATATCGACTTACTCCTCCTTATCGACGTTTTTAACATAGATATATATATGAACTTTAGCCTTATAAACGTATATAAGAATACGGATAGGACCTATCGAATTATAGTAATCCTAATAGCAGATCCTTTTAATTATGATCTTTTTATAAAGCTTATATCCAATGTAAGTCTGACGCTTGTTATACGATAGCCGCTTTATACCGCTGGTTATACAACACTTATCGCTTATAGACAGGATCTTAAACGCGCTATATATGTACTACTGTCGAAAAATGTCTTATTTACGCTCTATAAGACTAGTAATATATGGCAGAACCCTTAGGACATCTTAAAGCATATAATAAAGAGGGAGTAGTATTAGTATATAATCCTAATAGCTTTTTACAGCAAGTAGCGTATATTATACGCCTATTATTGTCGTAAGATAACACGTAAGCATCGTTTCCAGGGCTGCTTCGTCCTAGCTAGCAAGTAGTATAATGTATACGCTAAGTGCCACTTCTAGGGAAAGGGCTTGCTCTATAAGTATAGTACAATAACACTGCGCACGCCGCGTCGCTGCCGCTAGCACCTACCTACAACGCTATATAGCCGCTCTAAAGCCAGCTACCGTATGTATAGCAGTGCGCTAGCTTCATCCAGTACCGCTAACCGTCCAAGCTTCGTTATACAATAGGATTCTAGCTATAAGGTCGTATAGATGCTAGACTCGGATGATAAGGTGCCTATAGATATAAAAGAGGAGTTGTCTAAGCTGTCTATTATAGCTAGTAAGGCCCTTACTACTCTAGGCAAGTCTATTAGGATAGTATAGATAGTTTAAGTATAGTAGCTATGCCTATACTACTAGAATTAAGTTCTTATTGTTCGGTCCTAGTCTTTAGAATATATTGTATAATATCCAGTAAGTTTGCTAGTACACTACTACCGTTGCTACTCCCTATTATACAATATATACTAGCATCTAGCCATAGAATTCTTATCCTTTATATATACCTCTATCCAAATGCTCAGCTTATTATAGCTTACTAATTCTTCAAGTGCCTAGTTCGGATTCTTTTTCGTTATTACATCTGCTGGATTATTACAGCTGTTAATCTAGAGGACTTCTCTAATTTCTTTCTTCTTATAGGATTCTTATATTACTAGGATATCAATCATTAATCGTTTCTTAGTCGTTATACCAAGCTTAACTAAACATTAATATAATAACCTTAAGTCGTAGCATAGGATAGTTATAATCTTTAGCAATCTAAGTACTAATGTTAGTCATATAAGAGTTGTTATTAGAGAAATGCCGCTATCTAGGCTAGAAACTATACCGTAAAGTTCGCTGGCTAGCATACTTCTTATAACCCTATAGCACTTTGTTAAAGACTAGTAAATGATATTTCTATAGATAGTAAAACTAGTGATTATACGATAGGTATCTTTACTAGCTATTGCCTGATAGCTAGCCGAATCTACGTCTGTTTCTTTAGTAGCTAAAACTACTATTATTCCGATCTACAATATCATATCCTTGTTATTGGCGAACAAGCTATCGGTAAAGATAAACAGCTTTATATCTTTCTAGTCTAGTAGTATATACTGGAGTCCTCGAGTAGCGTTGTCTATCTGCCATTATAGCCGCTTATTCAGATTCTCTATATCGTCCTTTATCGGTACTTTAACTTATACTATAACCGACAGGTCGTACGACGCCTTAGGCTAGTAGACGCTGGCTAGATAGGCTCCTTTTACACGTTCTAAAATGTATCGCTAGGCTATGTCTTTAGCGTCTACGTCCAGGATTCTTATCTTCTTAACCTATCCTTAATAGGTAAAAATAATATTACTATTATCGAACTTAAGTCATGCTCTATTAAACTTAATATCATGGTCGTACGATAGGATCGATGTCGGCTTTATATAGAACTGCGCTTTTTGAAATTCGTCTTCTTTAAGCTTAGCAAAGCTTTCGCTACTAAAAGAAAGAGTATTATCTATTTATATAGCAGTAACTCCAAATTATATAGGATCTTTACTATCTAGTATATAGAGTAGGTAGGGGTTGTATAATAAGACTTTTATTCTTAGTGCTATAGTATAGTAGTTGTAGTATATCTTAAACTAAAAGAGTCCTGATTCTGCTAGTCTATATATTAGCTTCTTAATTAGCATATATATATCTGCTAGGTATTTGTCTATTATCTCCTTTAGCAGTTATACGATAATCTGCTAGACTAGAGTATCTTTTAACTGAATATATACTTGTATAATATCCTAGAGGATATACTTTATACTGAAAGTCTTTATTAGTAATAGGCCCAACGCAATTATCAGTCGTATACTTATCTATTATACAGTAGGTGCCTATATTAGGATACTATCCTTCCTATTGTTACTAAATCCTTGTATAATAAGCCTTAATTTCTTATATAGTTTCTCTTTATTGCCCTTTATCCCTTATACCATATGGGTACTGTAGATACGTTATCCTAGTTGATCTTATAGGCTAAATTTGATAAACTTAAAGATACTAGTAGCGACAAGATCGTTAATCTCCTTTATGTCCGATTCCTCGAACAGTACTCTAGGTATAATAATAATCCCTTTTTCCCGGAGTTTAGTTGCTAGTTATCTATCGTCCATCTCCTTCTTACTTAGAAAGACATTTATTGTATAATACTAGTCGTAGGTCTATAGCGAGAATCTAACTAGGGGTATTAGCTTAGATGGTTTTGCTAGGCATCTACGTCTATATATTGCTGGTGGTTCTTAGATAGATGCTATAGCCTTATTATTGTACGATATAGGTTGTCTGGCGTCCGTCTTCTTAGGTCTATTATACAGCTTAACGTAAGTCGCCCGGAATTACTATAGTCCAGTATTCCCTATAATTGTTATAGTTATATAGTCTATAGCTTCAATTCGGTATAGTCCTTCCTATCTAGCCTAGTTAGAACTATTAGGTTTCTCCTGCTATACTAGGACTTTACTTTATAGAGGGAGCGAAAGGATGTCCGAAATTTATAGTCTATTTTAGGTAACTATCGTACGATTAACATCTGATTCTACACGGAATTTATAAATCGCCTTTATAGCTTTTCATACTGCTGCTCCTTATTTAGCAATGTCCTTTAAAGGAGCTAAGTCGTATAACACTTATAGATATACGCTAAAAACAAGTAGTATTAGTACAATTCCTCTAGGTCTAGGCGTATCGTTTAATACCTTAACAGATATCTAGAGGATAGTATACTTATCTATATTATATCCTAGTTCTGCCTTTAGGATCTTATATACTTATTAAAGTAGGTAATACGCTCGTTCTATACTTCTAATTGCCTAATATACTTCGATAGGTACTGTATAACAGGTAATGCCGTTTAGTTAGGCTATATCTTGGAATTCTTCGGCAATAAAATTCGTACCCTAGTTATACAATAGGTAGTTAGGCAGTCCAAGATAAGTATAGATCTAGCACTTATATAGCGTATTCTAGATGTCTTTTACCGTTTTGCCCTTTAGAAAAATCGCTGCTTAAAATGCTGTTGTAGTATCAATAACATAAAGGGCTTTATCTCCTTCAAGCTATACAATATTAGTAATGATTTTGTAATTGAAATTGCAGTTGTCCTTTAGCTTAAATTTAAATTATACAGGCGCTAGATTGTAGAGTTAGCAATAATAATAGAAATCTTAGATCTTACTAAGGATATCTATTGTACGATTGTCAGTCTTTGATAAGTCCTTTAGCATATAATATAATCTATCTACTATAGGATGCCCGAATCGTCGATATAGTCGTTATAGCTGTCCTTTAGTTATATAGAGAACGTATTTACTTTTAGCAAGGTTAAAGAATAGGTAGCCCTATTTATAGACTATTAGAATCCTTGTTCTGTCTTATCGTATAATAACGTCTTCTATATTGTTATAGTACGCCTTTAGTTATATTATATCGTCCAAATAGAATAGAAAGGGCATATTAGATTCTATAATATAGTATGTTACTATACTGATCGAGTTCTCTACTATAATTGTGCCGATGGCTACCATATTCTAGCCGTCCCTAAATTTAATAGATAATAAGCCCGGCATCTAATTGATATCGATACCTTATTGCTGTATAAGTGCTATTACTTGGTTCTTACCGTACAATAAGATTCGCACAGTGCTGGTATCCTATAGCTACCCCTGATATTCTATATTATAGATGCTTGAAAGAATAAAATGTTTAGCGTTAACGAAACTTATCGTACGATATAGGTTGTTATCCGTTATCATATGGATAAATACTGTACTCTAGAGGAAATAGGTGCTGGTTTTTCATAGTTCGTTGTCGTTACTCGCTATAGCCTTAGAATCTTCACTATTAGAGCTACTAGTATCGGGTTAGTCGCCGTTATTATATATAGCGATGTATACTATAAGTAATTTATCTGTTATCCCTACTATAAGATAATACTTCTTTGCTTGTTCCTGTTCTTCCTTGCTATATATCTATAATTTGTATCCAGGGATCTTGCAGTTCGGTATCTAGTATATACCCAATATTATGTTCTTCTTATTATATAATAACTTCTTCTTATACTTATCGTACTTCCTGAATTATAAACTATCCCTTAAACAATACTAGTAGTTAGGCTTTAAGTAATTCTTCTAGGAATTGTAGTATCGTTGATATATATAGTTAGAGGATATTACGTCGGTTATAAAGCTTATCTGCTATATCTATACGGTATAGTACAATTTATGTAGTATAGCGAATAGTTGTTTTGCCATATCGACGTTATCCCTCTAAAGCCCTTCTTCTAATTCTTAGATTCCTTAACAGGCTTATACGACAGCTACCTTAAGTTAGTCGTTGCCCTGAAAAGTTGGATTTAGGTTTTATTAGACTAGAGTAAGTTTGTCGAACAGCGCGTCTAGGATTTCCAGCAGTTTCTTATCTCGGTTTTCGGCCTATATTATACGATAGGTAACTAAAGTCCATAGGTTATAGTACTTCTTTTTATTAATACTAGTATTAAAGTACTTATCTAGCATATTATATATCTTATCCTACTGTTGTCTAGGCCTAATATAATATAGAAAGTAATCTGCCGCTCGTCCTATAAGAATATCTAGGAAGATTATCGCATACTAGCTCTTGTTGATCTTAAGCTAGTGACATACATTGATAAACCATCGTATTTTATCAGCAAGTACATTATATAGTACGCCTAAATAGTTACGCATCTTATCCTACTACTTATAAAATACCAAAGTTCTCTTTTCATCTAACAATATCGTATATACAATGTATATTAGGGGAAGAGTATATAGATCGAATATTATAGAATAACTATCTAGCTATAGAGGTCCTAGGGTAGTCGGTATAGGTAGAGGTAGTACAGCAGGTAGTGCAGGAGGAGGTGGTTGTTATTCTTCTTCAGTCTTACGATAAGTCCTATAGTTAATGATCTTAAGAAGTCTCTCGATCTTTGTCTGTTTCTGAAAACAGAAACCCTTGTCGTTAAACAGGGCTGAGTTCGGCTAGGCATCGTACGAACCTAGTCGTCAGGGATATCTCCGAGTATACATATCCGGGTTCGATAGTAATGTCGTTGTACCACTGCCTAGTATCGACATACTTCTTCTATACATAGATCGGTATTATACTACCGCAAGCGATTTCCTTGTATATAGGATATTCGTCGGCTTCTGACTTCTCTGCTAGGTTAATGGTCGATATCTTAGCTAATTATAGTGTTATAAGTATCGAGTTATACAGTGTCTGTTGTATGATAGATGTCTGATGAATACTATTGTAGGTTTGACAGTATTATTAGGTAGATATAAGTTATATCTAGTAAGAGACCTAGTTCGTTCTCTTAATATAGAGGATCAGGTTGGTATACTCGATATAAGAACAGGTATTGTTCTCTAAATACTAAGTTATCAGGGTTATATAGTTGTATATAACTGCTGGATGTTGTACGACGATCGTACGATCTATCGGCTGATATCTACAGTTCTTCTTTCTTTAAGATTCCTCCTTATATATGCCGATTATAGAGGGAAGTTGAATAGAGGCGTTAGTACAAGATATAGCAATGATTCTTCTATTCCTAGTATATACTGCTATAGAACAGAATTGTTAACCTATATACGCTTATCTCTTTACGTTGCTAATCTATAATTCAATACTAAATTACTAATCAGTATTTGTAGCTCTTCGTACTAGTATATAGTAGTTTAGGTAGTCTATTCATTTATATCTATCTCTTCTAAGTATATAGGTAAAGAGATTTTAGCCTCTAATATATTCCCTTTATTGTACGGTAGATACTGTACGATGATCCCGGTCCGACCCGCATCGTCAGGTAGTTACCTGACGATCCACGTCGGCTAGGGTCCACCATATAGAGTCTGCAGTCCCAGCATATATAGCCCGCAGTTATGGCTAGTGTTCCAACAGTATAAATATAAAAATAGAAAAGCCTTTTAAAGCTATTTCTAGGCTATATAGTGGAATATATAGCTTAGTTAGCGGTATCTACAAAAGTGGGTCCACCCTGAGAATATAGCTATATATCTAGTAGTTCGAGAACTGAAATCCGTTTTGCCTAAGCTATAACCGTTAGAGCGCTATAGCTTATTTTGTACGTTTAATACCCCCTCTATTCTTCTGTTCCTTTATAAGCCTTAGAAAGCTATATATAGGTAAAGAATAGAAGAATCCTAAGAAATAAGAACGTAAGAGCAAAACTATTCTGTTAGACAAAGGGGTTATGCCCTTATATATATATAGGATAAACCCCTATTATATATAGAAAGAAGTAAGAATATATATAATATTAAAATCAAACCTATAACCTATTTAAAGGTATAGGTACTATAGCTTTAAAGCGTATAGTAGTATATAATATCTAAATATTCTATACCATAGCGACTGATAGATGCACTAGAGTATAGAAGGAGTAAAGGGCTTATAAACGCCTTTATCCTCTTATAGAGAAAACGATTTTTAGCACAGTTTTAAATTTTATACCCTTTTTTAATCCGTTCTTTCAGTAAGTTCTAGTAAGGAAATAACAGGTAGTCATATAGAGAATCCCCCTCTAAAGGAAAGTATACTACTAGTAATAGCCGGAGCCTATATTTTCCAAATATAGCTATACTATATACTAGAGTACTTCTAGACGTAGCTAGAGTAATATAGGCCTCCCTAACGCCGTAGGGAGCTGATGCCAGCACAAGGGCGCCTATAGAACTGTACTATAGTGGCTAGGACCTTATAAGCCTTTTAAGGCTATATAGAGGAATTAGGTGATTCCAGAGGGCTGTAAAGTAGCCGGTACTATTGACTGGTCTTATAAGCTAATCAGGCTAAGCCAGGCCTTCTATATATATAGTATAGAGTATATATATAGGGGTAAAGGGTAGCTTAGTAAAAAGCTCCCTTAGGTTGAAGGCCTAAAAGCCTAATATAAGACTGAAAGCCACTAACTAGTAGGGCTTTAGTAAGTCCGTCAGCCGGCATACACTTAGTATTAAGATATATAATAGGAACTATTTTAGCCTTAACCTGCTCTCTAAAGTACCGGAATTTCAGCAGGGTATGCTTAGTTCTAGCGTATAGCGCTGGGTTATTAGCCACCGTTATAGAGCCCTGATTATCTCTATAGAGAGTAATAGGGTAGTCTATAGGTCTGTGAAGTTCAGAAAATAGCCCTATAATCCACTGTACTTCGCGTATAGCCTCTGTAAGTCCATCAGTTTCAGCTTCTAGGGTGGAGAGAGCAATAGTAGTAGCTCTTTTCGTTTTCCAGCTAATAGGCCTACCGGCTAACTTATATAGATCGCCGTAGGTGGATTTACTAGTAGCCTTATCCCCTGTAAAATCAGAATCACTAAAGCCTATAGGGACTAGACTACTATTAATTATAGAAGTCCGGCTACTACCTTTACTATTTCTAGAATCTACTATAGTAGTAGAGGTAGTAGTTAGGGGCCTAGGCCCTTCCTTAGAGTGAAAGTCTCTACTAAGCTTAGTAGTTATATTACTACTATTACTAAGCTTAGGCCCTAGATCAGCTACTTTATTTCCGTTATAGCTAAAACAGATGCTATAGTCTTTAGTACTATTAAGATACTTAAAAAGATTTTTAGCAGCGTTCAAGTGTGATTTTGTAGGTCTATTTAAAGACCTAGAGAGCCACTATACGGCAAAGCTAATATCTACCCTAGTAAGGAGCATTTCATATATAGCTGTTCCTACTAGGCTTTGATAGAGCTTAATTTCCATAGAATTACACAGGTGGCTAGCAATATCTTCCTCTAGTTAAAGTTGACTTATTAGCCCCAGCTATAAGGGAATAGATATAGGCTTAGAATCGGCTAAGTTAAAGCGGCTAACCGCCTCTTCTATATACTATAACTGGTTAAGCCACAGGCGCCCATTAGGTCTATCCCTTATAATTTATACGCCTAGGAAATAGGCGGCAGGCCCTAAGTCTTCTATAGCGTAGACCTTATTAAGCTGTTTCTTTAAATCAGTTATATAGCCTATATTAGGCCCTATAAATAGACAGTTATCTATATAGGTAACGATAAAGTGGCAGGTTTTAGCATTATAGAAGACCCCTGGATCTGAAATAAGAGGGAGATAGCCTAGGCTCTTAAGTAAGATTTCAAGCTTATCTTGCCACCCTTTAGGGCTTTGTTTCAGACTGTATAACGCTTTAGATAGTTTAATAATATTAGAAGTAGAAGGATTATAGCTGTATTTCAGTAAAAGCTTATAAATAGCCTTATTAGAAGCTACTAGGTCTAATAGTCCTTCAGGGATTTCTATATATATTTCCTCTCTAAGAGCGCTATTAAGAAATGCCCCTATAAAGTCAGCTTGCTCTATTTCCTAGTCTAGAACAGCACCTATAGCTAGAAGTATACGCCAAGTAGGTAGTATACTAGTAGAGGCATAGGTTACAGTATAATCTAGGCCTTCTACCTGTATAAAGCCCCTAGCTACTAACCGAGATTTATACTTAATAGGCCTGTTTTTAGCGTCCTTTTTAACCTTAAGAACGTTTCGACAGGTAATAAGCTTACAGTTAGAAGGTAATAGACTCCTAGGTAGGAATTTAAAAACCCCTAGCTCTAATAACTGGATAGATTCCTTGGTAATAGCCTTTAACCACTTACTATGCTTATCTCTAGGTAGTTTTAAGACTTGCTTATAAGTAGTAGGCGTACTATCCTTAGATATTACCCTTTTTCGAGCCTTATAGACAAAAGACAGTATATAGCTACTAGTCTTAGCTAAAAGCTTATAGTAATCGAGCTGCATTTTATCCCCCTCTGAAATAAGATTACTATTATTAAGAGGTTCATTCGTCATAGGCTAATTAGGCGCTATAACCTTTATAGGCTTAGGTGCAAAAATAGGCTTTATAGTTTAGGGAAACGCCTCTGGTAATTCAGGCTTTCTAATAGATATAGTAGGCCTAGTAGACTCTACTATAACCGGATTTATAGGCTTATCCGGTAAGGGTTTATCTAATTTACTATCGGAAGAAGATTCGTAGGGTTCTAGCTTACTAGGTCCTATTTCTATACTAATAGGCTTTTTAGTATTAAGATTAGAAGGGTCTGGGCTGATAGCCCTCTCTAAATCTAGGTCTAGGTCTACTAATTCCCCCTTTAAAGCTGTATTATTAGTAGGCTGACTTAGTACTGTATTATCCTCTATGAACTTAACAGTAGAGGTTTTAAGTACTGCTCTTCTAGACGGTATATATACTAGGTAGGTCTTAGAACCTAATACCGCTAGTAATTTACACTCTTCCGTTCTCAAGGTGAATTTTAACGATTTAGACTGTTTTTCTAGAGGTATAATAGCCTCTCCTTTAGCACCTATAGCCCTATAGCGCTCTAGGTTAGGTATATGTGGAATACCAGGCTCTAGCTTGTCAAATAGCGCCTAGAAAGGAGTAGTTTCCTTATTAGTTATAGCAGTACTATTAACTAATTCCACTATAGCCTCTAGTATAAAGCACTATAAATACTAGGGTAAAGCGCTACTAAGAATAGTACACCTTATACGGTCTAGTATAACTCTAACTGATCGTTCCACTTAGCCGTTCTGCTCGTGGATATAGGGGGCAGAAGTGCTAAATTTAATACCTCTTTTAGCTAACCAAGTAGTTAATAAATCAGTTATTTCAGTGCCTCTGTCGAAGTGGAATTTAGTAGGATATCTACCAAAACCATTCCTTAGACCCCTAAAAAAGCCCTTAATAGCGTTAGCTACTATGGGGCCTGATTTATTAGGTAGGTTAAAAACCTACCTATACCTACTTTTACGGTCAACTAGAAGTAAGACTATAGGGTTTCTATTATAAGGCCTAGGCCTAATTTTAACAGTATCGCCCTCTATTACGTCTAAGACCTTAGGTAGGTCAGGTATTAAAGCCTTACTAACCCTTCTTACTGCTCTACCTCGATTACAGCTAGAGCAGTGAAAATCAGCTTCCTTTATTTTATCAAAATTAGGCAGCCCTTGAGTAATACTAGAGGTCTTTTTCAAAAGACGCAGGCCTATATGGCCTAGCCTAACGTGCCACGATTTAGCTAAATTAAGTAGATTATAGTAATCTCGCTGACCTATATTAGGCTCTTTTAAAGTTGGGCTAGATATAGCCTTTTCTACTTCATTCCCCTCTATAACTAGCTCTCTTAGTATACGGGGCAGGTCTCTAGTGCCAGTTAAGGGCTCAGGCTCCCTAGTCTTACAGGGACTTTGACAGGGGGCCTGGGCAGTGGCTAAGGGCTCTATAGGCCTATGGGGCCTTTTCCCCCTTAAAGAAGGTCCTATACCTTCTAAAGTAGTACCCTTAGCCGGAGAATTCCTTAGCTTATAGCGCTTATGAGGCTCTATAGCTTCGGATACTATAGTATCCTCTATAATAGGTCTATAGTCTTCCTTTCTAATAGAATTAGAAGGAATTTCCACTACTATCTTATTACGCTGTAGCTCTATACTTTTAGTAGTATGACTAGAAAGGCCTAAAGGAAAAGCAAAATTTGTATGTAATATAGGCTTAGAGCTGCCTTTAAGGTCAAGAAAAAATCCTGATTTCTTAAAGTCTAGTATAGCTATATAGCGTCTATTACCCTTGTAAAGGGTTTCCTTTATAAGGCAACCTCCCGAATTATAGTGCCTCACCCTACTAACAATATTTATATCAATATTAGGATCGAGAAGTTGACCGACATCAAACATACGAAAACGAGTTTTTGGTCAATACCACACCAAATCGCGTGCAACTACATCCATTCGAACCGTCCGATTAAGGACATAACGCCCGTCAATTTTCGCTGTAGTACTGTCGGTTGCGCGATAGCCCTAGGCGTGCGAAAATGTAGAAAATGGCAAGCCTAGCTACCCTTTTGCAACTGCAATTTCCTTGCGTATAGGCTAATAAGGCTCTGCGCTCTAGTAACCCTGCCCTACCTATAGCTAACAACAATAATAACAACCCTCTAAGCTACCCCTTAAGCTAGCCCCTAAGTACGGACTACTAACCTCTAAGTACAGACTACCTAAACGGCAATATAGAAATGGAAGACCGCTAAACTACTACTATCGCCTCTACTACTACTAAGGAGACTGCTATAGGTACTATAACTATAGCACCTATAGTACCTAGCTCTAGCGCCCCCCCTACTATCAACGCCCCTATAATTAGCGCCCTCCCCTTAACCAACGTCTTTGCCCCTTTTCTTAAGGGCCTAAACGGCAGTTAGCATGCCCTAGCCCCGGCCCCTTTTAGCTAGAAAACCTTGAAAAAACAGGGGAAAAAACCGGAAAAAAATACAGGAAAAGAAGGAAGCAACAACAATGCTACCAAGGCCGGCTATATCACCCTAACAACTAAGAAAACCGCCTAGGCTGCTCTTAGCCCCCCTAAGCTTGCCTTTACGCTCTCTAGCCTTCTAGACTGGATAATTAGCCTAGCTAAAGATAGTACTAACTTCTATAGTATAGTAGAGGCAACTACTAAAGCCAGGTAAATTGCCCTTATAGCCTTGCTCTAGGACCTGCCTAAAGAAGCCCTAGCTATAACAGTAGTAGCTCTAGTACCCTAGAACCGCCCTACTACCTTAGCAACGCCTAAACCATAGTACTAGCAACAACCTTAATAGCCTAGCTACTACTAGCAGTAACAATAGCAGTAATAGTAGTAACAGCCGAGCTACTTCTAGCCTATAGCCCCTACCTAGGCTAATATAGCTAGTAAGCTAATAGCTAGTAAGGTAACTAGGCCTAGCCTTAAGCGCTAGGTACTTATCCGACTAGGCTTAGCCTAATAACAAGTACTTGCTAAATCTGCCCTAAAGATAGTATAGGCTATATAATAGGCCTTTAGCCTAGCAGTTTAGAGGGTTTAGACGCTCTCTAGCAGTAACCTCCTTCTAGTTATAGAGAATATAGAGATAAAGAAGAGCCTGGAAAGCAATACTGCCTAGATTACAAGGACCTTTAGCGAAAAGGCCTCCTTATATATAACAACCTAGACAGTAGCAGTTAAGGGCCTTACAGTCTATAACTAGGTTATAGAAGAAGGCCTACTAAAAGAAGCTAAAAAACAATACCCTATGGCAGTTAGGGTAAAGGTCTGGCACCCTTAAAGGCTAGAACGGACTAGGGTTAAGGTACTAATAGCCTTTACCTCCCTAAAGGCAGCCTAGAAGGCCTATAAAGAGGGGGTCTTTTAGAGCTACTAAGCCCTAGAAGCAGAGCTCTAGATCGACAAGGCTAAGCCTATCTAGTACCTAAGGTACTGGAAATAAGGCTATAGGGCTAAGGTATGCCAGAGCAGAGGAGAGATCTACTATAACTGCAGCGCTAATAGCTATACTACGCTAGAAGCCCCTACCTACTCTAGGGCACCCTACTGCCGCAACTACCACTAAGCTTACTATGCCTGCTTAGAGGCCTGCCCCTGCCTAAAAGAGGTATAGGCATAGGCTAAGGGATACCTACGTTCTAGGCCTAAGGCCTTTAACGTTAACCAACTACCCCTATACCAGTACTAATAGCAATAGCAACAACAATAATAATAGCAGCAATACCCTTAGTAGGCCCTATCATAAGAGGAGGGAGAGGAAGGCTATACTATAGTCTTAGGGAAGAGACAGAGGGGCCAACCAACAGTATTAAGAGGGTTAACCTCTAACCAGAGTACAATTACCGCCTACTTTAGCCACCTAAGCAGCTAAACCCCCCCCTCTTCTATACTAACTATAAGCCCTAAAGGGGCTACTAGACCTACTAGAACCCTAGAGCCTATAAGAGCCCCTAGACCCCTAGATACTAGACCTAGACTGGACTTAGATACTAGACTAACTAACGCTACTACTACTATATAACAACTATAGCCAACTATATAGCTAGAGGAGATAGAAATATAAAGGTATGTCTCTAGAACATATAGGGCTTAAGGGAAGTACAGAAAGTATTACTTTCTATAGTAAAAGAAGAAATACTTACTATATAAGAGCCCTAGATTAATAGGCAGGTATAGCACTCTACCTACTGCCCTAGATCAGCCCCCTACTACCTTATTTTCACCTTTAATAGACAGGCCTTACTTTATATCTATAAATCACTCCTACTAGTAATATAGACTTACAGCTCTAGCCTAGACTGGGCTAGGGCTACTATATAGACTAAGAACAGCCCCTTTACAGTCTGGTCCCTATATAACAACCCCTAACCCCAGACTGGCTCAACCCCCCTTATAGAAGAAATAAGAGGGAAGATTAATGCCTACCTAGGCCTTTACCTTCTAGCAGAGGACTTTAACCTTTACCACCCCCTTTAGAACCAATATAACCGCTTTAGCCCTAGGTTAGAAGACCTACTACTATTAATAGCAGAATAGGGGCTTACCCTCCGCACCCCCTACAGCACTATAACTAGGGTGCTATAGAGGAGCCAAGTAGGCAGGGCCTCTACTATTAACCACTTCTAACTTAGTAGCAGCCTTACCTACTCCTATACTAGCTTAGATATACATTTACGCTTAGACTACTACCCCTAGGTACTAGATATCGACCTAGAGACTATAGAAACCCTACTACCACCCCTCTGATTCTAGTAGAAGAAGATGGATAAAGAGGGGGTAGTAAGAGAGGCCAGCTCCCTAATATATAATATAGGGGGCTATAGATATCTATTACACCTCTCTAACCCAGCCGAGCTCTAGGAGGCCTATAGGCAACTATCAGAGGAACTCCAGCGTATTGCTAGGGCTATAACCCCTAAAGGAACCCTAGTAACTACTAGAAGGAAGAGCGCCCCCTAGTAGAGCAACGAAATCTACTAGGTAGTCAAGGAGAGAAAAAGGGCAGAAAGATAGCTCTAATGCTCCCCTAGTAACCAGGCCCTCCTTACCGCCTATAAGTCAGCCCAAAGGAAACAAACAAAGGCTATAAGAGAGAGTAAAAGAAAGACCTAGAGGGCTTTTCTACAAGAGGCTAGAGAAAAACCAGAAAAGCTCTAGCAACTAGAAAGATAGGCTAGGCTATGAAGTACTACCGCCCCCCCCCCCTTTTAAGCTACTAACCTTCGGACAAGCCAGTACCTTCTAGGAGAAGGTAGAGGCCCTTTCAGCACGCTTCTTCCCCCCTTCCTCCTAAGAGAATAGCCCGGAGGAACCCCTAATAGGCCCGAGGCTACTGGTTAGCTAGACGGTTAGGCCGGACGATATAAAGGAGGCTATTAAAACAATAAAACCCTAGAAAGTACTAGGACCTGATAAACTCCCTATAGGCTTTCTAAAGGCCTGTGGCGACCCCTTATATAAGGCCCTTACTATACTAGCCTTAAAATCCTTCCTCTATGGCTTTTATCTATAGGAATATAAGGAAGCGGTTACTATTGTCCTTCCTAAACCAGGAAAATAGCTAGATACCTATAACACCCCTAGAGGCTACTGCTCTATAGCCCTACTTAACTGTATCAGCAAGGTCCTAGAGAAAGTTATAGGGACTAAAATAAAGGACATAACTAAGGCTTTTAAGCTAATTCCAGCAACGTAATAGGGCTACTACCGCTATAAATCTACCGAATCGGCTATATACCTCCTTATAGCTTAGATCTAGGAGGTATAGAAGTATAAAGCCAGGGCCTCCCTTCTATAGCTAGACCTATTAGGGTATTTCGACAGCATCCCTTATAGCAGGCTCCTAGCTATACTAGACTAGCTAGGGCTACCTACCTAGCTACTAACCTAGCTAAAGGAATTCCTCTCTTCTAGGACTACCAGCCTCCTATTTAACGGCTAACAAAGCCAGTAAATCCCAGTACTAACAGGAGTACCCTAAGGCTTACTACTTTTACCAATCCTCTTAGTCCTATACCTCTGCCCCCTATACGAAAGGCTAGAGAGAAAATACCTTACTATCTCTACTATAGGCTATATAGACAATACTAACCTACTAGCCTTCGGCAAAGAGGCTATAACAACGGTTAGATAGCTAGAAGAGGCCTGGAAAGAGTGCCTAGACTAGGCAACAACCGCTGGAGTTACCTTCTTAGCAGTAAAGAGCGAGCTTATACACTTCCCCCCTAGAAGGAGGCCCTAGACCGACCCTATAAACCTAGGACTAATAGGGGACTCCCCCCTATAACTAGCTAAAGAAGCCCGTTTTCTAGGAGTCTAGCTAGACCCTAAGCTTACCTAGAAGGCTCACGCCAATACCCTACGGCAGAAGCTAAAAATACAGTCCCTTGCTATTACTAGGCTAGCTAGAAAGACCTAGAGACCTAGAATCGAAAAGACTAGGCTCCTATATACAGCGGTAGTAAGGCTAGTCCTAGCCTACGTAGCCTTGGCCTAGCATACCCCTATACCTATAATACCAAACAAGCCACAGGGTATAACTAGAGGCCTACTAGTAGCCGAAAACGAGGCCCTAAGAAGGGTTATAGGAGCCTATAAAAGGACACTAGTCCGAAGCCTCTACTATAAGGCTAACGTCCCCCCCCTTAACCTCTACCTTAACGCCCTCTCCTTCTCCAGCCAGGCTAGAATAAATAGGGCTATAGGAAAAGAGGTAGCCAAGCAGAAGAAAGCCCTACGCCTTACCCTTAGAAATAGGACCCCTAGGACCAGCCTCCCTCTAGAAGGGCATACAAAGCAAGAAAGAAAAAAGGAGGTAACAGCCTAGTAGTACTACCAATAACTAAGGAAAGCTATTAACGAGGAACCCCTCTATACTGCCTAGAAGGATCGCTATCTATAGAAGGCTAGGGCCTCTAGTCACAACCCCTATACAGAGAACCTCTTAGAGAAATCAGCTAAGGCTACCTTCTAAGAGGAGAACCTAGCTAAGGCCTTTAAGAAGGCCTTCCAAAGACGCCACTATAACCTCTCTAAGGCTAAGAGCTTGCTGCTAATACAGGCCCATATAGGGAAGATAGGCCTAAGAGGATTCCTATATACCTATAAGGTACCTAGGGTTAATAACCCTCTCTGCTACTGCCACCTGGCTATAGAGGACATCCGACATATATTCGATAGTTACCCGGCCTACCCTTCGGCCTCCTTTAAGGAGAGGGAAAGAGGGGATATACATAGCTTTCTCTATAGACTTAAAAAAGGGGGCAGCAACGCTGTACGCCCCCTAGTTCGCCATATTGCCACTAGGCTACCAGAATACTCTATTGCTTAGAGGCTAGGAGCGGTCTAGCCTATACCCCTTTAGGCAGTATGTTTTCATACTCCTAAAGGGGCAGTATCTACTCTGGTAAAGATTGGCCTACCCCCTATTACACCCCCCATTTTTCCTATATACAGTTATAGGTTTTTCACCCGTTATACGGTTTTCCTATAGCACTAGTTCAGCCTACCTAGATATCCCCTACGGGGATCAGATAGCGTAATAGAATCTATCTATATCAATATTAGGTAGGTATAAAACTTTATTTAATACTAATTTAGTATAGGTAGGGGGGGCCTTTCTAGATAATACTTCTAGTGTAATAGAACCTATACTAGCTAGGCTTATAGGGCTATTTCCAGTGTTAATAGGGCGTAACTGGCCTGTGTTAGGCGTAAAGGTAGTAAACTGCTCTTTACTATTACTGATATGGTTTGTAGATCCTGTATTGTATAGCCAACTATTATAAAGAGCGGGGTCTCTAGGGCGTCTTCTAGGCTGATTATCTTTATATTTTGCCTTGTTATTAGAAGAGGTTTTTAGGCCTTTTCCTTTAAAGTCCTTACGCTTCTTATACCCTTTTAACGCCAATAGCTATGCTCATTGGGTATTAGAATCGCTAGAAGAACTAGAATTGGAACTAAAGTCGGATTCCTCTTCTTCTTCTATAGCTAGGTTATAGGACCCTAGTATAAAGGAGGCTTATTTAGCACTTTTAGTACTATAATTCTGCCCTTTAATATTATAACTAGCCTTCTTCTTACCCTTTTTCTTATTTTTGCCCTTCTTACTAGGGTTAGAATTTGAATTAGGGGTTGAATTAGAGCTATTAGCCATGTAAGCTGCTCTACACGCCTCTATAGCCGGGTTCCTAGATTCTTCTATAATTTCAGCCATTAGATATTCTATATTAAGGCTAGAGGCTGTAAGGCCTAGCATTCTAGCCTGTCTTATAGAGCTCTTTTGACGTGATACCCAGCTAGGAAACTTAGATTCTAGAGCCTTAAAATACTAATTTAGTATTAAAGAGGGATCTATATCTATACTAGCTATAGTCAGCTTAGCAAGATAGCCGTTAAATTCAGCGTTAAAAGCTGATAAGCCTTTTCTATAGGTACTAAAGGTAAGGGCATGGAATTCGTTATAGACGTTCTTCTTTTTAGACTCTATAGGTCAGCTATACTGCCTAACAAGCAGCTTCAAGGCCTTAGAAGGTATATGAATCTACGATATAGCGGCCCTAGGGCTACTAGATAAGCTATCGCGTAGAAGCATTAAAAGAACAGCTTGATCAGAGTTACTATAAGTGTTAGATATATTAGGGTTTTCTAAAAAATTAGATATCCCTAACGCTCTTAACACTATACTTAAAGCTTGAATCCACTATTCAAAATTGCTTTTCCCGCTAAGCTTACTATCGTCCGGTATAGTTTAGGCCTTTTTAGAAAGCTCCTTTACTATACTACTAGTAATAGTATCCTTAAAGCCTTTCATAGACCCTATATCTATAGGGGGGTCTAAATTACTAGTAGCTGTATTATCTATAGCCGGCCCTAGATAGGGCTCTTTCCTAGAGGGATGTGGAGGAGAATCTAAATCCATAGTGCCGTTAAAAGGATCAAATCTAGGACTATAGCTAGGTTCCAGTAGTAGCAGCCGCAGCGTTACTACTATTAGTTAAAGAAGCTAAAGTAGAAGATATATTCTTTATAGCGCTAACGCTATCCTCGACAGAGGCTTTTAGGGTATTTAGACTTAAAAGTAGTGTTTTTATATTACTAGATTGGCTAGCTATAACTTGCTCATGAGATTTTATTTACTGTTTTAGGACATTTATAACCTCGCTATAGTCTTTGCTATCTTCCTTACCTTCTGATAGGGTTCGTATAGGTGGTAGAGGCCTAGAAGATTGCCCTGGATCAGCTGGGTTACTAGCCCTTTTAGGCGCTATACCCTTCCCTTTAGCTTGATCCGCTATTATAAATAGGCTTCTATTTACTTCATAGTACTAGCTAAAGCACTTAATTAGCTTCCAGTTTACTAAAGCTAATTAGCTAGCTTACTAATTATAGTAGTGATTTTCTAGCCAAGTCTTAGCGCTTAGTAGGTTTATAGCGCTGTCTACTTGGTACTTAGTAGGGCTTTCTAGTAGAAATTCTAAACTAGGCTCTAAGATAGGGACTAGAGACTTCGACGTAGGGACTTAACTACCGCCTATAGATATATCTATAGAAAGGGCTCTATAGTAGGGAAATATAGGTCTTTAGCGCTAGAAATTCTAAAACGCTAGCCTTTCTACTTTTAGCTATAAGTAGAAAGGTCTTTTAGTATAGGTAAGTATACTAGCCTAAATGTATAAGAGCCCCAAATGCTCGTCAATACTATAGGACTTAGATTTCTTAGCGATTTCTCCTTCTAGATTTTCAGGCTTTTTAGTCCTTAAATAGCCTTTAATAAGGTGTAATATATAGCTTTTTAGGGCTAATATAGTACTATATTTTCAGCTATAAGAGGCTTAAATAGCCCTATATATAGGTAGAGGTAGCGCTTTGAAATTGGACTCCAACGATAACTATCCCACAGGCTATCCGGGCTTATATAACCTATTAGAATGGGTAATCCTATATAAGGATCTTTAACTACTATAGCCTACTAGTAGTAGTCGTATAGGGTATATAGGGGCAGCAACAGCGTTTATATAGCCTAAATAGCACTTCCTAGGTATGTGCTAATATAGTAAAGTAGGGCCCTTTACTGTATTCCCTCTATAAAAGTCCTTATATAACGGTATAGTTATAGGCTATAGCGCTATATTATAGGGGCTTTAAGCTTATATATCACGGCTTTCAGTGGGTCTTATAGGCCTATAAGGCTTATAGTTGTAGGTAACGTATAATTTGATTTCTAGTCCAGTAGGTAAGGCTTCGCAATTTCCTTCCCTACATATACCCTCCGGGACCGTTCCTGCCTTCTATACGGCAGGAGCGCCTTAGTAGGTGCATAGCGCCTTCCTGAAAAACCAAATAAGCTGGCGATTTTAAATAATCGACTTACGGCTACCTAAGCTGTAGGGTAAGCTGCACGACTTTTCCTATAAGTTCTGTTTTCGCTCCTGTGGTGCAGAGTAGGTATAGGGTAGGTAGGTGACCTAGTAGAAGAGCCTTTTAAGGCTATTTCTAGCGCTTATACAGCCTAAGGAGGCTGTCTCTATAAAAGTGGGGCATAAATCTAAAAATAGAAAAGCCTTTTAAAGCTATTTCTAGGCTATATAGTGGAATATATAGCTTAGTTAGCGGTATCTACAAAAGTGGGTCCACCCTCAGAATATAGCAATATATCTAGTAGTTCGAGAACTGAAATCCGTTTTGCCTAAGCTATAACCGTTAGAGCGCTATAGCTTATTTTGTACGTTTACCATAACTTGCTCTTCCTCTAGCTAGGTATAAGTATAGCTTAGTATAGAGAGAGAGTTGAAAAAGGGTTTGAAAGCCTTATTATACTTAGCCTTATAATTACACTTCTATTAGAGATAAGGAGGGTAGAACTCAGTATTATATACCTTATAAAGCGCTTAAACAAGGTAGAAAAGGGCGCCTTCCTTACAGGACTTTATTGCTAGAACTAGGTTAATCTGGTATAGGTCGTAAGGTAGGTCTTCTCTATGAATTTTCTAGCTAAGGTAAGTGTTTGCCCTAAATATATATCTAAGCCTAAGTTTATTGTCAGTCTCTATTAGATTATACAAGCTGATATGGTACTGTTAACTATACTAGTAGTAATAGATCCCTTTAAAAGCCTTATACCTTTAATCAATATTAGAGTAAAAAGGCCTACTAGTATAACTATTAACTTTACCCGGCTCTATATTCTAAAACAAAGTATACGTTATAAGTAGAGGAAGATCGACCTATTTATCTAGACAGAGGTAGTAGTATTAGGGTTTATAATACCCTTTCTATTTAGCTATATCTTGTTCTTCTCTTAGGTATACTACCTGATTAACGTTAGTTGTAAAGCTTAGTAAGTCGTTTAGCTTATCTCTTAGGCGTATAACCGATTTTACCATGGGTCTATTTCGTTTAGTAAGATTCTAAGTAAGGCTATCTAATTTTATAGGTCTTAAACAGCTTTCTTAGTTACCTTATTACCTTACTTCTATAAAAGGTTAATAGTATAAAGCTTTATTACTGTCTTTTAGGTATTAGTAAGTTGATTAAACTATATTTTCTTAACTATTAGCAGCTTTAGGATAATCTTAACCAGTTCCTAGCTAGTACTCTCTTGATTAGAGAACAAGACCCGGTTTTTACTTACCTAAGCGGACTTAGGCGACTTAAGTAAGAGGTTTTAAGAAGAGATAAAAGAAGAAGGCTTTTCGACTTTAGTTAAAAGGAGATTAGTCTCTCTACTATTATTATCACTCTTATCTATATAGATATTTTAGCTTAGTAGTTTAATCCAAGTTAGCGCTCCTTAGTAGATAAATACTTTAAACAGAACCGTTAATACTAGGGATTGGAAGTCGTCCTAAGTAGCTTTATATAAGTCTAATATAGGCGTAGTACCTCTAAGGCAGTATCCTTAAACAAGTAAATATTAGCAATCCTTAGGCAACTTTTCCTAAAAGCATTAAAGGGCATCTTTCTAAATAAGGTCTAATTTAGCAGTTAGTATCTAGGTAATTAAAGCGTTAAGTTCTTCTAAAGCCTATTTAATCTATAGCGCTAAGACGTTCGAGATAGTATACTTATAGAAGTAGTTAAGCTACTTAATAGGGTCCTTTAACGCCTTAAGGTTAAAAGCCCTTTAATACTTAAGTATTATCCTATAGAGTTCTTACTATATCGTTACTCTCTTATCCTTAATTATAGAGGTAACCTTATAATATCGGTTAGAATTATACTACCTCTTCTACTAGGTAAACTTCTTAATGTCGGTCGCTATACTACAGTCCTTATAAGCATCGTTAAAAGCCTATAAGTAATCTGTAATATTAGCGCTATAAAATTGTCTATTAAGCCCTTTAGACTAAATAGATAGAAAGCTAATACTCTATATAGGATTTACCAATAAAGAGCGTTGGTTAATATTCTAACTATAGTACCTAACTAGTCCTAGTTACTAGTATCTATTTCTATTATACTATTAGAGAATAGTAGTAGGAAAGATTCTACTTAAGGAGGAACTAGAGGAGAAAGGTCTTAAAAGGAAAAAGGGGCTTTAGCTTTATAAAGCTAGTTTCTAGTAGAGTCTATCGTCTAATTAGATAAGTCTTATAATCCTGCTATTAAAAGAGTAGAGTTGCCTATAAGTCTGCAAAGTCGATGGATTTCTCTCCTTAAAAAGATATACTCTAGGAAATCCTATTAGATAAGGCTTTTACTTATAAGTAACTAAGTAGAAGGTTAATATATAATTATACTAGGTAGTAAAATATCGATACTTAGTCTAGCCGAATATACTACGGACTTAAGGTCTCTAAAAGAAGTTAGAAAAGTACTAAGGAGTATATTAATAGGTAATAGATATAAAGTACAGTTATTGTTCTCCTGATTAGACAAGCCTTAGTTTTGTTAATATAAGGAGCTACTAGTAGCTTCTATTAATTTATTAATAGACTTTTTATAGGGGGAATTTAGAAGGGATTAGATTATAAGATAGAGGAGAGATATAGGGCAAGAGAGGTAGAATATAGTCCGCTTTTATAGTATAATTACGGTAATATTATACCTACCCTACCTTTATAAAACATCGCTTATACCTAGTTCCTACCTAGTATAAACTCCTTCTCCCTCTATTATAAAATCAAATGTATCTAACTCTTTAAAAAACTTATATCAAATAGATCTATAGCTTAGTCTATCTCCTTACTATAGACTTAATTATTTAAGCCCTATACTATATACTTCTACTAGATAGGAAGTAAGCAATACTTGTTTTGCTAGTTTAGATATATATTACCAAGATACCTTAGATATACTCAGTTACGTTTCTCCCCTATCTAAAGGATAAAGGAGGTAGTCCTGAAAATATAACTAAAAGCCTAATACTAGAGCTACCCTAACTTAACTTTCCTACTACCCTTACCCCTTGTTATATACCCTAGGTATAGTAATTGTACGAATTATCGTTGCTATATAGGGGTACTACTTCTAGATAGGTACTAAGATAACGCCTTTGTCCAGATTAAGACTAACTAGCTAATACTAGCTAGTTAACCTAAGAAGCTAGAACGAAAAGGACTCTACAATGTCTATAACCCTGGTATATATAGAGGTAGCAAAGCAATACTAGATAGTAAGCCAAGCCTAATCGTTTAGTAATATAGCCTAACCTAAGATAACTCCTCTTGTTTTAACTAAGGGTTTATAATGCTAAAACAAGTTAGGACAGCTAGCTACTTATCTAGATAGAGGGGAAAATTAAAGATAAGGCTACGTTCCTAAGTTATAAGTAAGGTCTATATATCTAGCACTAGTATCAAAATCTTCTTTAGATATAGGAAACCTCTTTACTAAGCTCTAATCCTTATATAGTTACTAATACTAGAAATATTAAATAAGGGGGAAAAGAACTAAAGATAAAAGTTATATAAGTTATATCTAGAGGAGACTCTTATAGCTGATATACCTAATAGAACAAGAGAGGGGGGGTTTAAGTACTTCCCTACCCCTTTCGTTTGATATAAGGTATATCTACTAGACTACTTAGATAACCGAGTTTCTAGGATAGCTAAGATTATACTTATCTTAAGCTTAACCGATATATTAGGTCTTAAACCGTTATATAACCTACGACTAATATAACTGTTATACTAAGTAAGATTGTCGTTATCTCATTAGAGGTTAGAGGCCTAGAAACACCGGTCTAAGTCGTTAGAGTAGAAAAGTCAAAATAGTTGTCCTATTAATACTATACTATAGAGTTATCTAGCTAACGGTCGATAGGTTATCCTTGTTAATAGCAAGACAACCCTAATATAAGTAAGGCCTGCTTATATATGTCGGAGCCCTTGCTTAGTTTATTCCTAGCTAAGCCCCTATATAAAACAGAGCAGTAGATCTACGAGAAAGTAGGAGCAGCTATCTAAAGGTAGTAGGCAGCTATATATCGAACAGCTGTCCAGATAAGAGGATAAGAGGTATATACATACTAAGGCTATAGTCTCCTTAATTAGGGGAGACTAAGGTAGACAGGTATAATAGAACTAAGTAAATAGGCTAAAGTAGCCTAAAGGCAAAAAAGTAGATGGAATATCTAAATGGGTAAAATGTAACTATATAACTATAATAATTAGGTAATGATTGATTGATATCTATAAACATAGGAAGGAAAGCTAGCTTCTTATACTATTGTCCTTCTTATACTACCAATTCGCAATCTTATTATTAGCCTAGAATAAGATAAGGGGTGGAAAAGAAAGACCAGCCTTGTTCACCTACTCTACTATATAACAGAAGAGAAAGTGGACACGGGTCTCCTCTGAACAGAGGGAGAAGAAGAAGAAAAACAAGTGGCGGCTAGTCATGCACTAGCTACGCCGATCCAATATAGAGCGTAATCAAGTACTAGAGGTATTCCTTTAGAGGATACAATCTTTAGGCTTCCTTTACTAAGGATATTAATAGTAGATCCATTAGTAAGCCCTACTATTTTAGGGCCAGCTATATAGGAAGTAAAGTTAGATTTGTTAAAACTAATATAACGGTCCATACTAGAATCTAGCTAGGTTTTATTATTAATCTTATTACTATTAACTATCTTAATCCCGGGTTTCTTTCCCTTCCTATTATCTTTGCCTTTAGCCTTAGCGTTATAGCTATACTACTTGCTATGGTACTCCTCCTCTAGGTATCCCTTCTTTTTATAGAAGGCATACTCTTTAAGCTACTTATTGCTCCTTCTCTTTTTGGTAGGAGGTTCTTAGGCTGCTCTTTTATAGAGGCTTTCTATTATCTCTATAAGATTTTCGTCCTTAAAGGTATAAGCAAGGTCTTTATCAATCTTATTAATCTTATTAAGAAGAAGGACTTGCTATACCTTGGCCAGGCTCCTAGTAACCGGAATATCTATAGCTTATATCTACTTAAGCCTATTTTCTATATCTATAGTAAGGGTGGCAAGAGTCTTATAATTAGAGAGCTATAGGAAGCTTATAATAATCCTTAACTAGAAGACCTTAGTTCGTAGCTTAGTCTTCTCTAGTATCTCTATTAGTAGTACCTAAGAAGAGGCTCCCCTATTTAGGGATATCCTCTTTAGTGCTAGTTCCTTAATTTTCTTTTCCTAGAATGCTCTCTAGACGTTAATTATAGAGTATAACTCTAGGTTGTTAATATTCAAGAACGTAGCTAAGCTGCTTATAATTAAGAGAAAGCACTAAAGGGCTTTATACTATATTATACTATCAACCGACATCAAACATACGAAAACGGGTTTTTGGTCAAAACCACACCAAATCGCGTATAACCACATTCATTCAAACCGTCCATTTAAGGAAACAACGCCCGCCAAATTTAGCTGCAGCGCTGTCCGCCGTTCGACGGTACTATGGTCAGATTCCAACCGTACGATATAGTCGACCATAGCGAGGAATTTGCAACGTAGGCGCACGGGCCCTGTTTTCACGTGCCTCGACCCCAACCCCGACCCTAACCCTGCTACCGCCGCTGCCGCCCCTAACCCCTAAGTTAACAAACGAGCCCCTAAACGTACGGACTACAGCTTCTCGGTATACCTCTCTAGCATTACCCCTACTACTACTACTACTTTAGCCACTTCTACCAACCCTATCACGACCACCACTGCTACTAGGCCCAGCGATATACCGTTCGATAGCCCTTTTCAAGGACTTTCCAACAGTCAACACGCTACCGTCGCTACCACAGCTACCCAGGGCCCTTTAACGAAGAAGGAAGAGAAGGAAAAGGAAAAGCCACTACTACCTATTAAACGTACAAAATAAGCTATAGCGCTCTAACGGTTATAGCTTACGCAAAACGGATTTCAGTTCTCGAACTACTAGATATATAGCTATATTCTAAGGGTGGACCACTTTTGTGGATACCGCTGACTAAGCTATATATACCACTATATAGCCTAGAAATAGCTTTAAAAGGCTTTTCTATTTTTAGATTTATGCCCTACTTTTGTAGAGACAGCCCCCTTAGGCTGTATAAGCGCTAGAAATAGCCTTAAAAGGCTCTTCTACTAGGTCACCTACCTACCCTATACCTACCCTGCACTGAAAGCAGGGAAAACAGAACTTATAGGAAAAGTCGTACGGCTTACCCTGCACCTTAGGTAGCCGTGAGTCGATTATTTAAAATCGCCAGCTTATTTGGTTTTTCGGGAAGGTGCCATGTACCTACTAAGGCGCTCCTACTGTGCGGGAGGCAGGAACGGTCCTGGAGGGTATATATAGGAAAGGAAATTGCAAAGCCTTACCTACTAGACTAGAAATTAAATTACTACATGACCTATAACTAGAAGCCTTATAGGCTATAAGACACACTGAAACCCGTGATATATAAGCTTAAAGCCCCTATAATATAGCGCTTTAGCCTATAACTATACTGTTATATAAGGACTTTTATAGAGGGAATACAGTAAAGGGCCCTACTTTACTATATTAGCACATACCTAGGAAGTGCTATTTAGGCCATATCAACGCTGTTGCTGCCCCTACATACCCTATACGACTACTACTAGTAGGCTATAGTGGTTATAGATCCTTATATAGGATTACCCATTCTAATACTACCTACTACCCTTGCCCTTACCTTCTCTAGCTTGATGGACTAGATAGTTAGCCTCTTAGTCAATAGCCCTGCCTTTGAGGAGATTGCCGAATATACAGGGCTAGCTAGAAAGCTAGCTCTAACGTAAATACTAAAAGAGGAGGAAAAGAAAACGGCAATTCCAATCTTTCCCTCCTTTACCAGCTAGGCTCCAAAGTAAAAGAAGCAACAACAATAGCAATAGCAGTAATAATAATAGCTAGCCCCTTAGCCTGATACCCGCCGTACCTAGGCTACTATAGCAGCAGCTAGGGTAAAACCAACTAAGCTAGGCCTAGAAAAACAAGTCCTTATACACCTAGGATTAGCTTCCTCCTCCCTTAGCTAGAAGTCAGTGCTAGAGATCGTATAGGCAATTCAAAGGGCAACTAGGTATACTATTAAGGGGGTAAGGACCCTACTAAGTAGTAACCTTATACTAGTTATAGAAGAAGAGAGGATAAAGAAGGCCTTTAAGGAAAATACAGCCTAGCTAGCCTCTTTATTACTAGAGGCCTCCCTCTATACCACTACCTATACCACTACCTAGGCAGTAGCGGTTAAGGGGCTTATAACAGCTGACCGGGTAACAGAAGCTAGCCTCCTTGCAGTAGCAAAAGAAGTATATCCCTTAGCCCTCTAAGCTAAAGTCAAGTACCCTCTTTAAATCGAAAGAACAAGAGTCTTAGTACTTATAGCCTTTTCTAGCTAATAAGAGGCTTATAAGGCCTGCTAAGACAGTATCTTCTAGGCCTATAGGGCCCTAAAAGCAGAGTCTTATATCGACAACGCTAGGGCTCTTTAGTGTTTTAACTATTAGCGTTAGGAGTAGAAGGCTAAATACTACTACTCCTCTGCCCTCTACTATAACTATAGCTAGGAAAAGAAGTAGCATACTAACCAAGCAGCCTATACTAAGGCTTAGAACTGCCGGAACTGCCAAGGAAACTACTATGCTAAGGCAGAGGAATGCCCTAAGAGGAAGAAATATAAGGCTTAAGCAAAGGCCTACCTTTAAAATAGGTCTGTTAACTTTAACCTTCTAGGTCTCCTTAAGCTAGTAGTATCGACAGAAGACTGGCTAGAAGGAGAGAAGGGCTATATAGTAATAGCTTTAAAACGCTGCTAAGGACGCCCCCTTACTACTACTACTATAACTACTTTAGTATTAGCTCCTTTAGCCTTTCTTTCCTAAAGGATAATAAGAGAGGCTTTTAGCAAAACCCTAACTACTACCTTTACTACTACTGCTACTACTACTACTACTAACCCTATAGCTAAAGCTATAACTTCACCCTCCTCCCTAGAGCTAGTAAGGGGCTCTATAGAGAAGGAGGATATAGATATACTCTAGGTCTTTCTTTCTTTTATTTCTACCCCTTTCGCTTTAAACGGCTCTCCTTCTTTCTTTTAGACTGCTCTTCTCCTACTTTTTCCTATAGCTAATACCTTACTACTTTACCTAAGATAAGGGGGAAGGTAATAGGACTAAGCTTATAAGCCTTTAAGCTTTAAGCCTAGACCTACCTCTACCCCCTTTTTTACTAATAAGACCCCCTTCCCTACTCCCCTACCCTAAGCCCTATATTAATTAAGATAAAGGGCATTCTTATAGAAGATAGGTAGGGGAATAGGTGCTCTTTCCCTTAGTACTGCTACCTAGATAGCCTCCCTTTACTTTCTTTCTCTCTTTAGTCCTGGTTTTTTCCTCTTACTAGGTCACCCCCCTTGTTGAGCTCGTTAGAGTTTTTTCTTCCGTTTAACGGTGTTCCTCTGGCATAGGTGTAAGCTAGCAGCTCCTTATATTCCAGTAAGGACTCTATAGGTGGAATACAATATATATATTATACTATCTTCTAGTAATAGCTTGGCAAGGGAGATAGTTGCCTCTAGCTTATTTATAGTATTAGAGGCTTAGATAGCCTTTATATTAGTATCAATACCCTTAGTAAGAGAGAGTACTGTTATTACCTTAGTAGCAAAGACAAACCTATCTACCTTAATGGCCCTAAGAATAATAAAGGAGGAAGCTATACTAGTAGTCTAACTAGCTTCTTCTTTATTATCTTCTTTGTTAGAAGAAAAGGAGGGTATAGTAAGAGTCGGCTTCTATGCTATAGGCAGTAGTAATACGAGGTTTCTAGATATAGCAGTCTGGGGTATAACTTAACGTACTGCAGCTAACCTTCTAGCTTGTTTAGCCTACTCTATCGAGTTAAAGAAAACGCCGGTTTGCTTCCTTGTTTCTAGCATTAATTACCGTTCTTTTAGACGCACAAGAGTACATAAGGGCTTATAACCTATAGAACAACGTATATTGGTTCATAAGGGGAAACCCCCTTATTAGCGGTGGATATACACAGGGTCCTATATAGGGGAATGGGTCACGTGACGAGGCACGTGACCTAAGGTCCCAACAGTATATAGCCTATTATGGAATAGCTCCTACTTATAAATATACTACTAATATCAGTTGCTAGTAGGCTATTATAGCTAGAGTATATTAGTTATAATAAGGTAATGTCTAGGTATAAGGCATAACCCTTATACTAGCGCTAGGCTTAACCCTAGTAAAAGATATATAGCTGCAACCTATATATATAGAATAGAAAGGGTAAGGGAGAAGGATAGAGATAGATATTGTGGAGCAACATATATTAGTTGGTAAGGGGAAATCCCCTTATTAGCGGTGGAGTGACATAGGGTCCTATATAGGGGAACAGGTTATGTAACGTAGCACCTAACCTTAGGTCCTAATACCTCCTCTAGACCCGGATATCTATTCTAAAAACGCCTTCTGTTTAACGCGATATAGCGCTTTCGTTAGGCTATCTGCGATTATGCTGTTAGAGGGCGTGTATTCTACCTGCATAACCCCTTTTCTAATCACTTCCTATAGTACTGACTAACGAATTAGGAAGTGCCTGTTATAGGCTGTTATACCGTTGCTGTTAGCCATAGCTATAGCGCCCTGGTTATCTATCTATAGAGGAGTTAGGCCTAGTTTAAGCCTGAATACCTTGTTAATAAGAGGCAGTAGCTAGGTAGCCTATGTTATAGCTGTATAGGCTGCTACGTATTCTGCCTTATAGGTCGTAATGTTATAAGGCTTTGGCGTTTAGCTCTCTATAGTACTAGTATGCCGTTAATAAGGAATATATTCCCTATTGTTGCCTTGGCCTACGTTGTAGTACTCTAGCTGCTGTTAGAGGAGCCTATTATTATAGGTCTATTAGGATAGTGACGAAAGTAGAGGGCAAAGCTGTATATCCCCTTTAGATATTTTGTTAGTACGATAAGTGCTCTAAAGCTTTTGTAACTAGGGCGTAAGAAGCGTTGTACCAGCCTTATTACCCTAAAGGCAATATCTGGTCTTATAAAGAGGGATATATATAGTAGCTAGCTAATAGTGGACCAATACTAGGCTACCTTTTCTTCTCATATAAGATCCTTTAATATAGTATCTACTTAACTATCGTCTAGAACTAGTACCTAGAGGGGTCTGCTTTATAATAGACTGAGTAAGTCTACTAGGTTTAGGATCTTATAGGACTGTATAACGCTATAATTGCTGTTAGGGTGCCTCTTTACCTTTATACTAAGGTAGTTAGTTGCCTCTCCTAGATCCTTAATCTTCTATACTGTCTTAATATCTACTATAGCTCGATCTATATCTTAATTAGGTCCGACTATTATAACGTCGTTAACGTATATTAAGATTAGTAGGACTCCCCTATAGAATACGTTCTTGTCTACAGTTAGCCAGTAGAAGCCTAGGTTGATTAATAAGGCTTTAAGGGTTGCCTGCCAATGTCGGGGTACTATGCGTAATCTATATATACACTTTCTCAGCTAATAGACGCTTCTTAGCACACTTGTAAGATATGCTAGTTATTGTAGGTATAGAAGCTCGTCTAGATCCGAGTTTAGAAAGGCAAAGTTAAAGTCTATATGCCGTATATATAGTCTATATTGAGCTATATAGCTAAATAGAAGCTGTATAGTAATAGCTTAGAGTATGTTAGTAAAAACTATATCTATATCTGGCTTAGAGAACCTATAGGTATAATATCTTAGATCTTAATAGCTAGAAGGTCCTTTATATAGTTAATATAGCTACCTCTTTCTAAGTAGCCTATTTCCTTAAGGATATAACGGTAAAGAAGATCTAGGAACGACTAAAGCAGTACTAGATAGATATATATCTTAGGCTACTAGATATCCTTTATTATAACTAGAGGACTAACTTTATAGCTAAGGAATTCTAAGTTAAAGCGCAATTAGCTAGTATTATAGTCATAGACGTTCCGGTAAAGGCCTATAACTTAGTAGGTAAGGTAAAGCCCTACTATACCCCCCTCTAACAGGTATATAAGATTATCCATAAAGAGGCTAGCGCTACTATATCGAAAACAGCAAGTTTATAAGCTACTATCTTGACTATTAATAATATAGTAGGGCTAAACGGTTTAATTCCTACCCTACTGGTTTTTAGTACTTTCCCTTGGCTAACTAGAATCTTGCTACTAAGCCTAGATTAAGTTACTAAGGTAGAAGCAATCGAGAAAGCAATAGCTTAGCTTAAGAAGTAAGAGAGTAAGAGAGCTATTAGGGAGGCTATTAACTAGCAAAGCAGCCTGCATACTAAGGTAGTCCTACCTAGGGCACTGGAAATTAGCTAGAAAGTCTTGGTTTACCACGAAAATAGGAGGTAGAGCAGGCTATATAGGGTTATAGCTATGTTTAATAACACTATAACTATAGATATAGTTAATAGTATTATGGAATTCAGGAGTATAGTAGTTAAGCTATACTTTTAGGAACCATAGTAGATAGGAGGCCCTAAGACCTTAAGGGATTCGGATATAGTAGAAAGGTTTATCTTCCTAGACCTAGTACTACCTAGAAGGTAGGGCTAGCTAGGAAAATTTTAAGGGGCTTAGGTTTAACTAGAGATTACTAACCTATAACATAACCTATAACCTAATAAATAACCTAGATAAGCTATAGTATATAGCGCGAATCTAAAGGACAAAACGCAGCCTATATTAACGAACGATATTCTAGGTCTATGACTTAGATAGACAAGCTACGATACTAAAGTGCAGGACAGACTATAATACGCACTATACTCCTACGTTTTAAGGCATAGCTACTTCTACTTGACTAGGGTAGACTATATAAGTTATAATACTATAGGAGCTTTCCTTTCTACGGAGAAGAGGAAGGATTATGCTTTAGTACTAGAATTACAGTACTAAGGTAAGATTACCATGCCTAGCAGACCCTTTAAGGCTTTAGATAAGGCTAAGATTAACACTCTCCTTAAAAATAGTATGATTAAGGTAATTTCGGAGCTAAAGGACCTATGTAGCATTAAGATTTCTAAGTTAAGCATAGTCTAAAAGGTAAAGGATAAGACATCTAGCCTATATAAGAAATCAAGGCTAGTAGCCTAAGGCTATAATAACTTAGGGAAGAATACTCTTCTTACCTAGTTACTAATCATCTAACGTTGTACCTAGTGGATTATACTAGCGCTTTACCCTTTACTTCTCTGTAATTTCGGGCTTTACTTACAGCTATATAATATTACATAGACGTATACCTAGTCTAAGATGCCCCCAAACCATAAGATCCCCCTCTATCTTCCTAAGGAGTTATAGGGTAAATATCCTATAAGGACAGTCTTATATATAAACTACCCGCTATTCAGTATAGTAGAAGCTAGGCTATACTAGTTCACTATCTATATATAGTAGTATAAGAGGCATTAAACAGACGAAAACAGGTTTTTGGTCAAAAACCATACTAAATTGCGTACAACCATATTCATTCGAACTGTCTAATTAAGGATACAACGCCTGCTAACTTTCGCTATAGCGCTGTCGGTTGTATAATAGCCTTAAGCGTGCGAAAGTGCGGAAAATAGCAAGCCTAGCTACTCTCTTATAACTGCAATTCCCTTATATATAGGCTAATAATACGGCTCTACGCCCTAGCAACCCTGCCCTACCTATAGCTAACATTAATAATAACAACCCTTTAAGCTAACCTCTAAGTATAGACTACTAACCTTTAAGTATAGACTAGTAACCCCTAAGTATAGGCTATCTAAGTAACAATATAGAAATAGAAGACCGCTAAATCACTATTACTACTATTACTAAGGAGACTGCTATAGGCGCTATAGCTTTAGTACCTATAGTACCTAGCTCTAGCGCCCTTCCTACTATTAACCCTGCTATAACCGCCTTTACGATTAACGCCCTTCCCTCTACTAATGTCTTTACCCCTTCTCTTAGGGGCCTGAATAGTAGCTAATACGCCTCTGCCCTTCTTAGCTAAAAAAAAACATAGAAAAACCAGAGAAAAAATCAGAGAAAGATATAGGGAAAGAAGAGAACATTAACAACCCTATTAGGGCTAGCTAAATTACCCTAGTAACTAAGAAAACTACCTAAACTACCCTTAGCCCCCTAAAGCTTGCCCTTATACTCTTAAGACTTCTAGACTAGATAATTAGCCTAGCTAAAGATAGTACTAACTTCCATAGTATAGTAGAAGTAACTACTAAGGCCAGGTAAATCGCCCTTATAGCCCTACTCTAAGACCCGCCTAAAGGAGCCCTACCTATAACAGCAGTAGCAACAGCAGCTATAGCAGCCTAAAACTAACCTACTACTATAGTAACACCTAAGCTATAGTACTAGTAATACCCTTAGCAGCCTAGCTACTAATAGTAGTAGTAATAACCTAGCTACTCTTAGCTTAAAGCCTCTACCTAGACTAATATAGCTAGTAAGCTAATAGCTAGTAAGGTAACTAGACCTAGTCTAGAGTACTAGGTACTTATTTAACTAGGCTTAGCCTAATAACAAGTACTTGCTAAGTCTGCCCTAGAGGTAGTATAGGCTATCTAACAGGTATCTAGCCTAGTAGTTTAGAGGGTTAGGACCCTCCTTAGTAGCAACCTTCTCCTTATTATAGAAAACATAGAGATAAAAAAGAGCCTAGAAAACAATACTACCTAGATTATAAGGGCCTTTAGCGAAAAGGCCTTCCTGTATACTATAACCTAGGCAGTAATAGTTAAAGGCCTTATAGTCGATAACTAGGTTTTAGAGGAGGGCCTACTAGAAGAGGCTAAAAGACAGTACCCTATAGCGGTTAGGACGAAGGTCTAGCACCCCTAAGGGCTAGAACAAACTAGGGTCAAGGCTTTGAAAGCCTTCCCCTCCTTAGAGGCAGCCTAGAAGGCCTATAAGGAGGGGATCTTCTAGAGCTACTAAGCCTTAGAAGTAGAGCCCTAGATCGATAAGGCTAAACCTATCTAGTACCTATAGTACTGGAAATAGGGCTATAGGGCTAAGGTATACCGGAGTAAGGAGGACATCTGCTATAACTATAGCACTTACAGCTATACTACGTTATAAGCCTCTACCTACTCTAGGGTACCTCGCTGCTATAACTAGTATTAAGCCTACTATACCTATTTAAAGATATACCCCTACCTAAAAGAGGCATAGGTATAAGCTAAGGGATACCTACGCTCTAGGCCCAAAGCCTTTAACATCGACTAACTACCTTTATACTAGCAGTAATAACAATAGTAGTAGTAGTAATAATAGTAACAATAGTAGCCATACTCTTAGTAGGCCCCTCTATAAGAGGAAGGGAAAGAAAGCTATACTATAGTCTTAGGGAAAAGGCAGAAAGGCAGGCTAGTAGCATTAAGGGGGCTAACCCCTAACTAAAGTACAATTACCGCCTACTTTAGCCAGCTAAGTAGCTAACCCCCCCCTTACCTACCCCCTTTTATAATAACTACTAGCCTAAGAGAGGCTATAGGACCTACTAGAACCCTAGAACCTACTAGAGCCCCTAAAGCCCCTAGAGCCCAAGAAACTAGACCTAGACTAGACCTAGATACTAGATTAGCCAACGCCTCTATTATATACTAACTACTGCCTACTATATAGCTAGAAGAGATAGAGATATAAGGGTATACCTTTAGAACGTATAAGGCTTAAAAGAAGTATAGGAAGTAGTACTCTCTATAGTAAAAGAAGAAGTACTTGCTATACAAGAGCCTTAGATTAATAGACAAGCCTAATACTCTACCTTCTACCTAAGATCTACCCCCTACTACCTTATTTTCACCCTAAACGGAAGAGCCGCCCTCTATATCTACAAATCACTCCCTCTAGCAGTATGGACTTATAACTTTAGTTCAGACTAGGCTAGAGCTACTATATAGACTAAGAATAGCCCCTTTATAGTCTAGTCCCTATATAACAACCCTTAACCCTAAGCTAGCTTACCCTCTTTCCTAGAGGAAATAAAGGGGAGGATTAATACCCTCCTAGGCCTATACCTTCTAGTAGGGGACCTTGACCTTTATCACCTTCTATAGGACGAGTATAACCGCCTTAGCCCTAGGTTAGAGGACCTGCTACTCCTAGTAGTAGAGCAGGGGCTTACCTTCTAAACCCTCTATAGTACTATAACTAGGGTACTATAAGGGGACTAAACTAGTAGGGCCTTGACTATCGACTACTTCTAGCTTAGTAGTAGCCTTACCTACTCCTATACCGGCTTAGGCATACACTTACGCTTAGACTACTACCCCTAGGTTCTAGATATCAACCTAGAAACCACTAACATCTTACTACTACCCCCCTAGTTCTAGTAGAAAAAGATAGATAAGGAAGAGGGAGTATAAAAGGCTAGCTCTTTGATATATAATATAGGGGGCTATAGATACCTCTTACGCCTCTCTAACCTAGCTAGGCTCTAGGAGGCCTATAGGTAACTATTAGAAGAACTTTAGTATGTTGCTATAGCTATAACCCCTAAAGTAGCCCTAGTAACTACTAGAAAGAAGAAAGCCCCTTAGTAGAATAACGAAGTCTACTAGGTAGTCTAAGAGAGGAAGAGGGTAGAGAGGCAACTCTAGCAGTTTCCCGGTAACTAGGCGCTTCTTAACGCCTATAGGTTAGCCTAGAAGAAGCAAACAAAGGCTATAAGAGAAAGTAAGAGGAGGACTTGGAGGACCCTACTATAAGAAGCTAGAGAAAAGCCTAAAAAGCTCTAGCAACTAGAAAGATAGGCCAGGCTATAAAGCGCTGCTATACCGCCCTCTCCTAAGCTACTAACCTTTAGATATACTAGTACCTTCTAGGAGAAGGTAGAGGCCCTTTTAGTATACTTCTTTCCTCCCTCCCCTTAAAAGCCTTAAGAAGGAGGTCTAGGGGAGCCTCTAATAGGCCCTAGGCTACCAGTTAGCTAGATAGTTAAGCTAGACGATATAAAGGAGGCTATTAAAATAATAAGGCCCTAGAAAGCACTAGGACTAGATAAACTCCCTATAGGCTTTCTAAAGGCCTATAGCGACCCCCTATACAACGCCCTTACTATACTAGCCTTCAAATCCTTCCTCTATAGCTCCTACCTATAGAAGTATAAGGAAACAACTACTATCGTCCTCCCTAAGCCTGGAAAACAGCTAGACACCTATAACACCCCTAGAGGCTACCGCCTTATAGCCCTGCTTAACTACATTAGTAAGGTCCTGGAAAAGGTTATAAGGATGAAGATAAGGGACGTAGCTAAGGCCTTTAAGCTAATTCTAGTAATATAACAAAGCTCCTACCGCTATAAGATATAGAATCAGCTATATACCTTCTTATAGCTTAAGTCTAAGAGGCCTAGAAGTATAAGGCTAGAGCCTCCCTTCTATAGCTCGACCTATGAGGATATTTCAACAGTATCCCCTATACTAGACTTCTAGCTATACTAGACCAGCTAGGGCTACCTATCTGGCTACTCTCCTAGCTTAGGAAATTCCTCTCCTTTAGGACTACTAGCGTCCTATTCGACGTTTAAAGAAGCTAGTAAATTCTAGTACTTTTAGACGTGCCCTAAGGATCACTACTTTCACTAATCCTCTTAGTCTTATACCTCTGCCCTCTATTTAAGAGGCTAGAAAGAAAATACCCTACTATCTCTATAATAGGCTATATAGATAATACCAACCTACTAGCCTTTAGTAGAAATACTATAGTAATAGTTAGGCAGCTAGAGGAAGCCTAGAAAGAGTGCCTAGACTAGGCAGCAACTGCTGGGGTCACCTTCTTAGTAGTAAAGAGCAAGCTTATATACTTTCCTCCTAGAAGAAAGCCCTAGAACAACCCTATCTATCTAGAACTAATAGAAGACTCCTCCCCTCCCCTACAACCAGCTAAAGAGGCCCGATTTCTAGGGGTTTAGCTGGACCCTAAGCTTACCTAGAAGGCCCATAAAGGCGCCCTACAATAAAAGCTAAGAACATAGTCCCTAGCTATTACTAGGCTAGCTAGAAAGACCTAGGGACCTAAAATCGAAAAGACTAGGCTCCTATATATAGCAGTAATTAGGCTAGTCCTAGCCTATATAGCCTTAGCCTAGTATACTCCTATGCCTTTAGTACTAAACAGGCCCTAGGGTATAACTAAGGGCCTACTAGTAGCTAAGAACAAAGCCCTAAGGAGGGTTATAGGGGCCTATAAGCGAACGCCGATTTAAAGCCTTTACTACAAGGCCAACGTCCCCCCTCTTAACCTCTACCTTAACGCCCTCTCCTTCTCTAGATAGGCTAGGATAAATAAAGCTATAGGGGAAGAGGTAGCTAAGTAGAAGGAAGTACTATACTATACCCTTAGAAATAGGACCCCTAGAACCAGCCTCCCCCTAGAAAGGCGTATAAGGTAGGAGAGAAAAAAGGAAGTAACAACCTAGTAGTATTACTAATAACTATAGAAGGCTATTAACATGGAGCCCCTCTATACCGCCTAGAAAGACCGCTACCTATAAGAAGCTATAGCCTCTAGCTATGACCCTTATACAGAGAGCCTCTTAGAAAAATCAGCTAAAACCGCCTTCTAAGGGGAGAACCTAGCTAAGACCTTCAAAAAGGCCTTCTAGAAACGCCACTATAGCCTCTCTAAGGCTAAGAGCTCCCTACTAATACAGGCCTATATAGGGAAGATAGGCCTAAGAGGATTCCTATATACCTATAAGGTACCTAGGGTTGACAGCCCCCTCTACCGCTATTACCTAGCTATAGAAAACATCTAGCATATATTCGATAGTTACCCGGCCTACCCTTTAGCAGCCTTTAAAGAAAGAGAGGGAGGAGACGTATATAGCTTTCTCTATAGGCTTGAAAAAGGGGTAGCAGCGCTATACGCCCCCTAATCCGCTATATCGCTACAAGACTGCCAGAATACTCGGTTACCTAGAGGCTAGGGGCGGTCTAGCCTACACCCCTTTAGGCAGTATATTGTTATACTCCTAAAGGGGCGGTATCTATTTCGGTAAAGTTTGGCCTACCCCCTACCACACCCCCTATCTCCTACATATGGTTATGGGTTTTTCACCCGTTATACGGTTTTCCTGTAGCACTAGTCAAGCCTACCTAGATATCCCCTACGGGGATCAGATAGCGTAATAGAATCTATCTATATATAGTAGTATATCAACTCTCTTAGTCTATAGTCTTCTTCCTTTAATCCTTATCTTATGATTTCTACTACTGTCCTGGGAAAGGGATTTAGGCTTATTAGTCTATAGACCGACGATATCCTAATTATCAGGGATAGTTCTTTTTCCTAGCTAGAAGAAGAAGAGCTAGAAAAAGCTGGCTTTAAGTTCAAGCTAGCTATAAAAGTCTTAGAAGGGAAAGAGGTAGATTTTAATAGCTGCCGACTTTGCCTTCTAGATATCAACCTCTTAATATAGTAGAAAAGGCAGTGAAAATGGTATTAGTCATTGATTTAAAGGAAGAGAAGCTAGCTTAGTAATATATTAAGTAGCAGGCCTATAGGGCTGATTTAGCTTCTATCTGCCAGCCTAAGGCGGCTTTTAACCTAGCTATAGCTACCTAAGTATAACAACCCTAGCCGGAGGACTATAAGTGCCTTAACGCTAGGATCTAGTAGTAAATAGAAAACCTAGAAAGAGGCCTAGTTTATTACCCTTTAGACCCAGCTATAGCTAAGCTCTTGATCTTTGTTAATAGGTCCTTCGCTAAAAATATAGACCTTACTTTCTAGATTAGCTATGTTATTCTACTAGCTAATGAGAATAATATGCTAGGGGAGGCTGCTTTCTATATTTATAAGAATAGAGTCTACTGGTCTTCGATAAAGTATAAGAGGGTAATAAGGAGTGTACTAGCTAGTAAGATCTATAGGATAGTCACTAGTTTTAATATTGGTTTCATAGTCTAAAAGACTATATCTATGATTTTTGCCTGGCTTAGACTAGCTACTAACCTCCTAATTATACTTTATATAGACTCTTTCAGTCTTTATAAGTACCTGGTCAAGCTCGGTAGTACTATCGAGAAATGGCTCATAATCGATATTATAGCCTTATAGCAAAGCTATAAGAACTAGGAGATTTAGGAGGTTAGGTAGATTAATAGAGAGGATAATCTAGCTAATGCTATAACGAAAAGGCTGCCTTATAAGGCAATAACAGTACTAGTGGATAATAATACAGCTAAGATTCGTATAGAGGGTTGGGTAACGTGGCGATAAATGCTATATAGCGACTATGGCGCGATAAGAAAAGAAAAGAGTAGTAAGGGATAGGTATATATATAAACCCTAAGCTAATATGCTGACGGATAAGGGGATATGGCGTATAACGCGCGGCGAGACCCTAAGGTAAGGCGTAATATATAGTAGAACTATAAGATAGAACGCGATATCCCTTTATATGTATATATTTTTCCCCTAGTACCTACCTACGCTGCTAATAATATAAAAGCTTTAGCTGTATAGGCCGATGCCTCTATATAGGCCTTCTGCAAGGCCTCCTTCCATATTCCCTCTAATTCTAGCTCCTTGCTACTAACGGACATGAAAAGGACGTAGCGGACAGCAGACCGCTACTTACGCTAGTCCCTACGCTACTGCTTCTTAGTAGCCTTTAATAAGTTAATATACTACTAAGAAGAAGGTAAGAGAAGGACCTATAGTAAGGGCGGGCTTAGGAGCCAAAAGGACTTTAGAATAGCATACTATAACAGGGCATGCTAATATAGAGCTATATGGGGGATTAGAGCGTACCGCGGTTTGTTTTGCCAGATAAAAGCGTGTTCTTTACTTATAGCGGCTTATAGCTACTACTAGCTAAGTAGGACTAACAACATCCGCTAATAACCCTAATACAATCCTAGCAATACTAGTCCTAACGCTAATTGTTCTTAGGACTATAGCCTTTACTAGCTGTTACTATCTAGATATAGTAGATATATTTATCGGTATAGGCCGCGCTACAGGGACTAGAAGGATAAGATATACTATACTATCGCTTATATAGCAGTATATCTAATGAATAAAGTGTTGGTAGTTATGTAGAAGTAAAGTATGCCTATGCTTTGAAACCTACCTTTATAATACAAGCTTCCATCGCCAAGCTCGTACCTAGCTAGCCTCATCCTTACTATTACTAGTACTATCGCCGGTATTATTATCGTTGCCGTTATCCTTCTTCTCCTCCTTCTTACTATTATCCTCGCTGCCACCCTCTTCTTCCGTATTAGCAGGAGGCTTATACGCCCTATTATAGGCGTTATCTTTATCCTTATTGGCGAAAGGGCCGGTATTATTAGTATATATGCCGGTGTTACCGCTAGTAAGGCGTAGGAAGCGCTTTAGGCTCCTTTTAGCCCGTTGCTTAGCCTTTATATCAAGTAAGGCCTACTTGCGCTTTATACGGCCTTTAGCGGCTATAGCCTTAGCGGCTAAAGCAGAGGCCTATGCTATTTCTTCCTGCTTATACTTCTAGGCAGCTATATAGCGTGTGGCCGGGCGATCTTAGCTAGTATAGGTAGCGTAGTAGGGAGGCCTAAGACATGCTGGAATGTTAACAAAGAAGACGCAACTATGTTAATAATATGGCAGATAAAGCGTATATATGCTGGATAATAATAAGGATATACTAGGGATAGTATATATAAAGCCGGACAAATCTAAATACTTAGTATTAGCTAGGTATAGGTTAGTAGCGATATATAACAATAGTATAAAGAGGGACTAGGTATATATATATTTGGTAAGACTTAAAAGGGAAGGACTTTATTAGAATGCAGGCTAGCTTACTATTCTATTAATTTTATAATAGATAGTCTAGAAACGTGTAATAATAAAAAGACAATACTAGTAGAAAAGGGCGTTCTTGATTGGTTAACGGCTATATAGGTCATAGTCAAGAAGAAGGGGATAAAAGGCAGCTATATAATAGGATTAGTATAGTAATAGACAATACAATACGTTGATGTTACTATACATAAAGCGCAATATACGCTCTATATAGTAGTTATAGGACATAACGTACGTTATATAGCTGCTAATATAGGTATGATAGGGATTAGTTAGGAGGTATAGCTGTCAATTAAGGGTAAGTAGCCTAGGGGAGTACGTTGTCCAGTGGTTATAAGATGCGATTTATATCTTGTTACCTATGGATAAAGTGCGTTAAGTACTAGATTAAGGAGGTATATATAGAGGTATGCTTAGTAAGGATAGACTATAACTGAAAAGAAAGAGAGCTAGTATTAGTTACTAGTAGGCTATTATAGCTAGAGTGTTCATAGCTTTCTATACTAGTACGTAGTAGTGGTTTAGGTGGTTAATTCATATCTATCTTACTAGGTATAGAGGTGAAGAGATTTTAGCCCCTAATATATTCCCTCTATTATACAGTAGATACTATACGACAATCCCTATCCGACGTAAATCGTTAGGTAGTTACCTGACGATCTACGTCGTTAGGTCACCTAACAATCAATATCGTGTAGGGTCCTAGCAACCTATACGTTGCAGTTATAATAGGTATTCTAATACTAGTAGTCTTTTCTTTTATCAATAAAGACTACTAGGTATTAGCTGCCTAATTGCTATTGTATAATGCCGGTTATACTATGGTTAGTAGGGTTATATATAGGGTACGCCTGTAAAGCTTATAAGTAGGTATCTATAACGAGTGTTAAATATAGAGGAGTAGCCTGTAATATCTATTGTATAGTGCTAGCTGTTTAATAGAGGAGTTCTTATAGGGAAGGTATAGCAGGAATCTAATTATACGTATGATTATAAATACAATACCCTATACTTATAGGCGCACTTTTAGAATAGGTATAGTTGAGGGTGTTAATAATGGTAAATCTATAGGCAAAAGCTTGTTTTTATACTAAAGAAATAATAGATCTTATATAATAGAAAAAGAATAATAGGCAGATAATTAAATAGCTTCTACACCTGCTTCTATAGCTTCTCTTATACGGTTTCCTTAGGGTACAAAGGGTTGCTTACCTGCCTTTGCTGCTCTATTCTCTTTCTTCCTCCTATATATAACAACTTTTATAATCTCTATTATATTTGCTGTTAACTATAAGCCTTTATTTATACTATCGCCATTGTTTGGCCAAGGTATATAAATCTACGATATAGCAGCCCTAGGGCTACTAGATAAACTATTGCGTAGAAGCATTAACAGAACAGCTTGATCAGAGTCGCTATAAGTGTTAGATATATTAGGGTTTCCAAAAAATTAGGTATCTCTAACGCTCTTAGCACTATACTTAAAGCCTGAATCCACTGTTTAAAATTGCTTTCCCCGCTAAGCTTACTATTGTGCGGTATAGTATAGGCCTTTTTAGAAAGCTCCTTTACTATACTACTAGTAATAGTGTCCTTAAAGCCTTCCTTAGACCCTCTATCTATTAGGGGGTCTAAATTACTAGTAGCTGTATTATCTACAGCCAGCCCTAGATGGGGCTCTTTTCTAGGGGGATATAGAGGAGAATCTAGGTATATAGTACCGCTAAAAGGATCAAATCTAGGACTCTAGCTAGTCTTTCTAGTAGCAGCAGCGTTCCTACTATCAGTTAGAGAAGCCAGAGTAGAAGATATGCTCTTTATAGCGCTAACACTATCCTTGACAGAGGCTTTTAGGGTATTTAGACTTAAAAGTAGTGTTTTTATATTACTAGATTGGCTAGCTATAACTCGCTTATAAGATTTTATATGCTGTTTTAGGACTTCTATAACCTTACTATAGTCTTCGCCATCTTCTTCCTCTTCTGCTCTAATAGGGTTCGTATAGGTGGTAGAGGCCTAGAAGATTGCCCTGAATTAGCTGGGATACTAGCCCTTTTAGGGGCTATACCCTTCCCTTTAGCTTGATCCGCCATTGTAAATGGGCTACTATTTACTTAGAGTGCTAGCTAAAGCACTTAATTAGCTTCTAGTTCACTAAAGCTAAATAGCTAGCTCACTCATTATAGTAGCGATTATCTAGGCTTGTCTTAGCGCTTAGTAGGTTTAAAGCGCTGCCTACTTGCTACTTAGTAGGGCTTTCTAGTAGAAATTCTAAACTAGGCTCTAAGATAGGGACTAGAGACTTCGACATAGGGACTTAACTACCGCCTATAGATATATCTATAGAAAGGGCTCTATAGTAGGGAAATATAGGTCTTTAGCGCTAGAAATTCAATAACGCTAGCCTTTCTACTTCTAGCTATAAGTAGAAAGGTCTTTTAGTATACGTAAGTATACTAGCCTAAGCGTATAAGAGCCCTAAATGCTCGTTCATACTATAGGACTTAGATTTCGAAGCGATTTCTCCTTTTAGATTTTCAGGCTTTTTAGTCCTTTAATAGCCTTTAATAAGATGTAATATATAGCTTTTAAGGGCTAATATAGTACTATATTTTCAGCTATAAGGGGCTTAAATAGCCCTATACACAAAGGTAGAGGTAGCGCTTTCAAATTGGACTGCAACGATAACTATCCTATAGGCTATCCAGGCTTATAACCTATTAGAATGGGTAATCCTATATAAAGATGTATAACTACTATAGCCTACTGTTAAACGTATAAAATAAGCTATAGCGCTCTAACGGTTATAGCTTAGGCAAAACGGATTTCAGTTCTCGAACTACTAGATATATAGCTATATTCTGAGGGTGGACCCACCTTTGTGGATACCGCTGACTAAGCTATACATACCACTATTTAGCCTAGAAATAGCTTTAAATGGCTCTTCTATTTTTAGATTTATGCCCAACTTCTGTGGAGACAGCCTCCTTAGGCTGTATAAGCGCTAGAAATAGCCTTAAAAGGCTCTTCTACTAGGTCATCTACCTACCCTGTACCTACCCTGCACCACAGGAGCGAAAACAGAACTTATAGGAAAAGTCGTGCGGCTTACCCTGCAGCTTAGGTGGCCGTAAGTCGATTATTTAAAATCGCTAGCTTATTTGGTTTTTCGGGAAGGCGCTATGCACCTATTAAGGCGCTCCTGCCGTATAGAAGGCAGGAACGGTCCTGGAGGGTATATATAGGGAAGGAAATTGCGAAGCCTTGCCTACTAGACTAGAAATCAAATTACTACGTTACCTATAACTATAAGCCTTATAGGCCTATAAGACCCACTAAAAGCCATAATATATAAGCTTAAAGCCCCTATAATATAGCGCTATAGCCTATAACTATACCGTTATATAAGGACTTTTATAGAGGGAATACAGTAAAGGGCCCTACTTTACTATATTAGCACAAACCTAGGAAGTGCTATTTAGGCTATATCAACGCTGTTGCTGCCCCTACGTACCCTATACGACTTCTACTAGTAGGCTATAGTGGTTATAGATCCTTATAAAGGATTACCTATTCCAATAGGTTATAAGCCCGGATAGCCTAAGGGTTAGTTATCGTTAGAGTCCAATTTCAAAGCGCTACCTCTGTCTATATATATAGGGCTATTTAAGCCTCTTATGGCTGAGAATATAGTACTATATTAGCCCTAAAAAGCTATATATTACATCTTATTAAAGGCTATTTAAGGACTAAAAAGCCTGAAAATCTAGAAGGAGAAATCGCTAAGAAATCTAAGTCCTATAGTATTGACGAGCATTTAGGGCTCTTATATAGATAGATCCTATTACGCTATCTGATCCCCGTAGGGGATATCTAGGTAGGCTGAACTAGTGCTATAGGAAAACCGTATAACGGGTGAAAAACCTATAACCATACATAGGAAAAAAGGGGGGTATAATAGGGGGTAGGCCAATCTTTACCAGAGTAGATACCGCCCCTTTAGGAGTATGAAAACATACTGCCTAAAGGGGTATAGGCTAGACCGCTCCTAGCCTCTAAGCAACAGAGTATTCTAGCAGCCTAGTAGTAATATGGCGAACTAAGGGGCGTATAGCGCTGCCGTCCCCTTTTTCAAGTCTGTAGAGAAAGCTGTATGTATCCCCTCTTTCCTTCTCCTTAAAGGAGGCCAAAGGGTAGGCCGGGCAACCGTCGAATATATATCGGATGTCCTCTATAGCTAGGTAGTAGCGGCAGAGGGGGTTATTAACCCTAGGTACCTTATAGGTATATAGGAATCCTCTTAGGCCTATCTTCCCTATACAGGCCTATATTAGCAGCGAGCTCTCAGCCTTAGAGAGGTCATAGTAGCGTCTTTAGAAGGCCTCCTTAAAGGCCTTAGCTAGGTTCTCCTTTTAGAAGGTAGCTTTCGCTGATTTCTCTAAGAGGCTCTCTATATAGGGGTTATAACCAGAGGCCCTAGCCTCCTATAGATAGCGATCTTTCTAGGCGGTATAGAGGGGTTCCTCTTTAATAGCTTTCCTTAGTTATTAGTAGTACTACTAGGCTGTTACCTCCTTTTTCCTTTCTTACTTTATATACCCTTCTAGAGGGAGGCTAGTTCTAGGGGTCCTATTTCCAAGGGTAAGGTATAGGGCTTCCTTCTACTTAGCCACCTCTTTCCCTATAGCCCTGTTTATCCTAGCCTAGCTAAAGAAGGAGAGGGTATTAAGGTAGAGGTTAAGGGGGGGGACGTTAGCCTTATAGTAAAGGCTTTAGACTAGTATCCTTTTATAGGCCTCTATAACCCTCCTTAGGGCCTTGTTTTTGGCTACTAGTAGGCCTCTGGTTATACCCTATAGCTTGTTTGGTGTTATAGGTATAGGGGTATGCCAGGCCAAGGCTGTATAGGCTAGGACTAGCCTTATTACTACTATATATAGGAGCCTAGTCTTTTCGATTCTAGGTCCCTAGGTCTTTCCAGCTAGCCTAGTAATAGCAAGGGACTGCGTTTTTAGCTTCTGCCATAGGGTGTTGGCGTAAGCCTTCTAGGTAAGCTTAGGGTCTAGCCAGACCCCTAGAAAACAGGCCTTTATAGCTGGTTATAGGGGGGGGGAGTCCCCTATTAGTCCTAGGTTAATAGGGTCGGTCTAGGGCCTCCTTCTAGGGGAGAAGTGTATAAGCTTGCTCTTTGCTACTAAGAAGGTAACTCTAGCGGTTGTTGCCCAGTCTAGGCACTCTTTCTAGGCCTCTTCTAGCTATCTAACCGTTATTACAGCCTTCCTGCTAAAGGCTAGTAGGTTAGTATTATCTACGTAGCCTATAGTAGAGATAGTAGGGTATTTTCTCTCTAGCCTTTCGTATAGGGGGTAGAGGTATAGGACTAAGAGGATTGGTAAAAGTGGTAAGCCTTAGGGTACTCCTGTTAATACTGGGATTTGCTGGCTTTTTTGGCCGTTAAATAAGAGGCTGGTAGTCCTAGAGGAGAGGAATTCCTTTAGCTAGGATAGTAGCCGGGTAGGTAGCCTTAGCTAGTCCAGTATAGCTAGGAGTCTACTATAAGGGATACTGTCAAAATACCCTAATAGGTCTAGCTATAGGAGGGAAGCCCTAGCTTTATACTTCTATGCTTCCTAGACCTGAGCTATAAGGAGGTATATAGCCGATTCGGTGGATTTATGGCGGCAGTAGCCCTGTTGCATTGCTAGAATCAGCTTAAAAGCCTTAGCTATATCCCTTATCTTAGTCCCTATAACTTTCTCTAGGACCTTGCTAATACAGTAAAGTAGGGCTATAGGGCGGTAGCCTCTAGGGATGTTATAGGTGTCCGGCTGTTTTCCTGGTTTAGGGAGGACAATAGTAACTTCTTTTTTATATTCCTATAGATAGAAGCTATAGAGGAAGGATTTCAAGGCTAGTATAGTAAGGGCCTTGTATAAGGGGTTGCTATAGGCCTTTAGAAAGCCTATAGGGAGTTTGTTAGGTCCTAGTGCTTTCTAGGGTTTTATTGTTTTAATAGCCTCCTTTATATCGTCCGGCCTAACTGTCCAGCTAACTAGTAGCCTTAGGCCTATTAGGGGTTCCTCTATGCTATCCTCTTAGAGGGAGGGGGGGAAGAAGCGTGCTGAAAGGGCCTTTACCTTCTCCTAGAAGGTACTAGCTTGTCCAAGGGTTAGTAGCTTAGAAGGGGGTAGGGCGGTAGTACTTCATAGCCTAGCCTATCTTTCTAGTTGCTAGAGCTTTTCTGGTTTTTCTTTAGCCTCTTATAGAAAAGCCCTCTAGGTCTTTCTCTTACTCTCTCTTATAGCCTTTGTTTGTTTCCTCTAGGCTGACTTATAGGTAGTAAGGAGGGCCTAGTTACTAGGGGAGCGTTAGAGCTGTCTTTCTGCCCTTTTTCTCTCCTAGACTACCTAGTAGATTTCGTTGTTCTACCAGGGGGTACTCTTCCTTTTAGTAGTTACTAGGGCTCCTTTAGAGGTTATAGCCCTAGCAATACGCTGGAGTTCCTCTAATAGTTACCTATAGGCCTTCTAGAGCCTAGCTAGGTTAGAGAGGCGTGATAGATACCTATAGCCCCCTATATTATATATTAGGGAGCTGGCCTCTCTTACTACCCCCTCTTTATCTATCTTTTTCTACTAGAATTAGGGGGGCGGTAGTAGGGTTTCTATAGTCTCTAGGTCGATATCCAGTATCTAAGGGTAGTAGTCTAAGCGTAAGTATATATCTAAGCTAGTATAGGAGCAGATAAGGCTGCTGCTAAGCTAGAAGTAGTTGATAGTAGAGGCCCTACCTGCTTAGCTTCCCTATAGCGCCCTAGTTATAGTGCCGTAGGGGGTATAGAGGGTAAGCCCCTACTCTACTATTAATAGCAGTAGGTCTTCTAACCTAGGGCTAAAGCGGTTATATTAGTCCTAAAGGGGGTGGTAAAGGTTAAAGTCCCTAGCTAGAAGGTAAAGGCCTAGATAGGCGTTGATCTTCCCCCTTATTTCTTCTATATAGAGGGTTAAGCCAGTCTAGGGTTAGAGGTCGTTATATAGGGACCAGACTATAAAGGGGCCGTTCTTAGTCTATATAGTAGCCCTAGCCTAGTCTAAGCTAGAGCTATAAGTCTATGTTACTAGCGGGAGTAATTTATAGATATAAAGTGAGGCCTGTCCGTTAAGGGTAAAAATAAGGTAATAGGGGGCTGATCTAGGGCAGTAGGTAGAGTACTGTACCTGCCTATTAATCCAGGGCTCTTATATAGTAAGTATTTCTTCTTTTACTATAGAAAGTAGTACTTCCTATACCTCCTTCGAGCCCTATACGTTCTAGAGGCATACCTTTATATTTCTATCTCCTCTAGCTGTATAGTTAGCTATGGTTATTGTATAGTAGTAGTAGTGTTAGCTAGTCCGGTATCTAGGTCCAGTCCAGGTCTAGTATCTAGGGGTCTAGGGGCTCCTATAGGCTCTAGGGTTCTAGTAGGTCCAGTAGCCCCTTTAGGGCTTATAGTTAGCGTAGAAGAAGAAGAAGGGGGGGTTTGGCCGCTTAGGTGGCTAAAGCAGGCAGTGATTGTACTCTAGTTAGGGGTTAACCCTCTTAATACTGTTGGTCGGCCCCTCCGTCTCTTCCCTAAGACTATAGTATAGCCTTCCTCCCCCTCCTCTTATAATAGGGCCTGCTAAGGGTATTACTGCTGTTATTGTTGTTATTGCTGTTGCTGTTAGTGCTGGTATAGGGGCGGTTAGTCAACGTTAAAGGCCTTAGGCCTAGAACGTAGGTATCCCTTAGCCTATGCCTATACCTCTTTTAGGCAGGGGCAGGCCTCTAAGTAGGTGTAGTAAGCTTGGTGGCAGTTATAGCAGCAGGGTGCCCTAGAGCAGGTAGGGGCTTCTAGCGTGGTATAGCTATTAGCGCTACAGTTATAGCAGATCTCTTCTTTATTCCAGCATACCTTAGCCCTATAGCCCTATTTCTAGCACCTTAGGTACTAGATAGGCTTAGCTTTGTTGATCTAGGGCTCTACTTCTAGGGCTTGGTAGCTCTAAAAGACCCCCTCCTTACAGGCCTTCTAGGCTGCCTCTAGGGAGGTAAAGGCTATTAGTGCCTTAACCCTAGTCCGTTCTAGCCCTTAAGGGTGCCAGACCTTTGCTCTAACCGCCGTAGGGTATTGTTTTTTAGCTTCTTCTAGTAGGCCTTCTTCTATAACCCGGTTGTAGACTGTAAGGCCCTTAACCGCTACTGCCTAGGTTGTTGTATATAGGGAGGCCTTTTTGCTAAAGGCCCTTATAATCTAGGCAGTATTACTCTCTAGGCTCTTCTTTATCTCTATGTTCTCTGTAACTAGAAGGAGGTTACCGCTAGAGAGCGTCCTAACCCCCTAAACTACTATGCCGGAGGCCTATTATATAGCCTATACTACCTCTAGGGCAGATTTAGCAAGTACCTATTGTTAGGCTAAGCCTAGTCGGATAAGCACCTGGCGCTCTAGGCTAGGCCTAGTTACCTTGCTAGCTATTAGCTTACTAGCTATTTTAGCCTAGGTAGGGGCTATAGGCTAGGAGTAGCTAGGCTGTTATTGCTATTACTACTATTGTTACTATTAGTAGTAGCTAGGCTGTTAAGGTTGTTGCTAGTACTGTGGCTTAGGCGTTACTAAGGTAGTAGGGCGGTTCTAGGGTGCTAGAGCTGCTGCTATTATAGCTAGGGCTTCTTTAGGCGGGTCCTAGAGCAGGGCTATAAGGGCAATTTGCCTGGCTTTAGTAGTTGCCTCTACTATACTATAGAAGTTAGTACTGTCCTTGGCTAGGCTGATTATTCGGTCTAGGAGGCTAGAGAGCGTAAGGGCAAGCTTAGGGGGGCTAAGGGCAGCCTAGGCGGTTTTCTTAGTTACTAGGGCGATATAGTCGGCCTTAGTAGCGTTGTTGTTGCTTCCTTCCTTCCCTGTATTTTTCTCCGATTTTTTCCCTAGCTTTTTCGAGGTTTTTTGGCTAGAAGGGGCCAGGGCTAGGGCGTACTGACTGCCGTTTAGGCCCCTAAGAAAAAGGGCGAAGATATTGGTTAAGGGGGGGGCGCTAGTCGTAGGGTCGTAGGGGCGTTGATAGTAGGGGGGGCGCTAGAGCTAGGTGCCGTAGGTACTATAGTTATAGCGCCTATAGCAGTCTCCTTAGTAGTAGTAGTAGAGGCAATAGTAGTAGTTTAGCAGTCTTCCATTTCTATATTGTCGTTCAGGTAATCCGTGCTTAGGGGCTGGCTCAGGGGGTTGTTATTATTGTCGTTAGCTATAGGTAGGGCAGGGTTGCCAGGGCGCAGAGCCGCATTAGCCCGTACACAAGGAAATTGCAGTTATAAGAGGGCAGCTAGGCTCGCTATTTTCTGCATTTTCGCACGCCTAGAGCTGTCGTACAACCGACAGCGCTGTAGCGAAAATTGGCGGGCGTTGTGTCCTCAATCGGACGGTTCGAATGGATGTGGTTGCACGCGATTTGGTGTAGTTTTGACTAAAAACTCGTTTTTCGTTTTTAGGTGTCGGTCTTCGGGGCTCTTATATACTTAGGCTAGTATACTTACCTATACTAAAGACCTTTCTACTTATAGCTGGAAGTAGAAAGGCTGGCGTTTTAGGATTTCTAGCGCTAAAGACCTATATTTCCCTGCTATAGAGCCCTTTCTATAGATATATCTATAGGCGGTAGTTAAGTCCCTACGTCAAAGTCTCTAGCCCTTAGAGCCGAGTCTACAATTTCTACTAGAAAGCCCTACTAAGTAGCAAGTAGGAAGCGCTATAAACCTACTAAGCGCTAAGACTAGCCTAGAAAATCACTACTATAATTAGTAAGCTAGCTAATTAGCTTCAGTGAACGAGAAGCTAATTAAGTGCTTGAGCTAGTACTATAAAGTAAATAGTAGCGTATTTACAATGGCGGATCAAGCTAAAGGGAAGGGTATAGCCCCTAAAAGGGCTAGTAACCCAGCTGTTTTAGGGCAATCTTCTAGGCCTCCACCACCTATACTAACCCTATTAGAAGATAAGGAAGATGGCGAAGACTATAGCGAGGTTATAGAAGTCCTTAAACAGTATATAAAATCTCATAAGCGAGTTATAGCTAGCCAATCTAGTGATATAAAAACACTACTTTTAAGTCTGAATACCCTAAAAGCCTCTATTAAGGATGGCGTTAGCGCTATAAAGAATATATCTTCTACTTTAGCTTCTCTAACTAATAGTAGTAACCCTGCGGCTGCTACTACTGGAAAGACTAGCTATAGTCCTAGATTTCATCCTTTTAGCGGTACTATAGATTTAGATTCTCCTCTACATCCCCCTAGGAAAGAGCCCCACCTAGGGCTGGCTATATATAATACAGCTACTAGTAATTGAGACCCCCCTATAGATACAGGGTCTAAGGAAGGCTTTAAGGATACTATTACTAGTAGTATAGTAAAGGAGCTTTCTAAAAAGGCGTATACTATACCAGACGAAAATAAGCTTAGCAGGGAAAGCAATTTTAAACAGTGGATTCAGGCTTTAAGTATAGTGCTAAGAGCGTTAGGGATATCTAATTTTTTAGAAAACCCTGATATATCTAACACTTATAGCGACTCTGATCAAGCTATTCTTTTAATGCTTCTACATAATAGCTTATCTAGTAGCCCTAGGGCTGCTACATCATGGATTTATATACCTTCTAAGGCCTTGAAGCTGCTTGTTAGGCAGTATAGCCGACCTATAGAGTCTAAAAAGGAGGACGTCTATAACGAATTCCACGCCCTTACCTTTAGTACCTATAAAAAAGGATTATCAGCTTTTAACGCTGAATTTAACGGCTATCTTGCTAAGCTTACTATAGCTAAAATAGATATAGATCCCTCTTTAATACTAAATCAGTATTTTAAGGCTCTCGAATCTAAGTTTCCTAGCTGGGTATTACGCTAAAAGAGCTCTATAAGACAGGCTAGAATACTAGGCCTTATAGCCTCTAGCCTTAATATAGAATATCTAATAGCTAATATTTTAGAAGAATCTAGGAACCTGGCTACAGAGGCATATAGAGCAGCTCATGTAGCGAATAGCTCTAATTCAACCCCTAATTCAAGTTCTAACCCTAGTAAGAAGGGTAAAAATAAGAAAAAGGGTAAAAAGAAGACTAGTTATAATGATATAGGGCAGGATTATAGTGCTAAAAGTGCTAAACAGGCCTCCTTTATACTAGGGTCCTATAACCTAGCTGTAGAAGAAGAAGAAGAGTAATCTGACTCTAGTTTCAATTCTAGTTCTTCTAGCGATTCTAATACCTAATTAGTACAGCTATTAGCGTTAAAAGGGTATAAGAAGCGTAAGGACTTTAAAGAAAAAGGCCTCAAATCCTCTTCTAATAATAAGGCAAAATATAAAGATAATCAGCCTGGAAGACGCCCTAGAGACCCTGCTCTTTATAATAGTTGGCTATACAATACGGGATCTACGGACCATATCAGTAATAGTAAAGAGCGGTTTACTACCTTTACGCTGAATATAGGCCAGTTATGCCCTATTAATACTGGAAATGGCCCTGTAAGCCCGGCTAATATAGGCTCTATTAAACTAAAAGTATTATCTAGAAAGGCCCCCCTACCTATACTAAATTAGTATTAGATAACGTTTTATACCTACCTAATATTGATATAAATATTGTTAGTAGGGATAGGCACTATAATTCGGGAGGTTGCCTTATAAAGGAAATCCTTTACGGAGATAATAGACGCTATATAGCTGTACTAGACTTTAAGAAATCAGGATTTTTTCTTGACGTTAAACGCAGCTCTAAGCCTATATTACATGCAAATTTTGCTTTTTCTTTAGGCCTTTCTAGTTATACTACTAAAAGTATAGAGCCGCAGCGTAATAAGATAGTAGTGGAAATTCCTTCTAATTCTATTAGAAAGGAAGACTATAGACCTATTATAGAGGATGCTATAGTATCTAAAGCTATAGAGCCTAAAAAGCGCTATAAGCTAAGGAATTCTCCGGCTAAGGACACTACTTTAGAAAGTATAGGACCTTCTTTAAGGGGGAAAAGGCCCTGTAGGCCTATAGAGCCCTTAGCCACTGCCTAGGCCCCCTATTAAAGTCCCTATAAGACTAGGGAGCCTAAGCCCTTAACTAGCACTAGAGACCTGCCCCGTATGCTAAAAGAGATAGTTATAGAGGGGAATAAAGTAGTAGAAAAGGCTAGATCTAGCCCTACTTTAAAGGAGCCTAATATAGGTCAGCCAGATTACTATAATCTACTTAATTTAGCTAAATTGTAGCACATTAGGCTAGGCCATTTAGGCCTATGTCTTTTGAAAAAGACCTCTAGTATTACTAAAGGGCTGCCTAATTTTGATAAAATCAAGGAAGCTGATTTTCACTGCTCTAGCTGTAATCGAGGTAAAGCAGTAAGAAGGGTTAGTAAGGCTTTAATACCTAACCTACCAAGGGTCTTGGACTCAATATAGGGGGATACTGTTAAAATGAGGCCTAGGCCTTATAACAGAAACCCTATAGTCTTACTTCTAGTTAACTGTAAAAGTAGGTATAAGTGGGTTTTTAAACTACCTAATAAATCAGGCCCTATAGTAGCTAATGCTATTAAGGGCTTTTTTAGGGGCCTAAGGAATAGTTTTAGTAGATATCCTACTAAATTCCACTTTGACGGAGGCACTGAAATAACTGATTTATTAACTACTTAGTTAGCTAAAAGGGGTATTAAATTTAGCACTTCTGCCCCCTATATCTACAAGCAGAACGGCTTAGTAGAACAATCAGTTAGAGTTATACTAGACTGTGTAAGGTGTACTATTCTTAGTAGCGCTTTACCCTAGTATTTATAGTGCTTTATACTAGAGGCTGTAGTGGAATTAGTTAATAGTACAGCTATAACTAATGAGGAAACTACTCCTTTCCAGGCGCTATTTAACGAGCTAGAGCCTAGTATTCTACATATACCTAACCTAGAGCGCTATAGGGCTATAGGCGCTAGAGGAGAGGCTATTATACCTCTAGAAAAACGGTCTAAATCGTTAAAGCTTACCTCTAGAATGGAATAGTATAAATTACTAGCAGTATTAGGTTCTAAGACCTACCTAGTATATATACCGTATAGAAGAGCAGTACTTCAAACCTCTACTGTTAAGTTTATAGAGGATAATATAGTACTAAGTTAGCCTACTGATAATACGGCTTTAGAGGGGGAATTAGTAGACCTAGACCTAGATTTAGAGGGGGCTGTCAGCCCGGACCCTTCTAATCTTAATACTAAAAAGCCTATTAGTATAGAAATAGGACCTTGTAAGCTAGAACCCTACGAATCTTCTTCCGATAGTGAATTAGATAAACCCTTACCGGATAAGCCTATTATTAGAATGGGGAATCCTATATAAGGATCTGTAACCACTATAGCCTACTATGAGTAGTCGTATAGGGTACGTAGGGGCAGCAACAGCGTTGATATGGCCTAAATAGCACTTCCTAGGTATGTGCTAATATAGTAAAGTAGGGCCCTTTACTGTATTCCCTCTATAAAAGTCCTTATATAACGGTATAGTTATAGGCTATAGCGCTATAATATAGGGGCTTTAAGCTTATATATCACGGCTGCCTCTTAGCAGCAGCAAAAGAGGTATATCCCTCAGCCCTCCGAGCAAAAGTCTAGCACCCCCTTCAAATCGAAAGAACAAGAGTCTTAGCACTTATAGCCTTCTCTAGCCAATAAGAGGCTTATCAGGCCTGCTAAGACTGCATTTTCTGGGCCTATAGGGCCCTAAAAGCAGAGCCTTATATCGACGAGGCTAGGGCTCTCTAGTGCTTTAACTGCTAGCGGTAGGGGCATGAAGCTAAATACTGCCACTCCCCCTCCCTCTGCTATAACTGCGGCTAAGACAAGAAGAAGTATACTAATAAGGCAGCCTATACTAAGGCACAGCACTGCTAGAACTGCCAAGGGGACTACCATACTAGGGCAGAAGAATGCCCTAAAAGGAAGAAGTATAGGGCTTAAGTAAAGGCCTACCTCTAGAATAGGCCTATTAACTTCGACCTTCCTAGCCCTCTTAAGCTAGTAGTATCAATAAAGGAGCAGCTGGAAGGAGAAGAAGGCTATATAGTAGTAGCTGGAAAACGCCGCTAAGGACGCCCCTCTTTACCTGCTAATACTACCGCTACTACTACCACTATAGCCTCCCTCTCCCAACGAACGACAAAGGAGGCTTTTAGCAAGTTTCCTACTACTACCTTCCCTTCTGCTACTAGTCCTGCAGTTACCGATTCTATACCCTCCTCCCTAAAGCCGGTAAGAGGCTCTATAAGAGAGGAGGATACGGATATACTATAGCCCTTTTCTTACCTTTTCTCTACCTTTCTTTCTTTAGACTACTCCCCCTCTTTCTCTTTAGACTGCCCCTTCCTTTTAGCTGGTATCTTACTACTATACCTAAGGTAAGGGAGAAGGTTATAGGACTAGGCTTATAAGCTTTTAAGCTTTAAGCCTAGCCCTACCTTTTACCCCTTCTACTAATAAGACCCCCTTCCTAATTCCCCTACCCCAAGCCCTATATTAACTGAGATATAGGGCGTTCTTACGGAAGACGGGTAAGAGAATAGGTGCTATTTCCTTAGTAGCCCTCTAGACAGCCTCCCCTTACTTTGTTTTTCTTTTAGTACTGCTCTTTTCCTCTTGTCAGACCGCCTACCTTGTTGAGCTCGTTGGAGGTTTCTCATCTGTTTTCCGGTTTTCCTCTAGCATAAGTGTAAGCTAGCAGCCCCTCATAGCCCTATAAGGGACTCTATAGGAGTAATAGATATCTATCTATCTATATATCACGGCTTTCAGTGGGTCTTATAGGCCTATAAGGCTTATAGTTGTAGGTAACGTATAATTTGATTTCTAGTCCAGTAGGTAAGGCTTCGCAATTTCCTTCCCTACATATACCCTCCGGGACCGTTCCTGCCTTCCACACGGCAGGAGCGCCTTAGTAGGTGCATGGCGCCTTCCTGAAAAACCAAATAAGCTGGCGATTTTAAATAATCGACTCACGCCTACCTAAGCTGTAGGGTAAGCTGTACGACTTTTCCTGTAAGTTCTATTTTCGCTCCTGCAGTGCAGGGTAGGTACAGGGTAGGTAGGTGACCTAGTAGAAAAGCCTTTTAAGGCTATTTCTAGCGCTTATACAGCCTAAGGAGGCTGTCTCTACAAAAGTAGGGCATAAATCTAAAAATAGAAAAGCCTTTTAAAGCTATTTCTAGGCTATATAGTAGAATATATAGCTTAGTCAGCGGTATCTACAAAGGTGGGTCTACCCTTAGAATATAGCGATATATCTAGTAGTTCGAGAACTGAAATCCGTTTTGCCTAAGCTATAACTATTAGAGCGCTATAGCTTATTTTATACGTTTAACACCCCCTCTATTCTTCTGTTCCTTTATAAGCTTTAGAAAGCTATATATAGGTAAAGAATGGAAGAATCCTAAGAAATAAGAACGTAAGAGCAAAACTATTCCATTAGACAAAGGGGTCATGCCCTTATATATATAGGATAAACCCCTATTATATATAGAAAGAAGTAAGAATATATATAATGTTGAAATCAAACCTATAACCTATTTGAAGGTATAGGTACTATAGCTTTAAAGCGTATAGTAATATATAATATCTAAATATTCTATACCCTAGCGACTAATAGACGTACTAGAGTATAGAAGGAGTAAAGGGCTTATAAACGCCTTTATCCCCTTATAGAGAAAACGATTTTTAGCACAGTTTGAAATTTTATACCCTTTTTTACTTCGTTCTTTCAGCAAGTTCTAGTAAGGAAAGAACAGGTAGTCATATAGAGAATCCCCCTCTAAAGGAAAGTATACTACTAGTAATAGCCGGAGCCTATATTTTCCAAATATAGCTATACTATATACTAGAGTACTTCTAGACGTAGCTAGAGTAATATAGGCCTCCCTAACGCCGCAGGGAGCTGATGCTAGCACAAGGGCGCCTATAGAACTGTACTACAGTGGCTAGGACCTTATAAGCCTTTTAAGGCTATATAGAGGAATTAGGTGATTCCAGAGGGCTGTAAAGTAGCCGGTACTATTGACTGGTCTTATAAGCTAATCAGGCTAAGCCAGGCCTTCTATATATGCAGTATAGAATATATATATAGGGGTAGAGGGTAGCTTAGTAAAAAGCTCCCTTAGGTTGTAGGCCTAAGAGCCTGATAAAAGACTGAAAGCCACTAACTAGTAGGGCTTTAGTAAGTCCGTCAGCCGGTATACACTTAGTATTAAGATATATAATAGTGACTATTTTAGCCTTATCCTGCTCTCTAACGTACCGGAATTTCAGCAGGGTATGCTTAGTTCTAGCGTATAGAGCAGGGTCATTAGCTACCGTAATAGAGCCCTAATTATCTCCATAGAGGGTAATAGGGTGGTCTATAGGCCTATAGAGTTCAGAAAATAGCCCTATAATCCACTGTACTTCGCGTATAGCCTCTCTAAGTCCATCAGTTTCAGCTTCCAGGGTAGAGAGAGCAATAGTAGTAGCTCTTTTCGTTTTCCAGCTAATAGGCCCACCAGCTAACTTATATAGATAGCTGTAGGTGGATTTACTAGTAGCCTTATCCCCTGCAAAATCAGAATCACTAAAGCCTATAGGGACTAGACTACTATTAATTAAAGAAGTCCGGCTACTACCTTTACTATTTCTAGAATCTACTATAGTAGTAGAGGTAGTAGTTAGGGGCCTAGGCCCTTCCTTAGAGTGAAAGTCTCTACTAAGCTTAGTAGTTGTATTACTACTATTACTAAGCTTAGGCCCTAGATCAGCTACTATATTTCCGTTACAGCTAAAACAGATGCTATAGTCTTTAGTACTATTAAGATACTTAAAAAGATTTTTAGCAGCGTTTAAGTGTGATTTTGTAGGTCTATTTAAAGACCTAGAGAGCCACTGTACGGTAAAGCTAATATCTACCCTAGTAAGGAGCATTATATATATAGCTGTTCTAACTAGGCTTTGATAGAGCTTGATTTCCATAGGATTACAGAGGTGGCTAGCAATATCTTCCTCTAGTTGAAGTTAACTTACTAGCCCCAGCTATAAGGGAATAGACATAGGCTTAGAATCGGCTAAGTTAAAGCGGCTAACCGCCTCTTCTACATACTATAACTAGTTAAGCTATAGGCGCCTATTAGGTCTATCCCTTATAATTTGCACGCCTAGGAAATAGGCGGCAAGCCCTAAGTCTTCTATAGCGTAGACCTTATTAAGCCGTTTCTTTAAATCAGTTATATAGCCTATATTAAGCCCTATAAATAGACAGTTATCTATATAGGTAACGATAAAGTGGCAGGTTTTAGCATTATAGAAGACCCCTAGATCTGAAATAAGAGGGAGATAGCCTAGGCTCTTAAGTAAGATTTTAAGCTTATCTTGCCACTCTCTAGGGCTTTGTTTCAGACTGTATAACGCTTTAGATAGTTTAATAATATTAGGAGTAGAAGGATTATAGCCGTATTTCAGTAAAAGCTTATAAATAGCCTTATTAGAAGCCGCTAGGTCTAATAGTCCTTCAGGGATTTCTATATATATTTCTTCTCTAAGAGCGCTATTAAGAAATGCCCCTATAAAGTCAGCTTGTTCTATTTCCTAGTCTAGAACAGCACCTATAGCTAGAAGTATACGCCAAGTAGGTAGTATACTAGTAGAGGCGTAGGTCATAGTATAATCTAGGCCTTCTACCTATATAAAGCCCCTAGCTACTAACCGAGATTTATACTTAATAGGCCTGTTTTTAGCGTCCTTTTTAACCTTAAGAACGTTTTAACAGGTAATAAGCTTATAGTTAAAAGGTAATAGACTCCTAGGTAGGAATTTCAAAACCCCTAGCTCTAATAACTAGATAAATTCCTTAGTAATAGCCTCTAACCACTTACTACGCTTATCTCTAGGTAGTTTTAAGACTTGCTTATAAGTAGTAGGCGTACTATCCTTAGATATTACCCTTTTTCGAGCCTTATAGACAAAAGACAGTATATAGCTACTAGTCTTAGCTAAAAGCTTATAGTAATCGAGCTGCATTTTATCCCCCTCTGAAATAAGATCACTATTATCAAAAGGTTCGTTTGTTATAGGCTGATTAGGCGCTATAACTTCTATAGGCTTAGGTGCAAAAATAGGCTCTATAGTTTAGGGAAACGCCTCTGATAATTCAGGCTTTCTAATAGATATAGTAGGCCTAGTAGACTCTACTATAACCGGATTTATAGGCTTATCCGGTAAGGGTTTATCTAATTCACTATCGGAAGAAGATTTGTAGAGTTCTAGCTTACTAGGTCCTATTTCTATACTAATAGGCTTTTCAGTATTAAGATTAGAAGGGTCCGGGCTAACAGCCCCCTCTAAATCTAGGTCTAGGTCTACTAATTCCCCCTCTAAAGCTATATTATCAGTAGGCTGACTTAGTACTGTATTATCCTCTATAAATTTAACAGTAGAGGTTTTAAGTACTACTCTTCTAGACGGTATATATGCTAGGTAGGTCTTAGAACCTAATACCGCTAGTAATTTACACTCTTCCGTTCTAGAGGTAAATTTTAACGATTTAGACTGTTTTTCTAGAGGTATAATAGCCTCTCCTTTAGCGCCTATAGCCCTATAGCGCTCTAGGTTAGGTATATATGGAATACCAGGCTCTAGCTCGTCAAATAGCGCCTGGAAAGGAGTGGTTTCCTTATTAGTTATAGCAGTACTATTAACTAATTCCACTATAGCCTCCAGTATAAAGCACTACAAATACTGGGGTAAAGCGCTACTAAGAATAGTATACCTTATACAGTCTAGTATAACTCTAACTGATCGTTCTACTAAGCCGTTCTGCTCGTGGATATTGGGGGCAGAAGTGCTAAATTTAATGGCCCTTTTAGCTAACCAAGTAGTTAATAAATCAGTTATTTCAGTGCCTCTGTCAAAGTGGAATTTAGTAGGATATCTACCAAATCCATTCCTTAGGCCCCTAAAAAAGCCCTTAATAGCGTTAGCTACTATAGGGCCTGATTTATTAGGTAGGTTAAAAACCCACCTATACCTACTTTTACGGTTAACTAGAAGTAAGACTATAGGGTTTCTATTATAAGGCCTAGGCCTAATTTTAACAGTATCCCCCTCTATTAAGTCTAAGACCCTAGGTGGGTCAGGTATTAAAGCCTTACTAACCCCTCTCACTGCTTTACCTCGATCATAGCTAGAGCAGTGAAAATCAGCTTCCTTTATTTTATTAAAATTAGGCAGCCCTTTAGTAATACTAGAGGTCTTTTTCAAAAGACGCAGGCCTATATGGCCTAGCCTAACGTGCTACAATTTAGCTAAATTAAGTAGATTATAGTAATCTCGCTGACCTATATTAGGCTCCTTTAAAGTAGGGCTAGATATAGCCTTTTCTACTACTTTATTCCCCTCTATAACTGGCTCTCTTAGCACATAGGGCAGGTCTCTAGTGCCAGTTAAGGGCTCAGGCTCCCTAGTCTTACGGGGACTTTGATAGGGGGCCTGGGCAGTGGCTAAGGGCTCTATAGGCCTATAGGGCCTTTTCCCCCTTAAAGAAGGTCCTACACCTTCTAAAGTAGTACCCTTAGCCGGAGAATTCCTTAGCTTATAGCGCTTATTAGGCTCTATAGCTTCAGATACTATAGTATCCTCTATAATAGGTCTATAGTCTTCCTTTCTAATAGAATGAGAAGGAATTTCCACCACTATCTTATTACGCTATAGCTCTATACTTTTAGTAGTATAACTAGAAAGGCCTAAAGGAAAAGCAAAATTTGCATGTAATATAGGCTTAGAGCTGCCTTTAACGTCAAGAAAAAATCCTGATTTCTTAAAGTCTAGTATAGCTATACAGCGTCTATCACCCCCATAAAGGGTTTCCTTTATAAGGCAACCTCCCGAATTATAGTGCCTAACCCTACTAACAATATTTATATCAATATTAGGTAGGTATAAAACGTTATCTAATACTAATTTAGTATAGGTAGGGGGGGCCTTTCTAGATAATACTTCTAGTTTAATAGAGCCTATATTAGCCGGGCTTACAGGGCCATTTCCAGTATTAATAGGGCATAACTGGCCTATATTCAGCGTAAAGGTAGTAAACCGCTCTTTACTATTACTAATATGGTCTGTAGATCCCGTATCGTATAGCCAACTATTATAAAGAGCGGGGTCTCTAGGGCGTCTTCTAGGCTGATTATCTTTATATTTTGCCTTGTTAGAAGAGGTTTTTAGGCCTTTTCCTTTAAAGTCCTTACGCTTCTTATACCCTTTTAACGCTAATAGCTGTGCTAATTGGGTATCAGAATCGCTAGAAGAACTAGAATTGGAACTAGAGTCGGATTCCTCTTCTTCTTCTATAGTTAGGTTATAGGACCCTAGCATAAAGGAGGCTTGTTCAGCACTTTTAGCACTATAATTCTGCCCTTCAATATTATAACTAGCCTTCTTCTTACCCTCTTTCTTATTTTTACCCGTCTTACTAGGGTTAGAATTTGAATTAGGGGTTGAATTAGAGCTATTAGCCACGTAAGCTGCTCTATACGCCTCTGTAGCCGGGTTCCTAGATTCTTCTAAAATATCAGCCATTAGATATTGTATATTAAGGCTAGAGGCTATAAGGCCTAGTATTCTAGCCTGTCTTATAGAGCTCTTTTGGCGTGATACCCAGCTAGGAAACTTAGATTTTAGAGCCTTAAAATACTGATTTAGTATTAAAGAGGGATCTATATCTATTTTAGCCATAGTAAGCTTAGCAAGATAGCTGTTAAATTCAGCGTTAAAAGCTGATAAGCCTTTTCTATAGGTACTAAAGGTAAGGGCATGGAATTCGTTATAGACGTCCTCCTTTTTAGACTCTATAGGTCGGCTATACTGCCTAACAAGCAGCTTAAAGGCTTTAGAAGGTATATGGATCCAAGATATAGCAGCCCTAGGGCTACTAGATAAGCTATCGCGTAGAAGCATTAAAAGAACAGCTTGATCAGAGTCGCTATAAGTGTTAGATATATTAGGGTTTTCTAAAAAATTAGATATCCCTAACGCTCTTGGCACTATACTTAAAGCCTGAATCCACTGTTCAAAATTACTTTCCCCGCTAAGCTCACTATCGTCCGGTAGAGTATAGGCCTTTTTAGAAAGCTCCTTTACTATACTACTAGTAATAGTATCCTTAAAGCCTTCCTTAGACCCTGTATCTATAGGGGGGTCTAAATTACTAGTAGCTGAATTAACAGCCGGCCCTAGATAGGGCTCTTTCCTAGGGGGACGTGGAGGAGAATCTAAGTCCATAGTACTACTAAAAGGATCAAATCTAGGACTATAGCTAGTTTTTCCAGTAGTAGCAGCCACAGCGTTACTACTATTAGTTAAAGAAGCTAAAGTAGAAGATATATTCTTTAGAGCGCTAACGCTATCCTTAACAGAGGCTTTTAGGGTATTTAGACTTAAAAGTAGTGTTTTTATATCACTAGATTGACTAGCTATAACTCGCTCATGAGATTTTATATACTGTTTTAGGACTTCTATAACCTCGCTATAGTCTTTGCCATCTTCCTTATCTTCTAATAGGGTTCGTATAGGTGGTAGAGGCCTAGAAGATTGCCCTGGATCAGCTGGGTTACTAGCCCTTTTAGGCGCTATACCCTTCCCTTTAGCTTGATCCGCCATTGTAAATAGGCTACTATTTACTTTATAGTACTAGCTAAAGCACTTAATTAGCTTCCAGTTCACTAAAGCTAATTAGCTAGCTCACTAATTATAGTAGTGATTTTCTAGGCTAGTCTTAGCGCTTAGTAGGTTTATAGCGCTGCCTACTTGCTACTTAGTAGGGCTTTCTAGTAGAAATTCTAAACGAGGCTCTAAGGGCTAGAGACTTCGACGTAGGGACTTAACTACCGCCTATAGATATATCTATAGAAAGGGCTCTATAGTAGGGAAATATAGGTCTTTAGCACTAGAAATTCTAAAACGCTAGCCTTTCTACTTCCAGCTATAAGTAGAAAGGTCTTTTAGTATAGGTAAGTATACTAGCCTAAGTGTATAAGAGCCCCAAATGCTCGTCAATACTATAGGACTTAGATTTCTCAGCGATTTCTCCTTCTAGATTTTCAGGCTTTTTAGTCCTTAAATAGCCTTCAATAAGATGTAATATATAGCTTTTTAGGGCTAATATAGTACTATATTTTCAGCTTTAAGAGGCTTAAATAGCCCTATATATAGGCAGAGGTAGCGCTTTTAAATTGGACTCCAACGATAACTATCCTACAGGCTAACCGGGCTTATAACCTATTGGAATGGGTAATCCTATATAAGGATCTGTAACCACTATAGCCTACTAGTAGTAGTCGTATAGCGTACGTAGGGGCAGCAACAGCGTTAATATAGCCTAAATAGCACTTCCTAGGTATGTGCTAATATAGTAAAGTAGGGCCCTTTACTATATTTCCTCTATAAAAGTCCTTATAAAACGGTATAGTTATAGGCTATAGCGCTATATTATAGGGGCTTTAAGCTTATATATCACGGCTTTCAGTGGGTCTTATAGGCCTATAAGGCTTATAGTTATAGGTAACGTATAATTTGATTTCTAGTCTAGTAGGTAAGGCTTCGTAATTTCCTTCCCTACATATACCCTCCGGGACCGTTCCTGCCTTCCATACGGCAGGAGCGCCTTAGTAGGTGCATGGCGCCTTCCCGAAAAACCAAATAAGCTGGCGATTTTAAATCATCGACTCACGGCCACCTAAGCTACAGGGTAAGCCGTACGACTTTTCCTGTAAGTTCTGTTTTCGCTCCTACAGTGCAGGGTAGGTACAGGGTAGGTAGGTGACCTAGTAGAAGAGCCTTTTAAGGCTATTTCTAGCGCTTATACAGCCTAAGGAGGCTGTCTCCACAAAAGCGGGACATAAATCTAAAAATAGAAAAGCCTTTTAAAGCTATTTCTAGGCTATATAGTGGAATATATAGCTTAGTCAGCGGTATCCAAAAAAATGGGTCCACCCTTAGAATATAGCTATATATCTAGTAGTTCGAGAACTGAAATCCGTTTTGCCCAAGCTATAACTGTTAGAGCGCTATAGCTTATTTTGTACGTTTAACACCTATAAATCCGATTATAGTAGAGTCTACTAGGCCTACTATATCTATTAGAAAGCCTGAATTACCAGAGGCGTTTCCCCAAACTATAGAGCCTATTTTTATACCTAAGCCTATAGAAGTTATAGCGCCTAATCAGCCTATAACGAACGAACCTTTTGATAATAGCAATCTTATTTCAGAGGGGAATAAAATGCAGCTCGATTACTATAAGCTTTTAGCTAAGACTAGTAGCTATATACTATCTTTTGTCTATAAGGCTCGAAAAAGGGTAATATCTAAGGATAATACGCCTACTACTTATAAGCAAGTCTTAAGACTACCTAGAGATGAGCGTAGTAAGTGGTTAGAGGCTATTACCAAGGAATTTATCCAGTTATTAGAGCTAGGGGTTTTTAAATTCCTACCTAAGAGTCTATTACCTTCTAACTGTAAGCTTATTACCTGTCAAAACGTTCTTAAGGTTAAAAAGGAAGCTAAAAACAGGCCTATTAAGTATCAATCTCGGTTAGTAGCTAGGGGCTTTATACAGGTAGAAGGCCTAGATTATACTATAACCTACGCCTCTACTAGTATACCACCTACTTGGCGTATACTTCTAGCTATAGGTGCTGTTCTAGACGAGGAAATAGAACAATCTGACTTTATAGGGGCATTTCTTAATAGCGCTCTTAGAGAAGAAATATATATAGAAATCCCTGAAGGACTGTTAGACCTAGCGGCTTCTAATAAGGCTATTTATAAGCTTTTACTGAAATATAGCTATAGTCCTTCTACTCCTAATATTATTCAACTATCTAAAGCGTTATACAGTCTAAAACAAAGCCCTAGAGAGTGGCAAGATAAGCTTAAAATCTTATTTAAGAGCCTGGGCTATCTCCCTCTTATTTCAGATCCAGGGGTCTTCTATAATGCTAAAACCTGCCACTTTATCGTTAGCTATGTAGATGACTGTCTATTTATAGGGCCTAATATAGGCTGTATAACTGATTTAAAGAAACTGCTTAATAAGGTCTACGCTATAGAAGACTTAGGGCCTGCCGCCTATTTCTTAGGCATACAGATTATAAGGGATAGACCTAATAGGCGCCTATAGCTTAACTAGTCATAGTATATAGAAGAGGCGGTTAGCTGCTTTAACTTAGCCGATTCTAAGCCTATATCTATACCCTTATAGCCGGGGCTAGTAAGTCAACTTTAACTAGAGGAAGATGTTACTAGCCACCTCTATAGTTCTAAAGAAATTAAGCTCTATTAAAGCCTAGTAGGAATAGCTATGTATATAATGCTCCTTACTAGGGTAGATATTAGCTTTACTGTATAGTAGCTCTCTAGGTCTTGAAATAGACCTACAAAATCACACTTAAACGCTGCTAAAAATCTTTTTAAGTATCTTGATAGTACTAAAGACTATAGCATCTGTTTTAGCTATAACGGAAATACAGTAGCTAATCTAGGGCCTAAGCTTAGTAATAGTAGTAATACAACTACTAAGCTTAGTAGAGACTTTCACTCTAAGGAAGGGCCTAGGCCCCTAACTACTACCTCTACTACTATAGTAGATTCTAGAAATGGTAAAGGTAGTAGCCGGACTTCTATAATAAATAGTAGTCTAGTCTCTATAGGCTTTAGTGATTCTGATTTTGCAGGGGATAAGGCTACTAGTAAATCCACCTATGGCTATCTATATAAGTTAGCCGGTAGGCCTATTAGCTGGAAAACAAAAAGAGCTCCTACTTTTGCTCTCTCTATCCTCGAGCTGAAACTGATGGACTTATAGAGGCTATATACAAAGTACAGTGGATTATAGGGCTATTTTCTGAACTTTACAGACCTATAGACTACCCTATTACTCTCTATAGAGATAATCAGGGCTCTATAACGGTGGCTAATAACCTAGCGCTACACGCTAGAACTAAGCATACCCTGCTGAAATTCCGGTACGTTAGAGAGCAGGTTAAGGCTCAAATAGTTACTATTATATATCTTAATACTAAGTGTATGCCGGCTGACGGACTTACTAAAGCCCTACTAGTTAGTGGCTTTCGGTCTTGTATTAGGCTTTTAGGCCTACAACCTAAGGGAGCTTTTTACTAAGCTACCCTCTACCCCTATATATATATTCTATACTATATATATAGAAGGCCTGGCTTAGCCTGATTAGCTTATAAGACTAGTCAATAGTACCAGCTACTTTACAGCCCTCTAGAATCACCTAATTCCTCTATATAGCCTTAAAAGGCTTATAAGGTCCTAGCTACTGTAGTACAGTTCTATAGGCGCCCTCATGCTGGCATTAGCTCCCTGCGGCGTTAGGGAGGCCTTTATTACTCTAGCTACGTCTAGAAGTACTCTAGTATATAGTATAGCTATATTTGGAAAATATAGGCTCTGGCTATTACTAGTAGTATACTTTCCTTTAGAGGGGGATTCTCTATGTAACTACCTGTCATTTCCTTACTAGAACTTGCTGAAAGAACGGAGTAAAAAAGGGCATAAAATTTAAAACCGTACTAAAAATCGTTTTCTCTATAAGAGGATAAAGGCGTTTATAAGCCCTTTACTCCTTCTATACTCTAGTACGTCTACCAGTTACTAGGGTATAGAATATTTAGATATTATATATTACTATACACTTTAAAGCTATAGTACCTATACCTTTAAATAGGTTATAGGTTTGATTTCAACATCATATATATTCTTACTTCTTTCTATATATAATAGGGGTTTATCCTATATATATAAGGGCATAACCCCTTTGTCTAACGGAATAGTTTTGCTCTTACGTTGTTATTCCTTAGGATTCTTCTATTCTTTACCTATATATAGCCTTCTAAGGCTTATAAAGGAACAGAAGAATAGAGGGGGTGTTAAACGTATAAAATAAGCTATAGCGCTCTAACGCTTATAGCTTAGACAAAACGGATTTCAGTTCTCGAACTACTAGATATATAGCTATATTCTGAGGGTGGACCCACTTTTGTAGATACCGCTGACTAAGCTATATATTCCACTATATAGCCTAGAAGTAGCTTTAAAAGGCTTTTCTATTTTTACATTTATGCCACACTTTTGTAGAAACAGCCTCCTTAGGCTGTATAAGCGCTAGAAATAGCCTTAAAAGGCTCTTCTACTAGGTCACCTACCTACCCTGTACCTACCCTGCACCGCAGGAGCGAAAACAGAACTTACAGGAAAAGTCGTGCGGCTTACCCTACAGCTTAGGTAGCCGTAAGTCGATTATTTAAAATCGCCAGCTTATTTGGTTTTTCAGGAAGGCGCCATGCACCTACTAAGGCGCTCCTGCCGTGTAGAAGGCAGGAACGGTCCCGGAGGGTATATATAGGAAAGGAAATTGCGAAGCCTTACCTACTTGGACTAGAAATCAAGTTACTACGTTACCTACAACTATAAGCCTTATAGGCCCATAAGACCCACTGAAAGCCGTGATATATAAGCTTAAAGCCCCTATAATATAGCGCTATAGCCTATAACTATACCGTTATATAAGGACTTTTATAGAGGGAATACAGTAAAGGGCCCTACTTTACTATATTAGCACATACCTAGGAAGTGTTATTTAGGCCATATCAACGCTGTTGCTGCCCCTACGTACCCTATACGACTACTACTAGTAGGCTTTAGTGGTTACAGATCCTTATATAGGATTACCCATTCCAATAGCTGGTTATCCCCTTAAGAAGGATAGAGAGAAGGATATACTTTAGAGACTTTATAAGATTCGACCTCGAGCTTATATTAGCTATCTTGTAGGTTATATCGCTACCACGCTATATAGGATATAGGTCCTAGAGCTTAATAAGGTAATTACTACCTGGAATGTTTAGTTTAATAAGATAGTTTTCTATATAGAAAGGAAGGTGGATTCTGTCATGTAAAGAGCAGGTGATGGATATAAAGAAGTGAATGTGCCTGTTCTTCTTCTTCTTACTACGGGACTTGCCACTCCTTATATAGGCGTCTCTGAGCCTGACAAGCAGCTTGTTAGGATGTCTAAGCATAGAGAGCCCTAGTCCTAGATAGGTTACTCTATAACCGTTACTATATTCTGTTATATACCCCCTTAGATTCGTCATCCTATAGAGAGTCTGACCTATAGAATATAGGATTATAGTAACTATAACTCCTATACCCCTTTAAGCATATTAAGATAGTGATATACTTAAGCCTAGTATAGGCACCTAGTAAACACCTTGCTAGTAAAAACTTCGCCAGATTGATAATACTCTTGCTAGCCTACTTACTGTTATTACCTTCTCTTTCCTATTTATAAGTTATAGGACTAGTTTTTATTTTAAGTAGCCTTACCTACTGCCCTCTTACTAGCTATATAGGCAGCCTTCTTTCTAAAAGAAGGCAAGTATGCTTGATTGTCAACCTTACTGCTATAAGTTACTATAGTAATAGTAAGGTCAACCTGCTCTTTCCTCTTTTCTCTAGAGCTTACTATAGGCCTACTCTTTTTAGGTATAAGAAGAGCATAGAGAATTCCTTTCGGCCCTATTTCTTTTCTCTTTCTTATAACTACCTTTTTAAGGTGAAGTTTTCTTATAAGCCTGCCCCTATTCTTGCCTAGCTCTCTTTTTCCTATTACTATACCTAAGCAAAGAGTAGTAAGTCTTTTTAATTATTATTATTACTAGCTATAGCGTCCTATAGTTAGATAACAATGTTCCTCTAAAGCTAAGATTACAGGTATCCCTATGAAAATAGCTCTAGGATCTAACCTTAAACTTCACTTAGCTCTGTTCTAGCTATTATTAGCTTGCTAATAACACTAGCAGCTATATTATATCCTTAGATGTTAAGAGAGTTAGTAACAATATACTGTTAAGCCCTATCCTGGTAGCTATACTAGAAACTCCTGCTCCTAAGATACTAGGCTGCTCTAAGAAGATTATAGGCTAGACTCCCGGTTAAGCAAAGACACCTTAATCTGAAAAATCCGGCCCTTTAGGCCCTCTTTATCTACCATCTTATAAGCCTTACGTCTAGTTACTACTAAAAGGATATACTATAGGAGAATGCTTTTCTTAGTATAATAATACTAGCGGCTGCTATTACTACTATCTTCTAATATAGACTATATCTTACTACTATTATCCTATATAAGTCTGTCTAGGCCTAACAATTTTACTATAAAGCTGACCGTGTATATTATAGGTCGGTCGAGGCTAAGAAGACTGCCTAGGTCCTTTAGGACTTAAAAAAGAAAAATATAAAGGCTGGCAGAGTACGTCTATCCGTTTTAAAATTCAATACTTAGACTAATAGTCGTATCTAGGAGGTAATAGCAGGCAAGGCTACTACTATTTCGAAAATGTTACGTACTATCCTTGACCTATTATCTAGATCGTTACTATACGGGCTAATACCTATATTACCCGCTCTACCTACTCTTTTATATCCGTCCTAGGCGTTCTATAAGGAGCTAAAATTTAAAGATCTACCTTATAAGCGAAAAGCGTCTTACAAATTGTCTTTATCCCTATACCTATCCCTATCTCTATCTATCAGACTAAGATATATGTTTTTGCCTCTCTATTAGTTAATCGAGTCTCTGGCCGACAATCCTTTTATATAGGCGGTATTCCCGAGTATAAGCAGTACTAAGTTTACTTAGCACCTTGGATAAGAAATTGATAGATATGTTAGGGCTCTTTTACGGTTAATGCTACGTTATCTTAATAAGAATCGTATAGATATGTCGGCTATATCGTAGGTACTAGCTAAGATTAATCAGGCTATCAGTACGTTAGAGAAGGCTGTTAAGTGCTATAGCGCCCTATAGTAGGCTTCTTTTATAAGTTTTACAGCAGACTATATAGTTATCCGCTAGTAATTGAATTCCCCTCTCTTTAATTATCGGCTATAATCCGTAATATATCCCTTAGATTTAGCATAGCCTAAAAGTGCTTGAACTTTGCCCTTAACAAATTCTTTATTAGGCCGTTGGCTAGTATATTAGCTATCTTAATATAGGATACTATAAAGCTGCCCTTACTATACTCTTATTTAAGCTATATATTCTGAATATCAATATGACGGAGCGCTGTTGCTATATACTCCCCTTTATTAACTACTAGTCTAATAGTCTAAGTATTATCGCAGAAAATCCGCCATAGAACTAACAGTTTAACTGTTAGGTCCTTGAAGAATCTTTTCATCCCTATAGCCTCCTTTATAGCTAGGGAGAGACTATAAAGCTCCGCTTTTATCGTCGACGTAGTAACTATAGCTTAATAAGACGCATTCTACTAGACAAGTCCCCCGAACATTATAATTATATAACCTTAAGACGATCGTTGTAAGTCTAAGTCGTCTATAAAGAAGGTGTTACTAGCAATATAAAGTATATAGGCCTGACTAAAGTAGCTACTATATATAATCCTGAGAAACCTTATATAATATAGATACTAGATCGTCTGCCTAGTAGCCTTGATATATTAGGCTAATAGGTTTGTTAAGAAGTAGGAAAGATAAGATATAGTAAAAGCTATATCTAGACGGACTATAATTACTATATATAGTATCGTCTCTACTAGTTCTTATATAAGCTTTACCTCCTTCTTAGTAGCCTAGCCCTTATTCTTGCCAAGTCTGACTATTAGGAGTGGTATAGTAGGGATAACAGCGGATCTATCTAGCCTATACTTCTTAGCTGCCTTCTTAATATATATATCGTAAACCAGTATAATCGTACGGTTAACTCTGTCCCTTATAATCCAAATACTAAGAAACTATTCTGCCTTAGGCTGAATTTTTGCTTTATATTTGCCTAGCAGTTTCGCCTTTAGGTCTATAGTATAGTCCTAATACTAACGATAATAGAGAAGTATTACGTTATCTATATAGAATATTAAAAGGATATATCTTGTTGTATTATAAAATAGACACGGCTCCTCCTTAGACTTCTAAAGTCTAAGATTTTTAAAAAAGCCTAAAAATTCGAGATACTAGAGGAGAGGAGAGTCTTAAAGCCTATATAGAGCCCTATCGACCTAAGTAAGAAGTCCTAGCTCCTTAAACCCTTTTAAAAGATTATAGATTACTAGGCCCTGGCTAAACGACTCCCGAAGTACGTTGTAGAAGGCGTTTATAACGTCCTATAAGTCGATCTCTAGATCAAAACGTACTGCTAGGGCTATACTTACTCTAAGGGACTTAGCAGCTAATATTACTATATAAGTTAACTTGACTAACTCTAGATATTAAAGATCTCCTTGGACGTAAATCCTTGTTTTTAGCCTAATAACCATCCTATCCGGATTAAGCTTATACTTTAGTATTTATTTAAGCGGAAGAGGCTATATCCCGTACTAATCCTTCGGAATTTTCTTATAGGTCTATAGCTTTTATAGCTAATTAATCTTAGCCTAAGCCGTAGACTTCTATATCTTCTTAAAAGGCGACTTTATAGCTTTACTTTAAGTCCTAGGCTCTGGCAGCATTTCTAATTCATGCTATTTCCCTAGGACAAACTCTTTCTTATCCTAAGGGCCCTTTAGCAAGTCCTTTTTCTATAACTCTTACTTCTTTTTTCGCTCTGTTAGGTATTTCTAATGTCGAATAGCACCTATTACTACAGTATATACTGTTTTAAACTCCCTCCTATAGCTAGCTACTAGCTGATTAGGAAAGTAGTTGGCTATAAAAACAAGTAGTAGCGATAATACCGCTATTCTCTTTATATCGAGAATACTAAAGATGTTCTTAAGTATAGTATTATGCTAATAAAGGTTATATCAGCCTAGCTCTGCTATAAATACCTGATTCCTACTGCTATAGGGCTGACCTTGTCTTTAAGGGGCTAGGTTGCCTAGTACTTACGTATTACTAGTATATACCCCTAAGATCCTAGCTTTAGAGTCCGGTTCTCCGACTAACAGTCTGTCTATCGTCTTATCGTTGGTATACTAGCGGGTTATAATACCTGCCCTAGCTTTAAATCCTTTTAATGGTCTATAGTAATGTGCCTTACCTTTAGACTATATTCCTTCTCTAGTTATACTCTAGGGAGAGTCTGCTCTATTACTATGGCTGTTAATCCTAGTATAATCTAGATTCGGTATTCTAGGCTTAGATATTTGCTCTAGGGTGAATAGTCCGGTTGTAATATTAGTATATGCCTTGTCCTAGCTAGTAATAGCATCTAACTAACGCTCTTCTAGCTCTATAGCTAAGAGCTTTTCCTTATTCTCTTTAGAAGCTATTAGCCTAATAGAACCTGCGAGATCTAGATTCTATATTGTCTTAAGGATAGTATTAAACTTATGTTCCTCTGCCGGCTTGTCTAGCTAGTCTGCTAGTTCTCTTAAGACAGAGATAGCCTAAGCCTTAGATTCTACCTTCCTTCCTATATAGAAAACTATCTTATTAAACTGAACATTCTGGGTGGTAATTACCCTATTAAGCTCTAGGACCTATATCCTATATAACGTGGTAGCGATAAAATCTATAAGATAGCTAATATAAGCTTAAGGTCGAATCTTATAAAGTCTCTGAAGTATATCCTTCTCTCTATCCTTCTTAAAGGGATAACCAGCGTATCTATATACGTAAAGGCTACTAAGCTAAGGCCTTAGATTAATTATGGCTTTACAGATGATAGCTAGGTTGTAAAAGCGAAAATAGTTCTAAAACTATAATAGAAGCTTCTCGTTTAGGGATCTTGGATTATCCCTAAGCCTAAAAGACAAATTATAAAGATATACTATAGCCTCTATAGTCTTAGGCTATAGATCCTTAGAAAGATATACCTCTAACTATATTACTATTAACTTATTAACGATAGTCTTCCTGTTTCTGTCGACAAGTCCTATCGGGCTATATATGTATAACAGCGGGATTTCCAAGCTAATTCCTTTATAATCTGTCTATTTCTTATACTTGGTTTTTCCTTGAGAAGATATAACTGATATTTTACTATTATAGCGGAAGAAACAAACGGACAACCTATACTATCGCCTAGTCTAGGCGTCGAACCTCTTAAGGACCTAAAGAAGGTTTTTTTATCTTTTACCTTTTATCTAAAAGGCCTATACCTTCTTACTAAACTTATCTACTATAAAGAGAATCCTATTATAGCCTATATATCTCTAGGAGAATTCGAAAAGATCCTAGGCAATCCTATAAAACGGTCTAGCGGATTTTCCGCTTAACTCCCTCCTAGATACCACTTTTGTTACGTATAACTAGGCATATGCTAAGCACTTAAGCCGTAGTGTCTTAGTTAGATTACTGTTATTAGGCTATAACAAATTTATACCCTAAGTATAGTTTACTAACAATTATAGTACCTTAGGACCTAGGTATCCTATCCTTAAGTGCTATAATTCTTTAGGATCTATATAAGCCCTATACAGCTTATATATCCTTTTCTATCCTCTCCGTTTTACTTGTTTCTAAGCTGTTATTATTATAATACTGTTGTTACTTGTTAGAAGGGGTTTTAAGACTATATAGGAGGTAAGTGGCTTATATTTAAGCACTGTTAAGTTGAACTTTTCCTATAGCATTATAAGAATAACCGAGCTTACTATGTCTTTAACTCTTAAGGTATTATTAGCCCCTAATAGCTAGATTCCCTTTTAGTATAGAAGCATAGCCGATATAATATTAGTATGAAATCCCTCTATAACAACTATATTCTAAAGAATTAAGTCTACTGTCTTATTGCCCTTATTATCCTGAAAAATCTTTCTTAAAGTCCGGCATCCTATTCTAGAAATGGGTAATGTTGTTAAGCCTACCCCTATAACGGTATTAGAGGTAGATAGCTTAAATGTCCTATAGTTAAGTAGATCTTTACGGTTAACTATATAAACTACTATATAGTTATTTAGGAGGGTGCTATCTAAGAGAGGATAATAAGTAGGGTTCTAAGTACTAAATACCCTATAGACTATACCTAGGGTAGTAGTAAATAGGGTAGGGTTGAAGAGAGGTATATTAGAAAAATTCTAACTCTGATTTTCAAGCTAAAGTAATAACTAAAAACTCCTAAAAACTTTATCCGGCTAATAATCTTGTCCTTAAGTACTAAAGGACTTTAGAACCTATAGCTTCTTTATATCTTGCCTCTTACCCTTTAACTATCCTTTTAATTCTAGGGTTATATAGAGGTCGGCCTACTAGAGATCCTAATAAATAAGATTTTAAATAGATTATTACTCCTCTATAGATAAAGTAATTCTTTGTCTTATAGATCCTACATATAATAGCTTAACTCTTCTATAATCTTTAGGTTTCTAGAGGTAGGTATAAGGAAGAGGTAGATAAGGGTATTGGTAACTCCTATTTCGGGATCCTTAACGATTTCTACCCTAACTACCCTAGGCGTACTATCCTTAAGGCTATTCTTAGCCTCTTTCTTAATTAGAGTATAGAGTAGGCAGCGGGTTCTCGTTATTAGAAAGTTAAGTAAAGGTAGAGTATACTCTAGCTAGATTTCTATAAGCTTATTACTACTAAGATAACCTAGTTATATCACACATCCGAAAACGCGTTCTTGGTCAGGAACGCTCCAAATCGACTGCACTCTTTTGCGATCAACTTGTCCAATTGAGGACACAACACACACCAAATTTGGCAGCAGCGCTGTCCGCCGTTCGACGGCGCTGTGGTCGGATTCTGACCGTACGATGTGGTCGACCATAGCCAGAAATCTACAGCTATAGCAGGGCAGGCGCACAGGCCCTATAGTTACGTGCCCCAGCCCCAACTGCACGGACCCCTCTAACCCGAACCCCGCCAACCTGAACCCTGCCAACCCAAACCCTACCGCCCCTACCCCTAGCCCCCTAGGGGCTGTCAACAAAGCCCCTAAGCGCTCGGGCCACAGCTTCTTAACCCACCTTACCACCGCTGCCGCTACCACTACTACCACCACTTCTTCCGCCGCCAACCCTGCCACCACTACAACCGCTACTAGGTCGAGCGATATATCGTTCAAAAGCCCTTTTAAAGGGCTTTCCAGCAGTCAACACGCCACTACTGCTACCGCCGCCCCTACCCCCTTTAAAAAGGGGAAAGAAAAAGAAAAAGCCCTACTATCTGCAACCCTTGCCCTTACCTTCTCTGGTCTAATAGACCAGATAGTCAGTCTTTCAGTTAATAACCCGGCCTTTAAGGAAATCGTCGAATATACCGGGCTAGCTAGAAAGCTAGACTTAATACAGATCTTAAAAGAGGAGGAGAAAAAAGCCCCGATATTTCCCTTGTTTATTGCCCAGGCCCTAAGGCAGAAGAAGCAGCAACAACAACAGCAATAACAACAGTAACAACAACAATAGCAGTAGCAGCAACAACCCCCTGCTGTCGAATCAGAACCAACCCGCCGTACCTAGGCTACTATAGCAGCGGCTAAGGTAAAGCCTACTAAGCTAGGCTTAGAAAAACAGGTCCTTATACGGCTAGGATCAGCCTCTTCCTCCCTCAGCCAAAAATCAGCCCCGGAAATCGTACAGGCAGTATAGAAGGCTATAGGGCACTCTATTAAAGGGGTAAGGACCCTACCGAGCGGTAACCTTATACTAGTTACTAAAGGAGAAAAAATCAAAAAAGCCTTAGAAGAAAACACAGCCTAGCTAGCCTCTTTATCACCAGAGGCCTCGATCCACACCACTACCTAGGCTATTGCTGTTAAAGGACTTACAACAGCTGACCGGGTAACGGAAGCTAGCCTTCTAGCAGCAGCAAAAGAAGTATATCCTTCAGCCTTAAGGGCTAAGGTCTGGTACCCCCTCTAGATCGAAAGAACAAGAGTCTCAGCTCTTATTGCCTTTTCTAGCTAGCAAAAGGCCTACCAGGCCTATCAAGACAGAATCTTCTAGGCCTATAGGGCCCTAAAAGCAGAGCCCTATATCGATAAGGCTAAGGCCTTATAGTGCTTTAACTGCTGGCGATAGGGGCATAAAGCTAAATACTGCCACTCACCTGCCCTCTGCTACAACTATGGCCAAGAAAAGAAGAAGCATACCGATACCAAGGCGGCCTGTACTAAGGCTCAGCACTGCCGGAACTGCCGTAGCAACCACCATGCTAGGGCAGAAGATTGCCCTAAAAGAAAGAAGCATAAAGCTCAGGCAAAATCCAGCCTACAAAACAGGCCTATTAACTTCGACCTCCCCGGCCTACTTAAGCCGGCAATATCAATAGAAGACCGGCTAGAAGGGGAAGAAGGCTATATAGTAGTAGCTGGAAAACGCCGCTATAGCCGCCCCCCTACAATAACCGCTACTACCGCTACCGCTACTACCGCCATAGCCCCCCTTTCCCAGCGAACTATAAGGAAGGCTTTTAGCAAAATCCCCGCCTCTACCTTTACTACTACCGATCTAGCAGCTACTAGTACTACAGCTACCGGTTCTATACCCTCCTCCCTAGAGCTGGTAAGGGGCTCTATAGAGGAAGAGAATACGGATATACTCTAAGTCTTTCCTTTTATTTCTACTCCTTTTGTTTAAGACAGCCTCCCTTCTTTCCTTTAGACTGCTTTCCTTATACCCTTCCCTATAGCTAGTATCTTACTACTATACCCAAGGTAAGAGGGAAGGCTATAAGGCTAAGCTTATAAGCTTTTAAGCTTTAAGCCTAGACCTACCTTTACCTCTTTTGCTAATAAGACCCCTTCCTTATTCCCCTACCCCGAGCCCTATATTAATTGAGATATAGGGCGTTCTTACAGGAGACAGGTAGAGGAATAGGCGCGATTCCCCTTAGTAGCCTCCTAGACAGCCCCCCCTTGCATTGTTTTTCTTTTAGTACTGCTTTTTTCCTCTTACTAGGTTGCCCGCCTTATTAAGTTCGTTGGAGGTTTTTCATCCGTTTTCCGGTTTTCCCCTAGCATAAGTGTAAGCTAGCAGCCCCTTATAGCCCCTTAGAGGACTCTATAGGAGTAATAGATATCTATCTATCTATTACTACTAAGATTCCGTTATAAGGCCAAGAAGGGTCCTATTAATAATCTCTAGTATAAGTAGACTTGCTTAGCTAGTTACTTTAGCTAGAACAATCTATTAGAGCTAACTGTTAGCCTATTATAGAGTTAGCCTTGCTGCTAGAGCTTAAAGAACTCTTCTAACGGCAGTAACGCCTATAATAGCCGGAATCCTCTTAATTAGTACAACCCGGTAAAATTTCTACCAGTCCTTATACCAGTAGATCAGCCCGGTTTAGCTATTCTTAGCCTGTCTAAGTACCGCCTTATACTAAGATTCGATCTAGACTTTCTCTACTAAGTCTAACAGAGCGTTGTTTTTCTTTAGAGCTTATATAAGAGGCTGAAGATTCTAGTACTATTCTAACCCTTGTCCCTACTTTAATAACTAACATAACTAAATAGCTGTCTCCCTAATATTATAATCTATAGACTGAAGAATCCAGTTTAGAAACTTTAGGTAATTTACCTCCTTTAGCTTAGCAGTAGCCCTTTTAGACTATTATATTAGAAGGTAAGTCCTATATGTTTCTTCTAAGTTATATAGGGTAATAAGGGTCGGCCGAACTAGTAGGGGAGGTACTAAGGCTATATCCTAAGTCGATATACTAAGAAGTTGAATTTTCTCTTAATAATATACAATAGCCTTGTTATACTAGGCTACCTACTTAGAATTAGCTTAATAAGCCTATTCTTCCCGTCCTAGGTTAAGAATTTCCATATCTACTAGAGTAGATGTCGAGTCTAGATCAATATCTTCCTAAATTCCAAGGGCTAAAGCCAGTATCTATACGTCGAGACGCCAGGCTATCTATATTAATAGGCCTTTTAGGATAACAGACGTCGAATATACTGAATTTAGGGTTGTTAATATCTTAAGTAGGGAGTTAAGGGGAGGATAATAAAGTAGTAATAATAATAGAAGGGCTTAATACGTATTATATATAGTTGGTCAAGTTAATAATACTAACGCCGGGCTTATAACTGTTATGTAAAGAGCAGGTAATAGATATAAAGAAGTAAATATACCTGTTCTTCTTCTTCTTACTACAGGACCTGCCACTCCTTATATAGGCGTCTCTAAGCCTAACAAGCAGCTTGTCAGGATGTCTAAGCATAGAGAGCCCCAGTCCCAGATAGGTCACTCCATGACCGTCACCATGTTCCGTTATAGATTCTAAGGCTTAGGCTATCTCTATCTTATAAGAACTGGCAGACTAGCTAGATAAGCCGGCAGAGGAATATAAGTTTAATACTATGCTTAAGATAATATAGAATCTAGATCTTGCTAGTCCTATTAGGCTAATAGCTGCTAAAGAGAATAAGGAAAAGCTCCTAGCTATAGAGCTAGAAGAGTATTGGTTAGATGCTATTACTAGCTAGGATAAGGTATATACTAATATTACAACTAGACTATTTACTCTAGAGTAAACACCTAAGCCTGGAATACTAATTCTAGATTATACTAGGTTTAATAGCTATAGTAATAGAGTAGACTCTCTCTAGAGTATAATTAGAGGAGGAATATAGTCTAAGGGTAAGGCGTATTGCTATAGACTATTAGAAGAATTTAAAGCTAGAACAGGTATTATAACCCGCTAGCATACTAACGATAAGACGACGGAAAGACCGTTAGTTGGAGAACCGGACTCTAAAGCTAGGATCTTAGAGGTATATACTAGTAATACGCAAGTACTAGGCGACCTAGCCCTCTAAAGACAAGGTCAGCCCTATAGCAGTGGGAACCGTGTATTTATAGCAGAGCCAGGCTAATATAATCTTTATTAGCATAATACCGCACTTGAAAACATCTTTAGTATTTTCGATATAGAAAGAACAGCGGTATTATCGCCACTACTTATTTTTATAGCTAACTACTGTTCTAATTAGCTAGTAGCTAGCTATAAGAAGGAGTTTAAAACAGTATATACTATAGTAGCAGACGCTATTTGATATTAGAAACGCTCTTTAGAATAAAAAGAGAAGCGTAAGTCGCAGAAAAAGGATATACCGAAAGATCCTTAGAATAAGAAAGAGTTTGTCCCTAGGAAGTAGTACGAATTAGAATCACCGCCAGAACCTAAGACTTAGAGTAAAGCTATAAAGTCGCCCTTTAGGAAGATATAGATATCTATGGCTTAGGCTAAGATTAATCAGCTAAATAAACTATCGACTTATAAGAAGATCCTAAAAGATTAGTACAAGATATAGCCTCTCCTGCTTAAATAGGTACTAAAGTACAAGCTTAATCTAAACAGGATGGTTATTAGGCTAAAGGCAAGGATTTACGTCTAAGGAGATCTTTAATATCTAGAGTTAGTCAAGTCGACTTATATAGTAACTCTAGCTACCAAGTCCTTTAGAGTAAGTATAGCCCTAATAGTACATTTTAATCTGGAAATCGACTTATAGGACATTATAAACGCCTTCTATAATATACTCTAGGAGTTGTTTAGCCAGGGCCTAGTAATCTACAATCTTCTAAAAGGATTTAAAGAGCTAGGACTTCTTACTTAGGTTAATAGGGCTCTATATAGGCTTTAGGACTCCCCTCTCTTCTAGTATCTTGAATTCTTAGGCTTTCTTAAAAATCTTAGACTTTAGAAGCCTAAAGAAGAGCTGTATCTATTTTATAATATAGATAGATATATCCTCGTAATATTCTATATAAATAACGTAATACTTCTCTATCATTATTAGCATTAGAACTACACTATAGACCTAAAGGCGAAATTGCTAGGCAAATATAAAGCAAAAGTATAGCCTAAGGCGGAATAGTTTCTTAGTATTCGGATTATTAGGGATAGAGTTAACCGTACAATTACGCTTGTTTATAACATATATATTAAAAAGGCGGTAAAGAAGTATAGGCGAGATAGATCCGTTATTGTTCCCCCTATACCACTCCTAATAGTCAGATTTAGCAAGAAAAACAGCCAGGTTATAAAAAGGGAGGTAAAGCTGATATAAGAACTAGTAGGGACGATCCTATATATAGCGATTATAGTCCGTCTAGATATAGCCTTTACTGCATCTTATCTTTCCCGCTTCTTATCAAACCTATCAGCCTAACATATCGAGGCTACTAGGTAGACGATCTAGTATCTATATTATATAAGGTTTCTTAGGATTATATATAGGGGCTACTCTAGTTAGGCCTATATACTTTACATTACTAGTAACACCTCCTTTATAGATAATTCAGACTTATAACGATCGTCTTAAGGTTATATAATTATAATATTCAGGGGACTTATCTAGTAGAATGCGTCTTATTAGGCTATAGTTACTACATTGACGATAGAAGTAGAGCTTTATAGTCTCTCCCTAGCGGCAAAAGAGACTATAGGGCTAAAGAGATTCCTTAAGGACCTAATAGTTAACCTGTTAGTTCTATAGCGGATTTTCTACAATAATATACAGACTATTAGGTTAGTAGTTAATAAAGGAGAGCGTATGGCTATAGCACTCCGCTATATTAATATTTAAAATATATAGCTTAAATAAGAGTATAGCAAGGGCAGCTTTATAGTATCCTATATTAAAACAGCTAACATGCTAGCCGATAGCCTGACAAAGAATTTGTTAAGAGCAAAGTTCAAGCATTTCTAGGCTATGCTAAATCTAAAGGACATATTATAGATTATAGCCAATATTTTAGGAAAGGAGAATTCAATTATAGGCGGAAAACTATCTAGTCTGCTATACAACTTATAGAAAAAAAAAGAGAGCCTGCTATAGGGCGCTATAGCGCTTAATAGCCTTCTCTAATACGCCAACCGCCCGATCAATCTTAGCCAGTACCTGCAATATAGCCGACATATCTACCCGATTCTTATTAAGATAACGCAGTATTAACTATAGAAGAGCCCTGATATATCTTCTAATTCCTTGTCCAAGGGACTAAGTAAACTTAATGCTGCTTATACTTAGGAACGCTACTTATATAAAAGGGTTATTAGCTAGAGACTTAATCGACTGCCAAAGAGGCAAAAACATATATCCTAGTCCGACAGATAGGGATAGGGATAGGCGTAAGGGCAGAGACAGTTTATAAGACGCTTTTCGCTTATAAGGCAGATCTTTAAATTTCAGCTTCTTATAGAACGCTAGGGGCAGATATAAAGGAGTAGGCAGAGCAGGCAAAGTAGGCATTAGCCTATATAGCAATAATCTAGATAACAGGTTAAGGATAGTGTATAGTATTTTCAAAATAGCAGTAGCCTTACCCGCCATTACCTCCTAGATACGACTATCAGTCTAAGTATTGAATTTTAGATCGGATAAACGTACTCTGCCAGCCTCTATATTTTTCTTTTTTAAGTCCTAAAGGACCTAGGCAGTCTTCTTAGCCTTAACCGACCTATTATACAGGACTAGCTTTATAGCGGGATTGTTCGGGCTAGATAGGCTTATACAGGGCAATAGTAGTAAGACGTGGTCTACGTTAGAAGATAATAATCATAACGGCCACTGGTATTATTATACTAAGAAAAGCATTCTCCTATAGTATATCCTTTTAGTAGCGACCGGACGTAGGGCTTATAAGATAGCAGATAAAGAGGGCCTAGAGGGCCGGATTTTTTAGATTAAGGCGTCGTAGCTCGACTAGGAGTCTAGCTTATAATCTTTTTAGGGCAGCCTAGTATCTTAGGAGCAGGAGTTTCTAGCATAGCTACTAGGGTAGGGCTTAACGGCACGTCGTTACTAACTCTCTTAACATCTAAGGATATAATATAGCTATCTGTTAGTAGGTTTCCAGAGATTGTAGTAATCTAAAACGATAAGAGCAAAGCGAGTAGCAAGGAAATACTGGTTTAAGTTCTAGTTCTAGATTGTCCCATGTCTCCCTCTATCTAGGGGGTGGTTGCATACCCCTTAAATACCTATGTTAGAGCGGAGCGCTTGTTAGTAACTATTACGTAGTACGTAGGTGCGCTACTTATAGCTGTTGTATAAGTAGCGTAGTACGCGCCCTATTCCCTAGAGCGAGAGGCTTAGTGGCGTAGTACGCGCCTTATTCCTTAGAGCAAGAGGCTTATATACTACGCGGTTATAGGGATCAGCACCTAACCCCCCCTTACTGCAATTAACACTGGCAACTCTTCTTTTATAACTACGCCAGTGCTTTATTAACCGAAATAGGAAATCCCAGATTATTTCGCTCCTCTTATTGCTAGAATAGGAAATGCTAATCACTTAACTTCTCGTTTGCTAATTAGAATGTTGAATTCTAGTCGCTGATCCCTAGTATAGAAGGCGCGACTTTAGCGCCTTCTAGATATACCCCTAAACAGTGTAACGGTAAGTACGTTACGCTAGTAACTATTGTTGGAAAAGCTTATAGTCCTAAATAGGAATTATAATAGGAAAAATCAGAGCTTTAGGCTAGCTGATTACGAACTCCAAACGCTCTTGCCCTAAACCTATAAATAGGTAGGTTCTCCTACTATATACCACCTATTCTCTTTCTCCCTATAATCCGTACTAGCAGTAGCAGTAGTAACAACAATAGCAGTAGTAACAGCAGCAGTAATAATAATAGTAGTAGCATTAGCAGTATTAGTAGTAATAAGTAAGTTGCTTACTATTATACATTAATACTTAAGCGTACTAATCTTATTGTTTATAATATCGGATTTTGATAATAAGTAGAGTAGGTGCTCCTATAGGAGTACAGGCAGCGACGCCTATATATATACTAAGGATAAGAGCGGTAATGCCTTTAATATGCTTATAACCGACGCTCCTAACGAGCATCTTGCCTAGAAAGGCAGTAATAATACGTTTAAGGACGCGTCTAAGCACGCTATTGCTAATAACAGTAACTAGGAGAGTATGGCGGGCGGCAACGACGGCAATAACGATAATAACGATAGCGATAATCCCGATGCTACGGACGCAGCTATACTTGCTATACAGCCTAAGTTTATAGGCAGCTGCTCTAACGCCGACTCTATACCCCTTGATTCTAAGGGGCTAATCGCGCATATATATATCCTGCTTAAGCAGGCTACTACGCTTTGGCGTAAAGAGGAGGCGGAGGAGGTAGCAGCGTATAAGGCGGAGATTGCTATATATAAGGCGTATGTCTTTAAGCCAGCCAAGCACTCCCTACCTACGTTGCTAGCTATAAAGAAGGCGGTGTTAGCAGCTGCGTATACACGGCGTATAGCGCTATATACTGCTGTAAGCACGCCTATACCGCTAGTAGCGATATCGGCGGCAGCAATAGCAAGGTTGTTATCTAGTAAAAGCTTGGACAACTCTATTGTCTGCTCTAGCTGCTATATACGCTGTACGTCGGACTGTATAAAGCCTTATAAAAGGACGTCGCGCACTTATATATATAAACCAGAGGGTAAGCGTCTTACTCTTATTATTCTTATTATTGATATTACTAATATATATAAAGTTCGTGGCCTATATAATGCTATATATACTGTTATTTGCCTTAGTTGCCTGTACTTGCTTTTGACAGGCGTTAAGGACTTGTTTAACAAGTCCGGCAATTTCGCGCTATATATGGCATACTGCGACCGTACGTTAGGCCGCAGCCTCCGGTATTAGCGATACTTATCTAGGCACTTATATATACTAATATAAGTTCTATTCGTGTATTATTTCTATTGTTTTATTATTCCTAACAAATATCGTAGCCCTAAGTCGGTCCGCCCGTTCTTAGACTGCTTTTTAGAGCTCCGCTCTGACCTAGCTATAAAGGCCAAAGTAAGTTACAATCTTTAGTATTATCTATTATTTAATCGGAATACTTATTAGTTATAGGATTAGAAGATATAGCGCAATAGCGCTAAATGCGTCTTGGTCTTAGTAGACAAGGCGCGCGCTCTTATTAAGCGTAGGGCACCTATAGCGGGTATAACGCCTATATAGAAAAAGCTTATAGCGATAGCCGCTATAAGTAAGGCTATTAATATTTTGTTATTGTAATTAGGGGGTAGGGGGCGCTAACGCGCGTATTATACCAGCTATAAGAGTATAAATTAAGATCGTTTTGCGCTTTACCTTATATTCCTTATTATACTATAAATAAATTATCCTAGTAGTCTTTGTCTTTTGCGCTAGCGATCTTACCCCGAGTTATATAGACTCTTCCTGTTGCTCGGCTAGGCGTTAAACCTAGCCTTCTACTTTAATCTTAGCCGTATTTATAGTAACGAGCTTTTCAAGCGTTTTATTCGGCATATACTTGGTTATAGCGTTGGCTAGGTTATCGTCGCTACTAATCTACCTAATTTCTGCGATTTTACGGTTTTCGTAGCTCTGTTGTAGAGCTATTATATCGATTATAAGACGCTTTTCTGCTATTGTCCTAAGCTTTACTAGGTACTTGTATAAACTAAACAAGTCTATATAAACAACGATTAGTAGTAGCGATAGTAGATCTAAGCCTAAGTAGATCTTAGTAAGTGTCTAGTATAGTATATACCTAAGATTAAACCTATTTACTATTCTATATATTTCGCTTGCTAAAACGCTTCTTATTACCTATTTATACTTGGTTAAGGACTAGTATGCGATATTACTGTATAGGTTAAACTCGTTTATACCGCTTATTTCGTTTCCAAATATTATAACGAAACTAATCTACAATGTTATATCAATATTATTAGCAAATAATCTATCTATAAAGAGAAAGAGCTTAGCTATCTTAAGTTTAAGTTATAGGTAGCGTAGCCTATATATTAAGTTCTTAATCTACTATTATAGTTGAGTGTTAAGCTTGGTAATCTCGGCCGAGTCAGGCTTAGTTAACTATGCTACTACTAATAAGTCGAAAGTCGCTTCTAGCTAGCAAATCGTAGCAATATAGGTACTATATGCGCGTTGTTCGACATATGCTTATTTCGCTGTTTTAACGTTAGGCTTATAAGTTCGAGTCGTATAGCTTACCCCTTTTGCCAAATCTTAATAGCATCTACGCTCGTTTTAAGCCTATATCTATTAAAGTCTGTAATTGATTTATCCATTAAAAATACTAGCAGCTTGTACTTAAAGCTAGCCTTATCTAGCTTAAGCTTTTCCTTATCTATAAAGGCTTACTTACCGATATTAAGAGTATCGTCGGTTTATAGGCCGACAATTCCGAATCTACTTCCAATTTGCGTCTTACCGATTATAAGGTATAGATTAAAGGCGCTTAGTTCGAGGTCAAGACATTTAGTATGCTAGTTCATATATATTACCTACTAATATAGTCTGGCTTTAGCTAGTCTATATAATAGGGTTTTAATAAGTAAGATAGTATATAGAGGATAGAGCATCTTAAGCTCCTTAGGTAATAAAAGAATTACTTTTCTTACTAGCTATGACTTAGCTTATATATAAGCCTAGATAACGTTACGTACCTATACCTTAAAGCCGAAGCGCGTTTATAGCGTTAGGAGTAGTAAGAGTATAAGTCGCTGTATATAGCGTTAGATTATTAGCGATTAAGTAAGTAGGTACTTCTTATCCTTATTGCCGAATCTCTAAGCTATAAAGCGTAGTTTCTTATATAGTAAAGTAAGCTTGTCTTTTACTTCCTAGACAATCCTTAACTTAAAGATCTAGTAGTTCGACGTATCTACTAGTATCTAGATCGCTTTGATTACCCTAGCTGCTAGAAGCAAGTTTAGTTCCGTTTTATCGGATTCTTAGAATAGTATACCAGGTATAGTAATCTTCCCTTTAGCCTATAGTTTAAGTATAAGGTTATAGTTACACTTCTCTTTTTCTAAAATAAAGTTGTTAATAGGTACTAGGTTCTTTTAGGGTCGTCTATACTAGTAGGGCTACTTAGGCTAGGGATATTAGAATGGTTCTAGTTACTTAATGCCAGCCTAATTGTCTTGTTTATCCTGTACTAGCTCCTAGTAATAGATAGATTCTATTACGCTATCTGATCCCCGTAGGGGATATCTAGGTAGGCTGAACTAGTGCTATAGGAAAACCGTACAACGGGTGAAAAACCTATAACCGTACATAGGAAAAATAGGGGGTGTGATAGGGGGTAGGCTAATCTTTACCAGAGTAGATACCGCCCTTTTAGGAGTATGAAAACATACTGCCTAAAGGGGTATAGGCTAGACCGCTCCTAGCCTCTAAGCAATAGAGTATTCTGGCAGCCTAGTAGTAATATGGCGAACTAGGGGGCATATAGCGCTGCTGCCCCCTTTTTCAAGTCTGTAGAGAAAGCTGTATATATCCCCTCTTTCCCTCTCCTTAAAGGAGGCCGAAGGGTAGGCCGGGCAACCGTCGAATATATATTGGATATCCTTTATAGCTAGGTGGTAATGGCAGAGGGGGTTATTAACCCTAGACACCTTATAGGTATATAGGAATCCTCTTAGGCCTATCTTCCCTATATAGGCCTGTATTAGCAGCGAGCTTTTAGCCTTAGAGAGGTTATAGTGGCGTCTTTGAAAGGCCTCCTTAAAGGCCTTAGCTAGGTTCTCCTCTTAGAAGATAGCCTTAGCTAATTTCTCTAAAAGGCTCTCTATATAGGGGTTATAACCAGAGGCCCTAGCCTCCTATAGATAGCGATCCTTCTAGGCAGTATAGAGGGGTTCCTTGTTAACAGCTTTCCTTAGTTGTTAGTAGTACTACTAGGCTATTACCTCCTTTTTTCTTTCTTGCTTTATACGCCCTTCTAGAGGGAGGCTGGTCCTAGGGGTCCTATTTCCAAGGGTAAGGCATAGGGCTTCCTTCTGCTTAGCTACCTCTTTTCCTATAGCCCTGTTTATTCTAGCCTAGCTGGAGAAGGAAAGGGCGTTAAGGTAGAGGTTAAGGGGGGGGATGTTAGCCTTATAGTAGAGGCTCCGGACCAGTGTCCTTTTATAGGCCCCTATAACCCTCCTTAGGGCCTCGTTTTCGGCTGCTAGTAGGCCTCTGGTTATACCTTATAGCCTATTTAGTGTTATAGGTATAGGGGTATGCCAGGCTAAGGCTGCGTAGGCTAGGACTAGCCTTATTACTGCTGTATATAGGAGCCTAGTCTTTTCGATTCCAGGTCCCTAGGTCTTTCCAGCTAGCCTAGTAATAGCAAGGGACTACGTTTTTAGCTTCTACTATAGGGTACTGGCATAAGCCTTCCAGGTAAGCTTAGGGTCTAGCTAGACCCCTAGAAAACGGGCCTCTATAGCTGGTTATAGGGGGGAGGAGTCCCCTATTAGTCCTAGGTTAATAGGGTCGGTCTAGGGCCTCCTTCTAGGGGGGAAGTATATAAGCTTGCTCTTTACTACTAAGAAGGTAACTCCAGCGGTTGTTGCCCAGTCTAGGCACTCTTTCCAGGCCTCTTCTAGCTATCTAACCGTTATTGTAGCCTCCCTACTAAAGGCTAGTAGGTTGGTATCGTCTGTATAGCCTATAGTAGAGATAGTAGGGTATTTTCTCTCTAGCCTTTTATATAGGGGGCAGAGGTATAGGACTAAGAGGATTAGTAAAAGTGGTAAGCCTTAGGGTACTCCTATTGGTACTAGGATTTACTGGCTTTTTTGGCTGTTAAATAGGAGGCTAGTAGTCCTAGAGGAGAGGAATTCCTTTAGCCAGGATAGTAGCCAGGTAGGTAGCCCTAGCTAGTCCAGTATAGCTAGGAGTCTGCTATAAGGGATACTGTCGAAATACCCTAATAGGTCTAGCTATAACAGGGAGGCCCCGGCTTTATACTTCTATGCCTCCTAGATCTGAGCTATAAGGAGGTATATAGCCGATTCGGTGGATTTATAGCGGTAGTAGCCCTGTTATATTGCTGGAATTAGCTTAAAAGCCTCGGCCATGTCCCTTATTTTAGTCCCTATAACTTTCTCCAGGACCTTGCTAATGCAGTTAAGTAGGGCTATAGAGCGGTAGCCTCTAGGGGTGTTATAGGTATCCAGCTGTTTTCCTGGTTTAGGAAGGACAATAGTAACCGCTTCCTTATATTCCTATAGATAGAAGCCGTAGAGGAAGGATTTCGAGGCTAGTATAGCAAGGGCCTTATATAAGGGGTCGCCACAGGCCTTTAGAAAGCCTGTAGGGAGTTCGTCAGGTCCTGGTGCTTTCCAGGGTTTTGTTGTTTTAATAGCCTCCTTTATATCGTCCGGCCTAACCGTCCAGCTAACTGGTAGCCTTAGGCCTATTAGGAGGGGGGGGTTCCCCCGGGCTATCCTCTTAGGGGGAGGGGGGGAAGAAGCGTACTGAAAGGGCCTCTACCTTCTCCTAGAAGGTACTGGCTTGTCCGAGGGTTGGTAGCTTAGGAGGGGGTAGGGCGGTGGTGCTTTGTAGCCTAGCCTATCTTTCTAGTTGCTAGAGCTTTTCTGGTTTTTCTCTAGCCTCTTGTAGAAAAGCCCTCTAGGTCTTTCTTTTACTCTCTCTTATAGCCTTTATTTGTTTCCTTTAGGCTAACTTATAGGCAGTAAGGAGGGCCTGGTTGCTAGGGGAGCGTTAGAGCTATCTTTCTGCCCTTTTTCTCTCCTTAACTACCTAGTAGATTTCGTTGTTCTACTAGGGGGCGCTTTTCCTTCTAGTAGTTACTGGGGCTCCTTTAGGGGTTATAGCCCTAGTAATACGCTGGAGTTCCTCTGATAGTTGCCTATAGGCCTTCTAGAGCCCGGCTAGGTTAGAGAGGCGTGATAGATATCTATAGCCCTTTATATTATATATTAGGGAGCTAGCCTCTCTTGCTACCCCCTCTTTATCTATCTTTTTCTACTGGAACTAGGGGGGTAGTAGTGGGGTTTCTATAGTCTCTAGGTTGATATCTAGTACCTAGGGGTAGTAGTCTGAGCGTAAGCGTATATCTAAGCTAGTATAGGAGCAGGTAAGGCTGCTGCTAAGCTAGAAATGGTTGATAGTAGAGGCCCTGCCTGCTTAGCTCCCTTATAGCGCCCTAGTTATAGTGCCGTAGGGGGTACAGAGGGTAAGCCCCTACTCTGCTGTTAATAGTAGTAGGTCTTCTAACCTAGGGCTAAAGCGGTTATGTTGGTCCTAAAGGGGGTGGTAAAGGTTAAAGTCCTCTCCTAGAAGGTAAAGGCCTAGACAGGCGTTGATCTTCCCCCTTATTTCTTCTATAAAGGGGGTTAAGCTGGCCTAGGGTTAAGGGTTATTATATAGGGACTAGACTATAAAGGGGCCGTTCTTAGTCTATATAGTAGCCCTAGCCCAGTCTAAGCTAGAGCTGTAAGTCTATATTACTAGCAGGAGTGATTTATAGATATAAAGTAAGGCCTGTCCGTTAGGGGTGAAAATAAGGTGGTAGGGGGCTGATCTAGGGCAGTAGGTAGAGTGCTGTACCTGCCTATTAATCTAGGGCTCTTATATAGCGAGTATTTCTTCTTTTGCTATAGAAAGTAGTACTTCCTATACCTCCTTCGAGCCCTATACATTCTAGAGGCATACCTTTATATTTCTATCTCCTCTAGCTATATAGTTGGCTATGGTTGTTATATAGTAGTAGTAGCGTTAGCTAGTCCGGTATCTAGGTCTAGTCCAGGTCTAGTATCTAAGGGTCTAGGGGCTCCTATAGGCTCTAGGGTTCTAGTAGGTCTAGTAGCCCCTTTAGGGCTTATAGTTAGCGTAGAAGAAGGGGGGGTTTAGCTGCTTAGGTAGCTAAAGCAGGCGGTAATTATGCTCTGGTTAGGGGTTAACCCTCTTAATACTATTGGTCGGCCCTTCTGTCTCTTCCCTAAGACTATAGTATAGCCTTCCTCCCCCTCCTCTTATAGTAGGGCCTACTAAGGGTATTACTACTATTGTTATTGTTATTACTATTGCTATTAGTACTGGTATAGGGGCGGTTGGTTAACGTTAAAGGCCTTAGGCCTAAAATATAGGTATCCCTTAGCCTATGCCTATACCTCTTTTAGGTAGGGGCAGGCCTTTAAGCAGGTATGGTAAGCTTGGTGGCAGTTGTGGCAGCAGGGTACCCTAGAGTAGGTAGGGGCTTCTAGCGTAGTATAGCTGTTAGCACTGCAGTTATAGCAGATCTCTTCTCTGCTCCGGCATACCTTAGCCCTATAGCCCTATTTCCAGTACCTTAGGCACTAGATAGGCTTAGCCTTATCGATCTAGGGCTCTACTTCTAGGGCTTGGCAGCTCTAGAAGACCCCCTTCTTATAGGCCTTCTAGGCTACCTCTAAGAAGGTAAAGGCTATTAGTGCCTTACCCTAGTCCGTTCTAGCCCTTAAGGGTGCTAGACCTTTGCCCTAACCGCTATAGGGTGTTGTTTTTTAGCTTCTTCTAGTAGGCCTTCTTCTATAACCTAGTTATAGACTATAAGGCCTTTAACCGCTACTATCTAGGTTGTTATATATAGGGAGGCCTTTTCGCTAAAGGCCCTTGTAATCTAGGCAGTATTGCTCTCTAGGCTCTTCTTTATCTCTATGTTCTCTATAACTAGAAGGAGGTTACTGCTAGAGAGCGTCTAAACCTTCTAAACTACTAGGCTAGAGGCCTGTTATATAGCCTATACTATCTCTAGGGCAGATTTAGCAAGTACCTGTTATTAGGCTAAGCCTAGTCGGATAAGTACCTAGCGCTTAAGGCTAGGCCTAGTTACCTTGCTAGCTGTTAGCTTACTAGCTATATTAGCCTAGGTAGGGGCTATAGGCTAGGAGTGGCTAGGCTATTACTACTATTGCTACTGTTGTTACTACTAGTAGTAGCTAGGCTGTTAAGGTTGTTGCTAGTGCTATAGCTTAGGCGTTGCTAAGGTAGTAAGGCGGTTCTAGGGTGCTAGAGCTGCTGCTGTTATAGCTAGGGCTTCTTTAGGCAGGTCCTAGAGCAGGGCTGTAAGGGTAATTTGCCTGGCTTTAGTAGTTGCCTCTACTATACTATAGAAGTTAGTACTATCCTTAGCTAGGCTGATTATCTGGTCTAGGAGGCTAGAGAGTATAAGGGCAAGCTTAGAGGGGCTAAGAGCAGCCTAGGCGGTTTTCTTGGTTACTAGGGTAATATGGCTGGCCTTGGTAGCATTGTTGTTGCTTCCTTCTTTTCCTGTATTTTTCTCCGATTTTTTCCCTAGTTTTTTCAAGGTTTTCTGGCTAGAAGAGGCCTAGGCTAGGGCATGCTAACTGCCGTTTAGGCCCCTAAGAAAAGGGGTAAAGACGTTGGTTGAGGGGGAGGTGCTAATCGTAGGGGCATTGATAGTAGGGGGGGCGCTAGAGCTAGGTACTATAGGTGCTATAGTTATAGCGCCTATAGCGGTCTCCTTAGCAGTAGTAGAGGTAATAGTAGTGGTTTGGCGGTCTTCTATTTCCGTATTGTCGTTTAGGTAGTCTGTGCTTAGGGGTTAGTAATCTGTACTTAGGGGCTGGCTTAGAGGGTTGTTATTATTGTTATTAGCTATAGGTAGGGCAGGGTTGCTAGGGCGTAGAGCCTTATTAGCCCGTGCGCGAGGAAATTACAGTTGTAAGAGGGCAGCTAGGCTTGCCATTTTCTGCATTTTCGCACGCCTAGGGCTGTCGTACAACCGACAGCGCTACAGCGAAAATTGGCGGGCGTTGTGTCCTTAATCGGACGGTTCGAATGGATGTGGTTGCACGCGATTTGGTGTAGTTTTGACCAAAAACTCGTTTTTCGTTTTTAGGTGTTAGTCGCTCCTAGTAATATAGTTTAACTACTGTATTCCGAAATTCTATAGGTCTATTAACTATATCGACGATTACTGTTATATCTATAGTTGAGATTACCTTATAAGGTCCTATCTATTAGTTGCTTTTCTAGAATACTAGTACTTCTATACCTACTTCTAGTAAGCATAGTAGTATATCTGCTATACTTAGTCTATTACATTATGCAAGAGCGTCTCGCATAGTCCTTATATCGTTTAGGATTTACAATTATATTATAGCCTTCTGAATTACACCTGCTTATTGTAGTTAAGATAGAGAAGGTAGTACGTCTATAGTAAGGCGCAGGTATACGCCGAAAACTAAGAGCATTAGTACTAGCCTGTCCGGGCTAGCAGTATTGTTAACTGCGCTTAGTGCTACTTACAGGTATATCTCTTTTAAGCAAGATCCGGCGGTCTCTGATTTAATAATATTATAGGCCTTTCTTAATAGCCTATAATACTGCTTAATCTTGCCGACTAACTAGTATACCTCGACTAGTACTAAATAGTAGGTTATACCTATAAGCTTAGCCTCTACCTAGAACTTACGTACTTCGAAATTGGTACCCTTATTATAGTATAAAACATTAGGTACTCTAAGGTATATATCGATCTAACATTCCTTTAGCTACTTCTATATCTCTTTAGCTAAGAGATTGTTTAGAAAGTATACTGCTTAGAATAACGTTATAGTATCGACTATATATAGTACCTTAGAATTATTAATATCTAAGATGTCTATAACGATCTTAAAGTTGAAGCAAATGTTGTCTTATAATACGAATCTAAATCGTTATAGCGCTATACCTTTAATCTAGTAGAAGTAGTAGAACTTGTTGATTATCTTAATAGTACTATATTCTACTTAGTAGTCTGCTTATTATAGTAGTTTGTATAATCTATCGACTATAGGGTATCTATAGCGTTGATAAATACGTCTTAGTTCGGCCCTTTGTAAGTTATAGAGGCATAGGATGCTCGTTGTCTGCTATAAATATTATACTTAGTAGTTTAATTCCTTTTATAGGGATCTATAGATATCCCTATTTCTATTAAACGTATATGTACTTTCCTGACTTAGATATAAGCTTGTTTGTTGTATTATTAAGGTAGATGCTAAACTTATCTTCATCTTTCAGATATATAAGAAAAGGGGTTGGTATCTCTAATATATAGAAAGTCGCGTAACTAATGTTAAGCTCTACTTTAACTATTCCAAGTAATCGTTTTAAATCCCTAGACCTGAAAAGTATATTTGCTTCTCCTATATATAACTTGTTAATCTTAAGCAATCCAATTATCTTCTTTAGCATAAGGAATTATCAGAGTCTAGCAGTCAAAACGTCAATAGCCCTAGTATCAGGTATAATCCCTTAGAATTCAGTCTTAGTATACCTGTTAAGTATAAATTAAACGGCTTTTATTTTCTTAGTATCCTTTTTACTATCTTTACATGGTTATTCGCTCTTAGTAATTAGATAGAGGAAAGCTTAGTTTACAAAGTAAGTTCCTACTATTTATTCTTCTTTAAAACTAATTACTAGTACTTCGTTTCTACCTTAAGTTTAATCGGTTTTCTAGTTGTCTATCTATACTTTAAGCTTAGTATCTTCTTCCTTTACTTTATATTTATCGTCTAAACCCTTATAATTAAGGAGGAATACTGTATATCGTCCGCAATCTTTGTTAATGCCTTTTTGCTTAAGCTATTTACTCTTAGCTATTACTTATTCCTTTTAGCTATATATAAAGGAGTAGTGATCTAGCTTACTATAAATCTAACAACCTACTTTAGTATGGTTTTTATTATAGTCCCTTTGCTAGAGCTCATTTCGCTTTCTATACCTAGTAGTATCTCCAGGTTATTATATATATATTGTCTAGTTTCTCTTAAAGATCGAATCTATAATTAGGTTACTCTAATAGTTTCTTATAGGCCTAGCTTTCGTTATAGTAAACCTATAGTCTATTAAGAATTAGCAATATATCCGATCTGCTTCCTTAATATTAAGTATTTGGCGAAGTATAGCTGCTAGTTCTTTAAAGCTTGTTAGTGGTTTATATAGGGTAATCTTTAGCTCGGATACTCTTTAGTAGGCTTGGATTATATTTATAATTAGGAATTCCTTATAGTTATAGAGCAGACCGAGCCTACATTGGCTTTATTAGAGTCTATTAAGTAAGATCTAGAGAATTTCCTTTATAGACTTGTTACTATTCTTGCTCTTAAGGTATATAGACTGGAAAGTAATAGTGTTCTAGATATATAAGTAGTTATTCTACTTAATACTCGTCTTAAAGTATCCCTTTAAGATACTATATAGTTAGATAAAGGAGATACTAAGAGGGATATAGTATAGGTAGTATTCCTTAGCTTATTCTAAAAGAGCGTTTGGAAAAACAGTACCTAGTAGGCCGTAATCGATCTAGAAAGTCCAGCAGCGGTATAGGAAGAAACGAACTTTGTTATTAAGGATATCGTTGTCGGACCTAGAATAGCTGTCCTTTAAGTCCTAAGACTTAATGAAATTAGTTAGGGTTTTTCGATCAATACTTATCTTGTTTATCCAGCCTGTTTCGATCGGTAGGATAGCTATATACTTAGTACTTCTATATATAATATACTTATACCGGGTATACTGCTCTTTATTATCTGCTTAAGGTTAAGCGTATTCTGGCCTATATCTAGTATTGATACTAGGGGTTTGCGCAGGTCGTATAGGGTTCTGTCGTCCCTCTTAATTAGTTCTTTAGTTATAGCCTTAGTAGTTACCTTGGCCGTAACCTTAGATATAACCTTGGCCGGCACTTTGGGTAGTTAGTAGGAATCTATGTCCTTCGCCGACGTCCTTACTAGCCAGCGGGAATCCTGCTTCTATTACGCTTCTAAGTCTATAAATTGGAAGTATTATCTATAAGTCTGGATTTAGCGGGTAAAGGGTGTTTCCGAACTGGCCACGGTTACTAGTATAGAGCGTTCTGCTTTGGGCTGCTATCTGGCGTATACCCGGGTCTCGGCCGCTTACCGGTTAGTCGTCATTTATAATCGAGCTACTTATTAGTCTATATTACTAGGTAGCGTTTATAGCTGTTTTACTAATTTGTATCTCCCTCTATAGTACCTCCTATAGCCAGGTACTAATCTCGGATTCTCGGGTTATTATTAGTATAATCTCTTTCCCCTTTTCTATTTAAGTAGAAAGAGATATCGTTATATACTATCTATACTTAGCCTAGATCGACGTTCTATAGATTTAGGGGAGTATATCGGGCCCTAGATTGTTAGACAGGTTATTAGCAAGCGTTATAAGTCCCTTAAAAAGCTTCTACCCTTTCAAGCCGTCTATAAGGACATGGCTATTATTAAGTATTTAGCATAGTTATAAGCGTAGTTTGTTGTTTAACTTGTTAAAATAGTTAGCTGTCTAGTCCTTGAAATCCAAACGGAATTTATAATATAGATCTTTAGATTATTGCCCCTTATAAGTACCGAGGTAGGAGAGCGTATATAAGTTAAGTACTTTATTACTATTATACTCTAGATCAATATACTCTAGTAATCTAGAGAAGGTTTAAGCGTTAAATTTGTCGATGCTTATAATAGGTAGCTAGGTAGGGAATTCTTATTCAAAATACTCTTTAAGATCCTAGGCTATACTTGACGAAATACTTGGTATATAATAGGGGTTCGTCTTAGTATCTTCCCTTTCTAAGGTTCTATAAGTAGAAGGATCTTAGGACGCTATAGTATATTGATTATAGTAGAGTTAGTTAGTAAAATAGTTTTAGTAGCATTCTCTTAAGCAATGCTTCCTTAGTTTAGAAGCTTAGGTTAAGCTTCTTTAGCCTAGGAAGATAGGTTTATAATATCGGTTTTCTTACAAGCAATATTACTAAGTTAATAGGGTAGTTATCTAGTCGTCTAATCGACAGTCCTTGGTAAGTAAACCGGAATCTACTTAGTTAAGGTTGTTAAGTATTTGACTAACTACCTTACTACTCTATGTTACCCCTATATCGCAATATAGAGATAATACTAATTAGTATTAGTAGGTTTCCAGAGATTATAGTAATCTAAAACGATAAGAGCAAAGTAAGTAGTAAGGAAATACTAGTTTAAGTTCTAGTTCTGGATTATCCTATGTCTCCCTCTATCTAGGGGGTAGTTACGTACCCCTTAAATACCTATATTAGAGTAGAGCGCTTATTAGTGACTATCATATAGTACATGGGTACGCTACTTATAGCTGTCGTACAAGTGGCACAGTACGCGCCCTATTCCCCAGAGCGAGAGGCTTAGTAGCGCAGTGTGCGCCCCATTCCCCAGAGCGAGAGGCTTATATGCTGCGCGGTCACGGGGATCAGCACCTAACCCCCCCTTACCGCAATCAACACTATCAGCGTTATTAGTAAGCTAGTAATAGCCGGAACAGAGCTATATGAATTTAAAGGTCAGATCCTAGAGCTAATTCATAGGGACGCCTGCGATCTCAGCTTTAGGGGAATACTATCATCTAGCTATAGGACGCCATAGCTAGTAATAGTAATAATCAGAATAACTCTTACCACTCTTCGCTTAGGTATATTAATTAAAAAAAGAGGGCTAGACAAGAACAGGGCAGGCTTACAAGAAAACTTCACCTTAAAAAGGTAGTTGTAAGAAAGAGGAAAGGAAAAGGGCAGAAAGAAATTCTCTATGCCCCTCTTATACCTAAAAAGAGTAGGCCTATAGTAAGCTCTAGAGAAAAGAGGAGAGAGCAGGTTGACCTTGCCGTCGCTATAGTAACTTATAGCAGTAAGGTTAATAATCAGTCACGCTTATTTGTTTTTAGAAAGAAAGCTGCCTATATAGCTAGCAAGAGGGTAGCATGATACTACTTAGGACGAAAAACTACTCCTATAGCTTATAACAAGAAAAGGAAGGCGGCAATAGCAAGCAAGGCTGGTAAGTATATTATTAACTTGGCGAAGCTCTTGCGGGCGAGTAGCTTACTAGGTACCTACACTAAAATTAAGCATATCGCTCTCTTAATATACTTAAGGGGGTATAGGAGATATAGTTACTATAATCCTATGTTCTAAAGTTCAGACTCCCTATAAGATAGAGAATCTAAGGGGGTATATGACGGAATATAGTAATAGTTATAGAGTAACTCATTTAGGACTGGGGCTCTTTATACCTAGATATCCTAACGAGTTTCTAGTTAGGCTTAGAGACGCCTATATAAGGAGTAGCAGGTCCTGTAGTAAGAAGAATGACAGGCACATTCACATCTTCACATCCATCACCTGCTCTTTACGTGACAGTTACTATAGTAGCGTACTAACTGCTATATAATCTCGATATAGCGACTAAGGTGTATTATACTAAGTATAGTATAAACAGAATAAAAGTTTTTTCTATTGTAAGTTAATAAAGAAGTAGCAGTCTAATAGAGGGTTAGTTGAGAGTTGGGACTAATCGTTAACGTATTGTTAGGAAAAAGTTGTTATATATGAAAACTTTATGCAAAATCGCCGTTAGTACTACGCCTATATTATGCCGCCGCTTACCCTCTAAGGTACAAGGGAGTCTATATAAGAATTTACGTAACGTTGTAATGTTTAGCTCCGCTAGATATAGCCCAGTCTTAATATATAGGACGGTTACTATATAGTTATAGTAGCGTCGAAGAAGAGGCTGGCCGCTGTATTATATAAGGGCACTGAGCCTTATAATAGAGATGCTTAGGCGGCGGCCTATACAAGTGTTTGTACTATAGTAGGTAGGTAGTTGTTTCGTAGGATATAAGTAGGGGGCTAGGGTTATATCCTGCCGTTTTTAGCAGCCTCTATAGTAAGTTAGTAGCAAGTTGTTATAGCGCTTTAGAATAAGAAAACTCTACTCCTAGAACTAATCTAGTAGGCCAGGCTTTATAGGATACTTAGTGTAAAAGTTATATATATTGCTTATATAGCCCTGAATATTTGTCGCTGGTTCTTAGGTAGGTTTATAAGGTTTAAGCTATTGGACTTTATATTGAAGGGCGCCATTCCTAACCTAAGAGTTAAGTATTTTGTTAAAATACTACTTAACCTTCGGTTTAGGGCCTTTGGTAGATAGAACAGCTCTATAAGGTAACGAAGATAGGTTTGTAGATTATTAGCCTAGTAGGCTATAAGAGGCAAGTCGGATCAGAGATATATAGAAGACAGGGAAGATCCTATGTAGAGGTGGGATATAAACTGTAACTGTCTGTCTATATACCTAAGTAATATTCTAAGGGCTGAGCTACTTATAGCTTAGCTTTTTAAGAGGTTAACCCTACTAAATATTAGCGGTACTAACCTATACCTTATCCCCTACTCTATACTAACATAAGTCCTAGCGTCTTTTATTCGTAGTTGTAGCTATATAGGCTTAAGCTTGTTCTATAAATAGTAAGGCATGATTAACTACTCTTTATAGTCTTTTACAGATAGACTAGGCACTTAGGAACTCCTTCTATTTGATATTAGTTTATAGGAGGGCTATAGGTAGCTTAGGTTTAACGCTATATTAGGGTACTATCTATAATTAGCAAAGAATAGTATAAGACAGGTAGTCTCTAACTAATAGTTATTGCTAGTAAACTCCGCCAAAGGTACCCAGTCTATCTAATTATCTTAATAGAAAGATATAAAGGCTTAAAGGTACTGTTCTAGATAGGCGTTTATAATTTCCGTCTAACTGTTGGATTCGGGGTAGGCTATAGAGGAGTATTGTAAGAATATACCTAAAAGACAGCAAAGTTCCTTCTAAAAAGTACTAATAAACTAAGTACCCCTGTCTAATAAAATATAGTCTAGGGTACTATAGAGTTAGAAGATATTTATAATAAAGGTAGAAGCGAGTATAGTTATAGATAGGTCAGGTACTATGGCAAAGTATCTTATTTTTGTTAGTCTATCAACTACTATAAGAATATATTAATAATTAACTCTATATTAGTAGTAAGTTAGAAGCGGTAAGATATAATCGACACTTATTATAGTCCAAGGCTAGAAGGGGACTGGTAAAGGTATAAGAAGGCCTGGTAGGGCTCCTTTAGCGTTCTTAGTATAGCGGTAAATATAGTATGCTATAATAAATTACATAACGTCCTACTTTATATATAGCTAATAATAGGAGCGTTATATGAGTTCTAGAGTCTTGTCATAGCTAGGATACCCTGCTAGCAATAGGCTATAGTTCTGGTAGATAACTTGCAGCCTTGTCCTATTATCTAGTAGGATAAAAAGACAGTTATTAATATAGAGCTAGCCCTAAATTACCGTATAGTCGGCTATAGCTGCGTATAGGAGCGGTTAAAGCTTAGGCGGAAATATATAGCAGTTAGGGTTCTAAATGTAGCTTAGAAGTCTTTAAGAGTCCTAATAGTTAAAGTAGGTAGTCTGGATAATAGAGTTGATTAAGTCTAATATATCAAGTATAAGAAGTAGAAGTAGGGGAATAGTACTAAGTTAGACACAACTCTATCTAGAGTTTAGAAGTAAAACTCGAGATCTCTATACAATTCGAGCGTCTAAGAAATCTCAAGGTATTACTAGTAAGTTGCTAAGGTATTAGGAAAGAGCGTCTGGTTTTATACAATTGCTATTAGGTCTATAGGTAATCTAGAATTAGAAGTTGCCTAAGAATTCAGACTACTAGACCTATCTCTCATTAAGAATCTTTATTATATAAAAGTACTGTAAGTTCTTATAGTTGGTAAATATCTAGATAGGTTAGTCTAGGCTCTATAGTTCTAGTCTCTATTTCTTAAACGCTTTGATAATAGCTAGGAGCTCCTTATTATAGATCTTATAGTTGCATTCTACTAGTATATACTTTGCTAAGAAGAAAGCAACTAGGTATAGAATCCCCTCTAAGTTGTATTAGGATAGGATACCTCCTAAGGCCCAGTTAGATACGTTAGTTTCTACTACTATCCTACGGTTAGGGTTAAAGTATTGTAATATAGGCGCTATAGTAAAAGCCTGCTTTAAGCATTAGAAGAAGGTTTCCTCCTGGGAAGAATTAGACTATAGCCTAGTCTAGGCTCTATTATAGTAAAAGGATGTTAAAGGATATACTATGGAGGAAAAGCTAGAAATAAAACGATAGTAGTAATTAGAGAAGCCTTGGAATCATTGTAGGTCCTATAGTGATTCTAGGTAAGGCTAATTAGTAATTGCCTTAGTTTTTTTAGGGTCTATAGAAATACTGGTTGTTAAAATGATAAGTCCAAGGTATTTTGTCCGGGTAGTATAGAAGCTATACTTCTTAATATCTAGTATAAGGCCGGCATCTATAAGCTTTATAAGTACGTTATAGATATGTTAGGTGTAATTCGTAGGAGTATCGCTGAAGATAAGGATGTTATCTAGGTAAGTAGTCATATATTTATCTAATATGTCGAACAGGGTATGGTTAATAAAGTGTTGCTAAGTGCGAGGCGCGCTAGTTATACCGAAATTTGCCACTAAGTACTCGAATAAGCCGAAACAGGTAATAAATGCAGTTTTCCATTTATTACTAGGGGCGATTTAGATCCGATTAAATGCTGTAGTAATATCAAGTTTAGTGTATATTTTTGCCTAGTATAGCATATCTAATGTTTCTCTAATGAGTAGAATTGAATATCGATTTTTAACTATAACGTTGTTAAGGCCTTAGTAATTAATATAAACTTATACTCTACTACTAGGTTTCTTGACTAGTAATACTAGTATAGCTGCTAATGATATACTACTTTGTATAAAGTCCTTAGGAAGATGGTCGTCTAGGTATTTTCGTACTACTAGGAGCTCTTAGGAGCTTATAGGGCGGCATTGTAAAGCTAGTAGTGACTCGCCTAGGGTGATTTCGACATGGTATTCAAAAGGGCAATAAGGTAGTAGCGTTTCCGAACTTATAGGGAGAAAGGCTATAATTAGGTTGTAGTATATAGTAGGTAGAAGTTTTTTAATCTTAGTTTCCAAAATAGGTAGTTTGGTTTTAAGATACTTTTTAATATCCTTGTTAGATACCCTAAAGAGATAGGAAGGAAATTTATTAGTATTATCTATTGGAATGGGTAATCCTATATAAGGATCTGTAACCACTATAGCCTACTAGTAGTAGTCGTATAGGGTACGTAGGGGCAGCAACAGCGTTGATATGGCCTAAATAGCACTTCCTAGGTATGTGCTAATATAGTAAAGTAGGGCCCTTTACTGTATTCCCTCTATAAAAGTCCTTATATAACGGTATAGTTATAGGCTATAGCGCTATATTATAGGGGCTTTAAGCTTATATATTACGGCTTTCAGTGGGTCTTATAGGCCTATAAGGCTTATAGTTGTAGGTAACGTATAATTTGATTTCTAGTCCAGTAGGTAAGGCTTCGCAATTTCCTTGCCTACATATACCCTCCGGGACCGTTCCTGCCTTCCATACGGCAGGAGCGCCTTAGTAGGTGCATGGCCACTTCCCGAAAAACCAAATAAGCTAGCGATTTTAAATAATCGACTTACGGCCACCTAAGCTGTAGGGTAAGCCGCACGACTTTTCCTATAAGTTCTGTTTTCGCTCCTGCGGTGCAGGGTAGATACAGGGTAGGTAGGTGACCTAGTAGAAGAGCCTTTTAAGGCTATTTCTAGCGCTTATACAGCCTAAGGAGGCTGTCTCTATAAAAGTGGGGCATAAATCTAAAAATAGAAAAGCCTTTTAAAGCTATTTCTAGGCTATATAGTGGAATATATAGCTTAGTCAGCGGTATCTACAAAAGTGGGTCTACCCTTAGAATATAGCTATATATCTAGTAGTTTAAGAACTGAAATCCGTTTTGCCTAAGCTATAACCGTTAGAGCGCTATAGCTTATTTTATACGTTTAACACCCCCTCTATTCTTCTGTTCCTTTATAAGCCTTAGAAAGCTATATATAGGTAAAGAATAGAAGAATCCTAAGAAAAAAGAACGTAACAGCAAAACTATTCCGTTAGACAAAGGGGTTATGCCCTTATATATATATAGGACAACACCTAAAAAAAACGAAAAACGAGTTTTTGGTCAAAACTACACCAAATCGCGTGCAACCACATCCATTCGAACCGTCCAATTGAGGACACAACGCCCGCCAATTTTCGCTATAGCGCTGTCGGTTACGCGACAGCCCTAGGCATGCGAAAATACAGAAAATAGCGAGCCTAGCTGCCCTCTTGCAACTGCAATTTCCTTGCATACGGGCTACTAATGCGGCTCTACGCCCTAACAACCCTGCCCTACCTATAGCTAACAACAATAATAACAACCCTCTAAGCCAGCCCCTAAGTACAGACTAACCCTTAAGCACAGACTACCTAAACAACAATATAGAGATGGAAGACCGTTAAACTACCACCTCTACTACTGCTAAAGAGACTGCTATAGATACTATAACTATAGTACCTATAGTACCTAGCTCTAGCGCCTCCCCTACTATTAACGCCCCTATAATTAGCGCCCCCCCCTTAACCAACGTCTTCGCCCCTTTCCTTAGGGGCCTAAACGGTAGCCGGCACGCCCTAGCCCTAACCCCCTCTAGCTAGAAAACCTCGAAAAAGCTAGGGAAAAAATCAGAGAGAAATACAGGGAAAGAAGAAAACAATAATAGTGCTACCAAGGCCGACCATATCGCCCTAGCAACCAAGAAAACCGCTCAGGCTGCCTTTAGCCCCCTTAAGCTTGCCTTTACCCTCTCTAGCCTCCTAGACCAGATAATCAGCCTAGCTAAGGACAGTACTAACTTCTATAATATAGTAGAAGCGACTACTAAAGCTAGGTAAATTGCCCTTACAGCCCTGCTCTAGGAACCGCCTAAAGAAGCCCTAGCTATAGCAACAGCTCTAGCACCCTAAAACCGCCCTACTGCCCTAGGAACGCCTAAACTACAGCACTAGCAACACCCTTAGCAGCCTCGCTACTACTAGCAACAACAACAGCAGTAATAACAGTAATAGCCTAGCCACTCCTAGCCTATAGCCCCTACCTAGGCTAATATAGCTAGTAAGCTAATAGCTAGCAAGGTAACTAGGCCTGGCCTAGAGCGCTAGGTGCTTATCCGACTAGGCTTAGCCCAATAATAGGTACTAGCTAAATCTGCCTTAGAGGTAGTACAGGCTATCTAACAGGCTTCTGACCTAGCTGTTCAGGGGGTTCGGACGCTCTCTAGCAGTAACCTCCTACTAGTTATAAAGAACATAGAGATAAAGAAGAGCCTAGAGAACAATACCGCCTAGATTATAAGGGCCTTTAGAGAAAAGGCCTCCCTATATACCATAACCTAGGTAGTAGCAGTTAAAGGCCTTATAGTCTATAACTAGGTTATAGAGAAAGGTCTACTAGAAGAAGCTAAAAAGCAATTCCCTATAGCAGTTAGGGCAAAAGTCTAGTACCCTTAAGGGCCAGAAAGGACTAGAGTTAAGGCACTAATAACCTTTACCTCCTTAGAGGCAGCTTAGAAGGCCTATAAGAAGGGGGTCTTCTAGAGCTGCCGAGCCCTAAAAGCAGAGCCCTAGATCAACGAAGCTAAGCCTATCTAATGCCTATAGTACTAGAAATAGGGCTATAGGGCTAAGGTATACCGGAGCAAGGAAGAGATCTGCTATAACTACAGCGCTAACAGCCATACTATGCCAGAAGCCCCTACCTACTTTAGGGCACCCTGCTGCTACAACTACCGCCAAGCTTACCACGCCTGCTTAAAGGCCTGCCCCTACCTAAAAGAGGTATAGGTATAGGCTAAAGGATATCTACGTTCTAGGCCTAAGGCCTTTAACATTAACCAACCGCCCTTATACTAGCACTAACAGCAATAGCAATAGCAGCAATAGCAACAATAGCAACAATACCCCCCCTAGCAGGCCTTATTACAAAAGGAGGGGGAAGAAGGCTATACTATAGTCTTAGGGAAGAGATAGAAGGGCCGACCAACAGTATTAAGAGGGTTAACCCCTAACCAGAGCACGATTACCGCCTGCTTTAGCTACCTAAGCAGCTAAACCCCCCCTTCCTCTATACTGGCTATAAGCCCTAAAGAGGCTACAAGACCTACTAGAACCCTAGAGCCTATAGGAGCCCCTAGACTCCTAGATGCTAGACCTAGACCAGACCTGGATACTAGATTAGCTAACGCTACTATTATATAATAACTACCGCCTACTATATAGCTAGAGGAGATAGAGATATAAAGGTACGCCTCTAGAACGTATAGGGCTTAAAGAAAGTATAGGAAATACTACTTTCTATAGCAAAAGAAGAAATACTCGCTATATAAGAGCCCTAGATTAATAGGCAGGTATAGCACTCTACCTACTACCTTAGATCAGCCCCCTACTACCTTATTTTCACTCCTAACGGACAAGCCTCACTTCATATCTATAAATCACTCCTACTAGTAACATAGACTTACAGCTCTAGCTTAGACTAGGCTAGGGCTACTATACAGACTAAGAACAGCCCCTTTATAGTCTAGTCCCTATATAACGACCTCTAACCCCAAACTGGCCTAACCCCCCTTATAGAAGAAATAAAGGGGAAGATCAACGCCTGCCTAGGCCTTTACCTTCTAACTAGGGACTTTAACCTTTACTACCCCTTATAGGACCAACACAACCGCTTTAGCCCTAGGTTAGAAGACCTACTACTATTAATAGCAGAGTAGGGACTTACCCTCTGTACCCCCTATAGCGCTATAACTAGGGCGCTATAGGGGAGCTAAGCAGGTAGGGCCTTAACTATCAACCACTTCTAGCTTAGCAGTAGCCTTACCTGCTCCTATATTAGCTCGGATATATACTTATACTTAGACTACTATCCCTAGGTACTAGATATCGACCTAGAAAACACAGAAGCCCTACTGCCGTCCCTCCGATTCCAGTAGAAGAAGATGGATAAGAAGGGGGTAGCAAGAGAGGCTAGCTCCCTAATATACAATATAGGGGGCTACAGATATCTATTATACCTCTCTAACCTAGCCGAGCTCTAGAAGGCCTATAGGCAACTATCAGAGGAACTCCAGCGTATTGCTAGGGCTATAACCCCTAAAGAAGCCCCAGTAACTACTAGAAGAAGGAATACCCCCTGGTAGAACAACGAAATCTACCAGGTAGTCTAGGAGAGAAAAAGGGCAGAAAAACAGCTCTAACGCTCCCCTAGTAACTAGGCCCTCCTTACTACCTATAAGTTAGCCTAGAAAGAGCAAACAAAAGCTATAAAAGAAAGTAAGAGGAAGACCTGGAGGACCTTTTTACAAGAGGCTAGAGAAAAGCCAGAGAAGCTCTAGTAACTAGAAAGATAGGCTAGGCTATAAAGTACTACCGCCCTACCCCCTCCTAAGCTGCTAACCCTTAGACAAGCTAGCACCTGCTAGGAGAAGGTAGAGGCCCTTTTAGCACGCTTCTTCCCATCCCCCTAGAAGGATAGCCTGGAGGAACCCCTAATAGGCCCTAGGCTACCGGTTAGCCAGACGGTTAGGCCGGACGATATAAAAGAGGCTATTAAAACAACAAAACCCTAGAAAGTACCAGGACCTGACAGACTCCCTATAGGCTTTCTAAAGGCCTATAGTAACCCCTTATACAAGGCCCTCGCTATACTAGCCTCGAAATCCTTCGTCTATAGCTTCTATCTATAGAAATATAAAGAAGCGGTTACTATTGTCCTTCCTAAGCCAGGAAAACAGCTAGATACCTATAACACCCCTAGAGGCTACCGACCTATAGCCCTGCTTAACTGTATTAGCAAGGTCCTAGAAAAAGTTATAGGGACTAAGATAAGGGATATAGCCAAAGCTTTTAAGCTAATTCCAGCAACATAATAGGGCTACTACTGCTATAAGTCTACCGAATCGGCTATATACCTTCTTATAGCTTAGGTCTAAGAGGCATAGAAATATAAAGCCGGGGCCTCCCTCCTATAGCTAGACCTATTAGGGTATTTCAACAGTATCCCTTATAACAGACTCCTAGCTATACTAGACCAGCTAGGGCTATCTACCTAGCTACTATCCTAGCTAAAGGAATTCCTCTCCTCTAGGACTACTAGCCTCTTATTTAACGGCTAAAAGAGCTAGTAAATCCTGGTACTAACAGGAGTACCCTAAGGCTTACTACTTTTACCAATCCTCTTAGTCCTATACCTATACCCCCTATACGAAAGACTAGAGAGAAAATACCCTACTATCTCTACTATAGGCTATATAGACAATACTAATCTACTAGCCTTTGGTAGAGAAGCTATAACGATGGTTAGGTAGCTAGAAGAAGCTTAGAGAGAGTGCCTAGACTGGGCAACAACCGCCGGGGTTACCTTCTTAGTAGTAAAGAGCAAGCTTATATACTTCCCCCCTAGAAGAAGGCCCTAGACTAACCCTATTAACCTAGGACTAATAGAGGACTCCCCCCCCCTATAACCAGCTATAGAGGCCTGTTTTCTAGGGGTTTGGCTAGACCCTAAGCTTACCTAGAAGGCCTATGCCAACACCCTACAGTAAAAGCTAAAAACACAGTCCCTTACTATTACTAGGCTAGCTAGAAAGACCTAGGGACCTAGAATCGAAAAGACTAGGCTCCTATGTACAGTAGTAATAAGGCCGGTCCTAGCCTACGTAGCCTCGGCCTGGCATACCCCTATACCTATAACACCAAATAGGCTACAAGGTATAACTAGAGGCCTACTAGCAGCCGAAAACAAGGCCCTAAGGAGAGTTATAGGGGCCTATAAGAGAATACTAATCCGAAGCCTCTACTATAAGGCTAACGTCCCTCCCCTTAACCTCTACCTTAACGCCCTCTTCTTCTCTAGCTAGGCTAGAATAAACAGGGCTATAGGGGAAGAGGTGGCTAAGCAGAAGGAAGCCCTATGCCTTACCCTTAGAAGCAGGACCCCTAGGACTAGCCTCCCTCTAGGTAGGCGTACAAAGTAAGAAAGAAAAAGGGAAGTAACAGCCTAGTAGTACTACTAATAACTAAGGAAGGCTATTAACAAGGAACCCCTTTATACCGCCTAGAAGGATCGCTATTTATAGGAGGCTAGGGCCTCTGGTTACGACCCTTATATAGAGAGCCTCTTAGAGAAATCAGCTAAGGCTACCTTTTAAGAGGAAAACCTAGCTAAGGCCTTTAAAGAGGTCTTCCAAAGACGCTACTATAACCTCTCTAAGGCCGAAAGCTCGCTACTAATATAGGCCCGTATAGGGAAGATAGGCCTAAGGGGATTCCTATATAGATAGATATCTATTACTCCTATAGAGTCCTCTAAGGGGCTATAAGGGGCTGCTAGCTTACACTTATGCTAGAGGAAAACCGGAAAACGGATGAAAAACCTCCAACGAGCTTAACGAGGCGGGCAACCTAGCAAGAGGAAAAGAGCAGTACTAAAAGAAAAACAACGCAAGGGGAGGCCGTCTAGGAGGCTACTAAGGGAAATTGCGCCTATTCCCCTACCTGTCTCCCGTAAGAACGCTCTATATCTCAATTAATATAGGGCTCGGGGTAGGGGAATAAGGAAGGGGTCTTATCAGCAAAAAAGGGGGTAAGGTAAGATTAGGCTTAAAGCTTAAAAGCTTATAAGCCTAGGCCTATAGCCTTCTCTTTACCTTAGTATAGTAGTAAGATACCAGCTATAGGGAAAAGAGAAAAGACAGTCTAAAGAGAGAGAGGGGAAGCAGTCTAAGGAGGGAGAGAAGGCAGAAAAAGAGACTAAAGCATATCCGTATCCTCTTCCTCTATAGAGCCCCTTACCAGCTCTAGGGAGGAGGGTATAAAACCGGTAGCTATAGTACCGGTAGCTGCTAGATCGGTAGTAGTAAAGGTAGAGGCGGGGATTTTGCTAAAAGCCTCCCTTATAGTTCGCTGGGAAAGGGAGGCTATGGCGGTAGTAGCGGTAGCGGTAGTGGCGGTAGCGGTAGTGGCGGTTATTATAGGGGGGCAGCCACAGCGGCGTTTTCCAGCTACTACTATATAGCTTTCTTCCCCTTCTAGCCGGTCTTCTGTTGATATTGCTGGCTTAAGAGGGCCAGGGAGGTCGAAGTTAATAGGCCTGTTTTGTAGGCTGGATTTTGCCTAAGCCTTATGCTTCTTTCTTTTAGGGCATTCTTCTGCCCTAGTATAGTAGTTGCTACGGCAGTTCCGGCAGTGCTAAGCCTTAGTATAGGCCGCCTTATTAGTATACTTCTCCTTTTCTTAGCCGCAGTTATAGCAGAGGGCAGGGGAGTGGCAGTATTTGGCTTTATACCCCTATCGCCAGCAGTTAAAGCACTGTAAGGCCCTAGCCTTATCGATATAGGGCTCTGCTTTTAGGGCCCTATAGGCCTAGAAGATTCCGTCTTAGCAGGCCTAGTAGGCCTCTTACTGGCTAGAGAAGGCGATAAGAGCTAAGACTTTTGTTCTTTCGATCTAAAGGGGATACTAGACCTTAGCCCTTAAGGCCGAAGGATATGATTCTTTTACTGCTACTAGAAGGCTAGCTTCCGTTACCCGGTCAGCTGTTATAAGCCCTTTAACAGTAATAGCCCAGGTAGTAGTATAGATCAAGGCCTCTAGTAATAAAGAGGCTAGCCAGGCTGTGTTTTCTTCTAAGGCTTTTTTGATTTTTTCTCCTTTAGTAACCAGTATAAGGTTACCGCTCGGTAGGGTCCTTACCCCCTTAATAGAGTACCCTATAGCCTTCTATACTGCCTATGCGATTTCCAGGGCTGATTTTTGGCCAAGGGAGGAAGAGGCTGATCCTAGCCGTATAAAGACCTGTTTTTCTAAGCCTAGCTTAGTAGGCTTTACCCTAGCCGCTGCTATAGCAGCCTAGGTACGGCGGGTTAGCTCTAATTCGACGGCAGGGGGTTGTTGCTACTGCTACTATTGTTATTGCTGTTGTTGTTACTGTTGTTATTGCTGTTGTTATTGCTATTGTTGTTGCTTCTTCTACCTCGGGGCCTAGGTAACGAACAAGGGAAATATCAGGGCCTTTTTCTCCTTCTCTTTCAAGATCTGCGTTAAGGCTAGCTTTCTAACTAGCCTAGTATATTCGACGATTTCCTTAAAGGCCGGGTTATTGACTGAAAGACTAACTATCTGGTCTATAAGACTAGAAAAGGTAAGGGCAAGGGTTGTAGGTAGTAGGGCTTTTTCTTTCCCCTTTTTAAGGGGGTAGGGGCAGTGGTGGCGGTAGTGGCGTGTTGACTGCTGGAAAGCCCTTTAAAAGGGCTATCGAACGGTATATTGCTCGACCTGGTAGCGGTTATAGTGGTAGTAGGGTTGGCGGCGGAAGTAGTAGTGGTAGTAGTAGTAGTAGCGGTGGTAAGGTGGGTTAAGAAGCTATGGCCCAAGCGCTTAGGGGCTTTGTTGATAGCCCTTAGGGGGCTAGGAGCGGTAGGGTTCGGGTTAGCGGGGTTCGGGTTAGAGGGGTCAGTACGGTTAGGGCTAGGGCACGTAACTATAGGGCCTGTGCGTCCGCCCCGCTGCAGCTGCAGATTTCTGGCTACGGTTGACCACATCGTACAGTCAGAATCCGACCATAGCGCCGTCGAACGAGCGACTGCGCCGCAGCCAAATTTGGCGTGTGTTAAGTCCTCAATTGGACAAGTGGATTGCAAAAGAGTGCAGTCGATTTGGAGCGGTCCTGACCAAGAACGCGTTTTCGGATGTGTGATGTCGGTTTTTGAGGATTCCTATATACCTATAAGGTGCCTAGGGTCGATAACCCCCTCTGCCGCTGCCACCTAGCTATAGAGAATATCCGACATATATTCGACGGTTGCCCGGCCTACCCTTTAGCCTCCTTTAAGGAGAGGGAAAGAGGGGATATACATAGCTTTCTCTATAGACTCGAAAAAGGGGGCGGCAGCACTGTACGCCCCCTAGTTCGCCATATCGCTACTAGACTGCTAGAATACTCGGTTGCTTAGAGGCTAGGAGCGGTCTAGCCTATACCCCTTTAGGTAGTATGTTTTCATACTCCTAAAAGGGCGGTATCTACTCTGGTGAAGATTAGCCTACCCCCTATCACACCCCCCTTTTTTCCTATATACAGTTATAGGTTTTTCACCTGTTGTACGGTTTTCCTATAGCACTAGTTAAGCCCACCTAGATATCCCCTACGGGGATCAGATATCGTAATAGAATCTATCTATCTATATATATATAGGATAAACCCCTATTATATATAGAAAGAAGTAAGAATATATATGATGTTGAAATTAAACCTATATCTTAAGGTATAGGTACTATAGCTTAAAAGCATATAGTGATATATAATATCTAAATATTCTACACCCTAGCGACTGATAGACGCACTAGAGTATAGAAGGAGTAAAGGGCTTATAAACGCCTTTATCCTCTTATAAAGAAAATGATTTTTAGCACGGTTTTGAATTTTATGCCCTTTTTTACTCCGTTGTTTCAAGATATAGTAAGGAAATAACAGGTTATATAGAGAATCCCACTCTAAAGGAAAGTATACTACTAGTAATAGCCGGAGCCTATATTTCCCAAATATAGCTATACTATATACTAGAGTACTTCTAGACGTAGCTAGAGTAATATAGGCCTCCCTAACGCCGCAGGGAGCTAATGCCAGCATAAGGGCGCCTATAGAACTGTACTACAGTAGCTAGGACCTTATAAGCCTTTTAAGGCTATATAGAGGAATTAGGTGATTCTAGAGGGCTGTAAAGTAGCCGGTACTATTGACTGGTCTTATAAGCTAATCAGGCTAAGCCAGGCCTTCTATATATATAGTATAGAGTATATATATAGGGGTAAAGGGTAGCTTAGTAAAAAGCTCCCTTAGGTTGAAGGCCTAAAAGCCTAATAAAAGACTGAAAGCCACTAACTGGTAGGGCTTTAGTAAGTCCGTCAGCCGGTATACACTTAGTATTAAGATATATAATAGTAACTATTTTAGCCTTAACCTGCTCTCTAACGTACCGGAATTTCAGCAGGGTATGCTTAGTTCTAGCGTATAGAGCAGGGTCATTAGCTACCGTAATAGAGCCCTGATTATCTCCATAGAGGGTAATAGGGTGGTCTATAGGCCTGTGAAGTTCAGAAAATAGCCCTATAATCCACTGTACTTCGCGTACTGCCTCTATAAGTCCATCAGTTTCAGCTTCCAGGGTAGAGAGAGCAATAGTAGTAGCTCCTTTCGTTTTCTAGCTAATAGGCCTACCGGCTAACTTATATAGATAGCCGTAGGTGGATTTACTAGTAGCCTTATCCCCTGCAAAATCAGAATCACTAAAGCCTATAGGGACTAGACTACTATTAATTATAGAAGTCCGGCTACTACCTTTACTATTTCTAGAATCTACTATAGTAGTAGAGGTAGTAGTTAGGGGCCTAGGCCCTTCCTTAGAGTGAAAGTCTCTACTAAGCTTAGTAGTTATATTACTACTATTACTAAGCTTAGGCCCTAGATCAGCTACTATATTTCCGTTATAGCTAAAACAGATGCTATAGTCTTTAGTACTATTAAGATACTTAAAAAGATTTTTAGCAGCGTTTAAGTGTGATTTTGTAGGTCTATTTAAAGACCTGGAGAGCCACTCTACGGTAAAGCTAATATCTACCCTAGTAAGGAGTATTATATATATAGCTGTTCCTACTAGGCTTTGATAGAGCTTAATTTCCGTAGAATTACAGAGGTAGCTAGCAATATCTTCCTCTAGTTGAAGTTGACTTACTAGCCCCGGCTGTAAGGGAATAGATATAGGCTTAGAATCGGCTAAGTTAAAGCGGCTAACCGCCTCTTCTACATACTGTGACTGGTTAAGCCACAGGCGCCTATTAGGTCTATCCCTTATAATTTGCACGCCTAGGAAATAGGCAGCAGGCCCTAAGTCTTCTATAGCGTAGACCTTATTAAGCCGTTTCTTTAAATCAGTTATATAGCCTATATTAGGCCCTATAAATAGACAGTCATCTATATAGGTAACGATAAAGTGGCAGGTTTTAGCATTATAGAAGACCCCTAGATCTGAAATAAGAGGGAGATAGCCTAGGCTCTTAAGTAAGATTTTAAGCTTATCTTGCCACTCTCTAGGGCTTTGTTTTAGACTGTATAACGCTTTAGATAGTTTAATAATATTAGGAGTAGAAGGATTATAGTCGTATTTCAGTAAAAGCTTATAAATAGCCTTATTAGAAGCTGTTAGGTCTAATAGTCCTTCAGGGATTTCCATATATATTTCTTCTCTAAGAGCGCTATTAAGAAATGCCCCTATAAAGTCAGCTTGTTCTATTTCCTAGTCTGGAACAGCACCTATAGCTAGAAGTATACGCCAAGTAGGTGGTATACTAGTAGAGGCGTAGGTTACAGTGTAATCTAGGCCTTCTACCTGCATAAAGCCCCTAGCTACTAACCGAGATTTATACTTAATAGGCCTGTTTTTAGCGTCCTTTTTAACCTTAAGAACGTTTCGACAGGTAATAAGCTTACGGTTAGAAGGTAATAGACTCCTAGGTAGGAATTTAAAAACCCCTAGCTTTAATAACTAGATAAATTCCTTGGTAATAGCCTCTAACCACTTACTACGCTCATCTCTAGGTAGTTTTAAGACTTGCTTATAAGTAGTAGGCGTACTATCCTTAGATATTACCCTTTTTCGAGCCTTATAGACAAAAGACAGTATATAGCTACTAGTCTTAGCTAAAAGCTTATAGTAATCGAGCTGCATTTTATCCCCCTCTGAAATAAGATCACTATAATTAAGAGGTTCGTTCGTTATAGGCTGATTAGACGCTATAACTTCTATAGGCTTAGGTGCAAGAATAGGCTCTATAGTTTGGGGAAACGCCTCTGGTAATTCAGGCTTTCTAATAGATATAGTAGGCCTAGTAGACTCTACTATAACCGGATTTATAGGCTTATCCGGTAAGGGTTTATCTAATTCACTATCGGAAGAAGATTCGTAGGGTTCTAGCTTACTAGGTCCTATTTCTATACTAATAGGCTTTTCAGTATTAAGATTAGAAGAGTCCGGGCTGATAGCCCTCTCTAAATCTAGGTCTAGGTCTACTAATTCCCCCTTTAAAGCTGTATTATTAGTAGGCTGACTTAGTACTGTATTATCCTCTATAAATTTAACAGTAGAGGTTTTAAGTACTGCTCTTCTAGACGGTATATATACTAGGTAGGTCTTAGAACCTAATACCACTAGTAATTTACACTCTTCCGTTCTAGAGGTAAATTTTAACGATTTAGACCGTCTTTCTAGAGGTATAATAGCCTCTCCTCTAGCGCCTATAGCTCTATAGTACTCTAGGTTAGGTATATGTGGAATACCAGGCTCTAGCTCGTCAAATAGCGCCTAGAAAGGAGTGGTTTCCCTATTAGTTATAGCTATACTATTAACTAATTCCACTATAGCCTCTAGTATAAAGCACCATAAATACTAGGGTAAAGCGCTACTAAGAATAGTACACCTTATACGGTCGAGTATAACTCTAACTGATCGTTCTACTAAGCCGTTCTGCTTGTGGATATAGGGGGCAGAAGTGCTAAATTTAATACCCCTTTTAGCTAACCAAGTAGTTAATAAATCAGTTATTTCAGTGCCTCCGTCAAAGTGGAATTTAGTAGGATATCTACCAAATCCATTCCTTAGGCCCCTAAAAAAGCCCTTAATAGCGTTAGCTACTATAGGGCCTGATTTATTAGGTGGGTTGAAAACCCACCTATACCTACTTTTACGGTTAACTAGGAGTAAGACTATAGGGTTTCTATTATAAAGCCTAGGCCTAATTTTAACAGTATCCCCCTCTATTGAGTCTAAGACCCTAGGTGGGTCAGGTATTAAAGCCTTACTAACCCTTCTTACTACTTTACCTCGATCTTAGCTAGAGCAGTGAAAATCAGCTTCCTTTATTTTATCAAAATTAGGCAGCCCTTTAGTAATACTAGAGGTCTTTTTCAAAAGACATAGGCCTATATAGCCTAGCCTAACGTGCCACAATTTAGCTAAATTAAGTAGATTATAGTAATCTCGCTGACCTATATTAGGCTCCTTTGAAGTAGGGCTAGATATAGCCTTTTCTACTTTATTCCCCTTTATAACTGGCTCTCTTAGTACATAGGGCAGGTCTCTAGTGCCAGTTAAGGGCTTAGGCTCCCTAGTCTTACAGGGACTTTGATAGGGGGCCTAGGTAGTAGCTAAGGGCTCTACAGGCCTACGGGGCCTTTTCCCCCTTAAAGAAGGTCCTATACCTTCTAAAGTAGTACCCTTAGCCGGAGAATTCCTTAGCTTATAGCGCTTATTAGGCTCTATAGCTTCAGATACTATAGCATCCTCTATAATAGGTCTATAGTCTTCCTTTCTAATGGAATTAGAAGGAATTTCCACTACTATCTTATTACGCTGCAGCTCTATACTTTTAGTAGTATTATAACTAGTAAGGCCTAAAGGAAAAGCAAAATTTGCATATAATATAGGCTTAGAGCTGCCTTTAACGTCAAGAAAAAATCCTGATTTTTTAAAGTCTAGTACAGCTATACAGCGTCTATCACCCCCATAAAGGGTTTCCTTTATAAGGCAACCTCCCGAATCATAGTACCTAACCCCGCTAACAATATTTATATCAATATTAGGTAGGTATAAAACGTTATCTAATACTAATTTAGTATAGGTAGGGGGGGCCTTTCTAGATAATACTTCTAGTGTAATAGAGCCTATACCAGCCAGGCTTATAGGGCTATTTCTAGTGTTAATAGGGCGTAACTGGCCTGTATTAGGCATAAAGGTAGTAAACCGCTCTTTACTATTACTAATATGGTCCGTAGATCCTGTATCGTATAGCTAACTATTATAAAGAGCGGGGTCTCTAGGGCGTCTTCTAGGCTGATTATCTTTATATTTTACCTTGTTAGAAGAGGTTTTTAGGCCTTTTCCTTTAAAGTCCTTACGCTTCTTATACCCTTTTAACGCTAATAGCTGTGCTAATTGGGTATTAGAATCGCTAGAAGAACTAGAATTGGAACTAGAGTCGGATTCCTCTTCTTCTTCTATAGCTAGGTTATAGGACCCTAGTATAAAGGAGGCTTGTTTAGCACTTTTAGCACTATAATTCTGCCCTTTAATATTATAACTAGCCTTCTTCTTACCCTTTTTCTTATTTTTACCCTTCTTACTAGGGTTAGAATTTAAATTAGGGGTTGAATTAGAGCTATTAGCTATGTAAGCTGCTCTATACGCCTCTATAGCCGGGTTCCTAGATTCTTCTAAAATATCAGCTATAAGATATTCTATATTAAGGCTAGAGGCTATAAGGCCTAGCATTCTAGCCTATCTTATAGAGCTCTTTTAGCGTGATACCTAGCTAGGAAACTTAGATTCTAGAGCCTTAAAATACTGATTGAGTATTAAAGAGGGATCTATATCTATTTTAGCTATAGTAAGCTTAGCAAGATAGCCGTTAAATTCAGCGTTAAAAGCTGATAAGCCTTTTCTATAAGTACTAAAGGTAAGGGCATGGAATTCGTTATAGACGTCCTCCTTTTTAGACTCTATAGGTCGGCTATACTGCCTAACAAGCAGCTTAAAGGCTTTAGAAGGTATATAAATCTACGATATAGCAGCCCTAGCGCTACTAGATAAGCTATCGCGTAGAAGCATTAAAAGAACAGCTTGATTAGAGTCGCTATAAGTGTTAGATATATCAGGGTTTTCTAAAAAATTAGATATCCCTAATGCTCTTAATACTATACTTAAAGCCTGAATCTACTATTCAAAATTGCTTTCCCTGCTAAGCTTACTATTGTCCGGTATAGTATAGGCCTTTTTAGAAAGCTCCTTTACTATACTACTAGTAATAGTATCCTTAAAGCCTTCTTTAGACCCTATATCTATAGGGGGGTCTAAATTACTAGTAGCTATATTATCTATAGCCGGCCCTAGATAGGGCTCTTTCCTAGAGGGACGTAGAGGAGAATCTAAATCTATAGTACCGCTAAAAGGATCAAATCTAGGACTATAGCTAGTCTTTCTAGTAGCAGTAGCATTACTACTATTAGTTAGAGAAGCTAAAGTAGAAGATATATTCTTTATAGTACTAATGCTATCCTCGACAGAGGCTTTTAGGGTATTTAGACTTAAAACTAGTGTTTTTATATTACTAGATTAGCTAGCTATAACTCGCTTATAAGATTTTATATACTGTTTTAGGACTTCTATAACCTCGCTATAGTCTTCGCTATCTTTCTTATCTTCTAATAGGGTTCGTATAGGTAGTAGAGGCCTAGAAGATTGCCCTAGATCAGCTGGGTTACTAGCTCTTTTAGGCGCTATACCCTTCCCTTTAGCTTGATCCGCCATTGTAAATAGGCTACTATTTACTTTATAGTGCTAGCTAAAGCACTTGATTAGCTTCTAGTTTACTAAAGCTAATTAGCTAGCTTACTAATTATAGTAGTGATTTTCTAGGCTAGTCTTAGCACTTAGTAGGTTTATAGCGCTGCCTACTTGCTACTTAGTAGGGCTTTCTAGTAGAAATTCTAAACTAGGCTCTAAGATAGGGACTAGAGACTTCGACGTAGGGACTTAACTACCGCCTATAGATATATCTATAGAAAGGGCTCTATAGCAGGGAAATATAGGTCTTTAGCGCTAGAAATTCTAAAACGCTAGCCTTTCTACTTCCAGCTATAAGTAGAAAGGTCTTTTAGTATAGGTAAGTATACTAGCCTAAGTGTATAAGAGCCCCAAATGCTCGTCAATACTATAGGACTTAGATTTCTCAGCGATTTCTCCTTCTAGATTTCCAGGCTTTTTAGTCCTTAAATAGCCTTCAATAAGGTGTAATTGTTAAACGTACAAAATAAGCTATAGCGCTCTAACGGTTATAGCTTAGGCAAAACGGATTTCAGTTCTCGAACTACTAGATATATAGCTATATTCTGAGGGTGGACCCCTTTTTGTGGGTACCGCTGACTAAGCTATATATTCCACTATATAGCCTAGAAATAGCTTTAAAAGGCTTTTCTATTTTTAGATTTATGCCCCACTTTTGTAGAGACAGCCTCCTCAGGCTGTATAAGCGCTAGAAATAGCCTTAAAAGGCTCTTCTACTAGGTCACCTACCTACCCTGTACCTACCCTACACCACAGGAGCGAAAACAGAACTTACAGGAAAAGTCGTGCGGCTTACCCTGTAGCTTAGGTGGCCGTAAGTCGATTATTTAAAATCGCCAGCTTATTTGGTCTTTCGGGAAGTGGCTATGCACCTACTAAGGCGCTCCTGCCGTGTGGAAGGCTGGAACGGTCCCAGAGGGTATATGTAGGAAAGGAAATTGCGAAGCCTTACCTACTTGGACTAGAAATCAAGTTACTACGTTACCTACAACTATAAGCCTTATAGGCCTATAAGACCTACTAAAAGCTGTGATATATAAGCTTAAAGCCCCTATAATATAGCGCTATAGCCTATAACTATACTGTTATATAAGGACTTTTATAGAGGGAATACAGTAAAGGGCCCTACTTTACTATATTAGCACATACCTAGGAAGTGCTATTTAGGCCATATCAACGCTGTTGCTGCCCCTACGTACCCTATACGACTACTACTAGTAGGCTATAGTGGTTATAGATCCTTATATAGGATTACCCATTCCAATAGTAATATATAGCTTTTTAGGGCTAATATAGTACTATATTTTCAGCTATAAGAGGCTTAAATAGCCCTATATATATAGGTAGAGATAGCGCTTTGAAATTGGACTCCAACGATAACTATCCCACAGGCTATCCGGGCTCATAACCTATTGGAATGGGTAATCCTATATAAGGATCTGTAACCACTATAGCCTACTAGTAGTAGTCGTATAGGGTACGTAGGGGCAGCAACAGCGTTGATATGGCCTAAATAGCACTTCCTAGGTATGTGCTAATATAGTAAAGTAGGGCCCTTTACTGTATTCCCTCTATAAAAGTCCTTATATAACGGTATAGTTATAGGCTATAGCGCTATATTATAGGGGCTTTAAGCTTATATATTACGGCTTTTAGTGGGTCTTATAGGCCTATAAGGCTTATAGTTGTAGGTAACGTATAATTTGATTTCTAGTCCAGTAGGTAAGGCTTCGCAATTTCCTTCCCTACATATACCCTCCGGGACCGTTCTAGCCTTCCACACGGCAGGAGCGCCTTAGTAGGTGCATAGCCACTTCCCGAAAGACCAAATAAGCTGGCGATTTTAAATAATCGACTTACGGCCACCTAAGCTACAGGGTAAGCCGCACGACTTTTCCTATAAGTTCTGTTTTCGCTTCTACAGTGTAGGGTAGGTACAGGGTAGGTAGATGACCTAGTAGAAGAGCCTTTTAAGGCTATTTCTAGCGCTTATACAGCCTAAGGAGGCTGTCTCCACAAAAGTGGGGCATAAATCTAAGAATAGAAAAGCCTTTTAAAGCTATTTCTAGGCTATATAGTGGAATATATAGCTTAGTCAGCGGTATCTACAAAGTGGGTCCACCCTCAGAATATAGCTATATATCTAGTAGTTCAAGAACTGAAATCCGTTTTGCCTAAGCTATAACCGTTAGAGCGCTATAGCTTATTTTGTACGTTTAACATTATCTAAGGTTAGGAACGAGTTAGTAGTAAATCCTTTTTGAAATAAGGTATCTATAATAGCATAGAGCTCTGCTATTAATAGACTAAAGACGTTAGAGTCTTTTATAAAAGATAGAAATAGTATAGTAGGAAGAAGCTATAAGTTAAAGGGGTTCTGATTTATATCTAGAGGAGGGTTAGGGGTACCTTAGGTAGGTATTAAAGGGTCCTTATCCTAGAGTATAACTAGTACCTATCTAAATAGGGTTATAGTACTAGAAGCCTAGTCCAGTAAGGGGTTATACGTATAAAGCCAAAGGAGGCCTAGAATTATATCAGGTTTAGAAGAGCTTAGGGGCTAGATATATAGAGATTACATCTTAGAGGTATAACTAGAATTAGGGTAACTAAAGCTATAGTCTAGGATATAAAAGTCTAAAACAAGACTGGCCTACTTGCTATCTACTAGGTATAGAGGGTAAGGTAGATCTAAAGTAGATTGCTCTAACCCTAAGCGATCTACTATAAAGGAATTAACGAATGTAAAAGGAGAATAACTAGAATCGATAAGGGTTTAAAGGGGAATTAAATTGCCTTATATATTCATATAGGTAGTATAGAGCAAAGAAGAATTAGCATGTACTATACTTCAAGTAATAACGAACTCTAGATTAGAGGTAGAAGGCCTAGAGTTATAACCCGATATACCTAGGCCTAAGCTTTTCCCTTGGAGTTTGGATATAGGGTTGTAATAAAGGCAATGGTAGATTAGGTCTTCTTTGCTCTATAGTTACAGGCAAGATAGCCTAGCTTGCTCTAGTATAAACAAAGGCAGTTATCAAGTCTATAGGCCCTTTTGTTAGAGGATAGATAGGAATCTAGGGGTAGAATAACTCCTAATACTATAGGGTTGCTATTGTTATAAGGTCCTAATTAAGGGAGTACTAAACTAGAACCGACTTAGAATTAATATTATTCTATAGTAATATTATTTTAGAGCTTTTAATAAAGCTCTATCTACTTTATAAAGTCTTTAAGGTTAGGTCGATCTATAATACTAATAATAGTATAGCGTAGTTTCTAGCCTACCTTCTGTTAAAGGTAGGTAATACATTATATAAGAGTCTGGTTAGAGTACTTACAGAGTTGTACCAGCTCTATTAGAAAGTCGGTAAAGGAGAGCTCGTCCTTATCTATATCTAGCTTTTCCGGTTTAGTTAGGCTAAAAGTACTGACATCTTCTATAAGATACTAAGGGTCAAGTAAGGAGAAAATGTCGGTAATATATATAATCGTAGATGCCTTAGAAGGAAGGCTATAAGCTAGTATAACTAGCTTATCTACTTTAAGGCAAATTTGCTAATAAGGTTCGCTGCTAAGACGCTATAAGATATAAAAGACCTGGACTAGGGTATCTAGGAAGAACGCTTTATTAATAGCAAGCTTGACTAGAACCTGGGACTTCTAGGTAATATAGGCTATTTACTGCTTAATAGAGTTTATAAAGGTTCTGTTAAAGGTTAGAGGGTTGATACTAAGGGGTTAAAATAGAGTTAGATAACTTATTAAGATAGAAACTGGAAGAGCTTAGGAAAATATAGTAAGGAGGGGGGTAGAGGGGACAATAGAAGAAGTTGTTATAGAGTTGGTAGAGGTACCTAAAATCTTCGAGTTTATAGCTTACAGGAATTAAAGTAGTTGATTATTGCTAGATAGGATATAATTAGCTAGGTTAGTAGTAGGTATACCTAGAGAGCCTAATACTCCTAAGCCTTATACTTAGAGCTAGTCTTCTGCTAATTAGTTACTGGGAAATACTATTGTAGGATGGGTAGTAACTTGTAGTTAAAGTATATATAGAGAAGGGAGGATTCGTCAAATTGCTTGTTAGGATAGATTTTAATAAGGCATTTTCTTTGCTTACTAAATCTTGCTTTATAGGCAAGAAAATAATAGTATAACAAACTGTCAAGGCTAGAGCAAAGATAGGTTGTAGAAAGATATTGTTGTATATAGGACGGAAGGTCCTAGTGTGGAACAGGGCTATATATATATAGGACATGAACACCGGGACCGTAGGGCTGTGACACTAATATAGTAAAGGAGGGCCCTTTACTATATTCCCTTTATAAAAGTCCTTATATAACGGTATAGTTATAGGCTATAGCGCTATATTATAGGGGCTTTAAGCTTATATCGCACGGCTTTCAGTAGGTCTTATAGGCCTATAAGGCTTATAGCTATAGGTAACGTAGTAATTTAATTTCTAGTTGTTAAACGTATAAAATAAGCTATAGCGCTCTAACGGTTATAGCTTAGGCAAAACGGATTTCAGTTCTCAAACTACTAGATATATAGCTATATTCTAAGGGTGGGCCCACCTTTGTGGATACCGCTGACTCAGCTATATATACTACTCCATAGCCTAGAAATAGATAGATAGATTCTATTACGCTATCTGATCCCTATAGGGGATATCTAGGTAGGCTGAACTAGTGCTATAGGAAAACCGTATAACAGGTGAGAAACCTATAACCGTATATAGGAAAAAAGGGGGGGTGTGATAGGGGGTAGGCTAATCTTCACCAGAGTAGATACCGCCTCTTTAGGAGTATAAGAACATACTGCCTAAAGGGGTATAGGCTAGACCGCTCCTAGCCTTTAAGCAATAGAGTATTCTGGCAGTCTAGTAGTAATGTGGCGAACTAGGGGGCGTATAGCGCTGCCGCCCTCTTTTTCGAGTCTATAGAGAAAGCTGTATATATCCCCCCTTTCCCTCTCCTTAAAGGAGGCCAAAGGGTAGGCCAGGTAACCGTCGAATATATGTTGGATGTCTTCTATAGCTAGGTAGCAGTAGCAGAGGGGGTTATCAACCCTAGGTACCTTATAGGTATATAGGAATCCCCTTAGGCCTATCTTCCCTATATAGGCCTGTATTAGCAGCGAGCTTTTAGCCTTAGAGAGGTTATAGTAGCGTCTTTGGAAGGCCTTCTTAAAGGCCTGAGCTAGGTTCTCCTCTTAAAAGATAGCCTTAGCTGATTTCTCTAAGAGGCTCTCTATATAAGGGTTATAACTAGAGGCCCTAGCCTCCTATAGATAGCGATCCTTTTAGGTAGTATAGAGGGGTTCCTTGTTAATAGCCTTCCTTAGTTATTAGTAGTACTACTAGGCTGTTACCTCCCTTTTTCTTTCCTACTTTATACGCCCTTCTAGGGGGAGGCTGGTCCTAGGGGTCCTGTTTCCAAGGGTAAGGCATAGGGCTTCCTTCTGCTTAGCCACCTCTTTCCCTATAGCCCTGTTTATTCTAGCTTAGCTAGACAAGGAGAGGGCGTTAAGGTAAAGGTTAAGAGGGGGGACCTTAGCCTTATAGTAGAGGCTTTAGAACAGTATCCTTTTATAGGCCCCTATAACCCTCCTTAGGGCCTTGTTTTCAGCTGCTAGTAGGCCTCTGGTTATACCTTATAGCCTATTTAGTGCTATAGGTATAGAGGTATGCCAGGCCAAGGCTGTATAGGCTAGGACCGGCCTTATTACTGCTATATATATATATATTGTATTCCACCTATAGAGTCCTTATTGGACTATAAGGAGCTGCTAGCTTACACTAATGCTAGAGGAAAACCGGAAAACGGATGAAAAACCTCTAACGAGCTCAACAAGGCGGGCAACCTAGCAAGAGGAAAAGAGCGGTACTAAAGAAAAACAACGCAAGGGGAGGCCGTCTAGGAGGCTACTAAGGGAAATTGCGCCTATTCCCCTACCCGTCTCCCGTAAGAATGCTCTATATCTCAATTAATATAGGGCTCGGGGTAGGGGAATAAGGAAGGGGTCTTGTCAGCAAAAAGGGGTAAGGTAAGGCTAGGTTTAAAGCTTAAAAGCTTATAAGCCTAGGCCTATAGCCTTCCCCTTTACCTTAGTATAGTAGTAAGATACCAGCTATAGGGAAGAAAGAAAAGACAGTCTAAAGAGAGGGGGGAAGTAGTCTAAGGAAGGAGAGAAGGCAGAAAAAGAGACTAAAGCATATCCATATCCTCTTCCTCTATAGAGCCCCTTACTAGCTCTAGGGAAGAGGGTATAGAACTGGTAGCTATAGTACTAATAGCTGCTAGATCGGTAGTAGTAAAGGTAGAGGCAGGGATTTTGCTAAAAGCCTCCCTTATAGTTCGCTGGGAAAGGGAGGCTATAGCGGTAGTAGCAGTAGCGGTAATGGCGGTTATTATAGAGGGACAGCCACGGCGGCGTTTTCCAGCTACTACTATATAGCTTTCTTCCCCTTCTAGCCGGTCTTCTATTGATATTGCCGGCTTAAAAGGGCTAGAGAGGTCGAAGTTAATAGGCCTGTTTTATAGGCTAGATTTTGCCTGAGCCTTATACTTCTTTCTTTTAGGGCATTCTTCTGCCCTAGCGTGGTGGTTACTACGGCAGTTCCGGCAGTACTAAGCCCTAGTATAGGCCGCCTTGTCGGTATACTTCTTCTTTTCCTAGCCATAGTTGTAGCAGAGGGTAGGGGAGTGGCAGTATTTGGCTTTATGCCCCTATCGCCAGCAGTTAAAGCACTATAAGGCCCTAGCCTTATCGATATAGGGCTCTGCTTTTAGGGCCCTATAGGCCTAGAAGATTCCGTCTTAGCAGGCCTGGTAGGCCTCTTACTAGCTAGAGAAGGCAATAAGAGCTAAGACTCTTGTTCTTTTGATCTAGAGGGGGTACTAGACCTTAGCCCTTAAGGCTAAAGGATATGCTTCTTTTGCTGCTACTAGAAGGCTAGCTTCCATTACCCGGTCAGCCGTTATAAGCCCTTTAACAGTAATAGCCTAGGTAGTAGTATAGATCGAGGCCTCTGGTGATAAAGAGGCTAGCCAGGCTGTGTTTTCTTCCAAGGCTTTTTTGATTTTTTCTCCTTTAGTAACTAGTATAAGGTTACCGCTCGGTAGGGTCCTTACCCCCTTAATAGAGTGCCCTATAGCCTTCTATACTGCCTGTACAATTTCTAGGGCTGATTTTTGGCCAAGGGAGGAAGAGGCTAATCCTAGCTATATAAGGACCTGTTTTTCTAAGCCTAGCTTAGTAGGCTTTACCCTAGCCGCTACTATAGCAGCCTAGGTACGGCGGGTTAGCTCTAATTCGACGGTAGAGGGTTGTTACTGCTGCTACTATTACTGTTGTTATTACTATTGTTATTGCTGTTATTGTTGCTTCTTCTGCCTTAGGGCCTAGGCAACGAACAAGGGAAATATTAGGGCTTTTTTCTCCTCCTCTTTTAAGATCTATGTTAAGGCTAGCTTTCTAGCTAGCCCGGTATATTCGACGATTTCCTTAAAAGCCAGGTTATTAACTAAAAGACTGACTATCTGGTCTATAAGACTAGAGAAGGTAAGGGCGAGGGTTGCAGGTAGTAGGGCTTTTTCTTTCCCCTTTTTTAAGGGGGTAGGGGCGGCGGTAGCGGTAGTGGCGTGTTGACTGCTGGAAAGCCCTTTAAAAGGGCTATCGAACGATATATCGCTCGATCTAGTAGCGGTTATAGTAGTAGTAGGGTTAGCGGCGGAAGAAGTAGTAGTAGTAGTAGTGGCAGCAGCGGTGGTAAGGTAGGTTAGGAAGCTATAGCCCGAGCGCTTAGGGGCTTTATTGACAGCCTTTAGGGGGCTAGGGGCAGTAGGGTTTAGGTTGACAGGGTTCGGGTTGGCAGGGTTCGGGTCAGAGGGGTTAGTACAGTCGGGGCTAGGGCACGTGACTATAGGGCCTATACGCCCGCCCTGCTACAGCTACAGATTTCTGGCCACGGTCGACCACATCGTACAGTTAGAATCCGACCATAGCGCCGTCGAACGAGCGACTGCGCCGCAGCCAAATTTGGCGTGTGTTAAGTCCTTAATTGGATAAGTGGATTGCAAAAGAGTGCAGTCGATTTGGAGCGGTCCTGACCAAGAACGCGTTTTCAGATATGTGATGTCGGTTTTTTACTGCTATATATAGGAGCCTAGTCTTTTCGATTCCAGGTCTCGAGGTCTTTCCTACTAGCCTAGTAATAGCAAGGGACTGCGTTTTTAGCTTCTGCTATAGGGTGCTGGCATAGGCCTTCTAGGTAAGCTTAGGGTCTAGCCAAACCCCTAAAAAACGGGCCTCTATAGCTAGTTATAGGGGGGGGGAGTCCCCTATTAGTCCTAGGTTAATAGGGTTGGTCTAGGGCCTCCTTCTAGGGGGGAAGTATATAAGCTCGCTCTTTACTGCTAAGAAGGTAACTCCAGCGGTTGTTACCCAGTCTAGGCACTCTTTCCAGGCCTCTTCTAGCTGCCTAACCGTTGTTGCAGCTTCCCTGCCGAAGGCTAGTAGGTTAGTATCGTCTATATAGCCTATAGTAGAGATAGTAGGGGATTTTCTCTCTAGTCTTTTATATAGGGGGCAGAGGTATAGGACTAAGAGGATTAGTAAAAGTGGTAAGCCTTGGGGTACTCCTGTTAGTACTAGGATTTGCTGGCTTTTTTAGCCGTTAAACAGGAGTCTAGTAGTTCTAGAGGAGAGGAATTCCTTTAGCCAAGATAGTAGCTAGGTAGGTAGCCCTAGCCGGTCTAGTATAGCTAGGAGTCTGTTATAAGGGATACTGTCGAAATACCCTAATAGGTCTAGCTATAGGAGGGAGGCCCCGGCTTTATACTTCTATGCCTCCTAGATCTAAGCTATAAGGAGGTATATAGCCGATTTAGTGGATTTATAGCGGTAGTAGCCCTATTACGTTGCTGGAATTAGCTTAAAAGCCTTAGCTACGTCCCTTATCTTAGTCCCTATAACTTTCTCTAGGACCTTGCTAATATAGTTAAATAGGGCTATAGGGCAGTAGCCTCTAGGGGTGTTATAGGTATCTAGCTGTTTTCCTGGTTTAGGGAGGACAATAGTAACTACTTCTTTATATTCCTATAAATAGAAGCTATAAAGGAAGGATTTTAAGGCTAGTATAGTAAGGGCCTTATATAAAGGGTTGCTATAGGCCTTTAGAAAGCCTATAGGGAGTTCGTTAGGTCCTAGTACTTTCTAGGGTTTTATTGTTTTAACAGCCTCTTTTATATTATCTAGCCTAACTGTCTAGCTAACTAGTAGCCTAGGGCCTATTAGGGGTTCCTCTAGGCTATCCTCTTAGAGGGAGGGGGGGAAGAAGCATGCTAAAAGGGCCTCTACCTTCTCCTAGAAGGTACTGGCTTATTTAAGGGTTAGTAGCTTAGAAGGGGGTAGGGCATTAGTACTTTATAGCCTAGCCTATCTTTCTAGTTACTAGAGCTTCTCTAGCTTTTCTCTAGCCTTTTATAGAAAGGCCCTTTAGGTCTTTCTCTTACTCTCTCTTATAGCCTTTATTTGCTCCCTTTAGGCTGACTTATAGGCGGTAAGGAGGGCCTGGTTACTAGGGGAGCGTTGGAGCTGTCTTTCTGCCCTTTTTCTCTCCTAGACTACCTAGTAGATTTCGTTGTTCTACTAGGGGGTACACTTCCTTCTAGTAGTTACTAGGGCTCCTTTAGGGGTTATAGCCCTAGTAATACGCTGGAGTTCCTCTAATAGTTGCCTATAGGCCTCCTAGAGCTTAGCTAGGTTAGAGAGGCGTAATAGATATCTATAGCCCCCTATATTGTATATTAAAGAGCTGGCCTTTCTTGCTACCCCCTCTTTATCTATCTTCTTCTACTAAAATCGGGGGGGCGGTAGTAGGGTTTCTATAGTCTCTAGGTTAATATCTAGTACCTAGGGGTAGTAGTCTAAGTATAAGCGTATATCTAAGCTAGTATAGGAGTAGGTAAGGCTGCTGCTAAGCTAGAAGTAGTTGATAGTAGAGGTCCTACCTACTTAGCTCCCCTATAGCGCCCTAGTTATAGTGCTATAGGGGGTACGGAGGGTAATGCCCTGCTCTGCTATTAATAGCAGTAGGTTTTCTAACCTAGGGCTAAAGCGGTTATATTAGTCCTCAAGGGGGTGGTAAAGGTCAAAGTCCCTAGGTAGAAGGTAAAGGCCTAGGCAGGCGTTAATCTTCCCCCTTATTTCTTTTATAAGAGGGGTTAAGCCAGTCTGGGGTTAAGGGTCGTTATATAGGGACCAGACTGTAAAGGGGCTGTTCTTAGGCTATATAGTAGCCCTAGCCCAGTCTAAGCTAGAGCTGTAAGTCTATTTGCTAGTAGGAGTGATTTATAGATATAAAGTAAGGCCTGTCTATTAGGGGTGAAAATAAAGTAGTAGGGGGCTGATCTAGGGCAGTAGGTAGAGTGCTATACCTGCCTATTAATCTAGGGCTCTTATATAGCAAGTATTTCTTCTTTTACTATAGAAAGTAGTACTTCCTGTACTTCCTTCGAGCCCTATATGTTCTAGAGGCGTACCTTTATATCTCTATCTCCTCTAGCTATATAGTAGGCGGTAGTTGTTGTATAGTAGTAGCGTTAGCTAGTCTAGTATCTAGGTCTAGTCTAGGTCTAGTATCTAGGGGTCTAGAGGCTCCTATAGGCTCTAGGGTTCTAGTAGGTCTAGTAGCCTCTTTAGGGCTTATAGCTGGCGTAGAAGAAGGGGGGGTTTAGCTGCTTAGGTGGCTAAAGCAGGCAGTAATTGTGCTCTAGTTAGGGGTTAACCCTTTTAATACTATTAGTCGGCCCTTCTGTCTCTTCCCTAAGACTATAGTATAGCCTTCCTCCCCCTCCTCTTATAATAGGGCCTACTAAGAGGGGTGTTGCTACTGTTATTGCTGTTACTACTATTGCTATTAGTATTGGTATAAGGGCGGTTAGTTAATGTTAAAGACCTTAGGCCTAGAATATAGATATCTCTTAGCCTATGCCTATACCTCTTTTAGACAGGGGCAGGCCTCTAAGCAGGTATAGTAAGCTTAGTAGCAGTTGCGGCAGCAGGGTGCCCTAGAGCAGGTAGGGGCTTCTAGCGTAGTATGGCTATTAGCGCTATAGTTATAGCAGATCTCTTCTTTGCTCTAGCATATCTTAGCCCTATAGCCCTATTTCCAGTACTAAAGGCATTAGATAGGCTTAGCTTTATTGATCTAGGGCTTTGCTTCTAGGGCTTAGCAGCTCTAGAAGACCCCCTCTTTATAGGCTTTCTAGGCTGCTTCTAAGGAGGTAAAGGCTATTAGTGCCTTAACCCTAGTCTGTTCTAGCCCTTAAGGGTGCTAGACCTTTGCCCTAACCGCTATAAGGTATTACTTCTTAGCTTCTTCTAGTAGGCCTTTCTCTATAACCTAGTTATAGACTATAAGGCCTTTAACTACTACCGCCTAGGTTGTTATATATAGGGAGGCCTTCTTGCTAAAGGCCCTTATAATCTAGGTAGTATTGCTCTCCAGGCTCTTCTTTATCTCTACGTTCTCTATAACTAGAAGGAGGTTACCGCTAGAGAGCGTCTAAACCCTCTAAACTACTAGGCTAGAAGCCTATTAGATAGCCTGTATTACCTCTAGGGCAGATTTAGTAAGTACCTGTTACTAGGCTAAGCCTAGTCGGATAAGCACCTAGTACTCTAGGCTAGGCCTAGTTACCTTACTAGCTGTTAGTTTGCTAGCTATATTAGCCTAGGTAGGGGCTATAGGCTAGGAGTGGCTAGGCTATTGCTATTGTTACTATTGTTGTTACTAGTAGTAGCTAGGCTGCTAAGGGTATTGCTAGTACTATAGCTTAGGCGTTATTAGGGTAGTAGGGCGGTTTTAGGGTGCTAGAGCTGCTGCTATTATAGCTAGGGCTTCTTTAGGCGGGTCCTAGAGCAGGGCTATAAGGGCAATTTACCTAGCTTTAGTAGTTGCTTCTACTATACTATAGAAGTTAGTACTGTCTTTAGCTAGGCTGATTATCCGGTCTAGGAGGCTAGAGAGCGTAAAGGCAAGCTTAGAGGGGCTAAGGGCAGCCTAGGCGGTTTTCTTAGTTACTAGGGCGATATTGTCGGCCTTGGTAGCACTGTTGTTGCTTCCTTCTTTCCCTATATTTTTCTCCGATCTTTTCCCTAGCTTTTTCAAGGTTTTCTAGCTAGAAGGGGCCGGGGCTAGGGCGTGCTAGCTGCTATTTAGGCCTCTAAGGAAAGGGGCAAAGACGTTGGTTAAAGGGGGGGTGCTAATCGTAGGGGTATTGATAGTAGGGGGGATGCTAGAGCTAGGTGCTATAGGTACTATAGTTATAGCGCCTATAGCAGTCTTCTTAGTAGTGGTAGAGGTAGTAGTCTAGCGGTCTTCCATTTCTATATCGTCGTTTAGGTAGTCTATACTTAGGGGTTAGTAGTCCGTACTTAGGGGCTAGCTTAGGGGGTTATTATTATTGTTATTGGCTATAGGTAGGGCAGGGTTACCAGGGTATAGAGCCGCATTAGTAGCCTATATATAAGGAAATTGCGGTTGTAAGAGGGCAGCTAGGCTTGCTATTTTCTGCATATTCGCACGCCTAGGGCTGTCGCGCAACCAACAGCGCTACAGCGAAAATTAGCGGGCGTTGTGTCCTCAATCGGACGGTTCGAATAGATGTGGTTGTACGCGATTTGGTGTAGTTTTGACCAAAAACTCGTTTTTCGTTTTTAGGTATCGGTTCATAGCCTAGAAATAGCTTTAAAAGGCTTTTCTATTTTTAGATTTATGCCCCACTTTGGTAGAGACAGCCCCCTTAGGCTGTATAAGCGCTAGAAATAGCCTTAAAAGGCTCTTCTACTAGGTTACCTACCTACCCTGTACCTACCCTGCACCGAAAGCAGGGAAAACAGAACTTATAGGAAAAGTCGTACGGCTTACCCTGCACCTTAGGTAGCCGTGAGTCGATTATTTAAAATCGCTAGCTTATTTGGTTTTTCGGGAAGGCGCCATGCACCTACTAAGGCGCTCCTGCCGTGCGGAAGGCAGGAACGGCCCTAGAGGGTATATATAGGAAAGGAAATTGCAAAGCCTTACCTACTAGACTAGAAATCAAATTACTATGTTACCTATAACTATAAGCCTTATAGGCCTATAAGACCTACTGAAAGCCGTGATATATAAGCTTAAAGCCCCTATAATATAGCGCTATAGCCTATAACTATACCGTTATATAAGGATTTTTATAGAGGGAATACAGTAAAGGGCCCTACTTTACTATATTAGCATATACCTAGGAAGTGCTATTTAGGCCATATCAACGCTGTTGCTGCCCCTACGTACCATATACGACTACTATTAGTAGGCTATAGTGGTTATAGATCCTTATATAGGCTTACCCATTCTAATAGGTTATAAGCCTGGATAGCCTATAGGATAGTTATTGTTAGAGTCCAATTTCAAAGCGCTACCTCTACCTATATATATAGGTATCGGTTGCAAGTAGGATACCGTAGCTAGAGTATATTGGTCACGGTGTAGTAATGGCTAGGTATGGGGCATAACCCCTATACTAGTGCTAGGCACAACCCTAGTAAAGGATCTATAGCTATAACCTATATATCTAGGATAGAAAGGGCAAGGAAGGGAGATAGAGAGATATATCAAGTATTATTAGAATTAATAGGAATCGTTACTTGTTACTTTGCTCAGTAGCTTATACTTTGTTATTGCTCTTTCTCTATATTGCTATTTTGTTTTTTATTTTCGGAAAACTCTACTATAGTAAGAGCGAATTAATACTGATTAGTTTCTATCGTTTAAAAATAGTAGACGCAGAATAGCTAGATTAACAACTATGCTAGAAGTATACCTAAAAAGAGGAAGAGCTAGGCTAGTTACTAAGATAAAAGAAGGATCTCTTTACTAAGCAATTCCAACAGTAACTATACTCTAAAATAGTAGGATCAAACGCAGATGTACTTTCGAAAGATAAGAATTACTTGTCTAAACTAGTCTAACAATTTGATAGATAAGAATTCGATATTACAAGTATACCCTAAAATTCAAGAACTTAGTATAATACATAATCTAAAAATAGCTAATACTACAATCCATATATATATACTAATAGCTAAAGATAAGATACTTAACAAATTACCCTAGTAGCTACTACCTAGTAAAGCCTATCTACTAGATATAGTAATGTTAAACGTACAAAATAAGCTATAGCGCTCTAACGGTTATAGCTTAGGCAAAACGGATTTCAGTTCTCGAACTACTAGATATATAGCTATATTCCGAGGGTGGACCCACTTTTGTGGATACCGCTGACTAAGCTATATATTCCACTATATAGCCTAGAAATAGCTTTAAAAGGCTTTTCTATTTTTAGATTTATGCCCCACTTTTGTAGAGACAGCCTCCTTAGGCTGTATAAGCGCTAGAAATAGCTTTAAAAGGCTCTTCTACTAGGTCACCTACCTACCCTGTACCTACCCTGCACCACAGGAGCGAAAACAGAACTTATAGGAAAAGTCGTACGGCTTACCCTGCAGCTTAAGTGGCCGTGAGTCGATTATTTAAAATCGCCAGCTTATTTGGTTTTTTGGGAAGGCGCCATGCACCTACTAAGGCGCTCCTGCCGTATGGAAGGCAGGAACGGTCCCGGAGGGTATATATAGGGAAGGAAATTGCGAAGCCTTACCTACTAGACTAGAAATCAAATTATACGTTACCTATCACTATAAGCCTTATAGGCCTATAAGACCTACTAAAAGCCGTGGTATATAAGCGTAAAGCCCCTATAATATAGCGCTATAGCCTATAACTATACCGTTATATAAGGACTTTTATAGAGGGAATATAGTAAAGGGCCCTACTTTACTATATCAGCATATACCTAGGAAGTGCTATTTAGGCTATATCAACGCTGTTGCTGCCCCTACGTACCCTATACGACTACTACTAGTAGGCTATAGTGGTTATAGATCCTTATATAGGATTACCCATTCCAATAGGTTATAAGCCCGGATAGCCTGTAGGATAGTTATCGTTGGAGTCTAATTTCAAAGCGCTACCTCTGCCTATATATATTGGGCTATTTAAGCCTCTTATAGCTGAAAATATAGTACTATATTAGCCCTAAAAAGCTATATATTACACCTTATTGAAGGCTATTTAAGGACTAAAAAGCCTGAAAATCTAGAAGGAGAAATCGCTAAGAAATCTAAGTCCTATAGTATTAACGAGCATTTGGGGCTCTTATACACTTAGGCTAGTATACTTACCTATACTAAAAGACCTTTCTACTTATAGCTGGAAGTAGAAAGGCTAGCGTTTTAGAATTTCTGGCGCTAAAGACCTATATTTCCCTACTATAGAGCCCTTTCTATAGATATATCTATAGGCGGTAGTTAAGTCCCTACGTCGAAGTCTCTAGTCCCTATCTTAGAGCCTAGTTTAGAATTTCTACTAGAAAGCCCTACTAAGTAGCAAGTAGGCAGCGCTATAAACCTACTAAGCGCTAAGACTAGCCTAGAAAATCACTACTATAATTAGTAAGCTAGCTAATTAGCTTTAGTAAACTGGAAGCTAATTAAGTGCTTTAGCTAGCACTATAAAGTAAACAGTAGCCCATTTACAATAGCGGATCAAGCTAAAGGAAAGGGTATAGCGCCTAAAAGGGCTAGTAACCCAGCTGATCTAGGGCAATCTTCTAGGCCTCTACCACCTATACAAACCCTATTAGAAGATAAGGAAGATGGCAAAGACTATAGCGAGGTTATAGAAGTCCTAAAACAGCATATAAAATCTTATAAGCGAGTTATAGCTAGCTAATCTAGTAATATAAAAACACTACTTTTAAGTCTAGATACCCTAAAAGCCTCTGTCGAGGATAGCGTTAGCGCTATAAAGAATATATCTTCTACTTTAGCTTCTTGAACTAATAGTAGTAACGCTGTGGCTGCTACTACTTGAAAAACTAGCTATAGTCCTAGATTTGAATCCTTTTAGCGGTACTATGGATTTAGATTCTCCTCTATGTCCCCCTAGGAAAGAGCCCCATCTAGGGCCGGCTATAGATAATACAGCTACTAGTAATTTAGACCCCCCTATATATATAGTGTCTAAGGAAGGCTTTAAGGATACTATTACTAGTAGTTATTGGAATTGGTAATCCTATATAAGGATCTGTAACCACTATAGCCTACTAGTAGTAGTCGTATAGGGTACGTAGGGGCAGCAACAGCGTTGATATGGCCTAAATAGCACTTCCTAGGTATGCGCTAATATAGTAAAGTAGGGCCCTTTACTGTATTCCCTCTATAAAAGTCCTTATATAACGGTATAGTTATAGGCTATAGCGCTATATTATAGGGGCTTGAAGCTTATATATCACGGCTTTCAGTGGGTCTTATAGGCCTATAAGGCTTATAGTTGTAGGTAACGTAGTAACTTGATTTCTAGTCCAAGTAGGTAAGGCTTTGCAATTTCCTTTCCTACATATACCCTCCGGGACCGTTCCTGCCTTCCACACGGCAGGAGCGCCTTAGTAGGTGCATGGCCACTTTCTAAAAACCAAATAAGCTGGCGATTTTAAATAATCGACTTACGGCTACCGAAGCTGCAGGGTAAGCCGCACGACTTTTCCTATAAGTTCTGTTTTCGCTCCTATAGTGCAGGGTAGGTATAGGGTAGGTAGGTGACCTAGTAGAAGAGCCTTTTAAGGCTATTTCTAGCGCTTATACAGCCTAAGGAGGCTGTCTCCACAAAAGTAGGGCATAAATCTAAAAATAGAAAAGCCTTTTAAAGCTATTTCTAGGCTATATAGTGGAATATATAGCTTAGTCAGCGGTATCCACAAAAGTGGGTCCACCCTCAGAATATAGCTATATATCTAGTAGTTCGAGAACTGAAATCCGTTTCGCCTAAGCTATAACCGTTAGAGCGCTATAGCTTATTTTGTACGTTTAACACCCCCTCTATTCTTCTGTTCCTTTATAAGCCTTAGAAAGCTATATATAGGTAAAGAATAGAAGAATCCTAAAAAAAAAAAAAAGAACGTAAGAGCAAAACTATTCCGTTAGACAAAGGGGTTATGCCCTTATATATATATATAGGATAAACCCCTATTATATATAGAAAGAAGTAAGAATATATATGATGTTGAAATCAAACCTATAACCTATTTAAAGGTATAGGTACTATAGCTTTAAAGCGTATAGTAATATATAATATCTAAATATTCTATACCCTAGCGACTGATAGACGAACTAGAGTATAGAAGGAGTAAAGGGCTTATAAACGCCTTTATCCTCTTATAGAGAAAACGATTTTCAGCACGGTTTTAAATTTTATACCCTTTTTTACTCCGTTCTTTCAGCAAGTTCTAGTAAGGAAATAACAGGTAGTCACATAGAGAATCCCCCTCTAAAGGAAAGTATACTACTAGTAATAGCCGGAGCCTATATTTTCCAAATATAGCTATACTATATACCAGAGTACTTCTAGACGTAGCTAGAGTAATATAGGCCTCCCTAACGCCGCAGGGAGCTAATGCCAGCATAAGAGCGCCTATAGAACTGTACTACAGTAGCTAGGACCTTATAAGCCTTTTAAAGCTATATAGAGGAATTAGGTGATTCTAGAGGGCTGTAAAGTAGCCGGTACTATTGACTAGTCTTATAAGCTAATCAGGCTAAGCCAGGCCTTCTATATATATAGTATAGAGTATATATATAGGGGTAAAGGGTAGCTTAGTAAAAAGCTCCCTTAGGTTGAAGGCCTAAAAGCCTAATAAAAGACTGAAAGCCACTAACTGGTAGGGCTTTAGGAAGTCCGTCAGCCGGCATACACTTAGTATTAAGATATATAATAGTAACTATTTTAGCCTTAACCTGCTCTCTAACGTACCGGAATTTCAGCAGGGTAGGCTTAGTTCTAGCGTGTAGAGCAGGGTCATTAGCTACCGTAATAGAGCCCTAATTATCTCTATAGAGGGTAATAGGGTGGTCTATAGGCCTGTGAAGTTCAGAAAATAGCCCTTTAATCTACTGTACTTCGCGTATAGCCTCTGTAAGTCCATTAGTTTCAGCTTCTAGAGTAGAGAGAGCAATAGTAGTAGCTCTTTTCGTTTTCCAGCTAATAGGCCTACCGGCTAACTTATATAGATAGCCGTAGGTGGATTTACTAGTAGCCTTATCCCCTGCGAAATCAGAATCACTAAAGCCTATAGGGACTAGACTACTATTAATTATAGAAGTCCGGCTACTACCTTTACTATTTCTAGAATCTACTATAGTAGTACAGGTGGTAGTTAGGGGCCTAGGCCCTTCCTTGGAGTGAAAGTCTCTACTAAGCTTAGTAGTTGTATTACTACTATTACTAAGCTTATGCCCTAGATCAGCTACTGTATTTCCGTTATCGCTAAAACAGATACTATAGTCTTTAGTACTATTAAGATACTTAAAAAGATTTTTAGCAGCGTTTAAGTGTGATTTTATAGGGCTATTTAAAGACCTAGAGAGCTACTGTACGGTAAAGCTAATATCTACCCTAGTAAGGAGCATTATATACATAGCTGTTCCTACTAGGCTTTGATAGAGCTTAATTTCCGTAGAATTACAGAGGTGGCTAGCAATATCTTCCTTTAGTTGAAGTTGACTTACTAGCCCCGGCTATAAGGGAATAGATATAGGCTTAGAATCGGCTAAGTTAAAGCGGCTAACCGCCTCTTCTACATACTGTGATTGGTTAAGCCATAGGCGCCTATTAGGTCTATCCCTTATAATCTGCACGCCTAGGAAATAGGCGGCAGGCCCTAAGTCTTCTATAGCATAGACCTCATTAAGCCGTTTCTTTAAATCAGTTATATAGATAGATTCTATTACGCTATCTGATCCCCGTAGGGGATATCTAGGTAGGCTGAACTAGTGCTATAGGAAAACCGTATAACGGGTGAAAAACCTATAACTGTATATAGGAAAAAAGGGGGGGTGTGATAGGGGGTAGGCCAATCTTTACCAGAGTAGATACCGCCCCTTTAGGAGTATGAAAACATACTGCCTAAAGGGGTATAGGCTAGACCGCTCCTAGCCTCTAAGCAATAGAGTATTCTAGCAGTCTAGTAGTAATGTGGCGAACTAGGGGGCGTATAGCGCCGCTGCCCCCTTTTCCAAGTCTATAGAGAAAGCTATATATATCCCCTCTTTCCCTCTCCTTAAAGGAGGCCGAAGGGTAGGCTAGGCAACCGTCGAATATATGTCGGATGTCCTTTATAGCTAGGTAGTAGCAGTAGAGGGGGTTATCAACCCTAGGTACCTTATAGGTATATAGGAATCCCTTTAGGCCTATCTTCCCTATACAGGCCTATATTAGCAGCGAGCTTTTAGCCTTAGAGAGGTTATAGTAGCGTCTTTAGAAGGCCTCCTTAAAGGCTTTAGCTAGGTTCTCCTCTTAAAAGGTAGCCTTGGCTGATTTCTCTAAGAGGCTCTCTATATAGGGGTTATAGCTAGAGGCCCTAGCCTCCTATAGATAGCAATCTTTCTAGACGGTATAAAGGGGTTCCTTGTTAATAGCTTTCCTTAGTTATTAGTAGTACTACTAGGCTATTACCTCCTTTTTTCTTTCTTGCTTTATACGCCCTCTAAGGGGGAGGCTGGTCCTAGAGGTCCTGTTTCCAAGGGTAAGGCATAGGGCTTCCTTCTAATTAACTACCTCTTTCCCTATAGCCCTGTTTATCCTAGCTTAGCTAGAGAAGAAGAGGGCGTTAAGGTAGAGGTTAAAGGGAGGGACGTTAGCCTTATAGTAGAGGCTTTGGACTAGTATCCTTTTATAGGCCCCTATAACCCTCTTTAGGGCCTTGTTTTCAGCTGCTAGTAGGCCTTTAGTTATACCTTATGGCCTATTTGGTGTTATAGGTATAGGGGTATGCCAGGCCAAGGCTATATAGGCTAGGACCGGCCTTATTACTACTGTATATAGGAGCCTAGTCTTTTCGATTCCAGGTCCCTAGGTCTTTCTAGCTAGCCTAGTAATAGTAAGGGACTACGTTTTCAGCTTCTGCTATAGGGTGCTAGCATAAGCCTTCTAGGTAAGCTTAGGGTCTAGCCGAACCTCTAGAAAACAGGCCTCTATAGCTGGTTATAGGGGGGGGAGTCCCCTATTAGTCCTAGGTTAATAGGGTTAGTCTAGGGCCTCCTTCTAGAGAGGAAGTATATAAGCTTGCTCTTTGCTACTAAGAAGGTAACTCTAGCAGTTATTACCTAGTCTAGGTATTGGAAAGGGTAATCCTATATAAGGATCTGTAACCACTATAGCCTACTAGTAGTAGTCGTATAGGGTACGTAGGGGCAGCAATAGCGTTGATATGGCCTAAATAGCACTTCCTAGGTATGTGCTAATATAGTAAAGTAGGGCCCTTTACTGTATTCCCTCTATAAAAGTCCTTATATAACGGTATAGTTATAGGCTATAGCGCTATATTATAGGGGCTTTAAGCTTATATATTACGGCTTTCAGTGGGTCTTATAGGCCTATAAGGCTTATAGTTGTAGGTAACGTAGTAACTTGATTTCTAGTCCAAGTAGGTAAGGCTTTGCAATTTCCTTCCCTACATATACCCTCCGGCACCGTTCCTGCCCTCCATACGGCAGGAGCGCCTTAGTAGGTGCATGGCCACTTCCCGAAAAACCAAATAAGCTGGCGATTTTAAATAATCGACTTACGGCCACCTAAGCTACAGGGTAAGCCGCACGACTTTTCCTGTAAGTTCTGTTTTCGCTCCTGCGGTACAGGGTAGGTACAGGGTAGGTAGGTGACCTAGTAGAAGAGCCTTTTAAGGCTATTTCTAGCGCTTATACAGCCTAAGGAGGCTGTCTCTATATAAGTGGGGCATAAATCTAAAAATAGAAAAGCCTTTTAAAGCTATTTCTAGGCTATATAGTGGAGTATATAGCTTAGTCAGCGGTATCCACAAAAGTGGGTCCACCCTCAGAATATAGCTATATATCTAGAAGTTCGAGAACTGAAATCCGTTTTGCCTAAGCTATAACCGTTAGAGCGCTATAGCTTATTTTGCACGTTTAACACCCCCTCTATTCTTCTGTTCCTTTATAAGCCTTAGAAAGCTATATATAGGTAAAGAATAGAAGAATCCTAAGAAATAAGAACGTAAGAGCAAAACTATTCCGTTAGACAAAGGGGTTAGGCCCTTATATATATATAGGATAAACCCCTATTATATATAGAAAGAAGTAAGAATATATATAATGTTAAAATCAAACCTATAACCTATAAAGGTATAGGTACTATAGCTTTAAAGCTTATAGTAATATATAATATCTAAATATTCTATACCCTAGCGACTAATAGACGCACTAGAGTATAGAAGGAGTAAAGGGCTTATAAACGCCTTTATCCTCTTATAGAGAAAACAATTTTTAGCACGGTTTTAAATTTTATGCCCTTTTTTACTCCGTTCTTTCAGCTAGTTCTAGTAAGGAAATAACAGGTAGTCACATAGAGAATCCCCCTCTAAAGGAAAGTATACTACTAGTAATAGCCGGAGCCTATATTTTCCAAATATAGCTATACTATATACTAGAGTACTTCTAGACGTAGCTAGAGTAATATAGGCCTCCCTAACGCCGCAGGGAGCTGATTCCAGCACAAGGGCGCCTATAGAACTGTACTACAGTGGCTAGGACCTTATAAGCCTTTGAAGGCTATATAGAGGAATTAGGTGATTCTAGAGGGCTGTAAAGTAGCCGGTACTATTGACTGGTCTTATAAGCTAATCAGGCTAAGCCAGGCCTTCTATATATATAGTATAGAATATATATATATAGGGGTAGAGGGTAGCTTAGTAAAAAGCTCCCTTAGGTTGTAGGCCTAAAAGCCTGATAAAAGACTGAAAGCCACTAACTGGTAGGGCTTTAGTAAGTCCGTCAGCCGGCATACACTTAGTATTAAGATATATAATAGTAACTATTTTAGCCTTAACCTGCTCTCTAACGTACCGGAATTTCAGCAGGGTATACTTAGTTCTAGCGTATAGCGCTAGGTCATTAGCCACCGTTATAGAGCCCTAATTATCTCCATAGAGAGTAATAGGGTAGTCTATAGGTCTGTGAAGTTCAGAAAATAGCCCTATAATCCACTATACTTCGCATATAGCCTCTATAAGTCCATCAGTTTCAGCTTCCAGGGTAGAGAGAGCAATAGTAGTAGCTCTTTTCGTTTTCCAGCTAATAGGCCTACCGGCTAACTTATATAGATAGCCGTAGGTGGATTTACTAGTAGCCTTATCCCCTATAAAATCAGAATCACTAAAGCCTATAGGGACTAGACTACTATTAATTATAGAAGTCCAGCTACTACCTTTACTATTTCTAGAATCTACTATAGTAGTAGAGGTAGTAGTTAGGGGCCTAGGCCCTTCCTTAGAGTGAAAGTCTCTACTAAGCTTAGTAGTTGTATTACTACTATTACTAAGCTTAGGCCCTAGATCAGCTACTGTATTTCCGTTACAGCTAAAACAGATGCTATAGTCTTTGGTACTGTTAAGATACTTAAAAAGATTTTTAGCAGCGTTTAAGTGTAATTTTGTAGGTCTATTTAAAGACCTAGAGAGCTACTGTACGGTAAAGCTAATATCTACCCTAGTAAGGAGCATTATATACATAGCTGTTCCTACTAGGCTTTAATAGAGCTTAATTTCCGTAGAATTACAGAGGTGGCTAGCAATATCTTCCTCTAGTTGAAGTTGACTTACTAGCCCCGGCTATAAGGGAATAGATATAGGCTTAGAATCGGCTAAGTTAAAGCGGCTAACCGCCTCTTCTACATACTATGACTGGTTAAGCCATAGGCGCCTATTAGGTCTATCCCTTATAATCTGCACGCCTAGGAAATAGGCGGCAGGCCCTAAGTCTTCTATAGCACAGACCTTATTAAGCCGTTTCTTTAAATCAGTTATATAGCCTATATCAGGCCCTATAAATAGACAGTCATCTACATAGGTAACGATAAAGTAACAGGTTTTAGCATTATAGAAGACCCCTAGATCTAAAATAAGAGGGAGATAGCCTAGGCTCTTAAGTAAGATTTTAAGCTTATCTTGCCACTCTCTAGGGCTTTGTTTCAGACCGTATAACGCTTTAGATAGTTTAATAATATTAGGAGTAGAAGGATTATAGCCATATTTCAGTAAAAGCTTATACATAGCCTTATTAGAAGCCGCTAGGTCTAATAGTCCTTTAGGGATTTCCATATATATTTCTTCTCTAAAAGCGCTATTAAGAAATGCCCCTATAAAGTCAGCTTGTTCTATTTCCCAGTCTAGAACAGCACCTATAGCTAGAAGTATACGCCAAGTAGGTAGTATACTAGTAGAGGCATAGGTTACAGTGTAATCTAGGCCTTCTACCTATATAAAGCCCCTAGCTACTAACCGAGATTTATACTTAATAGGCCTGTTTTTAACGTCCTTTTTAACCTTAAGAACGTTTCGACAGGTAATAAGCTTACGGTTAGAAGGTAATAGACTCCTAGGTAGGAATTTAAAAACCCCTAGCTCTAATAACTGGATAAATTCCTTGGTAATAGCCTCTAACTACTTACTACGCTCATCTCTAGGTAGTTTTAAGACTTGCTTATAAGTAGTAGGCGTACTATCCTTAGATATTACCCTTTTTCGAGCCTTATAGACAAAAGACAGTATATAGCTACTAGTCTTAGCTAAAAGCTTATAGTAATCGAGCTGCATTTTATCCCCCTCTAAAATAAGATCACTATTATCAAAAGGTTCGTTTGTTATAGGCTGATTAGGCGCTATAACTTCTATAGGCTTAGGTGCAAAAATAGGCTCTATAGTTTAGGGAAACGCCTCTGGTAATTCAGGCTTTCTAATAGATATAGTAGGCCTAGTAGACTCTACTATAACCGGATTTATAGGCTTATCCGGTGAGGGTTCATCTAATTCACTATTGGAAGAAGATTCGTAGGGTTCTAGCTTACTAGGTCCTATTTCTATACTAATAGGCTTTTCAGTATTAAGATTAGAAGGGTCCGGGCTGACAGCCCCCTCTAAATCTAAGTCTAGGTCTACTAATTCCCCCTCTAAAGCCGTATTATTAGTAGGCTGACTTAGTACTGTATTATCCTCTATAAATTTAACAGTAGAGGTTTTAAGTACTGCTCTTCTAGACGGTATATATACTAGGTAGGTCTTAGAACCTAATACCGCTAGTAATTTATACTCTTCCGTTCTAGAGGTAAATTTTAACGATTTAGACCGTTTTTCTAGAGGTATAATCGCCTCTCCTCTAGCGCCTATAGCCCTATAGCGCTCTAGGTTAGGTATATGTGGAATACCAGGCTCTAGCTCGTTAAATAGTGCCTGGAAAGGAGTGGTTTCCTTATTAGTTATAGCTGTACTATTAACTAATTCCACTATAGCCTCTAGTATAAAGCACTACAAATACTAGGGTAAAGCGCTACTAAGAATAGTACACCTTATACGGTCTAGTATAACTCTAACTGATCGTTCTACTAAGCCGTTCTGCTCGTGGATATAGGGGGCAGAAGTGCTAAATTTAATACCCCTTTTAGCTAACCAAGTAGTTAATAAATCAGTTATTTCAGTGCCTCCGTCAAAGTGGAATTTAGTAGGATATCTACCAAATCCATTCCTTAGGCCCCTAAAAAAGCCCTTAATAGCGTTAGCTACTATAGGGCCTGATTTATTAGGTAGGTTAAAAACCCACCTATACCTACTTTTACGGTTAACTAGAAGTAAGACTATAGGGTTTCTATTATAAGGCCTAGGCCTAATTTTAACAGTATCCCCCTCTATTGAGTCTAAGACCCTAGGTGGGTCAGGTATTAGAGCCTTACTAACCCTTCTTACTGCTTTACCTCGATCATAGCTAGAGCAGTGAAAATCAGCTTCCTTTATTTTATCAAAATTAGGCAGCCCTTTAGTAATACTAGAGGTCTTTTTCAAAAGACGTAGGCCTATATGGCCTAGCCTAACGTGCTATAATTTAGCTAAATTAAGTAGATTATAGTAATCTCGCTGACCTATATTAGGCTCCTTTAAAGTAGGGCTAGATATAGCCTTTTCTACTACTTTATTCTCCTCTATAACTGGCTCTCTTAGCATATAGGGCAGGTCTCTAGTGCCAGTTAAGGGCTCAGGCTCCCTAGTCTCACGGGGACTTTGATAGGGGGCCTAGGCAGTGGCTAAGGGCTCTACAGGCCTACGGGGCCTTTTCCCCCTTAAAGAAGGTCCTACACCTTCTAAAGTAGTACCCTTAGCCGGAGAATTCCTTAGCTTATAGCGCTTATTAGGCTCTATAGCTTCGGATACTATAGCATCCTCTATAATAGGTCTATAGTCTTCCTTTCTAATAGAATTAAAAGGAATTTCCACCACTATCTTATTACGCTGCGGCTCTATACTTCTAGTAGTATTATAACTAGTAAGGCCTAAAGGAAAAGCAAAATTTGCATGTAATATAGGCTTAGAGCTGCCTTTAACGTCAAGAAAAAATCCTGATTTTTTAAAGTCTAGTACAGCTATACAGCGTCTATCACCCCTGTAAAGGGTTTCCTTTATAAGGCAACCTCCCGAATCATAGTGCCTAACCCCGCTAACAATATTTATATCAATATTAGGTAGGTATAAAACGTTATCTAATACTAATTTAGTATAGGTAGGGGGGGCCTTTCTAGATAATACTTCTAGTATAATAGAGCCTATACCAGCCGGGCTTATAGGGCTATTTCCAGTGTTAATAGGGCGTAACTGGCCTGTGTTAGGCGTAAAGGTAGTAAACCGCTCTTTACTATTACTGATATGGTCTGTAGATCCCGTATCGTATAGCCAACTATTATAAAGAGCGGGGTCTCTAGGGCGTCTTCTAGGCTTATTATCTTTATATTTTGCCTTGTTATTAGAAGAGGTTTTTAGGCCTTTTCCTTTAAAGTCCTTACGCTTCTTATACCCTTTTAACGCTAATAGCTGTACTAATTAGGTATCAGAATCGCTAGAAGAATTAGAATTGGAACTAGAGTTGGATTCCTCTTCTTCTTCTTCTACAGCTAGGTTATAGGACCCTAGCATAAAGGAGGCTTGTTCAGTACTTTTAGCACTATAATTCTGCCCTTTAACATTATAACTAGCCTTCTTCTTACCCTTTTTCTTATTTTTACCCTTCTTACTAGGGTTAGAATTTGAATTAGGGGTTGAATTAGAGCTATTAGCTACGTGAGCTGCTCTATACGCCTCTATAGCCAGGTTCCTAGATTCTTCTAGAATATCAGCTATTAGATATTCTATATTAAGGCTAGAGGCTATAAGGCCTAGCATTCTAGCCTGTCTTATAGAGCTCTTTTGGCGTAATACCTAGCTAGGAAACTTAGATTCTAGAGCCTTAAAATACTGATTTTGTCGATTGCTAGCGGGCTATCGTAGCTGGTATGGGTTGTTCACGGTAAGGGAATGGCTAGATATAGGGCATAACCCCTATGCTAGCGCTAGGTACAACCCTAGTCAGGATACAGGGCTATAACGCCCTGTATCTAGGAGAGCGAGAAAGAGAGGGAAAAGGAACAGATTATTAATTATTATTATAGGAATCGTACTTGTTATTTTGCTCTTTCTCTGTCTTACTATTCTTATTCTTTACTATCTATTAGAAGCCTTTTACTATAGTAAGAGCGAATCAATACTGATTAGTTTCTATTATTTTAATAGATAGTAGGAGCAGAGTAGCTAGATTAACAACTATACTAGAAGTATACCTATAAAGAGAAAGAGCTAGACTAGCTATAATAAAAGACGGATCTCTTTATTAAGTATATCCAACCTACGAATATACTTTAAAACAAGGAGATAAAACGCAGATATACTTTCGAAAAACAACTTTACTTATCCGACATTTTTCGGCGGATATAACGAACGACAATTCGATACTATAACTATAGCTTAAAACTCGAAGATAGAACGCAAAACGCAATTCGAAATAGCTAATACTATAATACAGACATACGTACTAATAGCCAAAGACAAGATGCTCGATAAGCTGCCCTAGTAGCTACTATCTAGTAAAGCCTACCTGCTAGACATAGTAACCTTCTTCAAAACCCTAGACTATATCGAACTAGGCTATAAAGATAAGAGGATTATTAATACCTATATATTAATAGAAGTAGTAGAATACTAAAGGTTAAAAATAGAGGGAGAAAGGCTATAAATAAGGGTAATTAACAGCTTTAATAGATAGACTAATAGGGACTTTTAGAAGGCTTCTATAATCATTAAAACAGAGTTAGTAGAACTGCTTAGAGCTAGTAGTTTTGCTATAAGCCTAATAAGAAGCTACTAAGACGCTAAACTAGCTAGGTTTGCCAATAATAAGAGCCTTATTAGTAAACCTACCTATTAGCCGGTCCTATTAGCCATCTCCTTACCTCTCCGGCTAACAACAGTACCTTTACCATTATAAGTTTTCTCGCCTGCCCTAGGCAAAGGTATACCTCTACTACTATTAGTACTAGGCTTCCCTTTACTACCTAAACTACCAAATTTAGGGCCTAAGCTAGAGAGCTTAGTATAAGGACTAGGAGGAAATAGAAGGTATAGGGGAGGACCTAAGTATAGGAACAGAACTAGGCCTAGATATAGAAATGGATTTAACCTAGGGCAACCAGGGTTTATTCTAGGACTACTAGGCTTTAACCTATAACCTTAGCAATACTACCCCTATTAGTAATACTAACTGTAGTAGTACTACTAGTAGTACTACCCTTAGTAGCAGTAACAAAAAAGGTATAACCAGCCTTCTATTCTATCTAACCTACTAGAGGTTACTAGAGTTAAAATAGAAAGTCTAGAATACCTAGAAATTCCCCTAAGGCTAACCTAGAGGGATAACAACCCCTATATTAATCGAAAGCTATATATAGACTTTATAAAAGCGTAGAATAGCAGTAACTACTATAATAGGGCGGAAATAGAGATACTAAACGACAAAGTCAAGATTTTCCTTTACTAGTATATAATGTTCTAGATCAACTACGCCGCTTTGCACCTAGTTTTTCCCTATATCCTCTCTAGTAGGGCTAGAGACTATTAGGTTAACCACCTTAACCGCCTTCTTCCTTTCTACTTAGTTTATACTAAACTAAGTAAGTATTTTAAGATAGATGCTAAAAAGCAGAACCTAGTAACAATATAAAGCTCTATTACTTTTAGAAATGTATAATAAGAAAACCCTAGAAAAAGTAATAAAGAAGTCCTCTAGCTACTACTTAATAAGCTACTAGTAATTCAGTAGACCTTAGAGCCTATTTACCAAAGCAAGGAAATCCTTACTTTAAATATAGTAAGGGTATACCGTAGAGTGCCTAAACTAAAGTTAGCTTTATATAAGCCGATTAAAGGATTTAAAGAGCTAGTAGCTATGCTATAGAGCATACTGGAAGTAGAGGAAATAGAAAGCTAGTAGTATCTAACAGACTAGCGGTATTTCTCTAAGAAGTTATAGCTAAGGTCTACCCCTAGAAGGTCTTAACGCTGCTAGATTTATAAGAAGGATAGGTACTACTCTACTAAGTACTTAGAAGAGGAGTAGAAGAAGAATCGACTTAACTAGCTAAAAAGCCAGTAAATCGACCCTAATAAGGGGAAGAAGAGATATTAGTTGTTTCTAGTTGACTATAAGGGCTCTAAGTCTAAGGGGAGTATAACGGAGGATGATTTTAACGACTATAGCCTAGAGGATTATACTATAGAAGACTCTGCTAAAAACAATATAGTAGTAGCTTTCTTTGCTAATAAGGCTTTCCTATATAGATTATATAGGGAAGAACCCTATTATGGTAAGGAACTTAAAGATATACCATACGCCGTGCTCTTTTCTGTGCAATTTATACTCGATAAGTATTCCGAAACGGTATTCTAGGGTATTATGCCGGATATAGGTACTGCTAATTTTTCGACTACTAGTATACGTCAAGTACTAGCCCTATAACGCTAAGTGCCTGATATCTATATCAATAGGGCAAAGGCTGGAGAGGCTAGTATTACCTTTGGCCTAGGTAAAGTGAAGGAATCTATTAGTATAGTCATAGTAGATACCGCTACTGGGAAGGCAACTTTCTATGTTCTAGATATACCTACCTCTTTTCTTCTTTACCTTTAAGATATAGATCGGCTTAGGGTATACCTAGATAATATAACGGATACTGTGGTTAAGGGTAAGTAGCGGATCCTGATTATCTGAAGATAGGGCTACCTATAGATCCTAGTACTTAACAGCGTGGTATACGCTGTGTTTATGCAGGATAAAGCGCAACTGCACTTAACGGAACTTATAGAATCCCAGCTACGGCGAATTTATCGGCGTTATAGCTACCCGTTAGTGGAAAAGCTGTATAAGCTCCTTAGCTGTGCCGACTATTAAGTGGAATATAGTACGTTAGAGCTTATCAATAAGTTCTGCTACTTCTATTAGGTTAAGGGGCTAGTACTTAGGCGTTTTAAATTTACGCTTAGAGACAATATCTACTTCAACTATAAGGTAGTAGTAGATATCCTGGATCTTAATAGCCGGAAAGTCCTTTATATGGTCGATACGGCTATCTCCTTTCAAACAGCCTATTTTCTAAAGGATATAACGGTAAAAGAGACTTAGGAACGGTTAAAGGAGTACTGGATAGATATATATCTTAGACCGTCGGATATCCTTTATTACAACTAAGGGACTAATTTCATAGCTAAGGAATTCTAGGTAGAGGCGAAATTAGCCGGTATTATAGTAATAGACGTTCCGGTTAAGGCTTATAACTCGGTAGGGAAGGTAGAGCGCTACTATGCCCTACTACGCTGGGTATATGAGATTATATAGGAAGAGGCCGGTACTACTATATCGAAAACGGCTAGCTTATAAGCCGCAGTCTCTACTGTTAATAATATAGTAGGGCCTAGCGGTTTAATCCCTACCCTACTAGTCTTTAGTGCTTTTCCCTAGCTAACTGGAAATTCGCTACTAAGTCCAGATCAAGTTATAAGGGCAGAAGCTATTGAAAAAGCGATGGCTAAGCTTAAGAGGTAGTAAGGTAAGCAGGCTATTAGAGAGGCTCTTAGCTGCTAAAACGGCCCTAATACCAAGGCAGTACTATCTAGTATATTAGGTATTAGCTAGAAAGTCTTAGTCTACCGCGAAAATAATAGGTAGACCGGGCTATATAAGGTGTTAGTAGTATTAGAGACTTCTATAACTATAGATATAGTTAATAGTGCTATAGACTTTAGGAGTACGGTTGTAAAACCGTACTGCTAGGAGCTATAGAGGGGGCTATAGGGGGAGCTATAGGAGGAGGGGGACGCTAAAGACCTAGAAGATCCGGATATAGCAGAAAAGTTTGTCTACTCTAACCCTATACTATTAAAGAGGTAGGGCTAGCCTAGAAGAGAAAGAGGGGCCTAGGTTTTACCGGAGATTATAGACCTATAACCTAACATACTGCCTAGATACAGCGCAACTTACGTCGCGAAACCCTAGGATAAGGTATAACCTGCGCTAACGAATGATATACTATGACTTAGACGGACGACCTGTAATTCCAGTATACTAGACAAGCTATAACTTATACTACGTTTTACTATTTCAGACTATAGCTATGCCCTTATATTAGGTAGGGACCTTGTAAGTTAAGTCCCTATAGGACTCTTCCTTTCTAAGAAGGAGAGAAAGGACTACGCCCTAGCCCTAGAATTGCAGTACTAAGGCAAGATTACTATGCTAAGTAAGCCGTTTAAGGCCTTAGATAAGGCCAAGATCAACACCCTTCTCGAAAACAGCATTATCAAGGTGATCTAAGAACCGAAGGACTTCTATAGCGTTAAGGTATTCAAGTCAAGGATAGTTCAGGAGGTAAAGAACAAGACTTCTAGCCTATATGAAAAATCAAGGCTAGTAGCCTAAAGGTATAGTAATCTGAGAAAGAATAGTCTTCTTACCTAGTTACCAACTATCTAACGGTATACCTAGTAGATTTTACTTGCCCTTTACCCTTCTCTTCTTTATGATTTTAGGCTATACCTATAGTTATAAGATATTATATAGGCGTATATACAGTCCGAGATAGCCCTAAACTGTAAAATACTTTTTTAACTGCCTAAAGAGCTTTAGGGTAAATATCCTACTAGCGCTGTTTTATAGGTAAACCGCCTACTATACGGTATAGCAGAGGCAGGGCTTTACTAGTTTGCTACCTATATACAGTAGCATATAAATTACCTTGGTCTTTAGCCTTCTTCTTTTAATCCTTATCTTCTGATTTCTACTACTGTATTAGGAAAGGGATTTAGGCTTGTTAGCTTACAAACCGACAATACCTTTATTATTAGAGATAATCCCTTTTCCTAGTTAGAGGAGGAAAAGCTGGAAAAAGCTGGCTTTAAGTTAAAGCCGGCTACTAAGGTAGTAGATGGGCTAGAGGTGGATTTTAATAGCTACCGGCTTTACCTCTCTAACGGTAACCTTTCAATATGGTAAAAAAGGCAGGGTAAACGCCTGTCCCTTATCGATATAAAGGGGGCAACGCCTGCTTAGCAATACGTTGAGCAACGTGTTTAGGGGGCTTATTTAGCCTCTATTTGCTAGCTAGAGGCGGCTTTCGACTTAGCTATAGCTGCCTAAGCCTAGCAGCCCTAGCTAGAGGACTATAAGCACCTTAACGCCTAGATCTAGTAGCAGATAGATAACGTAGAAAAAGGCCTGGTTTATTACCCTTTGGATCTTACTATAGCTAAGCTCTTTATCTTCGTTAATAGGTCCTTTGCTAATAACGCGGACCTGACTTCTTAGATTAGCTACGTTATACTACTAGCTAACGAAGATAACGTACTAGGAGAGGCTGCTTTTCGAATTTACGGAAATATAGTCTACTAGTCCTTAACGAAGTGCAAGAGGGTAACAAGAAGCGTACTAGCTAGCAAGATCTACAGGATAGTAGCCAGCTTTAATATCGGTTTTATAGTCTAGCGGACTATTTCCACGATTTTTGCCTGTCTTAGCCTAGGGGCTAACCTTTTGATTATTCTTTGTATAGACTTTTTTAGTCTGTATAAGTGCCTTGTTAAGCTTAGTAGTACTGTCGAAAAGCGCCTTATAATCGATATTATAGCTTTATAGTAGAGCTATAAGAATAGGGAGATTTAGGAGGTTAGGTAGATTAATAGGGAGGACAACCTAGCGGACGCTATAACAAAAAGACTACCTAACTAGGCACTTATAGTGCTAGTCGATAATAACGCGGCTAAGATACGTATAGAGGGTTAGGTAATATAGCAATAATTACTATATAGCGACTGCGGCACGCCAATAAAAGAAAGACAGCAAGGACGGGACATACTATACGCTAATACACTATAGAAGAGGAGGGAGGATAAGGCGTAGACGCACTGTAAAACAAAAGAACAAAACGCAATAAGCATAGTAGGACTGCAAGATAAAGCGCAATATACTTTCACATTTTTTATATTTTTATATTTTCCTCCTTCTCCTCCCCCTATACCGCTAATAATAAAAGTGCTTTAGCTGTATAGGCCAACGCCTATATATAGGCCTTTTACAAGGCCTCCTTCCCTATCCCTGCTAAGTCCGCCTCCTCCTTACTGCTGCTAGGTAGTATAAGAACGTAGTAGATGGCGGACCGCCACTCCCGCTAGTCCCTATACTACCGCTTCTTAACAGCCTTTAACAAGTTAGTATATTACTAAAAAGATAGAGGGGAGGACTTACAGCGGAGGTAGGCTTAAAAGCTATAAGGACTTTAAAATAGCACGCTATAACAGGGCACGCTAATGCAGAGCTATATAGACAAATTAGAGTACGACTATAGTTTTATTTATATAAGACAAAGCGCTTATAGCAGCTTGTAACTACTATTAGCTAAATAGGACTAACAACAGCTACTAATAACCCTAATACAATCCTAGTAATACTAGTCCTAACACTACGCGTTATTAGGACCCTGGCCTTTACTAGCCGTTACTGCCTAGACATAGTAGATGTATATATCAGCGTAGGGTACGCTAGGGGGGCTATAGAGGTAGGACGCAACGCGCTGTTACTTATATAGCAGCGTGTCTAGAAATTACGAAAATGTTAGCTATATTCTAAAATACAGCTGCGCTTTAAAACCTACCTTTGTAGTACAAAGCGCCCTTACTACGCTTATATATACTACTACCCTTGCCTTTATCGGTACTATTGCTGGTACTGCCGTTAATACTGTTGTTATTGCCGCTGCTATCCTCCTCCTTCTCCTCCTCCGCTTTAGTAGGGGGCATATATGTCCTGTTATAGGCGTTATTATCATCCTTATCGGCTATAAGGCCGGAATTAGTAGTATATCTGCCGGCATTGCTGCTAGTAATACGCTTAGAGCGCCGCAGGTCCTCCTTCTTAGCTAGCTTATAGGCCTAGGTATTGGCTGCAGCCTCCTTATACTTCTTGCAACGCTTAGCAGCCGCCGCCCTACCTGCTGCAGCGCAGGCCTTGGCCGACTTACGCTGCTTGGCCTTATAAGTAGCTGTACGATATATAGCTGGCATGATCTTGGCTAGCTTGGCTGGCGTAGGTGCCAGGGCTAGGGGCGTAGTAGGTATGCCTATATTGCGCTAGGATATTAATAAACAAGACGCGCTTATACTGATAATATATAGGATATAACGTATATATAGCGGATAATAAAGCTAGTACAGTGGATAATAATAAAGTACTTACCTGGGATATTATACACTAAGTTGTCCGAGTTAGAAAGGGAGTCTATATTAGCTATAAGCAGGTTAGTAAAACGATAAATTACAGCAGTAGCGGCGGTAGGGCAAAAAGGCTATATATATATATATTTTTATTAGCAAGACTTAAAAGAGAAGGACTATGTTAGAAGTATAGGCTAGCCTATTGTTCTATTTATTCTATAATAGGCAGTCTAGGAGTATATAACAATAAAAAGACAATACTAGTAGAAAAGGGCGTTATTAATTAGTTAAGGGATAGGTAGGCTATAGCTAAGGAAGAAAAGGGAGAAGGAGATAGAAAGTAGTTATACAGTAGGATTAGTATGGTAATAGGCAACGCGGATATATCGCGGTAGGTAAAGCGCAATGCGCGCTTTATATAGTACTTGTAGGACGCGACGTACGACTTGTCTTATAGGAATAGGGCGTATTAAGAATTGATTGTAGAACGCAATACGTACCCTATCTTACATAGATAAAGCGCGTTAAATAGCGGACTACAGGTAAGGATGTCCTATAAGGACAGACTATAACTAAAAAGAAAAGAGAGCTAGTATCGATTACTAGCAGGCTATTATAGCTAGTATAGGTTAGTTATAATAAGGGAATAGCTAGATATAGGGTATAACCCCTATACTAGCGCTAGGTACAACCCTAGTCAGGATATAGGGCTACAACGCCCTATATCTAGGAGAGCAAGAAAGAGAGGGAAAAGGAACAGATCATCAATCATTACCATAGGAATCGTACTTGTTATTTTGCTCTTTCTCTATCTTGCTGTTCTTGTTCCTTACTATCTACCGGAAGCCTTTCACTGTAGTGAGAGCGAATCGACAGATTTAGTATTAAAGAGGGATCTATATCTATTTTAGCTATAGTAAGCTTAGCAAGATAGCCGTTAAATTTAGCGTTAAAAGCTGATAAGCCTTTTTTATAGGTACTAAAGGTAAGGGCGTGGAATTCGTTATAGACGTCCTCCTTTTTAGACTCTATAGGTCGGCTATACTGCCTAACAAGCAGCTTAAAGGCCTTAGAAGGTATATGAATCCACGATATAGCAGCCCTAGGGCCACTAGATAAGCTATCACGTAGAAGCATTAAAAGAACAGCTTGATCAGAGTCGCTATAAGTGTTAGATATATTAGGGTTTTCTAAAAAATTAGATATCCCTAACGCTCTTAGCACTATACTTAAAGCCTGAATCCACTGTTCAAAATTGCTTTCCCCGCTAAGCTTACTATCGTCCGGTATAGTATAGGCCTTTTTAGAAAGCTCCTTTACTATACTACTAGTAATAGTATCCTTAAAGCCTTCCTTAGACCCTGTATCTATAGGGGGGTCTAAATTACTAGTAGCTGAATTAACAGCCGGCCCTAGATAGGGCTCTTTCCTAGGGGGACGTGGAGGAGAATCTAAATCTATAGTACAGCTAAAAGGATCAAATCTAGGACTATAGCTAGTCTTTCTAGTAGCAGCAGCATCGCTACTATTAGTTAGAGAAGCTAAAGTAGAAGATATATTCTTTATAGCGCTAATGCTATCCTCGATAGAGGCTTTTAGGGTATTTAAACTTAAAAGTAGTGTTTTTATATTACTAGATTAGCTAGCTATAACTTGGTCATAAGATTTTATATTCTGTTTTAGGAATTCTATAACCTCGCTATAGTCTTCGCTATCTTCCTCATCTTCTAATAGGGTTCGTATAGGTAGTGGAGGCCTAGAAGATTGCCCTAGATCAGCTGGGTTACTAGCCCTTTTAGGGGCTATACCCTTCCCTTTAGCTTGATCCGCTATTGTAAATAGGCTACTATTTACTTTATAGTGCTAGCTAAAGTACTTAATTAGCTTCCAGTTCACTAAAGCTAATTAGCTAGCTTACTAATTATAGTAGTGATTTTCTAGGCTAGTCTTAGCGCTTAGTAGGTTTATAGCGCTGCCTACTTGCTACTTAGTAGGGCTTTCTAGTAGAAATTCTAAACTAGGCTCTAAGATAGGGACTAGAGACTTCGACGTAGGGACTTAACTACCGCCTATAGATATATCTATAGAAAGGGCTCTATAGTAGGGAAATATAGGTCTTTAGCGCTAGAAATTCTAAAACGCTAGCCTTTCTACTTCTAGCTATAAGTAGAAAGGTCTTTTAGTATAGGTAAGTATACTAGCCTAAGCGTATAAGAGCCCTAAATGCTCGTCAATACTATAGGACTTAGATTTCTCAGCGATTTATCCTTCTAGATTTTCAGGCTTCTTAGTCCTTAAATAGCCTTTAATAAGATGTAATATATAGCTTTTTAGGGCTAATATAGTACTATATTTTCAGCTATAAGAGGCTTAAATAGCCCTATATATATAGGCAGAGGTAGCATTTTGAAATTGGACTCCAACGATAACTATCCTACAGGCTATCCGGGCTTATAACCTATTGGAAAGGGTAATCCTATATAAGGATCTATAACCACTATAGCCTACTAGTAGTAGTCGTATAGGGTACGTAGGGGCAGCAACAGCGTTGATATGGCCTAAATAGCACTTCCTAGGTATGTGCTAATATAGTAAAGTAGGGCCCTTTACTATATTCCCTCTATAAAAGTCCTTATATAACGATATAGTTATAGGCTATAGCGCTATATTATAGGGGCTTTAAGCTTATATATCACGGCTTTCAGTGGGTCTTATAGGCCTATAAGGCTTATAGTTGTAGGTAACGTAGTAACTTGATTTCTAGTCTAAGTAGGTAAGGCTTCGCAATTTCCTTCCCTACATATACCCTCCGGCACCGTTCCTGCCCTCTATACGGCAGGAGCGCCTTAGTAGGTGCATAGCCACTTCCCGAAAAACCAAATAAGCTGGCGATTTTAAATAATCGACTTACGGCCACCTAAGCTGCAGGGTAAGCCGCACGACTTTTCCTATAAGTTCTGTTTTCGCTCCTACGGTACAGGGTAGGTACAGGGTAGGTAGGTGACCTAGTAGAAGAGCCTTTTAAGGCTATTTCTAGCGCTTATACAGCCTAAGGAGGCTGTCTCTACATAAGTGGGGCATAAATCTAAAAATAGAAAAGCCTTTTAAAGCTATTTCTAGGCTATATAGTGGAGTATATAGCTTAGTCAGCGGTATCCACAAAAGTGGGTCCACCCTCAGAATATAGCTATATATCTAGAAGTTCGAGAACTGAAATCCGTTTTGCCTAAGCTATAACCGTTAGAGCGCTATAGCTTATTTTGCACGTTTAACACTAGGTACTCTTTCTAGGCCTCTTCTAGCTATCTAACTGTTATTATAGCCTCCCTGCCAAAGGCTAGTAGGTTGGTATTATCTATATAGCCTATAGTAGAGATAATAGGGTATTTTCTCTCTAGTCTTTTGTATAGGGGGCAGAGGTATAGGACTAAGAGGATTGGTAAAAGTGGTAAGCCTTAGGGTACTCCTATTAGTACTGGAATTTACTTGCTTTTTTAGCTGTTAAATAGAAGGCTAGTAGTCCTAGAAGAGAGGAATTCCTTTAGCTAGGATAGTAGCTAGGTAGGCAGCCCTAGCTAGTCTAGTATAGCTAGGAGTCTATTATAAGGGATGCTATTAAAATACCCTGATAGGTCTAGCGATAAAAGGGAGGCCCCGGCTTTATACTTCTATACCTCCTAGATCTAAGCTATAAGGAGGTATATAGCTAATTTGGTAGATTTATAGCAGCAGTAGCCCTATTATGTTACTGGAATCAGCTTAAAAGCCTTAGCTATGTCCCTTATCTTAGTCCCTATAACTTTCTCTAGGACCTTGCTAATACAGTTAAGTAGGGCTATAGGGCGGTAGCTTCTAGGGGTGTTATAGGTATCCGGCTGTTTTCCTGGTTTAGGGAGGACAATAGTTACCGCTTCCTTATATTCCTATAGATAGAAGCCATAAAGGAAGGATTTCAAGGCTAGTATAGCAAGGGCCTTATATAAAGGGTTGCTACAGGCCTTTAGAAAGCCTATAGGGAGTTCGTCAGGTCCTAGTACTTTCTAGGGTTTTGTTATTTTAACAGCCTCTTTTATATTGTCTGGCCTAACTATCCAGCTAACTAGTAGCCTAAGGCCTATTAGAGGTTCCTCCAGGCTATCCTCTTAGGGGGAGGGGGGGAAGAAGCGTATTAAAAGGGCCTCTACCTTCTCCTAGAAGATACTAGCTTATCCAAGGGTTAGTAGCTTAGAAAGGGGTAGGGCAGTAGTGCTTTATAGCCTGGCCTATCTTTCTAGTTACTAGAGCTTCTCTAGCTTTTCTCTAGCCTTTTATAGAAAGGCTCTCTAGGTCTTTCTCTTACTCTCTTTTATAGCCTTTATTTACTTCCTCTAGGCTGACTTATAGGCAGTAAGGAGGGCCTGGTTATTAGAGGAGTATTAGAGCTATCTTTCTGCTCTTTTTCTCTCCTAGACTACCTAGTAGATTTCGTTGTTCTACTAGGGCGTACTCTTTCTTCTAGTAGTTACTAGGGCTCCTTTAGAGGTTATAGCCCTAGTAATACACTAGAGTTCCTCTAATAGTTACCTATAGGCCTCCTAAAGCTCAGCTAGGTTAAAGAGGTATAATAGATATCTATAGCCCCTTATATTATATATTAGGGAGCTAGCCTCTCTTACTACCCCCTCTTTATCTATCTTTTTCTATTGGAATCGGGGAGGCAGCAGTAGGGTTTCTATAATCTCTAGGTTAATATCTAGTACCTAGGGGTAGTAGTCTAAGTATAAGCGTATATCTAAGCTAGTATAGGAGTAGGTAAGGCTACTACTAAGCTAGAAGTGGTTGATAGTAGAGGCCCTACCTGCTTAGCTCCCCTATAGCGCCCTAGTTATAGTGCTATAGAGGGTATAGAGGGTAAGCCCCTGCTCTGCTGTTAATAGCAGTAGGTCTTCTAACCTAGGGCTAAAGCGGTTATATTGGTCCTAAAGGGGGTTGTAAAGGTTAAAGTCCTTAGCTAGAAGGTAAAGGCCTGGACAGGCGTTGATCTTCCCCCTTATTTCTTCTATAAAGAGGGTTGAGCCAGTCTAGGGTTAGGGGTTGTTATATAGGGACTAGACTATAAAGGGGCCGTTCTTAGTCTATATAGTAGCCCTAGCCCAGTCTAAGCTAGAGCTATAAGTCTATGTTGCTAGTAGGAGTAATTTATGGATATAAAGTAAGGCCTGTCCGTTAGGGGTGAAAATAAGGTAGTAGAGGGCTGATCTAGGGTAGTAAATAGAGTGCTGTACCTGCCTATTAATCTAGGGCTCTTATATAGCAAGTATTTCTTCTCTTACTATAGAAAGTAGTACTTCCTATACCTCCTTCGAGCCCTATATATTCTAGAGGCATACCTTTATATTTCCATCTCCTCTAGCTATATAGTTGGCTATAGTTGTTATATAGTAGTAGTAGCATTAAGTAGTCCGGTATCCAGGTCCAGTCCAGGTCCAGCATCTAGAGGTCTAGGGGCTCCTATAGGCTCTAGGGTTCTAGTAGGTCCAGTAGCCCCTTTAGGGCTTATAGTTAGCGTAGAAGAAGGGGGGGTTTAGCCGCTTAGGTGGCTAAAGCAGGCAGTAATTATACTCTGGTTAGGGGTTAACCCTCTTAATACTATTAGTCGGCCCTTCTATCTCTTCCCTAAGACTATAGTATAGCCTTCCTCCCCCTCCTCTTATAATAGGGCCTGCTAAGAGGGGTATTACTGCTATTGTTACTATTATTACTATTACTGTTAGTGCTGGTATAGGGGCGGTTGGTCAACGTTAAAGGCCTTAGGCCTAGAACGTAGGTATCCCTTAGCCTATGCCTATGCCTCTTTTAGGTAGGGGCAGGCCTCTAAGCAGGTATAGTAAGCTTAGTGGCAGTTGCAGTAGCAGGGTGCCCTAAAGCAGGTAGGGGCTTCTAGCGTAGTATAGCTATTAGCGCTACAGTTATAGCAGATCTCTTCTTTGCCCTAGCGTACCTTAGCCCTATAGCCCTATTTCTAGTACTATAGGCACTAGATAGGCTTAGCTTCGTCGATCTAGGGCTCTGCTTCTAGGGCTTAGCAGCTCTAGAAGACCCCCTCCTTATAGGCCCTCTAGGCTACCTCCAGGAAGGTAAAGGCTATTAGTACCTTAACCCTAGTCCGTTCTAGCCCTTAAGGGTGCTAGACCTTTACCCTAACTACTATAGGGTGTTGCTTTTTAGCTTCTTCTAGTAGGCCTTCCTCTATAACCCGGTTATAGACTGTAAGGCCTTTAACCACTACCGCCTAGGTTGTTATATATAGAGAGGCCTTCTCGCTAAAGGCCCTTATAATCTAGGTAGTATTGCTCTCTAGGCTCTTCTTTATCTCTACGTTCTCTATAACTAAAAGGAGGTTACTGCTAGAGAGCGTCCGAACCCCCTAAACTACTAGGCTAGAAGCCTATTATATAGCCTATACTACCTCTAGAGCAGATTTAGCAAGTACCTATTGCTAGGCTAAGCCTAGTCGGATAAGCACCTAGCGCTCTAGGCTAGGCCTAGTTACCTTGCTAGCTATTAGCTTACTAGCTATATTAGCCTAGGTAGGGGCTATAGGCTAGGAGTGGCTAGGCTGTTACTACTATTGCTACTATTGTTACTAGTAGTAGCTAGGCTACTAAAGGTGTTGCTAGTACTGTAGCTTAGTTGTTGCTAAGGCTATAGGGCGGTTCTAGGGTACTAGGGCTACTGCTATTATAGCTAGGGCTTCTTTAGGCAGGTCCTAGAGCAGGGCTATAAGGGCTATTTACCTAGCTTTAGTAGTCGCTTCTACTATACTATAGAAGTTAGTACTGTCCTTAGCTAGGCTAATTATCCAGTCTAGGAGGCTAGAGAGTATAAGGGCAAGCTTAGGGGGGCTAAGGGCAGCCTAGGCGGTTTTCTTGGTTACTAGGGCGATATGGTCGGCCTTGGCAGTATTGTTGTTGCTTCCTTCTTTCCCTGTATTTTTCTCCGATTTTTTCCCTAGCTTTTTCGAGGTTTTCTAGCTAGAAGGGGCCGGAGCTAGGGCGTACTAACTGCCGTTTAGGCCCCTAAGAAAAGGAGCAAAGACGTTGGTTAAGAGGGGGGCGCTAATCGTAGGGGCGTTGATAGTAGAGTGGGCGCTAGAGCTAGGTACTATAGGTGCTATAGGTACTATAGTTATAGCGCCTATAGCAGTCTCCTTAGCAGTAGTAGAGGTAGTAGTAATAGTTTAGCAGTCTTCCATTTCTATATCATCGTTTAGGTAGCCCGTACTCGGGGGTTAGTAGTCCGTACTTAGGGGCTAGCTCAGGGGGTTGTTATTATTGTCGTTAGCCATAAGTAGGGCAGGGTTACCAGGGCACAGAGCCGCATTAGTAGCCCATATGCGAGGAAATTGCAGTTGCAAAAGGGCAGCTAGGCTCGCCATTTTCTGCATTTTCGCACGCCTAGGGCTGTCGCGCAACCGACAGCGCTACAGCGAAAATTGGCGGGCGTTATGTCCTCAATCGGACGGTTCGAATGGATGTGGTTGCACGCGATTTGGTGTAGTTTTGACCAAAAACTCGTTTTTCGTTTTTAGGTGTCGGTCACTAAATCAGTTATATAGCCTATATCAGGCCCTATAAATAGACAGTCATCTATATAGGTAACGATAAAGTGACAGGTTTTAGCATTATAAAAGACCCCTGGATCTGAAATAAGAGGGAGATAGCCTAGGCTCTTAAGTAAGATTCTAAGCTTATCTTGCTACTCTCTAGGGCTTTGTTTCAGACTGTATAACGCTTTAGATAGTTTAATAATATTAGGAGTAGAAGGATTATAGCCGTATTTCAGGAAAAGCTTATAAATAGCCTTATTAGAAGCCGCTAGGTCTAATAGTCCTTTAGGGATTTCCATATATATTTCTTCTCTAAGAGCGCTATTAAGAAATGCCCCTATAAAGTCAGCTTATTCTATTTCCCAGTCTAGAACAGTACCTTTAGCTAGAAGTATACGCCAAGTAGGTGGTATACTAGTAGAGGCGTAGGTTACAGTATAATCTAGGCCTTCTACCTGCATAAAGCCCCTAGCTACTAACCGAGATTTATACTTAATAGGCCTGTTTTTAGCGTCCTTTTTAACCTTAAGAACGTTTCGACAGGTAATAAGCTTACGGTTAAAAGGTAATAGACTCCTAGGTAGGAATTTAAAAACCCCTAGCTCTAATAACTGGATAAATTCCTTGGTAATAGCCTCTAACCACTTACTACGCTTATCTCTAGGTAGTTTTAAGACTTGCTTATAAGTAGTAGGCGTACTATCCTTAGATATTACCCTTTTTCGAGCCTTATAGACAAAAGACAGTATATAGCTACTAGTCTTAGCTAAAAGCTTATAGTAATCGAGCTGCATTTTATCCCCCTCTGAAATAAGATCACTATTATCAAGAGGTTCGTTCGTTATAGGCTAATTAGGCGCTATAACTTCTATAGGCTTAGGTGCAAAAATAGGCTCTATAGTTTGGGGAAACGCCTCTGGTAATTCAGGCTTTCTAATAGATATAGTAGGCCTAGTAGACTCTACTATAACCGGATTTATAGGCTTATCCGGTAAGGGTTTATCTAATTCACTATCGGAAGAAGATTCGTAGGGTTCTAGCTTACTAGGTCCTATTTCTATACTAATAGGCTTTTCAGTATTAAGATTAGAAGGGTCCGGGCTGACAGCCCTCTCTAAATCTAGGTCTAGGTCTACTAATTCCCCCTCTAAAGCCGTATTATCAGTAGGCTGACTTAGTACTATATTATCCTCTATGAACTTAATAGTAGAGGTTTTAAGTACTGCTCTTCTAGACGGTATATATACTAGGTAGGTCTTAGAACCTAATACCGCTAGTAATTTATACTCTTCCGTTCTAGAAGTAAATTTTAACGATTTAGACCGTTTTTCTAGAGGTATAATAGCCTCTCCTCTAGCACCTATAGCCCTATAGCGCTCTAGGTTAGGTATATGTGGAATACCAGGCTCTAGCTCGTCAAATAGCGCCTGGAAAGGAGTAGTTTCCTTATTAGTTATAGCTATACTATTAACTAATTCCACTACAGCCTCCAGTATAAAGCACTACAAATACTAGGGTAAAGCGCTACTAAGAATAGTATACCTTATACGGTCTAGTATAACTCGAACTGATCGTTCTACTAAGCCGTTCTGCTCGTAGATATAGGGGGCAGAAGTGCTGCTAAATTTAATACCCCTTTTAGCCAACCAAGTAGTTAATAAATCAGTTATTTCAGTGCCTCCGTCAAAGTGGAATTTAGTAGGATATCTACCAAATCCATTCCTTAGGCCCCTAAAAAAGCCCTTAATAGCGTTAGCTACTATGGGGCCTGATTTATTAGGTAGGTTAAAAACCCACCTATACCTACTTTTACGGTTAACTAGAAGTAAGACTCTAGGGTTTCTGTTATAAGGCCTAGGCCTAATTTTTACAGTATCGCCCTCTATTAAGTCTAAGACCCTAGGTAGGTCAGGTATTAAAGCCTTACTAACCCTTCTTACTGCTTTACCTCAATCACAACTAGAGCAGTGAAAATCAGCTTCCTTTATTTTATCAAAATTAGGCAGCCCTTTAGTAATACTAAAGGTCTTTTTCAAAAGACGCAGGCCTATATGGCCTAGCCTAACGTGCCACAATTTAGCTAAATTAAGTAGATTATAGTAACCTCGCTGACCTATATTAGGCTCCTTTAAAGTAGGGCTAGATATAGCCTTTTCTACTACTTTATTCCCCTTTATAACTGGCTCTCTTAGCACACGGGGTAGGTCTCCAGTGCCAGTTAAGGGCTCAGGCTTCCTAGTCTTACAGGGACTTTGATAGGGGGCCTGGGCAGTAGCTAAGGGCTCTACAGGCCTACAGGGCCTTTTCCCCCTTAAAGAAGGTCCTACACCTTCTAAAGTAGTGCCCTTAGCCGGAGAGTTCCTTAGCTTATAGCGCTTTTTAGGCTTTATAGCTTCGGATACTATAGCATCCTCTATAATAGGTCTATAGTCTTCCTTTCTAATAGAATTAGAAGGAATTTCCACCACTATCTTATTACGCTGTAGCTCTATATTTTTAGTAGTATGACTAGAAAGGCCTAAAGGAAAAGCAAAATTTGCATGTAATATAGGCTTAGAGCTGCCTTTAACGTCAAGAAAAAATCCTGATTTTTTAAAGTCTAGTACAGCTATACAGCATCTATCACCCCCGTAAAGGGTTTCCTTTAAAAGGCAACCTCCTAAATCATAGTGCCTAACCCCACTAATAATATTTATATCAATATTAGGTAGGTATAAAACGTTATCTAATACTAATTTAGTATAGGTAGGGGGGGCCTTTCTAGATAATACTTCTAGTATAATAGAGCCTATACCAGCCGGGCTTACAGGGCCATTTCCAGTGTTAATAGGGCGTAACTGGCCTGTGTTAGGCGTAAAGGTAGTAAACCGCTCTTTACTATTACTAATATGGTCCGTAGATCCCGTATTGTATAGCCAACTATTATAAAGAGCGGGGTCTCTAGGGCGTCTTCTAGGCTTATTATCTTTATATTTTGCCTTATTAAAAGAGGTTTTTAGGCCTTTTCCTTTAAAGTCCTTACACTTCTCATACCCTTCAAACGCTAATAGCTGTGCTAATTAGGTATTAGAATCGCTGGAAGAACTAGAATTGGAACTAGAGTCGGATTCCTCTTCTTCTTCTATAGCTAGGTTATAGGACCCTAGTATAAAGGAGGCCTGTTCGGCACTTTTAGCACTATAATTCTGCCCTTTAATATTATAACTAGCCTTCTTCTTACCCTTTTTCTTATTTTTACCCTTCTTACTAGGGTTAGAATTTGAATTAGGGGTTAAATTAGAGCTATTAGCTATATGAGCTGCTCTATACGCCTCTGTAGCCGGGTTCCTAGATTCTTCTAGAATATCAGCTATTAGATATTCTATATTAAGGCTAGATGCTGTAAGACCTAGCATTCTAGCCTGTCTTATAGAGCTCTTTTGGCGTAATACCTAGCTAGGAAACTTAGATTCTAGAGCCTTAAAATACTGATTTAGTATTAAAGAGGGATCTATATCCATTTTAGCTATGGTAAGCTTAGCAAGATAGCCGTTAAATTCAGCGTTAAAAGTTGATAAGCCTTTTTTATAGGTACTAAAGGTAAGAGCGTAGAATTCGTTATAGACGTCCTCCTTTTTAGACTCTATAGGTCGGCTATACTGCCTAACAAGCAGCTTAAAGGCCTTAGAAGGTATATAAATCCACGATATAGCAGCCCTAGGGCTACTAGATAAGCTATTACGTAGAAGTATTAAAAGAACAGCTTGATTAGAGTCGCTATAAGTGTTAGATATATCAGGGTTTTCTAAAAAATTAGATATCCCTAATGCTCTTAGCACTATATTTAAAGCCTGAATCCACTGTTCAAAATTACTTTCCCCGCTAAGCTTACTATCGTCTGGTATAGTATAGGCCTTTTTAGAAAGCTCCTTTACTATACTACTAGTAATAGTATCCTGAAAGCCTTCCTTAGACCCTATATCTATAGGGGGGTCTATATTACTAGTAACTGAATTAACAGCCGGCCCTAGATGGGGCTCTTTCCTAGGGGGATGTAGAGGAGAATCTAAATCCATAGTACCGCTAAAAGGATCAAATCTAGGACTATAGCTAGTTTTTCCAGTAGCAGCAGCATTGCTACTATTAGTTAGAGAAGCTAAAGTAGAAGATATATTCTTTATAGCGCTAATGCTATCCTCGACAGAGGCTTTTAGGGTATTTAGACTTAAAAGTAGTGTTTTTATATCACTAGATTAGCTAGCTATAACTCGCTTATGAGATTTTATATGCTGTTTTAGGACTTCCTTAACCTCGCTATAGTCTTCGCCATCTTCCTTATCTTCTGATAGGGTTCGTATAGGTGGTAGAGGCCTAGAAGATTGCCCTGGATCAGCTGGGTTACTAGCCCTTTTAGGCGCTATATATTGGAATCTGTGTGCTCTGATTGATTCTGTATGCTGATCTGTGTTCTGTCCCTTCTTGACCTGCGCTCTCGCCGCCTCGGGCAGAGATTGTCTCTATCCCCCCTATAACGTTTACAGGCCCTAAAATAGGCTTAATCTACTTGATATAGGGAATTATAGCTATATCTACCTTAATTGACTAGGGCCTTCCTATACCCTGCTCCTAAGTTAATAGGCAACCCTGTGCCCTGCTCCTATTAGAGATACCGAGGTTCTACCGGAGCAATACAAGCGCTACGTTGTCCAATATACCTCTAGGTCCGGGTTCGCGATAGCAATCCTAGGCCTCCCCATAAGGCTCTTCCTTATTAACGACGTGTTTAGCGGTAATGTACGCTTATAGTGCCTGTATTCTGGGATTATAGAGGTCGTAATCGGGCTTTATAGGCGGCGGTACGGTCTTTTTCTTAGTAACTATCATTAATACCTCTAAGGTCTCTATTTCCTGGTTATACGGTACTTCCTAGGCTAGTAGAAGGGTAGTTATTCTACTGCTTAATCAGAAAAGGGATTGTACTAATAGGTAATACTGAGCTGCTCTGCCACCTAGCAGTCCTGTTCTCCTATAGGGACTTGTTAGGGTACTCTGGATTATTAAGATTAGGCTTCTAATAGAAGTTGCTAGTTGCTAACCTAGATAGGGTCTAGGAAAGTTGATTGCTCCCTCCTTAACCTACTTTCTTTACTAATCTTAGAGGTGCTTTCTTATAAGGGAAACTGTTAGGCTCTTCTTAACCGTCGTGATCTTACTTCTAGGGATACCTAACGGTTATTACTATAGTCTACTATCCGGGTAGTTAACCAACGTAATACCTTACTCTATTAGAGACTACTAGGTTGCTATTCAGCTTAGGAACGCTTATCTCTTTTACTATGCTCCCTTTGCCTCTGCCGATCTTGTAGGTGCCTTATAAACTACCTCTAGCGTTATAAACACTGGCTTATTACTTCGGCGGCAGTCTCTTCTCTACTCTTTACTTTCTTTATAGGGGCTAATCTAGGTAATAAGGCAGTTAAACTAACGTAGTAAGTCTCGCCAGATCTAAAGGTCCAGGTATACTGCCCTTTCCTATTTAGATTAAGGTATACTGCCTTTTCCTTATTTAGGTCGAGGTATGCTGCCTCTTCCTTAGGGTATACTGCCCTAGCTTCTCTTCTCTATTAGGGTATACTGCCCTTTCCTTCTTATTCCTATTATAGGTATACTACCTAGCTTCTTTCTTCGCTCTTATGTTTTATATCTATATATATCGAGGCTCGTTTATCGGTAAGGGTCTACTGCCTCTTTCTTCTTAGTATTAGGGTATACTATCCCTTCTTAGAAAGGAGGAAGTAGAAGTTAGGGGGAAAGGGCGTAATTTTTAACTACCTATGTTATTGCTCTTTTTATGTAGTGGCTAGTTAGGTGTAAAATCTACTTGCCTTCCCCAGAGCTCTAAAAATTTCCTCCTTCCTATAAACGCGTTTTTATCTTTCTATACTTGCCCTTCTTACTATAAGGCTTCTTATGATCGCTATATTCAGTTTTATAAGTTTTTCTAACTTCCTTTTATCATAGATATCTATTTAGAAGGAGGAGTCGGTTCTAGAGCAGCCTACTACCCTAATAGCAGAAGACTTACCCTTATTAGACCAGAAACGCAGTTTGTCCTTTTATCTTACCTTTCCTAGATAGTTCTCTTGATAGCTAACAGTCTATATCTAGTCTGGTTTACCTAGGACGATAACAAGGAGGACGACAACGTTGTAGTACTACTGTCATTAAAGAAGCTACGTTTTAGGGATTCGGGTCTATTACCTATACCGGCGGCTATTACCGCCCTAGTCTTAACAGTTCCTAGGGTATATTCGCCGGCGGCTAGCGCTGGGGGGCCGGCAATACCAGTCTGTATAAAGCTGGTTATAAGTAAGCTAGCATTAAGCCTAGCCTTATAGTCTACGCCTATAGGGGCGTTACCGTCTATATTACCAGCGGTTTCTGCTATCTAGGACGGTAAGCCGTATAAGGTGTGCTATAAGCACTGTCTTATATACTTGGTCTTATAGGCCAATTCTGGCGATTTTTCCCCTTCGGCGCTGTATATAGCGTAGCTTGGTCCCTGCGTTTCTTCTTGGTTATGGTATTCAAATTGCTCCTATTGCTAGTATCTATATATCTTTTATAAGTCTAGCCTATATACCCCCTTAGCGCCGTTCATACTAACCTACATTTCTAGCGGACGACGACAAGATTTTGGCAGTAATATAGGCCTGTTAGGCCTGTATTGTTGAATACTCTTCTAATATTGTGGCCCTAGTAGCAAGTTACCCTATAATCCTGTCCTACTATATAGAGTCTGTCCTAACTATCCTTGTCTAGACGTTATATACTTTTATTACCCTAGATCACACATCCGAAAACGCGTTCTTAGTCAGGACCGCTCCAAATCGACTGCACTCTTTTGCAATCCACTTGTCCAATCGAGGACTCAACACACGCCAAATTTGGCTGCGGCGCAGTCGCTTGTTCGACGGCGCTATAGTCGGATTCTGACTATACGATGTGGTCGACTATGGCCAGAAATCTGCAGCTATAGCAGGGCGGGCGCACGGGCCCTATAGTCACGTACCCCAGCCCTAACTATACTAATAACCCGAACCCTGCCGACCCGAACCCTGCCGCCCCTAGCCCCCTAAGGGCTATCAACAAAGCCCCTAAGCGCTTGGGCTACAGCTTCTCGACCTACCTTATCACTGCTACCACCGCTGCCGCCACTACTACTACCACCACTTCCACCGCCAACCCTGCCACCACTATAACCGCTACTAGGTTAAGCGATATATCGTTTGATAGCCCTTTTAAAGGGCTTTCTAGCAGCTAACATACTACTACCGCTACTGCCGCCCCTACCCCCTTTAAAAAGGGGAAAGAAAAAGAAAAAACCCTACTACCTATAACCCTCACCCTTACCTTCTCTGGTCTTATAGACCAGATAATCAGTCTTTCAGTCAATAACCCGGCCTTTAAGGAAATCGTCGAATATACCGGGCTAGCTAGAAAGCTAGCCTTAACGCAGATCTTAAAAGAGAAGGAGAAAAAAGCCCTGATATTTCCCTCGTTTGTTGCCCAGGCCCTAAGGCAGAAGAAGCAACAACAACAGTAATAACAATAGCAATAATAACAGCAACAACAACAGTAGCAGTAGTAACAACCCCCCACCGTCGAATTAAAGCTAACCCGCCGTACCTAGGCTGCTATAGCAGCAGCTAGAATAAAGCCTACTAAGCTAGGCTTAGAAAAACAGGTCCTTATATAGCTAGGATTAGCCTCTTCCTCCCTTAGCTAAAAATCAGCCCTAGAAATCGTATAGGCAGTATAGAAGGCTATAGGGCACTCTATTAAGCGGGTAAGGACCCTACCGAGCGGTAACCTTATACTAGTTACTAAAGGAGAAAAAATCAAAAAAGCCTTGGAAGAAAACACAGTCTGGCTAGCCTCTTTATTACCAGAGGCCTCGATCTATACTACTACCTGGGCTATTGCTGTTAAAGGGCTTATAATAGCTGACTAGGTAACGGAAGCTAGCCTTCTAGTAGTAGTAAAAGAAGTATATCCTTCGGCCTTAAGGGCTAAGATCTAGTACCCCTTCTAGATCGAAAGAACAAGAGTCTCAGCTCTTATTACCTTCTCTAGCTAGCAAGAGGCCTACCAGGCCTGTTAAGACGGAATCTTCTAGGCCTATAGGGCCCTAAAAGCAGAGCCCTATATCGATAAGGCTAGGGCCCTACAGTGCTTTAACTGCTAGCGATAGGGGTATAAAGCCAAATACTACCACTCCCCTACCCTCTGCTATAACTACAGCTAAGAAAAGAAGAAGCATACTAAGGCGGCCTGTACTAAGGCTTAGTACTGCCGGAACTGCCGTAGCGACCACTACGCTAGGGCAGAAGATTGCCCTAAAAGAAAGAAGTATAAGGCTCAGGCAAAATCCAGCCTATAAAACAGGCCTATTAACTTCGACCTCCCTGGCCCTCTTAAGCCGGTAATATTAACAGAAGACCGGCTAGAAGAGGAAGAAAGCTATACAGTAGTAGCTGGAAAACGCCGCCGTGGCCGCCCCTCTATAATAACCGCCACTACCGCTATAGCCTCCCTTTCCCAGCGAACTATAAGGGAGGCTTTTAGCAAAATCCCCGCCTTTACCTTTACTACTACCGATCTAGCAGCTACTGGTACTATAGCTACTGGTTCTATACCCTCCTCCCTAGAGCCGGTAAGGGGCTCTATAGAGGAAGAGGATACGGATATGCTTTAGTCTCTTTTTCTGCCTTCTCTCCTTCCTTAGACTGCTTCCCCTCTCTCTCTTTAGACTATCTTTTCTTTCTTCCCTATAGCTAGTATCTTACTACTATACCTAAGGTAAGAGGGAAGGCTATAAGGCTAAGCTTATAAGCTTTTAAGCTTTAAGCCTAGACCTACCTTTACCTCTTTTACTAATAAGACCCCTTCCTTATTCCCCTACCCCAAGCCCTATATTAATTGAGATATAGGGCGTTCTTACGGGAGACGGGTAGGGGAATAGGCGCAATTTCCCTTAGTAGCCTCCTAGACGGCCTCCCCTTACGTTGTTTTTCTTTTAGTACTGCTCTTTTCCTCTTGCTAGGTTGCCCGCCTTGTTAAGCTCGTTGGAGGTTTTTCATCCGTTTTCCGGTTTTCCTCTAGCATAAGTGTAAGCTAGCAGCCCCTTATAGCCCCTTATGGGACTCTATAGGAGTAATAGATATCTATCTATCTATATACTTTTATTAGAGAGTACACTAGCTTAATCTAAGAGCTATAGATGCGGAAACGGGCTATAACTATCTAGAAAGAGGAAGAGATAAAGAAGCAGGGGAAACAGGCAGTAATGGAATCCAATAATAACAACGACAATAACAGGAAGAGCGTATTATAGGCTACTAACGTAGCTGCGGAAGAGGATTCTACTACTGCTCTAGCGTACCCTAGGACTTCTAGCTAGGCCCCGATTAATTTTACATTTACGGATTATAATAGCGACGTTTAGCTTAATAGACTAGTTTCTTAGAGTGCTCCCTTCTATACCTACCGCTAAGTCTCTATATCTTGGCCTTCCTCCCTCTACCGCTTCTCGATCTCTTCTTTCCTTTCTATTATACCGACTTACTTGTAAAAAGTAGTAAAACTATTGTTTATAAGAACTTTCGTCAGGCTATCTGCTAATTGTTAATCTATTAGTATATAGTCTGTAAGAACCCTTCCTATAATAACTTCCTACTAGAGCTAGTGATTCTTGATATTAACGTGCTAGAGCTTCGTTTTTAGCGTTTCGTCCCCGGTTACTAGTCTTACGGTTTAAGCGTTATTACAGAACACTTATATGCCGTGCTTCCTTTTAAGACCGATTTCGAGATTATAGATTAGACGGCGGAGATACAGCGCTTCTTACACTACTTCCATTATAGATACCAATTCCGCTTCTATAGTAGAGGTTGCTATACAGGTCTGCTTGCTCGCCCTCTAAGCAACCAGCCTACTGAAAAGCTTGATCACGTATCCTTAAGAGCTTTTCCGATCGGCTGTGTTGTCGGCGAAGGAAGCATCACACTAAACCTTGTACGTATCTCCACCCCCGACTACCCTTAAGACCTAGCGATCAGGGCCTTTTCCTATACTATACTGCGGGCAATCTACTGTTCTGATCACCTTGTGATTTCCGGTAACCTTGACTCCTTTACCGCTTTGAACAAGGTGATAGAGTGCTTCTAGGTTTGGATAACCTAACTGTCGGTACTATACTTAGATCGTCCTAGGCTTAGTCTTCTTCTTCTAAGACCTGCCCTACTCCTTTTATATTATAAAGGCTAATGCTAAGATATCAGTTGTAACGTACTTTAGCAGGAACTAGCTATAGGTTTCTTAGATTTTACAGATCTTATTATAGTCTAATATCCTTCTAAGGTAGGAAAGGGTGCCCTGCTTCTAGTAATCCTACTATATTCCCTTTTTACAAAGGTACCTTAAGGAAACTAGGTTAGTAGCTACCTTAGGGCAGTATACTATACGATTAAGCTAAAGGAGCACCTGTTTATACTAACCTAGGTATAGATATAGGAAAACTGTCCTATATCCTTCGATTAGTAACTTGCTGTTAGCTGCTGTAAGGTGGTCCCCTTCCCCTACTTCCTTAAAGCTTTTAAACTTCTTCTAATTATTGAAAATATAGATAGAGGTACTGGAATCTAGGTAGGCTAAGTGCTTAAGAGGGTATTCGCTAACGCTACTTGCTTATAGTACGCTCTTTAGTACTATAAACTCAATAAGGACCTAATTCTCGTTCTTCTTTTTAGGTATAGGAATAACTTCTACTATTAGTTTTAAAGCCTTTACTTTCTCTCTATACCCTATATACCTTTAGGCCTTCTACTTGTCTTTTAGCTTTTTTCAATAAGCCGATATCTTCGATTAAAGTTGCGAATCCTCCTTAATAGCTTATTTTACTTGTTTCTCTATATCTAGCCTTAGTTCCTAACCTTTATATATAAGAGAAGGAAATAGATACTAGTATGCTTTCTAGTTATACTAGATTATTCTATAGATATACTTTTTATAATAAGAACTGGGTCTCCTTATAGAATAATTAGGTCTTAAGGCTTAGGGTACTTCTAAGGCTCCCTAGAGATTTCAGTTACTATAGGTATTAGCTCTCCCTTACTTAAAGGCCTCTTCTTATACGTCCTCTCCTCTTTTACCCTTCTTACTAGCCCTATTAGGAAGAGGCTGCTTACTATTTAGGGTAACGTATGTGCCTTCTCTTTCTACTAGGTTTTTAGGCTTTAGCTTAGGAGGCTTATTAAACTTAAAGTCTTATAGGAAATCCTTTGCTACTTTGTGGTAATCGAGGTTCTCCTATTTAGCCTGCTTCTTAAAGTCCCTATATAAGGCTAATATCTAGCCCTAGAACCTTTAGGTTGCTCTTAAGAAGATTAGTAGGTTATTAAACCAAAGTTTAGGGTTAGTTACCCCTTCTATTTTGTAGTACTCTACTAGATATAGTAGCTTCTGCTACTTCTCTATCTAGGTCCTCTAATTGCTAACTACTTTCGCCTTACTAGCATTAAGGTGCTCTTTATAGTCCTTATATATCGTCCTTATTTACTTATAATCCTTGAAATATATCGACTTAGTAAGGTTCTAATACTACTAATAAAGGCTTTACTTAGGTAGGTAGTATAGATTTATTATATAAGTCTTGACGTACTCCCTAATCTACTTCTTAACCTCTATAACGTTATCCTAGTTATATTTCCAGTTTACTATAGCGGTATTGTATATTAGTAATATGCTCTAGAAGGTAGCCCTTCTATTAGTAGTTAAGTCAGTATATATAATACGCTTACTAGGAAGAGAAGGAGGCCCGTTAGCGTTCGTCTACTTGATATACTCTTCTATAAGCTACGCTCCCTAAGTAAGGCCGTAATACTAGTAGACGTGGGTCTAACAAGCGGTCTTAATATAGGCGGTTAATAACCTAAGAATAGGCATATTGTTAAGGGTTAGAAGGACTAGATGTCTACCTAATTCCTTAGTATCGTTTAGGTCTATAAACTCGATTGCCTTGCTTATAACACGCTAAAGCTGCTACTTAAAGTCGATCTACTGCTCCAGCTTAGAAAGAAGGATAGAGGCCTCCCTAGCAGCCTTCTTATTATTCTCGTTGCTCGATATAATAGCGGCTACTAAGGTACATTCTTAGATATTATAATAATAATATATATACTAATACTAGGCTTGTCTATACTAGGCTAACGGCTTCTAACTGTTAATTATTGGAATCTATATGCTCTGATCAATTCCGTATACTGATCTGTGTTCTGTCCCTTCTTAACCTGCACTCTTGCTGCCTTAGGCAGAGATTTTCTCTGTCCACCCTACAACGTTTATAGGCCCTAAAATAGGCTTAATCTGCTTGATACAGGGAATCGTGGCTATATCTACCTTAATTGACTAGGGCCTCCCTATGCCCTGCTCCCGAGTTGACAGGCAACCCTGTGCCCTGCTCCTATCAGGGATACCGAGGTTCTACCGGAGCGACACGAGCGCCACGTTGTCCAACACTATACCCTTCCCTTTAGCTTGATCCGCCATTGTAAATAGGCTACTATTTACTTTATAGTGCTAGCTAAAGCACTTAATTAGCTTCCAGTTCACTAAAGCTAATTAGCTAGCTTACTAATTATAGTAGTGATTTTCTAGGCTAGTCTTAGCGCTTAGTAGGTTTATAGCGCTGCCTACTTGCTACTTAGTAGGGCTTTCTAGTAGAAATTCTAAACTAGGCTCTAAGGGCTAGAGACTTCGACGTAGGGACTTCACTACCGCCTATAGATATATCTATAGAAAGGGCTCTATAGTAGGGAAATATAGGTCTTTAGCGCTAGAAATTCTAAAACGCTAGCCTTTCTACTTCCAGCTATAAGTAGAAAGGTCTTTTAGTATAGGTAAGTATACTAGCCTAAGCGTATAAGAGCCCCAAATGCTCGTCAATACTATAGGACTTAGATTTCTCAGCGATTTATCCTTCTAGATTTTCAGGCTTTTTAGTCCTTAAATAGCCTTTAATAAGATGTAATATATAGCTTTTTAGGGCTAATATAGTACTATATTTTCAGCTATAAGAGGCTTAAATAGCCCTATATATATAGGCAGAGGTAGCGCTTTGAAATTGGACTCCAACGATAACTATCCCACAGGCTATCCGGGCTTATAACCTATTAGAATGGGTAATCCTATATAAGGATCTGTAACCACTATAGCCTACTAGTAGTAGTCGTATAGGGTACGTAGGGGCAGCAACAGCGTTGATATGGCCTAAATAGCACTTCCTAGGTATGTGCTAATATAGTAAAGTAGGGCCCTTTACTGTATTCCCTCTATAAAAGTCCTTATATAACGGTATAGTTATAGGCTATAGCGCTATGATATAGGGGCTTAAAATTTATATATTACGGCTTTCAGTGGGTCTTATAGGCCTATAAGGCTTTTGGTTGTAGGTAACGTAGTAACTTGATTTCTAGTCCAAGTAGGTAAGGCTTCGCAATTTCCTTTCCTATATATACCCTCCGGGACCGTTCCTGCCTTCTATACGGTAGGAGCGCCTTAGTAGGTGCATGGCCACTTCCTGAAAAACCAAATAAGCTGGCGATTTTAAATAATCGACTTACGGCTACCTAAGCTGCAGGGTAAGCCGCATGACTTTTCCTATAAGTTCTGTTTTCGCTCCTGTGGTGCAGGGTAGGTACAGGGTAGGTAGGTGACCTAGTAGAAGAGCCTTTTAAGGCTATTTCTAGCGCTTATACAGCCTAAGGAGGCTGTCTCCACAAAAGTGGGACATAAATCTAAAAATAGAAAAAGCCTTTTAAAGCTATTTCTAGGCTATATAGTGGAATATATAGCTTAGTCAGCGGTATCCACAAAATTGGGTCCACCCTCAGAATATAGCTATATATCTAGTAGTTCGAGAACTGAAATCCGTTTTGCCTAAGCTATAACCGTTAGAGCGCTATAGCTTATTTTGTACGTTTAACAGGTCTTTTTCAAAAGACGTAGGCCTATATGGCCTAGCCTAACGTGCCACAATTGAGCTAAATTAAGTAGATTATAGTAATCTCGCTGACCTATATTAGGCTCCTTTAAAGTAGGGCTAGATATAGCCTTTTCTACTTTATTCCCCTCTATTACTGGCTCTCTTAGCATATAGGGCAGGTCTCTAGTGCCAGTAAAGGGCTTAGGCTCCCTAGTCTCACGGGGACTTTGATAGGGGGCCTAGGCAGTGGCTAAGGGCTCTACAGGCCTATGGGGCCTATTCCCCCTTAAAGAAGGTCCTACACCTTCTAAAGTAGTACCCTTAGCCGGAGAATTCCTTAGCTTATAGCGCTTATTAGGCTCTATAGCTTCGGATACTATAGCATCCTCTATAATAGGTCTATAGTCTTCCTTTCTAATAGAATTAGAAGGAAGTTCCACTACTATCTTATTACGCTGCGGCTCTATACTTTTAGTAGTATTATAACTAGTAAGGCCTAAAGGAAAAGGAAAATTTGCATGTAATATAGGCTTAGAGCTGCCTTGAACGTTAAGAAAAAATCCTGATTTTTTAAAGCCTAGTACAGCTATACAGCGTCTATCACCCCTGTAAAGGGTTTCCTTTATAAGGCAACCTCCCGAATTATAGTGCCTAACCCTGCTAACAATATTTATATTAATATTAGGTAGGTATAAAACGTTATCTAATACTAATTTAGTATAGGTAGGGGGGGCCTTTCTAGATAATACTTCTAGTGTAATAGAGCCTATACCAGCCGGGCTTATAGGGCTATTTCCAGTGTTAATAGGGCGTAACTAGCCTGTGTTAGGCGTAAAGGTAGTAAACCGCTCTTTACTATTACTAATATGGTCTATAGATCCTGTATTGTATAGCCAACTATCATAAAGAGCGGGGTCTCTAGGGCGTCTTCTAGGCTGATTATCTTTATATTTTGCCTTATTAGAAGAGGTTTTTAGGCCTTTTCCTTTAAAGTCCTTACGCTTCTTATACCCTTTTAACGCTAATAGCTGTACTAATTAGGTATTAGAATCGCTAGAAGAACTAGAATTGGAACTAGAGTCGGATTCCTCTTCTTCTTCTATAGCTAGGTTATAGGACCCTAGTATAAAGGAGGCTTGTTCAGCACTTTTAGCACTATAATTCTGCCCTTTAATATTATAACTAGCCTTCTTCTTGCCCTTTTTCTTATTTTTACCCTTCTTACTAGGGTTAGAATTTGAATTAGGGGTTGAATTAGAGCTATTAGCTATATAAGCTGCTCTATACGCCTCTGTAGCCGGGTTCCTAGATTCTTCTAAAATATCAGCCATTAGATATTCTATATTAAGGCTAGAGGCTATAAGGCCTAGCATTCTAGCCTGTCTTATAGAGCTCTTTTGGCATGATACCTAGCTAGGAAACTTAGATTCTAGAGCCTTAAAATACTGATTTTGTCGATTGCTAGTGGGCTATCGTAGCTGGTATGGGTTGGTCACGGTAAGGGAATGGCTAGATATGGGGCATAACCCCCATGCTAGCGCTAGGCACAACCCTAGTCAGGATACGGGGCCACAACGCCCTGTATCTAGGAGAGCAAGAAAGAGAGGGAAAGAGGCTCTAGATACATTATCAATCAATACTATAAGAATTATACTTATTATTTTGCTCTTTCTCTATCTTACTATTCTTATTTCTTACTATCTACTAGAAGCCTTTTACTATAGTAAGAGCGAATCGATACTGATCAGTTTCTATCGTTTTAACAGACAGTAGGAGCAGAGCAGCTAGATTAACAACTACGCTAGAAGTATACCTATAAAGAGAAAGAGCTAGGCTAGCTATAACAAAAGACGGATCTCTTTATTAAGTATATCTAACCTATAAACATGCCCTAAAATAAGAAGATAAAACGCAGATATACTTTCGAAAAACAACTTTACCTATCTGACATTTTTTAGCGGATACGACGAACGACAATTCGATACTATAACTATAGCTTAAAACTCGAAGATAGAACGCGAAATGTAACTCGAAATAGCCAATACTATAATACAGACGTATATACTAACAGCTAAAGATAAGATACTCGATAAGCTGCCCTAGTAGCTACTACCTAGTAAAGCCCACCTACTAGACGTAGCAACCTTCTTTAAAACCCTAGACTATATTAAACTAGGCTGCAAAGATAAGAGGATCATTAATACCTATATATTAATAGAAGTAGTAGAATACTAGAGGTTAAAAATAGAGGGAGAAAGGCTATAAATAAGAGTGATTAATAGCTTTAATAGGTAGACTGATAGGAACTTTCAAAAGGCTTCTATAATTATTAAAATAGAGTTAGTAGAACTGCTTAGAGCTAGTAGTTTTGCTATAAGCCTAATAAGAAGCTACTAAAACGCTAAACTAGCTAGGTTTACCAACGATAAGAGCCTTATTAATAAACCTACCTATTAGCCAGTCCTGTTAGCCGCCTCCTTACCTCTCTGGCTAACAATAGTACCTCTACTATTATAAGTTTTCTTACCTACTCTAGGCAAAGGTATGCCTCTACCGCTATTAGTACCAGGCTTCCCTTTACTACCTAAACTGCCAAATTCAGAGCCTAAGCTAGGGAGCTTAGTATAAGGACTAGGAGGAAATAAAGGGTATAGAGGAGGATCTAAGTATAGGAATAGAACTGGGCCTAGATATAGAAACGGATTTAACCTAGGGTAACCGGGGTTTATTCCAGGACTACTAGGCTTTAACCTATAACCTTAGCAATACTACCCCTATTAGCAATACTAACCATAGTAGTACTACTAGTAGTACTATCCTTAGTAGCAGTAATAAAGAAGGTATAACTAGCCTTTTATTCTAGCTAACCTACTAGAGGTTACTAGAGTTGAAATAGGGAGTCTAGAATACCTGGAAATTCCCCTAAGGCTAACCTAGAGGAATAACAACCCTTATATTGATCAAAAGCTATATATAGACTTCGGAAAAGCGTAGAATAGCAGTAACTGCTATAATAGGGCAGAAACGGAGATACTGGACGACAAAGTTAAGATTTTCCTTTACTAGTATATGATATTCCAGATTGACCATGCTACTTTGCACCTAGTTTTTCTCTATATCCTCTCTAATAGGGCTAGAGACTACTAGGTTAACTACCTTAACCGCCTTCTTCCTTTCTACTTAGTTTATGCTAAACTAAGTAAGTATTTTGAGATAGACGCTAAAAAGCAGAACCTAGTAACGATATAGAGCTCTATTACTTTTAGAAGCATATAATAAGAAAACCCCGGAAAAAGTAACAAAGAAGTCCTCTAGCTACTACTCGATAAGCTACTAGTAATTTAGTAGGCCTTAGGGCCTATTTACTAAAGCAAGGAAATCCTTACTTTAAATACAGTAAGGGTATGCCGTAGAGTACCCGAACTGAAGTTAGCTTTGTATAAGCCGATTAAAGGATTTAAGGAGCTAGTAGCTATACTATAGGGCACGCTAGAAGTAGAGGAAATGGAAAGCTAGTAGTATCTAATAGACCGGCGGTATTTCTCTAAGAAGTTATAGCTAAGGTCTACCCCTAGAAGGTCTTAATGCTGCTGGATTTATAAGAAGGATAGGTGCTACTCTACTAAGCACTTAGAAGAGGAGTAGAAGAAGAATCGACTCGACTAGTTAAAAAGCCAGCAAATCGACCCTAACAAAGGGAAGAAGAGATATTAGTTGTTTTTAGTTAACTATAAGGGCTCTAAGTCTAAAGGGAGTATAATAGAGGACGATTTTAACGACTATAGCCCAGGGGATTATACTATAGAAGACTCCGCTAAAAACAATATAGCAGTAGCTTTCTTTGCTAATAAGGCTTTCCTATATAGATTATACAGGGAAGAACCCTACTATAGTAAGGAACTTAAAGACATACTATACGCTATGCTCTCTTCTATGCAATTTATGCTTGACAAGTATTCCGAAACGGTATTCTAGGGTATTATGCCGGATATAGGTACCGCTAATTTTTCAACTGCTAGTATACGTTAAGTGCTAGTCCTATAACGCTAAGTGCCTGGTATCTATATCGATAGGGTAAGGGCTAGAGAGGCTAGTGTTACCTTTAGACCAGGTAAAGTAAAGGAATCTATCAGTATAGTTATAGTAGACACTGCTACTAGAAAGGCAACTTTCTACGTTCTAGACATGCCTACCCCTTTTCTTCTTTACCTTTAAGATATAGATCGGCTTAAGGTATATCTAGACAATACGACGGATACTATAGTCAAGGGTAAGCAGCGGATCCCGATTATCCAAAAATAGGGCTACCTATAGATCCTAGTACTTGACAGCGCAGTATACATCGTGTTTGTATAGGACAAAGCGCAACCGCGCTTAACAGAACTTACGGAATCCCAGCTATAACGAATTTATCGATATTGCGGCTACCTGTTAGTAGAAAAGCTGTATAAGCTCCTTAGCTACGCCGACTATTAAGTAGAATATAGTGCGTTAGAGCTTATTAATAAGTTCTGCTACTTCTGCCAGGTTAAGAGGCCGGTACCTAGGCGTTTTAAATTTACGCTTAGGGATGATATCCACTTTAACTATAAGGTAGTAGTAGATATCCTGGATCTCGATAGCTAGAAAGTCCTCTATATAGTCGATATAGCTACCTCCTTTTAAGCAGCCTATTTTCTAAAGGATATAACGGCAAAAGAGACTTAGGAACGGTTAAAGGAGTGCTAGATAGACACGTATCTTAGACTGCCAGATATCCTTCGTTACAACTAAGGGACTAATTTCATGGCCAAGGAATTCCAGATAAAGGCGAAATTAGCCGGTATTACAGTAGTAGATGTTCCGGTTAAGGCTTATAACTTAGTAAGGAAGGTAGAGCGCTACTATGCCCTACTACGCCAGGTATACGAGATTATATAGGAAGAGGCCGGTACTACTATATCGAAAACGGCTAGCTTATAAGCTGCAGTCTCCGTTGTTAATAATACAGTAGGGCCTAGCGGTTTGATCCCTACCCTACTAGTCTTTAGTGCTTTTCCTTAGCTAACTGGAAATTCGCTACCAAGTCCAGATCAAGTTATAAGGGCAGAAGCTATTGAAAAAGCAATAGCTGAGCTTAAGAGGTAGTAAGGTAAGCGGGCTATTAGGGAGGCTTTTAGCCGCTGAAACGGCCCTAATACCAAGGCAGTACTACCTAGTATACTAGGTATCGGCTAGGAAGTCTTAGTCTACCGCGAAAATAACAGGTAGACCGGGCTATATAAGGTATTAGTAGTATTAGAGACTTCTATAACTATAGATATAGTTAACAGCGCTATAGACTTTAGGAGTATAGTTGTAAAACCATACTACCGAGAGCTATAAAGGGGGCTATAGGGGGAGCTATAGGAGGAGAAGGATACTAAAGACCTGAAAGATCTGGATATAGTAGAAAAGTTCGTCTATCCTAACCCTATACTACTAAAGAGGTAGGGCTAGCTTAGGAGAGAAAGAGGGGCCTAGGTTTTACCAGAGATTACAGACCTGTAACCCGACGTACTGCCTAGATACGGCGCAACTTGCGCCGCGAAACCCTAGGATAAGGCGCAGCCTATACCAACGAACGATATACTATAACTTAGACGGACGACCTGTAATTCTAGCATACTGGATAAGCTGTAACTCGCGCTGCATTTTACTATTTTAGACTACGGCTACGCCCTTATATCGGGTAGGGACCTTATAAGTTAAGTCCCTATAGGACTCTTCCTTTCTAAAAAGGAGAGGAAGGACTACGCCCTAGCCCTAGAATTACAGTACTAAGGCAAGATTACTACGCTAGGTAAGCCGTTTAAGGCCTCGGACAAGGCTAAGATCGATACTCTCCTTAAAAACAGCGTTATTAAGGTAATCCAAGAACCGAAGGACCTCTATAGCGTTAAAGTATTCAAGTTAAAGATGGTTTAGGAGGTAAAGGACAAGACTTCTAGCCTATATAAAAAATCAAGGCTAATAGCCCAGAGGTATAGTAATCTAGAAAAGAATAGTCTTCTTACCTAGTTACTAACTATCTAACGGTATACCTAGCAGATTTTGCTTGCCCTTTACCCTTCTCTTCTTTACGATTTTAGGCTGTACTTATAGTTACAAGATATCATACAGGCGTATACGCAGTCTAAGATAGCCCTAAACCGCAAAATACTCCTTTAACTGCCTAAAGAGCTTTAGGGTAAATATCCTACTAGTGCTATTTTACAGGTAAACTGCCCGCTATATAGTATAGTAGAGGTAGGGCTTTACTGGTTTGCTACCTATATACGGTAGTATATAAATTGCCTTAGTCTTTAGTCTTCTTCTTTTAATCCTTATCTTCTGATTTCTACTACTATACTAGGAAAGGGATTTAGGCTTATTAGCTTATAAACCGACAATACCCTTATTATTAGGGATAATCCCTTTTCCTAGTTAGAAGAAGAAGAGCTAGAAAAAGCCGGCTTTAAGTCAAAGCTGGCTACTAAGGTAGTAGATGGGCTAAAGGTAGATTTTAACGGCTACTGGCTTTACCTCTCTAATAGCAACCTTTCGATATGGCAAAAAGGGCAGGGTAAACGCCTGTCCCTTATTGATACAAAGGGGGTAACGCCCGCTTAGCAATACGTTAAGCAACGTACTTAGGGGGCTTATTTGGCCTCTATTTGCCAGCTAGAGGCAGCTTTCGACTTAGCCGTAGCTGCCTAAGCCTAGCAGCCCTAGCTAAAGGACTACAAGCACCTTAACGCCTAGATCTAGTAGCAGATAGATAATATAGAAAAAGGCCTGGTTTATTATCCTTTGGATCTTACTATAGCTAAGCTCTTTATCTTCGTTGATAGGTCCTTTACTAATAATATAGACCTGACTTCTTAGATCGGCTATATTATACTACTAGCTAACAAAGATGATATACTAGGAGAGGCTGCTTTTCGAATTTATGGAAATATAGTCTACTAGTCCTTAATAAAGTGCAAAAGGGTAACGAGAAGCGTACTAGCTAGCAAGATCTATAGGATAGTAGCCAGCTTTAATATTGGTTTTATAGTCTAGCGGACTATTTCTACGATTTTTGCCTACCTTAGCCTAGAGGCTAACCTTCTGATTATTCTTTGTATAGACTCTTTTAGTCTATATAAGTGCCTTATCAAGCTTAGTAGTACTGTCGAAAAGCGCCTTATAATCGATATTATAGCTTTATAGTAGAGCTATAAGAATAGGGAGATTTAGGAGGTTAGGTAGATCAACGGGAAGGACAACCTAGTAAACGCTATAACGAAAAGACTGCCTAACCAGGTACTTATAGTATTGGTCGATAATAATACGGCCAAGATACGTATAGAAGGTTAGGTAACGCAGCGATAATTACCATATAGTAGCCACAGCACGCCGACAAAAGAAAGATAGCAAGGGCAGGACATACTATACGCTAATACGCTATAGAAGAGGAGGAAGGATAAGACACGGATACGCTGTAAAACGGAAGCATAAAACGCAATAAGCGCAGTAGGACTGTAAGACAAAGCGCAATATACTTTTATATTTTTTATATTTTTATATTTTCCACCTCCTCCTCCCCCTATACTATTAATAACAAAAGTGCTTTAGCCGTATAGGCTGATACCTATATATAGGCCTTTTACAAGGCCTTCTTCCCTATCCCTACTAAGTCCGCCTCCTTCTTACTGCTACTAGGCAGCGTAAGGACGTAGCAGATAGCAGACCGCCACTCCCGCTAGTCCCTACGCCACTGCTTCTTAGCAGCCTTTAATAAGTTAGTATATCGCTAAGAAGATAGAGGGGAGGACTTATAGTAGAGGCGGGCTTAAAAGCCATAAGGACTTTAAGATAGTACATTACAATAAGGCACGCTAACGCAGAGCTATACAGGCAAATTAGAGCGCGATTATAGTTTTATTTATATAAGATAAAGCGCTTATAGTAGCTTGTAACTACCGCTAGCTAAGCAGGACTAACAATAGCCACTAATAACCCTAATGCGATCCTAGTAATACTAGTCCTAACGCTATATGTTATTAGGACCCTAGCCTTTGCTAGCTGTTACTATCTAGACATAGTAGACGTATATATCGGCGTAGGGCACGCCGGGGGGGCTACAGGGGTAGGACATAACGCGCTATTGCTTATACAGTAGTATATCTAGAAATTACGAAAATGTTAGCTATATTCCAAAGTACAGCTGCGCTTTAAAACCTACCTTTATAGTATAAAGAGCCCTTACTACGCTTGTACATGCTACTACCCTTACCTTTATCAGTACTATTACTAGTACCGCTATTAATACCGTTGTTATCGCTACTACCGCCCTCCTTCTCCTCCTCCTCCTCTATATCGGCAGGGGGTATATACGCCCTATTATAGGCGTTATTATCGTCCTTATTAGCCGTAAGGCCAGAATCAGTAGTATATCTGCCGGCGTTACTACCGGCAGTGCGCTTAGAGCGCCGCAGACCCTCTTTCTTAGCCAGCTTCCTGGCCCAGGCATTAGCCGCAGCCTCTTTGCGCTTCTTGCGGCGCTTAGCGGCCGCTGCCCTACCCGCTGTAGCATAGGCCTTAGCCGCCTCACGCCGCTTGGCCTTACAAGCAGCTATACGGCATATAGCCGGCGTGATCTTGGCCGGCTTAGTCGGCGTAGGCGCCGGGGCTAGAGGCATGGTAGATATACCTATGTTATACTAGGATATTAATAAATAAGACGTACCTATGCTGATAATATATAGGATATAACGTATATATAGCAGATAATAAAGCTAGTATAGCGGATAATAATAAAGTACTTACCTAGGATAGTATATACCGAGTTATCTAAGTTGGAAAAAGAGTCTATATTAGCTATAAGTAGGTTAGTAAACGACGAATCATAATAGTAGTAGTAGTAGGGCAAGCAGGCTATATATATATACATTTTGTTAGCAAGACTTAAAAGAAAAGGACTATATTAGAAGTATAGGCTGGCCTATTGTTCTATTTATTCTATAGTAGGCGGTCTAGGAGTATGCAATAATAAGAAGACAATGCCGGCAGAAAAGAGCATTGTTAATTAGTTAAGGGATAGGTAGACTATAGCTGTAGAAGAGAAGGGAAAAGGGGATAAAAGGTAGTTATGCAATAGGATTAGTACGGTAACGGGCAACGCGGATATATTGCCAAGGACAGGGCGCGATACGCGCTCTATACAGTACTTGTAGGATATAACGCGCGATTTATCCTTAGGGAATAGGGTATGTTCGGGAATTGATTGTAGGACGTAACATATGCCTTATCTCGGGCAGATAAAGCGCGTTAAGTGGCGGACTATAGGTAAGGATGTCCTATAAGGACAGACCGTAACTAAAAAGAAAGAGAGCCAGTGTTAATTACTAGTAGGCTATCGTAGCTAGTATAGGTTAGTCACGGTAAGGGAATAGCTAGATATAGGGCATAACCCCTATACTAGCGCTAGGCATAACCCTAGTCAGGATATAGGGCTATAACGCCCCGTATCTAAGAGAGCAAGAAAGAGAGGGAAAGAGGCTCTAGACACATTATCAATCAACACTATAGGAATCGTACTTATTATTTTGCTCTTTCTCTATCTTGCTGTTCTTGTTCCTTACTATCTACCGGAAGCCTTTCACTATAGTGAGAGCGAATCGACAGATTTAGTATTAAAGAGGGATCCCTAGGACTAGCCTCCCCCTAAGAGGACGTACAAAGCAAGAAAGAAAAAGGGAGGCAACAGCCCAGTAGCACCACCAACAACTAAGGAAGGCTATTAACGAAGAACCCCCTATACCGCCTGGAAGGATCGCTATCTATAGGAGGCTAGGGCCTCTGGTCACGACCCCTATACAGAGAGCCTCTTAGAGAAATCAGCCAAGGCTACCTTTTAAGAGGAGAACCTAGCTAAGGCCTTTAAGGAGGCCTTCCAAAGACGCCACTATAACCTCTCTAAGGCCGAAAGCTCGCTGCTAATATAGGCCCGTATAGAGAAGATAGGCCTAAGGGGATTTCTATATACCTGTAAGGTGCCTAGGGTTGATAACCCCCTCTGCTGCTGCTACCTAGCTACAGAGGACATCCGACATATATTCGACGGTTACCCGGCCTACCCTTCGGCCTCCTTTAAGGAGAGGGAAAGAGGGGATATACATAGCTTTCTCTACAGACTCGAAAAAGGGGGCAGCGGCGCTATACGCCCCCTAGTTCGCTATATTGCTACTAGACTGCCAGAATACTCTGTTGCTTAGAGGCTAGGAGCGGTCTAGCCTATACCCCTTTAGGCAGTATGTTTTCATACTCCTAAAGGGGCGGTATCTACTTTGGTGAAGATTGGCCTACCCCCTATCACACCCCTCTTCTTTCCTATGTACAGTTATAGGTTTTTCACCCGTTGTACGGTTTTCCTATAGCACTAGTTCAGCCTACCTAGATATCCCCTACGGGGATCAGATAGCGTAATATATATATTGTATTCCACCTATAGAGTCCTTATTAGACTATAAGGAGCTGCTAGCTTACACTAATACTAGAGGAAAACCGGAAAACGGATGAAAAACCTCCAACAAGCTCAAACAAGGCGGGCAACCTAGCAAGAGGAAAAAAGCAGTACTAAAAGAAAAACACAACGTAAGAGGAGGCCGTCTAGGAGGCTACTAAGGGAAATCGCGCCTATTCCCCTACCCATCTCCTATAAGAACGCCCTATATCTGAATTAATATAGGGCTCGGGATAGGGGAATAAGGGAGGGGTCTTATCAGTAAAAGAGGTAAAGGTAGGTCTAGGCTTAAAGCTTAAAAGCTTATAAGCTTAGCCTTATAGCCTTCCCTCTTACCTTAGGTATAGTAGTAAGATACTAGCTATAGGGAAGGGTAGAAGGAAAAGCAGTCTAGAGGAAAGGAGGGAGGCTATCTTAAACAAAAGGAGTGGAAATAAAAGGAAAGAAAAGACTTAGAGTATATCCGTATCCTCTTCCTCTATAAAGCCCCTTACTAGCTCTAGAGAGAAGGGTATAGAACTAGTAGCTGTAGTACTGATAGCTGCTAGATCGATAGTAGTAAAGGTAGAGGTAGGGATTTTGCTAAAAGCCTCCCTTATAGTTCGCTGGGAAAGGGAGGCTATAGCAGTAGTAGCAGTAGCGATAGTAGCGGTTATTATAGGGGGGCAGCTATAGCGGCGTTTTCTAGCTACTACTATATAGCCTTCTTCCCCTTCTAGCCGGTCTTCTATTGATATTGCCGGCTTAAGTGGGCCAGGGAGGTTAAAGTTAATAGGCCTGTTTTATAGGCTGGATTTTGCCTAAGCCTTATACTTCTTTCTTTTAGGGCAATCTTCTGCCCTAGCATGGTAGTCGCTACGGCAGTTCCGGTAGTACTAAGCCCTAGTATAGGCCACCTTAGTATACTTCTTCTTTTCTTAGCCGTAGTTATAGCAGAGGGTAGGGGAGTGGCAGTATTTGGCTTTATACCCTTATCGCCAGCAGTTAAAGCACTGTAAAGCCCTAGCCTTATCGATATAGGGCTCTGCTTTTAAGGCCTTATAGGCCTAGAAGATTCTGTCTTAGTAGGCCTAATAGGCCTCTTGCTAGCTAGAGAAGGTAATAAGAGCTAAGACTCTTGTTCTTTCAATCTAAAGGAGGTACCAGACCTTAGCCCTTAAGGCCGAAGGATATGCTTCTTTTACTACTACTAGAAGGCTAGCTTCTGTTACCCGGTTAGCTATTATAAGCCCTTTAACAGTAATAGCCTAGATAGTAGTATAGATCAAGGCCTCTAGTAATAAAGAGGCTAGCTAGGCTGTGTTTTCTTCTAAGGCTTTTTTAATTTTTTCTCCTTTAGTAACTAGTATAAGGTTACTACTCGGTAGGGTCCTTACCCCCTTAATAGAGTGCCCTATAGCCTTCTATACTGCCTATACGATTTCCAGGGCTGATTTTTGGCTAAGGGAGGAAGAGGCTGATCCTAGCTGTATAAGGACCTGTTTTTCTAAGCCTAGCTTAGTAGGCTTTACCCTAGCTGCTGCTATAGCAGCCTAGGTACGGCAGGTTAGCTCTAATTCGACGGCAAGGGGTTGTTGCTGCTACTACTATTGTTATTACTGTTATTGTTGCTATTATTGTTACTTCTTCTACCTTAGGGCCTAGGCAATAAACAAGGGAAATATCAGGGCTTTTTTCTCCTTCTCTTTTAAGATCTGTATTAAGGCTAGCTTTCTAGCTAGCCTGGTATATTCAACGATTTCCTTAAAGGCTAGGTTATTAACTAAAAGACTAACTATCTAGTCTATAAGACCAGAGAAGGTAAGGGCAAGGGTTATAGGTAGTAGGGCTTTTTCTTTCCCCTTTTTTAAGGGGGTAGGGGCGGCAGTAGCGGTAGTAGCGTATTAACTGCTAGAAAGCCCTTTAAAAAGGCTATCGAACGATATATCGCTCGACCTAATAGCGGTTATAGTAGTAGCAGGGTTGGCGGCGGAAGTGATAGTAGTAGTAGTAGTAGCAGTAGTAGTAGTAAGATAGGTCGAAAAGCTATAGCCCAAGCACTTAGGGGCTTTATTAACAGCCTTTAAGGGGCTAGAGACAGTAGGGTTTGGGTTAGTAGGGTTTAGGTTCAGGTTAGAGGGGTTAGTATAGTCGGGGCTAGGGCATATAACTATAGGGCCCATACGCCTGCCCTGCTATAGCTATAGATTTCTAGTTACGGTCGACTATATCGTACAGTTAGAATCCGACTATAGCGCCGTTAAACGAGCGACTGCGCCGCAGCTAAATTTAGCGTGTGTTGAGTCCTCAATTGGACAAGTAGATTGCAAAAGAGTGCAGTCGATTTAGAGCGGTCCTGACCAAGAACGCGTTTTCGGATGTGTGATGTCGGTCTCAGATAGCGTAATAGAATCTATCTATTAAAGAGGGATCTATATCTATTTTAGCTATGGTAAGCTTAGCAAGATAGCCGTTAAATTCAGCGTTAAAAGCTGATAAGCATTTTCTATAGGTACTAAAGGTAAGGGCATGGAAATCGTTATAGACGTCCTTCTTTTTAGACTCTATAGGTCGGCTATACTGCCTAACAAGCAGCTTAAAGGCCTTAGAAGGTATATGAATCTACGATATAGTAGCCCTAGGGCTACTAGATAAGCTATTGTGTAGAAGCATTAAAAGAACAGCTTGATCAGAGTCGCTATAAGTGTTAGATATATTAGGGTTTTCTAAAAGATTAGATATCCCTAACGCTTTTAGCACTATACTTAAAGCCTGAATCCACTGTTGAAAATTGCTTTCCCTGCTAAGCTTACTATCGTCCGGTATAGTATAGGCCTTTTTAGAAAGCTCCTTTACTATACTACTAGTAATAGTATCCTTAAATCCTTCCTTAGACCCTATATCTATTGGGGGGTCTAAATTACTAGTAGCTGAATTAACAGCCGGCCCTAGATAGGGCTCTTTCCTAGGGGGACGTGGAGGAGAATCTAAATCTATAGTACCGCTAAAAGGATCAAATCTAGGACTATAGCTAGTTTTTCCAATAGTAGTAGCCGCAGCGTTACTACTATTAGTTAAAGAAGCTAAAGTAGAAGATATATTCTTTATAGCGCTAACGCTATCCTTAACAGAGGCTTTTAGGGTATTTAGACTTAAAAGTAGTGTTTTTCTATCACTAGATTGGCTAGCTATAACTCGCTTATGAGATTTTATATGCTGTTTTAGGACTTCTATAACCTCGCTATAGTCTTCGCCATCTTCCTTATCTTCTAATAGGGTTCGTATAGGTAGTAGAGGCCTAGAAGATTGCCCTGGATCAGCTGGGTTACTAGCCCTTTTAGGCGTTATACCCTTCCCTTTAGCTTGATCCGCCATTGTAAATAGGCTACTATTTACTTTATAGTGCTAGCTAAAGCACTTAATTAGCTTCTAGTTCACTAAAGCTAATTAGCTAGCTTACTAATTATAGTAGTGATTTTCTAGGCTAGTCTTAGCGCTTAGTAAGTTTATAGCGCTGCCTACTTGCTACTTAGTAGGGCTTTCTAGTAGAAATTCTAAACTAGGCTTTAAGATAGGGACTAGAGACTTCGATGTAGGGACTTAACTACCGCCTATAGATATATCTATAGAAAGGGCTCTATAGTAGGGAAATATAGGTCTTTAGCGCTAGAAATTCTAAAACGCTAGCCTTTCTACTTCCAGCTATAAGTAGAAAGGTCTTTTAGTATAGGTAAGTATACTAGCCTAAGTGTATAAGAGCCCCAAATGCTCGTCAATACTATAGGACTTAGACTTCTTAGCGATTTCTCCTTCTAGATTTTCAGGCTTTTTAGTCCTTAAATAGCCTTCAATAAGATGTAATATATAGCTTTTTAGGGCTAATATAGGACTATATTTTCAGCTATAAGAGGCTTAAATAGCCCTATATATAGGTAGAGATAGCGCTTTGAAATTGGACTCTAACAATAACTATCCTACAGGCTATCCGGGCTTATAACCTATTGGAATGGGTAATCCTATATAAGGATCTATAACCACTATAGCCTACTAGTAGTAGTTGTATAGGGTACATGGGGGCAGTAACAGCGTTGATATAGCTTAAATAGCACTTCCTAGGTATATGCTAATATAGTAAAGTAGGGCCCTTTACTGTATTCCCTCTACAAAAGTCCTTATATAATGGTATAGTTATAGGCTATAGCGCTATATTATAGGGGCTTTAAGCTTATATATCACGGCTTTCAGTGGGTCTTATAGGCCTATAAGGCTTATAGTTATAGGTAACGTATAATTTGATTTCTTGTCTAGTAGGTAAGGCTTTGCAATTTCCTTCCCTACATATACCCTCCAGGACCGTTCCTGCCTTCCATACGGCAGGAGCGCCTTAGTAGGTACATGGCGCCTTCCCGAAAAACCAAATAAGCTGGCGATTTTAAATAATCGATTTACGGCTACCTAAGCTGTAGGGTAAGCCGCATGACTTTTCCGGCAAGTTCTATTTTCGCTCCTGTAGTGCAGGGTAGGTATAGGGTAGGTAGGCAACCTAGTAGAAGAGCCCTTTAAGGCAATTTCTAGCGCTTTTACAGCCTAAGGAGGCTGTCTCTACAAAAGTGGGGCATAAATCTAAAAATAGAAAAGCCTTTTAAAGCTATTTCTAGGCTATATAGTGGAATATATAACTTAGTCGGCGGTATCCACAAAAGTGGGTCCACCCTCAGAATATAGCTATATATCTAGTAGATCGAGAACTGAAATCCGTTTTGCCTAAGCTATAACCGTTAGAGCGCTATAGCTTATTTTATACGTTTAACAGCTCTTATGGTTATAGCTTAGGCAAAATGGATTTCAGTTCTTAAACTACCATATATATGGCTATATTTTAAGGGTAGACCCACTTTTGTTGATATCGCTGACTAAGCTATGTATACTACAATATAGCCCGGAAATAGCTTTAAAAGGCTTTTCTTTTTTTCAATTCATACCCCACTTTTGTAGAGACAGCCTCCTTAGGCTATATAAGCGCTAGAAATAGCCTTAAAAGGCTCTTCTACTAGGTCACCTACCTACCCTGTACCTACCCTGTACCGTAGAAGCGAAAACAGAACTTTTAGGAAAAGTCGTACGGCTTACCCTATAGCTTAGGTGGTCGTAAGTCGATTATTTAAAATCGCTAGCTTATTTGGTTTTTCGGGAAGGCGCCATGTACCTACTAAGGCGCTCCTACTCTATAGAAGGTGTAGAACAACGTATATTGGTTAATAAGGGGAAACCCCCTTATTAGCAGTAGAGATATATAGGGTCCTATATAGGGAATAGGTCACGTAACAAGGTATATAACCTTAGGTCCTAACACCCCCTCTAGACCCGGATATCTGTTCTAAAAACACTTCCTGTTTAACACGTTATAGCGCTTTCGTTAGTCCGTCTGTAATTACCCTGTTAGAGGGCGTGTATTCTACCTAGATAACCCCTTTTCCAATCACTTCCTATAGTACTAACTGACGAATCAGGAAGTGCCTATTACAGGCTATTATACCGTCGCTATTAGCTATAGCTATAGCACTCTAGTTATCCATCTATAGAGGAATTAGGCCTAGTTTAAGCCGGAATATCTCATTAACAAGAGGCAGTAGCTAGATGGCCTACGTTACTGCTATACAGGCTGCTACGTATTCTGCCTTACAGGTAGATTACGCTATAAGGCTTTGGCATTTAGCTCTCTATAATACTAGTATGCTATTAACGAGGAATATATTTCCTATTATTGCTTTAGCCTATCTTATAGTGCCTTAGCTGCTATTAGAGGAGCCTGTTATTATAGGTCTGTTAGGATGGTAACGAAAGTAGAGGGTAAAGCTGTACATGCCCTTTAGGTATTTCATTAGTACGACAAGCGCTCTATAGCTATTGTAACTAGGGCATAAGAAGTATTGTATAAGCCTTATTACCCTATAGGCAATATCTAGTCTTATAAGGAGGGATATATATAGTAGTTGCCCTATAGTAGACCTATATGAGGCTACTTTCTCTTTTAATATAAGGTCCTTTAGTGTAATATCTATTTGACTCTTGTCTAGAACTAGTACCTAGAGGGGTCTACTTTATAATAGACCGAGTTAGTCTATTAGGTTTAGGATCTTATAGGACTATATAATACTATAATTGCCGTTAGAGTGCCTCTTTACCTTTATACTAAGGTAGTTAGTCGCCTTACCTAGGTCTTTAATCTTATATACTATCTTAATATCTACTATAGCGCTATCTATATTTTAATTAGGTCTAACTGTCAATTTGCTCCTACTTAAGTAAAAGGCATCTAGTTGGTTAGTAGGAAATAAAACAGGAATAATAATAACTAATCTATAAAGCATAATGATTATGGTTAACTAGGTCTCTCTTATCTTGTCTCTTCTTATCTTTTTATTGTCTTTTAATATGCTGTTCTATACCTACCTAGGCCCCTTAAATACACAGACCTAGTACTGTATATTAGCTCGGGCTAGGCCTAGTTAGGAAAGTAGGGGTTAAGCCCCTACTTTAGGACCTACTTATCGTTATAACTAATTAGCCAATTAAATACATTGGTTAGTATTCTAATACTAGCTATTTTTCTCTTTTAGTTATAACGTTATATAATAAAGGGAATTTCTAAAGAGTAGAACACGTTTAAAAACGCAAAGACAAAGCGTATATATACGTTTTTTAACAACTAAAAGAAAGCGCGCCCTCTATCCTTCTCCTTTTACCTCCTTTCTATAGCCTAGCTATAGATACCCTACCCTACTATTAAGCAGGAAGATATAGGGTAGTAGAAGGGGTTACAACTAAAAGAAAAGGGATAAGGGGAAAACAAGTATTATATAACAGCGCCGATTATCGCTAGTATATATATGCCGATAAAGCGCTAACGAAAGTACAGGCATGCTCTTAATCAGTAGTAGCAAGGGCGGCAGTAGGGACGATTGGGCTAGCAGCGATAGCAGGGCTAGCAATAGCAATAGGGATAGAGACGGTGGTAAGAATGGTAGGGCTGGCAGCGATAGTAGGGCCGGTAGTAGTAATAAGGACAGAGATAGCAGTAGGGACAGAGACGGCGGTAGGGATAGTAGGGCTAGCAGCGATAGTAGGGCTGGTAGCAGTAACAGGGATAAAGACAATAGTAGGGATAGAGATAGTAGTAGGGATAGAGACGGTAAAGGCGGCAAAGGTAGTAGCAAGGGCAGTAAAGGTAGCGGCAGTAGGTGGGGCATAGTTAGTATAGCTGGTAGGGAAAGAGGCGATTGTATAGTAGTAGTAGTTAGGGGTAGCGTTCTACCCTTTACTACTTTCTCTTCTTTTTTGTTAATTCCCTTACTACTGCTATAGTCAGGGAAAGAGAAGAGGAAGTAGGCGAAAGAACTACTACTACTACTAGGGCTGCTAAGGCTACTAGGGCTATTAGTAGTATAGAGGCTATGTTTCCTAATAAAGACTAGGGTACTATCCTAGTAGGGTATGAAAAATTTACTATTATTTAAGTTATATTATAAGTATAGTTATACTAATAACTTACGTATTACAGTATGCCTATACTTATAAGGAGTAGTCTTATACCCCTAAATTAGGAGACCCCTACCCTGGAATTCAGGGTCTCTAGGCCTTTCTACCTCTATATTCTAGCTTTCTCTACTCTTTACTAGTAGTAAGAGAGAGCTGGCAGATAACTACTATATAATAGCTAAGAGTAAGCTAAATAAATGTTATACTATGGAGAGGAAAAAGCTATATTATAGCTACCTAGGAAAGAAGAAGAAGGTACTAAATTATAGCTATCTAGAAAAGAAGAAGAGGGTGAAAAAGCAGCGATAAAAGCAGCTAGTTAGGCGTTTTAGCCCTTTCTTAGCAGGCTAATCTAAACGCTGTTCTATTAGATTAGTCTGACTAGCCTATCTTTCGCTAAATCCGCCGCTTTTTCAAAGTCCTATTTAGCCTAGCCGTATAGAGTATTTGCTAGCCTATATAACAGCTACTACTACCCCTTTTCTTCTTATTACTATTCAAGTTCTACGATTACTACTACTAAATAGGCGGTAATTACCTGCTAGTCTTAATAGCCTAGTAGTAGGTATTAGGGCGGTAAAAGGAAGGTAACTAGGTTAAGCAGGTATACTTTATTAACTAGTATCTAAAGGGGTAGTTGCTGAACTATCTCTTCTTCCTATAGCCTTATTCTATCTATCTCTTTCTAAGTACGCCGTGCTTTATTCCTTAAGTCTTATATATATACTATACTTTTGTTATACCTGAACGATAGTACGGTTGTTCGATCTATAGTCTATAGTTGTAGTTGTACAATGCTTGTTTTTAGGTTATTATAAGTACTAGTTGATATTAATATCAATTTCGATATACTAGAAGGTCTCTCTGGAAAAGCCCAGTTAAGGGATCCTAATCTTATAAATAGCATATCTAGCTCTTTCTATTTACAGTATACTTCTAACGTACTGTCAATCTTACTATTCTATTCCTACTGCTTGAAATAGAATAATAGAAAACTAATTAGTATGGATTCGCTTTGACTAGAGTAAAAGGCTTCTAGTCGGTTAGTAGGAAACAGAATAGGAATAACAATAACTAAGCTACAAAGTGTAACGATTACGGTTAAATAGGTCTCTCTTGTCTTATCTCTTCTTATCTTTTTTTTGTCTTTTGATATGCTGTTCTGCACCTACCTAGGCCCCTTAAATACACGGCCCTAGTGCTGCGTATTAGCCGGGGCTAGGCCTAGTTAGGAAAGTGGGGGTTAAGCCCCTGCTTTAGGACCTACTTATCGTTGTTACCAATTAGCCAATTAAATACGCTGGTTAGCGTTCTAACACTGACTATTATAACGTCGTTAATGTATATCGAGATTAGTAGGGTTTTTCTATAGAATATATTCTCGTTAGTAGTTAGCTAAAAGAAGCCTAGGTTGATTAATAAGGCTTTAAGGGTTGCTTACTAGTATAAGGGCGCTATATATAATCTATATATAGACTTTAACCGACAAAAAACATACGAAAACGGGTTTCTAATCAAGACTACACTAAATTAAATGTAAATTTATTCATCTGAACCGTCTAATTAAGGATATAATACCTACTAACTTTCGCTATAGCACTGTTAGTTGTATAACAGCCTTAGGCATGTAAAAGTGCCAAAAATGGTAAGCCTAGCCACCCTCTTACAACTGTAATTCCCCTATATATAGGCTACTAATATAGCTCTATGCCCTAGCAACCCTGCCCTACCTATAGCTAATATTAACAATAATAACCCCTTAAGCTAGCCTTTAAGTATAGACTACTAACCTCTAAGTATAGACTACTAACCCCTAAGCATAGGCTACCTCAGTAATAATATAGAAATAGAAGACTGCTAAATTACTGCTACTACTACTGCTAAGGAGACTACTATAAGCGCTATAGCTATAGCGCCTATAGTATCTAGCTCTAGCGCCCTTTCTACCGTTAACCCTACTATAACCGCCCCTATAATTAACGCCCTTCCCTCTACTAACGTCTTTGCCCCCTTCCTAAAGGGCCTAAATAGTAGCTAACATAACTCTGCCCTTCTTAGCTAGAAAAATACGAAAAAACAAGAGAAAAAATCAGAGAAAATACAGAGAAAGAGGGGAATATCAACAACCCTACAAGGGCTAGCTATATTACCCTAGCAACTAAGAAAACCGCCTAAGCTACCCTTAGCCCCCTAAAGCTTACCCTTATACTTTTAAGCCTTCTAGACTGGATAATCGGCCTGGCTAAAGATAGTACTAACTTCTATAGTATAGTAGAAGCAACTACTAAGGCTAGGCAAATTACCCTTATAGCCCTACTCTTAGACCTGCCTAAAGGAGCCCTATCTATAATAGTAGCAGGAATAGCAGCTATAGTAGCCTAAAACCAACCTACTGCTATAGCAACGCCTCAGCTATAGCATTAGCAATACCCTTAACAGCCTAGCTACTAATAGTAGTAACAGTAATAACCTAGCTACTCTTAGCCTAAAGCCCCTACCTAGGCTAATATAGCTAGTAAGCTAATAGCTAGTAAGGTAACTAGACCTAGTTTAGAATACTAGGTACTTATTTGACTAGGTTTAGCCTAATAATAAGTACTTGCTAAGTCCGCCCTTCAGGTAGTATAGGCTATTTAATAGGTATCAAGCCTAGTAGTTTGAAGGGTTAGGACCCTCTCTAGCAATAACCTTCTCCTTATTACAGAAATATAGAGATAAAGAAGAGCCTGGAAAACAATACTACTAAGATTATAAGGGCCTTGAGTAAAAAGGCCTCCCTATATACTATAACCTAGGTAATAGCAGTTAAAGGCCTTATAGTCTATAACTAGGTTATAGAGAAGGGCCTACTAGAAGAGGCTAGAAGATAGTACCCTATAGTAGTTAGGACAAAGGTCTAGTACCTCTAAGGGCTAGAACGAACTAGGATTAAGGCTCTAGTAGCCTTCTCCTCTCTAGAGGCAGCCTAGAAGGCCTATAAGAAGGGGATCTTCTAGAGCTACTAAGCCCTAGAAGCAGAGCCCTAAATCGATAAGGCTAAGCCTATCTAGTACGTACAGTACTAGAAATAGGGCTATAGGGCTAAGGTATGCCGGATTAAGGAGGAGATCTACTATAACTACAGCACTAACAGCTATACTATGCTAGAAGCCCCTACCTACTCTAGGGCACCTTATTACTATAACTGCTATTAAGCCTACTACACCTGCTTAAAGGTCTGCCCCTACCTAAAAGAGGCGTAGGTATAGGCTAAGGGATACCTATGTTCTAGGCCTAAGGCCTTTAACATTAACTAACTATCTCTATACTAGTTGTAATAATAGTAGTAGTAATAGCAATAATAGTAATAGTAGTAGCAATACTCTTAGCAGGCCCCCCTATAGGAGGAGGGGGAAGAAAACTATACTATAGTCTTAGGGAAGAGGCGGAAAGGCAGGCTAGTAGCATTAAAGGGGCTAACCCCTAATCAAAGCATAATTACTACCTACTTTAGCCAGCTAAGTAGCTAACCCCCCCCTTACCTACCTCTTTCTATAATAACTACTAGCCCTAACAAGGCTATAGGACCTACTAGAACCCTAGAACCTACTAGAGCCCCTAGAGCCCCTAGAGCCCTAGAAACTAGACCTAGACTAGACCTAGATACCAGACTAGCTAACGCCTCTACTATATAACAACCATTATCTACTATATAGCTAGAAGAGATAGAGATATAAGGGTATACCTCTAGAACGTATAAGGCTTAAAAGAAGTATAGAAAGTATTACTCTCTATAGTAAAAGAAGAAGTACTTGCTATATAAGAGCCTTGGATTAACAGGCAAGCCTAATACTCTACCTTCTACCTAAGATCCGCCCCCTACTACCTTGTTTTTACCCTAAATAGAAGAGCTACCCTCTATATCTATAAATTACTCCCTCTAGCAGTATAGACTTATAGCTCTAGATTAGACTAGGCTAGGGCTACTATATGGACTAAGAACAGCCCTTTTACAGTCTAGTCCCTATATAACGACCCTTAACCCTAGGCTAGCTTACCCCCTCTCCTAGAGGAAACAAAAGGGAGGATCGATACCCTTCTAGACCTATACCTTCTAGTAGGGGACCTTAACCTTTACTACTCCCTATAGGACCAGTATAACCGCTTTAGCCCTAGGTTAGAGGACCTAATACTACTAGCAGCAGAGTAGGGGCTTATCCTCTAAACCCCCTATAGTACTATAACCAGGGTACTATAAGGGGGCTAAACTAGTAGGGCCTTAACTATCAACTACTTCTAGCTTAGCAGCAGCCTTACCTACTCCTATACTAGCTTAGGTATATACTTATACTTAGACTACTACCCCTAGGTTCTAAATATCAACCTAGAAACTACTAACACTTTACTACTACCCCCCTAGTTCTAGTAGAAGAAGATAGATAAAGAGAGGGTAGTATAAGAGGCTAGCTATCTAATATATAATATAGAGGGCTATAGATACCTCTTATACCTCTCTAACCTAGCTAGGCTCTAGAAAGCCTATAGGCAACTATTAGAGGAACTTTAGCGTATTACTATAGCTATAACCCCTAAAGGAGCCCTAGTAACTACTAGAAAGAAGAGAGCCCCCTAGTAGAATAACGAAGTCTACTGGGTAGTCTAAGAGAGGAAAAGGGCAGAGGGGCAGCTCTAACGGTTACCTAGTAACTAGGCCCTCCTTAACGCCCATAGATCAGCCTAGAAGAAGTAAACAAAGGCTATAAGAGAAAGTAAGAAAAGGACCTAGAGGACCTTCCTATAAGAAGCTAGAGAAAAGCCTAAAAAGCTCTAGTAACTAGAAAGATAGGCTAGGCTATAAAGTACCGCTGTACTACCCCCTCCTAAGCTACTAACCTTTAGATATGCTAGTACCTTTTAGGAGAAGGTAAAGGCCCTTTTAGTATACTTCTTCCCCCCCTCTCCTTAAGAGCCTTAAAAGGGAGGCCTAAAGGAGCCCCTAATAGGCCCTAGGTTACCGGTTAGCTAGATGGCTAAGCTAGACAATATAAAGAAGGCTATTAAAACAATAAAGCCCTAGAAAGTACTAGGACTAGACGAACTCCCTATAGGCTTTCTAAAGGCCTATAGTAACCCCCTATATAAAGTCCTTGCTATACTAGCCTTGAAATCCTTCCTCTATAGCTTCTACCTATAGAAGTATAAGAAAGTAACTACTATCGTCCTCCCTAAGCCTGGAAAACAGCTAGACACCTATAATACCCCTAGAGGCTACTGCCCTATAGCCCTGCTTAACTGTATTAGCAAGGTCCTGGAAAAGGTTATAGGGACGAAGATAAGGGATATAGCTAAGGCTTTTAAGCTAATTCCAGCAATATAATAAGGCTACTGCTGCTATAAGTCTATGGAATTAGCTATATACCTTCTTATAGCTTAGGTCTAGGAGGCCTAGAAGTATAAGGCTGGAGCCTCCCTCCTATAGCTAGACCTTTTAGGATATTTCAAAAGTATCCCCTATATTAGACTTCTAGCTAATAGACTAGCTAGAGCTATCTATCTAGCTACCTTTCTAGCTTAGGGAATTCCTTTCTTCTAGGACTACTAGCCTCCTATTTAACAGTTAAAGAAGCTAGTAAATTCCAGTACCTACAAGCGTACCCTAAGGATTACTACTTTTCCTAATCCTATTAGTCCTCCTCTGCCCCCTATATAAAAAGCTAGGGAGAAAACACCCTACTATCTCTATAATAGGCTATATAGATAATACCAACCTACTAGCCTTTAGTAGAGATACTATAGTAATAGTTAGGCAGCTAGAAGAAGCCTAGAAAGAGTGCCTAGACTAGGTAGCAACTGCTAGGGTTAACTTCTTAGCAGCAAAGAGCGAGCTTATACACTTCCCTCCTAGAAGAAAGCCCTAGAACAACCCTATCTATCTAGGACTAATAGAAGACTCCTCCCCCCCCCTATAACCAGCTAAAGAGGCCTAATTTCTAGGGGTTGAGCTAGACCCTAAGCCTACCTAGAAGGCCTATATAGATACCCTACGGTAGAAGCTTAGAACATAGTCTCTAGCTATTACTAGGCTCGCTAGAAAGACCTAGGGACCTGGAATTAAAAAGACTAGGCTCCTATACATAGCGGTAATTAGGCCAGTCCTAGCCTATTATTGGAATGGGTAATCCTATTTAAGGATCTGTAACCACTATAGCCTACTAGTAGTAGTTGTTGGACAACGTGGCGCTCGTGTCGCTCCGGTAGAACCTCGGTATCCCTGACAGGAGCAGGGCACAGGGTTACCTTGTTAGGCTCGGGAGCAGGGCACAGGGAGGCCCTGATCAATTAAGGTGGATATAGCCACGATTCCCTATATTAAGCAGATTGAGCCTACTTTAGGGCCTATAAATGTTATAGGGGGGACAGAGAAAATCTCTGCCCTAGGCGGCTAGAGCGTAGGTCAATAGATAGAACATAGATCAGTATATAGAATCAATTACTAAGCCCTGCCGATTCTAACAATTAACAGTTAGAAGTTATAAGCCTAGTATAAACAAGCCTAGTATTAGCATATATATTATTATTACAATATCCAAGAACGTACCTTAGTAGCTGCTATTATGTCGAGTAACAAGAACAATAAGAAGGCCGCTAAGGAGGGCTCTATCCTTCTCTCTAAGCTGGAGCAGTAGATCGACTTTGAGCAGCAGCTTCGGTACGTTACAAGTAAGGTAATAGAGTTTATAGACCTGAACGATACCAAGGAATTAGGTAGACGTCCGGTCCCTCTAACCCTTAACAATATACCTATTCTTAGGTTATTAACCGCCTATATCGAAGCTACCTGTTAGACCTATGCCTGCTAATATTACAGCCTTACTTAGAGAGCGCAGCTTATAGAAGAGCAGATCGAGTAGGCGAACGCTAACGGGCCTCCTCCTCTTCCTAATAAGCGTATTATATATACCGATTTGACTACTAACAGGAGGGCTACCTTCTAGAGCATGTTAACTATATATAATACTGCTATAGTAAATTAGAAATATAACTAGGATAATGTTATAGAGGTTAAAAAGTGGATTAGGGAGTATGTCGAGACTTATACGCTTAATCTATACTGCCTACCTAAGTAGAGCCTTTGCTAATAGTATTAGAACCTTACTAAGTTAATGTATTTAAAGGATTATAAGTAAATAAGGACGATATGCAAGGACTATAAGGAGTACCTCAATATAAGTAAGGTAAAAGCGGTTAGTAACTGGAGGACCTAGATAGAGAAGTGGCAGAAGCTACTATACCTAGCAGAGTATTACAAAGTTAAAGGGATAGCTAACCCTAAACTATAGTTTAACAACTTACTAATCTTCTTAGAAGTAACCTAAAGGTTTTAAGGCTGGATATTAGCCTTGTATAGGGACTTTGAGAAGTAGGCCGAACGGGAGAACCTTGATTATTGTAAAGTAGCAAGGGATTTCCTATAAGACCTTGAGTTTAATAAACCTTCTAAGCTAAAACCTAAGAACCCGGTAGGAAGAGGAGGCACGTATATTACCCTAAACGGCAAGTAGCCTCTTCCTAATAAGGCCTATAAGAAGGGCAAAAGAGGAGGGGACTTATAAGAAGAGGCCTCTAAGCGAGGGAGAGCTAATACCTATAGCAACCGAAATCTCTAGAGAGCCTTAGAAGCACCCTAAGCCTTAGGACCTAATCATCCTATAGGAAGACCTGGTTCTTATCGCAAGAAGTGCATCTATAGAACAATCTAGTATAACTAGAAGGCGTACTAGTATCTATTTCCATCTCTTATATATAAAGGCTAGGAACTAAGGTTAGATATAGAGAAGTATATAAAGTAGGCTATTAAGGAGGATTTGCAACTTTGATCAAAGATATCGGCTTATTAAAAAGAGCTAAAAGATAAGTAAAAGGCCTAAAGGTGCATAGGGTATAGGGAGAAAGTAAAGGCTTCGAAACTAATAGTAGAAGTTGTCCCTATATCTAAGAAAAAGAATAAGAATTAGGTCTCTATCGAGTTTATAGTGCCGAAGAGCGTACTGCAAGTAAGCAGCGTTAGCGAATACCCTTTTAAGCACTTAGCCTGCCTAGATTCCGGTATTTCTATCTATATTTTCAACAATTAGAAGAGATTTGAAAGCCTTAAGGAAGTAGGGAAAGAGGACTACCTTATAGTAGCTAATAGCAAGTTGCCAATTAAAGGATATAGGACAGTTTTCCTATATCTACGCCTAGGTTAGCACAAACAGGTGCTCTTTCGGCTTAATTATATAGTATACTACCCTAAGGTAGCTACTAACCTAGTTTCTATAAGGTACCTTTATAAGAAGGGAATATAGTAGGATTACTAGAAGCAGGGTACCCTTTCCTACCTTAGAAGGATGTCGGACTATAATAAGATCTACGAAATCTAGGAAGTCTATAGCTAGTTCCTGCTAGAGTACGTTATAACTAATATCTTAGTATTAGCTTTTGTAATACAAAAGGAGCAGGGCAGGTCTTAGAAGAAGAAGACTAAGCCTGGTATAATCTAAGTCTAGTATAGGCAGTTAGGCCATCCAAACCCTAAAGCGCTTTGTTACCTTATTTAGAGTAGTAAGAGAGTTAAGGTTACTAGAAATCACAAAGTGATTAGAACGGTAGACTGCCTATAGTATAGGATTGGAAAAGGCTCTAATCGCTAGGTCTTAAGAGTAGCCTGACTAGATCTAGAGTACCCTAGCGATATCCTAGCCCTTGATTTCCATAATATTAAAAGGTCTAAGGAAGGCTTTATGTCTATTATATTATTGTTAGATTATAAGTCTAGCTTGATATAGGACTATTACCTTTGTAATTAGTCGGTTAAGAGTATTATTACAGCCCTAGACGACTGCCTTTCCAATCTTGATTGAAGATATGGAATTCAAGTTCTAGATATCAAAGCTAACAACAAGATCGTAGGGATAAAGGGAGCAATTTAAGCCTAGCTATAAGGGAAGTACGTTAGAACAAATCTCTCTGCCCCTTAGACTTAAGATTAGAATAAAGGTGTAGAAAGAGCTGCTAGCGTTCTGAAAAGACATATAAAGGTAATAGTAGCAGGGACTAACTTACCTTTAGATAAGGTAGCTAAGGTATTTAGAATAGCAGTATATCTCTTAAATCGTACCCTAAGGTATCGACTAAAGTGGAAAACACTATATAAGGTGTTCTATTCGATCGTAGAATTAGTAGGCGCTAAAGAGATAACGCCTGTTAAGCTATAGTAAGGGCATCTCCGGGTTTTCCTATATTAAGCCTTTGTATTAGAAGTAGATATATAGCTTAAGAAGAATAAGCTAAAGAGGTTTACTCTAAAAGCGTTCCTTAGATACCTAATCAAATATAACTCGATGAATATCTATTAAATTTAGAACCCTTATACTAACAAGATTATAGTAACCCAGGACGTGATTTTCAATAAGAAAGTAGTATTTAACAAGTCCAAGGAGCACCTTATGGTTAGGCTAAGAGATCTAAGCTTAGAAGGGCTAAAGGAGTAGCTTGCTGAAATCGAGAAAAAGGCAGAATCCAAGAATCTAAATACTATAATAGCGGATATCCTAGCCTAGGATATACCCTATAAAGTAGGGGTAATAGACCTAGGTAATAGATTAGAAGAGAAAGAGGAAGAGGATATCGATATGCCTAACCTTATAAACAACGTAGAACTAGACAATTCGGTAGAAGTAATATAAGAACCTTAGTATATAGAGGCTTACCTACTCCTATATCTAACTCCAGAAGCTACGCCCTTACTAGCAGTATAGGGTACGCTAGGAGCATGCCTTGTAGTATGTTTTAGGGATTGAATTCTTAGTTAGCAGTTCCTTAACACTGCTATAAAGGGAGATTTCCTTACCTGAAGGGCCTCCTTTACTACTAGAAGGCTTATAAATAGAGACCCTAAGGCAAAAGGGAGCATGCTAATATCCAAGATCCTAAGTATTAAGGACTTTAAGCCTAGTACTGTTTACTCTTCTTAGCTGCCTTTAACGCCTAAGCTATACCGGAACCTTGAAAGCTACCTATAAGAGGAGTACTTTAAGGAAGCCGAAAGACAGTACCTTCTTATATATCTAGAAACGTAGGAGGAAGTACTAGTTACTAAGGCGTAGGGCAAGTAGGTCTTAGACAATATATAGGTATATATATATAAGATCAATAAGCATAATTACCTAGAGAAGTTTAAGGCTAGGTTAGTAGTCTAAGGCGATTAACAACTAGGGACTCTAAGGAAGGATATATATATAGCAATGTTAGCTAGAAAGTCCTTCCGGATCTTAATAGCGGTAGTAGCGAGGTTCGATATAGAGCTGATCTAGTTTAACGTTTTAAACGCCTTTTATAATGCTCGCCTTGACTGGGATATGTATATAAGACTCCCGGCAGGTCGAAGGAAGTAGGGTATAATCTATAAGCTAAAGAAAGTACTATATAGACTTTGGGAATCGCCTTGTTTATAGTATAAAGAGTTTAGCAATACTCTCTAGGATCTTAGGCTTAATGTAATACCCTATAAACTATATATCTTTTAAAAGGGGGGAGTCTTTATTCTCTTTTATATAGACAACGTAACAATGGTATACTATAAGAGGTACAAAGCCCTTACTAAAAGCCTAATAAGCTCGCTCTAGTTAAAGTATAAGATAACCGGCAGTAGTAAGCTAAACTGGTTTCTTAGGCTGCAAGTAATTCGGGATCAGGAGTACTGTAAGACTATCTCTTATAAGTAGCATACTATAAGAAAATCTTTAGATTAGTAGACAACCTAGTAATCGGAAGTAAGGCAATAAAGCTAATAGTATAGAGATATACCTCTTTTATAGCTCTAGAAGAATTAAAGAGCAACCTAGGGCAGGCAACAAACGCTAAGATAAAGTCGTACTAGAGAAAAGTCAGCTTGATAATATATACAGCAGTATTTACAAGGGTCGATATAGCCTTTACTATATTAAGATTATCGAGATTTCTTACAAACCTAGGTCTAGAGCACTATAAGGCAGCTAATCGTTGCCTTAACTACCTGTACTATTCTAGGAATCAGTGCCTTTAGCTAGAAGGTAGAGATATATACAAGGTTTGGTATAATGCTTCCTTTACCGACAATACTACTAACCGAAAAAGCTCTTAGGGATATATAATTAAGCTTTTCGGTAGGTTAGTTGCTTAGAAGGCAAGTAAGCAGACCTACGTAACAACCTTTATAATAGAAGCGGAATTAGTATCTATAACAGAAGTAGTGTAAAAAGCGCTATATCTCCGCCGCCTAATCTATAATCTTAGAATCGGTCTTAAAAGAGAGCATAGTATATAAGTGTTCTATAATAATGCTTAAACCGTAAGACTGGTAACCAGGGATAAAACGCTGAAAACAAAGCTACAGCACATTAATATTAAGAATCACTAGCTCTAATAGGAAGTTGTTATAGGAAGGGTACTTATAGACTATATACTAATAGATTAATAGTTAGTAGATAGCCTAATGAAAGTCCTCTTAAACAATAGCTTTACTACTTTCTATAAATAGGTTAGCATAATAGAAAGGAAAGAAAAGATCAAGAAGCAATAGAGAGAGGCAAGGATATAGAGACTCAGTAGCTAGTACGGAAGAGAGCACCCTAAGAAACAGGTCTATTAAACTAAACGTCGCTACTATAATCCGTAAAGGGTAAATTGATCGGGGCCTAGCCGGAAGTCCTAGGGTATACCGGAGTAGCAGTAAAATCCTCCTCTATAGCTACGTTAGTAGCCTATAGTACGCTCTTCCCCTTAGTATCGTCGTTGTTATCATTGTCGTCAGACACTATAGCTGCCTTTTTCACCCTCTTCTTCATCTCCCCCTTCTTCTAGATAGTTATAGCCCGTTTCTGCGTCTATAGCTCTTAGATCAAGCTAGCGTACTCTCTAATAAAAGTATATAACGTTTAGACAAGGATAGTTGGGATAGAAAAGCATAGTAGGATAGGATTATAGGGTAACTTGCTACTAGGGCTATAATACTAGAAGAGTATTCAACAACGTAGGCCTAATAGGCCTACACCGCTGCTAAGATCTTGTTATCGCTTGCTAGGAACGTAGGTTAGTACGAACAGCATTAAGGGGGTATATAGGCTAGACTTACAAGACATATATAGGTACTAATAACAGGAACAATTTAAGCACTATAACCGCAAAGAAACGCAGGGACCAAGCTGCGCTATATATAGCGCTAAAGGGGAAAAATCGCCAGAATCTGCCTATAAGACCAAGCATATAAGATAGCGCTTATAGTACACCTTATATAGCTTACCGTCCTAGACAGTAGAAACCGCTAGTAACATAGACAGTAACGCCCCTATAGGCGTAGACTATAAGGCTAGGCTTAACGCTGGCTTGCTTATAACTAGCTTCTTACAGACTGGTATTACCGGCCCCCTAGCACTAGCCACTGGCGAGCGTACCCTAAGGACTATTAAGACTAGGGCAGTAATAGCCGCCGGCGCAGGCAATAGACCTAAATCCCTAAAACGTAGCTTCTTCGACAACGGCAGCACTGTAATATCGTCGTCCTTATCGCCCTTGTTATTATCCTAGACAAACCAAACTAGATATAGATTATTAGCTATTAAGAGAACTACCTAAGAAAGACAAGGCAAAAGGATAAACTACGTTTCTAGCCTAATAAGGGCAAATCTCCTACTACCAGGGTAGTAGGCTGCTCTAGAACTAACTCCTTCTTCTAAGTAGATATCTATAATAAAAGGAAGTTAGAAAAACTTATAAAACTAAAAGAAGCGATTATAAGAAGCCTTATAGTAAGAAGGGCAAGTATATAAAAACAGTAGCTTAAGAGAAAGCATAGAGAAGAAGGAAATTTTTAGAGCTCTAGAGGAGGCAAGCAGATTTTACACCTAACTAGCTACTATATAAAAAGAGCAACAATATAGGCAGTTAAAAATTACGCCTTTACCCTCTAACTTCTACTTCCTCCTTCCTAAAAAAAGATAGTATACCCTAACACTAAAAAAAGAGAGGCAGCAGACCCTTACCAATCAACAAGCCTTAATATTCATAGATATAAGTGCAAGGGCAAGAAGAATGCCAGGCAGTATACCTAAGCAAGTCTTAAGATACATAGACGTAAAACACAAAACAAGGAAAGAAGCTAGGTAGTATACCTATAATAGAAACAAGAAGGAAAGGGTAGTATACCCTAACCAAGAAGAGAAGCTAGGGTAGTATACCCTAAGGAAAAGGCAGTATACCTTAACCTAAATAGGAAAGGACAGTATACCTAGACCTTAAGATCTAGTAACACTTACTATGTTAGTTCAACTACCTTATTACCTAGATTAGCCCTTATAGAGATAGTAAGAAGCAGAGAAGAGGTTGCTACTAGAGTAATAAGCTAGTATTTATAATGCTAGAGGTGGTTCATAAGGTACCTATAAGATCGGCAGAGGTAAAGGGAGTATAGTAAAAGAGATAAGTACTTCTCTAGCTAAATAGTAGCCTAGTAGCCTCTAATAGAGTAAGGCATTATACTGGTTAACCACCTAGATAGCAGACTATAGTAATAACTATTAGGTATCCCTAGAAGTAAGATCATAACAGTTAAAAAGAGCCTAATAGTTTCCCTTATAAGAAAGCACTACTAAGACTAGCAAAGAAAGTAGGTTAGAGAGAGAGCAGTTAACTTTCCTAGACCCTATCTAGGTTAGTAACCAGCAATATCTATTAGAAGCCCGATCTTAACAATCCGGAGCACCCTAACAAGTCCTTATAAAAGAACAGGACTATAGGGTGGCAGAGCAGCTAAGTATCATCTATTAGTATAATCCCTTTTCTGATCAAGCAGTAGAATAACTACCTTTCTACTAGCCTAGGAAGTACTATATAACTAGGGAATAGAGACCTTAGGGGTAGTAATAATAATCACTAAGAAAAAGACTATACTGCCGTCTACGAAGCCCGACTATAACCTCTACGATCCTAGAATATAGGTACTATAAGCGTATGTTACTGCTAAATACATCGTCGATAAGGAAGAGCCTTATAGCAAGGCCTAGGATCGCTATTGCAAACCTAGACCTAGGGGTATGTTAGACAACGTAGCGCTCGTATCGCTCTAGTAGAACCTCGGTATCCCTAACAGGAATAGGGCACAGGGTTACCTTATTAGGCTTAGGAGTAGGGCATAGGGAGGCCCTGATCAATTAAGGTAGATATAGCCATGATTCCCTATATCAAGTAGATTGAGCCTACTTTAGGGCCTGTAAACGTTACAGGGGGGACAGAGAAAATCTCTGCCCCGGGCGGCTAGAGCGCAGGTCAACAGACAGAACACAGATCAGCACACGGAATCAATCACTAAGCCCCGCCGATTCCAATAGTAGTCGTATAGGGTACGTAGGGGCAGCAACAGCGTTGATATGGCCTAAATAGCACTTCCTAGGTATGTGCTAATATAGTAAAGTAGGGCCCTTTACTGTATTCCCTCTATAAAAGTCCTTATATAACGGTATAGTTATAGGCTATAGCGCTATATTATAGGGGCTTTAAGCTTATATATCACGGCTTTCAGTGGGTCTTATAGGCCTATAAGGCTTATAGTTGTAGGTAACGTATAATTTGATTTCTAGTCTAGTAGGTAAGGCTTCGCAATTTCCTTCCCTATATATACCCTCCGGGACCGTTCCTGCCTTCCACACGGCAGGAGCGCCTTAGTAGGTGCATAGCGCCTTCCCGAAAAACCAAATAAGCTGGCGATTTTAAATAATCGACTTACGGCCACCTAAGCTGCAGGGTAAGCCGCACGACTTTTCCTATAAGTTCTGTTTTCGCTCCTACGGTGCAGGGTAGGTACAGGGTAGGTAGGTAACCTAGTAGAAGAGCCTTTTAAGGCTATTTCTAGCGCTTATACAGCCTAAGGAGGCTGTCTCTACAAAAGTGGGGCATAAATCTAAAAATAGAAAAGCCTTTTAAAGCTATTTCTAGGCTATATAGTGGAATATATAGCTTAGTCAGCAGTATCCACAAAAGTGGGTCCACCCTCAGAATATAGCTATATATCTAGTAGTTCGAGAACTGAAATCCGTTTTGCCTAAGCTATAACCGTTAGAGCGCTATAGCTTATTTTGTACGTTTAACACCTATATAGCCTTAGCCTAGCATACTCCTACGCCTATAGCACCAAACAGGCCCTAAGGTATAACTAGGGGCCTACTAGTAGCCGAGAACGAAGCCCTAAGGAGGGTTATAGGGGCCTATAAGCAAACGCCGATCTAAAGCTTTTACTATAAGGCCAACGTCCCCCTTCTTAACCTCTATCTTAACGCCCTCTCTTTCTCTAGCTAGGCTAGGATAAATAGAGCTATAGGGAAAGAGGTGGCTAAGCAGAAGGAAGTACTATACTACACCCTTAGAAATAGGACCCCTAGGACTAGCCTCCTCCTAGAAAGGCGTATAAGGCAGGAGAGAAAAAAGGAAGTAACAACCTAGTAGTATCACTAACAACTATAGAAGGCTATTAATAAGGAGCCCCTCTATACTACCTAGAAAGACCGCTACCTATAAAAAGCTATAGCCTCTAGCTATAACCCCTATACAGAGAGCCTCTTAGAAAAATCAGCTAAAACCGCCTTCTAAAGGGAGAACCTAGCTAAGACCTTTAAGAAGGCCTTCCAAAGACGCTACTACAGCCTCTCTAAGGCTAAGAGCTCCCGACTAATACAGGCCTATATAGGGAAGATAGGCCTAAGGGGATTCCTATATACCTATAAGGTGCCTAGGGTTAACAGCCCCCTCTACCACTGCCACCTAGCTACAGAGAACATCTAACATATATTTGACGGTTACCCGGCCTACCCTATAGCAACCTTTAGGGAAAGGGAGGGAGAAGATATATATAGCTTTCTCTATAGGCTTGAAAAAGGGGGTAGCAGCGCTATACGCCCCCTAATCCGCCATATCGCTACTAGACTGCTAGAATACTTAGTTGCCTAAAGGCTAGGGGTAGTCTAGCCTACACCCCTTTAGGCAGTATGTTGTTATACTCCTAAAAGGGCGGTATCTATTTTGGTAAAGTTTGGCCTACCCCCTACTATACCTCCTATTTCCTATGTATGGTTATAGGTTTTTCACCCGTTATACGGTTTTCCTATAGCACTAGTCTAGCCTACCTAGATATCCCCTATGGGGATTGGATAGCATAATAGAATCTATCTATCTATATAGACTATTGTAAGCTTAATAAGGTTATAAAGAAGCATGCCTACCCGCTCCCCTATACTATAGATAAGATCTAGAGGGTAGTAGGCTATAAGAAATACGCCTTTATTAACCTAAAGGACGGTTTCTAGCACATCTATATAGCACTAGAGGATTATAAGAAGACCGCTTTTGTTATTTTATATAGCCTATACAAATAGCTTGTTATACCTTTTAGGCTAACCAACATACCAGCAACGTTCTAGAAAATCATAGAGGAGTACCTATAGCTACTCTATACCTTGTATTCTAGCCTACTTAACGATATCTATATATAGGCCTCTAATAACAGCAAGCTGTTCTAACGCCTATTAACGCTTTTTGTCTCACTTACTAACTTTAGGTTTATTATGAACACAGCTAAAACAAAGCTCTTGATTAGAAGAGGGATATTCCTAGGTTTTCTAATCTCCAAGGTAGGCGTTTAAGCTAACCTGTCTAAAATGTTAGCTATATTACAGCGCCCTAAGCTAACTATAATGAAAGAAATCCAGTCCTTTATTAATACTACTAGTTCCTTTATTAATACTACTAGTTACTTTTAGGCATTAATCCCCAAATATACTAAGCTCTCCGGCCCTCTTAAAGACCTTTTTAGCAGCCCTAAAGGATAGAAAGTTATACTAACTAAGGAAGTATAGGAAGCCTTTCTAGCTATATAGACCGCTATTTCGTCTCTCCTAGTACTGTGCTAGTTTAACTAGACTAAGCCTATTATCCTTAAGCTAGACGTAAGTTAACAATATCTTAGTATAGCCCTGCTTTAGCCTTACCTATATAGCCCTTAGTCTTTCCTCTACCCTATAGCCTACTTCTCTAAGAAGCTTATAGATACCTAAACCTACTATAGTAGCTAAGAGTAAGAGCTACTAGCTATGCTCTATACCCTCTAGTACTGGAGGTACTAGGTAGAGGGTAGTAACGTTACTATTATTACTAACTATAAGAGTCTTAAGACTATATATAATAAGGGCGAGCAACTAGTACGGATAGTCAAGTTCTTAGACCTAATAGAGTACTATAGCGTATATATTATCTTCTGCCTTAGCAAAGCCAATGTACTAGCCAACTACCTATCCCACCCCCCTAGTAATATAGCAGTCTACCTAGCTATTAATAATAAGAAGGGGGAAGGGGATACTATAGAAGTATACTAGGATATAGCATCTATAGACCGCTTTAACCAACTATACTAGCTTAACCTACAAGCTATTATAGAGCACCTTAAAGAAGGTGTTAATCTCCTAGTAAGACTATCTAAGGACTAGGTTAACAAACACTTCCTACTGTTTAAAGGACATCTCTACTAGGTCTAAACCTTCCTCTATAAAGTTAGTAATATACTAGGCCTATAGGGGATAGTATTATAGAAGGTAGTCGACTATAAGGACCTAGTTAGGATAATAAGCCTTATCTATAAGCGTTATAGCTATACCTTAGTAGGTACTATCGAGAGAGAGGTAGCCTAGATATACTAGCACCTAAACCTATAACTAGCAATATAAGAGGGATATTGCCATTACCCCTAGTACTAGCTAATAAAAGCCTCTAACCCGACTCTACTAGACCTATAGCCTATTTATATACCTGAAATATTCTCCTACTAAAGGATTAACCATACTAGTTAGTAATAACAGGATATCTTAGTAATAGTAGAATACCTAACTAGCTAAATAGTAGCACGCTATGTATCCTTTAAGACCTTCTACAATATAATAACTATACTAAAAGAGATTCGGGATATATATAGAGCACTATAATAGCTTATATATAACAACGTATAGTACTTTATAGGGAATAACGCTGTTAACTACTATAGGTGCAATAGTATCTAGTTAACGCTAGTTACACTGCTATATCCCTAAGGCAATAGTTATATACAATAGATGAACTAGAAGCTTAAGGCGATTATAACCTAGTATAGCCTAGAATAACTAGATCTTACTACTACTATACTTACCTAGATCGCTATGACTATATTGAACTATACCCTAAGACCGAGTAGGTATAGCGCCTACTTCCTAGTATATAGCATAGAGCCCCTAGAACAACGCTAGTTACTAGTTAATATAGCCTATATATAGGAAGCTACTAACAACGAGATTACTACCTAGTAGAAAGAGTATATTAGGGTATATAAAGCTATACTAGCATATAGCTATACCTCGTCGTTAAAAGCTACCTATAACTATATTTAGGTATATACTTAGGAAAGTAAGGTGCTACTACAAGTCTTTACGCCTAGAGACTAGGTACTATAAGTTTAGTAGCAGGCTTATAAGCAGGAGCCGTTCTGTAATAGGCTATACGCTATAACGCGTTATTATAAAGGCAATGTATATAGCCTTGCTACCCTAGATAGTATAGAGCTGCTGAATCGCTATAACAGTATAAATCTTTTTCTAATATATACTAACAATAGTTACCCTATATATAGTATATAGTATAGTAGTAAAACACTACTAAAGTAGGATCGCCGCTACTTATTAGCTTAGCTAGAAAACTAACCCTAAAATACAAAGGTTAATACTACGAGATTTCCTTTATATAGACTAAAGATAGTCTAAACAGAGAAGGGGGATAGTATAGATTCTATAGAAGTACTACAGCATACGCAATATAGCTATCGAATGCCCTACCTACGATATTTTAGCGTAGCTAAACATTCCATAGGTTGTAGGCAATACAATCAATCACTAGCCTAGAATCACGAATCACTTACTAGCCCTAGATCGAGTAATCCGGTGCCTTAGTGTTATGACAGCTAGAAGCCACACAGCTACGCTAAAATACCGTGGGTAGGGCATTCGTATGGCCACGTTGCATGTGCCGCAACACTCCTACGGAATCCATATATCTATAATAGGCATAAGGGATAGAAAGGCTCTAGTTAAATATAGTACATAAAGCTACATTTATCTATATTAAAGAGATTAAGCCTTATTTCCAGGCCTTTAGCAGTAGCAGGGGGTAAGAGAGGAAAAGGGCTATAGCAAGCCCTAGGGCATCGGTCAGGATTACAGACAGATTACAGACTAGATCATAACATAATCAAGCACTTGTAATCAGCGAATCGAACACACAACACGGCCTTCCCATCATGCCTATTATGCGCACAGCCCGCCGCCGCCGGAACTCCGGTCCTGTCCTTCTGCTGCCCCCTTCAAGCAGCATCGCCTTCTCTTCCCAACCCCGCTCCAGCTTCCGCTTCTCGACCAGCGCTCCCCGCCCCGCAGACTTCACCCACGCCGTAATCGGCGGCGGCGTCGTTGGCCTCGCCATAGCGCGCAAGCTCGCCACCACCGCCGCCTCCCCCTCCACCTCCACCATCCTCCTGGAGCGGCACACGGCCGTCGGCACCGAGACGTCGTCGCGGAACTCCGAGGTGATCCACGCGGGGCTGTACTACGGCGCCGGCACGCTCAAGACGGAGCTCTGCGTGCGCGGCAAGCGGCAGCTGTACCACTACTGCGCGCGGCGCGGGATCCCGCATCGGTGCACGGGCAAGTGGCTCGTCGCGCAGACGCCCGCGCAGCGCGCCGCCCTCGAGCGCCTGCGCGCCTTGTGCGCGCGCGAGCTGGGCACCGAGGCGGCGCCCTTGCGGTGGCTGACGGCCGCGGAGGCGCGCCGCCGCGAGCCGGCCGTGCGCGCCGACGCCGGCGTGCTCGAGAGCCCGAGCACCGGCATCCTCGACAGCCACGCGCTGATGGTCAGCCTGCTGGCCGACTTCGAGCACGCGGGCGGCACGCTGGCGCTGGGGGCCGCGGTGCAGGCGGTGCGGCCGGCGGGGGCCGCCGGCCCGGAGGTGCACCGCCGGCCGGGCGCGCACGGGTGGGAGGTCGAGGTGCGCGATGCGGCGTCGGGGGAGGTGGAGACGCTCGAGGTGGAGACTATTGTCAACAGCGCGGGCCTGGGGGCTGTGCATGTGCACAACATGATCGTGCCGCCGGAGCGGCGGAGGAAGATGTTCTACGCCAAGGGCAACTACTTCTCCTACGGGGCGTCCAGTCCCAAGGTCAACACGCTGGTCTACCCGGCGCCGGAGGCTGGTGATGGGGGCTTGGGCACACATCTGACTCTGGACATGGGCGGGCGCGTCAAGTTCGGCCCTGACGTAGAGTGGGTCGAGAACCCGGACGATCTCGCCGTCAATGTGGACAGGCTGGCGCAGACCATCCAAGAGGTGAAGAAGTACTTGCCTGGGATTGATGCGACCCAGCTACAGGCCGACTATGCCGGCATTCGGCCCAAGCTTGAGAGGCACGGTGCGGTCGGTCAGGGCAACGGCTTCGTTGACTTCGTGATACAGACAGAGCCTGGGTACGACGGATGGGTCAACCTACTCGGAATCGAAAGCCCAGGCCTAACAAGCTGCTTGGCCATAGCCGAAAGGGTCAGGCGTCTTCTATATCCGTAGCGCGAGACACCAAGCGATTCCGTGATTATTCTCAAAACTATCAGAGAAACTTGTGCCCCGGTTCAGTGGCTTCTTCTGGCATATGCAGGATACGCGTATCATCTCTAGCAAAAACCCCGACCGCTCCATCATCTGTTGCCTCACAAGGTCTTGTGTGCCCAATTCATGCCTTACCGGGGACCACATCACGCCGTTCGTCTACCACTCGTCCCCGCTGCCCTGGTCGAAACAGGCAACATGGCTGAGGAGCAAGGCTACCTGAAAGAGGTGCTCGGGAAGAACCTTCTCGCCAGAGTGTTCACCTGGAATTGGTAGATGCCATTTTCGGCTCCAACATACCTGCAAAACAGTCAGATCCTGTGCAGTGCAGGGCACCCAGGACAGCACGATGGAACCGTCGGTGTAAAATTCATATCCACTCACAGGAACTGGCCGTCGTCGCTCCAAGACAGCCCTGATGTATCGTGAGGATCGGGACGCGGCTCCCTCGATAAGTATTGCGTACGCGGTACTCGCCGCGTTGCTGCATCTGCCCAATCTCGCATGGAGAGCTCACGACGCGACTCGCCCATGTTTTCAGTCCACGTACGCCGGGCGTCGGACTCGAGGGCGGCGCGAAAAGCATCGTCACGATTTGCGCCGACCTCGGTGGATGTGTTCAGGGAAAGCTGGTATAAGGCCTGCAAGTCGGCCCAGCCGCCCGAGGCAATGCCGTCGGGATTGCCGGTGCCGGTGCCGGTAACGCGGGAGGATATTCTGTCGCTCAGTGCTGAAGTCCCGCTGATACTTCGCCGGGCCTGCCCCGAAGCTGTGGATCTCGAGCCGGCAGGGACAGTTGCAATTTCGTTATCGTCTGGCCGGGTGTCTTGTAATCGCTCTCGGATCTGTAGTCTTGATTGAAGTTCATTGGCACGAGCTTCAAAATCCTCGACCTGGGCTCTGAGACTTTGGATCTCGTTTCGAACGTTGCTCCGCAGCCCAAGAGGATGTTGACGCTCTCGCGGGCGTTCTTGTACGTCCCGACGGATGGCAGTCTGCAGCCGCTCCTCTGCCGCATCTTGCATCTGACTCCGGAGCTCCTCGTCTTGATCGTGATCCACGTGAGCGCGCAGGCGTTCTTCGGCATCGTCATTCAGGCTAGCTCGGAGTCGTTCCAGCGTGCTGTCCCGCATGTCCCGCATGCGGCGTGTTGTCGAGGTCCTGCCAGATGCGGACTCTTGGCTTCGGTCCTCGATCCCTTGTACCCCAGGACCAACGGCGCGCGTTGGCTCAGCCCGAAAATCCGAACGCCAAGCCCTGGTCGTTGGCGGGCCGGAGGTCCGCACTCTGTCTCTGTTGTTGTTGAGTGGCATATGAGGTCGCTGCCATCCCCTGGGAGCGCTCATCATAGCCTGCTGCAATCGTTCCTCAGCCTCGTCTTGCAGCGCGCTTCGTGTTTCTACTCCGCCCGCGCTCCGTGCAGCCGCCCGTAGCGGTTCTTCAGCGTTTGTCATCATAGCACGAAGACCTTGCTGTTCTTCAGCGGTTAGATCCAGAGCACGAAGACTTTGCTGGGTTTCTTCCCGCATGCTGGCCATCACACGCTCCTGATTGTCGCGTACACGATCGCGCTGGTCCCTGATGTTGCCAAGAACGTCATCGACAGCCCGCGACACACTGGCCTCCCTATCGCGCGGCCGGGAACCACCCCATATTGCTGATCTTGTGTTTCTCTCCGTCCAGGTTACTCGTGGTGGCGTACTTGGTTGCGGGCGAGAATTCGAGGATCCTGTAGCAGTGGAAGCGGCAACACGTTGCTCATGACGCCTACGTTGTCCTTGCAACGCTTCCAGCACTGCTGTCTCATCTGCTGTCAGTGGGGAGCTATACCGTTCAGCCAAAGTACGAACGCCGTCTGTAAGTCGACTCCGTCTGGCCTCTAGGGAGAGATCCAGAGTGTTGGCGAAACTAGACGAAAGTGTATCATGCCGGTCGTGACGCGCTTCGCCGGGGCGCGTCTCAATGGAAGTGATGTCTTTAACCGTCACATGTTCGTAGTCCGCGACCTTGTCCAGGTATAGAAGCTGCCTGGAAGAGAAGCCACGACGTATGTCCGCGATACCGACACGACCGCGATCCTCAGTCCACGCAAGGAGGTCAAGAGGACCAGGAGCAAAAGCCATGTCCCGCACAGCGCCTGAGTCCGTGTTAGGTCGCGTCGTGGTGAAACAAGTTATGAGCGGATCGGTGTTCTCCGCGGCGAATTTGCTGGGGTCAAATATCGAGATGACACCATACTGAGTCCCCACTGCAAGATATTTGCCGGTGTTCGAGAAGCAAATCGCAAAGCTCCCCCTGTTATCGCTCCGGTCGTCTTTGCTTTGACTTTTCAAAAATATTCTTGCGCACTGTTTCCAAGAGCAGACTGGTGGGTCCCGGGCTGAGGATCGACGTGCTGAATGATTCTCGACTCGCTCGTGAACGTACAAATACGGATCGTCGCAAATAACAGCCAGCAACCGCCCGTTCGGCGAAAGCACCGCTCGGTTGACACAATCCGGGTGCCGAACTTGGTCCACGACTCTCTGGTCCTGAAGCGTGACAATGTATGCAACCTTGTCATTGTTGGCCAAGACGGCGACGGGCTGGTCGTAGATGCCCTCGGAGCGGGGAGCCAGCGTTGGCGGCATCCACAGCGTGACACAGTTCACCCGCTCCTTTCCAAAAGACTTGCTCTTTGCAAAGAGACTCTTGGTCGTGCGAGTCTGCATCGAGGATGACAAGGCGACGTCTTCGAAGCGTGAGGCCGGATCGAGCGGCAGCCGCGCGTCCGAGTCAATTTCATCATTGACGCCGTCCAGGTAGATTGCCGAGAACTCCCCATTTTCCCCGCCGCAGCAGACCCAACCGTCCTGCGCGATGAGTGATTTCGGTTGGAATTGAAGGCGCTTCACAGTCTCGAACTCGCCGGTGGCCGTGTTCAACCGCCGAATGTCTCGACTATCGTTGCCGGTGGGGTAGTACACGATGTCGCGACGCTCGGCGCTGATGAGGGAACAGAGTTGCCAATGACTGCGGCCCGCCGTTAGTTCACCTCATACAAGGATGCCGAAGCGAACATGTCCATACACTACGCTGATCGGTGTGTTGAAGTGGCGACGAGGTTTCGGCAGAATAAGATCCTCGGTCGGGTGGTAACTGTCCGCGCACGAACCGTCAGTATGCCCACTCGGCTGCATTCCAAGAGTCCAGGCATGCCTGCAGACCGGGATCACATACGGGTCTTCGTCTTTGACAGCCATGCTACCGGTGTCGTCGGCGCGACAACTGCGAGAAGCGCGATCATGAACGGTTTGGCGAGTATCGAGTTTCGTAAGGAAAACCTTGCTGTGACAGCTCCCTCCCTGGGAGGCAGTGTCTTCTCGTAGCCGGTGAGTTGATGATGACAGAGCAGCCGGGCTGGACTGGATGAGATTGGTGGTAAGTGTCGCAGACGGGCGGAACACCGAAGTGCCAAAGATGACGTTGGCGGTCGGATCGGGCGGGTTATTTTATGTGTGGTACCTGCCTACCTACCCATTGAGCCGCTGCGATAAACTCTGCCTAGCACCGTCGCCCGCTTACTTTAGCTATTACAAGAACATGATTGGTGCGCATTGCTCCTCTATATCGTTGTAGCCGAGCAGAAAAGGATCTACCATGTATGGTCGTGACAGGGCTTGTACGAAGTACTTCGTACTCCGTACCTCTGTGGCTTCTAGCTATCACAGCACTTAGGCACCAGATCAGCGATCCAGGGTCAGTTGTTGGAATCTGTGGGCTCTGATTGATCGATTCCGTGTGCTGATCTGTTCTGTCTTGACCTGCGCTCTAGCCGCCTGGGGCAGAGATTTTCTCTGTCCCCCCTACAACGTTTACAGGCCCTAAAGTAGGCTTAATCTGCTTGATATAGGGAATTGTAGGTATATCTACCTTAATTGACTAGGGCCTCTCTATACCCTACTCCCGAGTTAACAGGCAACCCTATACCCTGCTCCTGTTAGGGATACCGAGGTTCTACCGGAGCGATATAAGTGCTATATTGTCTAATATACCTCTAGGTCCAGGTTCGCAATAGTAATCCCAGGCCTTGCTATAAGGCTCTTCCTTATCGACAATATATTTAGTAGTAACGTACGCTTATAATACCTATATTCTAGGATTATAGAGGTTATAATTAGGCTTTATAGGCAGTAGTATAGTCTTTTTCTTAGTAACTATTATTAATACCCTTAAGGTCTCTATTCCCTGGTTATATAATGCTTCCTAGGCTAGTAGAAGGGTAGTTATTCTACTACTTAATTAGAAAAGGAATTATACTAATAGGTAATACTTAGCTACTCTACTACCCTATAGTCCTGTTCCTCACTAGGGACTTGTTAGGGTACTTTAGATTATTAAGATTAGGCTTTTAATAGATATTACTAGTTACTAACCTAGATAGGGTCTAGGAAAGTTAGCTACTCCCTCTCTAACCTACTTTCTCTACTAATCTTAGAGGTACCTTCTTATAAGGGGAACTGTTAGGCTCTTCTTAACTATTATAATCTTATTTCTAGGGATACCCAACGGTTATTATTATAGTCTACTATCTAGATAGTTAACCGGTATAATACCTTACTCTATTAGAGACTATTAGGTTGCTATTTAGCTTAGGAACGCTTATCTCTTTTACTATACTCTCTTTACCTCTGCCGATCTTGCAGGTACCTTATAAACCACCTTTAGCGTTATAAATACTAGCTTATCACTTTAGCAGCAGTCTCTTCTCTGCTCTTTACTATCTCTATAGGGGCTAATCCAGGTAATAAGGCAGTTAAACTAACATAGCAAGTCTCGCCAGATCTAAAGGTCTAGATATACTACCCTTTCCTATTTAGGTTAAGGTATACTGCCTTTTCCTTATTTAGGTTAAGGTATACTACCTCTTCCTTAGGGTATACTGCCCTAGCTTCTCTTCTCTATTAGAGTATACTACCCTACTTCTTTCCTTACTCTTATATTTTATATCTATACGTATCAAGGCTTATTAATCGGTAAGGGTCTACTACCTCTTTCTTCTTAGTATTAGGGTATACTATCCCTTTTTAGGGAGAAGGAAGTAGAAGTTAAGGGGAAAGGGCGTAATTTTTAACTACCTATGTTGTTACTCTTTTTATATAGTGGCTAATTAGGTGTAAAATCTGCTTGCCTCCCCCTAGAGCTCTAAAAATTTCCTCCTTCCTATAAACGCGTTTTTATCTTTCTACGCTTGCCCTTCTTACTATAAGGCTTCTTATAATCGCTATATTTAGTTTTATAAGTTTTTCTAACTTCCTTTTATTATAGATATCTATTTAGAAGAAGGAGTTAGTTCTAGAGTAGCCTACTACCTTAGTAGCAGGAGATTTGCCCTTATTAGGCTAGAAACGCGGTTTATTCTTTTATCTTGCCTTTCTTAGGTAGTTTTCTTAATAGCTAACGATCTATATCTAGTTTAGTTTACCTAGGACGATAATAAGAAGGACGACGACGTTATAGTACTACTATTATCAAAGAAGCTGTGTTTTAGAGATTTAGGTCTGTTACCTATACTAGCGGCTATTACTGCCCTAGTCTTAACAGTCCCTAGGGTATGTTTGCCAGCGGCTAGTACTAGGGGGCCGGTAATACCAGACTATAAGAAGCTAGTTATAAGCAAGCTAGCGTCGAGCCTAGCCTTATAGTCTATACCTATAGGGGCGTTACCGTCTATATTACTAGCGGTTTCTACTATCTAGGATAGTAAGCCGTGTAAGGTATACTATAAGCGCTGTCTTATACGCTTGGTCTTGTAGGCCGATTCTAGCGATTTTTCCCCTTTAGCGCTGTATATAGTACAGCTTAGTCCCTACGTTTCTTCTCGGTTATAGTACTTAAATTACTCCCGTTATCAGCATCTATATATCTCTTGTAAGTCTAGTCTATATACCCCCTTAGTACTATTTATACTAATTACGTTTCTAGCAGATAATAACAAGATCTTAGCGGTAGTATAGGCCTATTAGGCCTATATCGTTGAATACTCTTTTAGTATTATAGCCCTAGTAGCAAGTTACCCTATAATCCTGTCCTGCTATACTTCTAGTCTGTCCTAACTATCCTTGTCTAGACGTTATATACTCTGATTAGAGAGTATATTAGCTTAATCTAAGAGCTATAGATACGGAAATAGGCTATAACTATCTAGAAGAAGGAGGAGATAAAGAAGTAGGTAAAAAGGGCAGTAATAGAGTCCGACAACGACAATAATACTGATAGGAAGAGCGTACTATAGGCTACTAACATGGCCATAGAGGAGGATTCTACTACTGCTTTAGCGTACCCTAGGACTTCTAGCTAGGCCTTAATCAATTTAACATTCGCGGATTATAATAACAATGTTTAGCTTAATAGACTAGTTTCTTAGGGTACTCCCTTCTATACCTGCCGCTAAGTCTCTATATCTTAGCCTTCCTCCTTCTACTACTTCTTAATCTTTTCTTTCCTTTCTACTATACTGACTTGCTTATAGAAAGCAGTAAAACTATTATTCGTAAGAACTTTCGTCAGGCTATTTGCTAATTATTAATCTGTTAGTATATAGTCTGTAAGAACCCTTCCTATAACAACTTCCTACTATAGCTAGTGATTCTTAATATCGACGTACCAGAGCTTCGTTTTCAGCGTTTTGTCCCTGGTTACTAGTCTTATAGTTTAAGCGTTATTATAGAATACTTATACGCCGTACTCCCTTTTAAGACCGATTCCGAGATTATAGATTAGGTAGCAGAGATATAGCGCTTCTTATACTACTTCCGTTATAGATACCAATTCCGCTTTTATAGTAGAGGTTATTACGTAGGTCTACTTGCTTACCCTCTAAGTAACTAGCCTACTAAAAAGCTTGATTATATATCCTTAAGAGCTTTTCCAATTAGCTATATTATCGGCAAAGGAAGTATTATACTAAACCTTATACGTATCTCTACCTCTAAGCTAAAGGTACTGATTCCTAGAATAGTATAGGTAGTTAAGATAACGATCTACCGCCTTATAATACTCTAGACCTAGGTTTATAAAAAATCTCGATAATCTTAATGTAGTAAAGGCTATATCGACCCTTATAATTACTACTATGTATATTATCGAGCTGACTTTTCTCTAGTATAACTTTATCTCGGCGTTTGTTACCTGCCCTAGGTTGCTCTTTAATTCTTCTAGTACTATAAGGGAGGTATATCTCTATACCGTTAGCTTTGTTACCTTGCTTCTGATTACTAGGTTGTCTACTAATCTAAAGATTTTCTTATAGTATACCGCCTATAAGAGATAGATCTTACGGTACTCCCAATCCTGAATAACTTGCAGCCTAAGAAACTAGTTGAGCTTGCTACTGCCGGTTATCTTATACTTCGACTAGAATAAGCTTATTAGGTCTTTAGCAAGGGCTTTATACCTTTTATAGTACGCTATTATTATATTGTCTATATAGAAGAGAATAAAGACTCCTCCCTTCTAGAAGATATATAGTTTATAGGGTATTACGTTAAGCCTAAGATCCTAAAGAGTACTGCTAAACTCTTTATACTATAAGCAAGGTGATTCCTAAAGTCTATATAGTACTTTCTTTAGCTTACAAACCATGCCCTACTTCCTTCGACCTGCTAGGAGTCTTATATATATATCCCGGTTAAGATAAGGTTTATAGAAGGCATTTGAAACGTCAAACTGGATCAGCTCTATATCGAACCTTGCTATTACTACTATTAAGATCTAGAAGGGCTTTCTAGCTAACGTTACTATATATATATCCTCCTTTAGGGTCCCTTATTGTTAATCGCCTTAGACTACTAATCTAGCCTTAAACTTCTCTAGGTAATTGTACTTATTGATTTTATATATATATACCTATATATTATCTAAGACCTGCTTGCCCTATACCTTAGCGATCGGTACTTCCTCCTATGTTTCTAGGTACGTAAGAAGGTACTGCCTTTTAGCTTCCTTAAAGTGTTCCCCCTATAGGTGGCTTTTAAGGTTCTAGTATAGCTTAGGCGCTAGAGGCAGTTAAGAGGAATAAATAGTACTAGGCTTAAAGTCCTTAATATTTAGGATCTTGGATATTAGTATACTCTCTTTCGTCTTAGGGTCCCTATTTATAAGCCTTTTAGCAGTAAAAGAGGCCCTTTAGGTAAGGAAATCTCCCTTTATAGTAGTATTAAGGAACTACTAACTAAGAACTCGATCCCTAAAATATACTATAAGGTATGCTCTTAGCGTACCCTGTGCTACTAGTAGGGGCGTAGCTTCTAGAGTTGGATATAGAAGTAGGTAAGCCTCTATATACTAAGGTTCTTATATTGCTTCTACCGAATTGTCCAGTTCTATATTATCTATAAGGTTAGGTATATCGATATCCTCTTTCTCTTCTTCTTCTAATCTATTACCTAGGTCTATTATCCCTACTTTATAGGGTGCGTCCTAGGTAGGGATATCGGCTACTACGGTATTTAGATTTTCAGATTCTGCCCTTTTCTCAATCTCGGCAAGCTACTCTTTTAGCCCTTCCGAGCTTGGATCTCTTAGCCTAACCATAAGGTGCTCCTTAGACCTGTTAAATACCATTTTCTTATTAAAAATCACGTCCTAGGTTACTATAATCTTGTTAGTTCGATATCCGATTAGGTATCTAAGGAATGCTCTTAGAGCAAACCTCTTTAGCTTATTCTTCTTAAGCTATATATCTACTTCTAATATAAAAGCTTAATATAGGAAAACCCAGAGATACCCTTGCTATAGCTTAATAGGCGTCGTCTCTTCAGCACCTACTAATTCCATAAACGAATAGAATACCTTATATAGTGTTTTCTACTTTAGCCGATACCTTAAGGTACGATTTAAGAGATATACTACTATTCTAAATACCTTAGCTACCTTATCTAAAGGTAAGTTAGTCCCTACTACTATTGCTTTTACCGGTTTTTTTAGAATACTAGCAGCTCTTTCTATACCTTTATTCTAATCTTAGGTCTAAGGAGTAGAGAGATTTGTTCTAATATACTTCTCTTATAGCTAGGCTTAGATCACTCCCTTCCTTCCTGTAATCTCGTTATTAGCTTCGATATCTAGAACCCGAATTCTATACCTTCGATCAAGATCTAAAAGGCAGTTGTCCAGGGCTATAATAATACTCTTAACTGACCGATTATAAAGATAATAGTCCTATATTAGGCCTAACTTGCAATTTAACAAAAGTATAATAGATATAAAGCCTTTTTTAGACCTTTTAATATTATAGAAATTAAGGGCTAGAACATCGCTAGGGTACTTTAGGTCTGGTTAGGCTACCCTTAAGACCTAGCAATCAGGGCCTTTTCCTATACTATACTACAGGTAGTCTACTATTCTAATTACCTTGTAATTTCCGGTAACCTTAACTCCCTTACTACTCTAAACAAGGTAATAGAGTGCTTCTAGGTTTAGATAACCTAACTGCCAGTGCTATACTTAGATTGTCCTAGGCTTGGTCTTCTTCTTCTAAGGCCTGCCCTACTCCCTTTATATTATAAAAGCTAACGCTAAGATATTAGTTATAATATACTCTAGTAGGAACTAGCTATAGGTTTCCTAGATTTTGCAGATCTTATCGTAGTCTAACATCCTTCTAAGGTAGGAAAGGGTACCCTACTTCTAATAATCCTACTATATTCCCTTCTTATAAAGGTACCTTAAAGAAACTAGGTTAGTAGCTACCTTAGGGTAGTATATTATACAATTAAGCTAAAGAAGCACCTATTTGTACTAACCTAGGTATAGATATAGGAAAACTGTCCTATATCCTTCGATCGGCAACTTGCTATTAGCTGCTATAAGATAGTCCCCTTCCTCTACTTCCTTAAAGCTTTCAAATCTTTTCTAATTATTAAAAATATAGATAGAGGTACTAGAATCTAGGTAGGCTAAGTACTTAAAAGGGTATTCGCTAATACTACTTACTTATAGTATGCTCTTTAGTACTATAAACTCGATAGGAACCTAATTCTCGTTCTTCTTCTTAGGTATAGGAACAACTTCTACTATTAGTTTTAAAGCCTTTACTTTCTCCCTATACCCTATATACCTTTAGGCCTCCTACTTATCTTTTAGCTTTTTTTAACAAGCTAATATCTTTAATTAAAGTTGCGAATCCTCCTTAATAGCTTGTTTTACACACTTTTCTATATCTGGCCTTAGTTCCTAACCTTTATATATAAGAGATAGAAATAGATACTAGTATACCTTTTAGTTATGCTAGATTATTCTATAGGTATACTTCTTACAATAAGAACCGGTTCTCCCTATAGGATAATCAGGTCTTAAAGCTTAGGGTGCTTCTAAAGCTCCCTAGAGATTTCAGTCGCTATAGGTATTAGCTCTCCCTTACTTAGAGGCCTCTTCTTATATATCTCCTTCTCTTTTACCCTTCTTACTACCCCTATTAGGAAAAGGCTACTTACTATTTAGGGTAATATACGTGCCTCCTCTTCCTACTAGGTTCTTAGGCTTTAGCTTAAGAGGCTTATTAAACTCGAGATCTTATAGGAAATCCCTTGCTACTTTATAGTAATTAAGGTTCTCCTGTTTAACCTGCTTCTTAAAGTCCCTTTATAAGGCCGATATCTAGCCTTAGAACCTTTAGGTTGCTCCTAAGAAGATTAGCAAGTTGTTAAACTATAGTTTAGGGTTAGCTACTCCTTTGACTTTATAATACTCTGCCAGGTATAGTAGCTTCTGCCACTTCTCTATCCAGGTCCTTTAGTTACTAACTGCTTTTGCCTTACTAGCGTTAAGGTACTCCTTATAGTCCTTATATATCGTCCTTATTCGCTTATAATCCTTTAAATACATCGACTTAGTAAGGTTCTAATACTACTAGCAAAGGCTTTGCTTGGATAGGTAGTATAGATTGAGTATATAAGTCTTAACGTACTCCCTAATCTACTTTTTAACCTCTATAACGTTATCTTAGTTATATTTCTAGTTCGCTATAGTGGTGTTATATATTGTTAATATACTCTAGAAGGTAGCCCTCCTATTAGCAGTCAAATCGGTATATATAATATACTTATTAGAAAGAGGAGGAGGCCTATTAGCATTTACCTGCTTAATATACTCTTCTATAAGCTACGCTCCTTAAGTAAGGCTATAATACTAGCAAATATAGGTCTAATAAGCAGTCTCGATATAGGCGGTTAATAACCTAAGAATAAGTATATTATTAAGGGTTAGAGGGACTAGACATCTACCTAATTCCTTGGTATTATTCGGGTCTATAAACTTAATTCCCTTGCTTATAACGCGCTAAAGCTGCTGCTTGAAGTCGATCTACTGCTCTAGCTTAAAGAGAAAGATAGAGCCCTCCTTAGCAGTCTTCTTATTATTCTTATTACTCGATATAATAGCAGCTACTAAGGTACGTTCTTAGATATCGTAATAATAATATATATGCTGATACTAGGCTCGTCTACGCCAGGCTAACGACTTCTAACTATTAATTATTAGAATCTATAGGCTCTGATTAATTGATTCCGTATACTGATCTATTCTATCTTAACCTACGCTCTAGCCGCCTAGGGCAGAGATTTTCTCTGTCCCCCCTACAATGTTTATAGGCCCTAAAGTGGGCTTAATCTGCTTGATATAGGGAATCGTAGGTATATCCACCTTAATTAACCAGGGCCTCCCTATGCCCTGCTCCCGAGTTGACAGGCAACCCTATGCCCTGCTCCTATCAGGGATACCGAGGTTCTACCGGAGCGACACGAGCGCCACGTTGTCCAACATCAGTAAGTGATTCGTAATTCTAGGCTAGTAATTGATTGTATTACTCGCGACCTACAGAATGTTCAGCTACGCTAAAATACTATAGGAGGGGCATTTGTATGGCCACGTTACGTATGCTATAGCACTCCTGCAGAATCTATACTATCCTCCTTCTCTATTTAGACTATCTATAGTCTATATAAAGGAAATCTTGTAATATTAATCTTAGTGTTTTAGGGGTAAGCTTTCTAGCTAAGCTAATAAGTAGCAGCGATCCTACTATAGTAGCGTTTTACTTCTATACTATATACTATATATAGGGTAACTATCGTTAGTATATGCCAGGAATAGATTTATACTGTTATAGCGATTTAGCAGTTTAATACTATCTAGGGTAGCAAGGCTATATACATTACCCCTATAATAATGCGTTATAGCGTAGGGCCTATTATAGAACGGTTTCTGCTTATAAACCTGCTGCTGAACTTATAGTACCTAGTCTTTAGACGCAAAGACTTGTAATAGCGCCTTACTTTCCTAAGTATAAGCCCAAACGCGGTTATAAGGAGCTTTTAACGATAAGGTATAGCCATCTACTAGTATAGCCTTATATACCCTAACATACTCCTTCTGCTAGATAGTAATCTTATTATTAGTAGCCTCCTATATATAGGCTATGTTGATTAGTAACTAGCGTTGTTCTAGAGGCTTAACGCTATATACTAGGAAGTAGGTGCTATATCTGCTTAGTCCTAGGGTACGGTTTAACATAGTAATAGCGATCTAGGTAAGTATAGTAGCAGTTAGATCTGGATATTCTAAGCTATACTAGGTTATAATTACCTTAAGCTTCTAGTTCGCCTGTTCTACCTAACTATTGCCTTAAGGGTATAGTAGTATAACAGGTATTAACTATATACTATTACGCCTATAGTAGCTAACAGTGTTATACCCTATAAAGTACTATGTATTATTATATATAAGCTGTTAGGGTACTCTATATATATCCCGAATCTCCTTTAGTATAGCTATTATATTATAGAAGGTCTTAGAGGGTATATAGCGTGCTACTATCTAACTAGTTAGGTATTCTACTATTACTAGGATATCTTGTTATTACTAGCTAGTATGATCGATTCTCTAGTAGAAGAATATCTTAGGCGTATAGATAGGCTATAGATCTAGTAGAGTTAGGTTAAAGGCCTTTATTAGCTCGTACTAAGGGTAACGGCGATATCCTTCTTATACTACTAGTTATAGGCTTAGATACTAGTATATCTAGGCTACCTCTCTCTTAATAGTACTTATAGAGGTATAACTATAACGCTTATAGATAAGGCTTACTATCTTAACTAGGTCCTTATAGTTAACCACCTTCTATAATACTATCCTCTATAGGTCTAGTATATTACTAACTTTATAGAGGAAGGTCTAAACCTAGTAGAGGTATCCCTTAAATAGTAGGAAGTACTTGGTAACCTAGTCCTTAGTTAGTCTTACTAGGAGATTAACACCTTTCTTAAAGTACTCTATAATAGCTTATAGATCAAGCTAGTATAGTTGGTTAAGGCGGTCTATAGGTGCTATATCCCAGGGTACTTCTATATCCTATTCCCCTTTCTTACTATTAATAGCTAGATATACTGCTATATTACCGGGGGGCTGGGATAGGTAGTTGGCCAGTATATTGGCCTTGCTAGGGCGGAAGATAATATATATACTATAGTGCTCTATTAGGTCTAAGAACTTAACTATTCGTACTAGTTACTTGCCCTTATTATATATAGTCTTAAGGCTCTTATAGTTAGTAATAACGGTAATATTACTACCCTCTACCTAGTACCTTTAGTACTAGAGGGCGTAGAGTATGGCTAGTAGCTTATACTCCTTGCTGCTATAGCGGGTCTAGGTATTTATAAGCTTCTTAGAGAAGTAGGCTATAGGGTAGAGGAAAGAGTAAGAGCTATATAGGTAAGGCTAGAGCAGGGCTACGCTAAGATATCGTTGACTTATATCTAGCTTAAGTATAATAGGCTTAGTCTAGTTAAACTAGTATAGTACTAGGAGGGATATAATGACGGTCTATATAGCTTAGAAGGCTTTCTATACTTCCTTAGTTAGTACTATCTTCTGTCCTTTAGGGCTGCTAGAAAGGTCTATAAGAGGGCTAGAGAGCTTAGTATATTTAGGGATTAATACCTAGAAGTAACTAGCTATATTAATAAAGGAACGGATCTCTATTATTATAGTAGGCTTAGGGTATTATAATATGGCTAACGTTTTAGACAGGTTAGCTTAGATGCTAGCCTTAGAGACTAGGAAACCTAGGAATATCCCTTTTCTAATAAAGAGCTTCGTTTTAGCAGTGTTAATAATAAAGCTAAAGTTAGTAAGCTAGGCGAAAAGCGTTAATAGGCGTTAGAAAAGCTTACTATTGTTAGAGGCCTATATAGAGATATTGTTGAGTAGGCTGGAACACTAGTTATAGAGTAGCTATAGGTACTCCTCTATGACTTTTTGGAATATCGCTAGTACGTTGGTTAACCTAAAGGGTATAACGAGCTATTTATATAGACTATATAGGGTAATAAAAGCGGTCTTCTTGCAATCCTCCGGTACTATACAAAGATACTAGAAACCGTCTTTTAGGTTGATAAATATATATTTCTTATAGCCTATTACCCTCTAGATCTTGTCTATAGTATAAGGCAGCGGGTAGGCGTGTTTCTTTATAACCTTATTAAGCTTATAGTAGTCTATATAGATATACTAGACTATAACCGAACTATTAGTATAGAAGTAGGTCTTAAATGCTTATACTAGTGCTAATGTTATTAGTATAACTATAAACGCTATTCCCTAGAACGATATCCCTATAGAAAAAGGCCTGTTCGTATCCCTATTGACATTAGTATTAGAGTTGTCAAAAATCCTAACCTCTTTGATCATTAAGATGTCCTTTTTCGGCGTTAATAGTAGAGGGGTAGCCTATAGGCTCCTTAATAGCTGTATAATCTTCCTATTATAGGCTCGGATAAAGTTGTTGACCGCTGCGTTCTACTATAGGCTATATCACTAAGGAGGAAGCTTAACAGGCTTTACGTTGCCGGTATTGATATAGTGTATAGTATTAACGATTTTGCTATCTCCTCTTTTCGTAATATTAAAGAGAGACGGGAATTTAGCTGCAATCTATACTAGATAATTATTAACTTCTATGTTACCTATAAGGGTCTCTAGGTACTACTTGATCTATTATATAGTCTATGGCGATATCTCCTTAGCGGTGTAATAGGTAAAGTGCTTCTTGCTACTAGCGTATTATACTATAAAGGTTAGTTTTCCAAGGAAGCCTGCTAACTTAATAGAACTTATTGGAATGGGTAATCCTATATAAGGATCTGTAACCACTATAGCCTACTAGTAGTAGTCGTATAGGGTACGTAGGGGCAGCAACAGCGTTGATATGGCCTAAATAGCACTTCCTAGGTATGTGCTAATATAGTAAAGTAGGGCCCTTTACTGTATTCCCTCTATAAAAGTCCTTATATAACGGTATAGTTATAGGCTATAGCGCTATATTATAGGGGCTTTAAGCTTATATATCACGGCTTTCAGTGGGTCTTATAGGCCTATAAGGCTTATAGTTGTAGGTAACGTAGTAACTTGATTTCTAGTCCAAGTAGGTAAGGCTTCGCAATTTCCTTTCCTACATATACCCTCCGGGACCGTTCCTGCCTTCCACACGGCAGGAGCGCCTTAGTAGGTGTATGGCGCCTTCCCGAAAAACCAAATAAGCTGGCGATTTTAAATAATCGACTCACGGCCACCTAAGCTGCAGGGTAAGCCGCACGACTTTTCCTATAAGTTCTGTTTTCGCTCCTGCGGTGCAGGGTAGGTACAGGGTAGGTAGGTAACCTAGTAGAAGAGCCTTTTAAGGCTATTTCTAGCGCTTATACAGCCTAAGGAGGCTGTCTCCACAAAAGTGGGGCATAAATCTAAAAATAGAAAAGCCTTTTAAAGCTATTTCTAGGCTATAAAGTGGAATATATAGCTTAGTCAGCAGTATCCACAAAAGTGGGTCCACCCTCAGAATATAGCTATATATCTAGTAGTTCGAGAACTGAAATCCGTTTTGCCTAAGCTATAACCGTTAGAGCGCTATAGCTTATTTTGTACGTTTAACAATCCGTTTTGCCTAAGCTATAACCGTTAGAGCGCTATAGCTTATTTTGTACGTTTAACAGAACTGTTAGAAATAAATTAGGCTCTAAACTTATAGAAAACGCTTCTCCTAAGGGTTAGATCGCCAGGGAAGGTCCTGTTAGGTATTACGCTATAGGTAATAGTATAGGACTATGATCTTATACCCTATATTGTAATAAAGTTAAGCTAGATAACCGAATCTTCGGTAATAGTTGGTTCTATACCTCTAACGCTACTTATAGTAGAGCGCTATTAAGAAGGGTAGCTTCCTATTTGCCGGGCAAGGGTCCTTAAGATATATTAGACTATATAACTATTATCCTAGAAAACTATGATTAGGGAGCCGTAGTTAGTAAGTACGGCTTGGAAAACCAGATAGGGTACGCTATAGCCTTTATAAACAGGTCGATTATAAAGGGGGGGCACGTCTCTACCTTTACCTACTCCTATAAAGTAGGTAGATTAGCTATCCTAGTCCTTACTATATAGGTTGTTAAGGAGGTTGTTGAACTTAGCGTTATAGTTATCTCTACGGTCCTCTAGGGAGGCTTTCTCTTCCTCCTTATTAGTAGTATATATCTTATAGCGGACAAAGCGTTTAAGGGTTTTACCGGCTACTTTATAGAATTAGAATAAGCTCTGTTTCTTTAGGATACCTATAAGGGTAACCCTTTTGCTATTACAGTCCTATAGAGGAGTAGGGCAGGAAGAAGATAACGGCTATCTTAGCTATTATAAGTAGTCCTTTGCCTAATGCCCTACCTTACTACAGTTTAGGTAGGTATTATAGTCTACCTTTACGGCGCCCTAGGGCATACCTCTAATAGTAAAGCCGGTATTAGGGCTAGGGCCTATAGAGGGCGTAGAGGAGGCTTCTTCCTTAGTAGGGAAGGAAAGGCAGTTATCGTAGTAGAGGTTAGAGATAGCCGAGATAGTTAGCTTAATAGAGGCTATACTAGGTTTCTTATTAGTAGCCTTGCTAATACGTACGTTATAGCTAGGGTATAAGGTTCTCTACAACTTAACCGTCGTCTCTAGCATGCTATAGACTTGCTTCTCTATATAGGTTAGGGTAATCTCTTCTATAAGAATAACCTACTCTATAACCAATTTGGTAGCGGAAAGGCAAGTAGCTTACTACTAGAGCGTAACCTATATTAAGGGCATATACTGCTGTATCTTGCGTTCTAACAGGGCCCTTATCTCCTTACTGTTCTATGTTTTAGTAGGTAGCTTAAAGAAGTAAGCCTAGGTGTATTAAGCAATGGCTAGGTAGGCCTTATCTTAATATGGTAGAAGCTCTGAAAAGTTTAGAAAATAGCCCTATAATCCACTGTACTTCGCGTATAGCCTCTGTAAGTCCATCAGTTTTAGCTTCCAGGGTAGAGAGAGCAATAGAAGTAGCTCTTTTCGTTTTCCAGCTAATAGGCCTACCGGCTAACTTATATAGATAGCCGTAGGTGGATTTACTAGTAGCCTTATCCCCTGCAAAATCAGAATCACTAAAGCCTATAGGGACTAGACTACTATTAATTATAGAAGTCCGGCTACTACCTTTACTATTTCTAGAATCTACTATAGTAGTAGAGGTAGTAGTTAGGGGCCTAGGCCCTTCCTTAGAGTGAAAGTCTCTATTAAGCTTAGTAGTTGTATTACTACTATTACTAAGCTTAGGCCCTAGATCAGCTACTATATTTCCGTTACAGCTAAAACAGATGCTATAGTCTTTAGTACTATTAAGATACTTAAAAAGATTTTTAGCAGCGTTTAAGTGTAATTTTGTAGGTCTATTTAAAGACCTAGAGAGCTACTATATGGTAAAGCTAATATCTACCCTAGTAAGGAGCATTATATATATAGCTGTTCCTACTAGGCTTTGATAGAGCTTAATTTCCGTAGAATTACAGAGGTGGCTAGCAATATCTTCCTTTAGTTGAAGTTGACTTACTAGCCCTGGCTATAAGGGAATAGATATAGGCTTAGAATCGGCTAAGTTAAAGCGGCTAACCGCCTCTTTTATATACTATGACTGGTTAAGCCATAGGCGCCTATTAGGTCTATCCCTTATAATTTGCATGCCTAGGAAATAGGCGGCAGGCCCTAAGTCTTCTATAGCGTAGACCTTATTAAGCCGTTTCTTTAAATCAGTTATATAGCCTATATTAGGCCCTATAAATAGACAGTTATCTATATAGGTAACGATAAAGTGGCAGGTTTTAGCATTATAGAAGACCCCTGGATCTGAAATAAGAGGGAGATAGCCTAGGCTCTTAAGTAAGATTTTAAGCTTATCTTGCCACTCTCTAGGGCTTTGTTTCAGACTGTATAACGCTTTAGATAGTTTAATAATATTAGGAGTAGAAGGATTATAGCCGTATTTCAGTAAAAGCTTATAAATAGCCTTATTAGAAGCCGCTAGGTCTAATAGTCCTTTAGGGATTTCCATATATATTTCTTCTCTAAGAGTGCTATTAAGAAATGCCCCTATAAAGTCAGTTTGTTCTATTTCCTAGTCTAGAACAGCACCTATAGCTAGAAGTATACGCCAAGTAGGTGGTATACTAGTAGAGGCGTAGGTTATAGTATAATCTAGGCCTTCTACCTGTATAAAGCCCCTAGCTACTAAGCGAGATTTATACTTAATAGGCCTGTTTTTAGCGTCCTTTTTGACCTTAAGAACGTTTCGACAGGTAATAAGCTTGCGGTTAGAAGGTAATAGACTCCTAGGTAGGAATTTAAAAACCCCTAGCTCTAATAACTGGATAAATTCCTTGGTAATAGCCTCTAACCACTTACTACGCTCATCTCTAGGTAGTTTTAAGACTTGCTTATAAGTAGTAGGCGTACTATCCTTAGATATTACCCTTTTTCGAGCCTTATAGATAAAAGATAGTATATAGCTACTAGTCTTAGCTAAAAGCTTATAGTAATCGAGCTGCATTTTATCCCCCTCTGAAATAAGATCACTATTATCAAGAGGTTCGTTCGTTATAGGCTGATTAGGCGTAATAACTTCTATAGGCTTAGGTGCAAGAATAGGCTCTATAGTTTGGGGAAACGCCTCTGGTAATTCAGGCTTTCTAATAGATATAGTAGGCCTAGTAGACTCTACTATAACCGGATTTATAGGCTTATCCGGTAAGGGTTCATCTAATTCACTATCGGAAGAAGATTCGTAGGGTTCTAGCTTACTAGGTCCTATTTCTATACTAATAGGCTTTTCAGTATTAAGATTAGAAGGGTCCGGGCTGACAGCCCCCTCTAAATCTAGGTCTAGGTCTACTAATTCCCCCTCTAAAGCTGTATTATCAGTAGGCTGACTTAGTACTGTATTATCCTCTATAAATTTAATAGTAGAGGTTTTAAGTACTGCTCTCCTAGACGGTATATATACTAGGTAGGTCTTAGAACCTAATACCGCTAGTAATTTACACTCTTCCGTTCTAGAGGTAAATTTTAACGATTTAGACCGTTTTTCTAGAGGTATAATAGCCTTTCCTCTAGTGCCTATAGCCCTATAGCGCTCTAGGTTAGGTATATATGGAATACCAGGCTCGAGCTCGTTAAATAGCGCCTGGAAAGGAGTGGTTTCCTTATTAGTTATAGCTATACTATTAACTAATTCTACTACAGCCTCTAGTATAAAGCACTATAAATACTGGGGTAAAGCGCTACTAAGAATAGTATACCTTATATGGTCTAGTATAACTCTAACTGATCGTTCTACTAAGCCGTTCTGCTCGTGGATATAGGGGGCAGAAGTGCTAAATTTAATACCCTTTTTAGCTAACCAAGTAGTTAATAAATCAGTTATTTCAGTGCCTCCGTCAAAGTGGAATTGAGTAGGATATCTACCAAATCCATTCCTTAGGCCCCTAAAAAAGCCCTTAATAGCGTTAGCTACTATAGGGCCTGATTTATCAGGTAGGTTAAAAACCCACCTATACCCACTTTTACGGTTAACTAGAAGTAAGACTATAGGGTTTCTATTATAAGGCCTAGGCCTAATTTTAACAGTATCCCCCTCTATTAAGTCTAAGACCCTAGGTGGGTTAGGTATTAGAGCCTTACTAACCCTTCTCACTGCTTTACCTCGATCATAGCTAGAGCAGTGAAAATCAGCTTCCTTTATTTTATCAAAATTAGGCAGCCCTTTAGTAATACTAGAGGTCTTTTTCAAAAGACACAGGCCTATATGGCCTAGCCTAACGTGCCATAATTTAGCTAAATTAAGTAGATTATAGTAATCTCGCTGACCTATATTAGGCTCCTTTAAAGTAGGGCTAGATATAGCCTTTTCTACTTTATTCCCCTCTATAACTGGCTCTCTTAGCATACGGGGCAGGTCTCTAGTACCAGTTAAGGGCTTAGGCTCCCTAGTCTTACAGGGACTTTGATAGGGGGCCTAGGCAGTGGCTAAGGGCTCTATAGGCCTACAGGGCCTTTTCCCCCTTAAAGAAGGTCCTATACCTTCTAAAGTAGTACCCTTAGCCGGAGAATTCCTTAGCTTATAGCGCTTATTAGGCTCTATAGCTTCAGATACTATAGCATCCTCTATAATAGGTCTATAGTCTTCCTTTCTAATAGAATTAGAAAGAATTTCCACTACTATCTTATTACGCTGCGGCTCTATACTTTTAGTAGTATAACTAGAAAGGCCTAAAGGAAAAGCAAAATTTGCATATAATATAGGCTTAGAGCTGCCTTTAACGTCAAGAAAAAATCCTGATTTCTTAAAGTCTAGTACAGCGATACAGCGTCTATCATCCCTATAAAGGGTTTCCTTTATAAGGCAACCTCCCGAATCATAGTGCCTAACCCTACTAACAATATTTATATTAATATTAGGTAGGTATAAAACGTTATCTAATACTAATTTAGTATAGGTAGGGGGGGCCTTTCTAGATAATACTTCTAGTGTAATAGAGCCTATACCAGCCGGGCTTATAGGGCTATTTCCAGTGTTAATAGGGCGTAACTGGCCTATATTAGGCGTAAAGGTAGTAAACTGCTCTTTATTATTACTAATATGGTCTGTAGATCCCGTATTGTATAGCCAACTATTATAAAGAGCGGGGTCTCTAGGGCGTCTTCTAGGCTGATTATCTTTATATTTTGCCTTGTTATTAGAAGAGGTTTTTAGGCCTTTTCCTTTAAAGTCCTTACGCTTCTTATACCCTTTTAACGCTAATAGCTATGCTAATTGGGTATTAGAATCGCTAGAAGAACTAGAATTATATATATATATATATTGTATTCCACCTATAGAGTCCTTATTGGACTATAAGGAGCTGCTAGCTTACACTAATGCTAGAGGAAAACCGGAAAACGGATGAAAAACCTCCAACGAGCTTAACAAGGCGGGCAACCTAGTAAGAGGAAAAGAGCAGTACTAAAGAAAAACAACGTAAGGGGAGGCCATCTAGGAGGCTACTAAGGGAAATTACGCCTATTCCCCTACCCGTCTCCTGTAAAAACGCCCTATATCTTAATTAATATAGGGCTTAGGGTAGAGGAATAAGGAAGGGGTCTTATCAGTAAAAAGGGGTAAGGTAAGGCTAGGCTTAAAGCTTAAAAGCTTATAAGCCTAGGCCTATAGCCTTCCCCTTTACCTTAGTATAGTAGTAAGATACTAGCTATAGGGAAGAAAGAAAAGACAGTCTAAAGAGAGGGGGGAAGCAGTCTAAGAAAAGAGAGAAGGCAGAAAAAGAGACTAAAGTATATCTATATCCTCTTCCTCTATAAAGCCCCTTACTGGCTCTAGGGAGGAGGGTATAGAACTAGTAGCTATAGTACTAGTAACTGCTAGATCGGTAGTAGTAAAGGTAGAAGTAGGGATTTTGCTAAAAGCCTCCCTTATAGTTCGCTAGGAAAGGGAGGCTATAGCAGTAGTAGCGGTAGCGGTAGTAGCGGTTATTATAGGGGGGCAGCTACAGCGGCGTTTTCCAGCTACTACTATATAGCTTTCTTCCCCTTCTAGCCGGTCTTCTATTGATATTACCGGCTTAAGAGGGCCAGGGAGGTCGAAGTTAATAGGCCTGTTTTATAGGCTAGATTTTGCTTAAGCCTTATACTTCTTTCTTTTAGGGCATTCTTCTGCCCTAGTATAGTGGTTGCTATAGCAGTTCCGGCAGTACTAAGCCCTAGTACAGGCTGCCTTATCGGTATACTTCTTCTTTTCCTGGCTATAGTTGTAGCAGAGGGTAGGGGAGTGGCAGTATTTGGCTTTATACCCCTATCGCCAGCAGTTAAAGCACTATAAGGCCCTAGCCTTATCGATATAGGGCTCTGCTTTTAGGGCCCTATAAGCCTAGAAGATTCTGTCTTAGCAGGCCTGGTAGGCCTCTTACTAGCTAGAGAAGGCAATAAGAGCTAAGACTCTTATTCTTTCGATCTAGAGGGGGTACTAGACCTTAGCCCTTAAGGCCGAAGAATATACTTCTTTTGCTACTGCTAGAAGGCTAGCTTCCGTTACCTAGTTAGCTGTTATAAGCCCTTTAACAGCAATAGCCTAGGTAATAGTATAGATCAAGGCCTCTAGTGATAAAGAGGCTAGCCAGGCTGTATTTTCTTCCAAGGCTTTTTTGATTTTTTCTCCTTTAGTAACCAGTATAAGGTTACTGCTTAGTAGGGTCCTTACCCCCTTAATAGAGTGCCCTATAGCCTTCTATACTACCTATACGATTTCTAGGGCTGATTTTTGGCCGAGGGAGGAAGAGGCTGATCCTAGCTGTATAAGGACCTGTTTTTCTAAGCCTAGCTTAGTAGGCTTTACCCTAGCTACTACTATAGCAGCCCAGGTACGGCGGGTTGGCTCTAATTCGACAGTAGGGGGTTATTGCTGCTGCTGCTATTACTGTTATTGTTGCTATTATTGTTACTATTGTTGTTGCTTCTTCTACCTTAGGACCTAGGCAACGAATAAGGGAAATATTAGGGCTTTTTTCTCCTCCTTTTTTAAGATCTATATTAAGGCTAGCTTTCTAGCTAGCCTAGTATATTTGACAATTTCCTTAAAGGCCGGGTTATTAACTAAAAGACTGACTATCTGGTCTATAAGACTAGAGAAGGTAAGGGCAAGGGTTGTAGGTGGTAGGGCTTTTTCTTTCCCCTTTTTTAAGAGGGTAGGGGCGGCGGTGGCGGTAGTAGCATATTAACTGCTGGAAAGCCCTTTAAAAGGGCTATCGAACGATATATCGCTCGATCCGGTAGCGGTTATAGTGGTAGTAGGGTTAGCGGCGGAAGAAGTAGTAGTAGTAGTAGTAGCAGTAGCAGTAGTAAGATAGGTTAGGAAGCTATGGCCCGAGCGCTTAGGGGCTTTATTAACAGCCTCTAGGGGGCTAGGGGCGGTAGGGTTTAGGTTAGCAGGGTTCAGGTTAGCAGGGTTCGGGTTAGAGGGGTCAGTACAGTTAGGGCTAGGGCACGTAACTATAAGGCCTATGCGCCCGCCCTACTACAGCTGCAGATTTCTAGCCACGGTCGACCACATCGTATAGTCAGAATCCGACCATAGCGCCGTTGAACGAGCGACTGCGCCACAGCCAAATTTGGCGTGTGTTGAGTCCTCAATTGGACAAGTGGATTGCAAAAGAGTGCAGTCGATTTGGAGCGGTCCTGACCAAGAACGCGTTTTCGGATGTATAAGAACTAGAATTAGAACTAGAGTCGGATTCCTCTTCTTCTTCTTCTTCTATAGCTAGGTTATAGGACCCTAGCATAAAGGAGGCTTGTTCAGCACTTTTAGTACTATAATTCTGCCCTTCAATATTATAACTAGCTTTCTTCTTACCCTTTTTCTTATTTTTACCCTTCTTACTAGGGTTAGAATTTGAATTAGGGATTGAATTAGAGCTATTAGCTACGTGAGCTGCTCTATACGCCTCTATAGCCGGGTTCCTAGATTCTTCTAAAATATCAGCCATTAGATATTCTATATTAAGGCTAGAGGCTATAAGGCCTAGCATTCTAGCCTGTCTTATAGAGCTCTTTTGGCGTGATACCTAGCTAGGAAACTTAGATTCTAGAGCCTTCAAATACTGATTTAGTATTAAAGAGGGATCTATATCTATTTTAGCTATGGTAAGCTTAGCAAGATAGCCGTTAAATTCAGCGTTAAAAGCTGATAAGCCTTTTTTATAGGTACTAAAGGTAAGGGCGTGGAATTCGTTATAGACGTCCTCCGTTTAGACTTTATAGGTCGGCTATACTGCCTAACAAGCAGCTTAAAGGCCTTAGAAGGTATATAAATCCACGATATAGCAGCCCTAGGGCTACTAGATAAGCTATTACGTAGAAGCATTAAAAGAACAGCTTGATCAGAGTCGCTATAAGTGTTAGATATATCAGGGTTTTCTAAAAAATTAGATATCCCTAACGCTCTTAGCACTATACTTAAAGCCTAAATCCACTGTTTAAAATTGCTTTCCCCGCTAAGCTTACTATTGTCCAGTATAGTATAGGCCTTTTTAGAAAGCTCCTTTACTATACTACTAGTAATAGTATCCTTAAAGCCTTCCTTAGACCCTATATCTATAGGGGGGTCTAAATTACTAGTAGCTGTATTATCTACAGCCAGCCCTAGATAGGGCTCTTTCCTAGGGGGACGGAGAGGAGAATCTAAATCCATAGTACCGCTTAAAAGATCAAATCTAGGACTATAGCTAGTCTTTCCAGTAGCAGCAGCATTGCTACTATTAGTTAGAGAAGCTAAAGTAGAAGATATATTCTTTATAGCGCTAACGCTATCCTCGACAGAGGCTTTTAGGGTATTTAGACTTAAAAGTAGTGTTTTTATATCACTAGATTAGCTAGCTATAACTCGCTTATGAGATTTTATATACTGTTTTAGGACTTCTATAACCTCGCTATAGTCTTCGCTATCTTCCTTATCTTCTGATAGGGTTCGTATAGGTAGTAGAGGCCTAGAAGATTACCCTGGATCAGCTGGGTTACTAGCCCTTTTAGGCGCTATACCCTTCTCTTTAGCTTGATCCGCCATTGTAAATAGGCTACTATTTACTTTATAGTGCTAGCTAAAGCACTTAATTAGCTTTCAGTTCACTAAAGCTAATTAGCTAGCTTACTAATTATAGTAGTAATTTTCTAGGCTAGTCTTAGCGCTTAGTAGGTTTATAGCGCTGCCTACTTGCTACTTGGTAGGGCTTTCTAGTAGAAATTCTAAACTAGGCTCTAAGGGCTAGAGACTTCGACGTAGGGACTTAACTACCGCCTATAGATATATCTATAGAAAGGGCTCTATAGTAGGGAAATATAGGTCTTTAGCGCTAGAAATTCTAAAACGCTAGCCTTTCTACTTCCAGCTATAAGTAGAAAGGTCTTTTAGTATAGGTAAGTATACTAGCCTAAGTGTATAAGAGCCCCAAATGCTCGTCAATACTATAGGACTTAGATTTCTTAGCGATTTCTCCTTCTAGATTTTCAGGCTTTTTAGTCCTTAAATAGCCTTTAATAAGATGTAATATATAGCTTTTTAGGGCTAATATAGTACTATATTTTCAGCTATAAGAGGCTTAAATAGCCCTATATATATAGGCAGAGGTAGCGCTTTGAAATTGGACTCCAACGATAACTATCCCACAGGCTATCCGGGCTTATAACCTATTGGAATGGGTAATCCTATATAAGGATCTATAACCACTATAGCCTACTAGTAGTAGTCGTATAAGGTACGTAGGGGCAGCAACAGCGTTGATATAGCCTAAATAGCACTTCCTAGGTATGTGCTAATATAGTAAAGTAGGGCCCTTTACTGTATTCCCTCTATAAAAGTCCTTATATAACGGTATACTTATAGGCTATAGCACTATATTATAGGGGCTTCAAGCTTATATATCACGGCTTTCAGTAGGTCTTATAGGCCTATAAGGCTTATAGTTGTAGGTAACGTAGTAACTTGATTTCTAGTCTAAGTAGGTAAGGCTTCGCAATTTCCTTCCCTATATATATCCTCCGGCACCGTTCCTGCCCTCTACACGGCAGGAGCGCCTTAGTAGGTGCATGGCCACTTCCCGAAAAACCAAATAAGCTGGCGATTTTAAATAATCGACTCACGGCCACCTAAGCTGCAGGGTAAGCCGCACGACTTTTCCTATAAGTTCTGTTTTCGCTCCTGCGGTGTAGGGTAGGTACAGGGTAGGTAGGTGACCTAGTAGAAGAGCCTTTTAAGGCTATTTCTAGCGCTTATACAGCCTAAGGAGGCTGTCTCTACAAAAGTGGGGCATAAATCTAAAAATAGAAAAGCCTTTTAAAGCTATTTCTAGGCTATATAGTGGAGTATATAGCTTAGTCAGCGGTATCCACAAAAGTGGGTCCACCCTCAGAATATAGCTATATATCTAGTAGTTCGAGAACTGAAATCCGTTTTGCCTAAGCTATAACCGTTAGAGCGCTATAGCTTATTTTGTACGTTTAACACTAAGTGTATAAGAGCCCTAAATGCTTGTTAATACTATAGGACTTAGATTTCTTAGCGATTTCTCCTTCTAGATTTTCAGGCTTTTTAGTCCTTAAATAGCCTTCAATAAGATGTAATATATAGCTTTTTAGGGCTAATATAGTACTATATTTTCAGCTATAAGAGGCTTAAATAGCCCTATATATATAGGCAGAGGTAGCGCTTTGAAATTGGACTCCAACGATAACTATCCCACAGGCTATCCGGGCTCATAACCTATTGGAATGGGTAATCCTATATAAGGATCTGTAACTACTATAGCCTACTAGTAGTAGTCGTATAGGGTACGTAGGGGCAGCAACAGCGTTGATATGGCCTAAATAGCACTTCCTAGGTATGTGCTAATATAGTAAAGTAGGGCCCTTTACTGTATTCCCTCTATAAAAGTCCTTATATAACGGTATAGTTATAGGCTATAGCGCTATATTATAGGGGCTTTAAGCTTATATATCACGGCTTTTAGTAGGTCTTATAGGCCTATAAGGCTTATAGTTGTAGGTAACGTAGTAACTTGATTTCTAGTCCAAGTAGGTAAGGCTTTGCAATTTCCTTCCCTACTTATACCCTCTAGGACCGTTCCTGCCTTCCACACGGCAGGAGCGCCTTAGTAGGTGTATAGCTACTTCCCGAAAAACCAAATAAGCTGGCGATTTTAAATAATCGACTCACGGCTACCTAAGCTGCAGGGTAAGCCGCATGACTTTTCCTATAAGTTCTGTTTTCGCTCCTGCAGTACAGGGTAGGTACAGGGTAGGTAGGTGGCCTAGTAGAAGAGCCTTTTAAGGCTATTTCTAGCGCTTATACAGCCTAAGAAGGCTGTCTCTACAAAAGTGGGGCATAAATCTAAAAATAGAAAAGCCTTTTAAAGCTATTTCTAGGCTATATAGTGGAATATATAGCTTAGTCAGCGGTATCCACAAAAGTGGGTCCACCCTCAGAATATAGCTATATATCTAGTAGTTCGAGAACTGAAATCCGTTTTGCCTAAGCTATAACCGTTAGAGCGCTATAGCTTATTTTGTACGTTTAACACGTTGCCCCTATAATAACGCGTTATAGCATAGGGCCCATTATAGAATAGTTCCTATTTATAAGCCTACTGCCGAACTTATAGTACCTAGTCTCTAGGTACGAAGACTTGTAATAGCACCTTACTTTCCTAAGTATAAGCCCGAATGCGGTTATAAGTAGCTTTTAACAACAAGGTATAGCCGTATACTAACGTAGCCTTATATGCCCTAACGTGCTCCTTCTACCAGGTAGTAACCTCGTTATCGGTAGCCTCCTATATATAGGCTATATTAATTGGTAACTAGCGTTGTTCTCGAGGCTTAACGCCGTATACTAGGAAGTAGGCGCTATATCTGCTTGGTCCTAGAGTACGGTTTAACATACTAGTAGCAATCCGGGTAAGTATAGTAGCAGTTAGATCTAGATATTCTAAGCTATACTAGGTTATAATCGCCTTAAGCTTCTAGTTCGCCTATTCTATCTAACTATTGCCTAAGGGGTATAGTAGCGTAATAGGCATTAACTATATACCGTTATACCTATAGTAGCTAACGGTATTATGCCCTATAAAGTACTGTATATTATTATATATAAGCTGTTAGGGTACTCTATATATATTCCGAATCTCTCCTTATATAGTTATTATATTATAGAAGGTCTTAGAGGGCATATAGTATACTACTATCGAACCAGTTAGGTATTCTACTATTACTAGGATATCTTGTTATTACTAGCTAGTATAATCGATTCTCTAGTAGGAGAATATCTTAGGTGTATAAACAGGCTGTAGATCCGGTAGAGTCGGGTTAGGGGCCTTTATTAGCTAGTACTAAGGGTAATAGCGATATCCTTCTTATACTGCTAGTTATAGGCTTAGGTACTAGTATATCTAGGCTGCCTCTCTCTTAACAGTGCCTATAGAGGTGTAACTATAACGCTTATAGATAAGGCTTGCTATTCTAACTAGGTCCTTATAGTCGACTACCTTCTATAATACCGTCCTCTATAGGCCTGGTATATTACTAACTTTATAGAGGAAGGTCTCAACCTAATAGAGGTGTCCCTTAAATAGTAGGAAGTACTTAGTAACCTAGTTCTTAGTTAGTCTTGCTAGAAGATTAACGCCTTTCTTAAGGTACTTTATAATAGCTTATAGATCGAGCTAATATAGTTGGTTAAGGCGGTCTATAGGTGCTATATCCCAGGGTACTTCCGTATCCCCTTCCCCCTCTTTACCGTTAATAGCCGGGTATACTACTGTATTACTAGGGGGCTGGGATAGGTAGTCGGCCAGCACGTTAGCCTTGCTAGGGCAGAAGATAATATATACGCTATAGTGCTCTATTAGGTCTAAGAACTTAACTATTTATACTAGTTACTTGCCCTTATTACATATAGTCTTAAGGCTCTTATAGTTAGTAATAACAGTAATATTACTACCCTCTACCTAGTGCCTCTAGTACTAAAGGGCATAGAGCATGGTTAGCAGCTTATAATCCTAGCTACTATAGTAGGTCTAGGTATCTATAAGCTTCTTAGAGAAGTAGGCTATAGGGTAGAGGAAAGAGTAAGAGCCGTATAGGTAGGGCTAGAGCAGGGCTATACCAAGATATTATGAACTTGTATCTAGTTTAAGTATAACAGGCTTAGTCTAGTCAAACTGGCGTAGTACTAGGAGGGATGTGATAGCGGTCTATATAGCTTAAAAGGCTTTCTATACTTTCTTAGTTAGTACTATCTTCTGTCCTTTAGGGCTGCTAGAAAGGTCTATAAAAGAGCTAAAGAGCTTAGTATATTTAGGGATTAACGCCTAGAAGTAACTAGCTATATTAACAAAGGAATGGATCTTTATTGTTATAGTAGGCTCAGGGCGTTATAATATAGCTAACATTTTAGATAGGTTAGCTTGGATACTAGCCTTAGAGACTAGGAAACCTAGGAATATCCCTTTCCTAACAAAGAGCTTTGTTTTAGCGGTATTGATAATAAAGCTAAAGTTAGTAAGCTAGGCGAAAAGCGTTAATAGGCGTTAGAAAAGCTTGCTATTGTCGGAGGCCTATATAGAAATATCGTTAAGTAGGCCGGAATACTAGTTATAGAGTAGCTATAGGTACTCCTCTATAACTTTTTAGAATGTTACTAGTACGTTGGTCAACCTAAAGGGTATAACGAGCTATTTGTATAGACTATACAGGGTAATAAAAGCAGTCTTCTTACGATCCTCTAGTGCTATACAAACGTGCTAGAAACTATCTTTCAGGTTAATAAATGCATATTTCTTATAGCCTACTACGCTCTGGATCTTGTCTATAGTATAAGGTAGTAGGTAGGCATGTTTCTTCGTAACCTTATTAAGCTTATAGTAGTCTATATAGATATGCTAGACTATAACCAAACTGTTAGTATAGAAGTAGGTCTTAAATGCTTATACCAGTGCCGACGTTGTCGGTATAACTATCAACGCTGTTCCCTAGGACGATATCCCTATAGAAAAAGGCCTGTTCATATTCCTATTTATATTAGTATTAAAGTCGTTGAAAATCCTAACCTCCTTGATTATTAAGATATCCTTTTTCGGCGTTAATAGTAGGGGGGCAGCCTATAGGCTCTTCGACGGCTGTATAATCTTCCTATTATAGGCTTGGATAAAGTCGTCGATCGCCGCATTCTACTATAGGCTATATCGCTAGGGAGGAAGCTTAACGGGCTTTATATCGCCGGTATTAATGTGGTATATAGTATTAACGATTTTGCCGTCTCCTTTTTTTATAATATCAAAGAGAGACGGGAATTTAGCCGTAATCTACGCTAGATAATCGTAAACTTTTATATTGCCTATAGGGGTCTCTAGGTACTACTTAATCTATTATACGGTCTATAGTGATATCTCCTTAGCAGTATAACAGGTAAAGTGCTTCTTACTGCCGGCGTATTGTGCTATAAAGGTCGGTTTTCCAGGAAAGCCTACTAACCTAATAGAATTATTAGAAAGGAATTAGGCTCTAAACTTATAGAAAACGCTTTTCCTAAGGGTTAGATTGCCGGGGAAGGTCCTATTAGGGACTATACTATAGGTAATAGTATAGGACTATAATCTTATGCCCTACGTTGTAATAAAGTTAAGCCGGATAACCGAATCTTTAGTAACAGTTGGTCCTATACCTCTAACGCCGCCTATAGTAGAGCGCTATTAAGAAGGGTAGCTTCCTATTTGCCAGGCAAGGGTCCTTAAGATATAGCAGACTATACAGCCGTTATTCTAGAAAACTATAATCAGGGAGCTGTAGTTAGTAAGTACAGCTTGGAAAACCAGATAGGATACGCTATAGCCTTCGCAAACAGGTCGATTATAGAGGGGGGGTATATCTCTACCTCTACCTACTCCTATAAAGTAGGTAGATTAGCCATTCTAATCCTTACTATATAGGTTGTTAAGAAGGTCGTTGAACTCAGCGTTATAGTTATCTCTACGGTCCTCCAGGGAGGCTTTCTCTTCCTCCTTATTAGTAGTGTATACCTTATGGCGGACAAAGCGTTTAAGGGTTTTACCGGCTACTTTGCGGAATCGGGATAAGCTCTGTTTCTTTAGGATACCTATAAGGGTAACCCTTTTACTATTATAGTCCTATAGGAGAGCAGGGTAGGAAGAAGATAATAGCTATCTTAGCTGCTATAAGCAGTCCTTTGCCTAATGCCCTACCTTGCCGTATTTTAGGTAGGTATTATCGTCTACCTTTATAGCGCCCTAGGGTATGCCTCTAATAGCAAAGCCGGTATTAGGGCTAGGGCTTATAGAGGGTGTAGGGGAGGCTTCTTTCTTAGTAGGGAAGGAAAGGCGGTTATTATAGCAAAGGTTAGAGATAGCCGAGATAGTTGGCTCGATAGAGCCTATACTAGGTTTCTTACTAGTAGCCTTGCTGATATATACGTTATAGCTAGGGCATAAGGTTCTCTGTAACTTAACTGTTGTCTCTGATATACTATAGACTTACTTCTCTATATAGGTTAGGGTAATCTCTTCTATAATAATAACTTACTTGTCACGTAAAGAGCAGGTAATGGATGTGAAGAAGTGAATGTGCCTGTTCTTCTTCTTACTACGGGACCTGCCACTCCTTATATAGGCGCCTCTAAGCCTGATAAGCAGCTTGTTAGGATGTCTAAGCATAGAGAGCCCTAGTCCTAGATAGGTCACTCTATAACCGTTACTATATTCCGTTATATACCCCCTTAGATTTGCCATCCTATAGAGAGTCTAACCTATAGAACATAGGATTATAGTAACTATAACTCCTATACCCCCTTAAGTATATCAAGATAGCGATATGCTTAAGCCTAGTATAGGTACCTAGTAAATACCTTGTCTGTAAAAACTTTGCCAGGTTAATAATACTTTTGCTAGTCTGCTTGCTATTACTACCTTCTCTTTCCTATTTATAAGTTATAGGACTAGTTTTTATCCTAAGTAGCCTTATCTGCTGCCCTTTTACTAGCTATATAGGCAGCCTTCTTTCTAAAAGAAGGTAAGCGTACTTGATTGTTAACCTTACCGCTATGAGTTATTATAGTAACGGCGAGGTTAACCTGCTCTTTCCTCTTTTCTCTAGAGCTTACTATAGGTCTACTCTTTTTAGGTATAAGAAGAGCATAGAGAATTCCTTCTAGCCCTATTCCTTTTCTCTTTCTTATAACTACCTTTTTAAGGTAAAGTTTTCTTATAAGCCTGCCCCTATCCTCGCCTAGCTCTCTTTTTCCTATTACTATGCCTAAGCAAAGAGTAGTAAGTCTTTCTAATCATTACTATTACTAGCTATAGCGTCCTATAGCTAGATAATAGTATTCCCCTAAAGCTAAGATCATAGATATCCTTATAAAAATAGCTCTAGGATCTAACCTTAAACCTTACTTAGCTCTATTCTAGCTACTATCGGCTTGCTAATAATATTAGCAGCTATATTATGTCCTTAGATATCAAGAGAGTTAGTAACAACGCGCCGTTAAGCCCTATCCTAGTGCCTATACTGGAAACTCCTGCTCCTAAGATACTAGGCTGCCCTAAGAAGATTATAGGCCAGACTCCTGGTTAAGCAAAGACGCCTTAATCTAAAAAGTCTAGCCCTCTAGACCCTCTTTATCTGCCATCTTATAAGCCCTATATCCAGTTGCTACTAAAGGGATATACTATAGAAGAATGCTTTTCTTAGTATAACGATACTAGCAGCTGCTATCACTACTATCTTCTAATATAGACTGCGTCTTACTACTATTATCTTATGTAAGTCCGTCTAGGCCTGATAATTTTACTATAAAGCTAACTATGTATGTTATAAGTCAGTTAAGGCTAAGAAGACTGCCTAAGTCCTTTAGGATTTGAAAAAGAAAAATATAGAGGCTGGTAAAGTACGTCTATCTATTTTAAAATTCAATACTTAGACTAACAGTTGTATTTAGGAGGCGATAGTAGGTAAGGCTACCGCTATTTCGAAAATATTATACGTTATCCTTAACCTATTGTCCAGATTGTTGCTATATAGGCTAATACCCGTATTACCCGCTCTACCTACTCCTTTATATCCGTCTTAGGCGTTCTGTAAAGAGCTGAAATTTAAAGATCCGCCTTATAAGCGAAAAGCGTCTTACGAATTGTCTCTGCCCCTATACCTGTCCCTATCCCTATCCGCTAGACTAGGATATGTATTTTTGCCTTTCTGTTAGTCGATCGAGTCTCTAGCCGACAATCCTTTTATATAGGCGGCGTTCCTGAATATAAGTAACGCTAAGTTTACTTAGTACTTTAGATAAGGAATTGGTAGATATATTAGGGCTCTTCTGCGGTCAATGTTATGTTATCTTAATAAGAATCGTATAGATATATCGGCTATATTGTAGGTACTAGCTAAGATTGATCGGGCTATTAGCGCGTTAGAGAAGGCTATTAAGCGCTATAGCGCCCTATAATAGGCTTTTTTTATAAGTTTTATAGCGGACTAGATAGTTGTCTGCTAGTAATTGAATTTCCCTCTCTTTAATTATTGGCCATGATCCGTAATACGTTCCTTAGATTTAGTATAGCCTGGAAGTACTCGAACTTTACCCTTAATAAATTCTTTATTAGGCTATTGGCTAGTATATTAGCTGTCTTAATATAGGATACTATAAAGCTGCCCTTACTATGCTCTTATTTAAGCTATATATTCTAAATATTAATATAACAGAGCGCTGTTGCTATACGCTCCCCTTTATTAACTACCAGCCTAATAGTCTAAGTATTATTGCAGAAAATCCGCCATAGAACTGACAGTTTAACTGTTAGGTCCTCAAGGAATCTTTTCATCCCTATAGCCTCCTTTATAGCCAGGGAGAGACTATAAAGCTCTGCTTCTATCGTCAATGTAGTAACTATAGCTTAATAAGATGCATTCTACTAGATAAGTCCCCTAAACATTATAATTGTATAACCTTAAGACGATTGTTATAAGTCTAAGTCGTCTATAAAGGAGGCGTTACTAGTGATATAAAGTATATAGGCCTAACTAGAGTAGCTACTATATATAATCCCGAGAAACCTTGTATAATATAGATACTGGATTGTCTGCCTGGCAGCCTCGATATATCAGACTAACAGGTTCGTTAAGAAGCAGGAAAGATACAATGCAGTAAAGGCTATATCTAGACAGACTATAATTACTATATATAGTATCGTCCCTACTAGTTCTTACATAAGCTTTACCTCTTTCTTAGTAGCCTAGCCCTTATTCTTACTAAGTCTAACTGTTAGGAGTAGTATAAGGGGGATAATAGCGGATCTATCTAGCCTATACTTCTTAGCTGCCTTCTTAATATATATATTATAAACCAGCATGATTGTATAGTTAACTCTGTCCCTTATAATCCAAATACTGAGAAACCATTCCGCCTTAGGCTGAATTTTTACTTTATATTTACCTAGTAGTTTCGCCTTTAGGTCTATAGTATAGTCCTAATACTAATGATAATAAAGAAGTATTATATTATCTATATAGAATATTAAAAGGATATGTCTATCTGTATTATAAAATAGATATAGCTCCTTCTTAGACTTCTAAAGTCTAAGATTTTTAAGAAAGCCTAAGAATTCGAGATACTAGAGGAGAGGAGAGTCTTGAAGCCCGTATAGAGCCCTATTGACCTAAGTAAGAAGTCCCAGCTCCTTAAACCCCTTTAAAAGATTATAGATTACTAGGCCCTAGCTAAACGACTTCTAGAGTATATTATAGAAGGCGTTTATAACGTTCTATAAGTCGATCTCTAGATTAAAACGCACTACTAGGGCTATACTTACTCTAAGGGACTTAGCAGCTAATATTGCTATATAAATTAACTCGACTGACTTTAGATATTAAAGATCTCCTTAGACGTAAATCCTTACCTTTAGCCTAATAACTATCCTATCTAGATTAAGCTTATACTTTAGTACCTATTTAAGCGGGAGAGGCTATATCCTATACTAATCCCTTGGAATTTTCTTATAGGTCTATAGCTTTTATAGCTGATTAATCTTAGCCTAAGCTATAGACTTCTATATCTTCTTAAAAGGCGACTTTATAGCTTTACTCTAAGTTCTAGGCTCTAGCAGTATTTCTGATTCGTGCTATTTCTCTGGGACAAACTCTTTCTTATCTTAAGGGCCCTTTAGCAAGTCCTTTTTCTATGACTCTTACTTCTATTTTCACTCTATTAGGCGTTTCTAATGTTAAACAGCGCCTACTACTATAGTATATACTGTTTTAAACTCTCTTCTATAGCTAGCTACTAGCTAATTAGGAAAGTAGTTAGCTATAAAAACAAGTAGTAACGATAATACTGCTGTTTTCTCTATATCTAGAATACTAAAGATGTTCTTAAGTACGGCATTATACTAACAAAGGTTATATTAGCCTAGCTCTACTGTAAATATCTAATTCCTGCTACTATAGGGCCGACCTTGTCTTTAAGGGGCTGGGTTGTCTAGTACTTGCGTATTACCAGTATATACCCCTAAGATCCTAGCTTTAGAGTCCGGTTCTCCGACTAACAGTCTATCCGTCGTCTTATTGTCGGCGTACTAGCGGGTTATAACACCTGCCCTAGCTTTAAATCCTTTTAACGGTCTATAGCGATATACCTTACCCTTAGACTATATTCCTCCTTTAGTTACACTCTAGAGAGAGTCTGCTCTATTACTACGGCTGTCAATCCTAGTATAATCTGGATTCGGCATTCCAGGCTTAGGTATTTACTCTAGGGTAAATAGTCCGGTTATAATATTAGTATATACCTTGTCCTAGCTAGTAATAGCATCTAACCGACGCTCTTTTAGCTCTATAGCTAAAAGCTTTTCCTTATTCTCTTTAGTAGCTATTAGCCTAATAGAACCTATAAGATCTAGATTCTATATTATCTTAAGGATAGTGTTAAACTTATGTTCCTCTGCCGGCTTGTCTAGCTAGTCTGCTAGTTCTTTTAAGACAGGGATAGCCTAAGCCTTAGATTCTACCTTCCTTTCTATATAGAAAACTGTCTTATTAAACTAAATATTCTAGGTAGTAATTACCCTATTAAGCTCTAGGACCTATATCCTATATAATATAGTAGCGATATAACCTATAAGATAGCCAATATAAGCTTAAGGTTAAATCTTATAAAGTCTCTAAAGTATATCCTTCTCTCTATCCTTCTTAAAGGGATAATCAGCGTATCTATATATATAAAGGCTACTAAGCTAAGGCCTTAGATCAATCGTAGCTTTACGGATAATAGCCAGGTTGTAAAAGCGAAAATAGTTCTAAAACCATAATAGAAGCTTCTTATTTAGGGATCTCGGATTATCCCTAAGCCTAAGAGACAAGTTATAAAGATATACCGCAGCCTCTATAGTCTTAGGCCATAGATCCTTAGGAAGATATACCCCTAACTGCATTACTATTAACTTATTAACAATAGTCTTCCTATTTCTTTCAATAAGTCCTATTAGGCTATATATGTATAACAGCGGGATTTCTAAGCTAATTCCTTTACGATCCGCCTATTTCTTATACTTGGTTTTTCCTTAAGAAAATATAACTAATGTCTTACTATTATAGCGGAAAAAACAAACAGATAACCTATACTGTTGCCTAGTCTAGGTGTCGAACCTCTTAAGGACCTAAAGAAGGTTTTCTTATCCTTTACCTCTTATCTAAAAGGCCTATACCTTTTTACTAAACTTATCTACTATAAAGAGAATCCTATTACAGCCTATATATCCCTAAGAGAATTCGAAAAGATCCTAGGCAATCCTGTAAAACAGTCTAGCGGATTTTCCGCTTAACTCTCTCCTAGATACTACTTTTATTATGTATAACTAAGCATATACTAAGTACTTAAGCTATAGTATCCCGGTTAGATTGCCGTTATTAGGCCATAACAAATTTACACCCTAAGTATAGTTTACTAATAATTATAGCGCCTTAGGACCTAGGTATCCTATCCTTAAGTGCTATAGTTCTTTAGGATCTGTACAAGCCTTATACAGCTTATATATCCTTTTCTATCCTCTCTATTTTACTTATTTCCAAGCTATTATTATTATAATACTATTGTTACTTATTAGGAGGGGTTTTAAGACTATATAGGAGGCAAGCGGCTTATATTTAAGCACTGTTAAGTTAAACTTTTCCTATAGCGTTATAAGAACAACTAAGCTTGCTATATCTCTAACTCTTAGGGTATTATTAGCCTCTCATAGCTAGATTCCCTTTTAGCGTAGAAGTATGGCCGATATAATATTAGTATAAAATCCCTCTATAATAGCTATGTTTTGAAGAATTAAGTCTACTGTCTTATTACCCTTATTATCCTGAAAAATCTTTCTTAAAGTCCGGCGTCCTATCCTAGAAATAGGCAACGTTGTTGAGCCTACCCTTATAACAGCGTTAGAGGTAGATAGCTTGAATGTCCTATAGTTAAGTAGATCTTTATAGTTAACTATATAAACTGCTGTATAGTTATCCAGAAGGGTACTGTCTAAGAGAGGATAATAAGTAGGGTTCTAAGTGCTAAATACCCTATAGACCGTACCTAGGATAGCAGTAAATAGGATAGGGTTAAAGAGAGGTATATTGGAAAAATTCTAACTCTGATTTTTAAGCTAAGGTAATAACTAAGAACTCCTAAAAACTTTATCCGGCTAACAATCCTGTCTTTAAGTACTAAAGGACTTTAGAACCTGCAGCTTCTTTATATCTAGCCTCTTATCTTTTAACTATCCTTTTGATTCTAGGGTTGTATAGAGGTTGGCCTACTAGGGATCCTAATAGACGAGATTTCAAATAGATTATTACTCCTCTATAGATAAAGTAATTCTTTATCTTATAGATCCTGTATATAATAGCTTAACTCTTCTATAATCTTTAGGTTTCTAGAGGTAGGTATAAGGAAGAGGCAGATAAGGGTATTAGTAGCCCTTGTTTCGGGATCCTTAACGATTTCTACCCTAACTACCCTAGGCTTACCGTCCTTAAGACTGTCCTTAGCCTCTTTCTTAATTAGAGTATAAAGTAGGTAGTAGGTTCTTATTGTTAGAAAGTTAAGCAAAGGTAGAGTATACTCTAGCTGGATTTCTATAGGCTTATTACTACTGAGATTCCGTTATAAGGCTAAGAAGGGTTCTGTTAATAATCTCTAGTATAAGTAGACTTACTTAGCCAGTTGTTTTAGCTAGAACGATCTATTAGAGCTAACTATTAGCCTATTATAGAGTTAGCCTTACTACTAGGGCTTAAAGAACTCTTTTAACAGCAGTAACGCCTATAATAGCCAGAATCCTCTTAATTAGTACAACCTGGTAAAATTTCTACTAGTCCTTATATTAGTAGATCAGCCTGGTTCGGCTATTCTTAGCCTATCTAAGTACCGCCTTATACTAAGATTCGATCTAGACTTTCTCTACTAAGTCTAATAGAGCGTTGTCTTTCTTTAGAGCTTATATAAGAGGCCGAAGATTCTAGTATTATTCTAACCCTTGTCCCTACTTTAATAACTAATATAACCGAATAGCTGTCTCTCTAATGTTATAATCTATAGACTAAAGAATCCAGTTTAGAAACTTCAGGTAATTTACCTCCTTTAGCTTAGTATTAGCCCTTTTAGACTATTATATTAGGAGGTAAGTCCTATACGCTTCTTCTAAGTTATATAGGGTAATAAGGGTCGGCTAAACTAGTAGGGGAGGTACTAAGGCTATATCCTAAGTCAATATACTAAGAAGTTGAATTTTCTCTTAATAATATACGATAGCCTTGTTATACTAGGCCGCCTACTTAGAATTAGCTTAATAAGCCTATTCTTCCTGTCCTAGGTCGAGAATTTCCACGTCTACTAGAGTAAATATCGAGTCTGGATCAATATCTTCCCAAATTCTAAGGGCTAAAGCTAGCGTCTATACATCAAGACGCCAGGCTATTTATATTAACAGGCCTTTTAGGATAATAGACGTCGAATATACTGAATTTAGGGTTGTTAACATCTTAAGTAGGGAGTTAAGAGGAGGATAATAAAGTAGTAATAATAATAGAAGGGCTTAATACATATTGTACATAGTTGGTTAAGTTAATAATACTAGCGCCAGGCTTATAACTATCATATAAAGAGCAGGTAATAGATATAAAGAAGTAAATATACCTGTTCTTCTTCTTACTATAGGACCTGCTACTCCTTATATAGGCGCCTCTAAGCCTGACAAGCAGCTTGTCAGGATATCTAAGCATAGAGAGCCCCAGTCCTAGATAGGTCACTCCATGACCGTCACCATGTTCCGTCACATTACTCTATAACTAATTTAGCGGCGGAAAGGCAAGCAGCTTACTGCTAAAGCGCAACCTATACTAAGGGTACGTACTGCTGTATCTTGTGTTTTAATAGGGCCCTTATCTCCTTGCTATTCTGTATTTTAGTAGGCAGCTTCAAGAAACAAGCCTAGGCATACTAAGTAAAGGCTAGGTAGGCCTTATCTTAATGGAGTAGAAGCTCTAAAAAGGCTATAAAAGATAAGCGTAATGCCTTATAGCAGGTAAGTACAGTAAAGATCGCCTCTATAAAGTCGACCTAGATAACCCTCTTATTGTTTCTAATATATACTAGAATATTAAGGAAATTACTAGAGAGTTCTAGGCTTACCTGTTTTAGCTATAGATTATATAAGACTAGAGCGGCTAAAAGGATAGACTGGATGTTCTCTAGCTTTTTAATAGTATACTTATTAGCTCTATTAAGCTTCTAATCCTTCTTAAAGACTATATAGTTCTTCTTAGCCTAGTTACCGGTATCTAAAGCATCCCCCTAGAGCACTATCCCTAGCTAGTAGGAGGATACTAGGCTTTCCTATATAAGCCTTTCGGCTACTATAGGCTAGGGCGTACTTGGTATAGCATAGTAATCTAGGTTTAGCATACTGGTCCTATTACGACGTTTCGTACTAACGGTAACCAAGTAGGTATTAATAAAGTTGGCTACTATATCCTATATAGGCTTAAGGTTATTATTAATAAGAGAGTAGTTAAGGGCAGTCTCTAGGTTATCCTTTATCTTAAATAGCTCTCTATTCTACTGCTCTTTCTAGGTTCTTAGGCTCTCCTATATATCGTTGTTCGCCTTCTTTAGGGTAGTGAATAGGCCTCCCTAGAGGTAAGACTCTAGGTCTTTAGATGCCTCTTTAATAGCTTTCTTAACCGATTTCTAGATATCTTACTTGATTAGGGCCTCTACTGTTAGGGGGGCCCTTTTATCTATAGTCTTAGAGATTAACTTAAGGGAGGTATTAAAGGATTTACTTAGTTGCTTAAGCTGCTCCTTAAGTTCCAGCTATTATAACTAGTTAGAAGGTCCCTTTTTAGGTTGGTTAACTGTTCCTCTATATACTAGTCTATCTCTTTCTAAAGGGATACTAGTTGTTCCTATATATGCTATACTAATCTCTTAATAGTCTTACAACTACCGTTCTCTCCTATACTATATAGCGTCTTCTAGGACGGGGAAGCCATATTGATAGCTATAATCTTTAAGGCTAAGCTTTTAAGTTCGACAGGGTAAACCTTATTGATAAATCGGGTAATGTGTCGATATAGTTGGGTAGGTCCTTGTAGAGCGTATATGTAATATATTTTACTAGCTAGAAGTAAAGAGGTAGTCTTAGCAAAAATATGTATTTTTATAGCTTCTAGCTATTATAGCACTTAGGTACTAGATTAGCGATCCAGGGCTAGTAAGTGATTCGTGATTCTAAGCTAGTCATTGATTGTATCGCTAGCAACCTACGGAATGTTCAGCTGCGCTAAAATACTATGGGTGGGGCATTTGTGTAGCCACGTTGCGTGTGCCGCAGTACGCCTGTAGAATCCACATAACAGTGAACATGGCAGCAAACAGGTGTCTACTTGAGACCTCAAAGCCGCGTGCCGATTCTGGATCCTTGTTGCCGCTGGATTCAGGCACGAGTTGTTGAGCGCGTGGCAGTACGAACCTCGAAGTAGCTAGTACCTAGGCGATCTATATGGGCCTCCTGCTACCAACTGTGGATTCCGTAGAAGTGTGGCTTCTAGCTGTCACAATACCCAGGCACCGGATTACTCGATCCTAGGCCAGTAAGTGATTTGTGATTCTAAGCTAGTGGTTGATTGTAAAGCTTGTAGCCTACGGAATGTACAGCTATACTAAAATACTATGGGAAGGGCATTAGTATAACTACGTTACGTATGCTGTATGTCCCTATAGAATCTATACTATTCCCCTTCTTTATTTAGACTATTTATAGTCCATATAAAGGAAATTGTTAATTGCGGTTGGTGGAATTAGGTGCTGATCCCCGTTACCGCGCAGCGCACGTACACTTCGCTCTAGGGATTGAGAAGCACCTACGTACTATATAATAGTCGCTAACAAGCGCTCTACTTACCATGTGTATTTAAGGGGTGCGTAACTACCCTTGAGATAGAAGGGAGACTAGACTATATAGAACTAGAGAGTTAAACTGTTTTCCTTACTACTTGCTTTGCTCTTTTACTACTTTTAGATCTTAATAATCTTTAGAAACCTACTAATACTAATTAGTATTATCTCTATACTTCTATATAAGGGTAATATAGAGTAGTAAGGTAGTGAGTTAAGTGCTTAACAACTCTAACTAAGTAGATTGCAGTTTACTTACTAGAGGCCATTAATTAGGTAACTAGATAACTACCCTATTACCTTAGTAATATTACTTATAAGAACTAATACTAAAAGTAAACCCTTTAAGGCGAAGGAAGCTTCATCTAAGTACTCTAGCTAAGAAAGTATTACTTCAAAGGATACTACTCTAACCTAAAACTATAAATACCTAGACTATGATCAACTTATTATAGCTTACTAAGATCTATCTACTTATGGAGAATACCAAGATAAATCTATATTATATAATAAGTATTTCGTTAAATATAGCCTAGGATTTTAAAAAGCACTTGAAATAAGAGTTCTTTACCTAGCTATCTATCTTAGGTATTAATAAGTTCAATACTTAAACCTACTATAGAGTACTAGAATAATTAATCTAGAATGAGATAGTAATAAAGTACTTAACTTATATATACTCTCCTACCTTAGTACCTATAAAGGTAGTAATCTAAAGATCTATACTATAAATTCCGCTTAGATTTGAAAGCATAGACTACTAACTACTTTAATAAGCTGAATACTATTGGAATGGGTAATCCTATATAAGGATCTATAACCACTATAGCCTACTAGTAGTAGTCGTATAGGGTACGTAGGGGCAGCAACAGCGTTGATATGGCCTAAATAGCACTTCCTGGGTATGTGCTAATATAGTAAAGTAGGGCCCTTTACTGTATTCCCTCTATAAAAGTCCTTATATAACGGTATATTTATAGGCTATAGCGCTATATTATAGGGGCTTTAAGCTTATATATCACGGCTTTCAGTGGGTCTTATAGGCCTATAAGGCTTATAGTTGTAGGTAACGTATAATTTGATTTCTAGTCCAGTAGGTTAGGCTTCGCAATTTCCTTCCCTATATATACCCTCCGGGACCGTTCCTGCCTTCCACACGGCAGGAGCGCGTTAGTAGGTGCATGGCGCCTTCCCGAAAAACCAAACAAGCTGGCGATTTTAAATAATCGATTCACGGCCACCTAAGCTGTAGGGTAAGCCGCACGACTTTTCCTGTAAGTTCTATTTTCGCTCCTGTGGTGCAGGGTAGGTACAGGGTAGGTAGGTAACCTAGTAGAAGAGCCTTTTCAAGCTATTTCTAGCGCTTATACAGCCTAAGGAGGCCGTCTCTACAAAAGTGGGGCATAAATCTAAAAATAGAAAAGCCTTTTAAATCTATTTCTAGGCTATATAGTGGAATATATAGCTAAGTCAGCGGTATCCACAAAGGTGGGTCCACCCTCAGGATATAGCTATATATCTAGTAGTTCGAGAACTGAAATCCGTTTTGCCTAAGCTATACTCGTTAGAGCGCTATAGCTTATTTTGTACGTTTAACAAATACTAAGCTATAATTATAGCTATACTAAACGCTTAATGATAGGTATGTTCTTATAGATAGCTTAAAAGGGTAGAAGCTCTTTAAGGGACTTATAACACTTACTAATAACCTATCTAACAATCTAGGGCCTTATATACTCCCCTTAATTCAAAGAATAGTAATACTAGCTAATTACAAATAGTAGAAGATAGTTATTAGAATGGGTAATCCTGTATAAGGATCTGTAACCACTATAGCCTACTAGTAGTAGTCGTATAGGGTACGTAGGGGCAGCAACAGCGTTGATATGGCCCAAATAGCACTTCCTAGGTATGTGCTAATATAGTAGAGTAGGGCCCTTTACTATGTTCCCTCTATAAAAGTCCTTATATAACGGTATAGTTATAGGCTATAGCGCTATATTATAGGGGCTTTAAGCCTATATATCACGGCTTTTAGTAGGTCTTATAGGGGTATAAGGCTTATAGTTGTAGGTAACATAGTTGTTAAACGTATAAAATAAGCTAAAGCGCTCTAACGGTTATAGCTTAGGCAAAACGGATTTCAGTTCTCGAACTACTAGATATATAGCTATATTCAAAGGGTGGATCCACTTTTGTGGATACCGCTGACTTAGCTATATATACCACTATATAGCCTAGAAATAGCTTTAAAAGGCTTTTCTATTTTTAGATTTATGCCCCACTTTTGTAGAGACAGCCCCCTTAGGCTATATAAGCGCTAGAAATAGCCTTAAAAGGCTCTTCTACTAGGTTACCTACCTACCCTGTACCTACCCTGCACCGCAGGAGCGAAAACAGAACTTATAGGAAAAGTCGTGCGGCTTACCCTGTAGCTTAGGTGGCCGTAAGTCGATTATTTAAAATCGCTAGCTTATTTGGTTTTTCAGGAAGGCGCTATGCATCTACTAAGGCGCTCCTGCCGTGCGGAAGGCATGAACGGTCCTGGAGGGTATATATAGGAAAGGAAATTGCAAAGCCTTACCTACTAGACTAGAAATCAAATTACTACGTTACCTATAACTATAAGCCTTATAGGCCTATAAGACCCACTAAAAGCCGTAATATATAAGCTTAAAGCCCCCATGATATAGCGCTATAGCCTATAACTATACCGTTATATAAGAACTTTTATAGAGGGAATATAGTAAAGGGCTCTACTTTACTATATTAGCACATACCTAGGAAGTGCTATTTAGGCTATATCAACGCTGTTACTGCACCTACATACCCTATACGACTACTACTAGTAGGCTATAGTGGTTATAGATCCTTATATAGGATTACCTATTCCAATAGTAGTAATTTGATTTATAGTCTAGTAGGTAAGGCTTTGCAATTTCCTTTCCTACATACACCCTCTAGGACCGTTCCTGCATTCCATACGGCAGGAGCGCCTTAGTAGGTACATGGCGCCTTCCCAAAAAACCAAATAAGCTGGCGATATTAAATTATCGACTCACGGCCACCTAAGCTGCAGGGTAAGCCGTATGACTTTTCCTATAAGTTCTGTTTTCGCTCCTGCGGTGTAGGGTAGGTACAGGGTAGGTAGGTATTGGAATGGGTAATCCTATATAAGGATCTATAACCACTATAGCCTACTAGTAGTAGTCGTATAGTGTACGTAGGGGCAGCAACAGCGTTGATATGGCCTAAATAGCACTTCCTAGGTATGTGCTAATATAGTAAAGTAGGGCCCTTTACTATATTCCCTCTATAAAAGTCCTTATATAGCGGTATAGTTATAGGCTATAGCGCTATATTATAGGGGCTTTAAGCTTATATATCACGGCTTTCAGTGGGTCTTATAGGCCTATAAGGCTTATAGTTATAGGTAATGTAGTAATTTGTTTTCTAGTCTAGTAGGTAAGGCTTTGCAATTTCCTTTCCTATATATACCCTCTAGGACCGTTCCTACCTTCCGTATAGCAGGAGCGCCTTAGTAGGTGCGTGGCGCCTTCCCGAAAAACCAAATAAGCTAGCGATTTTAAATAATCGACTAATGGCTACCTAAGGTACAGGGTAAGCCGCACGACTTTTCCTGTAAGTTCTGTTTTCCCTACTTTCGGTATAGGGTAGGTACAGGGTAGGTAGGTAACCTAGTAGAGGAGCCTTTTAAGGCTATTTCTAGCGCTTATACAGCCTAGGGAGGCTGTCTCTACAAAAGTGCGGCATAAATCTAAAAATAGAAAAGCCTTTTAAAGCTATTTCTAGGCTATATAGTGGAATATATAGCTTAGTCAGCGGTATCCACAAAAGTGGGTCAACCCTTAGAAGATAGCTATATATCTAGTAGTTTGAGAACTGAAATCCGTTTTGCCTAAGCTATAACCGTTAGAGCGCTATAGCTTATTTTGTACGTTTAACAAGAGCCTAGGCTATCTCCCACTTATTTCAGATCCAGGGGTCTTCTATAATGCTAAAACCTGCCACTTTATCGTTACCTATGTAGATGACTGTCTACTTATAGGGCCTAATATAGGCTATATAACTGATTTTAAGAACCGGCTTAATAAGGTCTATACTATAGAAGACTTAGGGCCTGCCGCCTATTTCCTAGGCGTATAGATTATAAGGGATAGACCTAATAGGCGCCTGTAGCTTAACCAGTTATAGTATATAAAAGAGGCAGTTAGCCGCTTTAACTTAGCTGATTCTAAGCCTATATCTATTCCCTTATAGCCGGGGCTAGTAAGTCAACTTCAATTAGAGGAAGATAATACTAGCCACCTCTGTAATTCTACGGAAATTAAGCTCTATCAAAGCCTAGTAGGAACAGCTATATATATAATGCTTCTTACTAGGGTAGATATTAGCTTTACCGTATAGTGGCTCTCTAGGTCTTTAAATAGACCTATAAAATCACACTTAAACGCTGCTAAAAATCTTTTTAAGTATCTTAACAGTACTAAAGACTATAGCATCTGTTTTAGCTATAACGGAAATACAGTAGCTGATCTAGGGCCTAAGCTAAGTAATAGTAGTAATACAACTCCTAAGCTTAGTAGAGACTTTTACTCTAAGGAAGGGCCTAGGCCCCTAACTACTACCTTTACTACTATAGTAGATTCTAGAAATGGTAAAGGTAGTAGCCGGACTTCTATAATTAATAGTAGTCTAGTCCCTATAGGCTTTAGTGATTCTGATTTTACAGGGGATAAGGCTACTAGTAAACTCACCTACAGCTATCTATATAAGTTAGCCGGTAGGCCTATTAGCTAGAAAACGAAAAGAGCTACTACTATTGCTCTCTCTACCCTAGAAGCTGAAACTGATGCACTTATAAAGGCTATACGCGAAGTACAGTAGATTATAAGGCTATTTTCTGAACTTTACAGACCTATAGACTACCCTATTACTCTCTATAGAGATAATCAAGGCTCTATAACAGTGGCTTATAACCCAGCGCTATACGCTAGAACTAAGTATACCCTGCTGAAATTCCGGTACGTTAGAGAGCAGGTTAAGGCTAAAATAGTCACTATTATATATCTTAATACTAAGTGTATGCCGGCTAACGGCCTTACTAAAGCCCTACTAGTTAGTGGCTTTCTGTCTTTTATTAGGCTTTTAGGCCTATAACCTAAGGGAGCTTTTCACTAAGCTACCCTCTACCCCTATATATATATTCTATACTATATATATAGAAGGCCTAGCTTAGCCTGATTAGCTTATAAGACCACTTAATAGTACCGGCTACTTTACAGCCCTCTGGAATCACCTAATTCCTCTATATAGCCCTAAAAGGCTCATAAGGTACTAGCCACTGTAGCATAGTTCTATAGGCGCCCTTGTGCTGGCATCAGCTCCCTGCGGCGTAAGAGAGGCCTATATTACTCTAGCTACATCTAGAAGTCTTCTAGTATATAGTATAGCTACATTTGGGAAATATAGGCTCTAGCTATGATTAGTAGCATACTTTCCTTTAGAGGGGGATTCTCTATGTAACTACCTGTTCTTTCCTTACTAGAACTTGCTGAAAGAACGTAGTAAAAAAGGGCATAAAATTTAAAACCGTGCTAAAAATTGCTTTCTCTATAAGAGGATAAAGGCGTTTAAAAGCCCTTTACTCCTTCTATACTCCAGTATGTCTATTAGTCGCTAGGGTATAGGATATTTAGATATTATATATTACTATACGCTTTAAAGCTAAAGTACCTTCACCTTTAAATAGGTTATAGGTTTGATTTCAACATCATATATATTCTTACTTCTTTCTATATATAATAGGGGTTTTGTTGGTAGGTTTCCGGACATCGTAATAACCTAAAACGATAAGAGCAAAGCGAGTAGCAAGGAAATACTAGTTTAAGTTCTAGTTCTGGATTGTTATATCTCCCTCTATCTAGGGAGTAGTTGCGCACCCTTTAAATACATATATTAAGCGGAGTCCTTATTAGCGACTATTACGTAGTATATAGATACGCCACTTATAGCTGTCGTATAAGTAGCGTAGTATACGCCCTATTCCCTCGAGTAAGGTGCTTATATATTGCATAGTTATAGGGATTAGTACCTGATCCCCCTTACCGCAATTAATACTAGTAACTCTTCTTTTATAAATATACTAGCGTTTTGTTAACCGAAATAGGAAATCCTAGATCACTTTGCTCCCCTTATTCCTAGAATAGGAAATGCTAATCACTTAACTTCTTATTTACTAATTAGAATATTAGATTCTAGTAGTTAATCCCTAGAATAGAAGGCACAACTTTAGTACCTTCTAGATATGCCCTTAAACGGCGTAACGGTAAGCGCATTGCACTAGCAACCATTATTATAAAAGCTTATAGACCTAAATAGGAATTATAATAGGAAAAATCTGAGCTCTAGGCTGGCTATCTGCAAACTCCGAACACTCCTACCCTCAACCTATAAATAGGTAGGTTCTCCTACTATATACTACCTCTTCTCTTCCTCCCTACGATCTATACTAGCAGTAGTAGCAGCAATAACAATAGTAGTAGCAGTAGTAATAGCAATAGCAGTATTAGTAGCACTAGTAGTAACAAGTAAGTTACTTATTATTATACACTAGTAATTAAGCATACTAATCTCATTGTTCATAGTATTAGATTCTAATAACAAGTAGAGTAGGTGCTCCTATAAGAGCATAGGTAGCAACGCCTTTATATATACTAAGGATAAGGGCAGTAATGCCCTTAATACGCTTATAACTAACGCTTCTAACAAGCATCTTACCTAGAAGGGCAATAATAACGCGTTTCTAGATACGTCTGAGCGTACTATTGCCGATAATAGCGACTAGAAGAGTATAGCAGGTAGCGATAATAACGACGATAATAACAATAATAGCAATGACCCTGATACTATAGATATAGCTATACTCGCCGCATAGCCTAAGTCCATAGGCGGCTATACTAACGCCAACTCTACGCCTCTCGATTCTAAGGGGCTAATTACGCATACGTACGTCCTACTCGAGCAGGCTGCTATATATTAGCGTAAGAAGGAGGTAGAGGTAGAGGCAGCGTATAAGGCGGAGGTTACTACGTGCAAAGCGTATATCGCTATACCTGCCAAGCACTCTCTGCCTATATTATCAGCTATAAAGAAGGCAGCGGTAGCAGCTACGTGTAAGCGGCGTATAGTACTACACGCTGCTACATATACGCCTATACCGCTAGTAGCGATACTAGCAGCGGTAATAGCAAGCTTGTTATCCGGTAAAAGCTTAGACGAATCTATCGTCCGCTCTAGCTGCTATATATATAGTGTGTCAGATCGTACCAAGCCTTGTAAAAGGTCGTTGCACGTTTATACATATAAACTAGAGGGTAAGCGTCTTACTTTTATTATCCTTGTTATTAATATCGCTAATGCGTATGAAGTTTGTAGCCTATATAGTACTATATATGCTATTATCTGCCTTAGCTACTTACGCTTGCTTTTAGCAGGTGTTAAGGACTTGTTTAACAAGTCCGGCAATTTCGCACTATATATAGTATACTGTAACTATATATCGGGCTATGGCCTCTAGTACTAGCAGTGCTTATCCAGATACTAAAACATACTAATATAAGCTCTAATTGTATATCGTTTTCATTATATTATTACTTCTAACGTATATTATAGTCCTAAGTCGGTCTATCCTTTCTTAGACTACTTCTTAGAGCTCCGCTCTAACCTAGCTACTAAGGCTAAAGTAAGTTACGATCTTTAGGTATATTTATTGTTTAATTATAATACTTATTGGTTATAAGATCGGAAAATGTGGCGTAATAGCGCTAAGTGCGCCTTGGTCTTAATAGACAAGGCACGCGCTCTTATAGAGTATAGGGCGCCTATAGCAGGCATAACACCTATATAGAAAAAGCTTATAGCGATAGCTGCTATGAATAAGGCTATTAATGTTTTATTATTGTAATTGGAAGGTAGGGGGCGCTAGCGTATATGTCGTACTAGCTATAAAAGTATAAATTAAGATTATTTTGCACTTTACCTTATATTCCTTATTATACTATAAATAAATCGTCCTAATAGTCTTTGTCTTTTATACTCGTAATCTTGCCCTAAGTTATATAGGCTCTTCCTATTATTCGGCTAGTTGTTAAACCTAGCCTTCTACTTTAATCTTAGCTATATTTATAGTAACAAGCCTTTTAAGCGTCTTATTCGGCATATACTTGGTTATAGTGTTAGCTAGGTTATTATTACTACTAATCTACCTGATCTCTGTGATTTTACGGTTCTTATAGCTCTGTTGTAGCGCTATTATATCGATTATAAGGCGCTTCTCTACTGTTGTTCTAAGCTTTACTAGGTACTTATATAAGCCAAACAAGTCTGTATAAACAAAGATTAGTAGTAGTAACGGTAAACCTAGGCCTAAGTAGATCTTAGTAAGTATCTAGTATAGGATATACCTAAGATCGAACCTACTTACTATTTTATATATCTTACTTGCTAAAACGCTTTATATTACCCACTTATACTTAGTTCAAGACTAGTATATGATATTACCGTGTAAGTTAAACTTGTTTACACCGCTTATCTTATTACCGAATATAATAACGAATCTAATCTGCAATGTTATATCAGTATTGTTAGTAAATAATCCATCTATCAAGATAAAGAGCTTAGCTATCTTAAGGTTAAGTTATAGATAGCGTAGTCTATATATTAAGTTATCGATCTGCTATTATAGTTAAGCATTAAGCTTAGTAATCTTAGTTATATCGGGCTTAGTTAACTATACTACGACTAATAAGTCGAAAGTCGCTTTGAGCTAGTAAATCGTAGTAATGTAGGTACTATATACGCGTTGTTTGACGTATACTTGCTTTGCCGTTTCTGCCTTTAGGTTTATAAGTTCGAGTCATATAGCTTGCCCTTTTTGCCGAATCTCGATAGCATCTATGCTTGTTTTAAGCCTATATCTGTTAAAGTCCGTAATTAACTTGTCCGTTAAAAATACTAGTAACTTATACTTAAAGCTGGCCTTATCTAACTTAAGCTTCTCCTTATTAGTAAAGGTTTACTCGCTAATATTAAGCGTATTATCGGTTTATAGGCCGACAATTCTAAATCTACCCTTAATTTGTATCTTACTGATTATAAGGTATAGGTTAAAGGCGCTTAGTTTAAGATCAAGGTACTTAGTATGCTAGTTCATATATATTATCTACTAGTATAGGCCGGCTTTAGCTAGCCTATATAATAGGGTTTTAATAAGCAAGATAGTATAAGGGGGATAGAGCATCTTAAGCTCTTTAGGTAATAGAAGAATCACTTTTCTTACTAGCTGTAACTTAGCTTAGGTATAAGCCTAGATCATATTATGTACCTATATCTTAAAACTAAAGCATATTTATAGTATTAGGAATAGTAAGAGTATAAGTTGCTATATATAGCGCTAGATTGTTAGCAACTAAGTAAGTAGGTACTTCTTATCCTTATTGCCGAATCCCTAAGCTATAAAGCGTAATTTCTTATATAGTAAAGTAAACTTATCTTTTACTTTCTAGACGATCCTCGACTTAAAGATCTAATCGCCCAACGTATCTACTAGCATCTAGATTACTTTAATTACCCTAGCTGCTAGAAGAGAGTTTATCTTTATTTTATTAGATTCTTAGAATAGGGCGCTAGGTATAGTGATTTCGCCTTTAGCTTATAGTTTAAGCGCAAGATCGTAGTTGCGCTTCTCTTTTTCCAAAATAAAGTTATTAGTAGTTACTAGGTTCTTTTAGGGTCGTCCGTACTAGCAAGGCTACTTGGGATAGGGATATTAGAATAGCTCTAGCCGCTTAGCCCTAGCCTAATTATCTTGCTTATCCTATATTAGCTCCTAATAGCATAGCTAAACTACTATATTCCGAAATTCTATAGGTCTGTTAATTATTTTAACAATCACTATTATATCTATAGCTAAGATTACCTTATAGGGTCCTGTCTATTAGTTACTTTCCTAGAATATAAGTACTTTTATACCTACTTTAAGTAAGTATAGTAGTACATCTTCTATACTTTGTCTATTATATTATACAAGAGCGTCTTACGTAGTTCTTTTATCGTTTAGGATTTGTAATGATACTATAGCCTTCTGAATTATACCTACTCGGCGTAGTTAAGATAGAGAAGGTAGCGCGTCTATAGTAAGGCACGGGTATACGCTAAAAACTAAGAGCGTTAGTACTAGCCTGTCTAGGCTAGCAGTATTATTAACCGTACTTAGTACTGCTTATAGGTATACTTTTTTCAAGTAAGTTCTAGCAGTTTTGGATTTAATAATATTATAGGCCTGTCTTAGTAGCCTATCATACCGCTCGATCTTACCGACTAACTAGTATACCTCGACTAGTATAGAATAATAGGTGATGCCTATAAGCTTAGCCTCCGCCTAGAACTCGCGCGCTTTGAAATTAGTGCCCTTATCATAGCGCAAAATATTAGGTAGTCCAAGGTATATATCGATCTAACATTCCTAAGAATTATCGATGTCTCAGACGTCTACAACGATCTTAAAGTTAAAGCAAATGTCCCTTTATAACGTGAATCTAAACCGTTATAGTACTGCGCCTTTGATCTAGCAGAAGTAGCAGAACTTATTAATTATCTTAATAGCGCTATACTCTACTTGGTAGTCTGCTCGTTGTAGTAGTTTGTACAATCTATCGACTATAGGGTATCTATAGCATTGATAAATACATCTTAGTTCGGCCTCTATAAGCTACAGGGGCATAGGACGCTCGTTATCTACTATAAACGCTATACTTAGTAGCTTAATCCCTTTTACAGGGATCTATAGATATCCTAATTTCCGCTAAATGTATATATGCTTCTCTAACTTAGATATATATATATATATATATTGTATTCCACCTATAGAGTCCTTATTGGACTATAAGGAGCTGCTAGCTTACACTAATGCTAGAGGAAAACCGGAAAACGGATGAAAAACCTCCAACGAGCTTAAACAAGGCGGGCAACCTAGCAAGAGGAAAAAAGCAGTACTAAAAGAAAAACACAATGCAAGGGGAGGCCGTCTAGGAGGCTACTAAGGGAAATTGCGCCTATTCCCCTACCTATCTTCCGTAAGAACGCCCTATATCTTAATTAATATAGGGCTTAGGGTAGGGGAATAAGGAAGGGGTCTTGTTAGCAAAGAAGGTAAAGGTAGGTCTAGGCTTAAAGCTTAAAAGCTTATAAGCTTAGCCTTATAGCCTTCCCTCTTACCTTGGTATAATAGTAAGATATTAGCTATAAGGAAGAAAGAAAAGACAGTCTAAAGAGAGAGAGGGGAAGCAGTCTAGGGGAGGAGAGAAGGCAGAAAAGAGACTAAAGTATATCCGTATCCTCTTCCTCTATAGAGCCCCTTGCTAGCTCTAGGGAGGAGGGTATAGAACTGATAGCTATAGTACCGGTAGCTGCTAGGTCGGTAGTAGTAGTAGTAAAGGTAGAGGCAGGGATTTTGCTAAAAGCCTCTCTTATAGTTCGCTGGGAAAGGGAGGCTATGGCGGTAGTAGCGGTAGCAATAGCAGTAGTGGCGGTTATTATAGGGGGGCAGCCACGGCAGCGTTTTCCAGCTACTACTATATAGCTTTCTTCCCCTTCTAGCTGGTCTTCTATTGATATTGCCGGCTTAAGAGGGCTAGGGAGGTTGAAGTTAATAGGCCTGTTTTGTAGGCTGGATTTTGCCTAAGCCTTATACTTCTTTCTTTTAGGGCATTCTTCTGCCCTAGTATGGTGGTTGCTATGGCAGTTCCGGCAGTATTAAGCCCTAGTATAGGCTGCCTCGGTATGCTTCTTCTTTTCTTAGCCGTAGTTATAGCAGAGGGTAGGGGAGTGGCAGTATTTGGCTTTATGCCCCTATTGCTAGTAGTTAAAGCACTGTAAAGCCCTAGCCTTATTAATATAAGGCTCTGCTTTTAGGGCCCTATAGGCCTAGAAGATTCCGTCTTGATAGGCCTGGTAGGCCTCTTACTAGCTAGAAAAGGTAATAAGAGCTAAGACTCTTATTCTTTCGATCTAAAGGGGGTACCAGACCTTAGCCCTTAAGGCCGAAGGATATGCTTCTTTTGCTACTACTAGAAGGCTAGCTTCTATTACCCGGTTAGCTATTATAAGCCCTTTAATAGCAACAGCCTAGATAGTAGTATAGATCGAGGCCTTTAGTGATAAAGAGGCTAGCCAGGCTATATTTTCTTCTAAGGCTTTTTTGATTTTTTCTCTTTTAGTAACTAGTATAAGGTTACTGCTCGGTAGGGTCCTTACCCCCTTAATAGAGTGCCCTATAGCCTTCTATACTGCCTATGCGATTTCCAGGGCTGATTTTTGGCTAAGGGAGGAAGAGGCTGATCCTAGCTGTATAAGGACCTGTTTTTCTAAGCCTAGCTTAGTAGGCTTTACCCTAGCCGCTACTATAGCAGCCTAGGTACGGCAGGTTAGCTCTAATTCGACAGTAGGGGGTTGTTACTGCTGCTACTATTACTGTTATTGTTGTTGTTGTTATTGCTATTGTTGTTGCTTCTTCTGCCTTAGGGCCTAGGCAACAAACGAGGGAAATATTAGGGCTTTTTTCTCCTCTTCTTTTAAGATCTGCGTTAAGGCTAGCTTTCTAGCTAGCCTAGTATATTCGACGATTTCCTTAAAGGCCGGGTTATTGACTAAAAGACTGACTATCTGGTCTATAAGACTAGAGAAGGTAAGGGCGAGGGTTATAGGTAGTAGGGCTTTTTCTTTCCCCTTTTTTAAGGGGGTAGGGGCGGTAGTAGCGGTAGTGGCGTGTTGACTGCTAGAAAGCCCTTTAAAAGGGCTATCGAACGATATATCGCTTGACCTAGTAGCGGTTATAGTAGTGGCAGGGTTGGCGGCGGAAGTAGTAGTAGTAGTAGTAGTAGTAGTAGCGGTAGTAAGGTAGGTCGAGAAGCTATAGCCTAAGCACTTAGGGGCTTTGTTGATAGCCTCTAGGGGGCTAAGGGCGGTAGGGTTCGGGTCGGCAGGGTTCGGGTTTGGGTTAGAGAGGTTAGTGCGGTCAGGGCTAGGGCATATGACTATAGGGCCCGTACGCCTGCCCCGCTGTAGCTATAGATTTCTAGCTATGGTCGACTACATTGTACGGTCAGAATCCGACCATAGCGCCGTCGAACGAGCGACTGCGCCGCAGCCAAATTTGGCGTGTGTTGAGTCCTCAATTGGACAAGTGGATTGCAAAAGAGTGCAGTCGATTTGGAGCGGTCCTGACCAAGAACGCGTTTTCGGATGTGTGATGTCGGTTTTCTAACTTAGATATAAGCTTGTTTATCGTATTATCAAGGTAGATACCAAGCTTATCTATGTTCTTTAGATATATAAGAAAAGGGGTTAGCGTCTCTAATATATAGAAAGTTATATAACTAATGTCAAGCTCTACTTTAACTGTTTTAAGTAATCGTTTTAAATCCCCATACCTAAAAAGTATATTCGTTTCTCCTATATATATCTTATTAATCTTAAGCGATCTCATTTTTTTCATTATAAGGAATTGTCAAAGTTTAGCGGTTAAAACGTTAGTAGCCCTGGTATTAGGTATAATCCCTTAGAATTAAGTCTTAGTATACCTATTAAGTATAAATTAAACGGCTTCTATTTTCTTAGTATCTTTCTTACTATCTTTATACAGCTGTTTGCTCTTAGTAATTAGATAGAGGAAAGCTTAATTTACAAAGTAAGTCACTACTGTTTATTCTTCTTTAAAACTAATTACTCGTACTTTGTTTTTACCTTAAGTTTGATTAGTCTTATGGTTATCTTCCTATACTATAAGCTTAGTATCTTCTTCCTTTATATCGTATTTATCGTCTAAACCCTTATAGTTGAGGAGAAACGCTATATATCGTCTATAATCTTTATTAATACCCTTCTGCTTAAGCTATTTGCTCTAAGCTATTACTTATTCTTCTTAGCTATATATGAAGGAGTAGTAGTCTAGGTTGCTGTAAATCTAAGAACTTACTTTACTATAGTTTTTATTATAGTCTCCTTACTAAAGCTTGTTTCGCTTTCTATACCTAATAGCACTTCTAGGTTGTTATATATATATAGCCCGGTTTCTCTTAAAGATCGAATCTATAATTGGGTTACCCTAATAATTTCTTATAGGCCTGGCTTTTATTATAGTAAACCTATAGTCTATTAGGAATTAGCGATTTACGCAATCCGCTTCTTTAACGTTAAATATCTAGCGGAGTATAGGTACTAGCTCTTTAAAGCTTGTTAGTAGTTAATACAAGACGAACTTTAGCTTAGATACTCCTTAGTAGGCTGGGATTATACAAGCGACTAGGGACTCTTTATAGTTATAGAGTAGACTAAGCCTATATTAGCTTTGTTAGAGTCTATAAGGTAAGATCTAGACAATTTCCTTTATAGACTTATTACTGTTCTTGCTTTTAAGGTATATAGACTAGAAAGTAATAGTATTCTAGATATGCAAATAGTTGTTTTACTTAGTACTTATCTTAAAGTATCCTTTTAAGATACTATATAGTTAGACGAAAGAGATACTAAAAGGAATATAGTATAGGTAATATTCTTTAGCTCGTCCTAAAAAATCATTTGGAAAAACAATACCTAGTAGGCTATAATCAATCTAGAAAGTCCAGTAGTAGTATAAAAAGAAACGAACTTTATTATTAAGGATATCGTTATTAGACCTAGAATAGCTATTGGAATGGGTAATCCTACATAAGGATCTATAACCACTATAGCCTACTAGTAGTAGTCGTATAGGGTTCGTAGGGGCAGCAACAGCGTTGATATGGCCTAAATAGCACTTCCTAGGTATGTGCTAATATAGTAAAGTAGGGCCCTTTACTGTATTCCCTCTATAAAAGTCCTTATATAACGGTATAGTTATAGGCTATAGCGCTATATTATAGGGGCTTTAAGCTTTCATATCATGGCTTTCAGTGGGTCTTATAGGCCTATATGGCTTATAGTTGTAGGTAACATAGTAATTTGATTTCCAGTCCAGTAGGTAAGGCTTTGCAATTTCCTTTCCTACACATACCCTCCGGGACCGTTCCTGCCTTCCACACGGCAGGAGCGCCTTAGTAGGTGCATAGCGCCTTCCCGAAAAACCAAATAAGCTGGCGATTTTAAAAAATCGACTTACGGCTACCTAAGCTGCTGGGTAAGCCGTACGACTTTTCCTATAAGTTCTGTTTTTACTCCTGCAGTGCAGGGTAGGTATAGGGTAGGGAGGTAACCTAGTAGAAGAGCCTTTTAAGGCTATTTCTAGCGCTTTTACAGCCTAAGTAGGCTGTCTCTACAAAAGTGGGGCAAAAATCTAAAAATAGAAAAGCCTTTTAAAGCTATTTCTAGGCTATATAGTGGTATATATAGCTTAGTTAGCGGTATCTACAAAAATGGATCCACCCCCAGAATATAGCTATATATCTAGTAGTTCGAGAACTGAAATCCGTTTTGCCTGAGCTATAACCGTCAGAGCACTATAGCTTATTTTATAGGTTTAACACCCCCTCTATTCTCCTGTTCCTTTATAAGCCTTAGAAAGCTATATATAGGTAAAGAATAGAATAATCCTAAGAAATAAGAACGTAAGAGCAAAACTATTCCGTTAGACAAAGGGGTTATGCCCTTATATATATATATAGGATAAACCCCTATTATATATAGAAAGAAGTAAGAATATATATAATGTTGAAATCAAACCTATAACCTATTTGAAGGTATAGGTACTATAGCTTTCAAGCATATAGTAATATATAATATCTAAATATTCTATACCCTAGCGACTAATAGACGTACTAGAGTATAGAAGGAGTAAAGGGCTTATAAACGCCTTTATCCTCTTATAGAGAAAACAATTTATAGCATGGTTTTGAATATTATGCCCTTTTTTACTCCGTTCTTTCAAGATATAGTTAGGAAATAACAGGTTATATAGAGAATCCCCCTCTAAAGGAAAGTATACTACTAGTAATAGCCGGAGCCTATATTTCCCAAATATAGCTATACCATATACCTGGGTACTTCTAGACGTAGCTAGAGTAATATAGGCCTTCCTCACGCCGCAGGGAGCTAATGCCAGCACGAGGGCGCCTATAGATCTGTACTACAGTAGCCAGGACCTTATAAGCCTTTTAAGGCTATATAGAGGAATTAGGTGATTCCAGAGGGCTGTAAAGTAGCCGGTACTATTGACTGGTCTTATAAGTTAATCAGGCTAAGCCAGGCCTTCTATATATATATAGTATAGAGTATATATATATAGGGGTAGAGGGTAGCTTAGTAAAAAGATCCCTGAGGTTGTAGGCCTTAAAGCCTAATAAAAGACTGAAAGCCACTAACTAGTAGGGCTTTAGTAAGTCCGTTAGCTGGCATACACTTAGTATTTAGATATATAATAGTAACCATTTTAGCCTTAACCTGCTCTCTAACGTACCGGAATTTCAGTAGGGTATGCTTAGTTCTAGCGTGTAGCGCTGGGTTATTAGCCACTGTTATAGAACCCTAATTATCTCTATAGAGAGTAATAGGGTAGTCTATAGGTCTATGAAGTTCAGAAAATAGCCCTATATTCCACTATACTTCGCGTATAGCCTCTATAAGTCCATCAGTTTCAGCTTCTAGGGTAGAGAGAGCAATAGTAGTAGCTCTTTTTTTTTCCAGCTAATAGGCCTACCGGCTAACTTATATAGATAGCTGTAGGTGGATTTACTAGTAGCATTATCCCCTGCAAAATCAGAATCACTAAAGCCTATAGGGACTAGACTACTATTAATTATAGAAGTCCGGCTACTACCTTTACCATCTCTAGAATCTACTATAGTAGTCGAGGTAGTAGTTAGGGGCCTAGGCCCTTCCTTAGAGTAAAAGTCTCTACTAAGCTTAGTAGTTATATTACTACTATTACTAAGCTTAGGCCCTAGATTAGCTACTGTATTTCCGTTATAGCTAAACAGATGCTATAGTCTTTAGTACTGTTAAGATACTTAAAAAGATTTTTAGCAGCGTTTGAGTGAAATTTTATAGGTCTATTTAAAGACCTAGAGAGCCACTATACGGTAAAGCTAATATCTACCCTAGTAAGGAGCATTGTATACATAGCTGTTCCTACTAGGCTTTGATAGAGCTTAATTTCCGTAGAATTACAGAGGTGGCTAGTCATATCTTCCTCTAGTTGAAGTTGACTTACTAGCCCTAGCTATAAGGGAATAGATATAGGCTTAGAATCGGCTAAGTTGAAGCGGCTAACCGCCTCTTCTATATACTATAACTGGTTAAGCTACAGGCGCCTATTAGGTCTATCCCTTATAATCTGCACGCCTAGGAAATAGGCAGCAGGCCCGAAGTCTTCTATAGTATAGACCTTATTAAGCCGTTTCTTTGAATCAGTTATATAGCCTATATCAGGCCCTATAAATGGACAGTTATCTATATAGGTAACAATAAAGTGGCAGGTTTTAGCATTATAGAAGACCCCTAGATCTGAAATAAGAGGGAGATAGCCTAGGCTCTTAAGTAAGGTTTTAAGCTTATCTTGCCACTCTCTAGGGCTTTGTTTCAGACTGTATAACGCTTTGGATAGTTTAATAATATTAGGAGTAGAAGGAGTATAGCTGTATTTCAGTAAAAGCTCAAAAGTAGCCTTATTAGAAGCCGCTAGGTCTAATAGTCCTTCAGGGATTTCCATATATATTTCTTTTCTCAGAGTACTATTAAGAAATGCCCCTATAAAGGTAGCTTGTTCTATTTCCCAGTCTAGAACAGCACCTATAGCTAGGAGTATACGCCAAGTAGGCGGTATACTAGTAGAGGCGTAGATAACGGTATAATCTAGGCCTTCTACCTATATAAAGCCCCTAGCTACTAACCAAGATTTATACTTAATAGGCCTATTCTCAGCGTCCTTTGTAACCTTAAGAACGTTTCGACAGGTAATAAGCTTATAGTTAGAAGGTAATAGACTCCTAGGTAGGAATTTAAAAACCCCTGGCTCTAATAACTGGATAAATTCCTTAGTAATAGCCTCTAACCACTTACTACGCTTATCTCTAGGTAGTTTTAAGACTTGCTTACAAGTAGTAGGCGTACTAGCTTTAGATATTACCCTTTTTCGAGCCTTATAGACAAAAGACAGTATATAGCTACTAGTCTTAGCTAAAAGCTTATAGTAATCAAGCTGCATTTTATCCCCCTCTAAAATAAGATCACTATTTATAATTTCTCTAGGCTTAGGTGTAAAAATAGACTCTATAGTTTGGGGAAACTCCTCTGGTAATTCAGGCTTTCTAAAAGATATAGTAGGCCTAGTAGACTCTACTATAACCGGATTTATAGGCTTATCCGGTAAGGGTTTATCTAATTCACTATCGGAAGAAGATTTATAGGGTTCTAGCTTACTAGGTCCTATTTCTATACTAATAGGCTTTTTAGTATTAAGATTAGAAGGGTCCGGGCTAACAGCCCCCTCTAAATCTAGGTCTAGGTCTACTAATTCCCCCTCTAAAGCCGTATTATCAGTAGGCTAACTTAGTACTATATTATCCTCTATAAACTTAACAGTAGAGGTTTTAAGTACTGCCCTTCTAGACGGTATATATACTAGGTAGGTCTTAGAACCTAATACCGCTAGTAATTTACACTCTTCCGTTCTAGAGGTTTAATTTAACGATTTAGACCGTTTTTCTGGAGGTATAATAGCCTCTCCTCTAGCGCCTATAGCCCTATAGCGCTCTAGGTTAGGTATATGTAGAATACCAGGCTCTAGCTCGTCAAATAGCGCCTAGAAAGGAGTGGTTTCCTTATTAGTTATAGCTGTACTATTAACTAATTCCACTATAGCCTCCAGTATAAAGCACTATAAGTACTAGGGTAAAGTGCTACTAAGAATAATACACCTTATACAGTCTAGTATAACTCTAACTGATCGTTCTACTAAGCTATTCTGCTCGTAGATATAGGGGGCAGAAGTGCTAAATTTAATACCCCTTTTAGCTAACCAAGTAGTTAATGAATCAGTTATTTCAGTGCCTCTGTTAGAGTAGAATTTGTAGGATATCTACCAAAACCATTCTTTAGGCCCCTAAAGAAGCCCTTAATAGCGTTAGCTACTATAGGGCCTGATTTATTATGTAGGTTAAAAACCCACCTATACCTACTTTTACGGTTAACTAGAAGTAAGACTATAGGGTTTCTATTATAAGGCCTAGGCCTAATTTTAACAGTATCCACCTCTATTAAGTCTAAGACCCTAGGTAGGTTAGGTATTAAAGCCTTACTAACCCTTCTCACTGCTTTACCTTGATCATAGCTAGAGCAGTGAAAATCAGCTTCCTTTATTTTATCAAAATTAGGCAGCCCTTTAGCAATACTAGAGGTCTTTTTCAAGAGACGTAGGCCTATATAGCCTAGCCTAACATGCCATAATTTAGCTCAATTAAGTAGATTATAGTAATCTTGCTGACCTATATTAGGCTCCTTTAAAGTAGGGCTAGATATAGCCTTTTCTATTTTATTCCCCTCTATAACTGGCTCTCTTAGTATACGGGGCAGGTCTCTAGTACAAGGTAAGGGCTTAGGCTCCCTAGTCTAACGGGGACTTTGATAGGGGGCCGGGGCAGTGGCTAAGGGCTCTATAGGCCTACGGGGCCTTTTCCCCCTTAGAGAAGGTCCTACACCTTCTAAAGTAGTACCCTTAGCCGGAGAATTCCTTAGCTTATAGCGCTTTTCAGGCTCTATAGCTTCAGATACTAAAGCATCCTCTATAATATGTCTGTAGTCTTCCTTTCTAATAGATTTAGAAGGAATTTCCAGTACTATTTTATTGCGCTGCGGCTCTATACCTTTAGTCGTATTATAACTAGTAAGGCCTGAAGGAAAAGCAAAATTTGCATGGAATATAGGCTTAGAGCTGCCTTTAACGTCAAGAAAAAATCCTGATTTTTTAAAGTCTAGTATAGCTATACAGCGTCTATCACCCCTATATAGGATTTCCTTTATAAGGCAACCCCCTAAATCATAGTGCCTAACCCTACGAACAATATATCTATTAATATTAGGTAGGTATAAAACGTTATCTAATACTAATTTAATATAGGTAGGGGGGGCCTTTCTAGATAATACTTCTAGTATAATAGAGCCTATACCAGCCGGGCTTACAGGGCTGTTTCCAGTGTTAATAGGGCGTAACTAGCCTGTGTTAGGCGTAAAGGTAGTAAACCGCTCTTTACTCTTACTGATATGGTCTATAGATCCTATATTGTATAGCTAACTATTATAAAGAGCGGGTTCTCTAGGGCTTCTTCTAGGCTAATTATGTTTATATTTTGCCTTGTTATTAGAAGAGGTTTTTAGGCCTTTTCCTTTAAAGTCCTTACACTTCTTATACCCTTTTAACGCTAATAGCTGTGCTAATTGGGTATTAGAATCGCTAGAAGAACTAGAATCGGAACTAGAGTCAGATTCCTCTTCTTCTTCTATAGCTAGGTTATAGGACCCTAGTATAAAGGAGGCTTGTTCAGCACTTTTAGCACTATAATTCTGCCCTTTAACATTATAACTAGCCTTCTTCTTACCCTTTTTCTTATTTTTACCCTTCTTACTAGGGTTAGAATTTGAATTAGGCTTGAATGAGAGCTATTAGCTATATGAGCTGCTCTATACGCCTCTATAGCTGGGTTCCTAGATTCTTCTAGGATATTAGCCATTAGATATTCTATATTAAGGCTAGAAGCTATAAGACCTAGTATTCTAGCCTGTCTTATAGAGCTCTTTTAGCGTGATACCCAGCTAGGAAACTTAGATTATAGAGCCTTAAAATACTGATTTAGTATTAAAGGGGGATCTATATCTATTTTAGCTGTAGTAAGCTTAGCAAGATAGCTGTTAAATTCAGCGTTAAACGCTGATAAGCCTTTTTTATAGGTACTAAAGGTAAGGGCGTGGAATTCGTTATAGACGTCCTTCTTTTTAGACTCTATAGGTCGGCTATACTGCCTAACAAGCAGCTTAAAGGCCTTAGAAGGTAGATGAATCTACGATATGGCAGCCCTAGGGCTACTAGATAAGCTATTACGTAGAAGCATTAAAAGAACAGTTTGATTAGAGTCGCTTTAAGTGTTAGATATATCAGGGTTTTCTAAAAAAATAGATATCCCTAACGCTCTTAGTACTATACGTAGAGCCTGAATCTACTGTTCAAAATTGCTTTCCCCGCTAAGCTTACTATCGTCCGGTATAGTATAGGCCTGTTTAGAAAGCTCCTTCACTAAACTACTAGTAATAGTATCCTTAAAGCCTTCCTTAGACCCTATATCTAAAGGGGGGTCTAAATTACTAGTAGCTGTATTATCTATAGCTAGCCCTAGATAGGGCTCTTTCCTAGGGGGACGTAAAGGAGAATCTAAATCTATAGCATGCTAAAAGGATCAAATCTAGGACTATAGCTAGTCTTTCCAGTAGTAGTAGCTATAGCGTTACTATTATCGGTTAGAGAAGCTAAAGTAGAAGATATATTCTTTATAGCACTAACGCTATCCTCGACAGAGGCTTTTAGGGTATTTAGACTTAAAAGTAGTGTTTTATATTATCAGATTAGCTAGCTATAACTCGCTTATAAGATTTTATATACTGTTTTAGGACTTCTATAACCTTGCTATAGTCTTCGCTATCTTTCTTATCTTCCAATAGGGTTTGTATAGGTGGTAGAGGCCTAGAAGATTGCCCTAAATCAGCTAGGTTACTTATTGCAATGGGTAATTCTATATAAGGATCTATAACCACTATAGCCTACTAGTAGTAGTCGTATAGGGTACGTAGGGGCAGCAACAGCGTTGATATGGCCTAAATAGCACTTCCTAGGTATGTGCTAATATAGTAAAGTAGGGCCCTTTACTGTATTCCCTCTATAAAAGTCCTTATATAACGGTATAGTTATAGGCTATAGCGCTATATTATAGTGGCTTTAAGCTTATATATCACGGCTTTCAGTGGGTCTTATAGGCCTGTAAGGCTTATAGTAGTAGGTAACGTAGTAATTTGATTTCTAGTCTAGTAGGTAAGGCTTCGCAATTTCCTTCCCTATATATACCCTCCGGGACCGTTCCTGCCTTCCACACGGCAGGAGCGCCTTGGTAGGTGTATGGCGCCTTCCCGAAAAACCAAATAAGCTGGCGATTTTAAATAATCGATTCACGGCCACCTAAGCTGCAGGGTAAGCCGCACGACTTTTCCTATAAGTTCTGTTTTCGCTCCTGCGGTGCAGGGTAGGTACAGGGTAGGCAGGTGACCTAGTAGAAGAGCCTTTTAAGGCTATTTCTAGCGCTTATACAGCCTAAGGCGGCTGTCTCCACAAAAGTGGGGCATAAATCAGAAAATAGAAAAGCCTTTTAAAGCCATTTCTAGGCTATATAGTGGAATATATAGCTTAGTCAGCGGTATCCACAAAAGTGGGTCCACCCTTTGAATATAGCTATATATCTAGTAGTTCGAGAACTGAAATCCGTTTTGCCCAAGCTATTGCCGTTAGAGCGCTATAGCTTATTATTTACGTTTAACAGTTAATGCTCGTAATAGGCATCTAGGTAGGGAATTCTCGTTTAAAACGCTTTTTAATATCCTAGGCTATACTTAACGAAATATTTGATGTATAATAGGGGTTTGTCTTAGTATCCTCCCTTCTTAAGGTTCTATAAGTAGAAGGATCTTAGGACGCTATAGTATATTAATTATAGTAGAGTTGGTTAGCGATATAGTTTCAGTAGCATTCTCTTAAGCAACGCTTCCTTAGTCTAGAACCTTAGGTCAAGCTTCCTTAGCCTAGAAGGGTAGGTTTATAGTATTGGTTTTCTTATAAGCGATATTACTAAGTTAATAGGATAGTTGTCTAGTTGCCTAATCGATAGCCCTTAGTAAGTAAACTATAATCTACTTAGTTAAGGTTATTAAGCACTTAACTAACTACCTTACTGCTCTATATTACCCCTATATTACAATATAGAGATAACACTAATTAGTATTATTAGGTTTCTAGAGATTATAGTAACCTAAAACAATAAGAGCAAAGCAAGTAGCAAGGAAATACTAGTTTAAGTTCTAGTTCTAGATTGTTATATATCTCCCTCTATCTAGGGGGTAGTTGTATATCCCTTAAATACCTATATTAGAGCAGAGCGCTTATTAGTAACCATTACGTAGTACGCAGGTACGCCACTTATAGCTGTCGTACAAGTGGCGCAGTGCGCGCCCCATTCCCCAGAGCGAGAGGCTCATATGCTGCGCGGTCACGGGGATCAGCACCTGACCCCCCTTACCGCAATCAACAAGTATAGAGTATATATATAGGGGTGAAGGGTAGCTTAGTAAAAAGCTCCCTTAGGTTGTAGGCCTAAAAGCCTAATAAAAGACTAAAAGCCACTAACTGGTAGGGCTTTAGTAAGTCCGTCAGCCGGCATATACTTAGTATTAAGATATATAATAGTGACTATTTTAGCCTTAACCTGCTCTCTAACGTACCGGAATTTCAGCAGGGTATGCTTAGTTCTAGCGTGTAGAGCAGGGTCATTAGCTACCGTAATAGAGCCCTAATTATCTCCATAGAGGGTAATAGGGTGGTCTATAGGCCTATGGAGTTCAGAAAATAGCCCTATAATCCACTGTACTTCGCGTATAGCCTCTGTAAGTCTATCAGTTTCAGCTTCCAGGGTAGAGAGAGTAATAGTAGTAGCTCTTTTCGTTTTACAGCTAATAGGCCTACCGGCTAACTTATGTAGATAGCTGTAGGTAGATTTACTAGTAGCCTTATCCCCTGTAAAATCAGAATTACTAAAGCCTATAGGGACTAGACTACTATTAATTATAGAAGTCCGGCTACTACCTTTACCATTTCTAGAATCTACTATAGTAGTAGAGGTAGTAGTTAGGGGCCTAGGCCCTTCCTTAGAGTGAAAGTCTCTACTAAGCTTAGTAGTTGTATTACTACTATTACTAAGCTTAGGCCCTAGATCAGCTACTATATTTCCATTATAGCTAAAACAGATGCTATAGTCTTTAGTACTATTAAGATACTTAAAAAGATTTTTAGCAGCGTTTAAGTATGATTTTATAGGTCTATTTCAAGACCTAGAGAGCCACTATATAGTAAAGCTAATATCTACCCTAGTAAGGAGCATTATATATATAGCTGTTCCTACTAGGCTTTAATAGAGCTTAATTTCCGTAGAATTACAGAGGTGGCTAGCAATATCTTTCTTTAGTTGAAGTTGACTTACTAGCCCCGGCTATAAGGGAATAGATATAGGCTTGGACTCGGCTAAGTTAAAGTAGCTAACCGCCTCTTCTACATACTGTAACTAGTTAAGCCACAGGCGCCTATTAGGTCTATCCCTTATAATTTGCACGCCTAGGAAATAGGCGGCAGGCCCTAAGTCTTCTATAGCGTAGACCTTATTAAGCCGTTTCTTTAAATCAGTTTTATAGCCTATATTAGGCCCTATAAATAGACAGTTATCTATATAGGTAACGATAAAGTGGCAGGTTTTAGCATTATAGAAGACCCCTAGATCTGAAATAAGAGGGGGATAGCCTAGGCTCTTAAGTAAGATTTTAAGCTTATCTTGCTACTCTCTAGGGCTTTGTTTCAGACTATATAACGCTTTAGATAGTTTAATAATATTAGGAGTAGAAGGATTATAGCTGTATTTCAGTAAAAGCTTATAAATAGCCTTATTAGAAGCTACTAGGTCTAATAGTCCTTCAGGGATTTCCATATATATTTCTTCTCCAAGAGCGCTATTAAGAAATGCCCCTATAAAGTCAGCTTGTTCTATTTCCTAGTCTAGAACAGTACCTATAGCTAGAAGTATACGCCAAGCAGGTAGTATACTAGTAGAGGCGTAGGTTATCGTTGTGAGGGCTAGCGCGCTGTGGAGCGCCGACCCCACCCACGGGTATAGGGGGGGGTGCATAGACCACTATACCCCTGCGCGTGCACGACGTAGCGATTGGGCCAAAGGGTAATCCTCGGCACGCTAGCGCCTTGCATCCCTATTTACCAGAGGGCCCGTTAACGGTAATAGACTAAAGGAGGGATTATATAACCTAGTCCCCTTATATAGGCATAACGCGTTTATAGGCTACGCCTCTCTTTTCCTTCTTTTCCCTAGTGTAGAGTCTTTGTCTATAGAAGCCTAGCCTCTTATCTAATGTGTTCTCTATAGCTATAATACTACTTTAAACTAGCTTAATAGCACTAACAAGCGCTCCTTAGAAATACGCCCTATTAATTTTTACTATTACATTACCTAGCTCCCTAAGCGACTTATAAGAACAGAAGCAACCTATAGTTAGGCTTATAAGAGACGTAGCCCTAAGTAGAGTAGAAGGAGTCTTAAGAACTCTAACTCTATACCTAAAAGAAAAGCTAGATCCCCTATAGAGAGAGTCTGCTAGAAGGAAGGGCAAAGAGCCTGAATACCAACAATTTAACTATATTAATACTTTAACCTGATTATAGAGCTCTCTTATTAATTAGGAAAAAGCCACCCTCCCTTTCTTGCCTGATTCTAAAAGAGAAGATAGTATTAGTGATATATCTTTTATTAGGCAAGAGACCCCCTAACCCTACCTAGAAGATCAGTCTTAGTATTATTATAACGAACAAGAAGCCTTAAAAAAGCTAGGTATTTAGTCTAAGATCCTATATCTATATAGAGAAGGGGATATAACAGTATTAACAAGTTTCTCGAGCATTACTAGAGGTATACTAGCAATACTAGGAGTATACCCTAACTTATTAACTATTAAAATACCACCTAGATACCCTCTATATTAATAACCTAGACTAACTTACCTACTAAAGGCCAGGCATTAATAATAGTAGCCTAGATCTCTAAAAGCTAGAGTACTTAACCTTTAACTAACCTTAATACCTGCTATAGTAATAGTAAGTAAAGTTCTTACTCTCTAGTAATAAATGGCTAACCTTACTGTAAGACTTGCTAAGCTTTAGAAGGTTCAAGGAAGTACCTTAAATAGCATCTTCAATTAGTTAGTAATATATATCCCCTCTAAAGCAGTAGTATTAACGATCTTTTAGCTTCTAAATACTAATAAGAAGGCTAAGAACAAATACTATAACTCCTTAGTTAAAAAGAGTAGTATTAACCCTAGAACCTTTAATAGTAACTAGGACTTTAACAAATAGCTTAAGAAGTTTGTAAATCTAATTAGATAGAATCTATTACTCCTATAGAGTCTATCTAGAGACTATAAGGGGCTGCTAGCTTACACTTATGCTAGAGGAAAACCGGTAAACGGAAGAAAAACCTCTAACGAGCTTAACAAGGCGGGCAAACTAACAAGAGGAAAAAAGCAGTACTAAAGAAAACAAAGCAAGGGGAGGCTGTCTAGAAGGCTATTAAGGAAATAGCACCTATTCCCCTACCTATTGCCCGTAGGTACCTCCCTATATCTCAACCTTTTGGTTTATTGATTATAGGGGGTCGGGGTAGGGGAATAAGGAAGGGGTCTTATCAGCCAAAAGGGGTAAGGCAAGGCTAGGCTTAAAGCTTAAAAGCTTATAAGCCTAGGCCTATAGCCTTCCCCTTTACCTTAGTATAGTAGTAAGATACTAGCTATAGAGAAGAAAGAAAAGACAGTCTAAAGAGAGAGAGGGGAAGTAGTCTAAGGAAGGAGAGAAGGCAGAAAAAGAGACTAAAGTATATCCGTATCCTCTTCCTCTATAGAGCCCCTTACCAGCTCTAGGGAGGAGGGTATAGAACCGGTAGCTATAGTACTAGTAGCTGCTAGATCGGTAGTAGTAAAGGTAGAAGCGGGGATTTTGCTAAAAGCCTCCCTTATAGTTTGCTGGGAAAGGGAGGCTATAGCGGTAGTAGCGGTTATTATAGGGGGGCAGCTATAGCGGCGTTTTCCAGCTACTACCATATAGCTTTCTTCCCCTTCTAGCCAGTCTTCTGTTGATATTGCCGGCTTAAAAGGGCCGGGGAGGTCGAAGTTAATAGGCCTGTTTTATAGGCTGGATTTTGCCTAAGCCTTATACTTCTTTCTTTTAGGGCATTCTTCTGCCCTAGCGTGGTAGTCGCTACGGCAGTTCCGGCAGTACTAAGCCTTAGTATAGGCCGCCTTATTAGTATGCTTCTTCTTTTCTTAGTCGCAGTTATAGTAGAGGGTAGAGGAGTGGCAGTATTTGGCTTTATACCCCTATCGCCAGTAGTTAAAGCACTATAAGGCCCTAGCCTTATCAATATAGGGCTCTGCTTTTAGGGCCCTATAGGCCTAGAAGATTCCGTCTTGACAGGCCTAGTAGGCCTCTTACTAGCTAGAGAAGGCAATAAGAGCTAAGACTCTTGTTTTTTCGATCTAGAGGGGGTACCAGACCTTAGCCCTTAAGGCCAAAGGATATACTTCTTTTACTACTGCTAGAAGGCTAGCTTCCATTACCCGGTTAGCTATTATAAGCCCTTTAACAGCAATAGCCCAGGTAGTAGTATAGATCGAGGCCTCTAGTGATAAAAAGGCTAGCCAGACTGTGTTTTCTTCTAAGGCTTTTTTGATTTTTTCTCCTTTAGTAACTAGTATAAGGTTACTGCTCGGTAGGGTCCTTACCCCCTTAATAGAGTGCCCTATAGCCTTCTATACTGCCTATGCGATTTCTAGGGCTGATTTTTAGCCAAGGGAGGAAGAGGCTGATTCTAGCCGTATAAGGACCTGTTTTTCTAAGCCTAGCTTAGTAGGCTTTACCCTAGCCGCTGCTATAGCAGCCCAGGTACGGCGGGTTAGCTCTAATTCGATAGCAGGGGGTTGTTGCTGCTACTACTGTTATTGTTACTGTTATTGTTACTTCTTCTGCCTCGGGGCCTAGGCAACAAACAAGGGAAATATCGGGGCTTTTTTCTCCTTCTCTTTTAAGATCTGCATTAAGGCTAGCTTTCTAGCTAGCCTAGTATATTCGACGATTTCCTTAAAGGCCGGGTTATTAACTGAAAGACTAACTATCTGGTCTATAAGACCAGAGAAGGTAAGGGCAAGGGTTACAGGTAGTAGGGCTTTTTCTTTTTCTTTCCCCTTTTTAGAGGGGGTAGGGGCGGCGGTGGCGGTAGTGGCGTGTTGACTGCTGGAAAGCCCTTTAAAAGGGCTATCGAACGATATATCGCTCGACCTGGTAGCGGTTATAGTGGTGGCAGGGTTAGCGGCGGAAGTGGTAGTGGTAGTAGTGGCGGCAGTAGTAGTAAGATAGGTTAAGAAGCTATAGCCCGAGCGCTTAGGGGCTTTATTGACAGCCCTTAGGGGGCTAGGGGCAGCAGGGTTCGGGTTAGCAGGGTTCGGGTTAGCAGGGTTCGGGTTAGAGAGGTTAGTACGGTCGGGGCTAGGGCACGTGACTATAGGGCCCGTACGCCTGCCCCGCTATAGCTATAGATTTCTGGCTACGGTCGACTATATTATACAGTCAGAATCCGACCATAGCGCCGTCGAACGAGCGACTGCGCCGCAGCTAAATTTAGCGTGTGTTAAGTCCTCAATTAGACAAGTGGATTGCAAAAGAGTGCAGTCGATTTGGAGCGGTCCTAACCAAGAACGCGTTTTCGGATGTGTGATGTCGGTCTCTAGGGGTGTTCTTGTAAATCTAATTAAAGAAGACTATACTACTTATAAGACTAAGTTTAGTTGTATAAGTCTCTTATACTTCCTAACCGAAGAACCGGCTAACAATATCCTTAACATACGCTTTAGGGATGGTAAGCACCCTTTCGAATTAATAGCCAAGATAGTGGCTACCCTGGCTAGCGTTTATCAGGACTATAATACTACCGCTAATACATGCAAATCCCTTTGTAAGATGAAGTTCGACCTAATAGCACTTAACGCTAATCTTAGTACCTTGATTACCAAGTTCTATACCCTAGTAGTTAAGGCTTATATCTACTAAGATAAGTAGAAGGCCATGCTTTATAAAAAGATCCCTAAGGTAGTTATCCGTACTTTATACTAGGCTACTAAAGACCCGAAGGTCTCCTTTAAACAGTTTATAGTAATACTTAATAACGACTTCTATATTTATAAGGAGGAACTAGCCAAGAAGAAGGAATACTTTAAAACAAAGCTAGTTAAGTTTAACTCTTCTTTTAAGGAACGAAAGGCCAAAACGGGCAGTAGGGGCACAACAACGCTAGCTATTACAATTAAGAAGGCATACTAAGAGCAGGTAACGTATTATAAGTATAGGAAGATAGGTTACCGCTATAGCAATTGCCCTATAAACAAAAGGGCTGTAAAGGCTACCGCTACGATAGAGGACTGAGAATCGGAGAAAGGCTCCGACTCCTCTACTAACTCCTCTTCTAATAAGTTAGAAAACTAGGAGGGTGCCTAGAAGTCTCTATAGGTACTATAATATTATAAGTATTAACAGGGAAGAAGAAGAAATAGAATACTTTCCTTATACCTATCTAAATACAAGTCGATAGCCTTGCTATAAACCTTATTACACTTTGTAATATAGGAGCAGATATCTCTTTACTAATAAGCCCTAAAATCGCCAGATTAGTAGAAGAAAAGCTAGGGTTGCGCTATACTAAGCTTAAAAAAAAAGCCAAGCTCCTTAACTACCAACATAAAGGAGCCAGATCAGTTACCTACTAGATTACTACTACAATTACCATTGGCACTTGCCTTTTCAGGGATTAAACCTTCTAGATCACCGAATTAGGTTATAATATATTTGTTAGTTAAAAGTAGCTTAGCAATACTGACGTGTAGTTACACCTAGCTACCTAAACTATTAGATAGACTAACAACTTTATCCTAGTATACTTCGCCAATAATATTATTATAACTAAGGAGTAGGTTAAGAAGGCTTAAGACTAGGAAGCTTAGTAAGATGCCAAACGTCGAGAAAGGCAGTTAGACATTAATATACTTAGAGAGATCGATAAAGGCTTATATTAAGCTAGGATTAACTAAGTTAAGGTCGGAAGTACGTCAAGCCTAGAGGGAGGAAAAGGTAGCTTAATAGTCGAAAAACCAAGCAAGTAGAATTATATACCTTTTCCAGATAACAAAGATCCGGCCTATGTCTAATATATATATAATACGCTACCTCTAGAACTAGCGTACTTAGAAGGTTTCTTTTCTAAGAAAGCTATAATAAGACTCCCGCCTAGTTGACCAGGGTATAACGTAAAGCTCGAACTTACTAAACCACTTAAAGGGCAACCTCTACGATTTAATATACTATACTGCTTAATAGAGCTTTTAAAGGAAATAATAGATAACCTACTCTACTAGGGAGTTATCGAACCCTATATAGTACTGACTACTACCTCTACTCTCTTTATAGATAAGAAGGACTCTATAGAGAAGCGATTCTATATAGATTACAGGTAGATCAATCAATTTCTTCGCGATAGGGCTGTCCTAGCTCTAGAGGTCAAGGGTACTCTAACTAAGCTAGCTAGTGCTAAGTACACGACTAAGATCGACATTATCCAGGCGTTTTATAGGCTTCTTATAGAACGCCAGTCTTAATACCTTTTAGCGTTTAGGATAAGGCAAGGTACGTTCTAGTAGAAGGTACTCCCTTTTAGTTTAAAAGTCGGACTAGCTTAGTAGTCAAGCTATATTAATTTAAACCTAGATAACCTGCTTAATAACTATATTAGCACTTATATAGACGATATAATTGTATAGAACGACGATAACGATATATAGCTTTACTAGAACTAGGTAGAGCAGGTCATCTAAAAGCTGTATAATAGAGATCTCTAGAGAGATATTAAGAAGTTGCGCTTTAGCGTTCAAACTGTTGACTATTTAGGTATGATTATCGACTTAGATAAAGGCATTTGTATGAACCTAGCTAAGATTAATGCTATTACTAACTAGAAGTTTAAAGATCTCTATAATAAATCGTTAATAAGATCTTTCCTAGGCCTCTGTAATTACGTCTAAGTCTTGTACTACTATAGCAGCTTATACGCTAAGCCTCTGAATAGGTTACTTAAGAAGGATATACCTTTTATCCTTAAAGAGGAGCACTATATAGCCTTTGAAAAGCTAAAGCAGTTAGCAATAGAAGCGTCGGTATTAGCGTTTTTCGTACTAGGTTACCCTACCAAGCTGGAAACTAACGTATTATATAACGCTACTAGGGGCATGATCTACTAATAATAGCTAGATACTAGCTAGAGACTAGTTAGGTATACCTCTAAAACAATAATAGTAGCAGAACAAGCCTATCCAATCTAGGATCGCAAATTACTAGTAGTGATCAATATACTATAGCAGTACGAGCTAGAACTACTAGGCACTAAGTTTTTCATAATTATAGATTACCAAGCTCTAACGTATTAGTCAATAAAGAGACTGCTCTCTACCCGTCAAGTTCGCTGGGCTAACTTTCTAGCTAACTTTGACATTACTTTCTAGTATTGTTAGGATAAAGAAAACGTTATAGCTAATACCCTTTCACGAAAGACTATCGACTTGCCGAAAGTTAAAGCCTATAAGGCCAAAGACCGAACTTTTCCGTTGATTCCTTCTAAGAAAATATAAGTTACTATAATAAGCAAATAGTTGGAAGTACCTTAAAGTACCGACCTAATAGACCCTATTACTCGGGAAAATTAGAAATAAGAGTTGGGTTATAAGAACGGGCGTATAGTAGTCCCTAAACTAACAACTAATAGCTTGATATACCTATAAATAGCACTGATTTAAGAGCTCTATTCCCTATCTATTTTTACTTACCTAGGGTTAACGTAGGCCTGTTAACAGATCAAAAGGGATTACTACTAGGAAGGTATAGCCAAAGACATAAAGCGATATATCGATAATTGCTATAACTACCAGCGAAATAAGGTTTATTAAGATAAAATACCTAGGTTACTTTACCCGCTCTCTATCCTAAATCATATATAGGAGTAGGTTACCATAGATAGTAAAGATATATCCCAAGACAACAAAGGCTACAATTATATATAGGTTTTCGTCTATAGGTTCAGCAGAATTATAGCAACGATCCTAGGACGCAAGTTAGATATAGCTTAGGATATTGCCTACCGATACTACAAAAACATATACCGTTTTATAGGTTGCCTAGTAGCATAGTTATCCGACAATACAGGTCCTTTTGTCTTAAAGTTCCTAGAGCAGCTTAATACTCTAATAGGAACAAAACACTGTTATAGTAGTCCTTGCTATCTATAGACCTAAGGTTCGGTAAAGCGTCTTAACTAGGAACTTAATATTCGCCTTTGTTTCTACATCGACAAATACCAGAAGAATTAGCGAAAGTACCTTCTAGCGCTCGACTTTGCCTATAATATAACATAGTACTTGTTAATCGGAATAATACCTATAAAGGTCGCTCTTAGTATTAAACCTAGGGACCCCCTCTTACTAGCAATAGATCTAAAGGTAATACTAATAACCATAGAAGCAGCCTAGTATACTATAAGGATCCTAGAACAGATTTAGGGCATTTAAGACATAGTATAGCAGAAAGTACTATAATCCTAAGAGGTATAGAAGAAACAGGCTAATAAGTACCGTCGGCCAGTTAACTTCCAGATTAGCAATAGAGTCTTTATAAGCAAAAGAGGCTTTGCTATAGCAGTACCAACTATAAGGCTCGACTTATAACACGTAGGGCTATAGCAAATTAAGGAAATCCGCAGGCATAGCTATGTTCTTGATATACCCCTATAGTATAAAGGAAGCCTGTTATTCTATATAGACTACCTAAGAAAGGCTAAAGACAACCTACTACCCTAGTAATACCAAGTATTAGAGGAACCTATAAAGATTAATGGTAAGCTAGAATAGGAGGTTGACAGGATACTAGTATTATAAATATCGTAATAATAACTAGAATACCAAGTAGTATAGAAGGGATATAATATAGACGATCAATAGTACCTAGTAGTAAACTTTAGATATGCTCTAGTTACTCTAAGAGACTTTTATAATAGATATCTAAGAGCAGTAGATCCTCTAATACAACTATAATATTAGATTATAGCAGTAGCTAGGGATATAGATCTAGAGGAGCACCCTAATAATAACAAAGTAGCTAAAGAAGAAGGCCCCTAACAAAAGAGCAACCTATACTACTGCTAGTTAATTCCTCCTCCTCCGTAAGATAACAGACGGCGACTATAGGCAGCTAGAAAGCCTATAATAATCTAAAGGATAGAAAGCCTTCTTACCCTCTAAGGTTACCTAGATCTCCCTACCCTTAGGCCTCTTTAGTTTTCGTAATAAATACGTCTGGAGGTATGGTAGGATTCAAGATAGCCTTTAGAGCTACCTAGTCTCTTTGGTTTTTATAATAAATACGTCCAGAGGTATAGTAGGATTTAGGATAGCCTTCTAGGCTAGCTAGGACAGGCTGTCTAACTTATCAAAGACAATTACCTTATTGGCAGCCGATACTGCCCGGTAGATAACCTGACTATTATTATTAATAGTTATTAGGCGCTTAGAGAGGGCGACGTTGCTAAGGCTACAAACCTGCAAAAGGCACTAGCAATTGACCGATTATATGGCTACCTAGCGACAGCCGGTACTATATACCTGACAGGCCGGTATTGCTAGAATCGTTGAAACAAAAAGACTGTAGATTCAGGCGACTTAGAGACTTACTACGAACGTTCTACGTTTATAGCTTTTAAGGGGGGTAGTATAAGGGCTAGCGCGCTATAGAGCGCCGACCTTACCTATAGGTATAGGGGGGGGTGCACAGACTACCATACCCCTACGCGTGTATAACACAGCGATTAGGCCAAAGGGTAATCCTCGGCACGCTAGCGCCTTACATCCCTATTTACCGGAGGGCCCGTTAACGGCAATAGACTAAAGGGGGGATTACGTGACCTAGTCCCCTTATATGGGCACAACGCGTTTGTAGGCTACGCCTCTCTTTTCCTTCTTTTCCCTAGTTTGGAGTCTTCGTCCATAGAAGCCTAGCCTCTTATCCAACGCGTTCCCTATGGCCGTGACAATAGTATAATCTAGGCCTTCTACCTGTATAAAGCCCCTAGCTACTAACCGAGATTTATACTTAATAGGCCTGTTTTTAGCGTCCTTTTTAACCTTAAGAACGTTTCGACAGGTAATAAGCTTACAGTTAGAAGGTAATGAACTTCTAGGTAGGAATTTAAAAACCCCTAGCTCTAATAACTGGATAAATCCTTGGTGATAGCCTCTAACTACTTACTATGCTTATCTCTAGGTAGTTTTAAGACTTGCTTATAAGTAGTAGGCGTACTATCCTTAGATATTACCCTTTTTCAAGCCTCATAGACAAAAGACAGTATATAGCTACTAGTCTTAGCTAAAAGCTTATAGTAATCGAGCTGTATTTTATCCCCCTCTGAAATAAGATTACTATTATCAAGAGGTTTGTTCGTTATAGGCTGATTAGGCGCTATGACTTCTATAGGCTTAGGTATAAAAATAGGCTCTATAGTTTGGGGAAACGCCTCTAGTAATTCAGGCTTTCTAATAGATATAGTAGGCCTAGTAGACTCTACTATAACCGGATTTATAGGCTTATCCGGTAAGGGTTTATCTAATTTACTATCGGAAGAAGATTCGTAGGGTTCTAGCTTACTAGGCCCTATTTCTATATTAATAGGCTTTTTAGTATTAAGATTAGAAGGGTCCGGGCTGATAGCCCCCTCTAAATCCAGGTCTAGGTCTACTAATTCCCCCTTTAAGCCCGTATTATTAGTAGGCTGACTTAGTACTGTATTTTCCTTTATAAACTTAACAGTAGAGGTTTGAAGTACTGCTCTTCTAGACGGTATATATACTAGGTAGGTCTTAGAACCTAATACCGCTAGTAATTTATACTCTTCCGTTCTAGAGGTAAATTTTAACGATTTAGACCGTTTTTCTAGAGGTATAATAGCCTCTCCTCTAGCGCCTATAGCCCTATAGCGCTCTAGGTTAGGTACATGTGGAATACCAGGCTCTAGCTTGTCAAATAGTGCCTAGAAAGGAGTGGTTTCCTTATTAGTTATAGCTGTACTATTAACTAATTCCACTATAGCCTCTAGTATAAAGCACTACAAATACTAGGGTAAAGCGCCACTAAGAATAGTACACCTTATACGGTCTAGTATAACTCTAGCTAATCGTTTTACTAAGCCGTTCTGCTCGTGGATATAAGGGGCAGAAGTGCTAAATTTAATACCTCTTTTAGCTAACCAAGTAGTTAATAAATCAGTTATTTTAGTGCCTCCGTTAAAGTTGAATTTAGTAGGATATCTACCAAAACCATTCCTTAGGCCCCTAAAAAAGCCCTTAATAGCGTTAGCTACTATAGGGCCTGATTTATTAGGTAGGTTAAAAACCCACCTATACCTACTTTTACAGTCAACTAGAAGTAAGACTATAGGGTTTCTATTATAAGGCCTAGGCCTAATTTTAACAGTATCCCCCTCTATTGAGTCTAAGACCCTAGGTAGGTCAGGTATTAAAGCCTTACTAACCCTTCTTACTGCTTTACCTCGATCATAGCTAGAGCAGTGAAAATCAGCTTCCTTTATTTTATTAAAATTGGGCAGCCCTTTAGTAATACTAGAGGTCTTTTTCAAAAGACGTAGGCCTATATGGCCTAGCCTAACGTGCTACAATTTAGCTAAATTAAGTAGATTATAGTAATCTCGCTGACCTATATTAGGCTCCTTGAAAGTAGGGCTAGATATAGCCTTTTCTACTACTTTATTCCCCTCTATAACTGGCTCTCTTAATATATAAGGCAGGTCTCTAGTGCCAGTTAAGGGCTTAGGCTCCCTAGTCTTACAGGGACTTTGATAGGGGGCCTAGGCAGTGGCTAAGGGCTCTAAAGGCCTATAGGGCCTTTTTCCCCTTAAAGAAGGTCCTATACCTTCTAAAGGAGTACCCTTAGCCGGAGAGTTCCTTAGCTTATAGCGCTTTTGAGGCTCTATAGCTTCGGATACTATAGCATCCTCTATAATAGGTCTATAGTCTTCCTTTCTAATAGAATGAGAAGGAATTTCCACCACTATCTTATTACGCTGTGGCTCTATACTTTTAGTAGTATAACTAGAAAGGCCTAAAGGAAAAGCAAAATTTGTATGTAATATAGGCTTAGAGCTGCCTTTAACGTTAAGAAAAAATCCTGATTTTTTAAAGTCTAGTACAGCTATACAGCGTCTATTACCCCCGTAAAGGGTTTCCTTCATAAGGCAACCTCCCGAATTATAGTGCCTAACCCTACTAACAATATTTATATCAATATGAGGTAGGTATAAAACGTTATCTAATACTAATTTAGTATAGGTAGGGGGGGCCTTTCTAGATAATACTTCTAGTGAAATAGAGCCTATACTAGCCGGGCTTATAGGGCTATTTCCAGTGTTAATAGGGCGTGACTGGCCTGTGTTAGGCGTAAAGGTAGTAAACCGCTCTTTACTATTACTGATATGGTCCGTAGATCCTGTATTGTATAACTAACTATTATGAAGAGCGGGGTCTCTAGGGCGTCTTTTAGGCTTATTATCTTTATATTTTGCCTTATTAGAAGAGGTTTTTAGGCCTTTTCCTTTAAAGTCCTTACGCTTCTTATACCCTTTTAACGCTAATAGCTGTGCTAATTGGGTATGAGAATCGCTAGAAGAACTAGAATTGGAACTAGAGTTGGATTCCTCTTCTTTTTCTTTTATAGCTAGGTTATAGGACCCTAGCATAAAGGAGGCTTGTTCAGCACTTTTAGCACTAGAATTATGCCCTTTAACATTATAACTAGCCTTCTTCTTACCTACTAGTAGTAGTCGTATAGTGTACGTAGGGGCAGCAACAGCGTTAATATAGCCTAAATAACACTTCCTAGACATGTGCTAATATAGTAAAGTAGGGCCCTTTACTGTATTCCCTCTATAAAAGTCCTTATATAACGGTATAGTTATAGGCTATAGCGCTATATTATAGGGGCTTTAAGCTTATATATCACGGCTTTCAGTAGGTCTTATAGGCCTATAAGGCTAATAGTTATAGGTAACGTAGTAATTTGATTTCTAGTCCAGTAGGTAAGGCTTCGCAATTTCCTTTCCTATATATACCCTCCGGGACCGTTCCTGCCTTCTACACGGCAGGAGCGCCTTAGTAGGTGCATGGCGCCTTCCCGAAAAACCAAATGAGCTGGCGATTTTAAATAATCGACTTACGGCCACCTAAGGTGCAGGGTAAGCTGCACGAGTTTTCCTGTAAGTTCTGTTTTCCCTGCTTTCGGTGCAGGGTAGGTACGGGGTAGGTAGGTGACCTAGTAGAAGAGCCTTTTAAGGCTTTTTCTAGCGCTTATACAGCCTAAGGGGGCTGTCCCTACGAAAGTGGGGCATAAATCTAAAAATAGAAAAGCCTTTTAAAGCTATTTCCAGGCTATATAGTGGTATATATAGCTTAGTCAGCGGTATCTACAAAAGTAGGTCCACCCTTAGAATATAGCTATATATCTAGTAGTTCGAGAACTGAAATCCGTTTTGCCTAAGCTATAACCGTTAGAGCGCTATAGCTTATTTTGAACGTTCAACACCTAACTAGTCTTGGTTATTAGTATCTATTTCTAATATACTACTAGAGGGTAGTAGTAGAAAAGATTCTACTTAAGGAAGAACCGGTCAAAAGAGGTTATAAAAGGAAAAAGGGGCTTTAGCTTTATAAAGCTAGTTCCTAATAGAGTGTATTATCTAATTAGACAAGTCTTATAATCCTGTTACTAAAAGGGTAGAGTTGCCTATAAGTCTATGAATTTAATAGATTTCTCTCCTTGAAAGGATATACTCTAAGAAATCCTATTAGATAAGGCTTTTACTAATAGATAGATTCTATTACGCTATCTGATCCCCGTAGGGGATATCTAGGTAGGCTGAACTAGTGCTATAGGAAAACCGTACAACGGGTGAAAAACCTATAACCGTATATAGGAAAAAAGGGGGGTGTGATAGGGGGTAGGCCAATCTTCACTAGAGTAGATACCGCCCCTTTAGGAGTATGAAAACATACTGCCTAAAGGGGTATAGGCTAGACCGCTCCTAGCCTCTGAGCAACAGAGTATTCTAGCAGTCTAGTAGCAATATGGCGAACTAGGGGGCATATAGCGCCGCCGCCCCCTTTTTCGAGTCTATAGAGAAAGCTGTGTATATCCTCTCTTTCCCTCTCCTTGAAAGAGGCCGAAGGGTAGGCCGGGCAACCGTCGAATATATGTCGGATATCCTCTATAGCTAGGTAGCAGTAGCAGAGGGGGTTATTAACCCCAGGCACCTTATAGGTATATAGGAATCCCCTTAGGCCTATCTTCCCTATACAGGCCTGTATTAGCAGCGAGCTTTCAGCCTTAGAGAGGTTATAGTAGCGTCTTTAGAAGGCCTTCTTAAAGGCCTTAGCTGGGTTCTCCTCTTAAACGGTAGCCTTAGCTGATTTCTCTAAGAGGCTCTCTATATAGGGGTCGTAACTAGAGGCCCTAGCCTCCTATAGATAGCAATCCTTCTAGGCGGTATAGAGGGGTTCTTCGTTAATAGCCTTCCTTAGTTGTTAATAGTACTACTAGGCTATTACCTCCCTTTTTTTTCTTGCTTTATATGCCCTCTTAGGGGGAGGCTAGTTCTAGGGGTCCTATTTCCAAGGGTAAGGCGTAGGGCTTCCTTCTACTTAGCCACCTCTTTCCCTATAGCCCTATTTATTCTAGCTTAGCTAGAGAAGGAGAGGGCATTAAGGTAGAGGTTAAGAAGGGGGACATTAGCCTTATAATAGAGGCTTCGGACCGGTATCCTTTTATAGGCCCCTATAACCCTCCTTAGGGCCTTGTTTTTAGATGCTAGTAGGCCTCTAGTTATACCTTATAGCCTATTTGGTATTACAGGTATAGGGGTATGCTAGGCCAAGGCTATATAGGCTAGGACCGGCCTTATTACTACTATATATAGGAGCCTAGTCTTTTCGATTCCAGGTCCCTAGGTCTTTCCAGCTAGCCTAGTAATAGCAAGGGACTGCGTTTTTAGCTTCTACAGTAGGGTGCTGGCATAGGCCTTCCAGGTAAGCTTAGAGTCTAGCTAAACCCCGAGAAAACGGGCCTCTATAGCTGGTTATAGGGGGGGGGAGTCCCCTATTAGTCCTAGGTTGATAGGGTTAGTCTAGGGCCTCCTTCTAGGGGGGAAGTATATAAGCTCGCTCTTTACTGCTAAGAAGGTAACTCCAGCGGTTGTTGCCCAGTTTAGGCACTCTTTCTAGGCCTCTTCTACTTTCCAGGCCTCTTCTAGCTATCTAACCATTATTGCAGCTTCCCTGCCAAAGGCTAGTAGGTTAGTATTATCTATATAGCCTATAGTAGAGATAGTAGGGTATTTTCTCTCTAGTCTTTCATATAGGGGGCAGAGGTATAGGACTAAGAGGATTAGTAAAAGTAGTAAGCCTTAGGGTACTCCTATTAGTACTAGGATTTGCTAGCTTTTTTGGCCGTTAAATAGGAGGCTGGTAGTCCTAGAGGAGAAGAATTCCTTTAGCCAGGATAGTAGCCAGGTAGGTAGCCCTAGCTAGTCCAGTATAGCTAGAAGCCTATTATAAGGGATACTGTCGAAATACCCTAATAGGTCTAGCTATAGGAGGAAGGCCCTGGCTTTATACTTCTATACCTCCTAGATCTAAGCTATAAGGAGGTATATAGCCGATTTAGTAGATTTATAGCAGCAGTAGCCCTATTATATTGCTGGAATTAGCTTAAAAGCCTCAGCTATATCCCTTATCTTAGTCCCTATAACTTTCTTTAGGACCTTGCTAATACAGTTAAGTAGGGCTATAGGGCAGTAGCCTCTAGGGGTATTATAGATGTCTAGCTATTTTCCTGGTTTAGGGAGGATAATAGTAACCGCTTCCTTATATTCCTATAGATAGAAGCTATAGAGGAAGGATTTCAAGGCTAGTATAGCAAGGGCCTTATATAAGGGGTTGCTATAGGCCTTTAGAAAGCCTATAGGGAGTTTGTTAGGTCCTAGTGCTTTCTAGGGTTTTATTGTTTTAATAGCCTCTTTTATATCGTCTAGCCTAACCGTCTAGCTAACTAGTAGCCTAGGGCCTATTAGGGGTTCCTCCGGGCTATCCTCTTAGGGGGAGGGGGGGAAGAAGCATGCTAAAAGGGCCTCTCCCTTCTCCTAGAAAGTACTGGCTTATCTAAGGGTTAGCAGCTTAGGAGGGGGTAGGGCAGTAGTACTTTATAGCCTAGCCTATCTTTCTAGTTGCTAGAGCTTCTTTAGCTTTTCTCTAGCCTTTTATAGAAAAGCCCTTTAGGTCTTCCTCTTACTCTCTTTTATAGCCTTTATTTACTTCCTCTAGGCTAACTTATAGGCAGTAAGGAGGGCCTGGTTACTAGAGGAGCGTTAGAGCTATCTTTCTATCCTTTTTCTCTCCTAGACTACCTAGTAGATTTCGTTGTTCTACTAGAGGGTACTCTTTCTTCTAGTAGTTACTAGGGTTCCTTTAGGGGTTATAGCCCTAGTAATATACTAGAGTTCCTCTAATAGTCGCCTAAAGGCCTCCTAGAGCTTAGCTAGGTTAGAGAGGCGTAATAGATATCTATAGCCCCCTATATTATATATTAGAGAGCTAGCCTCTCTTACTACCCTCTCTTTATCTATCTTCTTCTACTAGAATCAGGGGGGCGGTAGTAGGGTTTCTATAGTCTCTAGGTCGATATCTAGTACCTAGAGGTAGTAGTCTAAGCGTAAGTATATATCTAAGCTAGTATAGGAGTAGGTAAGGTTACTACTAAGCTAGAAGTGGTTAATAGTAGAGGCCCTACCTACTTAGCTCCCCTATAGCGCCCTAGTTATAGCGCTATAAGGGGTATAGAGGGTAAGCCCCTACTCTACTATTAATAGTAGTAGGTCTTCTAACCTAGGGCTAAAGCGGTTATATTAGTTCTAAAAGGGGTAGTAAAGGTTAAAGTCCCTAGCTAGAAGGTAAAGGCCTAGATAGGCGTTGATCTTCCCCCTTATTTCTTCTATAAAAGGGGTTAAGCCAGTCTAGGGTTAAGGGTCGTTATATAGAGACCAGACTATAAAAAGGCCGTTCTTAGTCTATATAGTAGCCCTAGCCTAGTCTAAGCTAGAGCTATAAGTCTATATTACTAGTAGGAGTAATTTATAGATATAAAGTAAGGCCCGTCCGTTAAGGGTGAAAATAAGGTAGTAGGGGGCTAATCTAGGGTAGTAGATAGAGTACTATACCTGCCTATTAATCTAGGATTCTTATATAGCAAGTATTTCTTCTTTTACTATAGAAAGTAGTACTTCCTATACCTCCTTCGAGCCCTATATATTCTAGAGGCGTACCTTTATATCTCTATCTCCTCTGGCTATATAGTAGGCGGTAGTTGTTATATAATAGTAGTATTAGCTAGTCTAGTATCTAGGTCTAGTCTAGGTCTAGCATCTAGGGGTCTAGGGGCTCCTATAGGCTCTAGGGTTCTAGTAGGTCTAGTAGCCCCTTTAGGGCTTATAGCTAGTATAGAGGAAGGGGGGGTTTAGCTGCTTAGGTAGCTAAAGCAGGTAGTAATTATACTCTGGTTAGGGGTTAACCCCTTTAATACTATTGGTCGGCCCCTCTATCTCTTCCCTAAGACTATAGTATAGCCTTCCTCCCCCTCCTCTTATAATAGGGCCTGCTAAAGGGGGTATTACTACTATTATTACTGTTACTGCTATTGCTATTAGTACTGGTATAGAGGCGGTTAGTCAACGTTAAAGGCCTTAGGCCTAGAACGTAGATATCCCTTAGCTTATGCCTATACCTCTTTTAGGCAGGGGCAGGCCTTTAAGCAGGTATGGTAAGCTTGGTGGCAGTTGTAGCAGCGGGGTACCCTAGAGCAGGTAGGGGCTTCTAGCGTAGTATGGCTGTTAGCGCTGTAGTTATAGCAGATCTCTTCTTTACTCCGGCATACCTTAGCCCTATAGCTATATTTCTAGTACTATAGGCATTAGATAGGCTTAGCTTCGTCGATCTAGGGCTCTGCTTCTAAGGCTTAGCAGCTTTAGAAGACCCCTTTTTTATAGGCTTTCTAGGCTGCCTCTAAGGAGGTAAAGGCTATTAGTACCTTAACCCTAGTCCGTTCTAGCCCTTAAGAGTGCTAGACCTTTGCCCTAACTACTATAGGGTATTGCTTTTTAGCTTCTTCTAGTAGGCCTTTCTCTATAACCTGGTTATAGACTGTAAGGCCCTTAACTACTACTGCCTAGATTATAGTATATAGGGAGGCCTTCTTGCTAAAGGCTCTTATAATCTAGGTAGTATTGCTCTTTAGGCTTTTCTTTTATCTCTATGTTCTTTATAACTAGAAGAAGGTTACCGCTAAAGAGTGTCTAAACCCTTTAAACTACTAGGCTAGAAGCCTGTTAGATAGCCTATACTACCTCTAGGGCAGATTTAGCAAGTACCTGTTACTAGGCTAAGCCTAGTCGGATAAGTACCTGGCGCTCTAGGCTAGGCCTAGTTACCTTACTAGCTATTAGCTTACTAGCTATATTAGCCTAGGTCAGGGCTATAGGCTAGGAGTGGCTAGGCTGTTACTACTGTTACTACTGTTGTTGCTAGTAGTAGCTAGGCTGCTAAGGGTGTTGCTAGTACTATAGCTTAGGCGTGACTAGGGTAGTAGAGCGGTTTTAGGGTACTAGGGCTGCTGTTATTATAGCTAGGGCTTCTCTAGGCAGGTCCTAGAGCAGGGCTATAAGGGCAATTTACCTAGCTTTAGTAGTTGCTTCTACTATACTATAGAAGTTAGTACTATCCTTAGCTAGGCTGATTATCCGGTCTAGGAGGCTAGAAAGTATAAGGGCAAGCTTAGGGGGGCTAAGGGCAGCCTAGGTGGTTTTCTTAGTTACTAGGGCGATATAGTCGGCCTTAGTAGTACTATTGTTACTTCCTTCTTTCCCTATATTTTTCTCCGATTTTTTCCCTAGCTTTTTCAAGGTCTTCTAGCTAGAAGGGGCCGGGGCTAGGGCATACTGGCTACCGTTTAGGCCTCTAAGGAAAGGGGTAAAGACGTTGGTTAAGGGGGGGGCGCTAATTATAGGGGCATTGATAGTAGAGGGGGCGCTAGAGCTAGTTACTATAGGTACTATAGTTATAGCGCTTATAGCAGTCTCCTTAGCGGTAGTAGAGGTAGTAGTTTAGCGGTCTTCCATTTCTATATCGTCGTTTAGATAGTCTATACTTAGAGGTTAGTAGTCTATACTTAGGGACTGGCTTAGGGGGTTGTTATTATTATTGTTAGCTATAAGTAGGGCAGGGTTGCCAGAGTATAGAGCCGCATTAGTAGCCTGTATACAAGGAAATTACAGTTGTAAGAGGGCAGCTAGGCTCGCCATTTTCTGCATTTTCGTATGCCTAGGGCTGTTGCGCAACCGACAGCGCTACAGCGAAAATTGGCGGGCGTTATGTCCTTAATCGGACGGTTCGAATGGATGTGGTTGCACGCGATTTGGTCTAGTTTTGACCAAAAACTCGTTTTTCGTTTTTAGGTGTCGGTTCTATTCCGGCTTTTACTAATAAGTAACTAAGTAGAACGTTGATATATAATTATACTAGGTAGTAAAATATCAATACTTAGTTTAGCTAAATATACCATAGACTCAAAGTCTTTAGGAGAATTCGGAAAAGCACTAAGGGGTATATTGATAAGTCATAGATATAAAGTACAGTTATGGTTCTTCCAATCATACAAGCCTTAGTTTTGTTAATATAAAGCGCTATTAGTAGCTTCTATTAATTTGTTAATAGACTTTATCTAGAGGAATTTAGAAGGGATTAGATTATAGGATAGAGGAGAGATATAAGGTAAGAGAGGAAGGATATAGTCCATTATAATAATATAATTATAGTCATATTATACCTACCCTACCTTTATAAACCATCGCTTATACCTAGGTCCTACCTAGTATAAACTCTTTTTTCCTCTACTGTAAAATCAAATATATCTAACTCTTCTAAAAGCTTATATTAAACAGATCTATAGCTTAGTCTATCTCCTTACTATAGACTTAATTAGTTAAGCCCTATACCATATACTTCTACAAGATAGGAAGTAAGCGATACTTGTTTCGCCAGTTTAGATATATATTACTAAGATACCTTAGATACACTTAGTTATGTTCCTGCCCTATCTAAATGATAAAAGAGGTAGGCCTAAAAATATAACTAAAAGCCTAATACTAGAGCTATTCTAAGTTAACTTTTCTACTGCCTTTATCCCCCATTATATGCCCTAGGTATAGTAATCTTGCAAATTATCGTTGCTATATAGGGGTACTACTTCTAGGTAGGTACTAAGACGATACCTTTGTCTAGATTAGGACTAACTAGCTAATACTAGCTAGTTAACCCAAGAAGCTAGAACGACAAGGACTCTATAATATCTATAACCCTAGTATATATAGAGGTAGCAAAGCAATACTAGATGGTAAGCTAAGCCTAATCGTTCGGTAATATAGCCTAACCTAAGATAACTCCTTTTATTTCAACTAGGGGTTTGTAATGCTAAAACGAGTTGGGATAGCTAGCTATTCGTCTAGATAAAGGAGGAAATTAAAGATAAGGCTATATTCCTAAGTTATAAGCAAGGTCTATTATTGGAATGGGTAATCCTATATAAGGATCTGTAACCACTATAGCCTACTAGTAGTAGTCGTATAGGGTACGTAGGGGCAGCAACAGCGTTGATATGGCCTAAATAGCACTTCCTAGGTATGTGCTAATATAGTAAAGTAGGGCCCTTTACTGTATTCCCTCTATAAAAGTCCTTATATAACGGTATAGTTATAGGCTATAGCGCTATATTATAGGGGCTTTAAGCTTATATATCACGGCTTTCAGTGGGTCTTATAGGCCTATAAGGCTTATAGTTGTAGGTAACGTAGTAACTTGATTTCTAGTCCAAGTAGGTAAGGCTTCGCAATTTCCTTCCCTACATATACCCTCCGGGACCGTTCCTACCTTCTATACGGCAGGAGCGCCTTAGTAGGTGCATGGCGCCTTCCCGAAAAACCAAATAAGCTGGCGATTTTAAATAATCGACTTACGGCTACCTAAGCTGCAGGGTAAGCCGCACGACTTTTCCTGTAAGTTCTGTTTTCGCTCCTATGGTGCAGGGTAGGTATAGGGTAGGCAGGTGACCTAGTAGAAGAGCCTTTTAAGGCTATTTCTAGCGCTTATACAGCCTAAGGAGGCTGTCTCCACAAAAGTGGGGCATAAATCTAAAAATAGAAAAGCCTTTTAAAGGTATTTCTAGGCTATATAGTAGAATATATAGCTTAGTCAGCAGTATCTACAAAAGTGGGTCCACCCTCAGAATATAGCTATATATCTAGTAGTTCGAGAGCTGAAATCCGTTTTGCCTAAGCTATAACTGTTAGAGCGCTATAGCTTATTTTGTACGTTTAACACCCCCTCTATTCTTCTGTTCCTTTATAAGCCTTAGAAAGCTATATTTAGGTAAAGAATAGAAGAATCCTAAGAAATAAGAACGTAAGAGCAAAACTATTCCGTTAGACAAAGGGGTTATGCCCTTCTATATATATAGGATAAACCCCTATTATATATAGAAAGAAGTAAGAATATATATGATGTTGAAATCAAACCTATAACCTATTTAAAGGTATAGGTACTATAGCTTTAAAGCGTATAGTAATATATAATATCTAAATATTCTATACCCTAGCGACTGATAGACGCACTAGAGTATAGAAGGAGTAAAGGGCTTATAAACGCCTTTATCCTCTTATAGAGAAAACGATTTTTAGCACGGTTTTAAATTTTATGCCCTTTTTTACTCCGTTGTTTCAAGATATAGTAAGGAAATAACAGGTTATATAGAGAATCCCCCTCTAAAGGAAAGTATACTACTAGTAATAGCCGGAGCCTATATTTCCCAAATATAGCTATACTATATACTAGAGTACTTCTAGACGTAGCTAGAGTAATATAGGCCTCCCTAACGCCGCAGGGAGCTAATGCCAGCACAAGGGCGCCTATAGAACTGTACTACAGTGGCTAGGACCTTATAAGCCTTTTAAGGCTATATAGAGGAATTAGGTGATTCCAGAGGGCTGTCAAGTAGCCGGTACTATTAACTGGTCTTATAAGCTAATCAGGCTAAGCCAGGCCTTCTATATATATAGTATAGAGTATATATATAGGGGTAAAGGGTAGCTTAGTAGAAAGCTCCCTTAGGTTAAAGGCCTAAAAGCCTAATAAAAGACTAAAAGCCACTAACTGGTAGGGCTTTAGTAAGTCCGTCAGCCGGCATACACTTAGTATTAAGATATATAATAGTAACTATTTTAGCCTTAACCTGCTCTCTAACGTACCGGAATTTCAGCAGGGTATGCTTAGTTCTAGCGTATAGCGCTGGGTCATTAGCTACCGTTATAGAGCCCTGATTATCTCCATAGAGAGTAATAGGGTAGTCTATAGGTCTATAAAGTTCAGAAAATAGCCCTATAATCCACTGTACTTCGCGTATAGCCTCTGTAAGTCCATCAGTTTCAGCTTCTAGGGTAGAGAGAGCAATAGTAGTAGCTCTTTTCGTTTTCCAGCTAATAGGCCTACCGGCTAACTTATATAGATAGCCGTAGGTGGATTTACTAGTAGCCTTATCCCCTGCAAAATCAGAATCACTAAAGCCTATAGGGACTAGACTACTATCAATTATAGAAGTCCGGCTACTACCTTTACTATTTCTAGAATCTACTATAGTAGTAGAGGTAGTAGTTAGGGGCCTAGGCCCTTCCTTAGAGTGAAAGTCTCTACTAAGCTTAGTAGTTGTATTACTACTATTACTAAGCTTAGGCCCTAGATCAGCTACTGTATTTCCGTTACAGCTAAAACAGATGCTATAGTCTTTAGTACTATTAAGATACTTAAAAAGATTTTTAGCAGCGTTTAAGTGTGATTTTATAGGTCTATTTAAAGACCTAGAGAGCCACTGTACGGTAAAGCTAATATCTACCCTAGTAAGGAGCATTATATACATAGCTGTTCCTACTAGGCTTTAATAGAGCTTAATTTCTGTAGAATTACAGAGGTAGCTAGTAATATCTTCCTTTAGTTGAAGTTGACTTACTAGCCCTGGCTATAAGGGAATAGATATAGGCTTAGAATCGGCTAAGTTAAAGCGGCTAACTGCCTCTTCTACATACTATAACTGGTTAAGCCACAGGCGCCTATTAGGTCTATCCCTTATAATTTGCACGCCTAGGAAATAGGCGGCAGGCCCTAAGTCTTCTATAGCATAGACCTTATTAAGCCGTTTCTTTAAATCAGTTATATAGCCTATATTAGGCCCTATAAATAGACAGTCATCTACATAGGTAACGATAAATTGGCAGGTTTTAGCATTATAGAAGACCCCTGGATCTGAAATAAGAGGGAGATAGCCTAGGCTCTTAAGTAAGATTTTAAGCTTATCTTGCCACTCTCTAGGGCTTTGTTTCAGACCGTATAACGCTTTAGATAGTTTAATAATATTAGGAGTAGAAGGATTATAGCCGTATTTCAGTAAAACCTTATAAATAGCCTTATTAGAAGCCGCTAGGTCTAATAGTCCTTTAGGGATTTCCATATATATTTCTTCTCTAAGAGCGCTATTAAGAAATGCCCCTATAAAGTCAGCTTGTTCTATTTCCTAGTCTAGAACAGCACCTATAGCTAGAAGTATACGCCAAGTAGGTGGTATACTAGTAGAGGCGTAGGTTACAGTATAATCTAGGCCTTCTACCTGCATAAAGCCCCTAGCTACTAACCGAGATTTATACTTAATAGGCCTGTTTTTAGCGTCCTTTTTAACCTTAAGAACGTTTCGACAGGTAATAAGCTTACAGTTAGAAGGTAATAGACTCCTAGGTAGGAATTTAAAAACCCCTAGCTCTAATAACTGGATAAATTCCTTGGTAATAGCCTCTAACCACTTACTACGCTCATCTCTAGGTAGTTTTAAGACTTGCTTATAAGTAGTAGGCGTACTATCCTTAGATATTACCCTTTTTCGAGCCTTATAGACAAAAGACAGTATATAGCTACTAGTCTTAGCTAAAAGCCTATAGTAATCGAGCTGCATTTCATCCCCCTCTGAAATAAGATCACTATTATTAAGAGGTTCGTTCGTTATAGGCTGATTAGGCGCTATAACTTCTATAGGCTTAGGTGCAAGAATAGGCTCTATAGTTTAGGGAAACGCCTCTGGTAATTCAGGCTTTCTAATAGATATAGTAGGCCTAGTAGACTCTACTATAACCGGATTTATAGGCTTATCCAGTAAGGGTTTATCTAATTCACTATTAGAAGAAGATTCGTAGGGTTCTAGCTTACTAGGTCCTATTTCTATACTAATAGGCTTTTCAGTATTAAGATTAGAAGGGTCTGGGCTGACAGCCCCCTCTAAATCTAGGTCTAGGTCTACTAATTCCCCCTCTAAAGCCGTATTATCAGTAGGCTAACTTAGTACTGTATTATCCTCTATGAACTTAATAGTAGAGGTTTTAAGTACTGCTCTTCTAGACGGTATATATACTAGGTAGGTCTTAGAACCTAATACCGCTAGTAATTTATACTCTTCCGTTCTAGAGGTAAATTTTAACGATTTAGACCGTTTTTCTAGAGGTATAATAGCCTCTCCTCTAGCGCCTATAGCCCTATAGCGCTCTAGGTTAGGTATATGTGGAATACCAGGCTCTAGCTCGTTAAATAGCGCCTAGAAAGGAGTGGTTTCCTTATTAGTTATAGCTGTACTATTTACTAATTCCACTATAGCCTCCAGTATAAAGTACTATAAATACTAGGGTTAAGCGCTACTAAGAATAGTACACCTTAAACAGTCTAGTATAACTCTAACTGATCGTTCTACTAAGCCGTTCTGCTCGTGGATATAGGGGGCAGAAGTGCTAAATTTAATACCCCTTTTAGCTAACCAAGTAGTTAATAAATCAGTTATTTCAGTGCCTCCGTCAAAGTGGAATTTAGTAGGATATCTACCAAATCCATTCCTTAGGCCCCTAAAAAAGCCCTTAATAGCGTTAGCTACTATAGGGCCTGATTTATTAGGTAGGTTAAAAACCCACCTATACCTACTTTTACGGTTAACTAGAAGTAAGACTATAGGGTTTCTATTATAAGGCCTAGGCCTAATTTTAACAGTATCCCCCTCTATTGAGTCTAAGACCCTAGGTGGGTCAGGTATTAAAGCCTTACTAACCCTTCTCACTGCTTTACCTCGATCACAGCCAGAGCAGTGAAAATCAGCTTCCTTTATTTTATCAAAATTAGGCAGCCCTTTAGTAATACTAGAGGTCTTTTTCAAAAGACGTAGGCCTATATGGCCTAGCCTAACGTGCCACAATTTAGCTAAATTAAGTAGATTATAGTAATCTCGCTGACCTATATTAGGCTCCTTTAAAGTAGGGCTAGATATAGCCTTTTCTACTACTTTATTCCCCTCTATAACTGGCTCTCTTAGCACACGGGGCAGGTCTCCAGTGCCAGTTAAGGGCTCAGGCTCCCTAGTCTCACAGGGACTTTGATAGGGGGCCTGGGCAGTAGCTAAGGGCTCTACAGGCCTACGGGGCCTTTTCCCCCTTAAAGAAGGTCCTACACCTTCTAAAGTAGTACCCTTAGCCGGAGAATTCCTTAGCTTATAGCGCTTATTAGGCTCTATAGCCTCGGATACTATAGCATCCTCTATAATGGGTCTATAGTCTTCCTTTCTAATAGAATTAGAAGGAATTTCCACCACTATCTTATTACGCTGCGGCTCTATACTTTTAGTAGTATTATAACTAGTAAGGCCTAAAGGAAAAGCAAAATTTGCATGTAATATAGGCTTAGAGCTGCCTTTAACGTCAAGAAAAAATCCTGATTTTTTAAAGTCTAGTACAGCTATACAGCGTCTATCACCCCCGGAAAGGGTTTCCTTTATAAGGCAACCTCCCGAATCATAGTGCCTAACCCCGCTAATAATATTTATATCAATATTAGGTAGGTATAAAACGTTATCTAATACTAATTTAGTATAGGTAGGGGGGGCCTTTCTAGATAATACTTCTAGTATAATAGAGCCTATACCAGCCGGGCTTACAGGGCCATTTCCAGTGTTAATAGGGCGTAACTAGCCTGTGTTAGGCGTAAAGGTAGTAAACCGCTCTTTACTATTACTAATATGGTCCGTAGATCCCGTATCGTATAGCCAACTATTATAAAGAGCGGGGTCTCTAGGGCGTCTTCTAGGCTAATTATCTTTATATTTTGCCTTATTAGAAGAGGTTTTTAGGCCTTTTCCTTTAAAGTCCTTACGCTTCTTATACCCTTTTAACGCTAATAGCTGTGCTAATTGGGTATTAGAATCGCTAGAAGAACTAGAATTGGAACTAGAGTCAGATTCCTCTTCTTCTTCTATAGCTAGGTTATAGGACCCTAGCATAAAGGAGGCTTGTTCAGCACTTTTAGCACTATAATTCTGCCCTTCAACATTATAACTAGCCTTCTTCTTACCCTTTTTCTTATTTTTACCCTTCTTACTAGGGTTAGAATTTGAATTAGGGGTTGAATTAGAGCTATTAGCCACGTGAGCTGCTCTATACGCCTCTATAGCCGGGTTCCTAGATTCTTCTAAAATATCAGCCATTAGATATTCTATATTAAGGCTAGAGGCTGTAAGGCCTAGCATTCTAGCCTGTCTTATAGAGCTCTTTTGGCCTAATACCCAGCTAGGAAACTTAGATTCTAGAGCCTTAAAATACTGATTTAGTATTAAAGAGGGATCTATTTCTATTTTAGCCATAGTAAGCTTAGTAAGATAGCCGTTAAATTCAGCGTTAAAAGCTGATAAGCCTTTTCTATAGGTACTAAAGGTAAGGGCATGGAATTCGTTATAGACGTCCTCCTTTTTACACTCTATAGGTCGGCTATACTGCCTAACAAGCAGCTTAAAGGCCTTAGAAGGTATATGAATCCACGATATAGCAGCCCTAGGGCCACTAGATAAGCTATTACATAGAAGCATTAAAAGAACAGCTTAATCAGAGTCGCTATAAGTGTTAGATATATTAGGGTTTTCTAAAAAATTAGATATCCCTAACGCTCTTAGCACTATACTTAAAGCCTGAATCCACTGTTCAAAATTGCTTTCCCCGCTAAGCTTACTATCGTCCGGTATAGTATAGGCCTTTTTAGAAAGCTCCTTTACTATACTACTAGTAATAGTATCCTTAAAGCCTTCCTTAGACCCTGTATCTATAGGGGGGTCTAAATTACTAGTAGCTGAATTAACAGCCGGCCCTAGATGGGGCTCTTTCCTAGGGGGACGTAGAGGAGAATCTAAGTCTATAGTACCGCTAAAAGGATCAAATCTAGGACTATAGCTAGTTTTTCCAGTAGTAGCAGCCGCAGCGTTACTACTATTAGTTAAAGAAGCTAAAGTAGAAGATATATTCTTTATAGCGCTAACGCTATCCTCAATAGAGGCTTTTAGGGTATTTAGACTTAAAAGTAGTGTTTTTATATCACTAGATTGGCTAGCTATAACTCGCTTATGAGATTTTATATGCTGTTTTAGGACTTCTATAACCTCGCTATAGTCTTCGCCATCTTCCTCATCTTCTAATAGGGTTCGTATAGGTGGTAGAGGCCTAGAAGATTGCCCTGGATCAGCTGGGTTACTAGCCCTTTTAGGCGCTATACCCTTCCCTTTAGCTTGATCCGCCATTGTAAATAGGCTACTATTTACTTTATAGTGCTAGCTAAAGCACTTAATTAGCTTCTAGTTTACTAAAGCTAATTAGCTAGCTCACTAATTATAGTAGTGATTTTCTAGGCTAGTCTTAGCGCTTAGTAGGTTTATAGCGCTACCTACTTGCTACTTAGTAGGGCTTTCTAGTAGAAATTCTAAACTAGGCTCTAAGATAGGGACTAGAGACTTCGACGTAGGGACTTAACTACCGCCTATAGATATATCTATAGAAAGGGCTCTATAGTAGGGAAATATAGGTCTTTAGCGCTAGAAATTCTAAAACGCTTGCCTTTCTACTTCTAGCTATAAGTAGAAAGGTCTTTTAGTATAGGTAAGTATACTAGACTAAGTGTATAAGAGCCCTAAATGCTTGTTAATACTATAGGACTTAGATTTCTTAGCGATTTCTCCTTCTAGATTTTCAGGCTTTTTAGTCCTTGAATAGCCTTTAATAAGATGTAATATATAGCTTTTTAGGGCTAATATAGTACTATATTTTTAGCTATAAGAGGCTTAAATAGCCCTATATATATAGGCAGAGGTAGCGCTTTGAAATTGGACTCCAACGATAACTATCCCACAGGCTATCTGGGCTTATAACCTATTGGAATGGGTAATCCTATATAAGGATCTGTAACCACTATAGCCTACTAGTAGTAGTTGTATAGGGTACGTAGGGGCAGCAATAGCGTTGATATGGCCTAAATAGCACTTCCTAGGTATGTGCTAATATAGTAAAGTAGGGCCCTTTACTGTATTCCCTCTATAAAAGTCCTTATATAACGGTATAGTTATAGGCTATAGCGCTATATTATAGGGGCTTTAAGCTTATATATCACGGCTTTCAGTGGGTCTTATAGGCCTATAAGGCTTATAGTTATAGGTAACGTAGTAACTTGATTTCTAGTCCAAGTAGGTAAGGCTTCGCAATTTCCTTCCCTATATATACCCTCCGGGACCGTTCCTGCCTTCTACACGGCAGGAGCGCCTTAGTAGGTGCATGGCGCCTTCCCGAAAAACCAAATAAGCTGGCGATTTTAAATAATCGACTCACGGCCACCTAAGCTGCAGGGTAAGCCGCACGACTTTTCCTATAAGTTCTGTTTTCGCTCCTGCGGTGCAGGGTAGTGTTGGGACCTGAGGTCACGTGTCACGTCACGTGACATGACACGTGACCCACTCCCCTATATAGGACCCTGTGTCACTCTACTGTAGATGAGGGGCTTCCCCCTTATTAACCAATATACGTTGTTCTATAGGTTATAAGCCCTTGCGTACTCTTATGCGTCTAAAAAGAACAAACGGTAATCGATGCTAGAAATAAGGAAGTAGGCAGGCGTTTTCTTCGATTTAATAGAAGAAGTAGAACAAGCAGGAAGGTTAGTAGTAATACGCTAAGTTATATCGCAGACCGCCTTTTCCGGAAACCTAGTATTACTACCTCCTACAGTATAAAAGCTAACGAAATAACCCTCCTCTTCTTCTTCTAACGAAGGAGACGACGGAGGATCAACTACTAGTATGGCTTCCTCCTTTACTGCTCTTAGGGCCCTTACTATAGATAGGTTTGTCTTTACTAATAAGGCAGTAACAGTACTCTCTTTAAAAGAGGGTATTAATACCGATATAAAGGCTATATAGGCCTTCAACACTATAAACAAGCTAGAGGCGACTACCTCTCTAGTCTAGTTATTACTAGAGGATAGCACTATATAGTGCAAAGCCTTTAGATGCTTTCTCTCTATTATAAGCAGCTTAGCTATATTCTTCGATATTAATAACCTAGAGTTATACTCTACTATTAACGTCTAGAGAGCTTTCTAGGAAAAGAAGCTTAAGAAACTAGCACTAAAGGGAATATTCCTAAGCAGGGGAGCCTTACCTTAGGTACTACTAATAGAGATACTAGAAAAGACTAAGCCTTAGACTAAGGTTTCTAGGTCAAGGATTATCATAAGCTTCCTACAGCTCCCTAATTATAAGACTCTTGCTACCCTTACTATAGATGCCGAGAATAGGTTTAAGCAAATTCAGGCTATTAATATCCTAGTAACTAGAAGCCTGGCTAAGGCATAGCAGATCCTTCTTAGTAATAAGATCAATAAGATAGACAAAGACCTTGCCTATATTTGTAAGGACAAGGATCTTATAGATATAATAGAAAGTCTCTATAAGAGAGTAGCCTAAGAATCCCTGGCTACTAAGAAGAAGGGCAACAAGTACCTTAAGGAGTGTACCTTCTGTAAAAAAAGGGGGTACCTAGAGGAGGAATACTATAGCAAGCAGTCTGGCCTTAACGCTAAGACTAAGGGCAAAGAGGATAGGAAGGGGAAGAAGCCTGGAATTAAGGCAGTAGGTGGTAACTAAGTCGATAACTAGACCTAGTTAGACTCTAGTATAGACCGCTATATTAGCTTTAACGAATCTAACTTTACTTCTTACGTTACTGGTCCTAAAATAGTAGAGCTTACTAACGGTTCTACTGTTAATATCCTTGAGAAAGGGAGCCTAAGACTCTTATCCTTAAAAGGCGTACCTCTAGAGCTCGACGGCGCTCTATATATAAGGAAAATAGGGCCTTTAATGCCTAATCTTCTCTCCCTAGGCCAGCTAATCAACGACGGATATAAGCTTGCAATAGCCTTGCAGTACCTGCTTGTCCTTAGGCTGGAAAAGGAAGGCTATAGCCTTCTATTTACAAAGAGAAAACGTCGTTTTATATCTATAAGAGATGTTAAGCCAATAGCAGATTCTATAGCTATAGCCTCTTACAAAGGATCGTAGTCTAAGCCAGCATCTACTGCCCTAATCGATTAGCATATAGTACTTAGGTACGTAAACCTATGTTCGGCTAACCGGATACTATAAAGATATAGTATAAAAGACAATATCGTTACTATAACTACTAAATCTTGCGATTTTTACGCGAAAAGTAAGTTTACCGTTTTACCTGGCTAAGGAGACCTAATTAGCAACGCTAAAAACTTTATAGAAGTCCTTTATATAGACCTAAAAGGAGGTTAAACCTCCCTTCTACTATTAATAGGAATTGGCGATTCGCTGGTAGCGGTTTTAGCGCTAGTAATAATCGATAAATTTACCTACTATAAGTAGGTCTTCCTAGTATAGTTAAAGTTAGAGGCTCCTCTTAAGGTCAGATATCTACTATAATAGCTTAAGGCTTACTATGGTAGATATCCTTTTAGAGTCTATTCTGACAGGGGTACCAAATTTGTTAGCCAGTCTCTATCGACCTTCCTCCTAGAGAATAGGATAGAATGGACCGGCAGCGCTATAAGAGCGCTATAATAAAACAGCCTTATCGAAAGGACCAATAGGACTATATTCGAGGCCCTTAGGGCTATACACTTACATGCTAATCTTCCAGCCAAACTTTAGGCTATTATTATAGAAGCTATTACAGATATACTAAATAGTATAGTATTAACCTACTTAAGCTCTAGGAAGTCACTATACAAACTGGCGTTTGCTAAAACTCCTGTACTGTCACTAGAGCCTATAGGCTGCAAAGTTCTGTTTAAGAAGGTAGATAGCAAAGAACTCTCTGCCCTAACAGAAAGAATAGAGGAAGGGGTTTTCCTAGGAAGGAAATATAACGTTATAAGGATCCTGGACCTTAAAACCAGGAGGGTTATCATAAGATATAATATTATACCCTTCCCTACTAAGTTTCCTCTCTAACCTAGGGTAGTAATAATATCAACTACCAACTTATTAACCGTCCCTGTTCTACAAGCACTCTCCTCTCTAGAGAAGGAAGAATAGTATAAAGCTATAGACAAGGAAATAAAGACAATGGAAAAGATAGGAGTATAGTTACTAGTACTAAAAGCCAGCCTTCTACTAGGAGCAAAGGTTATAACCGGCACCTAGGTCCTATAGGAGAAGAACGACGGTACTAAGAAGGCTAGATAGTATGCTTATAGGTTTTCTAAACTAGACATAGATATAGTCTTTACTAACGTGCTCTAAGCCGTTACTATACAGCTTCTATTTACCTATACTGCTTAGTATAAACTATAAACGTAGTACATAGACTTCGACTCTGCCTTCCTAAATTCCGACCTTAACAAGCCTCTATACCTTTAACAGCTAGTATACCTTATAAGAAAACCAGGGATAGTCTGCCAACTAAGAAAATCCATATATAGACTGCGTATAGCGCCTTATCGTTGGTAAGCAACCTTTAAGTCCTCTCTTAAGATCCTTAGCTTCTAGCAACTAACTATAGACGAGAATATGTTCTATAGGGGAGCCCTGCTAATATCTATATACATCAACGACGTTATAATAGTTAGGCCTAACCAGGATATAGACCAGGCAGTAGCAGATATTAGGACTAAGTATAAGATTAAGGACCTAGGGGAAACGACCAATTACCTTAGGATAAAGGTAATAAAGCACCCTAACAGCAACTATAGTATTATATAGTCCTACAAGATCCTAAACCTGATAGACTAGCTTGGTCTATTATAAAGCAGGCCTCTCCAGGTACCTATTCCAGACGATAGTCAAGTGGATATTATACCTAAAGACCTTATATTAGAAGAAAAGGCAGCCTAGTACAAATCAGCAGTAGGCTAGCTACTCTATATATCCCTCTTTATAAGGCCTGATATAGCCTATAGGGTAATAAGACTAGTATAACGCTTCTTACGCCCTAGTTATAACAGCTGGAGATCACTAGTAGCCTTGGTAAAGTATCTAAAAGGCACTAGCAACTTTGCCCTCTACTTTCGTTATAACCTAGAAGGGCCGGCAATAGTAGGCTCCTTCGATAGCAGCTAAGGCACAACAATATAAGCTAAAGCTATAACAGGAAATATGTTCCTTATCAACGGCACCCCGGTATTGTAGAGAGCTAAGCGCCAAAGCCTTATAGCCTAGTTAACCTATAAGGTAGAATATATAGCAGCCTATATAGCAGCAATATAAGCCACCTGGTTACTACTACTTATTAACGAGATATTCAGGTGTAAGCTAGGTCCTATTCCTCTATAGATAGATAATCAAGGAGCTATAGCTATAGCAAATAGAGACGGTATAACGGTACGTAATAGGCACTTCCTGATACGACAGTTAGTACTAAGAGAAGTGATTAGAAAAGGCGTTATCCGGGTAGAATACATGCCCTCTAATAGTATAATCGTAGACAGCCTGACAAAAGCACTATAGTATGTTAAATAGGAGGCGTTTATAAAGCAGATCAAGATATTAGGGTCCAGGAGGGGTGTTAGGACCTAAGGTCACGTATTACGTTACGTGACATGACACGTGACCCACTCCCCTATATAGGACCCTGTGTCACTCCACCGTAGATAAGGGGCTTCCCCCTTATCAACCAATATACGTTGTTCCACAGGTAGGTATAGGGTAGGCAGGTGACCTAGTAGAAGAGCCTTTTAAGGCTATTTCTAGCGCTTATACAGCCTAAGGAGGCTGTCTCCACAAAAGTGGGGCATAAATCTAAAAATAGAAAAGCCTTTTAAAGCTATTTCTAGGCTATATAGTGGAATATGTAGCTTAGTCAGCAGTATCCACAAAAGTGGGTCCACCCTCAGAATATAGCTATATATCTAGTAGTTCGAGAACTGAAATCCGTTTTGCCTAAGCTATAACCGTTAGAGCGCTATAGCTTATTTTGTACGTTTAACATCTATATATCTAGCCCTAGTACTAAAATCTTCCTTAGACATAGAAAATCTCTCTACTAAGCTCTAATCCTTATATAGTTGCTAATACTAGAAATATCGAATAAGGGGAAAGGAACCGAAGATAAGAGTTATATAAGTTATATCTAAAGGAGACTCTTATAGCTAATATATCTAATAGAATAAGAGGAAGGAGGGGTTTAAGTACATCCCTACCCCTTTCGTTCGATATTAGGTATATCTACAAGACTGCTTAGATAACCAAGTTTCCAGGATCGCTAAGATTATGCTTATCTTAAGCTTAACTAATATATTAGGTCTCGAACTGTTATATAACCTAGAACTAGTATAACTGTTATACTAAGTGAAATTATCGTTGTTTAATTAGAGGTTAGAAGCCTAGAAATACCGGTTTAAGTTATAAGAGTAGAAAAGTCGAAATAGTTATCCTATTAATACTGTACTATAGAGTTGTCTAGCTAACGGTCCATGGGTCGTCCTTGTCGATAGTAAGCTAACCCTAATACAAGTAAGGCCTACTTATATATGTCAGAGCCCTTACTTAGTCTATTCCCGGCTAAGCCCTTATAAAAAAAAGAGTAGCAGACCTACGACAAAGTCAAAGCAGCTGTTTAAAGGTAGTAGGCAGCTATATATCGAACAGCTGTCTAGATAAAAGGATAAGAGGTGTATATATACTAAGGCTATAGTCTCCCTAATTAGGGGACACCTAACGGCGTAGATTGTCAGGTAACTACCTCACGATGTACGTCGGACAGGGATCGTCGTACGGTATCCACCGTATGATGAAGAGAATATATTAGGGGCTAAAATCTCTTTACCTATATACCTAGAGAGATAGATATGAATTGACCACCTGAACCACCACTACGTACTAGTACGGAACGCTACGAACACTTAAGGACTTAATAACTAATAACAAGCTAACTATCTATATAGAAGTATATATAGAAGATACAAGTACTATAGCTGGATATAGATATATATTGTATAATAATTCACGATGACTATAATATGCCGGCAATTAGGCTGGATATTATACAGTATATATAGAATAATAGGCAACAAATAACATAAACTTGATTCTTATATAGCTACTATAGCTACTACTGCCTACTAGCTATCTAAGCTACCCTAAGCGACGTATCTAGGGCTATAAGCGCCTTACTAGCCATTTTAGACAGCTCTAACAACTCTTCTTTAATATCTACTAGCACCTCCTGATCTAAATCCAGCACTTAAACAACCTTATAGCTAGAATCTTATCGTATAATAAAGCCCGGACAATAGGTAGTACTAGATAAAGTTAGTATAGTGCTACCTATACAGCGACTATCTTTAAACTACTATATAGTGTTATAGGATATAGGCGGCGGTAAAACAGCATCTTTAGCGTTATTATACTATAGTTATGGGCTAAACTTTTTCCCTAGAAGTAACACTCTATATACATATCGTACTACTTGCTAGCTAGGACAAAGCAGCCCTAGAATCAATGCTTTTATGTTGTCTTACATTGGTAATAGGCGTATAATATATACTGCTTACTATATAAAGCAATTGGGATAGTATGCTAATACTATTTGCGTTTTATTATATACTTTAATATATCCAACCTGTTCTACTATCTATTACTATCCTTATATAGGGTAAAAAGGACATCCTTTAACAGTAGGGCATATATAACGCACTTGGTATTCTATTTATAGGCGATAAGCATTATATAGCAAGTACTATATAGCAGCGATTATATAACAAGTATTAGGGTATAACTTCTATTAGACACTAGCTTTATAAAAAGATCGTAGTTAAACAAGTCTGCAGTTAGGATTACTATAATACAATAGGGGCTATTAGTATTCTTATATATATTAACTGAGCCGAAATTGATATAGATATCTATATTAAAGACATCTATAAGCAGTATTAAGTTAACGTTGTTATAAAGAATATAAACAGCAGCTATCTTAAAAAGAATATTATAAAATAAGGCGAAACGATAGCGATAGTATAAATAGAGGCCAACGGTAAGCAACAAATATAATAGAGATTATAAAAGTTGTTCTATATAGAAGGAAGAAAGAGAATAGAGTAGTAAGGGCAGGTAAGTAACCCTTTATACCTTAAAGGAACTATATAAGAGAAGGTACAAGAGCAGGTATAGAAGCTATTCAATTACCTATCTATCATTCTTTTTCTATTGTATAAGATCTATTATTTCTTTAGTGTAAAAATGAGATTCTACCTAAAGATTTACTATTATTAATACCCCTGACTATACCTATACTAAAAGTATAACTATAAGCGCAGGGGAGCATATGTACAAATCACACGTACAATTAAATTACTACTATAGTTTCTCTATAAGAACTTCCCTATTAAACAGCTAGTACTATACGATAGATATTATAGGCTACTCCCCTATATTTCACACTTGCTATAGATACCTACTTATAGGCTTTATAGATATACCCTATATTTACCCCTACTAACTATAGTATAACCAGCATTATACAATAGCAATCGGATAGCTAATACCTAGCAGTCTTTATCGATAAAAGAAAAGACTACTAGTATTGGAATACCTATTATAACTATAACGTATATATTATTAGGACCTAGATAATATAGATCATTAGGTAACCTAACGGCGTAGATCGTTAGGTTACTACCTAACAATGGACGTCGGACAGGGATTATCGTATAGTATCCACCGTATAACAAAGGGAATGTATTAGGGGCTAAAATCTCTTTACCTATATATCTAGAAAGATAGATATGAATTAACCACCTGAACCACCACTACGTACTAGTACGGAACGCTACGAACATAACGAGTATATAAACTTAGGGAGAAAGGACTTATTACTATGCCTAGGGTACTGTTCAAAGAGTTGGATATAAAGGAGATTAACGACCTTATTACTGCTGATATCTTCTAGTTTATTAAATTCAACCTATAGGAATAGCCTATACAACGTATCTATAGTACCTATATAGTATAAGGGATAAAAGGCAATTAGGAGAAGCTATATAAGAAATCGAGGCTTATTATATAGGGATTTAGTAATAATGGAAAGGATAGTATTCTAATATAGGCACCTACGGTATAACAAATAAATATATCGTTGATGGCGGTAAGGGGGTTTAGGTGCTGATCCCCGTGACCGCGCAGCGCATGAGCACCTCGCTCTAGGGAATGGGGCGTATACTGCGCTACTTGTACGACAGCTATAAGTGGCGTACCTGTATACTATATAATGGTCGCCAATAAGCGCTCTGCTTAATATAGGTATTTAAGGGGTGCGTAACTAGTCTCTAGATAGAGGGAGATATAGAAATCCAGAACTAGAACTTAAACTAGTATTTCCTTACTACTTGCTTTACTCTTATTATTTTAGGTTATTACAATCTCTAGAAAACTACTAATACTAATTAGTATTATCTCTATATTATAATACAGGGGTAATATAGAGTAATAAGGTAGTTAGTTAAGTAATCAATAACCTTAACTAAGTAGAATATAGTTTACTTACTAAAGGCTGTCGATTAGGTAACTAGATGACTACCTTATTAATTTAGCAATATCGCTTATAAGAAAACCGATGTTGTAAACCTACCCTTCTAGGCTAAGGAAGCTCGACCTAAGCTTCTAAACTATGAAAGCATTACTTAAGAGAACGCTACTAATACTATATTGCTAAGTAACTTTACTATAATTAACCTACTATAGCTTCCTAAGATCTATCTATTTATAGAACCTTAGAGAGGGATAAAACTAAGACAAACCCCTATTATATACTAAGTATTTTGTTAAATATAGCCTGGGACCTTAAAGAGCGTTTTAAATAAGAATTCCCTATCTAGCTACCTATTATAAGCATTGATAAATTTAACGCTTAAACCTACTATAGATCGCTAGAGCATATTAATCTAGAGTATAATAGCAATAAAGTACTTAACTTATATACGCTCTCCTACCTTAGTACTTATAAAGGGCGACGATCTAAAGATCTATACTACGAATTCCGCTTAGATTTCAAGGGCTAAATAGCTAACTACTTTAATAAGTTCAATACTAAGCTATACTTATAACTATACTAAACGCTTAACGATAGCTACGTTCTAGTAGATAGCTAAAAAGGATTAAAGCTCTTTAAGGGACTCATAGTGCTTGCTAATAAGCTATCTAAAAGTCTAGGGCCTAATGTACTCCTCTGAATCTATAGAATATCGATCTAGGCTAAGTATAGACAGTATAGAATAGCATCTCTCCCTACTTGAACTGAAAAAGGGAAAGAGAATATACTAATAATAACCTAAGAATTCGAAATTAGTACCTTCCTATAGAAGGTACTATAGAGGGATATACAACTCGGTAATACAGCTATAAACGCTACCTAGTAATATAGACTAATAAGTAGCTTGATTATAAACGACAATTAACTAGTAAGTAGTTAAGGCCCTAGTATATATTAGACAATAGCCTAAAGCAGAACACTTAATACTAATAACTATAGCTAGTTCGGAAATACCTTCACCTGCTAAATCAGGAACTACAAATGTCCTTTCCGATTTATAGACTTAGAAGTATAATAGGAGCAGGATTCCCGCTAGTTAATAAGGGTACCGGCGAAGGCTATGGATTCCTACTAACCACCTAGAGTACCAGCTAAGGTTACAGCTAAGGTAACTACTAAGGCTATAACTAGAGAACTAATTAAAAAGGACGATAGAACCCTATGTAACCTGTATAAACCCCTGGTATCAACTCTAATTATAGGCTAGAATATGCTTAACCTTAAGTAGATAGCAAAGAGTAGTACGCCTAGTATAAGTATGTTACGTATAGGAGTACTAAGTATATAGCTATTCTACCAATTAAAACAGGCTGGATAAACAAGATAAGTATTAATCGAGAACCCCTAACCGATTTCATTAAGTCTTAGGACTTAAAGGACAGCTATTCCCGGTCTAACAACGATATTCTTAATAAGAAAGTTCGTTTCTTCCTATACTACTACTAGACTTTCTAGATTGATTATAGCCTACTAGATACTGTTTTTCCAAATGCTCTTTTGGGATAAGCTAAGGAATATTACCTATATTATATCCCTCTTAGTATCTCTTTTGCCTAACTATATAGTATCTTAAAAGGACACTTTAAGATAAGTACTAAGTAGAACAACTATTTATACATCTAGAATACTATTACTTTCTAGTCTATATACCTTAAAAGCAAGAATAGTAATAAATCTATAAAAGAAATTCTCTAGATCTTACTTGATAGACTCTACTAAAGCCAATATAGGCTTAGTCTGCTCTATAACTATAAGGAGTTCCTAGTTACAAAAATTATCTAAGCCTGCTAAGGAGTATCCGAGCTAAAGATCGCCTTGTATAAACTACTAACAAGCTTTAAAGAGCTAGTAGCTATACTCTACTAGACACTTAACGTTAAAGAAGCGGATTGTATATATCGCTAATTCCTAATAGACTATAGGTTTACTATAAAAAGAGCTAGGCCTTTAAGAAACTATTAGGGTAACCTAATTATAGATTAGATCTTCAAGAGAAACCAGGCTATATATATATAACAACCTAGAGGCGCTATAGGATATAGAAAGCAAAACGAGCTTTAGTAAGAAGACTATAACAAAAACTATATTAAAGTAGGCTATTAGATTTATAGCAAGCTAGATCACCGCTCCTTTATATATAGCTTAGAGGGGACCGACATCACACATCCGAAAACGCGTTCTTGGTCAGGACTGCTCCAAATCGACTATACTCTTTTGCAATCACTTCGTCCGATTAAGGACACAATACACGCCAAATTTGGCTGTAGCGCAGTCGCCCGTTCGACGGCGTTATGGTTAGATTCTAACTATATAATATAGTTGACTATGGCGAGAAATCTGCAGCGGGGGCGTATAGGCCCGGCTATTACATGCCCTACGAGCCCCCCTAGCGCCCCTAACCCTCTTAGCCTTTGCCCTGCTACCCCTAACCCCTTAATCAACAAACCCGCCCCTAAACCCAATAATATAAGCTATAGCTTTGCAACCTACCTCTCTAACGCTGCTACTACTGCTACTGCTACTGCTACTACTTCCGCCGCTACCCCTATTACTACTATAACCGCTACTAGGTCGAGCGATATACCGTTCGAAACCCCTTTTAAAGGGCTTTCTAGCAGTTAATACGCTACTACCGCTACCGCCCCTACCGCCGCCCCTATACCCCCTAAAAAGGGGAAAGAAAAGGCCCTTCCTCCGGCTACTCTTGCCCTTACCTTCTTAGGTCTTATAGACCAGATAGTTAGCCTTTCGATCAACAACCTGGCTTTTAAGGAAATTATGGAATATACAGGGCTAGCTAGAAAGCTAGCCTTAACGCAAATACTAAAGGAGGAGGAGAAGAAGAAGACGCTAGCTCTGATATTTCCCCCCTTTACCACTTAGCCCCTAAAGATAAAGAAGTAGCAGCAACAGCAATAATAGCAGCAATAGCAGCAAGAGCAGCTAGCCCCTTAACCCCAGCTTAAGCCCAAGACCCGCCGAACCTAGGCCACTATAGCAGCAGCTAGGGTAAAGGCAACGAAATAGGGCTTTGAAAAACAGGTCCTTATATGCCTAGGACCAGCTACCTCTATCCTTAGAAAGAAGATAGCCCTAGAGATCGTTCAAGCAGTTTAGAAGGCTATAGGGCACCCTATTAAGGGGGTAAGGACCCTGCCAAGCAGTAACCTTATACTTATTATAGAGGACGAGAAAATTAAGAGGGCCTTAAAGGAAAATATAGCCTGGCTAGCCTCTTTATTACTAGAGGCCTCCCTCTATACTACTACCTAGGCAATAGCTGTTAAAGGGCTTACAATAGCTGACCGGGTAACGGAAACTAGCCTCTTAGTAGTAGCAAAAGAGGTATATCCCTTAGCCTTCTAAGCAAAAGTCTAGCATCCTCTCTAAATCAAAAGAACAAGAGTCTTAGCACTTATAGCCTTCTCTAGCTAACAAAAAGCTTATTAGGCCTGCTAAGACGGTATTTTCTAGGCCTATAGGGCCCTAAAAGCAGAGCCTTATATCGATAAGGCTAGGGCTCTCTAGTACTTTAACTGCTAGCGGTAAGGGCATAAAGCTAAATACTACTACTCCCCCTCCCTCTGCTATAACTACAGCCCAGACAAGAAGAAGCATACTAATAAGGCAGCCTATACTAAGGCCTAGTACTGCCAGAACTGCCAAGGGGACTACCACGCTAGAGCAAAAGAATGCCCTAAAAGGAAGAAGTATAAGGCTTAAGTAAAGGCCTACCTCTAGAATAGGCCTATTAACTTCGCCCTCCCTAGCCCTCTTAAGCCAGTAGTATTAACAGAGGAGCGGCTAGAAGGAGAAGAAGGCTTTATAGTAGTAGCTGGAAAACGCCGCCAAGGACGCCCCTCTATACCCGCCACTACTACTGCTACTACTACCGCCACTACTACTACTAGAGCCTCCCTCTTCCAACAAACAATAAAGGAGGCTTTTAACAAGATTCCTACTACTACCTTCCCTTCTACTACTAGTCCTATAGTTACTGATTCTATACCCTCCTCCCTAGAGCCGGTAAGGGGCTCTATAGAAAAGGAGGATATGGATATGCTCTAGCCCTTCTCTTACCTTTCCTCTGCCTTTCTTTCTTTAAATTGCTCCCCCTCTTTCTCTTTAGACTGCCTTCCCCCCCTCCCTTTAGCTAGTATCTTACTACTATACCTAAGGTAAGGGAGAAGGTTATAGGACTAGGCTTATAAGCTTCTAAGCTTTAAGCCTAGCCCTACCTTTTACCCCTTCTACTAACAAGACCCCCTATCTAATTCCCCTACCCTAAGCCCTATATTAACTGAGATATAGGGCGTTCTTACGGGAGACGGGTAAGGGAATAGGTGCTATTTCCTTAGTAGCCTTCTAGACAGCCTCCCCTTACTTTGTTTTTCTTTCAGTACTACTCTTTTCCTCTTGTCAGACTGCCTAGCTTGTCGAGCTCGTTAGAGGTTTTTCATCCGTTTTCCGGTTTTCCTCTAGCATAAGTGTAAGCTAGCAGCCCCTCATAGCCCCATAAGGGACTCTATAGGAGTAATAGATATCTATCTATATAGCTAAGAGGAACAAGTAATAACTAAGAGCGAATAGCTTAATTAAAAGGGTATGAATAAAGATTATAAATAATATATAGCGTTCTTCCTTAACTATATAGGTTCGGATAATAAATATAATATAAGGGAAGAAGATACTAAGCTTAAAGTATAGATAGATAACTATAAGACTAATCAAACTTAATGTAAAAACAAAGCGCTAGTAATTAGTTTTAAAGAAGAATAAACAGCAGTAACTTACTTTGTAAACCAAGCTTTCCTCTATCTAATTACTTAGATCAAATAGCTATATAAAGATAGTAAGGAAGATACTAAGAAAATAGAACCTGTTTAATTCGTACTTAACAGATATATTAAGACTAAATTCTAAGGGATTATGCCTAATACTAAGGCTACTAATGTTTCAACTACTGGACTTTGATAATTCCTTATACTGAAAGAGATGATGAGATTACTCAAGATTGATAAAATATATATAGGAGAAGCGAATATACTTTTCAGGTCTAGAGATTTAAAATAATTACTTGGAATAGTTAAAGTAAAGCTTGATATTAGGTATATAACTTTCTATATATTAAAGACGCTAACCCCTTTTCTTATATATCTAAAGGATATAGACAAGCTTAGCGTCTACCCTAATATTACGATAAATAAGCTTATATCTAAGTTAAAGAAGCGCATATATATTTAGCAGAAATAGGGACATCTATAGATCCCTATAAAAGGGATTAAGCTGCTAAGTATAGCGTTTATAGCAGATAACTAGCGTCCTATACCCCTATAGCTTATAGAGGCCGACCTAAGATACATTTATCGATACTATAGATACTCTATAGTTAATAGATTATATAAAATACTATAACAAGTAGACTACTAAGTAGAGCATAACGCTAGTAAGATAATGTGACGGAACATGGTGACGGTCATGGAGTGACCTATCTAGGACTAGGGCTCTCTATGCTTAGACATCCTGACAAGCTGCTTGTTAGGCTTAGAGACGCCTATATAAAGAGTAGTAGGTCCTATAGTAAGAAGAAGAATAGGCATATTCACTTCTTTATATCCATTATCTGCTCTTTATATAATAGTTATAAGCCTAGCGCTAGTATTATTAACTTAACCAACTATATATAATACGTATTAAGCCCTTCTATTATTATTACTACTCTATTATCCTTCCCTTAACTCCCTACTTAAGATGTTAACAACCCTAAATTCAGTATATTCAATATCTATTATCCTAAAAGGCCTGTTAATATAGATAGCCTAGCATTTTAACGTATAGACACTAGCGTTAGCCCTTGGAATTTAGGAAGATATTAATCTAGACTCGACATCTATTCTAGCAGATATAGAAATTCTCGACCTAGGATGGGAAGAATAGGCTTATTAAGCTAATTCTAAGTAGGTAGCCTAGTATAATAAGGCCATTGTATATTATTAAGAGAAAATTCAACTTCTTAGCACGTTGACTTAGGATATAGCCTTAGTACCTTCCCTACTAGTTTGGCCGACCCTTATTACCCTATATGACTTAGAAGAAGTATATAGGACTTACCTCCTAATATAACAGTCTAAAAGGGCTACTACTAAGCTAAAGGAGGCAAATTACCTAAAGTTTCTAAACTAGATTCTTCAGTCTATAGATTATAACGTTAAGGAGACAGCTATTCGGTTATATTAGTTATTAAAGTAGGGATAAAGGTTAGAATAGTACTAGAATCTTCGGCCTTTTATACAAGCTCTAAAGAAAGACAATGCTTTGTTAGACTTAGTAGAGAAAGTCTAGATCGAATCTTAGTATAAGACAGTACTTAGATAGGCTAAGAATAGCCGAACCAGGCTGATCTGCTAGTATAAGGACTAGTAGAAATTTTACTGGGTTGCGCTAATTAAGAGGATTCTAGCTGTTATAGGCGTTATTACTATTAGAAGAGTTCTTTAAGCCTTAGTAGTAAGGCTAACTCTATAATAGGCTAATAGTTAGCTCTAACAGATCGTTCTAGCTGAAGTAACTAGCTAAGCAAGTCTACTTATACTAGAGATTATTAATAGGACCCTTCTCGGCCTTATAACGGAATCTTAGTAGTAATAAGCCTATAGAAATCTAGCTAGAGTATACTCTACCTTTGCTTAACTTTCTAACGATAAGAACCTACTATCTGCTCTATACTCTAATTAAAAAAGAGGCCGAAGATAGCCTTAAGGACGGTATACTTAGGGTAGTTAGGGTAGAAATCGTTAAGGATCCTGAAATAGGGGCTACTAATACCCTTATCTACCTCTTCCTTATATCTACTACTAGAAACCTAAAGATTATAGGAAAGTTAAGCTATTATATGTAGGATTTATAAGATAAAGAATCACTTTATCTATAGAGGAGCAATAATCTATTCGAAATCTTATCTATTAGGATCCCTAGTAGGCTGACCTCTATATAACCCTAGAATCAAAAGGATAGTTAAAGGGTAAGGGGCTGGATATAAAGAAGCTATAGGTTCTAAAGTCCTTTAGTACTTAAAGATAGGATTGTTAGCTGGATAAAGTTTTTAAGAGTTCTTAGTTATTACCTTAGCTTGAAAATCAGAGTTAGAATTTTTCTAATATACCTCTCTTCAACCCTATCTTATTTACCGCTACCCTAGGTATAGTCTATAGGGTATTTAGTACTTAGAACCCTACTTGTTATCCTCTCTTAGATAGCACCCTCCTGGACAACTATGCGGCAGTTTATATAGTTAACTGTAAAGATCTACTTAACTATAGGACATTTAAGCTATCTACCCTTAACGCTGTTATAAGGGTAGGCTTAATAACGTTACCTATTTCTAGGATAGGACGCCGGACTTTAAGAAAGATTTTTTAGGATAATAAGGGCAATAAGACAGTAGACTTAATTCTTTAAAACGTAGCTGTTATAGAGGGATTTTATACTAATATTATATCGGCTATACTCCTATGCCGAAAGGGAATCTAGCTGTTAGGGGCTAATAATACCCTAAAAGTTAGAGATATAGTAAGCTCGGTTGTTCTTATAACATTATAGGAAAAGTTTAACTTAACGGTACTTAAATATAAGCCACTTGCCTCCTATATAGTCTTAAAACCCCTTCTAATAAGTAACAATAGCATTATAATAATAATAGCTTGGAAATAAGTAAAACAGAGAGGATAGAAAAAGATGTATAAGCTATATAGGGCTTGTATAAATCCTAAAGAACTATAGTACTTAAGGATAGAATACCTAGGTCCTAAGGCGCTATAATTATTAGTAAACTATACTTAAGGTATAAATTTATTACAGCCTAATAATAGCAATCTAACCGGGATACTACGGCTTAAGTGCTTAATATATGCTTAGTTATACGTAATAAAAGTAGTGTCTAGGAGGGAGTTAAGCGGAAAATCTGCTAGACCGTTTTATAGGATTGCCTAGGATCTTTTCGAATTCTCCTAGGGATATATAGGCTATAATAGGATTCTCTTTATAGTAGATAAGTTTAGTAGAAAGGTATAGGCCTTCTAGATAAGAGGTAAAGGATAAGAAAACCTTCTTTAGGTCCTTAAGAGGTTCGATGCCTAGACTAGGTAACAGTATAGGTTATCTGTTTGTTTCTTCCGCTATAACAGTAAGATATTAGTTATATCTTCTTAAGGAAAAACTAAGTATAAGAAATAGGCAGATTATAAAGGAATTAGCTTGGAAATCCCGCTATTATATATATATAGCCCGATAGGACTTGTTAAAAGAAACAGGAAGACTATTGTTGATAAGTTGATAGTAATATAGTTAGGGGCATATCTTTCTAAGGATCTATAGCCTAAGACTATAGAGGCTATAGTATATCTTTATAACTTATCTCCTAGGCTTAGAGATAATCCAAGATCCCTAAATAAGAAGCTTCTATTATAGTTTCAGAACTATTTTCGCTTTTACAACCTGGCTGTCATCCGTAAAGCCACGATTAATCTAAGGCCTTAGCTTAGTAGCCTTTATATATATAGATACGCCGGTTATCCCTTTAAAAAGGATAGAGAGAAGGATATACTTTAGAGACTTTATAAGATTCAGCCTTAAGCTTATATTAGCTATCTCGTAGGTTATATCGCTACTATGTTATATAGGATATAGGTCCTAGAGCTTAACAGGGTAATTACTATCTGGAATGTTCAGTTTGATAAGATAGTTTTCTATATAGGAAGGAAGGTGGAATCTAAGGCTTAGGCTATTTCCGTCTTAAAAGAACTAGTAGACTAGCTAGACAAGCCGGTAAAGGAATATAAGTTTAATACCATCCTTAAGACAATGTAGAATCTAGATCTCGTAGGTCCTATTAGGCTAACAGCTGCTAGAGAGAATAAGGAAAAGCTCTTAGCTATAGAGCTGAAAAAGCGTCGGTTAGATGCCGTTACTAGCTAGGACAAGGTATATACTAACATTATAACCGGACTATTTACCCTAGAGTAAACACCTAAGCCTAGAATGCCGAATCTAGATTATACTAGGATCGACAGTTGTAGCAATAGAGCAGACTCTCTCTAGAGTATAACTAGAGGAGGAATATAGTCTAAGGGCAAGGTATATTGCTATAGACCGTTAGAAGGATTTGAAGCTAGGGCAGGTATTATAACCTACTAGTACACCGACGATAAGACAACGGATAGACTATTAGTTAGAGAACCGGACTTTAAAGCTAGGATCTCAGGGGTATATACTAGTAATACGCAAGTGCTAGGCAACCTAGCCCCTTAAAGATAAGGTCGGCCCTATAGCAGTAGGAATTAGGTATTTATAGTAGAGCCAGGCTAATATAACCTTCGTTAGCGTAATACTATACTTAAGAACATCTTTAGTATTCTAGATATAGAGAGAACGGCAGTATTATCGCTACTACTTATTTTTATAGCTGACTACTTTTCTAATTAGCTAGTAGCTAGCTATAGAAGAGAGTTTAAAACAGTATATACTATAGTAGTAGGTGCTATTCGACATTAGAAACGCCTAATAAAGCGAAAACAGAAGTAAGAGTCGCAGAAAAAGGACTTGCTAAAGGGCCCTTAGGATAAGAAAGAGTTTGTCCTAGGGAAATAGCATAAATTAGAAATACCGCCGGAGCCTAGGACTTAGAGTAAAGCTATAAAGTCGCCTTTTAAGAAGATATAGAAGTCTATAGCTTAGGCTAAGATTGATTAGCTGCAAAAGCTATAGACCTATAAGAAAATTCCGAAGGATCAGTATAGGATATAGCCTCTTCCGCTTAAATAGGTACTAAAGTATAAGCTTAATCCGGACAGGAAAGTTATCAGGCTAAAGGCAAGGATTTACGTCTAAGGAGATCTTTAATATCTAGAGTCAGTCGAGTTAATTTATATAGTAACATTAGCTACTAAGTCCCTTAGAGTAAGTATAGCCCTAGTAGCGCGTTTTGATCTAGAGATTAACTTATAGGACATTACAAATGCCTTTTATAATATACTTTGGGAGTTGTTTAGCCAGGGCCTAGTAATCTACAATCTTCTAAAAGGGTTTAAGGAGCTGAGACTTCTTACTTAGGTTAATAGGGCTCTATATAGGCTTTAAGACTCTTCTCTCCTCTAGTATCTCGAATTCTTAGGCTTTCTTAAAAATCTTAGACTTTAGAAGTCTAAGGAGGAGCTATATCTATTTTATAATATAGATAGATATATCCTATTGATATTCTATATAGATAATATAATGCTTCTTTATCATTGTTAGTATTAGGACTATACTATAGACCTAAAGGCGAAACTACTAGGCAAATATAAAGTAAAAATTTAGCCTAAGGTAGAATAGTTTCTCGGTATTTGGATTGTAAGGGATAGAGTTAACTGTACGATTACGCTAGTTTACGATATATATATTAAGAAGGCGGCTAAGAAGTATAGGCTGGATAGATCCGCTATTATCCCCCTTATACTACTCTTAATAGTCGGACTTAGCAAGAATAAGGGCTAGGCTACTAAGAAGGAGGTAAAGCTTATGCAAGAACTGGTAGGGACGATACTATATATAGCAATTATAGTCTGTCTAGATATAGCCTTTGCTATATTGTATCTTTCCTGCTTCTTAATAAACCTATTAGCCTGATACATCAAGGCTACTAGGCAGACAATCTCGTATCTATATTATATAAGGTTTCTTGGGATTATATATGGTAGCTACTCTAGTTAGGCCTATATACTTTATATTGCTAGTGACGCCTCCTTTATGGACGACTTAGACTTATAATAATCGTCTTAAGGTTATATAATTATAATATTCGGGGGACTTGTCTAGTGGAATACGTCTTGTTAAGCTATAGTTATTACGTTAACGATAGAAGCGGAGCTTTATAGTCTCTCCCTAGCTACAAAGGAGGCTATAGGGATAAAAAGATTCCTTAAGGACCTAACAGTTAAACTGTCAGTTCTATGGCGGATTTTCTGCGATAATACTTAGACTATTAGGCTAGTAGTTAATAAAGGGGAGTGTATAGCAACAGCGCTCTGTTACGTTGATATTTAAAATATATAGCTTAAATAAGAGCATAGCAAGGGCAGCTTTACAGTATCCTATATTAAGACAGCTGATATACTAGCCGATAGCCTAACAAAGAATTTATCAAGGGCAAAGTTCAAGTACTTCTGGGCTATACTAAATCTAAGGGACATGTTACAGATTATAGCTAATAATCAAAGAGAGGGGAATTTAATTACTAGCGGACAACTATCTAGTCTGCCGTAAAACTTATAAAAGAAGCCTACTATAGGGTGCTATAGCGCTCGACAGCCTTCTCTAATATACCAATAGCCCGATCAATCTTAGCCAGCGCCTGTAATATAGCTAATATATCTATACAATTCTTATTAAGATAATATAGCATCGACCGTAGAAGAGCCCTAATATGTCTACTAATTCCTTATCTAAAGTGTTAAGTAAACTTAGCGCTGCTTATACTCGGGAATACTACCTGTATAAAAGGATTATTAGCTAGAGACTCGATTGACTAATAGAAAGGCGAAAACATATGTTCTAGTCCGGTGGACAGGGATAGGGATAGGTGTAGGGGCAGAGACAATTTGCAAGACGCTTTTTACTTATAAGGCGGATCTTTAAATTTCAGCTTCTTATAGAACGCCTAGGGCGGACGTAAAGGAGTAGGTAGAGCGGGTAATATAGGTATTAGCCTATATAGCAACGATCTGGACAATAGGTTAAGGATAGCGCGCAATATTTTCGAAATAGCAGCGGCCTTACCTGCCATTGCCTTCTAGATATAACTGTTAGTCTGAGTATTGAATTTTGAAACGGATGGACGTACTCTACCGGCCTCTATATTTTTCTTTTTTAAGTCTTAAAGGACCTAGGCAGTCTTCTTAGCCTTGACCGACTTATAATATATATAGTTAGCTTTATAGTAAAATTGTTAGAGCTAGACAGACTTATATAGGACGACAGTAGTAAGACGTAGTCTATGTTAAAAGATAGTAATAACAGTAGCTACTAGTATTGTTATGCTAAGAAAAGCATTCTCCTATAGTATATCCTTTTAGTAGCGACTAGATATAGGGTTTATAAGATAACAGACAAAGAGGGCCTAAAGGGCCGGATTTTTCAGATTAAAGCGTCTTTACTCGACTGGAAGTCTAGCCTATAATCTTCTTAGGGCAGCCTAGTATCTTAGGAGCAGGAGTTTCTAGTATAGCCTCTAGGATAGGGCTTGATAGTACGTTGTTACTAACTCTTTCGACATCTAAGGACATAACATAGCTACTAGCGTTATCGGCAAGCTGATAATAGCTAGAACAGAGCTAAGTGAAGTTTAAGGTTAGATCCTAGAGCTGTTTTTATAGAGATACCTGCGATCTTAGCTTTAGGGGAATACTATTATCTAGCTATAGGACGCTACAGCTAGTAATAGTAATAATTAGGAAGACTTACCACTCCTCGCTCGGGTATAGTAATAGGAAAAAGAGAGCTAGGCAAGAATAAGGGCAGGCTTATAAGAAAACTTTACCTTAAAAAGGTGGTTATAAAGAAGAGAAAAGGAAGGCTAGGAGGAATTCTCTATACTCTTCTTATACCTAAAAAGAGTAGGCCTACAGTAAGCTCTAGAGAAAAGAGGAAAGAGCAGGTTAACCTTGCTATTGCTATAGTAACTTACAGTGGTAAGGTTGACAATTAAGTACGCTTACCTTCTTTTGGAAAGAAGGCTGCCTATATAGCTAGTAAGAGGGCAGCAGATAAGGCTACTTAGGATAAAAACTAGTCCTGTAACTTACAAACAGGAAAAAGAAGGTAGGAATAGTAAGTAGGCTGGCAAGAGTAGTATCAACCTGGCAAAGTTTTCGCTAGTAAGGTGTTTACTAGGTACCCATACTAGGCTTAAGCACATTACTATCTCGATATACTTAAGGAGGTATAGGAGTTATAGTTACTATAATCCTATGTTCTAAAGGTCAGACTCCCCATAGGATGGCGAATCTAAGGGGGTATATAACAGAATATAGTAATAGTTATAGAGTAACCCATCTAGGACTAGGGCTCTCTATACTTAGACATCCTGACAAGCTACTTATCAGGCTCAGAGATGCCTATATAAGGAGTGGCAGGTCCCGTAGTAAGAAGAAGAACAGGCATATTCACTTCTTCACATCCATCACCTGCTCTTTACGTGACAGATAATTAATAAGTTCTACCATTTCTACTAGATTAAAGGCATAGTACTCTAACAGTTTAGATTTACATTATAAGACGATATTTACTTTAACTTCGAGATTGTCATAGACGTCTTGGACATTAATAATTCTAAGGTACTGTATATAGTTAACGCTTTAACTTTATTCTAAGCAGCCTACTTTCTAAATAATTTCTTAACTAAGAAGATATAGAAGTAGCTAAAGGAATGTTAGATTAACATATACCCTAGACTATCTAATATTTTGCGCTATAATAAGGGTACTAATTTTAAAGCGTATAAGTTCCAGGTAGAGGCTAAGCTTATAGGTATAACCTGTTATTCTATACTAGTTAAGGTATACTAGTTAGTTAGTAAGATTGAGCGGTATTATAGGCTACTAAGACAGGCCTATAACATTATCAAGTCTGAAACTGCTAGAACTTGCTTAAAAGAAGTATACCTATAAACGGTACTAAGTGCGGTTAACAATACTACTAGCCTAGACAGGCTAGTACTAACGCTCTTAGTTTTTAGTATATACCTACGCCTTACTATAGACGCGCTACCTTCTCTATCTTAACTATGCTAAGTAGGTGTAATTTAGAAGGCTATAATATAACTATAAACCCTAAATAATATAAGAACTATGTAAGACACTCTTACGTAATATAATAGACTTAGTGTAAAAAATGTACTGCCATACTTACTTAAAGTAAGTATAAAAGTACTTATATTCCAAGAAAGTAACTAATAGACAGGACTTTATAAGGTAATCTTAGCTATAGATATAATAGTAATTGTCAATATGATTAACGGACCTATGGAATTTCGGAATATAATAGTCAAGCTATACTACTAAGAGCTAGCATAGGATAAGTAAGATAATTAGGCTAGGGCTAAGCGGCTAGAGCTATTCTAATATCCCTAGCCTAAGCAGCCTTACTAGTATAGACAACCCTGAAAGAACCTAGTACCTACTAACAACTTTATTTCGGAAAAAGAGAAGCATAACTATAATCTTACGCTTAAACTGCAAGCTAAAGGCAAGATTACTATACCTAGCGCCCGATTCCAAAAATCCAATAAAATAGAGCTGAACTCCCTTCTAGTAGCTAGGGTGATTAAGGCGATCTAGATACTAGTAGATATATTAGGCTACTAGATCTTTAAGTTAATGGTTGTCTAACAAGTGAAAGATAAGCTTACTTTACTATATAAGAAATTACGCTTTATAGTTTAGAGATTTGGTAATGAGGTTAAGAAGTACTTACTTACTAAGTTACTAACGATCTAGTACTGTATATAGCAACTTATACTCTTACTATTTCTAATACTATAAACGTACTTTAGTTTTAAGGTATAGGTATAAAATGTAATCCAGGCTTCTACCTAAGCTAAGTTACAACTAGTAAGGAAAGTAATTCTTCTATTACCTAAGGAGCTTAAGATGTTCTATCCCCCTTATACTATCTTACTTATTAAAACCCTGTTATATAGGCTAGCCAAAGCCGGCCTATACTAGTAGGTAATATATATAAACTGGCATACCAAGTACCTTAATCTTAAACTAAGCGCCTTTAACCTATACCTTATAATTAGTAAGATATAAATTAGGGGCAGATTCGAAATTATCAGCCTATAAACCAACAATATGCTTAATATCAGCGAGCGAACCTTTACTAATAAGAAGAAGCTTAAGCTAGACAAGGCTAGCTTTAAGTATAAGCCGCTATTATTTTTAATAGATAAGTCAATTATAAACTTAAACAGATATAGGCTTAAAACAAGCATAGATGCTGTCGAGATTCGGGAAAAAGGGCAAGCTATATAACTCGAACTTATAAACCTAAAGGCGGAAACAGCAAAGCAAGTATACGTCGAACAACATATATATAGTGCCTATATTACTACGATTTGCCAGCTAGAAGCGACTTTCGACTTATCAGTAGCAGTATAGTTAACTAAGCCTAATATAACCGAGATTGCTAAGCTTAACGCTTAACTATCATAGCAGATCGATAACTTAATATACAGACTATACTACCTTTAACTCGACCTTAAGATAGCTAAGCTTTTTATCTTTATAGATAGATCATTCGCTAATAATACCAATATAATATCGCAAATTAGATTCGTTATTATATTTAGTAATCAAACGAGTAGTATAAACGAGTTTAACTTATATAGCAATATTATATACTGGTCTTTAACTAAGTATAAGTAGGTAACGTAAAGCGTTTTAGAAAGTAAGATATATAGATTAGTAAGTAGGTTCGATCTTAGGTATATCCTATACTAGATACTTACTAAGATCTACTTAGGCCTAGGTCTACTGTTGCTACTATCAATTGTTATTTATATAGACTTGTTTAGCTTATATAAATGCCTGGTAAAGCTTAGAACAACGGTAGAGAAGCGCCTTATAATCGATATAATAGCGCTATAATAGAGCTATAAGAACCGTACGATCGCAGAGATTAGGTGGATTAGTAGCAACAATGGATCGGCGTGGCTAGTGCACGACTAGCCGCCGCTTGTTTTTCTTCTTCTTCTCCGTCTGTTTAGAGGAGACCTATGTCCACTTTCTCTTCTGTCATATAGTAGAGTAGGTGGACAAGGCTGGTCTTTCTTTTCTGCCCCTTATTTTATTCTAGGCTGATAATAAGATTGCGAATTGGTAGTATAAGGAGGATAATAGTATAAGAAGCTGGCTTTCCTTCCTATATTTAGAGAGAGAGAATCATCGATCCATCCTAATTACTATAGTTATACAGTTACATTTTACCTATTTAGATATTCCATCTACCTTTTGGCCTCTAGGCTACTTTAGCCTATTTACTTGGTTCTATTATACCTATTTACCTTAGTCTCCCCTAATTAGGGAGACTATAGCCTTATTATGCATATACCTCTTATCCTTTTATCTAGATAGCTGTTTGATATATAGCTGTCTACTACCTTTAGATAGCTGCTCCTACTTTCTTGTAGATCTGCTACTCTGTTTTATATAGGGGCTTAGCTGGGAATGAACTAAGTAAGGGCTCTAATACTTATAAGTAAGCCTTACTTATATTAGGGTTGTTTTACTATCGATAAGGATAACCTATAGACTGTTGGCTAGACGACTCTACAGTATAATATTAATAAGACAACTATTTCGACTTTTCTGCTCTAATGACTTAGACTGGTGTTTCTAGGCCTCTAACCTCTAATTAGATAACAATAATCTTACTTAGTATAACAGTTATATTAGTTGTAGGTTATATAACAATTCGAGACCTAATATATCGGTTAAGCTTAAGATAAGCATAATCTTAGCTATTCTGGAAACTCAGTTATTTAAGCATTCTAGTAGATATACCTTATATTAAACGAAAGGGGGTAGGGAAGTACTTAAACCCCCCTCTCTTATTCTACTAGGTGTATTAGCTATAAGAGTCTCCTTTAGATACAACTTATACGACTCTTATCTTTAGTTCCTTTCCCTTATTCAACATTTCTAGCATTAGCAACTATATAAGGATTAGAGCCTAGTAAAGAGATTTTCTACGTCTAAGGAAGATTTCGATACTAGGGCTAGATATATAGACCTTATTTATAACTTAGGAACGTAGCCTTGTCCTTAATTTCCTCTTCTATCTAGATAAATGGCTAGCTGTCCTGACTTGTTTTAGCATTATAAACCCTTAGTTGAAACAAGAGGAGTTATCTTAGGTTAGGCTATATTAACAAACGATTAGGCTTAGCTTATTATCTAGTATTGCTTCGCTACCTCTATATATACTAGGGTTATAGACATTATAAAGTCCTTTTCGTTCTAGCTTCTTAGGTTAACTAGCTGGTATTAGCTAGTTAGTCTTAATCTAGATAAAGGTGTTATCTTAGTACCTATCTAGAAGTAGCACCTCTATATAGCAATAACAATTTGCAAGATTACTATACCTAGGGCATATAACAAGGGGCAGGGGCAATAGGAAAGTTAAGTTAGGATAGCTCTAGTATTAGGCCTTTAGTTGTATTTTTAGGACTACCTCCTTTGTCCTTTAGATAGGGGAGGAACATGACTAAGTATGTCTAAGGTATCTTGGTAATATATATTTAAACTGGCAAAACAAGTATCGCTTGCTTCCTATATTATAGGAGTATATAGTATAGGGCTTAACTGATTAAGTCTATAGTAAAGAGATAGACTAAGCTATAGATCTGTTTAATATAAGCTTTTTAAAGAGTTGGATATATTTGATTTTATAATAGAGGGAGAAGGAGTTTATACTAGGTAGGAACCGGGTATAAGCAATGTTTTATAAAGGTAAGGTAGGTATAATATTACTGTAATTATACTATAATAGTGGACTATATCCTTCCTCTTTTACTCTATATCTCTGCTCTATCCTATAATCCAATCCCTTCTAAAATGCCCCCTAGATAAAGTCTATTAATAAATTAATAGAAGCTACTAGTAGCTCCTTATATTAACAAAACTAAGGCTTGTCTGATTAGGAGAACGACAACTATACTTTATATCTATTATCTATTAATGTACTCCTTAGTACTTTTCCAACTTCTCTTAGAGACTTTAAGTCTATAGTATATTCGGCTAGATTAAGTATTAACATTTTACTACCTAATATAATTATACGTTAACCCTCTACTTAGTTATTTATTAGTAAAAGCCTTATCTAATAGGATTTCCTAGAGTATATCCTTTTAAGGAGAGAAATCTATCGACTTTACAGACTTATAGGCAATTCTACTTCTTTAATAGTAGGATTATAAGACTTGTTTAATTAGATAACAGACTTTACTAGAAACTAGCTTTAAGAAGCTAGACCCTTTTTTTCCTTTTATAACCTCTCTCCCCTAGTTCCTCCTTAAGTAGAATCTTTCCTACCGCTACTCTCTAGCAGTATATCGGAAACAGATACTAGTAACTAAGACTAGTTAGATACTATAGTTAGAATATTAACCAACGCTCTTTATCGGTCAAATCCTATATAGAGTATTAGCTTCCTATCTGTTTAGTCTAAAGGGCTTAGTAGATAATTCTATAGCGCTAATATCATAGATTACTTACAAGCTTTCGATAATGCTTATAAGGACTGTAGTATAGTGACTGATATTAAGAAGTTTACCTAATAGAAGAGGTAGTACGATTCTAACCGATATTATAAGGTTGCCTCTATAATTAAGAATAAGGGAGTAACAATATAGTAAGAACTTTATAGGATAATGCTTAAGCATTAGAAGGCTTTCGACCCTAAGGCGTTAGAGGACCCTATTAAGTAGCTTAACCGCTTCTATAAGTATACTATCTTAAACGTCTTAGCTATATAGATTAAACAGGCTATAGAAGAACTTAACGCTATAATTACCTAGATACTAGCTGCTAAGTTAGCCCCTATTTAGAAAGATGCCCCTTAACGCTTTTAGGAAAAGTTACCTAAGGATTACTAATACTTACTTATTCAAAGATACTACCTTAGAGGCGCTATACCTATATAGGACTTATATAAAGCTACCTAAGACGACTTTCAAACCCTAATATTAGTAGTTTTGTTTAAAGGATTTATCTACTAAAGAGTACTAACTTAGATCGAACTACCAAGCTAAAACGTCTGTTTAGATAAGAGCAATGATAATAGTAGGAAGACTAATCTCCTTTTGGCTAAAGTTAAAAAGCCTTTTTCTATCTCTTTTTGAAACTTCTTACCTAAGTTAACTAAGTCCGCTTAAGCAAATAAGAACTAGGTCTTATTCTCTGATTAAGGGAGTACTAGCTAGGAATTGGTCAAGATTATCCTAAAGCTATTGATAGTTAAGGAAATATAGTTTAATCAACTTACTAATACCTAGAAGACAGTAACAAAGCTTTATACTACTGACCTTTTATAGAAGTAAGGTAATAAGGTAACTAAAAGAGCTGTTTAAGACCTATATAATCAGATAGCCTTACTTAGAATCTCGCTAAATAAGATAAACCCTATAGTAAAATCGGTTATACGCCTAAAAGATAAGCTAAACGACTTACCGAGCTTTATAACTAACGTTAATCAGGTAGTATACCTAAGGGAGAAATAAGATATAGCTAAATAGAAAGGATATTATAAACCCTAATACTACTACCCCTATCTAGATAAATAAGTCGATCTTCCTCTACTTATAGCATATACTTCGCTTTAGAACATAGAGCTAGGTAAAGTCAATAGTTATACTAGTAGGCCTTTTCGCTCTAACACCGATTAAAGGCATAAGGCTCTTAAAGGGATCTATTGCTACTAGTATAGTTAATAGTACTATATTAGCTTGTATAATCTAATAAAGGCTGACAATGAACTTAGGCTTAGGTATATGTTTAGGGCAAATGCTTACCTTAGTTAGAAAATCCGTAGAGAAGACCTACCTTATAACCTATACCGGATTAACCTAGTCCTAGTAATAAAGGCCTATAAGGAAGGCGCCCTTTTCTACCTTGTTCGAGCACTTTATAAGGTTTATAATACTAAGTTTCGCCCTACTTATCTCCGATAGAAGCGTGATTATAAGACTAAGTACAATAAGGCTTTTAAACCCTTTTTCGACTCTCTCTCTATACTAAGCTATACTTACGCCTAGCTAGAGGAAGAGCGAGTTAAGATATGTTTTCTTCTAACGGAAGAAGGGAGGAAAAGCCGGCTTTTCGATATCACTTCTTACAGTATTAGGCCTATTACGTCTTCTTTATCCTCTCCTACTTATAGCTTTTCTATATAGGGGGGGAATATATTAATAGCCCTAATAGTATAAACTAGAGTCTATTACTTGCTACCCCTAGTACCTAGTATTACATCTTTCTTATTATAGGTAGTTAACCCTATAGAAGTCTTAGATCTAGATCTAAGTCTTTAAGGTCTATTTAGAGGGGAGATTAATAACAAGGAAGCTAACTCTATAGCTTGTATAATAGAAGTCCCTGGTTAGGTTTCGGATTTTCTTAATATAGTTTAGTACTAGGAGCTGGACGTTTTCTTTTCGAAGCCCCTAAAGGACGCAGCTTGCTTCTTATAGGATTTACTCTCTGCTTAGATAGGCTCTAAGCTTTACAGCAGTCTTTATAGTAATAGTATTGTCGATATTTTACTTATATTACAGAATACAATTACGAAAGCAAACGACATATTTGGTAACAAGGCAATGCAGCTAGCTATAGCCAAAGCTTTAAGTATGGCTTTTCAAAGTCGGAAGCAGCTGTAACTAGAAAGCGACAATAATAAGCTACTAAGGGCAGGTCCCTCCTATACTCCTTAGTCTAATTAGGCAGAGACCCCTACTACTAGCAGCCTATCTATATAGGTAAAAAAAGAACCTTCTTATAAGATAAAAGCTACTAACATTTGCCGAGGAATACTCTAGAAAATACTTAACGGAAAATATAGTCTTTTGAATAAGGAGGCCCTTAACCTAATAGAAGGCTAGAGTCTGCTTTCTAAAATTATATATAAGTAGGTCTCTAAAGGTATTAGAATTGTTAAGGAAATAGCTATACTAGATAGCTCTAGCTTAGACGACACTCTCTCTGCTTCTACTTTAGCTCTAGTATTGGGTTAGGCTAGCCTAGCTCTATTTAGACATCTATAAGGTTGCCTATCTAAGTAACAAAAGATGGTAAAGATAAATGTTGTTTCTCTGGTTAAGCCTATAGGGGAATCTCAAATAGCCTAGTTCCTAGATATAGGAGATAGCTATTATATAATTAGGTTGCTATAAGACTTTAGCACCCCGAGTATCGACTCTGTCATTATAGCGAAAAATGCGGTTTCTAGCAGTATTATTAACAGTAATATAATAACATGGACTAACAGAGCTTCCCTTGTTTAGGGAGTAACCAAGTTCTATTCTTTACCCTAGATTTTTCTAATAGCCCTTTACAATAATAGCCTATAGCTATATATACTTCTGGACAGTAGATCGGAGTATAGCCTTATCTCCCTTAAGGTTATAAACCACCTTAACCTTATAATTACAAAAACTAAGATATAGTTCTATAGTTTATAGGGCAATTTGCAATCTCTCTAAGGGGAGGTCCTAGTACCTCTCTATATCTAAGGTTATAGGGCTCTAGTCTACTGCTACGTCTCTTCTAATAACAGGTCTAATAAGGCTTATAATATCCTATTAGGGATGCCTTTCTAGAAGGACTATAAGGTGATTTACGGTCTTGGCAGTCCTGATATAGTCTAGATGACTTTCTAAGACCGGGAATTTATTACTTACCTTGCTCCTTCAGATATCGCCAGAGCCCTTTATACTATTAAACAGGATTCCTTTATATAAGGGGGGGATGCTGTCGAATCCCTGTCTACTAGCTACTAGGATAGCCTATTTACTTTATAGGGATAGGTAAATAAGGCTAATAAAGTCCCTAACTAGGTACTTACTTTAGAAGATAATAATAAGGTCCTAGGAGATTAGCTTAATAATGAAACTATTGCTAATATTTTATATGCTTCCTTTAAGTAGGAGTCTGGCATTTAGCGTTCAGGTAGAAGGGGTTTAAAGCGGGTTATTAGTATTTAGAGTTTTCCTTATATAAGAATAGTTTCTTCTAATTCTTTCTTTCCTTTAGGGACAGCTCTTAGTCTATCTCCTTCCTCTATTTAGTCTAAAGAACCCTCTATCCTTCAATCTTTTACTATATATAAGCCTGCTAGAAAGAAGGTTCACCCTATCGACAATGTCCTATCTAATAGGTCAGTACTAGAAGGAATCGTCAACTAGAAGCCTACTAAGTTATTGCTAGCTAAAGAAAAGGCAACTCCTAGGTATAAGTACAATCGATAGGTTTTTCTACGATTTTCGGATTTACCTTACGGTTCTTGACTTATACCTGATCGGTTAAAGGGCTTAAAGGATAATATAGACCTAGCTCTCTAGCTCTCTAAGGACGAATTCGACTTATTCGCCTATATACTCTTTAATAGGAAATAAGCCCTTATATAGGAATTTAAGGACCTTAGCTATATCGATCTATTAATTGTTCCGCCTTAGTATATTAAGACTATCTCTTACTCTGCCTAGCAAGCTAAATATATGCCTATAGGGAAGGCAATGATTTCGGCATATATAGATATCCTAAAGAAGCAGAAGGCCAAGGGGATCCTAAAAGACGCCTATAGAGCCTACCGAAATAACTAGTTCCTTATTTGGAAGAAGAATAGTAAGTACTGCCTAATTAACAATACTTAGCGATATAATGCTGTTACTATTTAGGATACCTTTATCCTACTAAACGTAAAGGAATTCTTAGAGAACTTTTCTAGCTATATAATTATATCTATGCTTAATCTATTTTCCAGTTATAACAATATTACGCTAGATAAGAAGAGTTAGGATCTTATAACGTTTGCTAGTCTAATCGGTCTACTATGCCTAACTATACTTCTATAAGGTAGTATAAATTCAGTTGCCTAGTTTATACACGCGATATATAGGATCTTCTATAACTTAATACCTTAGATTTACCAAGCTTTTCTAGATAATATTAGCATAAAAGGACTAAAGACTTAATACGATAATGCCCTAATTATACCTGGAATTTGACGATTTATAGCAGAACAGGTCTAGAACTATGACTAAGTTTTACTTAACGCTAAGCTAGTAGGAGCCTACATTGCCATAGTTAAGTCCTAGTTCCTAGTCTTAGAGGCTATTATTGTTAGCTATAAGTATATGCTAGATAGCCGCTTGCCTAACAATACTAAGATCCAGAAGATTTATAAATAGTCAACCCTAAGGTCTCTTTCTAAAATCCGCTCTTTTCTTAGTATCGCTGGTTTCTACTGTATTTAGGTCCCTTATTTCGGCCATATTGCCCGCCTGCTTTTTAATCTAGCAAAGAAGAATGCAATATAGGTATAGACGCCAAATCACTAGTACGCCTTTACTTATCTTGGTTTCCTTATTACCTCTACGTCCTATCTTATACTACTTACTTATAGAGATAACTACTATAGTAAAATCTACCTTATAGTTAATGCCTCTTTAGACAGATAGAGAGTAGTCCTAGAATAAGAGGGCCTAGATAGTAAACGGTACCCTTATTGATTTAAGTCTAGTATCTAGTCTTTAGCTAAGTAGCGCTATAATACGACTAAGCGCAAGCTCTAAGGTCTTCTTTATAGTTTAAAGCGGTTTTAACAGTACCTTTATAGCATAAGGTTTGTAATTAAGATAGACGCTTAGGTCTTAGTCTACTAGATAAACGGCTTAGCTAGTAATATACCTAGCGCTCTTATAATACGCTAGATAGCCTGGATTCAACTTTTCGATTTTAAGATTCGGCATATTCCAGGATCGAAGAACGCTACTACGAATGCCCTAAGCAGGCGACCCTTAACTTAAGCCAATATTAAGGAGAAGGCCTATAAGGAAGACATAGATAACTTTATTAATATTTGGATTTTTACCTTAACTCTTAAGAAGGACGCGCTTAAGGGCAATTAGCCTAAAGAGTACTAGGAGTATACTGCCTATCTAATCATACTTTAAATACTAGATTACCTAGTTCGCTATAGTAATAGGGTTAACTTCAAGCGTCGAGCCTTTAAGTTTTTAGTCTATAATAAGATGCTGTTTCTATACCCTACTTATAAGGGTAACTGCCTCTATCTTATAATTATAGATAGTAGGAAATAACAGTATATCTGGTTAACTTACTATAATAAAATAGGACACTATAAAAGGGACACTTCTTACTACTAGATTGCCCGACTATACTAGTAGCTAATAATCTACTTAGATCTTATTAACTAGTACCGTTACTACGAGGTTTATCAGAAGATTCGCCTATCCTAGTATAAGGAAGAAGCCTAGTTTACTACGCCTTCTTCAACCCTATTTCTTAAGGTCTACTTTAATATCTAGTTTTTCAAGGGCAAGCGTAATGCTATAATCGAGGTAAAAGACGACCTTACTAGCTATATAGAAGCTGCTATCCTTGGTAAAGTCAATTTGGCTTTAGTTTGGACTTTTATGCTTTAGCATGTATTTTTAAGATACGGTTTTCCCCTAATTGCAGTTATTAATAGCAGTTCTAAGTTTAAGGGTATAGTTAAAGTATCCCTGAAAACTATTAGAGTTAAGCGGATTACTAGCTTATCCTATAACTTAAGAGCCAACAGTATTAATAAGACAGGTTACCTACTAATTACAACTATACTTACTATAATCGTAGAGATAATAAGGATAGATTAGAAGAAGTCCCTGTACTTTATTCTCTAAGTTAACTATACCTTGATTCGTTCCTCTCTTAGTATCTCGCTTTACTTTATGCTTTTTAGTTAAGACCTAGTTACTAAGATTAAGCTTGATATCCCTTCCTAACGTCTGATTAGATAGGAGCAAGTCTAGGCCAGGGTTTATCAACCTAAAAAGCTAGCTAATATAAAGGCTGCTTTAGAACTATTTATAAAGCAAGTTAAGTTTATTATAGATATAGAGCTTACCTAGACAGAGCTATAGAACAAGGTATCTAAGGCCTGTAAAAGTGCTGCTAAAGTGAGAAATCATGTGTTATCTAGGAAGTTACACCTAGATTAGTTGGAAATCCACCCTAGTAATTTAGTCCTTATTTATAATAAGGTTAGGCAGATTAATATAAGTTGCTAGTACAAGCTATCCTTCTAGTAGAAGGGCCCTTTTCAAGTTTTATAAAAGAGTCCTAAGAAGGCTTACCAGCTAGAGACCTTAGATAAGATTAAGCTTAAGCGGACTTTCCTACTAACTATAGTAAAAAAGTTCTTCCGATTAGATAGTATATTTGTTTATAATCTAAGTAGGCTATAACTAGGGGATAATTCCTAGCTAGAACGGTTTAGTAAGGATAATATTATCGGGCTAGGTATTAAGGATCCTGACAGGTTTGGTGATCTAGTTAGAGGGGGAGGACCGTTAATATAGGGAAGAAAAGCGGCTTTTAAGGGTGCTTCCTAGGCAACTTAATTTGCACTGAAGTTTTCAGCCTGTTTAACTTAGGCTGGGTTTTTGTTAAAGGGAAAGTAGTATAAGTTCTTTTATATACTTACCTTTTTCTTACGCCTTTTCCCCTATTTATAGAAGTGATTTGTTCTTTTCTTTTTCCCCAGCTCTTTGCTATACAAGTATATATATGCCGGCAAGGGGGGGGGGTATATGCTATACCGTATAGTGTTCTCTCGATTTAAGTGTTTATATCGTCTGCTTTGCCTGGTTATAGGTCTAAGATTTTGTTTTATACTGTTTCGTTTCGTTTTATTTCGGCTCTTTTCTTTTTAGGAAGTAGAAGCTCTATTTATAGCTTATATATCTGGTTAAGGAGAGGAGCATGTTTAGCGTTAATAGATCCTATTACTTAGCTAACTAACTACTCTAATAACCCTTAATACCTACCCTAACCTATTTTCTAGACTACTATCTAGCTTACCCTTCTAATTACTCAGTATAGTATATATTAACTACTAGTTTAACTGACTTCTGCTTGACCTGTAATTGCTATACCTTATAAACAGTTTCCTTATCCTATTGGTTGACAATTATATCCTTAGTACAAAAGTTACCTAGATTAAACTAGTATAGAGCTATTATCTTTTTAGCCTACTTAGACACCTAAAGCAGCCATTTATCGTAGGAAGAGTTGATATATACCTATAAGTACTTTTTGTCCTAGAAAACGTAGTTCCTACAAGTATTATAGTCAACTTCCAGAACCGAGATATAGTAGATAAATAGCTAAGATATATTTAGATAAGGACTACTAGTATTATACTAGTTAGGCAAACTTAACCGAAATTAGGTTTTGTTATATTCCTTATAGTTTATTATATTACTACCTACTATATTAGCCCTAATTAGACATCTAGATATAAGCTTAAATATACTAATATCTGAACTCTTAGATAAAAAGACCTTAGACCTAGTATAGTCAGTTACTATAAATTTCTTAGATATACTTACCTAGGAAGTCTAACCTAAAATGTTTAATAGTAATAGGGGATTGACGTCTAACTATAGAGAAAGAGTAGTTGAAACTAATAATAGTAGGATCCTGACTACTTTCTACTAGCTAGGTCGAAGATAGATAGTCAAGCAGACTAGGTTCTAGACCTAGAGATGTATACTATTGATAAGTATTGGCCGGTTCCTCTTTAAAAACCTAGATTTGAAATATACTATATCTGATTATAGCTAGGTTTAGCAGTAGGTGCTATATACAATTAACAAAGTTATAGAACTTTATATTGTTAACTACCTTCTAGATTACCTGCTTTAAGAAGATACAGAATCTTCTAGAATTAGTAGGGAAAGTAGTTACCTAAGTTTTAGGTACCTAGAATGCCTTAAGATAAATCGGATATACTACCTAGCTTGTAAGAGCTTTCTTAATAAAAGCGTTGGAAGATATCCCTATATAGATAAGATTAAGTTAGAAGGTTAAGTCTTAAAAGAGAATAAAGTTGGTTTATTAAGGTTAGAAAAGTTTTTATAGGAGAAAGAGAGGAAGAAAGGCAGGTCTTTATACCTAAGGAAGCTACCTACGCTAGTCCCGATTCTAATTAGAAGAGGTTAATAAAAACTAAGTAAACCTAATTATACTATACCGACTTTCAGAGCTATTTACCAATAAAAAGAATCGGATAGAAGCCCTAAGTGCTAATAAAGGAGCAAATAGCTTGCTTAATAGTAGGAAAGAATTTTCACGCGCCTTCCTCCCCCGAAAGGACTTGCCCTATATTAGGACCTACTCCCCCCCTATCCTTTAGATTTTTCTCTTTCTAACTTCTCTAATATAACCTTCTTAGACCTTTACCTTTTCTAAGATCTTTTTCTTAGTACTCTTAGCAGAAAAATTCCAGCCCTAACCCTAACTTTCTCTAAGCAATCTTGCTTGTTATTTCTACCTTCTTTCTATAATTATACGAGATTAAGATACCTCTAAAGAAGGGATCTAGTAAGCAGGCTCTGCCCTAGATAAACTCGGATTTAAAGGAAGTTCTCTAAGAGGAGCAGCGTTGCTATATAGTTAGTAGGCTGGTATATAGTAAGGATAAGGATAAGCTTATACTAGCAAGCGCTTTAATAATTCTCCTATTAATACTGTAAAGACTACGGTTGTTGCCTTATAAGCTTCGCTCTTTGCTATATAAGGTACAGTTCTCTCTATATAAGCTGCGATCGACTCTGTATAAACCCTAGTCTTCCCTATAAAAGTTATAGGGCACCCCGAGCAAGTTTAAGTACTTATCTATAAAAGGTAAGGATAATGTAATTTCGATTTCTTTAGGTAATATCCCTTAAACTAAGCTGTCTATGTCTAATCTAGTCAAGTCCTTAATAAAGTGCTTTAACAGGCCTAGCTTTATATACTTCTGTTTAACTTTTAAAGATTTCGAAGTACTTAGAAAGGAGACTAATAAGTATAGCACTACTAAAGATATCGATAATATTACTAACCGCTATACTCTACTTAGTAGTAACTACTTTAAGCTAGTAGGCAAGATTGCTTTTTACCTAAAGTAGCATGTTATAAGGGATAGCTAGCCGGACTTCTTTAATAAGATAACTGTTAATAAGGAGGATTTTAATCGTTGCTTCCTTAGGATAGCTAGTTAAGTTGCTATGATTACTAGAGAGAAGGTTTTAGGTTAAGATCTCTAATTAGTTTTGGCTATTCTATATAATATATATAGGATATAGCTAGAACGAGCCTAGATAACTGATAACTATATTAATAGTATACTTAGATAGACTCTATATACATTTAAAAGATACGTTTTTATTATGCTATACTTAATAGCTCTGACTCTTGATAAGAAGGGCAACCACCTAATAAGCCTGGTCCTCTACCCTACTAAGGGGAATATCTGCTATAAGGCCCTTAGGAAGCGCTTCTAGCTTATAGTTATACATATCCGCAGGAACTATTAGGTTCTTACTATATATAATTAGCTTAAGTAGATCTATAAGGTTTAGGATTTAGGCCTTTCTAATAAAGCTAACGACATAGACGACGAAATGATAATAATATAGGTAGATATGATCATCCCCTACCTGCTTATATTTAGAGCTAGTATCTTTAACCTAATATATATTTGCTAGTTGAAATTCTGCTTTAACATTAAGGACGACTTTTCCTATAGGTACGTCGTTACTAAGGCAGCCTGATCCTTCTTCTATAACCAGGTTATTAAGGACAAGAACAATTTAACGCCTGTTTTATAGTAGAAGATAGAGCCCTAGTTCGGCTAAGACGTAATGGCAAAGTAGGGATCGATTTCGGCTTACTTATAGTATACTTAGATGTTAGAGATCGCTAAAGTATTCGGAGTAAGGCTAGGATCTAGGGCGCTAAATCTACGCCTTATCGGCAGTTAGGTCTCTATTAACAAGCTTTTACCTATAAGTATATTATAGATTATCCGGACTTAGAGTTTCGCTACCCTAGCATTTAGTACCCTGGCTCTAGCAGATATAATAATAGATAACAACGCCCCTATCTATATTTAGGGAATAAGGAGTGCTTCCTTAGGTTTACTTGAGTCGATTCCTAGAAATTTGGTAGTATAGACAGCCGAACTGTCTGTCTAACAATCTCGTTAAAGCCCTTCTTTGCTAAAGGCATTAGCACTATAGCAAACTACTCCTACGTTATAATAGTAGATACTAGCATACTAAGCTATCTCTAAGTAGATAGTATCTATTTAGAAGACTGTTCTCTATCCCTCTACTCCTAGTAAGCAAAGGTCTATTAAAAAGGATCTTCTCTACCCTATTATACTAGAAAAGCCAAAGTCTGTTAAGAAGGCTGCTATATAGCCTGCTATACCTAAGCAGCCTAAGTTAACTAAGAAGAGCGTTGCTACGCCGTAATTGCGGCGTACTAGGCAGAATATTACTCCTTAACCTGCTGTACTTTCGCTTACTAGAAGGGTAACTCGATCAACGCTTATAAGGGATCTTAAGCCAGATAATGCACCTACTCTATAGTACTAGGAGGATAATAAGACAGACAAGGCTAGTAAAGAGCTTTATATAGGGATAAATGTTACTACGCCGGAGTTGTTACTACTATACCCCTAAGGCTATAGAGGTTAGGCTAAGATAGACTAATCAGCTGTAATTAGGTAATAGTAGATAGGTTGGTTAAGTAGGTTTGTAGTTTAGTACCTTCTTTTTCTTGCTTTTCTTACTTAGAGTATTAATAGCTATAGTTAGCTCCCTCGACCTTAATCCTGTATAAACCTAGTACGATCTTAGTATACCTTGTTATATATATGTAATCTGTATTTCCCGATTATCCTTACTCTAGATAGAGGTGCCCTATATTATTAATGTTGTCCGGTATTTGTTTTAAGGGTTTATATCTCCTACTGCCTTCTGGCTTTCGTAGGAGCTATAGGGAGGTATAGATCGGCATAGCTAGTATACAACTAGCCGCTGCTTATTTTTCTTCTTCTTCTCCATCTGTTTAGAGGAGACCTATATCCACTTTCTCCTCTGTTATATAGTAGAGTAGGTAGACAAGGCTAGTCTTTCTTTTCCGCCTTTTATCTTATTCTAGACTAACAATAAGATTATGAATTGGCAGTATAAGGAGGATAATAGTATAAGAAGCTAGCTTTCCTTCCTATATTTAGAGAGAGAGAATCATCGATCTATCCTAATTACTATAGTTATACAGTTACATTTTACCCATTTAGATATTCCATCTACCTTTTAGCCTCCAGGCTACTTTAGCCTATTTACTTGGTTCTATTATACCTGTCCACCTTAGTCTCCCCTAATTAGGGAGACTATAGCCTTGTTGTGCATATACCTCTTATCCTCTTGTCTAGACAGCTGTTCGATATACAGCTGTCTACCACCTTCAGACAGCTGCTCCTACTTTCTCGTAGGTCTGCTGCTCTGTTTCAACAACAATCTAGCCGACGCTATAACTAAGTGCACGCCTAATAAGACACTTAAAAGGCTTGTTACTATAAATATAGCTAAGATTAGAGTGGAAGGCTAGGTTTAACAACTAGCTGAATAATAGGAAGAGCCTATATAACTTAGGGTAAGATCGCTGGTATAAGAAACAAAGACTACTAGGACGATTTATTTATAGTACAATAAAGAATATAAGGCAAAGCGCAAAACAATCTTAATTTATACTCTATAGCAAGTACAATATACGTGTTAGCGCCCCCTACCCCCTAATTATAACAATGAAACATTAATAGCCTTGCTTATAGCGGCTATCGCTATAAGCTTTTTCTATATAGGCGTTATGCCCGCTATAGGTACCCTACGCTCGATAAGAGTATACGCCTTATCTACTAAGACTAAGGCGTACTTAGTACTATTATACTACAGTTTCTAATCCTATAACCAATAAGTATTATAATGAAACAATAAATATACCTAAAGATCGTAACTTACTTTAGCCTGAGTAGCTAGGTTAGAGCAGAGCTCTAAAAAGCGGTCTAAGAACAGACAGACCGACTGAGGGCTATAATATATATTAGGAATAATAATATAATAGAAATAATACGCAAATAGAGCTTATATTAGTATATATAAGTACCTGGACAAGCACCGCTAGTACTAGAGGCCGCGGCCTAACGCGTAGTCGCAGTACGCCGTACATAGCGCGAAATTGCCAGACTTATTAAACAAGTCCTTAACGCCTGCGAAAAATAAATATAGGTAGCTAAGGCAGACAACAGTGTATATAGTACTATATAGGCTATAAACTTTATATATATTAGCAATATCAATAACAAGGATAACAAGAGTAAGATACTTATCCTCTGGTTTATATATATAAGTGTATAACAACCTCTTATAAGGCTTAGTACAATCCGATATACTATATGCGCAGCAGCTAGAGTAGATAATAGATTTGTCCGAGCTTTCGCCGGATAACAAGCTTGCTATTACTGCCGCTAGTATCGCTACCAATAGTATAGGCGTACGTACAGCGGCGTTTAGTGCTATACGCCGCTTATATATAGCCGCTACCGCCGCCTTCTTTACAGCTGATAATATAGGTAGAGAATGCTTAGTAGGCGAAGCGACATGCGCTTTATACATAGCGACCTCCGCCTTATACGCTACTACCTCCTCTGCCTCCTTCTTATACTAACGTATAGCAGCCTGCTTAAGTAGGACATAGATATACACGATCAGCCCCTTAGAATCAAGGGGCATAGAGTTAGCGTTAGCGCAGCTACCTACGGACTTAGGCTGCGTAATAAGCACAGCTATATCTGCGGCGTTAGGATCGTTATTGCTGTTATTATCGTCGTTATCGCCGTTATTACTACTTACTACGCTCTTCTAGTCGCTATTATCAGTAATAGCATACTTAGATATATCTAGGAACGTATTATTATTACCCTTTTAGGTAAGATGCTTGTTAGGAGCGTTAGTTATACCTTTTAGGTAAGATGCTTGTTAGGAGCGTCAGTTATAAGCGTATTAAGGATGTCGCTGGCCTTATCCTTAGCATATATATACATTTTGCTGCCTACGCTCCTATAGGAGCACCTACTCTACTTTTTATTAGAATCCAATACTATAAACAACAAGATCAGTATACTTAATTATTAATATATCACAATAAGCAACTTATTTGTTGCTACTAGTACTACTAATGTTACTACTACTACTACTATTGTTGTTACTGCTACTACTACTATTGTTATTGCTGCTACTACTACTATTACAGATCATAGGGAGGAAGAGAATAGGTGGTATATAGTAAGAGAACCCGTCTATTTATAGGTTTAGGGTAGGAGCGTTTAGAGTTTGCAATTAGCTAGCCTAGAGCTCTGATTTTTCCTATTGTAATTTCTATTAAGAACTACAAGCTTTTGTAATAATAGTTACCGGTATAACGTGCTTACTGTTACGCTATTTAGGGGTATATCTAGAAGGCGCTAAAGTCGCGCCTTCTATACTAGGGATTAACAACTAGAATCTAACATTCTAATTAGCAAATAAGAAGTTAAGTAATTAGTATTTCCTATTCTAGCAATAAGGGGAGCAAAGTAATCTAGGATTTCCTATTTCGGTTGATAAAGCGCTAGCGCAGTTATAAAAGAAGAGTTACCAGTATTAATTATAATAAGGGGGATCAGGTACTAATCCCTATAACTACATAGCGTATAAGCACCTTGCTCTAGGAAATAGGGCGCATACTACGCTACTTATACGACAGCTATAAGTGGCGCACCTACGTACTATATAATGGTCGCTAACAAGCGCTCTGCTTAACATAGGTATTTAAGGGGTATACAACCACTCCCTAGATAAAGGGAGATATGAAAATCCAGAACTAGAACTTAAACCAGTATTTCCTTGCTACTTGCTTTGCTCTTATCGTTTTAGGTCATTACGATCTCTGTAAAACTACTAACATATATAGCTAATAATTACACTAGGCCTATTATTAATAAAGACTTTTAGCATAAAGTATATCCTATATGATATTATATAGGCCTATATCTAATCGAGAGATACTCTAGTCTAATAGATCATTGCAACACTACTAAAGGAGATAACGGACAAATACCTAGCGGATATATATATACTTATTAAGAAGCTACTATATAGCCTAGCGGAATTAGGACTCTTCTGGTTTAAGATATACTATAACTACTATACTATAGTGCTGAAAATAAGAGTATCGTTATACAACCCCTACCTACTATATATACTAGATACCAAGGATCCTATATAATTTGGAGTTACTACTATATAGATAGATAATACTCTTTCTTTTAGCAGGAGAACATTTGTAAAGCTTAAAAAGGACGAACTTTGAAAAGCGTAATTCCATATAAAGCTAGAATCAATCCTATTGGACAACCGCAATATTAAGTTTAATAGAGTGTAACTTAAGTTTAACAATAGTGATATTATTTTAAACTATTAATTTTAAGTCAATAAGATAAATATCCTAGATATAGATACTAAGGACATAGCTTAATACTATATTTTATAATGTATAAAGGGAGCCTACTTAGCAAGCGTCTACTAGCCTAAGGCATTATACGACTTATTAGTAGTAGTGTAAATCAAATAGCTTATGTTGGATAACGCTAATAATCTTAATAAGCGGCTTTAATAGCAGATGAACAATACTACCTAGGGGCTCCGGTATATACTACTAGACTAGAAGGATATTGGATCGGCGTAGCTAGTGCACGACTAGCCGCCGCTTGTTTTTCTTCTTCTTCTCTGTCTGTTCAGAGGAGACCCGTATCTACTTTCTCTTCTGTTATGCAGTAGAGTGGGTAGACAAGGCTGGTCTTTCTTTTCCGCCTCTTATCTTATTCTAGGCTAATAACAAGATTACAAATTAGCAGTATAAGGAGGATAATAGTATAAGAAGCTGGCTTTTCTTCCTATGTTTAGAGAGAGATAATCATCAATTATCCTATTTTATTATAGTTATACAGTTACTTTTACCCATTTAGATATTCCATCTACTTTTGGCCTCTAGGCTACTTTGGCCTATTTACTTGGTTCTATTATACCTGTCTACCTTAGTCTCTCCTAATTAGAGAGACTATAGCCTTGTTATATATATACCTCTTATCCTCTTATCTAGATAGCTGTTTGATATATAGCTATCTACTACCTTTAGATAGCTGCTCCTACTTTCTTATAGGTCTGCTACTTTATTTTATATAGGGGCTTAGCTAGGAATGAACTAAGTAAGGGCTCTAATACTTATAAGTAGGCCTTACTTGTATAAGGGTTATCTTACTATTAACAAGGACGACCTATAGACTATTAGCTAGACAACTCTATAGTATAGTATTAATAGGACAACTATTTCGAATTTTCTGCTTTAACGACTTAGACTGGTGTTTCTAGGCCTCTAACCTCTAATCAGATAATAATAATCTTACTTAGCATAACAGTTATATTAGTTTTAGGTTATATAACAATTCGAGACCTGATATATCGGTTAAGCTTAAGATAAGTATAATCTTAGCTATCTTAGAAACTCAGTTGTCTAAGCATTCTAGTAGATATACCTTATATTGAATAAAAGGGGGTAGAGAAGTACTTAAACCCCCCCTCTCTAGTTCTATTAGGTATATTAGCTATAAGAGTCTCCTTTAGATATAACTTATATAACTCTTATCTTTAGTTCCTTTCCCTTATTCGACATTTCCGGTATTAGTAACTATATAAGGATTAGAGCCTAGTAAAGAGATTTCCTATATCTAAGGAAGATTTCGATACTAGGGCTAGATATATAGACCTTGCTTATAACTTAGGAACGTAGTCTTGTCCTTAATTTCCTCCTTTATCTAGATAAGTAGCTAGCTGTCCTAACTCGTTTTAGCATTATAAACCCTTAGTTAAAATAAGAGGAGTTATCTTAGGTTAGACTATGTTAACGAACGATTAGGCTTGGCTTACTATCTAGTATTGCTTTACTACCTTTATATATACTAGGGTTATAGATATTGTAGAGTCCTTTTCGTTCTAGCTTTTTAGGTTAACTAGCTAGTATTAGCTAGTTAGTCTTAATCTAGATAAAGGCGTTGTCTTGGTACCTACCTAGAAGTAGTACCCCCTATATAGCAACAATAATTCGTAAGATTACTATACCTAGGGCATATAATAAGGGGCAGGGGTAATAGGAAAGTTAAGTTAGGATAGCTCTAGTACTAGGCCTTTAGTTGTATTTTTAGGACTACCTCCTTTATCCTTTAGATAGGGGAGGAACGTAACTAAGTATATCTAAGGTATCTTAGTAGTATATGTTTAAACTAGCGAAACAAGTATTACTTACTTTCTATATAGTAGGAGTATATAGTATAGGGCTCGACTGATTAAGTCTATAGTAAGAAGATAGACTAAGCTATAGATCTATTTAACATAAGCTTTTTAAAGAGTTAGATACATTTAATTTTACAATAGAGGGAGAAGGAGTTTATACTAGGTAGGAACCAGGTATAAGCGATGTTTTATAAAGGTAGGGTCGGTATAATATTACTATAATTATACTATAATAGCAGACTATATCCTTCCTCTTTTGCCCTATATCTCTCCTCTATCCTACGATCTAATCCCTTTTAAAATTCCCCCTAGATAAAGTCTATAAACAAATTAATAGAAGCTACTAGTAGCTCCTTATATTAACAAAACTAAGGCTTGTCTAATTAGGAGAATAACAACTATACTTCGTATTTATTACCTATTAATATACTCCTTAGTACTTTCCTAACTTCTTCCAGAGACTTTAAGTCTATAGTACATTTAGCTAGACCGAGTATTAACATTTTACTACCTAGTATAATTATACGTTAACTCTCTACTTAGTTATTTATTAGTAAAAGCCTTATCTAATAGGATTTCCTAGAGTATATCCTTTTAAGGAGAGAAATCCATCAACTTTGCAGACTTGCAGGTAACTCTACTCCTTTAATAGCAGGATTATAGGACTTATCTAATTAGACGATAGACTTTACTAGAAACTAGCTTTAAGAAGCTAGACCTTCTTTTTCCTTTTATAACCTCTCTCCCCTAGTTCCTCCTTAAGTAGAATCTTTCCTACTACTACTCTCTAATAGTATATCAGAAATAAACGCTAGTAACTAGGACTAGTTAGGTACTATAGTTAGAATATTAACAAACGCTCTTTATCGGTTAAATCCTATACGGAATATTAGCTTTCTATCTGTTCAGTCTAAAGGGCTTAGTGGATAATTCTATGGCGCTAATATTACAGATTATTTATAAGCTTTCAACGATGCTTATAAAGACTGTAGTATAGCAACTAATATTAAGAAGTTTACCTAGTAGAAGAGGTAGTACAATTCTAACCAATATTATAAAGTAGCCTTTATAATTAAGGATAAAGGAGTAATAATATAGCAAGAACTCTATAGGATAATACTTAAGTATTAAAAGGCTTTCGACCTTAAGGCGTTAGAGGACCCTATTAAATAGCTTAACTACTTCTATAAGTATACTATCTTAAACGTCTTAGCTATATAGATCAAACAGGCTATAGAAGAACTCGACGCTATAATTACCTAGATACTAGCTGTTAAGTTAGCCCTTATTTAAAAAGATACCCCTTAATGCTTTTAGGAAAAGTTACCTAAGGATTACTAATACTTACTTGTTCAAAGATACTACTTTAGAGGTACTATACCTATATAGGACTTATACAAAGCTACCTAGAATAACTTTCAATCCCTAGTATTAGTGGTTTTATTTAAAGGATTTATCTATTAAGGAGTACTAACTTAGATCGAACTACTAAGCTAAGACGTCTGTTTAGATAAGAGTAATAATAATAGTAAAGAGACTAATCTCCTTTCAGCTAAAGTCGAAAAGCCTTCTTTTATCTCTTTTTGAAACTTCTTACCTAAGTTAACTAAGTCTGCTTAAGCAAGTAAGAACCAGGTCTTATTCTTTAATTAAGGGAGTACTAGCTAAGAATCGGTTAAGATCATCCTAAAGCTACTAATAGTTAAGGAAATATAGTTTAATCAACTTACTAATGCCTAGAAGACAGTAATAAAGCTTTATATTACTAACCTTTTGCAGAAGTGAGGCAACAAGGTAACTAAAAGAGCTATTTAAGACCTATATAATTAAATAGCCTCTCTTAGAATCTTACTAAACAAGATAGACCCTATAATAAAATCGGTTATACATTTAAGAGATAAGCTAAACAACTTACTAAGCTTTACAACTAACGTTAATCAGGTAATATATCTAAAGGAGGAACAAGATATAGCTGAACGGAAAGGGTGTTATAAACCCTAATACTACTACCCCTATCTAGATAAATAAGTCGATCTTCCTCTACTTATAGCGTATACTTTGCTTTAGAATATAGAGCCGGGTAAAGTCAATAGTTATACTAGTAGGCCTTTTCGCTCTAATACTAATCAAAGGTATAAGGCTCTTAAAGGGATCTATTACTACTAGTATAGTTAATAGTACTATATCAGCTCGTATAATCTAATAGAGGCTAACAACGAACTTAGGCTTAGGTATATATTTAGGGCAAATACTTACCTTAGTTAGCAAATCTATAGAGAAGACCTACCTTACAACCTATACCGGATTAACCCAGTCCTAGTAATAAAGGCCTATAAGGAAGGCGCCCTTTTCTACCTTATTCAAGCGCTTTATAAGGTTTACAATACTAAGTTTCGCCTTACTTATCTCTAATAGAAGTATAATTATAAGACTAAGTACAATAAGGCTTTTAAACCCTTTTTCGACTCTTTCTTTATACCAAGCTATACTTATGCCTAGTCGGAGGAAGAGCAAGTTAAGATGCGTTTTCTTCTAATAGAAGAAGGGAGGAAAAGCCAGCTTCTTAATGTTACTTCTTATAGTATTAGGCCTATTACATCTTCTTTATCCTCTTCTACTTATAGCTCTTCTATATAAAGAGAGAACATATTTATAGCCCTAATAGTACAAACTGGAGTCTATTACTTACTGCCCCTAGTACCTAGTATTATATCTTTCCTATTATAGGTAGTCGACCCTATAGAAGTCTTAGATCTAGATCTAAGTCTTTAAGGTCTATTTAGAGGGGAGGTTGATAATAAGAAAGCTAACTCTATAGCTTATATAATGGAGGTTCCTAGTTAGGTTTTGGATTTTCTTAATACGGTTGGGCACTAGGAGCCAGACGTTTTCTTTTTAAAGCCCCTAGAGGCTGCAGCTTGCTTCTTATAGGATTTACTCTTTGCTTAGATAGGCTCTAAGCTTTATAGCAGTCTTTATAGTAATAGTACTATTAATATTTTACTTATACTATAGAATACGATTGTAAAAACGAACAATGTATTTAGTAACAAGGTAACGCAGCTAGCCGTAGCTAAAGCTTTAAGTATAGCTTTTCAAAGTTAGAAGTAACTATAACTAGAAAGCGATAATAATAAGCTACCAAGGGCAGGCCCCTTCTATACTCTTTAGTCTGATTAGGCAGAGACCTCTACTACTAGCGGCCTATCTATATAGGCGAGAGAAGAACCTTCTTATAAGATTAAAGCTACTAATATTCACTAAGGAATACTCTAGAAAATGCTTAATAGAAAATATAGTCTTTCGAACAAGGAGGCTCTTAACCTAATAGAAGGCTAGAGTCTGCTTTCTAAGATTATATATAAGTAGGTCTCTAAAGGTATTAGAATTGTTAAGGAAATAGCTATACTAGATAGCTCTAGCTTAGATAATACTCTCTTTGCTTCTACTTTAGCTTTAGTATCGGGTTAGGTAGGCCTAGCTCTGTTTAGACGTCTATAAGGTTGCCTATCTAAGCAATAAGAGATAGTAAAGACAAATGTCGTTTCTCTGGTTAAGCCTATAGGGGAGTCTTAAATAGCCTAGTTCCTAGATATAGGGGACTGTCGATTGCTAGCGGGCTATCGTAGCTGGTATGGGTTGGTCACGGTAAGGGAATGGCTAGATATAGGGCATAACCCCTATGCTAGCGCTAGGCACAACCCTAGTCAGGATATAGGGCCATAATGCCCTGTATCTAGAAGAGCGAGAAAGAGAGGGAGAGAGAACATATTATCAATCAACACTATAGGAATCGTACTTGTTATTTTACTCTTTCTCTATCTTACTGTTCTTATTCCTTACTATCTACTAGAAGCCTTTTACTCTAGTAAGAGCAAATCGACATTAATCAGTTTCTATCGTTTTAACAGATAGTAGGAGTAGAGTAGCTAGATTAACAACTATACTAGAAGTATACCTATAAAAAGGAAGAGCTAGGCTAGCTATAATAAGAGATGGATCTCTTTATTAAGCATATCTAACCTGTAAATACGCCCTGAAATATAGAGATAAAACGCAGATGTACTTTCGAAAAACGACTTTACTTATCTGACATTTTTAGCAGATACGACAAACGACAATTTAATACTATAACCATAGCTTAAAACTTGAAAATAGAACGCAAAACGTAATTCGAAATAGCCAATACTATAATACAGACATATATACCAACAGCTAAAGACAAGATGCTTGATAAGCTGCCCTAGTAGCTACTACCTAGCAAAGCCTACCTGCTAGACGTAGTAACCTTCTTCAAAACCCTAGACTATATCGAACTAGGCTGTAAAGATAAGAGGATTATCAATACCTATATATTAATAAAAGTAGTAGAATACTAAAGGTTAAAAATAGAGGGAGAAAGGCTATAAATAAGGGTAATTAATAGCTTTGATAGATAGACTAACAAGGACTTTTAAAAGGCTTCTATAATCATTAAAATAGAGTTAGTAGAACTGCTTAAAGCTAGCGGTTTTACTATAAGCCCGATAAGAAGCTACTAAGATGCTAAACTAGCTAGGTTTACTAACAATAAAAGCCTTATCGGTAAACCTACCTATCAGCCAGTCCTATTAGCTACCTCCTTACCTCTCTAGATAGTAATAGTACCTCTACTATTATAAGTTTTCTTGCCTGCCCTAGGCAAAGGTATACCTCTACCGCTATTAGTACTAGGCTTCCCTTTACCACCTAAACTGCTAAATTTAAGGCCTAAGCTAAAAAGCTTAGTATAAGGACTAAAAGGAAATAGAGGATATAGGGAAGGACCTAAGTATAAGAACGGAACTAGGCCTAGATATAAAAACGGATTTAACCTAAGGTAACCAGGGTTTATTCTAGGACTACTAGGCTTTAACCTATAGCCTTAGTAATACTACCCCTATTAGCAATACTAACCATAGTAGTACTACTAGCAGTACTACCCTTAGTAGTAGCAACAAAGAAGGCATAACTAGCCTTCTGTTCTAGCTAACTTACTAGAGGTTACTAGAGTTGAAATAGAGAGTCTAGAATACCTGGAAATTCCCCTAAAGCCAACCTAGAGGGATAACAACCCTTATATTAATCAAAAGCTATATATAGACTTCAGAAAAGCATAGAATAGCAGCAACTACTATAATAGGGCAGAAACAGAGATACTAGATAACAAAGTTAAGATTTTCCTTTACTAGTATATAATATTCCAGATTGACCATGCTGCTTTATACCTAGTTTTTCCTTATATCCTCTTTAGTAGGGCTAGAGACTACTAGGTTAACTACCTTAACTACCTCCTTCCTTTCTACTTAGTTTATACTAAACTAAGTAAGCATTTTAAGACAGACGCTAAAAAGCAGAACCTAGTAACGATATAGAGCTCTATCACTTTTAGAAGTATATAATAAGAAAACCCTGGAAAAAGCAACAAAGAAGTCCTCCAGCTACTACTCGATAAGCTACTAGTAATTTAGCAGGCTTTAGGGCCTATTTACCATAATAAGGAAATCCTTACTTCAAATATAGTAAGGGTATACTATAGAATGCCCGAACTAAAGTTAGCTTTGTATAAGCCGATCAAAGGATTTAAGGAACTAGCAGCTATACTATAGGGCACGCTAGAAGTAAAGGAAATAGAAAGCCAGCAGTATCTAACAGACTAGCGGTATTTCTCTAAGAAGTTATAGCTAAGGTCTACCCCTAGAAGGTCTTAACACTGCTAGATTTGTAAGAAGGATAGGTACTACTCTACTAAGCACTTAGAAGAGGAGCAGAAGAAGAATCGACTCGACTAGCTAAAAAGCCGGTAAATTAACCCTAATAAAGGAAAGAAGAGATATTAGTCGTTTCTAGTTAACTATAAGGGCTCTAAGTCTAAGGGGAGTATAACAGAGGACAATTTTAACGACTATAGCCTAGAGGATTATACCGTAGAAGACTCTACTAGAAACGATATAGTAGCAGCTTTCTTTACTAATAAGGCTTTCCTATATAGATTATACAAGAAAGAACCCTACTATAGTAGGGAACCTAAAGATATACCGCGCACCGCACTCTCTTCTATATAATTTATACTTAATAAGTATTCCAAAACGGTATTCCAGAGGATTATGCCAGATATAGGTACTGCTAATTTTTCAACTACCGGCATATATCAAGTGCTAGCCCTACAACGCTAAATACCTAGTATCTGTATCGATAGGGCAAGGGCTAGAGAGGCTAGTATTACCTTTAGCCTAGGCAAAGTAAAAGAATCTATTAGCATGGTTATAGTAAACACTGCTACTAGAAAGGCAACTTTCTATATTCTAGACATACCTACCCCTTTTCTTCTTTACCTTTAAGATATAGATCGGCTTAGGGTATACCTGGACAATACAACGGACACTATAGTTAAGGGTAAGCAGCGGATCCTAATTATCCAAAGATAGGGCTACCTATAGATCCCGGTACTTAATAGCGCGGCATACGCCGTATTTATATAGGATAAAGCGCAACTATACTTAACAGAACTTACAGAATCCCAGCTACGGCGAATTCATCGATATTACAGCTACCTATTAGTAGAAAAGCTGTATAAGCTCCTTAGCTATGCCGACTATTAAGTAGAATATAGTACGTTAGAGCTTATTAATAAGTTCTACTACTTCTACTAGGTTAAGAGGCTAGTACCTAGGCGTTTTAAATTCACGCTTAGGGACGATATCTACTTTAACTATAAGGTAGTAGTAGATATCCTAGATCTCGATAGCTGGAAAGTCCTCTATATAGTCGATACGGCCACCTCCTTTTAAGCAGCCTGTTTTTTAAAGGATATAACAGTAAAAGAGACTTAGGAACGGTTAAAGGAGTGCTAGATAGATATATATCTTAGGCCGCCGGATATCCTTCGTTATAACTAGGGGACTAATTTCATAGCTAAGGAATTCTAGGTAGAGGCGAAATTAGCCGGTATTATAGTAGTAGACATCCTAGTTAAGGCTTATAACTCGGTAGGGAAGGTAGAGCGCTACTATACCCTACTACGCTAGGCATACAAGATTATACAGGAAGAGGCTAGCACTACTATGTCGAAAACAGCTAGCTTACAAGCTATAGTCTCCGCTATTAATAATACAGCAGGGCCCAGCGGTTTAATCCCTACCCTACTAGTCTTTGGTACTTTTCCCTAACTAACTGGAAATTCGCTACTAAGTCTAGATCAAGTTACAAGGGCAGAAGCCATTGAAAAAGCAATAGCTAAGCTTAAGAGGTAGCAAGGTAAGCAGGCTATTAGGGAGGCTCTTAGCCGCCAAAACGGCCCTAATACCGAGGCAGTACTACCTAGTATGCTAGGTATTAGCTAGAAAGTCTTAGTCTACTGCGAAAATAACAGGTAGACTGGGCTATATAAGGTATTAGCAGTATTAGAGACTTCTATAACTATAGATATAGTTAACAGTACTATAGACTTTAGGAGTATAGTTGTAAAACTATATTACTAGGAGCTATAGAGGGGGCTATAAGAGGGGCTATAGAAGGAGGGAGACGCTAAAGACCTAGAAGATCCGGATATAGCAGAAAAGTTCGTCTATCCTAACCCTATACTACTAAAGAGGTAGGGCTAGCCTAGGAGAGAAAGAAGGGCCTAGGTTTTACTAGAGATTATAGACCTATAACCTAACATACTACCTAGATATAGCGCGACTTGTACTACAAAACCTAAGGATAAGATATAGCCTGCGCTAACGAACGATATACTACGACTTAGACAGACAACCCGCAATTCTAGTATACCGGACAAGCTGTAACTTACACTGTGTTTTACCATTTCAGACTATAGCTACGCCCTTATATCAGGTAGGGACCTTGCAAGTTAAGTCCCTATAGGACTCTTCCTTTCTAAGAAGAAGAGGAAGGACTATACTCTAGCCCTAGAATTGCAGTACTAAGACAAGATTACTACGCTGGGTAAGCCGTTTAAGGCCTTAGATAAGGCTAAGATCGATACTCTCTTTAAAAACAGCGTTATTAAGGTGATCTAAGAGCCGAAGGACCTCTATAGCATTAAGGTATTTAAGTTAAGGATAGTTTAGAAGGTAAAGGACAAGACTTCTAGCCTATATAAAAAATCAAGGCTAGTAGCCTAGGGGTATAGTAATCTAGGAAAGAATAGTCTTCTTACCTAGTTACTAACTATCTAACGGTATACCTAGCGGATTTTACTTGCCTTTTACCCTTCTTTTCTTTACGATTTTAGGCTATACCTATAATTACAAGATATTACACAGGTATATATATAGTCCGAGATAGCCCTAAACCGCAAAATACTCCTTTATCTGCCTAAAGAGCTTTAGGGTAAATATCCTACTAGCGCTGTTTTACGGGTAAACCGCCCGCTTTATAGTATAGCAGAGGTAGGGCTTTACTAGTTTGCTACCTATATATAGTAGTATATAAATTGCCTTAGTCTTTAGTTTTCTTCTTTTAATCCTTATCTTCTGATTTCTACTACTATATTGGGAAAGGGATTTAGGCTTATTAGCTTGCAAACTGACGATACCCTTATTATTAGGGATAATTCCTTTTCCTAGTTAGAAGAGGAAGAGCTAGAAAAAGCCAGCTTTAAGTTAAAGCCGGCTACTAAGGTAGTAGATAGGCTAGAGGTAGATTTTAACGGCTGCCAGCTTTACCTTTCTAACAGCAACCTTTTAATACGGCAAAAAGGGCAGGGTAAACGCCTGTCCCTTATCGACATAAAGGGGGCAACGCCCGCTTAGCAATACGTTAAGCAACGTGCTTAGGGGGCTTATTTGGCCTTTATCTGCCAGCTAGAGGCGGCTTTTAACTTAGCTATAGCTGTCTAAGCCTAGTAGCCCTAGCTAGAGGACTATAAGCACCTTAACGCCTAGATCTAGTAGTAGATAAATAATATAGAAAAAGGCCTGATTTATTACCCTTTAGATCTTACTATAGCTAAGCTCTTCGTCTTTATTAACAGGTCCTTTACTAATAACGTAGACCTAACTTCTTAGATCGGCTATATTATACTACTAGCTAACAAAGATGATATACTAGGAGAGGCTGCTTTTCGAATTTACGGAAATATAGTCTACTAGTCCTTAACGAAGTATAAGAGGGTAACGAGAAACGTACTAGCCAGCGAGATCTACAGGATAGTAGCCGGCTTTAATATCGGTTTTATAGTCCAGCAGACTATTTCTATGATTTTTACCTGCCTTAGCCTAAGGGCTAACCTTCTGATTATTCTTTATACAGACTCTTTTAGTCTATACAAGTGCCTTATCAAGCTTGGCAATACTATCGAAAAGCGCCTTATAATCGATATTATAGCTTTATAATAGAGCTACAAGAATAAGGAGATTTAAGAGGTTAGGTAGATTAACAGAGAGGACAACCTAGTAGACGCTATAACGAAAAGACTACCTAACCAGGCACTTATAGCACTAGTCGATAATAACGCAGCTAAGATACGCATAGAGGGTTAGGTAATACGGCGATAATTACTATATAGCAGCCGCAGCATACTAATAAAAGAAAGACAGCAAGGGCAGGACATGCTATACGCTAATACGCCATAGAAGAGGAGGGAGGATAAGGCGCATACGCGCTGTAAAACGGAAGCACAAAACGCAATAAGCATAGTAGGACTGCAAGATAAAGCGCAATATACTTTTACATTTTTTATATTTTTATATTTTCCTCCTCCTCCCTCTACACTACTAATAACAAAAGTGCTTTGGCTATACAGGCCGACGCCTGTATATAGGCCTTTTACAAGGCCTCTTTCCCTATCCCCACTAAGTCTGCCTCCTCCTTACTACCGCTAAGCAGCGTAAGAACATAGTAGACAGCAGACCGCTACTCCTACTAGTCCCTATACCACTGCTTCTTAGCAGCCTTTAATAAGTTAGTATATTACTAAGAAGATAGAGGGGAGAATTTACAGCAGAGGCAAGCTTAAAAGCCATAAGGACTTTAAGATAGCGCGCTATAACAGGGCACGCCAACGCAGAGCTATATAGGCAAATTAGAGCGCGACTACGGTTTCATTTGTATAAGACAAAGCGCTTATAGCGGCTTATAACTACCACCGGCTAAGTAGGACTAACAATAGCCGCTAATAACCCTAATATAATCCTAGTAATACTAGTCCTAACGCTATACGTTGTTAGGACCCTGGCCTTTGCCAGCTATTACTACCTAGATATAATAGACGTATATATCGGTATAGGGCGTACTAGGAGGGCCGCAAGGGTAGGACGCAACGTACTGTTACTTACACAGCAATATGTCTAGAAATTACAAAAATGTTAGCTATATTCCAAAGCGCAGCCGTACTTTAAAACCTACCTTTGCGGCGCAAAGCGCCCTTGCCGCGCTCATATGCGCTGCTACCCTTACCTTTATTAGTACTATCGCTAGTACTGCTATTAACGCTGTTATTATCGCTGCTACCGCCCTCCTCTTCCTCCTTTATATCAGCAGGGGGTATATACGCCCTGTTATAGGTATTATCATCGTCCTTATTAGCCATAAGGCTAGAATTAGTAGTATATCTGCCGGCGTTACTGCTAGTAGTACGCTTAGAGCGCTATAGGCCCTCTTTCTTAGCCAGCTTACTAGCCTAGGCATTAGCCACAGCCTCCTTACACTTCTTATAGCGCTTAGCAGCCGCTACCCTACCTACTGTAGTACAGGCCTTAGCCGACTTGCGCTACTTAGCCTTACAAGCAGCCGTACAACATATAGCCGGCATGATCTTGGCCGGCTTAGCTGGCATAGGCGCTAGGGCCGGGGGCATAGTAGGTATACCTATATTACACTAGGATATTAATAAACAAGACGTACCTACGCCGATAATACATAGGATATAACATATATACAGTAGACAATAAAGCTAGTACAGCGGATAATAATGAAGTACTTACCTAGAATAGTATACGCCGAGTTATCCAAGTTGGAAAAAGAGTCTATATTAGCTATAAGTAGGTTAGTAAACGACAAATCGTAGTAGCAGCAGTAGCAGGGCAAGTAGGCTATATATATATATATTTTTATTAGTAAGACTTAAAAGAGAAGGACTATATTAGAAGTACAGGCTGGCCTATTGTTCTATTTATTCTATAGTAGGCGGTCTAGGAGTGTATAATAACAAGAAGATAATGCCGGTAGAAAAGGGCATTATTGATTGGTTAAGGGATAGGCAGGCTATAGCCGAGGGAGAAAAGGGAGAAGGAGATAGAAGGTGGTTATATAGTAGGATTAGCATAGTAACGGGCAACGTAGATATATCGTAGTAGGTAAAGCGCGATATGCGCTTTATATAGTACTTATAGGACATAATACGCGACTTGTCTTATAGGAATAGGGTACGTTAAGAATTGATTGTAGGACGTAACACATGCCCTATCTTATATAGATAAAGCGCGTTAAATGGCGGACTATAGGTAAGGATGTCCTATAAGGACGGACTGTAACTAAAAAGAAAAGAGAGCTAGTATTAATTGCTAGTAGGCTATCGTAGCTAGTATAGGTTAGTTATAGTAAGGGAATAGCTAGATATAGGGCATAACCCCTATGCTAGTACTAGGTATAACCCTAGTTAGGATACAGGGCTACAATGCCCCGTATCTAGGAGAGCAAGAAAGAGAGGGAGAGAGAACACATTATCAATCAACACTATAGGAATCGTACTTGTTATTTTGCTCTTTCTCTGTCTTGCTGTTCTTGTTCCTTACTATCTACCGGAAGCCTTTCACTGCAGTGAGAGCGAATCGACAGGACGGCTATTGTACGATTAGGTTGCTATAAGACTTTAGCACCCTAGGTATCAACTCTATTGTTATAGCAAAAAATGCGGTTTCTAGTAAGATTATTAATAGTAATCTAATAATATAGACTAATAGAGCTTCCCTTATTTAGGGAGTAACTAAGTTCCATTCTTTACCCTGGATTTTCCTAACAGCCCTTTACGATAGTGGCCTATAGCTATATGCACTTCTAGATAGCAGATCGGAGTATAGCCTTATCTCTCTTAAGGTTATAAACTACCTTAACCTTATAATTATAAAAACCGAGATATAGTCCTATAGCTTATAGGGCAATTTGTAATCTCTCTAAGAGGAGGTCCTAGTACCTCTCTATATTTAAGGTTATAGGGCCCTAGTCTACTACTACGTCTCTTCTAACAATAGGTCTAATAAGGCTTATAATATCCTATTAGGGATGCCTTTCTAGAAGGACTATAAGGTGATTTACGGTCTTAGTGGTCCTAATATAGTACAGATAACTTTCTAAGACCGGGAATTTATTGCTTACCTTGCCCCTTCGGACGTCGCCGGTACCCTTTATACTATTAAACAGGATTCCTTTATATAAGGGGAAGACACTGTCGAATCCCCGTCTACTAGCTACTAGGACAGCCTATTTACTTTACAGGGATAGGTAAATAAGGCTAACAAAGTCCCTAACTAGGTACTTATTTTGGAAGATAATAATAAGGTCCTAGAAGATTAGCTTAACGATAAAACTATTACTAATATTTTATATACTTCCTTTAAGTAGGAGTCTAGCGTTTAGTATTCGGATAGTAGGGGTTTAAAGTAGGTTATTAGTATTTAGAGTTTTCCTTATATAAGAATGGTTTCTTTTAATTCTTTCTTTTCTTTAAGGATAGCTCTTGGTTCTTCTTCTTCCTCTATTTAGTCCGAAGAACCCTCTATCCTTTAATCTTTTACTATATATAAGCCTGCTAGGAAGAAGGTTTACCCTATCGACAATGTCCTATCTAATAGGTCAGTACTAGAAGGAATTGTTAACTAGAAGCCTACTAAGTTGTTATTAGCCAAAAAAAAGGCAACTTCTAAGTATAAGTACAATCAATAGGTTTTTCTACGATTTTCGGATTTACCTTGCGGTTCTTAACTTACGCCTAATCGGTTAAAGGGCTTAAAGGACAATATAGACCTAGCTCTCTAGCTCTTTAAGGATAAATTCGACTTATTCGCCTATATACTCTTTAATAGGGAATAAGCCCTTATATAGGAATTCAAGGACCTTAGCTGTATCGATCCGTCGATTATTCCGCCTTAGCATATCAAGACTATCCCTTACTCTGTCTAGCAAGCTAAACATATACCTATAGGGAAGGCAATAATTCTGGCATATATAGATATCCTAAAGAAGCGGAAGGCTAAGGGGATCCTAGAAGACGCCTATAGAGCCTACCAAAATAACTGGTTCCTTGTTCGGAAGAAGAATAGTAAGTACTACCTAATCAACAATGCTTAGTAATATAATACTGTTACTATTCAGGATACCTTTATCCTACCGAATATAGAGGAATTCTTAAGGGACTTTTCTAGCTATATAATTATATCTATACTTAATCTGTTTTCCGGTTATAATAATATTATACTAGATAAGAAGAGTTAGAATCTTACGACGTTTGCTAGTCCGATCAGTCTACTATACCTAACTACACTTCTATAAGGCAGCACAAATTCAGTTGCCTAGTTTATACGTATAATGCATAGGATCTTCTACAACTTAATACCCTAGATTTACTAAGCTTTCCTAGATAATATTAGCATAAAAGGACTAAAGACTTAATATAATAATACCCTAATTATACCTAGAATTCGATAATTTATAGCAGAACAGGTCTAGAACTATAACCAAGTTTTGCTTAACGCTAAGCTAGTAGGAGCCTGCATCGCCGCGGTCAAGTCCTAGTTCCTAGTCTTAGAGGCTATCGTTGTTAGCTATAAGTATACGCTAGATAGCTACTTACCTAACGATACTAAGATCCGGAAGATTCGTAAATAGTTAACCCTAAGGTCTCTTTCTAAAGTCCGCTCTTTTCTTAGTATCGCTAGTTTCTACTGTATTTAGGTCCCTTATTTCGGCTATATTGCCCATCTACTCTTTAATCTAGCAAAGAAGAATGTAATATAGGTATAGACGTTGAATTACTAGTATGCTTTTACTTATCTTGGTTTCCTTATTACCTCTATACCCTATCTTGTACTACTTACCTTTAGAGATAACTGCTATAGCAAAATCTACCTTATAGTCGATACTTCTCTAGACAGATAGAGAGTAGTCTTAGAATAAGAGGGCCTAGATAGTAAACGGTACTCTTATCGATTTAAGTCTAGTATCTGGTCTCTAGCTAAGTAGCGCTATAATACGACTAAGTGTAAGCTCTAGGGTCTTCTTTATAGTTTAAAGTAGTTTCGGCAGTACCTTTATAGCATAAGGTTTATAATCGAGATAGACACTTAGGTCTTAGTCTACTAGATAAACAGCTCGGCTAATAATATACCTAACGCCCTTATAATACGCTGAATAGCCTAGATTTAACTTTTTGATTTTGAGATTTGGTATATCCTAGGATTAAAGAACGCTACTATAGACGTCCTAAGTAGGCAACCCTTAACTTAAGCTGATATTAAGGAGAAGGCCTATAAGGAAGATATAGATAACTTTATTAACGCTTGGATTTTCACCTCGACTCTTAAGAAGAATATGCTTAAGGGCAATTAGCCTAAAGAGTACTAGGAGTATACTGCCTATCTAATTATACTTCAAATACCGGATTACCTAGTTTGCTATAGTAATAGGGTTAACTTTAAGTATTAAGCCCTTAAGTTTTTAGTCTATAATAGGATGCTGTTTCTATACCCTACTTATAAGGGTAACTACCCCTGCTTTATAATTATAGATAGTGAGAAATAACAGTGTATCTAGTCAACTTGCTACAATAAAATAGGATACTATAGAAGGGACGCTTCTTACTACTAGATTGCCTAGCTATACTAGTAGCTAACAATCTACTTAGATCTTATTAACTAGCACTATTACTATAAGGTTTGTTAGAAGATTCGCCTATCCTAGTATAAGGAAGAAGCCTAGTTTACTACGCCTTCTTTAACCCTATTTCTTAAGGTCTACTTTAACATCTAGTTTTTCAAGGGCAAGCGTAATACTATGATCGAGGTAAGAGACGACCTTACTAGCTATATAGAGGCCGCTATCCTTGCTAAAGTTAATTCGGCTTTAGTTTAGACTTTTATGCTTTAGCATATGTTTTTAAGATATGGTTTCCTTTTAATCGTAGTTATTAATAGCAGTTCTAAGTTTAAGGGTATAGTTGAAGTATCCTTGAAAACCATTAGAGTTAAGTAGATTACTAGCTTGTTCTATAACTTAAGAGCTAACGGTATTAACAAGGCAGGTTACCTACTAATTGCAATTATGCTTGCTATAATCGTAGAGACAACAAGGATAGATTGGAAGAAGTCCCTATGCTTTATTCTCTAGGTTAACTATACCTTGATTTGTTCCTCTTTTAGTATCTTACCTTACTTTATGCTTTTTAGTTAAGACCTAGTTACTAAGATTAAGTTTAATATCCTTTCCTAGTATCTGATTAGATAGGAGCAAGTCTAGGCCAGAGTTTATCAACCTAGAAAGCTAGCCGATATAAAGGCTACTTTAGATCTATTTACAAAGCAAGTTAAGTCTATTATAGATATAGAGCTTGCCTAGATAGAGCTGTAGGATAAGGTATCTAAGGCCTATAAGAACGCTACTAAGGCGAGAAATCGTATATTGTCTAGGAAGTTACGCCTAGATTAGTTAGAAATCCACCCTAGTAATTTAGTCCTTATTTACAATAAGGTTAGGTAGATTGATATAAGTTACTAGCGTAAGCTATTCTTCTAGTGGAAAGGCCCTTTTCGAGTCTTATAGAAGAGTCCTAAGAAGGCTTACCAGCGAGAGACCTTAGATAGGATCGAGCTTAAGCGGACTTTCCTGCTAACTATAGTAAAGAAGTTCTTCTAATTAGACAGTATGTTTGTTTATAATCCAAGTAGACTATAACTAAGGGACAATTCCTAGCTAGAACAGTTTAGTAAGGACTATATTATTAGGCTAGGTATTAAGGATCCTAATAGGCTTAGTAATCTAGTAAGAGGGGGAGGACCGTTAATATAAGGAAGAAAAGCGGGTCTTAAAGGTACTTCCTAGGCGACTTAATTTATACTAAGTTTTTGGCCTGTTTAACTTAGGCTGGGTTTTCGTCGAAGGAGAGGTAGTATAAGTTCTTTTATATACTTACCTTTTTCTTACGCCTTTTCCCCTATTTATAGGAGTAGTTTGTTCTTTTCTTTTTCCCTAGCTCTTTGCTATGTAAGTGTATGCGTGCCGGTAAGGGGGGGGGGTATATGCTTTACTATATGGTATTCCCTTGATTTAAGTATTTACATTGTCTGCTTTGCCTAGTTATAGGTCTAAGATTTTGTTTTATGCTATTTCGTTTTGTTTTATTTCGGCTCTTTTCTTCTTAGGAAGTAGAAGCTTTATTTATAGCTTATATATCTGGTTAAGGGGAGAAGTATATTTAGTATTAACAGATCCTATTACTTAGCTAACCGACTACCCTAATAACCCTCGATACCTACTCTAACCTATTTTCTAGACTACTATCTGGCTTGCCCTTCTAATTACTTAGTATAGTACGTATTAACTACTAGATTGACTAACTTCCGCTCGACCTGTAATTGCTATGCCTTATAAACAGTTTCCTTATCCTATTGGTTAACAATTATATCCTTAGTGCGAAAGTTGCCTAGATTAAACTAGTATAGAGCTATTGTCTTCTCGGCCTGTTTAGACGCCTGAAGGAGCTATTTATTGTAGGAAGAGTTAATATATACCTATAAGTACTTCTTATCCTAGAATATATAGTTCCCGCAAGTACTATAGTCGACTTTTAGAACTAAGACGCAGTAGATAAATAGCTAAGCTATGTTTAGACAAGGACTACTAGTATTACACTAGTTAGGCGAACTTAACCGAAATTAGGTTTCGTTATATTCCTTATAGTTTGCCATATTACTACCTACTATATTAGCTCTGATCAAACATCTAGATATAAGCTTGAATATACTAATAGCTAAACTCTTAGATAAAAAGACCTTAGACCTAGTATAGTTAGTTACTGCAAATTTCTTAGATATACTTACCTAGAAAGTCTAACCCGAAATACTTAATAGTAATAGGGGATCGACGTCTAACTATAGAGAAAGAGTAGTTAAAACTAACAATAGTAGGATCCTAACTGCTTTCTACTAGCTAAATAGGAGACAGATAGTTAAGTAGACTAGGTTCTAGACCTAGAGATATATACTATTAATAAGTATTAGCCGGTTCCTCTTTAAAAACCTAGATCCGAAATATACTATATCCAATTATAGCTAGGTTTAGCAGTAGGTACTGCATACAATTAACAAAGTTATAGAACTTTATATTGTTAACTGCCTTTTAGATTACCTACTTTAAGAAGATACAGAATCTTCTAGGATTGATAGAGAAAGTAGTTACCTAAGTTTTAGGCACCTAGAATGCCTTAAGACAAATCAGATATACTACCTAGCTTATAGAAGCTTTTTTAATAAGAGTATTAGATAATATCCCTATATAGATAAGATTAAGTTAGAAGGTTAAGTCTTAAAAGAGAATAGAGTTAGTTTGTTAAGGTTAGAAAAGTTTTTATAGGAGAAAAAGAGGAAGAAAGGTAGGTCTTTATACCTAAGGGAGCTACCTATACTAGTCCTGATTCTAATTAGAAGAGGTTAATAAAAACTAAGTAAACCTGATTATACTATACTGACTTTTAGGGGCTATTTACTAATAAAAAGAATTAGATAGAAGCCCTAAGTGCCGATAAAAGAGCAAATAGCTTGCTTAACAGTAGGAAAGAATTTTCACGCGCCTTTCTCCTCTGAAAGGACTTGCCTTATATTAGGACCTGCCCCCTCTACCCTTTAGATTTTTCTCTCTCTAACTTCTCTAGTATAACCTTCTTAGACCTTTACCTCTTCTAAGATCTTTTTCTTAGTACTCTTAGTAGAAAAATTCCAGCCTTAACCCCGACTTCCTTTAAGCAATCTTACTTATTATTTCTACCTTCTTTCTACGATTATATAAGATTAAGATACCTTTAAAGAAGGGATCTAGTAAGCAGGCTCTGCCCTAGACGAACTTAGATTTAAAGGAAGTTCTTTAAAAGGAGCAGCGTTACTATATAGTTAGTAGGCCGGTATATAATAAGAATAAGGATAAGCTTATACTAGTAAGTGCCCTAACAATTCTCCTATTAACGCTATAAAGACTATAGTTGTCGCTTTATAAGCTTCGTTCGTTGCTATATAAGGTATAGTTCTCTCTGTATAAGCTGCGATTAATACTGCATAAACCCTAGTCTTCCCTATAAAAGTTATAGGGCATCCTAAGCAAGTTTAAGTACTTATCTATAAGAGGCAAGGATAATGTAATTTCGATTTCTTTAGGTAATATCCCTTAAACCAAGCCGCCTACGTCTAATCTAGTTAAGTCCTTAATAAAGCGCTTTAATAGGCCTAGCTATGTATACTCCCGTTTAACTTTTAAAGATTTTAAAGCGCTTCGAAAGGAGACTGATAAGTATAGCGCTGTCAAAGATATCAACAACGTTACTAACCGCCGTACTCTACTTAGTAGTAACTACTTTAAGCTAATAGGTAAGATTGCTTTTTACCTAAAGTAGCATATTACAAGGGATAGCCGGCCGGACTTCTTTAATAAGATAACTGTTAATAATAAGGATTTTAACTATTACTTCCCTAGGATAGCTAGTCAAGTTGCTATAATTACTAGAGAGAAGATCCTAGGTCGAGATCTCTAATTAGTTTTAGCCATCCTGTATAATATATATAGGATATAGCTAGAACAAGCCTGGATAATCGATAACTATATTAACAGTATACTTAGATGGACCCTATATATATTTAAGAGATACGTTTTTATTATACTATACTTAACAGCTCTAACTCTCGATAAAAAGGGCAACTACCTAACGAGCCTGGTCCTCTACCCTACTAAGGGTAACGTCCGCTATAAGGCCCTTAGGAAGCGCTTCTAGCTTATGGTTATATATATCTACGGGAACCATTGGGTTCTTACTATCTATGATTAGCTTAAGCAGATCTATAAGGTTTGGGATTCAGGCCTTCCTGATAAAGCTAACGATATAGACAACGAAATAATGATAATACGGGTAGACATAAGGTATTCGGAGTAAAGCTAGGATCTAGGGCGCTGAATTTATACCCTATTAGCAGTCAGGTCTTTATCAACAAGCTTTTACCTATAAGTATATTATAGATTGTCCGGACTTAGAGTTTCGCTACCCTAGCATTCAGTACCCTAGCTCTAGCAGATATAATAATGGATAACGATACCCCTATGTATATTTAGGGAATAAGGAGTGCTTTCTTAGGTTTACTTAAGTCGATTCCTAGAAATTTAGTAGTATAGACAGCCGAACTATCTGTCTAACAATCTTGTCAAAGCCCTTCTTTGCTAAAGGTACTAGTACTATAGTAAACTACTCTTACGCTATAATAGTAGATACCTATACGCTAAGCTATCCCTAAGTAGACGGCATCTATTTAGAAGACTGTTCTACGTCCCTCTGCTCCTAGTAAGTAAAGGTCTATCAAAAAGGATCTTCCCTGCCCTATTACGCTAGAGAAGCCGAAGTCTGTTAAGAAGGCTGCTATATAGCCTACTACGCCTAAGCAGCCTAAGTTAACTAAGAAGAGTGTTGCTATGCCGTAATTGCGGCATACTAGGCGGAATGTTACTCCTTAGCCTACTGTACTTTTGCTTACTAGGAGGGTAACTCGATTAACGCTTATAAGGGATCTTAAGCTAGACGATATACCTGCTTTATAGTATAGGGAGGATAATAAGACGGATAAGGCTAGTAGAGAGCTTTATATAGGGATAAATATTACTACGCTAGAGTTATTACTGCTATGCCCCTAAGGCTATAGAGGTTAGGCTAAGACAGACTAATTAGCTGTAATTAGGTGATAGTAGATAGGTTGGTTAAGTAGGTTTGTGGTTTAGTACCTTCTTTTTCTTGCTTTTCTTACTTGGAGTGTTAATAGCTATAGTTGGCTCTCTTGACCTTAATCCTATATAAACCTAGTACGATCTTAGTATACCTTGTTATATATATATAATCTGTATTTCCCGATTATCCTTACTCTGGATAGAGGTATCTTACATTATTAATGTTATCCGGTATTTATTTTAGGGGTTTATATCTCCTACTGTCTTCCAGCTTTCCTAAGAGCTATAGGGAGGTATAGATCGGCGTAGCTAGTGTATAACTAGCCGCCGCTTGTTTTTCTTCTTCTTCTCCGTCTGTTTAGAGGAGACCTGTATCTACTTTCTCTTCTGTTATATAGTAGAGTAGGTAGATAAGGCTGGTCTTTCTTTTCCGCCTTTTATCTTATTCTAGGCTGACAATAAGATTGCGAATTGGTAGTATAAGGAGGATAATAGTATAAGAAGCTGGCTTTCCTTCCTATATTTAGAGAGAGACAATTATCAATCATCCTATTTTATTATAGTTATACAGTCACTTTTACCTATTTAGATATTCCATCTACTTTTAGCCTCTAGGCTACTTTGGCCTATTTACTTGGTTCTATTATACCTGTCCACCTTAGTCTCCCCTGATTAGGGAGACTATAGCCTTGTTGTGCATATACCTCTTATCCTCTTGTCTAGACAGCTGTTTGATATACAGCTGCCTACCACCTTCAGACAGCTGCTCCTACTTTCTCGTAGGTCTACTGCTCTGTTTCAATATAAAGCCTTTTATCTTTACTAGCAGCTTGTTTGTAAATAATAAGGATATAACCTTATAGATTAGTATAATAATTGTTCTAGCTACTAAAGAAACAGATATAGATTCAGCTAGCTATTATATAACAGCCAGCGAAGATACTTATCGAACGATTAGCAGATTTACCACCTATAGGAATATCATCTACTAGTCCTTAATAAAATTTTATAGGGTAACCTAAAGCGTACTAGCCAGTAAACTTTATAGTATGGTTTCTAGACTAGATAGTAGTATCTCCCTAATAATAACTCTTATATAATTAATATAGCATTAGGCTTACTAAAGATTATAACTATACTATATTGCGATTTAAGGTTACTGTACTAATGCCTAGTTAAGCTAGGTAAAACAACTAAGAAGCGACTAATAATAGATATCCTAGTAATATAGGAGTTATATAGGAAGAAGGAAATCGGGGAGGTTTGCTGAATCGACAGCTATGACAATCTAGTAGATACTATAATAAAGAAGCCTCTGAATTATACGCTTAAGGAGTTAGTAACAAATAACAAGCTAACTATCTATATAGAAGTATATATAGAAGATACAAGTACTATGGCTAGATATAGACATATATTATATAATAATAATCGGCAATAACTATAATGTGCCGGCGATTAGGCTAGATATTCTACAATATATATAGAATAATGGGTAACGAATAACACGAACCTAATTCTTATATGGCTACTATAGCTACTACTACCTACTAGCTATCTAAGCTACTCTTAGCAATATACCTAGGGCTATAAACGCCTTACTAGCTATTTTAGATAGCTCTAACAACTCCTCCTTATTATCTACTAGCGTCTTCTTATCTAAATCTAGTACCTAAATAACCTTATAGCTAGAATCTTATTATATAATAAAGCCTAGACAATAGGCAGTACTAGATGAAGTTAGTATAGTGCTGCCTATATGGCGACTATCTTGAAGACCGCCGTATAGTATTATAGGCTATAGGCGGCGGTAGTGCGGCGTCTATAGCGTTGTTATACTATAGTTATAGGCCGACCCTTTTCCCTAGAAGTAACACTCTATATACGCGTTATACTACTTGCTAGCTAGGACGAAGCAGCCCTAGAATCAATACTTATAGGTCGTCTTGCAATAGTAATAGCGTAAAATATATACTACTTAATATATAAAGCTATTAGGATAGTATGCTAATACTATTCGCGTTTGATTATATACTTTAATGTTTGTAGCCTTCCGTACTAGTACGTAGTGGTGGTTCAGATGGTCAATTTATGTCTATCTCTCTAGGTATATAGGTAAAGAGATTTTAGCCCCTAATATATTCCCTTTATTATGCGGTAGATACTGTACGAGGATTCCTATCCGACGTACATCGTTAGGTAGTTACCTAACAATCTACGCTATTAGGTCACCTAACGATTTATATTATCTAGGTCCTAGTAACAAATATATTGCAGTTATAACGGGTATTCTAATACTAGTGGTCTTTTCTTTTATCGATAAAGACTACTAGGTATCGGCTGTCTGATTACTATTATATAATGCTAGTTGTACTGTTGTTAGTAGGGGTATATATAGGGTATATCTGTAAAGCCTATAGGTAGGTATCTACAGCGAGAGTCAAACATAGGGGAGTAGCCTGTAATGTCTATCATATAGTACTAGCTGTTTAAAAGGGGAGTTCTTATAGGGAAAGTACAGCAGTGATTTGATTATACGCATGATTTGTACATACGCTACCCTACGCTTGTAGTTGCCCTTTTAGTGCCGGTATAGTTAGGGGTATTAACAACAGTAAATCTATAGGCAGAATCCCGTTTTTACACTAAGGAAATAATAGATCTTACATAATAGAAAAAGAACAATAGGCAGGTGATTGAATAGCTTCTATACCTGCTCTTATACCTTTCTTTATACTGTTTCCTTAGGGTATAAAGGGTTGCTTGCCTATCCTTGCTACTCTATTCTCTTTCTTCCTCCTATATATAACAACTTTCGTAATCTCTGTTATGTTTGTTGCTTGCTATTAGCCTCTATTTGTATTATCGCTATTGTTTTACCTTATTTTGCAATATCCTTTTTGAGATAGCTGCTATTTATATTTCTTATAATAACGTTAACTTGATACTGCTTATAGACGTCTTTAATATAGATACCTATATTAATTTCAGCTTGGTTAACGTATATAAGAATACCGATAGCACCTATTGTATTATAATAATCCTAACTATAGACTCGTTTAACCGCGATCTTTTTATAAAGCTGGTGTCTAATATAAGTTATCTCCTAGTGCTTATTATACGATCGCCGCCGGGTAGTACTTGCTGTACATAACTTATCTCTTATAGATAGGATACTAAGCGTACTATATACGCCTTACTGTCGAAGAATATCCTTTTAACCCTATATAAAAGTGGTAATAGATGGCAGAACAGGTCGGACATTTTAAAGTATGTAATAAAACGCGAGTAATATTAGCACGCTATCTTAATTGCTTTACGCGGTAAGCGGCGTATATTATACGCCTATTACTATTATAAGACAACCTAAGAGTACCGATTCTAAAGCTGCTTTATCCTAGCTGGCAAATATTATAATATATATACAAAGTGTTACTTCTAGGGAAAGGGGTCGGTCTACGACTACAGTATAACGATACTACGGACGCTATACTACCGCTGTCTATAGCCTATAACACTATATAGTAGTCTTGAAGATAGTTACTATATAGGTAGTACTGTGCTAACTTTATCTAGTACTACCTGTTGTCTAGGCTTTGTCGTATAATAAGATTCTAGCTATAAGGTTGTTCAAGTGCTAGATTTAGATAAGAAGGTGCCGGTAGATATTAAGAAGGAGTTGTTAGAGCTGTCTAAAATAGCTAGTAAGGCGCTTTTAGCCTTAGGTATATTGCTTAGAGTAGCTTAGATAGCTAGTAGGCAGTAGCGGCTATAGTAGCTATACGAGAATTAAGTTTGTATTGTTTACTGCCTATTATTCTATATATATTGCGTAATGTCTAGCCTAATCGCCGGTATATTGCTATTATTGCTGATTATCATTGTGCAATATATGTCTATATCCAGCCATAGTACTTATATCTTCTATATATACTTCTATATAAATAGTTAGCTTATTATTAGCTACTAAGTCTTTAAGCGTATAATTTAGAGTCTTCTTTGTTATAGTATCTACTAGATTATCATAGCCGTTGATCTAGTAAACCTCCCTAATCTCTTTCTTCTTATATAACTCCTATATTACTAGGATATTTATTATTAGTCGCTTCTTAGTTATTATACCTAGCTTAACTAGACATTGGTATAGTAACCTTAAATCGTAATATAGTATAGTTATAATCTTCGGTAAGCCTAGCACTAGTGTTAGTTATATAAGAGTTGTTATTAGGGAGATGCCGCTATTTAGCCTAGAAACCATACTATAAAGCTTACTAGCTAGTACGCTTCAGGTTACCCTATAGCATTTTATCAAGGACTAGTAGATAATATTCCTATAGATGGTATAGCTGCTGATTGTCTAATAGGTATCTCCGCCGGCTGTTAAACAATAGCTGGCTAAATCTATATCTGTTTTTTCAGTAGCTAGAACGATTGTTATACCAATCTATAAGGTTATATCCTTGTTGTTTAAAAATAAGCCGTTAGTAAAGATAAAAAGCTTTATATCCTTCTAGTCTAGTAGTATATACTAGGGTCCCTAGGTAGCGTTGTCCATCTGCTATTATAGTCGCTTGTTAAGATTCTTAGTGTGGTCCGACATAGGCTGTTTAATTTACGCTGCTACTAACAAGTTGTATAATACCTTAGGCTAGTAGATACTAGCTAAGTAGGCTCCTTTTACACGTTCTGAAATGTAGTATTAAGCTATATCCTTAGTATCTATATCCAGGATGTTTATCTTATCGATTTGACCTTAGTAGGTAAAAACAATATTGCTATTATTAAGCTTAAGTTATACTCTATTAAACTTAGGATTACAGTTGTATAATAGGATCGATGTTAGTTTTATGCGGAATTACGCTTTTTAAAGTTTATCCTCTTTAAGCTTTACGAATATTCCACTGCTAAAAGAAAGAGTGTTATCTATCTATATAGTAGTAACTCCGAATTATCCAGGATCCTTGCTATCTAGTATATATAGTAGGCAGGGGTTATATAACGATACTCTTATTTTTAGTATAATAGTATAGTAGTTATCATATATCTTAAACTAGAAGCGTCCTAATTCCGCTAGGCTATATAGTAGCTTCTTAATAAGTATATAAGTATCTACTAGGTATTTGTCCATTATCTCCTTTAGCAGTCGTATAATAATCTGTTAGACTAAAGTATCTTTCGACTAGATATAGGCCTATATAATATCCTATAGGATACACTTTATGCTAAAAGTCTTTATTAATAATAGGCCTAATGCAATTCTTAGCCGTATACTTATTTGTTATATAGTAGGTACCTATGTTAGAATACTATCCTTTCTATTATTATTAAATCCCTGTATAACAAGTCTCGATTTCTTATATAGCTTCTCCTTATTGTCCTTTATCCCTTATACCATATAGGTACTATAGATATGCTATATAGGCTATTCCTATAGGTTGAATTTAATAAACTAGAAGATATTAGCGGCAATAAGGTCGTTAATCTCCTTTATGTCTGACTCTTCGAATAGTACCCTAGGTATAGTAATAAGCCCTCTCTCTCTAAGTTTATATGCTAGTTGTTTATTATCTATCTCCTTCTTACTTAGGAATATAGCTGTTATATAGTATTAGTTATAGGTCTATAGCAAGAATCTAACTAGGGCTGTTAGCCTAGATATTTTCGGTAGGTATCTGTATCTTTATCTTACCGGCGGTTCTTAGATAGGCGCTATAACCTTATTTTGTACAATACAGGTTATCTAGCGTCTAGATCCTCTGGCCTCTCATATAGCTTAATATAGGTCGCCCGAAATTGCTAAGGTCTAGTGTTACCCATAATCGTTATAGTAGTATAGTCTATAGCTTTAATTCGGTAGGGTCCTTCCTATCTAGCTTAATTTAATCTATTAGATTTCTCTCTTTATACTAGGACTTCACTTTAGAGTCGGAGTAAGAGGACATCCGAAATCTATAGCCTGTTTCAGGTAGCTATTATACAATTAACATCTTATTCTATATAGAATTTTCTCATTGCCTTTATAGCCCTCTATACCGCTGCTTCTCGCTCTATAATATTCTTTGAGGGAGCTAAGTTATACAATACCTATAGGTATATGCTAAAAACAAGGAGTATTAGTATAATTCCTCCTAGTCTAGGTATATCGTTTACTACCTTAATAGCTATCTAGAGAATAGAATACTTATCTTTATTATAGCCTAGTTCTGTTCTTAGAATTTTAGAAGCCTGTTAGAGTAGGTAATATACTTGTTTAATAATCCTAATTACCTAGTATACTTTAATAGGTACTATATAATAGGTAATACTATTAAGGCATACTATACCTTAGAATTCTTCAGCAATGAAATTTATACATTAGTTGTACAATAGGTAGTCTAGTAGTCCAAGATATATATAGATCTAGTACTTATATAGCACATTCTAGATATCTTTCGCTATCTTCCCCTTCAGGAAAATCACTATCTAGAATACTATTGCAGTATTAATAATATAAAGGGCTTTATTGCCTTTAAGCTATACAATATTAGTAATAATTTCGTAATTGAAATTACAGTTATCCTTAAGCTTGAATTTGAATCTTGTAGGCACTGGATCATAGAGTTAGCAATAATAATAGAAATCCTAGATCTTGCTTAAGATATCTATTATACGATTGTTAGTTTTATATAATTCCTTTAAATTGCAGTATAGACAGTCTACCATTAGAGATCTAAATCGTTAGTATAGTTACTGTAGCTAGCCTTTAGTTATATAGAGGATATATTTGCTTTTTAAGAGATTAAAGAATAAGTAGCCCTATTTTCGAACCATAGGGATCCTTGCTCTATCCTATCATACAATAACATCTTCTATATTATTATAGTATACTTTTAGCTGTATTATATTATCTAGGCAGAATAGGAAGGGTATATTCGATTCTATAATATAATATATTACTATACCGATCAAGTTCTTTATTATAATTGTACTAATGGCTACTATATTCTAGCTATCTCTAAATTAAATAGATAATAAGCCTAGTATGCAGTTAATATTAATACCTTAAAGTCGTATAAGTACTATTACTTAGTTCTTGCTATATAATAAGATTTATACAGTACTAGTATCTTAAAGTTGTCCTTAGTATTGTATATTATAGATACTAGATAGAACAAAATGTTCAGTATCGATAGAACTTGTTATATAATAAGGGTTATCTCCTGTTATTATATATAGGAATGCCGTACTCTAGAGAAAATAGGTACCTGTATTTTACAGCTTATCGTTATTACTTACTACGCCGTTGAAATCTTTGCTACTACTACTACTAGTATTAGGCTACTTACCGGCATTATATATAGTAATATATGCTATAAGTAATTCGTCTGTTATACCGACTATAAGGTAGTACTTCTTTGCCTATTCCTGGTCTTCCTTGCTATATATCTACGATTTATATCTAGGAATCTTATAGTTTAGTATCTAGCATACTCCTAGTATTGTATTCTTCTTGTTATATAATGGCTTTTTCTTATACCTATTGTACTTCCTAAATCAAGAGCTGTTCCTTAAGTAGTACTTATAGTCCGGTTTTAAGTAATCCTTCTAAGAGTTATAGTATCAACGATAAATATAGTTCAATAAAGGTATATCTGCTATAAAACTAGTCTATTAGGTTTAAGCGCTATAGTATGATTTATATAGCACTGTAAATAGTTATTCTTCTATCTCGACATTGTCCCTCTAAAGACCTTTTTCCAATTTGTTTATCCCTTAATAAGCTTGTATAATAGCTACTTTAAGCTAGTCGTTACCCTAAAATATAAAGCTTAGGTTCTATTAGACTAGGTCAAGTTTATCAAACAGCGTATTAAGGATTTCCATTGGTTTTATATCTTAGTTTTCAGCCTTCACTATACAATAGGTAACTCAAGTCTATAGGTTATAGTACTCCTTTTTATTAATGCTAGTATTAAAGTGCTTGTCTAATATATTATACATTTCGTCCTATTATCGTCTAGGCCTAATATGGTATAGGAAGTAGTCTGCTGCTTGTCTAGTAAGAATATCTGGGTAGATGATTGTATATTAACTCTTATTGATTCTAAGCCTTCTATATATATTAATAAACCATTATATTTTATTAGTAAGGATATTGTATAGTACGCCTAAATAGCTACGCGTCTTATTCTATTACTCATAAAATACCAAGTTCCTCTTCTTATCTAACAATATAGTCTATATAATATATATTAGAGGAAGAGCATATAGATCAAATACTATAATCTAAATATCGTTCTTATCTAGCTAGTAGGGTTATAGAGGAGGTAGTACTATAGATTATTAGATAGATAGTAGGGTAGGTAGTAGAGAAGGTGTTAGTTGCTCTATAGTACCTTAAGACTATACCCTATAGTTAATAATCTCGAGAATCCTATTGATCTTTATCTATTTCTAAAAGTCGAAACCTTTCTTATCAAATAAGGCTAGGAACTTCTTTTGAAAAGTACTATTGATAAAGTCAATTAGTATATTGTCCATCTGTCCAGCTCTTTACCTATATTATTAACCATTATATCGAGATATATATTACTATACCTAAGTTCAGCTAGGTATTGTACAAACCTAGTTATTAGGGCTACCTCTAAGTAGATATTGCTAGGCTTAATGGCAATATTGTTATACTATAGTTTAATATTAATATACCTCTTCAATTTATATAGCGGCGTTATACTACTATAAGCGATTTCCTTATATATAGGATATTCGTCGATGTCCGTCTTATCCGTTATATTAGTGTTCTACATCTTAGCTAAGGTTGGTATTATTAGTGTTGGGTTGTATAGTGTCTGTTATATAGCAGGAATATATTATATACTGTTATATAGGTAATAGTAAAGTTTAGTTAGTATAAGTTATATCTAGTATAAAAACTAGTTCATTCTCTTAATATAGGTCTCATAGATTAGTATATCTAGTCTAAGAACTAGATTGTTCTCTTAATACTGATTTATCGGGTTTGTATAGTTGTATATAACTACTGGATATTATACAACGACCGTACAATCTACCGGCTAATATCTGCAGTTCTTCTTTCTTTGAGATTACTCTTTATATATGCCGATTATAGAGAAAATTCAAATAAAGGCATTACTATAAGATATAGTAGTAATTCTTCTATTCCTAGTATATACTACTATAAAATAGAATTATTAACCTATATATACTTGTCTTTTTACATTGCTAATCTATAATTTAATGCTAAATTACTAATTAGTATTTATAGCGTTCTATACTAGTATATAGTATTAGTTTAGATAGTTAATTTATATCTATCTCTTAAGGTATATAGGTAAAGAGATTTTAGCCCCTTATATATTCCCTTTATTATACGGTAGATACTATACGACAATCCCTGTCCGACGTACATTGTTAGGTAGTTAGCTAACGATCCACGCCGTTAGGTCACCTAACGATCTTTATTATCTAGGTCCCAGCAACATATGCGTTACAGTTATAACAGGTATTCCAACATTTAATATGTCTAACCCGTTCTACTATCTACAGGATCGGCGTAGCTAGTGCACGACTAGCCGCCTCTTGTTTTTCTTCTTCCTCTTCCTCTGTTCAGAGGAGTCCCGTATCCACTTCCTCTTCTATTATGCAGTAGAGTAGGTAAACAAGGCTGGCCTTTCTTTTCTACCCCTTATCCTATTTTAGGCTGACAATAAGATTGCGAATTAGCAGTATAAGGAGGATAAAAGTATAAGAGGCTAGCTTTCCTTTCTGTATTTATAGAGAAGATAATCAATTTATCACCCTAATTATTACAGTTATACAGTTATATTTTACCTATTTAGATATTCCATCTATTTTTGCCTTTAGGCTACTTTGGCCTATTTACTTATCAGTTCTATTACACCTGTCCACCTTAGTCTCCCCTAATCAGGGAGACTATAGCCTTGGTGTGTATATACCTCTTATCCTCTTGTCTAGACAGCTGTTCGATATATAGCTGCCTACTACCTTCAGACAGCTGCTCCTACTTCTCGTGGGTCTACTGCTCTGTTTCACTATTGCCACCCTTATATAAGGTAAAGAGGATATCCTTCAATGGTAGGGCGTATATAGTACGCTGAGTATCCTATTTATAGGTAATAAGCGTCGTATTATAAGTACTATATAGCAGGATTATATAACAAGTATTAGGATATAACTTACATGAGATACTAGCTTTATAAAAAGATCGTAGTTAAACGACTCTATAGTTAGAATTACTATAATGCAAAAGGTACTATTAGTATCCTTATATACGTTAACCAAGCCGAAATTGATAAAGGCGTCTATATTAAAGACTTCTATAAGCAGTAATAAGTTAACGTTGATATAAAGAATACAAGTAGCAGCTATCTCGAAAAGGATATCGTAAAATAAGACGAAATAATAGTAATAGTATAAATAGAGGCTAATAGCGAATAACAAATACAATAGAGATTATAAAAGTTATTATATAAAGGAGGAAGAAAGAGAATAGAGTAGTAAGGGCGGGCGAGCGACCCTTTATACCTTGAGGAAACTATGTAAGAGAAGGCATAAAAGCAGGCGCAGAAGCTATTTAATTACCTGCCTTTTTTTCTTTTTCTATTATATAAGATCTATTATTTCCTTAGTATAAAAACAACATTCCGCCTTGGGATTTACTATTATTAATACCCCTAACTACACCTATACTGAAAGTACAACTGTAAATATAGGGTAGCGCGTATATAATTATACGTATAATTAGATTACTACTGTACCTTCCTTGTAAGAACTCCCCTATTAAACAGCCAGTACTATATAATAGATATTATAGGCTACTCCTCTATACTTAACACTTACTATAGATACCTACCTATAGGCTTTATAGATATACCCTATATACATCTCTACTAACTATAGTACGACTAGCATTGTACAATAGTAATTAGATAGCTAATACCTAGTAGTCTTTATTAATAAAAGAAAAGACTACTAGTATTGGAACACCTGTTATAACTGTAATATATATATTACTAGGACCTAGATAATGTGGATCGTTAGGTGACCTAACGGCGTAGATCGTTAGGTAACTACGTAACAATGCACCTTGGACAGGGATCGTCGTGCAGTATCTACCGTACGATAAAGGGAATATATTAGAGGCTAAAATCTCTTTACCTATATACCTAGAGAGATAGATATGAATTAACCACCTAAACCACTACTATGTACTAGTACGGAACGCTACGAATAGGCTACTTTAATAAGTGGACTGCTAAGTAGATTATAATATAATCAAGATAATTAATAAATTCTATTACTTTTGCTAAATTAAGGGCGCCATTCTATCGCGCTTTAAATTGTATTATAAGATCACTATTAGTTGCTAGTAGGCTACCGTAGCTAGAGTATATTAGTCACGGTACAGTAATGGCTAGGTGTGGGGCATAACCCTTATACTAGCGCTAGGCGCAACCCTAGTAAAGGATACGTAGCTGCAACCTACGTATCTAGGAGAGAAAGGGCAGGGGAGAAGGAGAGAGAGAGACATCAATTATTATGGAATTAATAGGAATCTGTCATGTAAAGAGCAGGTGATGGATGTGAAGATGTGAATGTGCCTGTTATTCTTCATACTATAGGACCTGCCACTCCTTATATAGGCGTCTCTAAGCCTGACTAGAAACTTGTTAGAATGTCAAGGTATAGAGAGCCCTAGTCCTAAATAGGTTACTCTATAACCGTTACTATATTCTGTTATATACCCCCTTAGATTCTCTATCTTATAGGGAGTCTGAACTTTAGAATATAGGATTATAGTAACTATATCTCCTATATCCCCTTAAGTATATTAAGAAAGTGATATACTTAAGTTTAGTATAGGTACCTAGTAAGCTACTTGCTTGTAAGAGCTTCGCTAAGTCAACAATACACTTACTAGCCTTACTTACTATTACCGCCTTCCCTTTCTTATTATAAGCTATAGGAGCAGTTTTTCATCCTAAGTAGTATTACGCCACCCTCTTACTAGCTATATAGGCAGCTTTCTTTCTAAAAACAAACAAGTGTAACTAATTGTCAACCTTACCGCCGTAAGTTACTATAGCAACGGTAAGGTTAACCTGCTCTCTCCTCTTTTCTCTAGAGCTTACTATAGGCCTACTCTTTTTAGATATAAGAGGAGTATAGAGAATTTCTTTCTACCCTTTTCCTTTCCTCTTTCTTATAACTACCTTTTTAAGGTAAATTTTTCTTATAAGCCTGCCCTATTCTCGCCTAGCCCTCTTTTTTCAATTAATATACCTGAGCAAAGAGTGGTAAGTCATCCTAATCATTACTATTACTAGCTATAGCGTCCTATAGCTAGATAATAGTATTCCCCTAAAGCTAAGATCGCAGGTATCTCTGTAAATCAGCTTTAGGATCTGACCTTTAAACTTATATAGCTCCGTTCTAGCTATTACCAGCTTACTCATAATACTGATAGTGTTGATTGCGGTAAGGGGGGTCAGGTGCTGATCCCCGTGACCGCGCAGCATATAAGCCTCTCGCTCTAGGGAATAGGGCGCGTACTGCGCTACTAAGCCTCTCGCTCTAGGGAATAGGGCGCGTACTGCGCCACTTATACAACAGCTACGAGTAGCGTACCTACGCACTACGTAATAGTTACTAACAAGCGCTCCGCTCCAACATAGGTATTTAAGGGGTATATAACCACCCTCTAGATAGAGGGAGATAGATAATCCAGAACTAGAACTTAAACTAGTATTTCCTTGCTACTCTCTTTACTCTTATTGTTTTAGATTATTATAATCTTTAGAAACCTATTAATACTAATTAGTATTATCTCTATATTGCAATATAGGGGCAATGCAGAGCAGCAAGGTAGTTAGTCGAGTACTTAACAACCTTAACTAAGTAGATTGTAGTTTGCTTATTAAGGGCTATTAATTAGGCAACTAGACAACTACCCTATCAACTTAGCAATATTACTTATAAGAAAACCAATACTATAAACCTATCCTTCTAGGCTAAAGAAGCTTGACCTAAGCTTCTAGACTAAGAAAGTATTGCTTAAGAGAATGCTATTAAAACTATATTACTAACTAACTTTACTATAATCAATATACTATAGTATCCTAAGATCCTTCTACTTATAGAACCTTAGGAAGAAAAGATACTAAGACAAACCTCTATTATATATTAAGTATTTCGTTAAGTATAGCCTAGGATCTTAAAGAGCATTTCGAATAAGAATTCCCTACTTAGCTACCTTTTACAAGCATTAACAAATTTAACGCTTAAACCTTTTATAGATTGCCAGAGTATATCAATCTAGAGTATAATAGCAATAAAGTACTTAACTTATATACACTCTTCTACCTTAGCACTTACAAAGGGCAATAATCTAAAGATCTATACTATAAATTCCACTTGGATTTTAAGAACTAGACAGCTAACTACTTTAACAAGTTAAACAACAAACTATACTTACAACTACGCCAAACGCTTAACAATAGCTATATCCTAGTAGATAGCTTGAAAAGGCAGAAGCTCTTTAAAGGACTTGCAATACTTACTAATAACCTATCTAACATTCTAGGGCCTGATATACTCCCCTAAATCCATAGACTGTCGATCCAGGCTAAGTATAGACAGTATATAACAACATCTCTTCCTACTTAAACAGAAAAGGGGAAGAAGATTGTACTAATAATAACCTAAGACTCTGAAATTAGTACCTAACTATAGAAGGTACCATAGGGAGAGATACAAATCGGCAATATAGCTATAAACACTATCTAGTAATATAGGCTAATAAGCAGCTCGATTATAAACAACGATCAACCAGTAAGCGGCTAAGACCTAGGTATACGCCAGATAGCAGCCTAAAGCAGAACGCTCTATACTAGTAACTACAGCCAGTTTAGAAACACCCTTTACCCGCTAAATCCAGACCTATAAATAACACTTCTGATTTATAGACTTAGAAGTATAATAGAAGCAGGATTCCTACTAGCTAACAAGGGCACTGGCAAAGGCTACGGATTCCTACTAACCACCTAAAGTACCAGCTAAGGTTATACCTAAGGTCATAGCTAAGGTAACTACTAAGGCTATAACTAGAGAACTAATTAAAGGGGACGACAGAACCCTATACAACCTATATAAACCCCTAATATCAATACTAGATATAGGCCAGAACACGCTTAACCTTAAGCAGATAATAAAAAGCAGTATACCCAGTATAAGTATATTACGTATAGAAGTACTAAGTATATAGCTATCCTACTAATCAAAATAGGCTAGATAAACAAGATAAGTATTAATCGAAAAACCCTAACTGATTTCATTAAGTCCTAGGACTTAAAGGACAGCTATTCCAGGTCTAACAACGATATCCTTAATAACAAAGTTCGTTTCTTCCTACACTACTACTGGAATTTCCAGATCAATTATAGCCTATTAGGTACTGTTTTTCCAAACGTACTTTCAGGATAAGCTAAGGAATATTACCTATACTATATCCCTTTTAGCATCTCCTTTATATAACTATATAGTATCTTAAAGGGATACTTTAAGATAAGTACTAAGTAGAATAACTACTTATATATCTAGAACACTATTACTTTCTAGTCTATACAACTTAAGAGTAAGAATAGTAATAAATCTATAAAGGAAATTCTCTAGATCTTACTTAATAGACTCTAATAAAGCTAATATAGGCTTGGTCCGCTCTATAACTATAAGGAGTTCCTAGTCGCAAATACAATCCAAGCCTACTAAGGAGTATCTAAGCTAAAGATTACCTTATATAAACTACTAATAAGCTTCGAAGAACTAGTAGCTATACTTTACTAAATACTTAATATTAAGGAAGCAGATCGTATATATTGCCAATTCTTAATAGACTATAGGTTTACTATAATAAAGGCTAGGCCTATAAGAAACTATCAGAGTAACCCGATTATAGATTCGATCTTTAAGAGAAACCAGGCGATATATATATAATAACCTAAAGGTACTACTAGGTATAGAAAGCGAAATGAGTTCTAGTAAGGGGACTGTAATAAAAACTATACTAAAATAGGTTATTGGATTTACAGTAAGCCAGATTACCGCTCCTTTATATATAGCTAAAAGGAACAAGCAATAGCTAAGAGCGAATAGCTTAAGCAAAAAGGCATTAACAAAGATCATAGACAATATATAGCATTCCTCCTTAATTATAAGGGTTTAGATAATAAATATAAAGCAAGGGAAGAAGATACTAAGCTTAAAGTACAGGTAGATAACCATAAAATCAATCAAACTTAAGGTAGAAACGAAGTACTAGTAATTAGTTTTAAAGAAGAATAAATAGTAGTAACTTACTTTATAAACCAAGCTTTCCTTTACCTAGTTACTAAGAGCGAACAACTATATAAAAATAGCAAAAAGGATACTAAGAAAATAGGAGCTATTTAGTTTGTACTTAATAGGTATACCAAGACTAAATTCCAAGGGATTATACCTAATACTAGGGCTACTAACATATCGACTACCGGACTCCGATAATTCCTTACGCTAAAGAAGATAATTAGATTGCTCGAGATTAACAAGTTATATATAGGAGAAGCAAACATACTTTTCAGGTCTAGGGATTTAAAATAATTACTTAGAACAGTTAAAGTAGAGCTCGATATTAGTTATACGACTTTCTATATATTAGAAACGCTAACCCTTTTTCTTATATATCTAAAGGATATAGACAAGCTTAGCGTCTACCTTAATAATACAACAAACAAGCTTATATCTAAGTTAGGAAAGTATATATACGTTCAACAGAAATAGGGATATCTATAGATCCCTATAAAAGGGATTAAACTCCTAAGTATAGTATTTATAGTAGATAACAAGCGTCCTATACCTCTATAACTTATAGAGGCCGAACTAAGATATATTTATCGATGCTATAGATACCCTATAGTCGATAGATTATACAAACTACTATAATAAGCAGACTACTAAGTAGAATACAGCGCTATTAAGATAATTAATAAGTTCTGCCACTTCTGCCAGATCAAAGGCATAGTACTATAACGATTTAGATTTGCATTATAAGATAACATTTACTTTAATTTTAAGATTGTTATAGATATCCTAGATATTGATAATTCCAAGGTACTATATATAGTTAATGCTATAACGTTATTCTAAACAGCCTACTTTCTAAACGATCTTTTAGTAAAAGAGATAAAGGAGTAGCTAAAGGAATGTTAGATCGATATATACCTTAGACTACCCAATGTTTTACGCTATAACAAGGGTACTAATTTCAAAGCGTACAAGTTCTAGACAGAGGCTAAGCTTATAGGTATAACCTGCTATTTAGTACTAGTTAAGGTATACTAGTTAGTTGGTAAGATCGAGCGGTATTATAGGCTACTAAGAAGGGCCTATAACATTATTAAATCAGAGACTGCTAGATCTTGCTTAAAAGAGGTATACCTATAAGCGGTACTAAGTACAGTCAACAATACTACTAGCCTAGATAGGCTAGTACTAACGCTCTTAGTTTTCAGCGTATACCTATACCTTACTATAGACGTACTACCTTCTTTATCTTAACTACGCCAAGTAGGTGCAATTCAGAAGGCTATAATACAATTACAAATCCTAAATAATATAAGGACTATGCAAGACGCTCTTACATAACGTAATAGACTAAGTATAGAAGACGTACTACTATGCTTACTAGAAGTAGGTACTAAAGTGCTTATATTCCAGAAAAGCGACTAATTAATAGGACCTTATAAGGTAATCTCGGCTATAGATATAACGATCATTGTCGATATAGTTAACAGACCTATAGAATTTCAGAATATAGTAGTTAAACTATATTACTAGGAGCTAGTATAGGATAAGCAAGATAATTAGGCTAGTATTAAACGGCTAGAACCATTCTAATATCCCTAGCCTAAGCAGCCCTACTAATACGGACAACCTTAAAAGAACCTAGTACCTACTAACAACTTTATTTTAGAAAAAGAAAAGTGCAACTATAATCTCACGCTTAAACTATAAGCTAAAGGTAAGATTACTATACCTAGTATACTATTCTAAGAATCCGATAAAACAGAACTAAACTCGCTCTTAGTAGCTAGGGTAATTAAAGTGATCTAAATACCAGTAGATACTTCGGACTACTAGATCTTTAAGTTAAGGATCGTCCAGGAAGTAAAAGACAAACTTACTTTACTATATAAGAAATTACACTTTATAGCTTAGGGATTTGGTAATAAGGATAAGAAATACCTACTTACTTAATCGCCGACAATCCAACACTATATATAGTAACTCATACCCTTACTACTCCTAATACTATAAACACACTTTAGCTTTAAGGCATAGATATATAACATTATCCAGGCTTATATACAAGCTAAGTTACAGCTAGTAAGGAAAGTAATTCTTCTATTACCTAAAGAGCTTAAGATACTCTATCCCCCTTATACCGTCTTACTTATTAAAACCCTATTATATAGACTAGCTAAAGCTGGACTATACTAGTAGGTAATATATATAAACTAGTATACTAAATATCTCGACCTTAAGCTAAGCACCTTTGACCTATACCTTATAATCGGCAAAACGCGAATTAAAAGCAGATTCAGAATCGTCGGCCTATAAACTAACAACACTCTTAATATCAGCAAGCAAGCCTTTACAGACAAGGAGAAGCTTAAGCTAAATAAGGCTAGCTTTAAGTATAAGCTGCTAGTATTTTTAACAGACAAATCAATTACAGACTTTAACAGATATAGGCTTAAAACGAGCATAAATACTGTTAAGATTCGGCAAAAGGGGCAAGCTATATAACTCGAACTTATAAGCCTAGACGCCGAAATAGCAAAACAAGTATATGTCGAACAACGCGTATATAGCGCCTATATTGCTACTATTTACCAGCTAGAAGCAGCTTTCAACTTATTAGTAGCAGCGCAGTTAACTAAGCCTAGTATAGCCGAGATTGCCAAGCTTAACGCTCGACTATAATAGCAGATCGAAAACTCGATATATAGGCTATACTACCTACAACTCAAACTTAAGACAGCTAAGCTCTTTATCTTTATAGACAGATCATTTACCAACAATACCAATATAACATTATAGATTAGATTCGTTATAATATTCAGAAACAAGACAAGCAGTATAAACGAGTTCAACCTATATAGCAATATCATATACTAGTCCTTAACCAAGTATAAGTAGGTAATAAGAAGCGTTTTAGCAAGCGAAATATATAGAATAGTAAGTAGGTTCGACCTTAGGTATATACTATACTAGACACTTACTAAGATCTACTTAGGCCTAAGTCTACTATTACTACTACTAATTATTGTTTATATAGACTTGTTCAGTTTATACAAGTGCCTAGTAAAGCTTGGGATAACAGTAGAAAAGCGCCTTATAATCGACATAATAGCTCTATAACAGAGCTATAAAAACTGTAAAATCGCAGAAATCAGGTAGATTAGTAGTAATGATAACCCGGCTAACGCTATAACTAAGCGTACGCCAAACAAGACGCTTAAAAAGCTTGTTACTACAAATATAGCTAAGATCAGAGTAGAAGGCTGGGTTTAACGCCTGGCTAAGTAATAGGAAGAGCCTATATAACTTAGGGCAAGATCGCTAGTATAAAAGACAAAGACTACCAGGACAATTCATTTATAGTATAATAAGGAATATAAGGCAAAGCGCAAAACGATCTTAATTTATACTCTTATAGCTAGTATAATATACATGCCAGCGCCCCCCACCCCCTAATTACAACAACAAAATATCAATAGCCTTACTTATAGCGGCTATTGCCATAAGCTTTTTCTATATAGGCGTTATACCTGCTATAGGTGCCCTATACTTAATAAGAGCACGTACCTTATCTACCAGGACCAAGGCGCACTTAGCGCCGTTATACCATATCTTTTAATCCTATAACTAATAAGTATTCCAATTAAACAATAGACACTACTAAAGATCGTAACTTACTTTAGCCTTTATAGCTGGGTTAGAGCGGAGCTCTAAGAAGCAGTCTCAGAACAGGCGGACTAACTTAGGGCTATAACATACATTAGGAACAATAAAACAATAGAAATAATATATAAATAGAACTTATATCAGTATATATAAGTGCCTGGATAAATACCGCTAGTACTAGAGGCTACAGCCTAATACGCAGTCGTAGTATGCTATATATAGCGTAAAATTGCTAGACTTGTCAAACAAGTCCTTAATACCTGCCAAAAGCAAGTATAGGCAGCTAAGGCAAACAATAGTATATATAGTACTATATAGGCTACAAACTTTATATATATTAGTAATATTAATAATAAGGATAACAAGAGTAAGACGCTTACCCTCCGGTTTATCTGTATAAGCGCGTAACAACCTCTTGCAAGGCTTTATACAGTTCAACACGCGGTACGTATAGCAGCTAAAGCGGACAACAGAGTTATCCGAGCTTTTGCCGGATAGTAAACTTGCTATCACTACTGCTGGTATTGCTACTAGCAGTATAGGCACGCTTGCAGCAGCATATAGCGCTATATGCTATATACGTATAGCCGCTAATACTACCTTCTTAATAGCCGGCGATATAGGCAGGGAGTACTTGGCGGGCTTAGAGATATATACCTTACGTATAGCGATCTCTGCCTTACGCACCGCCTCCTCCTCTACCTCCTCCTTATACTAGAGCATAGCAGCCTGCTTAAGCAGGACGTATATACGTACGATCAGCCCCTTGGAATCAAGGGGCATAGAGTTAGTGTTAGTATAGCTACCTACGGACTTAGGCTACATAGTAAGTACAGCCGTATCCGCAGTATTAGGATCATTACCGTTGTTATTATCATTATCGCCGTCGTCGCCGTTATCGCCGCCCGCTATACTCTCCTAGTTGCTGTTATTAGCAATAGTGTGTTTAGACGCGTCCTAGAACGTATTATTATTGCCCTTCTAGGCAAAATGCTTGTTAGAAGCGTTAGTTATAAGCGTATTAAGGGCATTGCCGCCCTCGTTATCAATATATATACAGGCGTCGCCGCCCATACTCCTATAAGAGCACCTACTCTACTTATCATTAAAATCCAATACTATAAACAACAAGATCAGCATACTTAAGTATAAGACCAATACGCTCGAACATTAGTGCATAATAGTAAGCAACTTACTTATTACTACTAGTACTACTAATACTACTACTATTATTGCTGCTACTACTACTACTATTATTGTTACTACTGCTACTACTACTAGTACGGATCGTAGGGAGAAAGAGAACAGGTAGTATGCAGTAGGAGAACCTACCTATTTATAGGTTTAGGGCAAGAGCGTTCGGAGTTCATAATCAGCTAGCCTAAAGCTCTGATTTTTCCTATTATAATTCCTATTTAGGACTATAAGCTTTTATAACAATAGTTACTAGCGTAACGTACTTACCGTTCTGCTGTTTAGAGGTATATCTAGAAGGCACTAAAGTCGTACCTTCTATGCTAGAGATCAGCGACTAGAATTCAATATTCTAATTAGCAAACAAGAAGTTAAGTAATTAGCATTTCCTATTCTAGCAATAAGGGGAGCAAAATGATCTAGGATTTCCTATTTCGGTTAATAAAGCGCTAGTATAGTTATAAAAGAAGAGTTACCAGTATTGATTGCAGTAAGGGGGGTTAGGTACTGATCCCTATAACCATATAGTATATAAGCCTCTTACTCTAGGGAATAGGGTATATACTATACTACTAAGCCTCTTGCTCTAGGGAATAGGGCATATACTACGCCACTTATACAATAGCTACAAGTAGCGTACCTATACACTATATAATAGTTACCAACGAGCACTCCGCTCTAACATAGGTATTTAAGGGGTGCGCAACCACCCTTTAGATAGAGAGAGATAGACAATCCAGAACCAGAACTTAAACCAGTATTTCCTTACTGCTCTCTTTACTCTTATCGTTTTAGATCACTACGATCTTCGGAAACCTACCAATAGATAGCTATATTATATCCTTAGATATTAAGAGAGTTAGTAACGACGTACTATCAAGCCCTACCCTAGCAGCTATACTAGAAACTCCTGCTCCTAAGATACTAGGCTGCCCTAAGAAGATTATAAGCCAGACTCCCGGTTAAGCTAAGACGCCTTAATCCGAAAAATCCAGCCCTCTAGGCCCTCTTTGTCTGCTATCTTATAAGCCCTATATCCAGTTACTACTGAAAGGATATACTATAGAAGAATGCTTTTCTTAGTATAACAATACTAGCGGCTATTGTTATTATTATCTTCTAATATAGACCGTATCTTACTACTATTACCCTATATAAGCCTATCTAGCCCTAATAATCCTACTATAAAGCTAATCCTATATAATAGGTTAGTCGAGGCTGAGAAGACTGCCTAGGTCCTTCGGGACTTAAAAAAGGAAAATACAAAGGCCGGTAAAGTACGTTTATCCGATCTAAAATTCAATACTTAGACTAATAGTTATATCTAGGAGGCAATAGCAGGCAAGGCTGCTGCTATTTCGAAAATGCTACGTACTATCCTAAACCTATTATCTAGATTATCGCTATATAGGCTAATACCTATTTTGCCTGCTCTGCCTACTCCTTTACGACTGCCCCTAGTATTCTACAAGGAGCTGAAATTTAAAGATCCGCCTTATAAGTAAAAAGCATCTTACAAACTATCTCTGCCCTTATACCCGTCCTTGTCCCTATCTGTTAGACCTAGATATATGTTTTTGCCTTTCTAGCAGTTGATCGAGTCTCTAGCCGACAACCCTTTTATATAAGCGGCGTTCCTAAGTATAAGTAGCGCTAAGTTCACTTAGTACCTTAGATAAGGAATTGGTAGATATATTAGGGCTCTTCTATAGTCGATGCTACATTATCTTAATAAGAATCAGGTAGATATATCAGCTATATCATAGGCGCTGGCTAAGATTGATCGGGCGGTTAACGCCTTAGAGAAGGCTATTAAGCGCTATAGCGCCCTATAGTAGGCTCTCTTTTTTTTCGATAAGTTACACGGCAGACTAAATAGTTATCTACCTATGATTGAATTCTCCTCTCCTTAAATATTAGCTATAATCCGTAATACGTCCTTTAGATTTAGTATAGCCTGGAAATACTTGAACTTTACTCTTAACAAATTCTTTATTAGGCTATCGGCTAGTATATCAGCTGTTTTAATATAGGATACTATAAAGCTGCCCTTACTATACTCTTATTTAAGCTATATATTTTGAATATCAATATGGCAGAGCGCTATAGCCATGTGCTCTCCTTTATTAAGTACTAACCTAATAGTCTGTATATTATTATAGAAAATCCGCTATAGAACTAACAGGTTAACTGTTAGGTCTTTAAGGAATCTCTTTAGCCTTATAGTCTCTTTTGCCGCTAGGAAGAGACTATAAAGCTCTATTTCTATTGTTAATATAGTAACTATAGCCTAACGAGATACATTCTACTAGACAAGTCCCCTGAACATTATAATCGTATAACTTTAAGACAATCATTGTAAGTCTGAATCGTCTATAAAGAAGGCGTTACTAGTAATGTAAAGTATATAGGCCTAACTAGAGTAGCCCCTATATATAATCCCGAGAAACCTTGTATAATATAGATACCGGATCGTCTGTCTAGCAGCCTTGATATATCAGGCTAACAGGTTCGTTAAGAAGTAGAAAAGATAAGATATAGTAAAGGCTATATCTAGACGGACTATAATCGCCGTATATAGGATCGTCCCTACTAGTTCTTATATCAGCTTTACCTCCCTCTTTATAGCCTAGCTGTTATTCTTACCAAGTCTGACTATTAGGAGTAGTATAGGGGGAATAACAGCAGATCTATCCAGCCTATACTTCTTTGCCGCCTTCTTAATATATATGTTATAAATAAGCATAATTGTCCGGTTAACTCTATCCCTAGTAATCCAAATACTAAGAAACTATTCCACCTTAGGCTATACTTTTGCTTAATATTTACCTAGCAATTTCGCCTTTAGGTCTATAGTATAGTCCTAATACTAACGATAATAGAGAAGTATTACATTATCTATATGGAATATCAAGAGGATACGTCTAGCTATATTATAAAATAGATATAGCTCTTTTTTAGACTTCTAAAGTCTAAGATTTTTAAGAAAGCCTAAGAATTCAAGATACTAGAGGAGAGGGGAGTCCTGAAGCCTATATAGAGCCCTATTGACCTAAGTAAGTAGTCCTAGCTCCTTAAATCCTTCTAGAAGATTATAGATTACTAGGCCCTGGCTAAACGACTCCTAGAGTACGTTATAGAAGGCATTTGTAACGTCCTATAAGTCGATTTCTAGATTAAAATACGCTGCTAGGGCTATACTTTCTTTTAAGGACTTAGTAGCCAGAGTTGCTATATAAGTCGACTTAACTCACTCTAGATATTAAAAATCTCCTTAGATATAAATCCTTGCCTTTAGCCTAATAACCATCCTATCTGGATTAAGCTTATACTTTAGTACCTATTTAAGCAGAAGAGGCTATATCCTATACTGATCTTTTAGGATCTTCTTATAGGTCTGTAGTTTATTTAGCTGATTAATCTTAGCCTAAGCTATAGATATCTTTGTCTTTTTAAAGGGCGACTTTATAGCTTTACTCTAAGTCTTAGGTTCTAGCAGTAATTCTAATTTATACTACTTTTTAGGGATAAACTCTTTCTTATCCTAAGGACCTTTTGGTATATCCTTTTTCTATAACTTATTCTTCTCTTTTCGTTCTAAGGAGCGTTTCTAATATCGAATAGCACCTACTACTATAGTATATACTGTTTTAAACTCCTTTTTATACCTAGCTACTAGCTAATTAGAAAAGTAGTTAGCTATAAAAATAAATAGTAGCAATAATACTACAGTTCTCCCTATATTGAAAATACTAAAGATGTTTTTAAGTATAGCATTATACTAACGAAGATTATATTAGCCTAGCTCTACTATAAATATCCAGTTCCTACTGCTATAGGGCTGACCTTGTTTTTAGGGGGCTAGGTTGCCTAGCACTTGCGTATTACTAGTGTATACCCCTGAAATCCCGGCTTTAAAGTCCGGTTCTCTGACTAATAGTCTTTCTATTGTCTTATCGTTGGCGTACTAGCGGGTTATAACACCTACCCTAGCTTCAAATTCTTCCGACGGTCTATAGTAATACACCTTGCCCTTAGACTATATTCCTCCTCTAGTTATACTCTAGAGAGAGTCTGCTCTATTACTATAGCTATAAAACCTAGTATAATTTAAAATCGGCATTCTAGGCTTAGGTATTTGCTCTAGAGTAAATAGTCCAGTTATAATATTAGTATATACCTTGTCCTAGCTAGTAATAACATCTAACCAACGCTCTTCTAGCTCTTTAGCTAGGAGCTTTTCCTTATTCTCTTTAGCAGTTATTAGCCTAATAGGACTAGTAAGATCTAGATTTTATATTGTCTTAAGGATAGTGTTAAACTTATATTCCTCTACTAGCTTATCTAGCTAGTCTGCTAGTTCTTGCACAATAGGGATAGTCTAAGCCTTAGAATCTACCTCCTCTCTTATATAGAAAACTATCTTATTAAACTAAACATTCTAGGTAGTAATTACCCTATTAAGCTCTAGGACTTATATCCTATATAGCATAGTGGCGATATAACCTATAAGATAGCTAATATAAGGTTAAGGTCGAATCTTATAAAGTCTCTAAAGTATATCCTTCTTCCTATCCTTCTTAAGGGGATAACCAGCGTATCTGTATATATAAAGGCTACTAAGCTAAGGCCTTAGATCAATCGTAGCTTTATAGATAACAGCTAGGTTATAAAAACGAAAATAGTTCTAAAACTATAATAGAAGCTTCTCGTTTAGGGATCTGGATTATCTCTAAGCCTAGGGGATAAGTTATAAAGATATATAGCAGCCTCTATAGTCTTAGTGTTAAACGTACAAAATAAGCTATAGCGCTCTAACGGTTATAGCTTAGGCAAAACGGATTTCAGTTCTCGAACTACTAGATATATAGCTATATTCTGAGGGTAGACCCACTTTTGTGGATACCGCTGACTAAGCTATATATTCCACTATATAGCCTAGAAATAGCTTTAAAAGGCTTTTCTATTTTTAGATTCATGCCCTACTTTTGTGGAGACAGTCTCCTTAGGCTGTATAAGCGCTAGAAATAGCCTTAAAAGGCTCTTCTACTAGGTCACCTACCTACCTTATACCTACCCTGCACCACAGGAGCGAAAACAAAACTTATAGGAAAAGTCGTGCGGCTTACCCTGCAGCTTAGGTGGCCGTGAGTCGATTATTCAAAATCGCCAGCTTATTTGGTTTTTCGGGAAGGCGCTATACACCTACTAAGGCGCTCCTGCCATGTGGAAGGTAGGAACGGTCCTGGAGGGTATATGTAGGGAAGGAAATTGCGAAGCCTTACCTACTGGACTAGAAATCAAATTATACGTTACCTATAACTATAAGCCTTATAGGCCTATAAGACCCACTAAAAGCCGTGATATACAAGCTTAAAGCCCCTATAATATAGCGCTATAGCCTATAACTATACCGTTATATAAGGACTTTTATAGAGGGAATACAGTAAAGGGCCCTACTTTACTATATTAGTATATACCTAGGAAGTGCTATTTAGGCTATATCAACGCTGTTGCTGCCCCTACGTACCCTATACAACTACTACTAGTAGGCTATAGTGGTTATAGATCCTTATATAGGATTACCCATTCCAATAGGTTATGAGCCCGGATAGCCTGTAGGATAGTTATCGTTAAAGGCCAATTTCAAAGCGCTACCTCTGCCTATATATATAGGGCTATTTAAGCCTCTTAAAGCTGAAAATATAGTACTATATTAGCCCTAAAAAGCTATATATTACATCTTATTGAAGGCTATTTAAGGACTAAAAAGCCTGAAAATCTAGAAGGATAAATCGCTGAGAAATCTAAGTCCTATAGTATTGACGAGCATTTGGGGCTCTTATACGCTTAGGCTAGTATACTTACCTATACTAAAAGACCTTTCTACTTATAGCTGGAAGTAGAAAGGCTAGCGTTTTAGAATTTCTAGCGCTAAAGACCTATATTTCCCTACTATAGAGCCCTTTCTATAGAGATATCTATAGGCGGTAGTTAAGTCCCTACGTCGAAGTCTCTAGCCCTTAGAGCCTAGTTTGGAATTTCTACTAGAAAGCCCTACTAAGTAGCAAGTAGGCAGCGCTATAAACCTACTAAGCGCTAAGACTAGCCTAGAAAGTCACTACTATAATTAGTAAGCTAGCTAATTAGCTTTAGTGAACTGGAAGCTAATTAAGTGCTTTAGCTAGCACTATAAAGTAAATAGTAGCCTATTTATAATGGCAGATCAAGCTAAAGGGAAGGGTATAGCGCCTAAAATGGCTAGTAACCCAGCTGATCCAGGGCAATCTTCTAGGCCTCTACCACCTATACGAACCCTATCAGAAGATAAGGAAGATGGCAAAGACTATAGCGAGGTTATAGAAGTCCTAAAACAGTATATAAAATCTTATAAGCGAGTTATAGCTAGCCAATCTAGTGATATAAAAACACTACTTTGAAGTCTAAATACCCTAAAAGCCTCTATCGAGGATAGCGTTAACGCTATAAAGAATATATCTTCTACTTTAGCTTCTCTAACTAATAGTAGCAATGCTGCTACTACTGGAAAAACTAGCTATAGTCCTAGATTTGATCCTTTTAGTAGTACTATGGATTTACATTCTCCTCTATGTCCCCCTAGGAAAGAGCCCTATCTAGGGCCAGCTGTTAATTCAGTTACTAGTAATTTAGACCCCCCTATAGATACAGGGTCTAAGGAAGGCTTTAAGGATACTATTACTAGTAGTATAGTAAAGGAGCTTTCTAAAAAGGCCTATACTATACCGGACAATAGTAAGCTTAGCAGGGAAAGCAATTTTCAATAGTGGATTCAGGCTTTAAGTATAGTGCTAAGAGCGTTAGGGATATCTAATTTTTTAGAAAACCCTGATATATCTAACACTTATAGCGACTCTAATCAAGCTGTTCTTTTAATGCTTCTATGTAATAGCTTATCTAGTGGCCCTAGGGCTGCTATATTGTGGATTTATATACCTTCTAAGGCCTTTAAGCTGCTTGTTAGGCAGTATAGCCGACCTATAAAGTCTAAAAAGGAGGACGTCTATAACGAATTTCACGCCCTTACCTTTAGTACCTATAAAAAAGGCTTATCAGCTTTTAACGCTGAATTTAACGGCTATCTTGCTAAGCTTACTATGGCTAAAATAGATATAGATCCCTCTTTAATACTAAATTAGTATTTTAAGGCTCTAGAATCTAAGTTTCCTAGCTAGGTATTACGCTAAAAGAGCTCTATAAGACAGGCTAGAATGCTAGGTCTTATAGCATCTAGCCTTAATATAGAATATCTAATGGCTGATATTCTAGAAGAATCTAGGAACCCGGCTATAGAGGCGTATAGAGCAGCTTATATAGCTAATAGCTCTAATTCAACCCCTAATTCAAATTCTAACCCTAGTAAGAAGGGTAAAAATAAGAAAAAGGGTAAGAAGAAGGCTAGTTATAATATTGAAGGGCAGAATTATAGTGCTAAAAGTGCCGAACAGGCCTCCTTTATGCTAGGGTCTTATAACCTAGCTATAGAAGAAGAAGAGGAATCCGACTCTAGTTCCAATTCTAGTTCTTCTAGCGATTCTAATACCCAATTAGCATAGCTATTAGCGTTAAAAGGGTATAAGAAGCGTAAGGACTTTAAAGGAAAAGGCCTAAAAACCTCTTCTAACAAGGCAAAATATAAAGATAATCAGCCTAGAAGACGCCCTAGAGACCCCGTTCTTTATAATAGTTGACTATACGATACGGGATCTACGGACTATATTAGTAATAGTAAAGAGCGGTTTACTACCTTTACGCCTAACACAGGCCAGTTACGCCCTATTAACACTGGAAATGGCCCTATAAGCCCGGCTAGTATAGGCTCTATTACACTAGAAGTATTATCTAGAAAGGCCCCCCCTACCTATACTAAATTAGTATTAGATAACGTTTTATACCTACCTAATATTGATATAAATATTGTTAGTAGGGTTAGGCACTATGATTTGGGAGGTTGCCTTATAAAGGAACCCCTTTATAGGGGTAATAGACGCTGTATAGCTATACTAGACTTTAAGAAATCAGGATTTTTTCTTGACGTTAAAGGCAGCTCTAAGCCTATATTACATGCAAATTTTGCTTTTCCTTTAGGCCTTTCTAGTTATACTACTAAAAGTATAGAGCTGCAGCGTAATAAGATAGTGGTGGAAATTCCTTCTAATTCTATTAGAAAGGAAGACTATAGACCTATTATAGAGGATGCTATAGTATCTGAAGCTATAGAGCCTAATAAGCGCTATAAGCTAAGGAATTCTCCGGCTAAGGGTACTACTTTAGAAGGTGTAGGACCTTCTTTAAGGGGGAAAAGGCCCTATAGGCCTGTAGAGCCCTTAGCTACTGCCTAGGCCCCCTATTAAAGTCCTTGTAAGACTAGGGAGCCTAAGCCCTTAACTGGCACTAGAGACCTGCCCTATGTGCTAAGAGAGCCAGTTATAGAGGGGAATAAAGTAGAAAAGGCTATATCTAGCCCTACTTTAAAGGAGCCTAATATAGGTCAGCGAGATTACTATAATCTACTTAATTTAGCTAAATTGTGGCACGTTAGGCTAGGCTATCTAGGCCTGCGTCTTTTGAAAAAGACCTCTAGTATTACTAAAGGCCTGCCTAATTTTGATAAAATAAAGGAAGCTGATTTTCACTGCTCTAGCTATGATTGAGGTAAAGCAGTAAGAAGGGTTAGTAAGGCTTTAATACCTGACCTACCTAGGGTCTTAGACTTAATAGAGGGCAATACTGTTAAAATTAGGCCTAGGCCTTATAACAGAAACCCTATAGTCTTACTTCTAGTTAACTGTAAAAGTAGGTATAGGTGGGTTTTTAACCTACCTAATAAATCAGGCCCTATAGTAGCTCATGCTATTAAGGGCTTTTTTAAGGGCCTAAGGAATGGATTTGGTAGACATCCTACTAAATTCCACTTTAATAGAGGCACTGAAATAACTGATTTATTAACTACTTGGTTGGCTAAAAGGGGTATTAAATTTAGCACTTCTGCCCCCTATATCCACAAGCAGAACGGCTTAGTAGAATGATTAGTTAGAGTTATACTAGACCGTATAAGGTGTACTATTCTTAGTAGCGCTTTACCCTAGTATTTATAGTGCTTTATACTAGAGGCTATAGTGGAATTAGTTAATAGTATAGCTATAACTAATAAGGAAACCACTCCTTTCTAGGCGATATTTGACGAGCTAGAGCCTAGTATTCCATATATACCTAACCTAGAGCGCTATAGGGCTATAGGCGCTAGAGGAGAGGCTATTATACCTCTAGAAAAACGGTCTAAATCGTTAAAATTTACCTCTAGAACGGAAGAGTGTAAATTACTAGCGGTATTAGGTTCTAAGACCTACCTAGTATATATACCGTCTAGAAGAGCAGTACTTGAAACCTCTACTGTTAAGTTTATAGAGGATAATACAGTACTAAGTCAGCCTACTAATAATACGGCTTTAAAGGGGGAATCAGTAGACCTAGACCTAGATTTAGAGGGGGCTGTTAGCCTGGACCCTTCTAATCTTAATACTGAAAAGCCTATTAGTATAGAAATAGGACCTAGTAAGCTAGAACCCTACAAATCTTCTTCCGATAGTGAATTAGATGAACCCTTACTGGATAAGCCTATAAATCCGGTTATAGTAGAGTCTACTGGGCCTACTATATCTATTAGAAAGCCTGAATTACCAGAGGCGTTTCCCTAAACTATAGAGCCTATTTTTGCACCTAAGCCTATAGAAGTTATAGTGCCTAATCAGCCTATAACGAACGAACCTCTTAATAATAGTAATCTTATTTCAGAGGGGGATAAAATGCAGCTTGATTACTATAAGCTTTTAGCTAAGACTAGTAGCTATATACTGTCTTTTGTCTATAAGGCTTGAAAAAGGGTAATATCTAAGGATAGTACGCCTACTACTTATAAGCAAGTCTTAAAACTACCTAGAGATAAGCGTAGTAAGTGGTTAGAGGCTATTACTAAGGAATTTATCTAGTTATTAGAGCTAGGGGTTTTTAAATTCCTACCTAGGAGTCTATTACCTTCTAACCGTAAGCTTATTACCTGTCGAAACGTTCTTAAGGTTAAAAAGGACGCTAAAAACAGGCCTATTAAGTATAAATCTCGGTTAGTAGCTAGGGGCTTTATATAGGTAGAAGGCCTAGATTGCACTATAACCTACGCCTCTACTAGTATACTACCTACTTGGCATATACTTTTAGCTATAGGTGCTGTTCTAGACTGGGAAATAGAACAAGCTGACTTTATAGGGGTATTTCTTAATAGCTCTCTTAGAGAAGAAATATATATGGAAATCCCTGAAGGACTATTAGACCTAGCAGCTTCTAATAAGGCTATTTATAAGCTTTTACTGAAATACGGCTATAATCCTTCTACTCCTTATATTATTAAACTATCTAAAGCGTTATACAGTCTGAAATAAAGCCCTAGAGAGTAGCAAGATAAGCTTAAAATCTTACTTAAGAGCCTAGGCTATCTCCCTCTTATTTCAGATCTAGGGGTCTTTTATAATGCTAAAACCTGCCACTTTATCGTTACCTATATAGATGACTGTCTATTTATAGGGCCTAATATAGGCTATATAACTGATTTAAAGAAACGGCTTAATAAGGTCTATACTATAGAAGACTTAGGGCCTGCCGCCTATTTCCTAGGCGTGCAGATTATAAGGGATAGACCTAATAGGCGCCTGTAGCTTAACCAGTTACAGTATATAGAAGAGGCGGTTAGCCGCTTTAACTTAGCCGATTCTAAGCCTATATCTATTCCCTTACAGCTAGGGCTAGTAAGTCAACTTCAACTAGAGGAAGATATTGCTAGCCACCTCTATAATTCTACGGAAATTAAGCTCCATCAAAGCCTAGTAGGAATAGCTATGTATATAATGCTCCTTACTAGGGTAGATATTAGCTTTACTATATAGTAGCTCTCTAGGTCTTTAAATAGACCTATAAAATCACACTTAAACGCTGCTAAAAATCTTTTTAAGTATCTTAATAGTACTAAAGACTATAGCATCTATTTTAGCTATAACGGAAATACAGTAGCTAATCTAGGGCCTAAGCTTAGTAATAGTAGTAATACAACTACTAAGCTTAGTAGAGACTTTTACTCTAAGGAAGGGCCTAGGCCCCTAACTACTACCTCTACTACTATAGTAGATTCTAGAAATAGTAAAGGTAGTAGCCGGACTTCTATAATTAATAGTAGTCTAGTCCCTATAGGCTTTAGTGATTCTGATTTTGCAGGGGATAAGACTACTAGTAAATCCACCTACGGCTATCTATATAAGTTAGCCGGTAGGCCTATTAGCTGGAAAACGAAAAGAGCTACTACTATTGCTCTTTCTACCCTGGAAGCTGAAACTGATAGACTTATAGAGGCTATACGCGAAGTATAGTGGATTAAAGGGCTATTTTCTGAACTTTATAGACCTATAGACTACCCTATTACTCTCTATAGAGATAATCAGGGCTCTATAACGGTGGCTAATGACCTAGCGCTATACGCTAGAACTAAGTATACCCTGCTGAAATTCCGGTATGTTAGAGAGCAGGTTAAGGCTAAAATAGTTTATTGGAATGGGTACTCCTATATAAGGATCTGTAACCACTATAGCCTACTAGTAGTAGTCGTATAGGGTACGTAGGGGCAGCAACAGCGTTGATATGGCCTAAATAGCACTTCCTAGGTATGTGCTAATATAGTAAAGTAGGGCCCTTTACTATATTCCCTCTATAAAAGTCCTTATATAACGGTATAGTTATAGGCTATAGCGCTATATTATAGGGGCTTTAAGCTTATATATCACGGCTTTCAGTGGGTCTTATAGGCCTATAAGGCTTATAGTTGTAGGTAACGTAGTAACTTGATTTCTAGTCTAAGTAGGTAAGGCTTCGCAATTTCCTTCCCTATATATACTCTCCGGGACCGTTCCTGCCTTCTATACGGCAGGAGCGCCTTAGTAGGTGCATGGCGCCTTCCCGAAAAACCAAATAAGCTGGCGATTTTAAAAAATCGACTCACGGCCACCTAAGCTGCAGGGTAAGCCGCACGACTTTTCCTGTAAGTTCTGTTTTCGCTCCTACGGTGCAGGGTAGGTACAGGGTAGGTAGGTGACCTAGTAGAAGAGCCTTTTAAGGCTATTTCTAGCGCTTATACAGCCTAAAGAGGCTGTCTCTACAAAAGTGGGGCATAAATCTAAAAATAGAAAAGCCTTTTAAAGCTATTTCTAGGCTATATAGTGGAATATATAGCTTAGTCAGCAGTATCCACAAAAGTGGGTCCACCCTCAGAATATAGCTATATATCTGGTAGTTCGAGAACTGAAATCCGTTTTGCCTAAGCTATAACCGTTAGAGCGCTATAGCTTATTTTGTACGTTTAACACCCCCTCTATTCTTCTGTTCCTTTATAAGCCTTAGAAAGCTATATATAGGTAAAGAATAGAAGAATCCTAAGAAATAAGAACGTAAGAGCAAAACTATTCCGTTAGACAAAGGGGTTATGCCCTTATATATATATAGGATAAACCCCTATTATATATAGAAAGAGGTAAGAATATATATGATGTTGAAATCAAAACTATAACCTATTTAAAGGTATAGGTACTATAGCTTTAAAGCGTATAGTAATATATAATATCTAAATATTCTATACCCTAGCGACTGATAGACGTACTAGAGTATAGAAGGAGTAAAGGGCTTATAAACGCCTTTATCCTCTTATAGAGAAAACGATTTTTAGCACGGTTTTAAAATTTATGCCCTTTTTTACTCCATTGTTTCAAGATATAGTAAGGAAATAACAGGTTACATAGAGAATCCCCCTCTAAAGGAAAGTATACTGCTAGTAATAGCCGGAGCCTATATTTCCCAAATATAGCTATACTATATACTAGAGTACTTCTAGACATAGCTAGAGTAATATAGGCCTCCCTAACGCCGCAGGGAGCTGATGCCAGCACAAGGGCGCCTATAGAACTGTACTACAGTGGCTAGGACCTTATAAGCCTTTTAAGGCTATATAGAGGAATTAGATGATTCCAGAGGGCTGTAAAGTAGCCGGTACTATTAACTGGTCTTATAAGCTAATCAGGCTAAGCTAGGCCTTCTATATATATAGTATAGAATATATATATAGGGGTAGAGGGTAGCTTAGTAAAAAGCTCCCTTAGGTTATAGGCCTAAGAGCCTGATAAAAGACTGAAAGCTACTAACTAGTAGGGCTTTAGTAAGTCCGTCAGCCGGCATACACTTAGTATTAAGATATATAATAGTGACTATTTTAGCCTTAACCTGCTCTCTAACGTACTGGAATTTCAGTAGGGTATGCTTAGTTCTAGCGTATAGCGCTGGGTCATTAGCCACCGTTATAGAGCCCTGATTATCTCTATAGAGAGTAATAGGGTAGTCTATAGGTCTGTAAAGTTCAGAAAATAGCCCTATAATCCACTGTACTTCGCGTATAGCCTCTGTAAGTCCATCAGTTTCAGCTTCTAGGGTAGAGAGAGCAATAGTAGTAGCTCTTTTTATTTTCCAGCTAATAGGCCTACTAGCTAACTTATATAGATAGCCGTAGGTGGATTTACTAGTAGCCTTATCCCCTGCAAAATCAGAATCACTAAAGCCTATAGGGACTGGACTACTATTAATTATAGAAGTCCGGCTACTACCTTTACTATTTCTAGAATCTACTATAGTAGTAGAGGTAGTAGTTAGGGGCCTAGACCCTTCCTTAGAGTGAAAGTCTCTACTAAGCTTAGTAGTTGTATTACTACTATTACTAAGCTTAGGCCCTAGATCAGCTACTGTATTTCCGTTATAGCTAAAACAGATGCTATAGTCTTTAGTACTATTAAGATACTTAAAAAGATTTTTAGCAGCGTTTAAGTGTGATTTTGTAGGTCTATTTAAAGACCTAGAGAGCCACTATACGGTAAAGCTAATATCTACCCTAGTAAGGAGCATTATATACATAGCTGTTCCTACTAGGCTTTAATAGAGCTTAATTTCCGTAGAATTACAGAGGTGGCTAGCAATATCTTCCTCTAGTTGAAGTTGACTTACTAGCCCTGGCTATAAGGGAATAGATATAGGCTTAGAATCAGCTAAGTTAAAGCGGCTAACCGCCTCTTCTATATACTATGACTGGTTAAGCTACAGGCGCCTATTAGGTCTATCCCTTATAATTTGCACGCCTAGGAAATAGGCGGCAGGCCCTCAGTCTTCTATAGCGTAGACCTTATTAAGCCGTTTCTTTAAATCAGTTATATAGCCTATATTAGGCCCTATAAATAGACAGTCATCTATATAGGTAACGATAAAGTGGCAGGTTTTAGCATTATAGAAGACCCCTGGATCTGAAATAAGAGGGAGATAGCCTAGGCTCTTAAGTAAGATTTTAAGCTTATCTTGCCACTCTCTAGGGCTTTATTTCAGACTGTATAACGCTTTAGATAGTTTAATAATATTAGGAGTAGAAGGATTATAGCTGTATTTTAGTAAAAGCTTATAAATAGCCTTATTAAAAGCCGCTAGGTCTAATAGTCCTTCAGGGATTTCCATATATATTTCTTCTCTAAGAGCGCTATTAAGAAATGCCCCTATAAAGTCAGCTTATTCTATTTCCTAGTCTAGAATAGCACCTATAGCTAGAAGTATATGCCAAGTAGGTAGTATACTAGTAGAGGCGTAGGTTACAGCGTAATCTAGGCCTTCTACCTACATGAAGCCCCTAGCTACTAACCGAGATTTATACTTAATAGGCCTGTTTTTAGCGTCCTTTTTAACCTTAAGAACGTTTCGACAGGTAATAAGCTTACGGTTAGAAGGTAATAGACTCCTAGATAGGAATTTAAAAACCCCTAGCTCTAATAACTGGATAAATTCCTTAGTAATAGCCTCTAACTACTTACTACGCTCATCTCCAGGTAGTTTTAAGACTTGCTTATAAGTAGTAGGCGTACTATCCTTAGATATTACCCTTTTTCGAGCCTTATAGACAAAAGACAGTATATAGCTACTAGTCTTAGCTAAAAGCTTATACTAATCAAGCTGCATTTTATCCCCCTCTGAAATAAGATCACTATTATCAAGAGGTTCGTTTGTTATAGGCTGATTAGGCGCTATAACTTCTATAGGCTTAGGTGCAAAAATAGGCTCTATAGTTTAGGGAAACGCCTCTGGTAATTTAGGCTTTCTAATAGATATAGTAGGCCTAGTAGACTCTACTATAACCGGATTTATAGGCTTATCCGGTAAGGGTTCATCTAATTCACTATCGGAAGAAGATTCGTAGGGTTCTAGCTTATTAGGTCCTATTTCTATACTAATAGGCTTTTCAGTATTGAGATTAGAAGGGTCCGGGCTGACAGCCCCCTCTAAATCTAGGTCTAGGTCTACTAATTCCCCCTCTAAAGCCGTATTATCAGTAGGCTGACTTAGTACTGTATTATCCTCTATAAATTTAACAGTAGAGGTTTTAAGTACTGCTCTCCTAGACGGTATATATACTAGGTAGGTCTTAGAACCTAATACCGCTAGTAATTTATACTCTTCCGTTCTAGAGGTAAATTTTAACGATTTAGACTGTTTTTCTAGAGGTATAATAGCCTCTCCTTTAGCGCCTATAGCCCTATAGCGCTCTAGGTTAGGTATATATGGAATACCAGGCTCTAGCTCGTCAAATAGCGCCTGGAAAGGAGTGGTTTCCTTATTAGTTATAGCTATACTATTAACTAATTCCACTATAGCCTCTAGTATAAAGCACTATAAATACTAGGGTAAAGCGCTACTAAGAATAGTACACCTTATACGGTCTAGTATAACTCTAACTGATCGTTCTACTAAGCCGTTCTGCTTGTGGATATAGGGGGCAGAAGTGCTAAATTTAATACCCCTTTTAGCTAACCAAGTAGTTAATAAATCAGTTATTTCAGTACCTCCGTCAAAGTAGAATTTAGTAGGATATCTACTAAATCCATTCCTTAGGCCCCTAAAAAAGCCCTTAATAGCGTTAGCTACTATAGGGCCTGATTTATTAGGTAGGTTAAAAACCCACCTATACCTACTTTTACGGTTAACTAGAAGTAAGACTATAGGGTTTCTATTATAAGGCCTAGGCCTAATTTTAACAGTATCCCCCTCTATTAAGTCTAAGACCCTAGGTAGGTCAGGTATTAAAGCCTTACTAACCCTTCTCACTGCTTTACCTCGATCATAGCTAGAGCAGTGAAAATCAGCTTCCTTTATTTTATCAAAATTAGGCAGCCCTTTAGTAATACTAGAGGTCTTTTTCAAAAGACGTAGGCCTATATGGCCTAGCCTAACGTGCCACAATTTAGCTAAATTAAGTAGATTATAGTAATCTCGCTGACCTATATTAGGCTCCTTTAAAGTAGGGCTAGATATAGCCTTTTCTACTTTATTCCCCTCTATAACTGGCTCTCTTAGCACACGGGGCAGGTCTCCAGTGCCAGTTAAGGGCTTAGGCTCCCTAGTCTTACAGGGACTTTGATAGGGGGCCTAGGCAGTGGCTAAGGGCTCTACAGGCCTACAGGGCCTTTTCCCCCTTAAAGAAGGTCCTACACCTTCTAAAGTAGTACCCTTAGCCGGAGAATTCCTTAGCTTATAGCGCTTATTAGGCTCTATAGCTTCGGATACTATAGCATCCTCTATAATAGGTCTATAGTCTTCCTTTCTAATAGAATCAGAAGGAATTTCCACCACTATCTTATTACGCTGCGGCTCTATACTTTTAGTAGTATTATAACTAGTAAGGCCTAAAGGAAAAGCAAAATTTGCATGTAATATAGGCTGAGAGCTGCCTTTAACGTCAAGAAAAAATCCTGATTTCTTGAAGTCTAGTACAGCTATATAGCGTCTATCACCCCCGTAAAGGGTTTCCTTTATAAGGCAACCTCCCGAATTATAGTGCCTAACCCTACTAACAATATTTATATCAATATTAGGTAGGTATAAAACGTTATCTAATACTAATTTGGTATAGGTAGGGGGGGCCTTTCTAGATAATACTTCTAGTGTAATAGAGCCTATACCAGCCGGGCTTACAGGGCCATTTCCAGTGTAAATAGGGCGTAACTAGCCTGTATTAGGCGTAAAGGTAGTAAACCGCTCTTTACTATTACTGATATGGTCCGTAGATCCCGTATCGTATAGCCAACTATTATAAAGAGCGGGGTCTCTAGGGCGTCTTCTAGGCTTATTATCTTTATATTTTGCCTTGTTATTAGAAGAGGTTTTTAGGCCTTTTCCTTTAAAGTCCTTACGCTTCTTATACCCTTTTAACGCTAATAGCTGTGCTAATTGGGTATTAGAATCGCTAGAAGAACTAGAATTAGAACTAGAGTCGGATTCCTCTTCTTCTTCTTCTACAGCTAGGTTATAGGACCCTAGCATAAAGGAGGCCTATTCAGCACTTTTAGCACTATAATTCTGCCCTTCAACATTATAACTAGCCTTCTTCTTACCCTTTTTCTTATTTTTACCCTTCTTACTAGGGTTAGAATTTGAATTAGGGGTTGAATTAGAGCTATTAGCTACGTAAGCTGCTCTATACGCCTCTGTAGCCGGGTTCCTAGATTCTTCTAAAATATCAGCCATTAGATATTCTATATTAAGGCTAGAGGCTATAAGGCCTAGCATTCTAGCCTGTCTTATAGAGCTCTTTTAGCGTAATACCCAGCTAGGAAACTTAGATTCTAGAGCCTTAAAATACTGATTTAGTATTAAAGAGGGATCTATATCTATTTTAGCCATGGTAAGCTTAGCAAGATAGCCGTTAAATTCAGCGTTAAAAGCTGATAAGCCTTTTCTATAGGTACTAAAAGTAAGGGCATGGAATTCGTTATAGACGTCCTCCTTTTTAGACTCTATAGGTCGGCTATACTGCCTAACAAGCAGCTTAAAGGCCTTAGAAGGTATATAAATCCACGATATAGCAGCCCTAGGGCCACTAGATAAGCTATCGCGTAGAAGCATTAAAAGAACAGCTTGATCAGAGTTGCTATAAGTGTTAGATATATCAGGGTTTTCTAAAAAATTAGATATCCCTAACGCTCTTAGCACTATACTTAAAGCCTGAATCCACTGTTCAAAATTGCTTTCCCCGCTAAGCTTACTATCGTCCGGTATAGTATAGGCCTTTTTAGAAAGCTCCTTTACTATACTACTAGTAATAGTATCCTTAAAGCCTTCCTTAGACCCTGTATCTATAGGGGGGTCTAAATTACTAGTAGCTGAATTAACAGCCGGCCCTAGATGGGGCTCTTTCCTAGGGGGACGTGGAGGAGAATCTAAATCCATAGTACCGCTAAAAGGATCAAATCTAGGACTATAGCTAGTCTTTCCAGTAGCAGCAGCATTGCTACTATTAGTTAGAGAAGCTAAAGTAGAAGATATGTTCTTTATAGCGCTAACGCTATCCTTGACAGAGGCTTTTAGGGTATTTAGACTTAAAAGTAGTGTTTTTATATCACTAGATTGGCTAGCTATAACTCGCTCATGAGATTTTATATGCTGTTTTAGGACTTCTATAACCTCGCTATAGTCTTCGCTATCTTCCTTATCTTCTAATAGGGTTTGTATAGGTGGTGGAGGCCTAGAAGATTGCCCTGGATCAGCTGGGTTACTAGCCCTTTTAGGCGCTATACCCTTCCCTTTAGCTTGATCCGCCATTGTAAATAGGCTACTATTTACTTTATAGTACTAGCTAAAGCACTTAATTAGCTTTCAGTTCACTAAAGCTAATTAGCTAGCTCACTAATTATAGTAGTGATTTTCTAGGCTAGTCTTAGCGCTTAGTAGGTTTATAGCGCTGCCTACTTGCTACTTAGTAGGGCTTTCTAGTAGAAATTCTAAACTAGGCTCTAAGGGCTAGAGACTTCGACGTAGGGACTTAACTACCGCCTATAGATATATCTATAGAAAGGGCTCTATAGTAGGGAAATATAGGTCTTTAGCGCTAGAAATTCTAAAGCGCTAGCCTTTCTACTTCCAGCTATAAGTAGAAAGGTCTTTTAGTATAGGTAAGTATACTAGCCTAAGTGTATAAGAGCCCCAAATGCTCGTCAATACTATAGGACTTAGATTTCTTAGCGATTTCTCCTTCTAGATTTTCAGGCTTTTTAGTCCTTAAATAGCCTTCAATAAGATGTAATATATAGCTTTTTAGGGCTAGTATAGTACTATATTTTCAGCTATAAGAGGCTTAAATAGCCCTATATATATAGGCAGAGGTAGCGCTTTGAAATTGGACTCCAACGATAACTATCCCACAGGCTATCCGGGCTTATAACCTATTGGAATGGGTAATCCTATATAAGGATCTGTAACCACTATAGCCTACTAGTAGTAGTCGTATAGGGTACGTAGGGGCAGCAACAGCGTTGATATGGCCTAAATAGCACTTCCTAGGTATGTGCTAATATAGTAAAGTAGGGCCCTTTACTGTATTCCCTCTATAAAAGTCCTTATATAACGGTATAGTTATAGGCTATAGCGCTATATTATAGGGGCTTTAAGCTTATATATCACGGCTTTCAGTGGGTCTTATAGGCCTATAAGGCTTATAGTTGTAGGTAACGTAGTAACTTGATTTCTAGTCCAAGTAGGTAAGGCTTCGCAATTTCCTTCCCTATATATACTCTCCGGGACCGTTCCTGCCTTCTACACGGTAGGAGCGCCTTAGTAGGTGTATGGCGCCTTCCCGAAAAACCAAATAAGCTGGCGATTTTAAAAAATCGACTTACGGCCACCTAAGCTGCAGGGTAAGCCGCACGACTTTTCCTGTAAGTTCTGTTTTCGCTCCTGCGGTACAGGGTAGGTATAGGGTAGGTAGGTGACCTAGTAGAAGAGCCTTTTAAGGCTATTTCTAGCGCTTATACAGCCTAAGGAGGCTGTCTCTACAAAAGTAGGGCATAAATCTAAAAATAGAAAAGCCTTTTAAAGCTATTTCTAGGCTATATAGTGGAATATATAGCTTAGTCATCAGTATCCACAAAAGTGGGTCCACCCTCAGAATATAGCTATATATCTGGTAGTTCGAGAACTGAAATCCGTTTTGCCTAAGCTATAACCGTTAGAGCGCTATAGCTTATTTTGTACGTTTAACATAGTTACTATTATATATCTTAATACTAAGTGTATGCCGGCTGACGGACTTACTAAAGCCCTACCAGTTAGTGGCTTTCAGTCTGTTATTAGGCTTTTAGGCCTTTAACCTAAGGGAGCTTTTTACTAAGCTACCCTTTACCCCTATATATATACTCTATACTATATATATAGAAGGCCTGGCTTAGCCTGATTAGCTTATAAGACCAGTTAATAGTACCGGCTACTTTACAGCCCTCTGGAATCACCTAATTCCTCTATATAGCCTTAAAAGGCTTATAAGGTCCTAGCTACTGTAGTACAGTTCTATAGGTGCCCTTATGCTGGCATCAGCTCCTTGCGGCGTTAGGGAGGCCTATATTACTCTAGCTACGTCTAGAAGTACTCTAGTATATAGTATAGCTATATTTGGGAAATATAGGCTCCGGCTATTACTAGTAGTATACTTTCCTTTAGAGGGGGATTCTCTATATAACTACCTGTTATTTCCTTACTAGAACTTGCTGAAAGAACGGAGTAAAAAGGGGCATAAAATTTAAAACCATGCTAAAAATCGTTTTCTCTATAAGAGGATAAAGGCGTTTATAAGCCCTTTACTCCTTCTATACTCTAGTGCGTCTATCAGTCGCTAGGGTATAGAATATTTAGATATTATATATTACTATACGCTTTAAAGCTATAGTACCTATACCTTTAAATAGGTTATAGGTTTGATTTCAACATCATATATATTCTTACTTCTTTCTATATATAATAGGGGTTTATCCTATCTATATATAAGGCCATAACCCCTTTGTCTAACGGAATAGTTTTTCTCTTACGTTCTTATTTCTTAGGATTCTTCTATTCTTTACCTATATATAGCTTTCTAAGGCTTATAAAGGAATAGAAGAATAGAGGGGGTGTTAAACGTACAAAATAAGCTATAGCGCTCTAACGGTTATAGCTTAGGCAAAACGGATTTCAGTTCTCGAACTACTAGATATATAGCTATATTCTAAGGGTAGACCCACTTTTGTGGATACCGCTGACTAAGCTATATATTCCACTATATAGCCTAGAAATAGCTTTAAAAGGCTTTTCTATTTTTAGATTTATGCCCCACTTTTGTGGAGACAGTCTCCTTAGGCTGTATAAGCGCTAGCAATAGCCTTAAAAGGCTCTTCTACTAGGTCACCTACCTACCCTATACCTACCCTGCACCACAGGAGCGAAAACAGAACTTATAGGAAAAGTCGTGCGGCTTACCCTGCAGCTTAGGTGGCCGTGAGTCGATTATTTAAAATCGCCAGCTTATTTGGTTTTTCGGGAAGGCGCCATGCACCTACTAAGGCGCTCCTGCTATGTGGAAGGCAGGAACGGTCCTGGAGGGTATATATAGGGAAGGAAATTGCGAAGCCTTACCTACTGGACTAGAAATCAAATTATACGTTACCTACAACTATAAGCCTTATAGGCCTATAAGACCCACTAAAAGCCGTGATATACAAGCTTAAAGCCCCTATAATATAGCGCTATAGCCTATAACTATACCGTTATATAAGGACTTTTATAGAGGGAACACAGTAAAGGGCCTTACTTTACTATATTAGCACATACCTAGGAAGTGCTATTTAGGCCATATCAACGCTGTTGCTGCCCCTACGTACCCTATACAACTACTACTAGTAGGCTATAGTGGTTATAGATCCTTATATAGGATTACCCATTCCAATACTTAGGCTATAGATTCTTAGAAAGGCTTGCCTCTAACTATATTACTATCGACTTATTATTAATAGTCCTTCTATTTCTTTTAATAAGTCCTGTCGGGCTATATATATATAAAGGCGGGATTTCCAAGCTAATTCCTTTATAGTCTGCCTATTTCTCATACTCGGTTTTTCCTTAAAAAGATATAACAGATGTCTTACCGTTATAGCAAAAGAAATAGATAGATAACCCGTACTGTTGCCTAGTCTAGGCGTCGAACCTCTTTAGAATCTAAAGAAGGTTTTCTTATCCTTTACCTTTTATTTAGAAGGCCTATACCTTCCTGCTAAACTTATCTACTATAAAGAGAATCCTGTTATAGCCTATATATGCCTGGGAAAATTCGAAAAGATCCTAGGTAATCCTATAAAACAGTCTAGCAGTTTTTCCGCCTAACTCCCGCCTAGATACTACTTTTATTGCGTATACCTGGGTATATACTAAGCACTTAAGCTATAGTATCCTAATTAGATTACTATTGTTAGGCCATAATAGATTTATACCCTAAGTATAGTTTACTAATATTATAGCACCTGAGGATCTAGGTGTCCTATCCTTAAGTGCTATAGTTCTTAAGGATCTATATAAGCCTTATATATATATATTGTATTCCACCTATAGAGTCCTTATTGGACTATAAGGAGCTGCTAGCTTACACTAATGCTAGAGGAAAACCGGAAAACGGATGAAAAACCTCTAACGAGCTCAAATAAGGCGGGCAACCTAGCAAAAGGAAAAAAAGCAGTACTAAAAGAAAAACACAACGCAAGGGAAGGCCGTCTAGGAGGCTACTAAGGGAAATTGCACCTATTCCCCTACCCGTCTCCCGTAAGAACGCCCTATATCTTAATTAATATAGGGCTCGGGGTAGGGGAATAAGGAAGGGGTCTTGTTAGCAAAAGAGGTAAAGGTAGGTCTAGGCTTAAAGCTTAAAAGCTTATAAGCTTAGCCTTATAGCCTTCCCTCTTACCTTAGGTATAGTAGTAAGATACCAGCTATAGGGAAGGGTAAAAGGAAAGTAGTCTAAAGGAAAGGAGAAAGGCTGTCTTAAACAAAAGGAGTAGAAATAAAAGGAAAGACTTAGAGCATATCCATATCCTCTTCCTCTATAGAGCCCCTTACCGGCTTTAGGGAGGAGGGTATAGAACTAGTAGCTATAGTACCGGTAGCTGCTAGATCGGTAGTAGTAAAGGTAGAGGCAGGGATTTTGCTAAAAGCCTCCCTTATAGTTCGCTGGGAAAGGGGGGCTATAGCGGTAGTAGCGGTAGCGGTAGTGGCAGTTATTGTAGGGGGGCAGCCACAGCGGCGTTTTCCAGCTACTACTGTATAGCCTTCTTCCCCTTCTAGCCGGTCTTCTGTTGATATTACTGGCTTAAGTAGGCCGGGGAGGTCGAAGTTAATAGGCCTGTTTTGTAGGCTGGATTTTACCTAAGCCTTATACTTCTTTCTTTCAGGGCAATCTTCTGCCCTAGCATGGTAGTCGCCACGGCAGTTCTGGCAGTACTAAGCCCTAGTACAGGCCACCTCGGTATGCTTCTTCTTTTCTTGGCCATAGTTGTAGCAGAGGGTAGGGGAGTAGCAGTATTTAGCTTTATACCCCCATCGCCAGCAGTTAAAGCACTGTAAGGCCCTAGCCTTATCGATATAGGGCTCTGCTTTTAGGGCCCTATAGGCCTAGAAGATTCCGTCTTAATAGGCCTAGTAGGCCTCTTACTAGCTAGAAAAGGCAATAAGAGCTAAGACTTTTGTTCTTTCGATCTAGAGGGGGTACCAGACCTTAGCCCTTAAGGCTAAAGGATATACTTCTTTTGCTACTGCTAGAAGGCTAGCTTCCGTTGCCCGGTCAGCTATTATAAGCCCTTTAACAGCAATAGCCTAGGTAGTGGTATAGATCGAGGCCTCTAGTGATAAAGAGGCTAGCTAGGCTGTGTTTTCTTCCAAGGCTTTCTTGATTTTTTCTCCTTTAGTAACTAGTATAAGGTTACCGCTTAGTAGGGTCCTTACCCCCTTAATAGAGTGCCCTATAGCCTTCTATACTGCCTATATGATTTCCAGGGCTGATTTTTAGCCAAGGGAGGAAGAGGCTGATCCTAGCTGTATAAGGACCTGTTTTTCTAAGCTTAGCTTAGTAGGCTTTACCCTAGCTGCTGCTATAGCAGCCTAGGTATAGCAGGTTGGTTCTGATTCGACAGCAGAGGGTTATTACTACTGCTACTATTGTTATTATTACTATTATTATTGCTGTTGTTATTGCTGCTTCTTCTGCCTCAGGGTCTAGGCAACAAACAAGGGAAATATCAGGGCTTTTTTCTCCTTCTCTTTTAAGATCTATATTAAAGCTAGCTTTCTAGCTAGCCTAGTATATTCGACGATTTCCTTAAAGGCCGGGTTATTAACTAAAAGACTAACTATCTAGTCTATTAGACTAGAGAAGGTAAGGGCAAGGGTTATAGGTAGTAGGGCTTTTTCTTTTCCTTTTTCTTTCCCTTTTTTAAAGGAGGTAGGGGCAGCGGTAGCAGTAATAGCGTGTTAACTGCTGGAAAGCCCTTTAAAAAGGCTTTCGAACGATATATCGTTCGACCTAGTAGCGGTTGTAGTGGTAGTAGGGTTAGCAGCAGAAGAAGTGGTAGTAGTAGTAGTAGCAGCAGCAGTAGTAAGGTAGGTTAAGAAGCTGTAGCCCAAACGCTTAGGGGCTTTGTTGACAGCCCCTAGGGGGCTAGGGGCAGGGGCGGCAGGGTTTGGGTTAGCAGGGTTCGGGTTAGCAGGGTTTGGGTTAGAGGGGTCAGTACAGTTAGGGCTAGGGTATATAACTATAGGGCCTATGCGCCTGCCCTGCTACAGCTATAGATTTCTGGCTACGGTCGACTACATTGTACAGTCAGAATCAGACTACAGCGCTGTCGAACGAGCGACTACGCCGCAGCTAAATTTAACGTGTGTTGAGTCCTCAATTGGACAAGTGGATTGCAAAAGAGTGCAGTCGATTTGGAGCGGTCCTGACCAAGAACGCGTTTTCGGATGTGTGATGTCGGTCGAAGAATGCGATCTATAAGCCTTATATAGCTTATATATCCTTTTCCATCCTCTCTGTTTTACTTATTTCTAAGCTGTTATTATTACAATACTATCGTTACTTATTAAAAGGGGTTTCAAGACTATATAGGAGGTAAGTAGCTTATATTTAAGTACTATTAAGTTAAACTTTTCCTATAGGGTTATAAGAACAACCGAGCTTGCTATATCTCTAACTCTTAGGGTATTGTCAGCCCCTAAAAGCTAGATTCCCTTTTAGCATAGAAGTATAGCTGATATAATATTAGTATGAAATCCCTCTATTACAACTATATTCTGAAGAATCAAGTCTACTGTCTTTTTGCCTTTATTATCCTCAAAAATCTTCCTTAAAGTCCAGCATCCTATCCTAGAAATAGGTAACGTTATCGAGCCTACCCCTATAACGGCATTAGAGATAGATAGCTTAAACGTCCTATAGTTAAGTAAATCCTTATAGTCAACTATATAAACAGCTATATAGTTATCTAGAAGGGTGCTGTCTAAAAGAGGGTAATAAGTAAGGTTCTAAGTGCTAAATACCCTATAGACTATACCTAGGGTAGCAGTAAATAGGGTAGGGTTAAAGAGAGGTATATTAGAAAATTCTAACTCTATTGATTACGGTAAGGGGGGTCAGGTGCTAATCCCCGTGACCGCGCAGCACATAAGCCTCTCGCTCTAGGGAATGGGGCGCGTACTGCGCTACTTATACGACAGCTACGAGTAGCGCACCCGCGTACTACGTAATGGTCACTAACGAGCGCTCCGCTCTAACAAAGGTATTTAAGAGGTGCGTAACTACCCCCTAGATAAAGAAAGAGATATAATAATCTAGAACTAGAACTTAAACTAGTATTTCCTTACTACTTACTTTGCTCTTATTGTTTTAGGTTACTATAATCTCTAGAAACCTATTAATACTGATTAGTATTATCTCTATATTACGATATAGGGGTAATATAGAGCAGTAAGGTAGTTAGTCAAGTACTTAACAACCTTAAATAAGTAGATTATAGTTTACTTCCTAAGGGCTATTAATTAAGCAACTAGACAACTACCCTATTAACTTAGTAATATCGCTTATAAGAAAACTAATACTATAAAACCTATTTTTCTAGGCTAAGGAAGCTTAACCTAAGGTTCTAGACTAAGGAAACGTTACTTAAAAGAACGCTACTAAAACTATATTACTAACTAACTCTACCATAATTAATATACTATAGCGTCCTAAGATCCTTCTACTTATAGAACCTTAGAAAGGGAGGATACTAAGACAAACCTCTATTATATATCAAGTATTTCGTTAAGTATAGCCTAGGATCTTAAAGAGCATTTTAAATAAGAATTCCCTACCTAGCCACCTATTACAAGCATTAACAAATTTGACGCTTAAACCTATTATAGATTGCTAGAGTATATCGATCTAGAGTATAATAGTAATAAAGTACTTAACTTATATACACTCTCCTGTTTTAGCACTTATAAGGGGTAATAATCCGAAGATCTATACTACAAATTCCACTTAGATTTCAAAGACTAGGCAGCTAACTACTTAAACAAGTTGAATAACAAAATATACTTATAACTACGTTAAACGCTTAACGACAGCTATATCCTAGTAGATAGCTTAAAAGGGTAGAAGCTCGTTAAGGGACTTATAATACTTGCTAATAACCTGTCTAACAATCTAGGGCCTAATGTACTCCCCTAAATCTATAGAATATCGATCTAGGCTAAGTATAGACGGTATAGGACAACATCTTTTCCTGCTTAAATAGAAAAGGGGAAAGAGATTATACTAATAATAACCTAAGAATCCGAAATTAGTACCTGGCTATAGAAGGTACTATAGGGGGAGATGCAAATCAGTAATACAGCTGTAAACTCTACCTAGTAATATAGACTAATAAGTAGCTCGATTATAAATAACGATTAACTAGCAAGTAGCTAAGGCCCAGGTATATGCCAGATAGTAGCCAAAAGCGGAACGCTCTATACCGGTAACCATAGCCAGTTTAGAAACACCCTCTACCTGTTAAATCCGGACCTGTAGATAACATTTCTAATTTATAGACTTAGAAGTATAACAGGAGTAGGATTCCCGCTAGCTAGTAAGGGCGCCAGTAAAGGCTATAGATTCCCCCTAACTACCCAAAGTACTAGTTAAGGTCATACCTAAGGTTATAGCTAAGGTAACTACTAAGGCTATAACTAGAGAACCAATGAAAAAGGACAATAGAACCTTAATAACCTGCATAAACCCCTAGTATCAATACCAAATATAGGCTAGAACACGCCTAACCTTAAGCAGATAACGAAGAGCGATTCGCCTGGCATAAGTATATTATATATAGAAGAACTAAGTATATGGCTATCCTACCAATTAAAATAAGCTAGATAAACAAGATAAGTATTAATCGAAAAACCCTAACCGATTTTATTAAGTCTTAGGACTTAAAAGATAGCTATTCTAGGTCTAACAACGATATTCTGGATAATAAAGTTCGTTTCTTCCTATACTACTGCTAGACTTTCTAGATCGATTATAGCCTACTAGGTACTATTTTTCTAAATGCCTTTTTAGGATAAGCTAAGGAATATTACCTATACTATATCCCTCTTAGCATCTCCTTTATCTAATTATATAGTATCTTAAAGGGATACTTCGAGATAAGTACTAAATAGAATAACTACTTATACATCTAGAACACTATTACTTTCCAGTTTATACACCTTAAAAGCAAGAATAGTAATAAGTCTATAAAGGAAATCCTCTAGATCTTGCTTAATAGACTCTAATAAAGCCAATATAGGCTTAGTCTGCTCTATAACTATAAGGAGTTTCTGGTTATAAATATAATCTAAGCTTACTAAGGAGTATCTAAGCTAAAGATCGTCCTATATAAACTACTAATAAGCTTTAAAGAACTAGTAGCTATACTCTGCCAAATACTTGACGTTAAGGAAGCAGATCGTATATATCGCTAATTCTTAATAGATCGTAGGTTTACTATAATGAAAGCTAGGCCTATAAGAAACTATTAGAGTAACCCGATTATAGATTCAATCTTTAAGAGAAACCGGGTAATATATATATAGTAAACTAGAGGTACTACTAAGTATAGAAAGCAAAACGAGCTCTAGTAAGGGGACTATAATAAAAACTATACTAAAGTAGGTTGTTAGATTTATAGTAAGCTAGATTACCGCTCCTTTATATATAGCTAAGAGGAATAAGTAATAGCTAAGAGCAAATAGCTTAAGCGAAAAGGTATTAATAAAGATTATAGACGATATACAACGTTCCTCCTTAATTATAAAGGTTTAGATAATAAATATAATACAAGGGAAGAAGATACTAAGCTTAAAGTATAGGTAGATAACTATAAGACCAATCAAACTTAAGGTAGAAACAAAGCGCTAGTAATCAGTTTCAAAGAAGAATAAACAGTAGTAACTTACTTTGTAAACCAAGCTTTCCTCTATCTGATTACTAGAAGCAAATAGCTGTATAAAGATGGCAAAAAAGATACCAAGAAAATAAAAGCTATTTAATTCGTACTTAATAGGTATACCAAGACTAAATTCCAAGGGATTATACCCGATACTAGGGCTACTAACGTTTTAACTGCCGGACTCTAACAATTCCTTATACTAAAAAAGATAATTAGATTGCTTAAGATTAATAAGATATATATAGGAGAAGTGTCGGAACTAAGGCACAGGTGACGTTCGGCATCGGGTAATCGCAGCGTTCAGAGCTTTGACGAGCTCTGATTAGCAATACGAATACGGGGTTCACGATAATAGCTTATAGCGCTCTTTCCAAGCGCTAATAGCTCGATCCTAACGAGCGATTGCTCTGTAATTAGTGTGTTTAATACAACGATTATATCTGATCGTCGTGCGTGGTATTTATAATAGGGACTATCCCAACAAGGTAGTTAGAGCAGATAGACTTCTATTTACTGATCGATTTACCTTTTGGTTATCCCTTTATATATATATATAGAGACTACCGACACTGATCAGTATTACTAGTAGGCGGTATAGAATAGCAAAGTAGATTAGCAGATCTGGTAAAAGCTTATATTATAAAGGTAACGGTTAACCTAACTAGTCCGAAAACGTAGGATACTGGAAAGGGAGAGCGAATAACCTTATACTGCTTCTACTAACACTTAGTTCGATCAAAGGATTAACTAAGATTACAATCATTGCTACTTTATAAGTCGGCGATTTATAACGATAAAATAGCGCTTATACCTGGCCTTATAGAGCTTATACAAGCTTTGAAAAAGATTAAATTAGAAAGCTATATTTACTCTTTTAACCTATCTCTTTTCTTATAATACCCTCTGTTTATCAAGCTAAAGAGCGTAGATATAATGCTCCTTACCTTGTAGATTCTTAATTTCATTGCTTGGATTAATAATAACTTAACTAGTTATAACCTTTATACGGCTTTTTATACGGATTTCTATAACTAGGATACGGAAGACTAGGCGAAAGGGCTTCCAAAGCTTAAAGCAGCACTACGAAAAGCTCTTATTAATAAGTTAGTACCTGTTAAAGGGGTATTCGAAGCTCCTCTTAACGCTAGCCTTGTTATACTTGCCTATATATTAGAGGAAGACTTTATACCTCTACCTACCAAATCCTATAAAGATAGCTTAAAGGAGCTTTCGTTGTAACGACCGTCTTGTTAACCAGAAACGTAAGAAGAACGGTTAATAATAATAGTAGAGACTATAGAGACCCGTTTTAAACAACCTACTTTATAAATACCGTATGCTAAGATAGTATATATAGAAAGCACTAATTACATATGCCTTCTACCTGTTGAAAGCTAGGTTTAGAATATCGATAGTAAGTCAGTAAGTACCTTTACAAAGTGATAGGATAAGTAGGGAAACTATAGTAGCAAGGATACTGAGATTCTAAACAATAAAGTCAAGTTCTTTCTATAGTAGTGCTGCTCTCTGTAGATAGAGTATGGTTAGCTCTATTATATATTCCCTTTAATGCTTTCTAGGTATGTAAGAGATTAGTATATATAGTATATATCAAATAGAACGTCTTTTACTACTATATATAGTCACCTCTAGGGTTACTTTATTAATAAGGTAATACGCTTAGAATACTTTAACAAATAGAGTACAATTACTTTTAATATAGTATCTAACGTGCCTAAGAACTCTAGAAAGTTAAAGATGGATATCCTTAAAGTGCTATTCGAGAAATTAGTATAGTTGTAGAAGAGCCTTAGCATAAAATACAACGACGAAATGCTGGTTCCTACGCTGATTTAAGTAGTAACTAGCGTATCTGGGCTTAGTAGTACACTATTAAAGCCAGAACTTAACTTTAATAAGCTCTGCTCTTAACTCCGAATAGCCCTTGCCATTTATATATGGAAAAAGGGCTTATTAGCGTTTATAACAGACCGACAATACAACAACTAGAAGTATAGCCAAGTATAAGATAGCCTAATAAGTAGGGCTTAGGCACGGAATACAAGCTACTAGAAGAGAGGTAAAGAGGTAAAGTAGACCTGCTGTTGGATCTATAGGGGAGAAGGTTACTAATCTACGAATCACCTAAAGGCTGCTTAAGATAAATAGAAGAAGCGGTGGTTAGAGAGTTATAGAATTATATAATCGAAGGATAAGGGTCGCTACTAAGCCTTCTTAGTCGATATAGAAGGGTTAGATTCTAAAGAGGAAAATAAGTAGCTAATATAGTACTTAGTTGACAATTCTAAAGAAGAATCTAGTAATAAAGATATAAGACTAAGTATAGTGTATTATATGGCGACCTACCTCTAAGAAGACGCTTTTAAACACTTAATTACTAGGTATAATCCTGGATTAAACCTGCTAAGTAAGCAGTCAAACTAGATTTTTATGCTTAATAGATATTTGGCAGAAGAATTCTAAGGTATTCTACTGGATATAGAAGTGGCGGATATCTTAACCATAGAGTTTAAGCAGTTTCTAGTGCTATAACGCCAGCTCTCTAGGCTTATACTTAACCGAAAACAAGCTGGCGAAACGTCTATTATCTTTAGTAGCGGTAAGCTACTAAAGTCCCTTAGTACTATAAGTGTAGATACCCCTTTCAGTATAGTAACGTTCTACATATTAGATCTATAAATGCCTTTTCTACTATGCCTTAAGGATATAAATAACCTTGGCATTTACCTGAATAATATAGATAATAAGCTTAGGAATAATAAAATAGGAGTGTGCATCTAAGTGGCCTGTAAATAGGGCTATTCGTAGATGCTAATTCAGGGTTGTAAAATCGCAATAGCCACTTACTTTGCTAGACCGGATAAGCTGCTAGAGCACTAATTAACCGAAGCTATGCTCTGGTAACTCTATCAACAATTTAGCTACCCTAGGGCTAATAAGCTTTACGAAATTCTAAGCCGTAACTACTAGGATATCGATATAGCGGCTATTAAGCTGCTAAACAATAACTGCTACTATTATTAGATTAAAGGAGTAGTACTTTAGCGCTTTCGATTCTCGCTATAAGCATATAATAACTTCTCTTTTAATAAAGAGGTGTTAGTAGATATAGTCGACTTAGCAAGCCGTAAATGCCTTTATATAATTAACTCTGCTACTTTGTTTTAGGTAGCGAGGTTCCTAAATGTATAGATGGTAAAGGAAATATAGGAGCGCTTGAAGGAGTGCTAGATCGATATCTATCTCGGCCTACCTAATATCTTACGCTATAACTAAAGGACCAACTTCGTAGCTAAGGAGTTCTAGGCAGAAGCTAAGCTTACTAGGATTACTATTTATATTATCCTAGTTAAGGCTTACTAATTAATCAGGCATCTAGAGCGCTATTATACGCTACTATATAGGGTATATAAGATTATCTTAGAGGAAACAAAGGGTATAGTCTTGCTAGAAGCCTGCCTCTAGAGCGCGGTAAGCGCAGTTAATAATATGGCTGGCCTAAATGGACTTATGCTAATACTACTAGTCTTTAGAGCGTATCTAAGGTTTGAAATGGATTTACCCCCTTCCCTAATGTAAATACAGCGTATAAGAGCAGTATAAGCTGTAATAGCTAAGCTATAAAGAATTAGACACCGGCAAAAGATCAACGACGTATTAGCATAGTATAACAGGCCAGACATAACCGATATATTGCCGCTTTCACTCCCCTTAGAAGCAGAGGTTCTAGTATATAAAGAGCATAAGGGGTAGTAAGGGCCCTATAAAGTGCTTAATATAACTAATATAAAGGTTATAGTCGATATGGCAAATAGACTAGTAACCTTTCGCAATATAGTAGTTAAGCCGTATAACCGGCTTACTAAGCTCTTAAGCAGTAACGGTAAAGTAATAGGCAATCGGGAAGAGCACCAATTAGCACCCTAACCGCTCAAGTACCCTGCCCTACTATAAGGTAGAAGACGCGGCAGACCTTTAAGAGTAAAAAACAAAGCAAGCTAAAACCCTAACCCTGAAAAACGTATTATATGTTTAGGGGTAGCGTAATATATATCCGAAAAAGAAAAGAAGGACTATGCTTTGGCCGTTAAACTCCGAAAACAAGGAGTGATTATAGTACCCAGAGCTCCCTTTAAGCAGTTAGATGCTAAAGAGATAGAGTCCCTAATTGAAATAGGAGTACTTAAGGTAGTACCTTAGACGCCGGATCTTAAGGGGATCCGTATCTTTAGATATAGGCTTATAAGGGAAGTTAAAGAGAAGTATATACCTTACCTATATAAAAAGTTATACCTTATAGTATAGGGCTATAGTAATGCTGATAAGAAGAAAATACTTATATAATCGCTAACGATCCAACGATACTTATAACGTCTGCTCCTTACCCTAGTACTAATACTACAATTATAGCTCGACTATATAATTATAATATACAATATTACGCAGGTGTATATACAGTTATAGTTAGAGCTAATAAGGCTGATCTATATAAGGCTGCCTTATAAGCTACACTATAATTACCTAGAAGGGCATGTTATACATATTAGGAAACCTTTATATAGGATTGCTAAGAGCGGTCTTTACTGGTTCCTAACGTATATACGATAGTATAAAGAGCATATATAAATAGGCAGTTCCTCTTACAATCCCTACCTCTTATTAACTAATTTAGGCAAGTACTTTAGCATTATAGCGCTATAAACGGACAATACCCTTAACCTTAACACTAAGGAATTCCTTTAGAAAGAGGAAACAGAGCTTTAAAGAGCAGGCTTTCGGGCAAAGCCCCTAATAATTTTAGCGGTTAAGGATTCCAGCGATTTTAACGGCTATAGGGTAGAGGTCTAAGACAACTACCTTATTATACGATAAAAGGGGTAGGCTGGAAAGCTACAACTTATCCTTACTAGAGGGTCTACATACCTTAAGCAGAAGAAGGTATATATAGAGTAGCAAGCGTATAGAGCATACATTACTTCAATATACTAGCTAGAAGCGGCATTCGACTACGCCTATATAGCACAAGCTATCGAGCTATAGCAAGCAGACGTTAATGCCTTAAACAAGCGAATTCAGTAGCAAATCGACAATCCTAAGCGCGGATTGCGCTATATTTCTCTTAAACTAAGTACCCTTAAGCTCTTTGTCTTTGTCAATAGCTCTTTCGCGAATAACTAGGATCTAAGCTTATAGATCGGGTTTATAATTATTCTTAGGAATAAAAGCGCTAACAAGCAAAGAATGACATTTCAGCTATATAGTAACGTTGTATACTAGTCCTCTATAAAGTGCAAACGAGTGACCCGGAATATACTAGCAAGTAAGATTTATAGTATAAGCTAAGGCTTTAACGTTACTTACGTTCTTAATCAAACGCTTAAAGAGATCTATAAACGCCTTAACCTAGGTATAGGTCTACCTTTAGTTCTCTATACTAACTTTTTCAGCCTTTATAAGTGTTTGGTTAAATTAGGAAGTATAACTAAAAAGCGTTTAATAATTGATATAATAGCACTTTATAAGAGCTATAAGAGCAGGGAAATCAAGGAAGTATACTGGATTTGCAGCGATAATAACCTATTAGACGTAATAACAAAGGTAGTACTGAATAAGGTACTAGGAACCCTAATTTCGACCAACGAAATTGACATACGTATAAAGGGCTGGGTCGAACGTGCGGTTTATATATAGGGCGGTACTAACGCCAGCGATAACGCGCTGTAATAGCAGTATATAGCAGCTATATAGTTATACAACTATATACCAGCTACTATTAAGAGAAGGAAGAAAGTCAAGGGAATAGATAGATATAGTATAGGGAGCATATAATGCGATAATTAGAAGAGTATAAGCAGAATATAATATAGTAAAGCAAAAACTTTTAATTATAAAGGACGTATCCCCAGGCGTACAAACAATATACTAACAGCCGCTTAAACTAAGCTTACTATCCTACAAATACCAGCTTAATAAAGCGCAGGATAGCCTGTTTGGCCTTCTCCTTCCTCTTTATCCCCGATATTGTACGTATACTAGTATTACTGCTATTTAGAAGGGCCCGATCCTCCTCCTATACCTATAGGGCATAGTAAGTGCCCTAGCGCTAATTACCAAGTTCCTAGATGCTAGATTAGTAATATATATCGAGCGGATAATACAGTATTAAACGCTTACTAATATAAGACAACTAGGATCGATATATTACGCTAGAAAGCAGTATGCTATAGGCTTAATCTCTACTAAGCTAGGTATAACATTAGCTATAAGCCTATAATATAGTAACAAAAGCGTATTCGAGCGGAGGATTTACTTATATAGGGCAGCAGCTATAGCCCGAGCTATAGCCCCAGCAGTACCGGCCAAGCAGCCCAATATACAGCTCGTCCAGTACTATAGCCGGGTTTTTGCTATTTAAGGCTAAGCAGAGGCACCCTAGGCAGTAGGACACGCGCTTTATACCGGCAATATACGTACAACGCTATATCGCGACTAATAGGCAAGTATTAAGGACTATATCTAAATAGCTAATAAAGATAACCTACTATACTAACGCTAGGACTAGGCTACGACTTAGCTATTACCCTTAGAAGATATATGTAAAGTAGCTACTATACTGATAGTTAGATATGGTAATAGGAGCTTAAAGTAAGTATATAAACCTTCGTCCTCCTTACCCCTGCCCTCTATGTCCTTCTCTTCCTCTACCACTTCTTTATCTTCTTCTTCTTCTCCTTTTTCTTCTTCTTCTTCTTCTTCTTCTTCTTCGGCCTTAGCCTTGGCCTTGGTACGTAAAGCCGCGTAAGCGGATAACGCCACTTCTTAAAAGGCGGCTAAGCAAGTATATTAGCAAACAATAAGTATAAGGAACAGACGATAGAACATACCAAAAACAATAGGAGGGATAGCATTGCCGACATTATTAACAATAGCGGTAGTGGCAGTGCCGGCAGGCTTGGCAGCGGCGGCCTTGGTAGCGGCAGTAGCGGCAGCGCCGGCAGGCTTAGCAGTAGCAGCCTCGGCGGTAGTAGTAGGTATAGCAGCAGTATCAGCGGGCTTAGCGGGCTTGGCAGCGGCGGCATTAACAGGCGTAGCGGCGGTAGTACCTAACGCTTTATCGAGCAAAGGCAACGCCTCTATACGCGTAAAAAACGCGTCTAGTATAGTAGCAATGTTACTAAATAACGATACTTAATTTAAGTTAGTATATAAGCAATAAACGGCAGTCCCTACGCTCGCTAGTATACTTGTTAGTATTATTATTACTACTATTATTGCTATTATTGCTATTGCTGCTATTACGTAAGGAAAGAGGAAGCCCGAGCTATAAGGGCAGTACGCCCTCTCTATATATATGGAGGAACAAGGAGCCTATAGGTAAAGAGCGCTATAATACTAACTTCCTCCCCCTCTACTATTATTCCTTACTATTATACAATCTATTGTTCTAACTTTAAGCTCTTATTACGTAAACCTATTATTGATTCCCCTATATAGAGCAAAGAGCTTACTAATCCCTATGCATAGTTACGCGTATGGTCTACCCTTTTAAGCAACGTAGCTATTAGCTACTACCTAGGCAGTAGACAACGCGTTTATACAAAATCGTTTCGAGCATTAATATCTCCTTTATCATCCCTTTTAGAGTATTAATTAATAGATAGTCCTCTACCAAAAAGAAAAGATAGCTAGTATTAGAACTAAGGTATAGGTAACGTTTAGCATCGGGTAATCATAGCGTTTAGAGCTTTAACGAGCTCTAATTAGCAATACGAATATAGGGTTTATAATAATAGCTTATAGCGCTCTTTCTAAGCGCTAACAGCTCGATCCTAACAAGCAATCGCTCTGCAATTAGTATATTCAATGCAACGATCATATCCGATCGTCGCGCGTGGTATTTATAATAGGGACTGTCCTAACAAGGTAGTTAGAGCAGACAGACTTCTATTTACCGATCGATTTACCTTTTAGTTACCCCTTTATATACATACACGGAGACTACCGACAAGAAGTAAATATACTTTTCAGGTCTAGGGATTTAAAACAGTTACTTAGAACAGTTAAAGTAAAGCTCGACATTAGTTACGCGACTTTCCATATATTAGAGATACTAACCCCTTTTCTTATATATCTAAAGGATATAGACGAGCTTGGCGTCTATCTTGATAATATAATAAATAAGCTTATATCTAAGTTAGGAAAGTACATATATGTTTAACGGAAATAGGGATATCTATAGATCCCTATAAAAGGGATTAAACTACTAAGTATAATATTTATAGTAGATAATAAGCGTCCTGCGCCTTTATAACTTATAGAGGCCGAACTAAGACGCATTTATCAACGCTATAGATACCCTATAGTTGAAAGATTATACAAACTACTATAACAAGTAGACTACTAAGTAGAATATAGCGCTATTAAGATGATTAACAAGTTCTGCTACTTCTGCTAGATTAAAGGTGTAGTGCTATAACGATTTAGATTTGTATTATAAGACGATATTTGCTTTAATTTTAAGATTGTTATAGACGTTTTAGATATCGACAATTCTAAGGTACTGTATATAGTCGACGCTATAACGTTATTCTAAGCAGCCTGCTTTCTAAACGATCTCTTAGCTAAAGAGACGTAGGAGCAGCTAAAGGAATGTTAGATCGATATATACCTTGGACTACCTAATGTTTTGCACTATAACAAAGGTACTAATTTCAAAGTGTATAAGTTCTAGGTAGAGGCTAAGCTTATAGGTATAACCTGCTATTTAGTACTAGTCAAGGTATACTAGTTAGTCGGCAAGATCAAGCGGTACTATAGGCTACTAAGACAGGCCTATAACATTATTAAATCAGAGACCGCCGGATCTTACTTAAAAGAGGTATACCTATAAGCGGTACTAAGCACAGTTAATAATACTGCTAGCCCGGATAGGCTAGTACCAATGCTCTTAGCTTTCAGCGTATACCCGCGCCTTACTATAGACGTACCGCCTTTTCTATCTTAACTACGCTAAGCAGGCGTAATTTAGAAGGCTATTATACAATTGCGAATCCTAAACGATATAAAGACTATGCGAGACGCTCTTATATAATATAATAGACTAAGTATAGAAGATATACTACTATACTTACTTAAAGTAGGTATAAAAGTACTTATATTCTAGGAAAGCGACTAATAGATAGGACCTTATAAGGTAATCTCAGCTATAGATACGATGGTAATCGTTGATATAGTTAACAGACCTATAGAATTTCGGAATATAATAGTTAAACTATATTACTAGGAGCTAGTATAGGACAAACAAGATAATTAGGCTAGAGTTAAGCAGCTAAAACTATTCTAATATCCCTAGCCTAAGTAGCCCTACTAGTACGGACAACCCTAAAAGAACCTAGTACCTATCAACAACTTTGTTTTAGAAAAAGAGAAGCGTAACTACAATCTTGCGCTTGAACTGCAAGCTAAAGGTAAGATCACTATACCTAGCGTACTATTCTAAGAATCTAATAAAACGGAACTGAACTTACTCTTAGTAGCTAGGGTAATTAAAGTAATCTAAATACTAGTAGATATGTCAGACTACTAGATCTTTAAGTTAAGGATTGTCTAGGAAGTGAAAAATAAGCTTACTTTACTATATAAGAAATCACGCTTTATAGCTTAAGGACTTGGCGATAAGAATAAGAAGTACCTATTTACTTAATCGCTAACAATCCAACGCTATATACAGCGACTTATGCTCTTACTACTCCTAATACTACAAATGTACTTTGGTTTTAAGGTATAGGTATATAATGTTATCCAGGCTTATATACAAGCTAAGTTATAGCTAGTAAGAAAAGTGATTCTTCTATTACCTAAAGAGCTTAAGATGCTCTATCCCTTCTATATAGTCTTACTTGTTAAAACCCTATTATATAGACTAGCCGAAGCTGGACTATACTAGTAGGTAATATATATGAACTGGTATACTAAATATCTTGATCTTAAGCTGAATGCCTTTAACCTATACCTTATAATTAGTAAGATACGAATTAGAAGTAGGTTCAGAATCGTCGGCCTATAAACCGACAATACTCTTAATATCAGTCAGTAAGCCTTTATAGATATGGAGAAGCTCGAGCTGGATAAGGCCAGCTTAAAGTATAAGCTACTAGTATTTTTAATAGATAAATCAATTATAAACTTTAATAGATATAGGCTTAAAACAAGCATAGATGCTATTAAGATTCTACAAAAAGGGTAAGCTATGCGACTTAAACTTATAAGCCTAGACGCTAAAATAGCAAAACAAGTATATGTCGAACAACGCGTATACAGTGCCTATATTACTACGATTTGCTAGCTAGAAGCGACTTTCGACTTGTTAGTAGTAGCGCAGTTAACTAAGCCTAATACGGCCGAGATTGCCAAGCTTAACGCTCAACTATAATAGCAGATCAAGAACTTAATACATAGGCTGCGCTATCTATAACTCGAACTTAAGATAGCTAAGCTCTTTGTCTTTAAAGATAGATTATTCGCTAATAATACTAATATAACATTATAGATTAGATTTATTATAATATTCGGAAACAAGACAAGCAGTATAAACGAGTTTAATCTATATAGTAATATCGTATACTAGTCTTTAACTAAGTGCAAGCAGGTAATACAAAGCGTTTTAGCAAGCAAAATATATAGAATAGTAAATAGGTTTAATCTCGGGTATATACTATACTAGATACTTGCTAAGATCTACTTTAGCCTAGGTCTACTATTACTACTATTAATTATTGTTTATATAGACTCGTTTAGTTTATATAAGTGCCTAGTAAAGCTCAGGACAATAGTAGAAAAGCGACTTATAATCGACATAATAGCCCTACAATAGAGCTATAGAAACCGTTAAATCGCAGAAATTAGGTGGATTAATAGCAACGACAACCTAGCTAACGCTATGACCAAGCGTATACTAAATAAGATACTTAAAAGGCTCGTTACTACAAATACAGCCAAGATTAGAGTAGAAGGCTGGGTTTAACGCCTGGCTAAGCAATAGAAAGAGCCTATATAACTTAGGGCAAGATCGCTAGTATAAAAGACAAAGACTACCAGGACGATTTATTTATAGTATAATAAGGAATATAAGGCAAAGTGCAAAACGATCTTAATTCATACTCTGATAGCTAGTACGACATACGCGCTAGCGCCCTCTACCCCCTAATTACAACAATAAAACGTCGATAGCCTTACTTATAGCAGCTATTACTATAAGCTTTTTTTATATAGGCGTCATGCCTGCTATAGGTACCCTATGCTTAACAAGAGTGCACGCCTTATCTACTAGGACCAAGGCGTACTTGACGCTATAATACCACATTTTCCAATCCTATAACTAATAAGTATTCCAATTAAACAACAGATACTACTAAAGATCGTAACTAACTTTAGCCTTTATAGCCAGGTTAGAGCGGACCTCTAAAAAGCAATCTAAGAATAGACAGACTAACTTAGGACTATAATATACGTTAGAAACAATAATATAATAAAAACAATATGCGAATAGAACGTATATTAGTATATATAAGTGCCCGGATAAGTACTGCTAGTACTAGAGGCTTTAGCCCGATATGCAGTTATAGTACGTCGTATATAGCGCGAAATTGCCAGACTTATTAAACAAGTCCTTAATACCTGCTCAAAGCAAGTATAGGCAGCTAAGGCAAATAATAGCGTATATAGTACTATATAGGCCACGAACTTTATATATATTAGTAATATTAATAACAAGGATAATAAGAGTAAGATACTTACCCTCCAGTTTGTATATATAAGCGTGTAACGACCTCTTACAAGGCTTTATATAATCCGATATACTATATACGTAGTAGCTAGAGCAGACAATAGAGTTGTCCAAGCTTTCGCCGGATAACGAACTTGCCGTTACCGCCGCTAGTATTGCTACTAGTAGTATAGGCATGTATATAGCAGTGCGTAGCGCCGTACGCCGTATATATATAGCTACTACCGCCACCTTCCTTATAGCCGGCGATATAGGCAGAGAGTGCTTAGCAGGCGTAGAGATATACGCCTTACGCGTAGCGATCTCCGCCCTATACGCTGCCGCCTCCTCTACCTCCTCCTTATACTAGTATATAGCGGCCTGCGTAAGTAGGACGCACGTACGCGTAATCAGCCCCTTAGAATTAAGGGGCATAGAGTTAGCGTTAGTATAGCTGCCTATAGACTTAGGCTGCATAACAAGCGTAGCCGCGTCTATAGCGTCGGGATCGTCGCCGTTGTTGTTATTGTCGTTACTATCGTTGCTACCCGCTATGCTCTCCTAGTCGCTGTTATCGGCAATAGCGCGCTCAGACATATCTAGGAACGCGTTATTATTACCCTCCTAGGTAAGATGCTTATTAGGAGCGTCAGTTATAAGTGTATTAAGGGCGTTACCGCTCTTATTCTTAGCGTATATATAGGCGTCGCTACCCGCACTTCTATAGGAGCACCTACTCTACTTATTATCAAAATCCAATACTATAAACAACAAGATCAGTACGTTTAATAATTAGTATATAATAGTAAGCAACTTACTTATTACTGCTAGTACTATTAATGCTGCTACTATTGTTGTTGCTACTACTGCTGCTAGTACGGATCGTAGGGAGAAAGAGAACAGGTAGTATATAGTAGGAGAACCCACCTATTTATAGGTTTAGGGCAAGAGCGTTCGGAGTTCGTAATCAGCTAGCCTAGAGCTCTGATTTTTCCTATTGTAATTCCTATTTAGGACTACAAGCTTTTGCAATAATAGTTGCCGGCGTAACGCACTTACTATTGCGCTGTTTAGGGGTATATCTAGAAGGCGCTAGAGTCGCGCCTTCTACGCTAGGGATTAGCAACTAGAATTTAACATTCTGATTAGTAAACAAGAAGTTAAGTAATTAGTATTTCCTATTCCGGCAACAAAGGGAGCGAAATGATCTAGGATTTCCTATTTCGGTTAATAAAGCACTAGTACAGTTATAAAAAGAAGAGTTACCAGTATTAATTATAGTAAGGGGGGTTAGGTACTGATCCCTATAACTATATAGCATATAAGCCTCTCGCTCTAGGGAATAAGGCGCGTATTACGCCACTTATACGACAGCTATAAGTGGCGTACCTACGCACTATATAATAGTCACTAACGAGCGCTCTGCTCTAACATAGGTATTTAAAGGGTACGCAACTACCCCCTAGATAGGGGGAGAGATATGACAATCTAGAACCAGAACTTAAACCAGTATTTCCTTGCTGCTCGCTTTGCTCTTATCGTTTTAGGTCACTACGATCTCCGGAAACCTACTAACAAACTCTGATTTTTCAAGCTAAGGTAATAACTAAGAGCTTTAGAAAACTTTATCTAGCTAATAACCTTATTTTTAAGTACTAAAGGACTTTAGAACCTACAGCTTCTTTATATCTAGCCTCTTGCCTTTTAACTAACCTTTTAATTCTAGGGTTATATAGAGGTTGGCCTACTAAGGATCCTAATAGATAAGATTTCGAATAGACTATTACTCTTTAGCGGATAAAGTAATTCTTTAGCTTATAGATCCTATATATAATAGCTTAACTCTCCTATAATCTTTAGGTTTCTAGATATAAGTATAAGGAAGAGGTAGATAAGGGTATTAGTAGCCTCTATTTCAGGATCCTTAATGATTTCTACCTTAACTACCCTAGCTATACTGTCCTTAAAGCTATCCTTAGCCTCTTTTTTAGTTAGAGTATAGAGTAGGTAGTAGGTTTTCCTTATTAGGAAGTTAAGTAAAGGTAGAGTAAACTCTAGCCGGATTTCTGTAGGCTTATTGCTACTAAGATGCCGTTATAAGGCTAAGAAGGGTCCTATTAATAATCTCTAGTATAAGTAGACTTATTTAGCCGGTTACTTTAGCTAGAATAATCTGTTAGAGCTAACTGTTAGCCTATTATAAAGTTAGCCTTATTACTAGAGCCTAAAGAACTCTTCTAACAGTAGTAACTCCTATAATAGCCGGAATCCTCTTGATTGGTATAATCCGGTAAAATTTCTACTAGTCCTTATACTAGTAGATCAGCCTGGTTTGGCTATTCTTAGCCTATCTAAGTACTGCCTTATACTGAGATTTAATCTAGACTTTCTCTACTAAGTCTAATAGAGCATTATCTTTCTTTAGAGCTTATATAAAAGGCCGAAGATTCTAGTACTATTCTAACCCTTATCCCTACTTTAATAACTAATATAACCGAATAGCTGTCTCCCTAACGTTATAATCTATAGACTAAAGAATCTAGTTTAGAAACTTTAGGTCATTTGCCTCCTTTAGCTTAGTAGTAGCTCTTTTAGATTATTATATTAGAAGGTAAGTCCTATATACTTCTTCTAAGTTATATAGGGTAATAAGGGTCAGCCGAACTAGTAAAGAAGGTACTAAAGCTATATCCTAAGTCGATATACTAAGAAGTTGAATTTTCTCTTAATAATATACGATAGCCTTGTTATACTAGGCTATATACTTAGAATTAGCTTATTAGGCCTATTCTTTCTATCCTAGGTCGAGAATTTCTACATTAGTAGAAGTAGATGTTAAGTCTAGATTAATATCTTCCTAAATTCCAAGGGCTCAAGCTAGTATCTATATATTAAGACGCTAGGCTATCTATATTAACAGTCCTTTTAAGATGATAGACGTTGAATATACTGAATTTAGGGTTGTTAATATCTTAAGTAGAGAGTTAAAGGGAGGATAACAGAATAGTAATAATAATAGGAGGGCTTAGTATATAGATAGATAGATATCTATTACTCCTATAGAGTCCCCTAAGGGGCTATAAGGGGCTGCTAGCTTACACTTATGCTAGAGGAAAACCGGAAAACGGATGAAAAACCTCTAATGAGCTTAACAAGGCGGGCAACCTAGCAAGAGGAAAAGAGCAGTACTAAAAGAAAAAACATCGTAAGGGGAGGCCGTCTAGGAGGCTACTAGGGGAAATCGCGCCTATTCCCCTACCCATCTCCCGTAAGAACGCCCTATATCTTAATTAATATAGGGCTTAGGGTAGGGGAATAAGGAAGGGGTCTTATTAGCAAAAAGAGGTAAGGCAAGGCTAGGCTTAAAGCTTAAAAGCTTATAAGCCTAGGCCTATAGCCTTCCCCTTTACCTTAGTATAGTAGTAAGATACCAGCTATAGGGAAGAAAGAAAAGACAGTCTAAAGAAAGAGAGAGGAAGTAGTCTAAGGAAGGAGAGAAGGTAGAAAAAGAGACTAAAGCATATCTGTATCCTCTTCCTCTATAGAGCCCCTTGCTAGCTCTAGGGAGGAGGGTATAGAACCGGTAGCTATAGTACTAGTAGCTACTAGATCGGTAGTAGTAAAGGTAGAGATAGGGATTTTGCTAAAAGCCTCTCTTATAGTTCGCTGGGAAAGGGAGGCTATAGCAGTAGTAGCGGTAGCGGTAGTGGCGGTTATTGTAGGGGGGCGGCCATAGCAGCGTTTTCCAGCTACTACTGTATAGCTTTCTTCCCCTTCTAGCCGGTCTTCTGTTGATATTGCCAGCTTAAAAGGGCCGGGGAGGTCAAAGTTAATAGGCCTGTTTTGTAGGCTGGATTTTGCCTGAGCCTTATACTTCTTTCTTTCAGGGCATTCTTCTGCCCTAGCGTAATAGTAGCTACGGCAGTTCCGGTAGTGCTAAGCCTTAGTATAGGCCGCCTCGTTAGTATACTTCTTCTTTTCTTAGCCATAGTTATAGTAGAGGGTAGAGGAGTAGCAGTATTTAGCTTTATACCCCTATCGCTAGCAGTTAAAGCACTATAAGGCCCTAGCCTTATCGATATAGAGCTCTGCTTTTAGGGCCCTATAGGCCTAGAAGATTCCATCTTAACAGGCCTAGTAGGCCTCTTGCTAGCTAGAGAAGGCGATAAGAGCTAAGACTCTTGTTCTTTCGATCTAAAGGGGGTACTAGACCTTAGCCCTTAAGGCCGAAGGATATACTTCTTTTACTGCTGCTAGAAGGCTAGCTTCCATTACCCGGTCAGCTATTATAAGCCCTTTAACAGTAATAGCCCAGGTAGTAGTGTAGATCGAGGCCTTTAGTAATAAAGAGGCTAGCTAGGCTGTGTTTTCTTCTAAGGCTTTTTTAATTTTTTCTCCTTTAGTAACTAGTATAAGGTTACCGCTCGGTAGGGTCCTTACCCCCTTGATAGAGTGCCCTATAGCCTTCTATACTACCTGTATGATTTCCAGAGCTGATTTTTGGCCAAGGGAGGAAGAGGCTAATCCTAGCTGTATAAGGACCTGTTTTTCTAAGCCTAGCTTAGTAGGCTTTACCCTAGCTACTGCTATAGTAGCCCAGGTACGGCGGGTTAGCTCTGATTCGACAGCGGGGGGTTATTGTTACTGCTATTGTTATTGCTATTATTGTTGCTATTGTTATTGCTTTTTCTACCTTAGGGCCTAGGCAACGAATAAGGGAAATATCAGGGCTTTTTTCTCCTCCTCTTTTAAGATCTATGTTAAGGCTAGCTTCCTAGCTAGCCTGATATATTCAACGATTTCCTTAAAGGCCGGGTTATTGACTGAAAGACTGACTATTTGGTCTATAAGACCAGAGAAGGTAAGGGCCAGGGTTGTAGGTAGTAGGGCTTTTTCTTTTTCTTTCCCCTTTTTAGAGGAGGTAGAGGCAGCGGTAGCGGTAGTAGTATGTTAACTGCTAGAAAGCCCTTTAAAAGGGCTATCGAACGATATATCGCTTGACCCGGTAGCGGTTATGGTAGTAGCAGGGTTGGCGGCAGAAGTAGTAGTAGTAGTAGTAGCAACAGCGGTGATAAGGTAGGTTAAGAAGCTATAACCTAAGCGCTTAGGAGCTTTGTTAATAGCCCCTAGGGGGCTAGGGGCAGCAGGGTTCGGGTTAGCAGGGTTCGGGTTAGCAGGGTTAGTACAGTTAGGGCTAGGGCATATAACTATAGAGCCCGTACGCCCGCCCTGCTACAGCTGCAGATTTCTAGCTACGGTCGACCACATCGTACGGTCAGAATCCGACCATAGCGCCGTCGAACAAGCGACTGCGCCGCAGCCAAATTTGGCGTGTGTTGAGTCCTCAATTGGACAGGTGGATTGCAAAAGAGTGCAGTCGATTTGGAGCGGTCCTGACCAAGAACGCGTTTTCGGATGTGTGATGTCGGTCCAGGGCTTAGTATATATAGTACGTAGTTAGTCAAGTTAATAATACTAGCGCTAGGCTTATAACTGTTATATAAAGAGCAGGTAATAGATATAAAGATGTAAATATACCTGTTATTCTTCTTACTATAGGACCTGCCACTCCTAATATAGGCGTCTCTAAGCCTAACTAGAAACTCGTTAGGATGTCTAGGCATAGAGAGCCCCAGTCCTAAATGGGTCACTCCATGACCGTCACTATGTTCCGTCACAGGATCGTTGCTTGTTATTTTACTTAGTAGCTTACGCTTTGTTATTACTCTTTTTCTATATTTCTATTTTGTTCTTTATTATGAGAAGACTCTACTATAGTAAGAGTAAATTAATACTGATTAGTTTCTATTATTTAACAATAGTAGAAGTAGAATAGCTAGATTAACAACTACGCTAGAAGTATACCCGAAAAGAGGAAGAGCTAGGCTAGTTACTAAGATAAAAGAAGGATCTTTTTACTAAGTAATTCCAAGAGCAACCGCGCCCTAAAATCACATGATAAAATACAGCTTTATTTTTAAAAAACAATAATTACTTATCCAAACTTGTCTCAAAATCTTATAGATAAGAATTCGACATTACAAGTATGCCCTAAAACCTATAAATGAAGCGTAATATACAATCCTAAATAGCCAATACTACGATCTATATATATATACTAATAGCTAAAGATAAGATGCTTGATGAATTGCCCTAGTAGATACTACCTAGTAAAGCCTATCTACGAGATATAGTAACCTTCTTTAAAACCCTAGACTATCTTAAACTAGGCTATTAAGATAAGAAGATTATTAATACCTACCTCTTAGGAGAAGTAGTAGAATACTAGAAGCTGAAAATAGAGGGAGAAGAGCTGCAAATAAAGGTAGTTATTAGCTTTAATAGGTAGACTAAAAAGACTTGTAAAAGGCCTTGATAATTATTAAGATAGAGTTGATATAGCTACTTAGGGCAAGTAGCTTTATTACAAGCCTAATAAGAAGCTATTAAGATGCTAAACTAGCTAGGTTTACTAATAATAAGAGCTTTATAGGGAAACTATTCGTAGCGTTCCATACTAGTACGTAGTAGTGGCTTAGGTGGTTAATTTATATCTATCTCTCTAGGCATATAGGTAAAGAGATTTTAGCCTCTAATATATTCCCTTTATTATATGGTCGATACTGTACGACGATCCCTGTCCGACGTGTATCGTTAGGTAGTTATCTAACGATCTACGCTATTAGGTTACCTGACGATCTATATTATCTAGGTCCTAGCAATATATACGTTGTAGTTATAACAGGTATTCCAATACTAGGAGTCTTTTCTTTTATTAATAAGGACTACGAGATGTTGGCTGTCCGATTGCTATTATACAATACTAGTCGTGCTATAGTTAGTAGGGGTATTGTGAAACGTATAAAATAAGCTATAGCGCTCTAACGGTTATAGCTAAGGCAAAATGGATTTCAGTTCTTAAACTACTAGATATATAGCTATATTCTAAGGGTGGACCCACCTTTGTGGATATCGCTGACTAAGCTATATATACCACTATATAGCCTAGAAATAGCTTTAAAAGGCTTTTCTATTTTTAGATTTATGCCCCACTTTTGTAGAGACAGCCTCCTTAGGCTGTATAAGCGCTAGAAATAGCCTTAAAAGGCTCTTCTACTAGGTCACCTACCTACCCTGTACCTACCCTGTACTATAGAAGCGAAAACAGAACTTAGAGGAAAAGTCATGCGGCTTACCCTGCAGCGTAGGTGGCTATGAGTCGATTATTTAAAATCGCCAGCTTATTTGGTTTTTCGGGAAGGGGCTATGCACCTACTAAGGCGCTCCTACCGCATAGAAGGCAGGAACGGTCCTAGAGGGTATATATAGGAAAGGAAATTGCGAAGCCTTACCTACTAGACTAGAAATCAAATTACTACGTTACCTTTAACTATAAGCCTTATGGGCCTATAAGACTTACTAAAAGCCGTGATATATAAGCTTAAAGCCTCTATAATATAGCGCTATAGCCTATAACTAAACCGTTATATAAGGACTTTTATAGAGGGAATATAGTAAAGGGCCCTACTTTACTATATTAGCATATACCTAGAAAGTGCTATTAAGGCCATATTATTAGAATGGGTAATCCTAAATAAGGATCTAAAACCACTATAGCCTACTAGTAGTAGTCGTATAGGGTACGTAGGGGCAGCAACAGCGTTAATATGGCCCAAATAGCACTTCCTAGGTATGTGCTAATATAGTAAAATAGGGCCCTTTACTATATTCCCTCTATAAAAGTCCTTATATAACGGTATAGTTATAGGCTATAGCGCTATATTATAGGGGCTTTGAGGTTATATATCACGGCTTTTAGTGGGTCTTATAGGCCTATAAGGCTTATAGTTGTAGGTAACGTAGTAATTTGATTTCTAGTCTAGCAGGTAAGCCTTTGCAATTTCCTTTCCTATATATACCCTCTAGGACTGTTCCTGCCTTCCATACGGCAGGAGCGCCTTAGTAGGTACATAGCACCTTCCCGAAAAACCAAATAAGCTGGCGATTTTAAATAATCGACTTATAGCCACCTAAGCTGCAGGGTAAGCCGCATGACTTTTCCTCTAAGTTCTGTTTTCGCTTCTACAGTACAGGGTAGGTACAGGGTAGGTAGGTGACCTAGTAGAAGAGCCTTTTAAGGCTATTTCTAGCGCTAATACAGCCTAAGGGGGCTGCCTCTACAAAATTGGGGCATAAATCTATAGACTACCCTATTACCCTCTATGGAGATAATTAGGGCTCTATTACGGTGGATAATAACCCAGCGCCATACGCTAGAACTAAGCATACCCTACTGAAATTCCGGTATGTTAGAAAGTAGGTTAAGGCTAAGATAGTTACTATTATACATTTTAAAACTAAGTGTGTACCGACTAATGGACTTACTAAAGCCCTACTAGTTAGTGGCTCTTAGTCTTTTATTAGGCTTTTAGGCCTATAACCTAAGGGAGCCTTTTACTAAGCTACCCTTTATCTCTATATATATACTCTATACTATATATATAGATGGCCTAGCTTAGCCTAATTAGCTTATAAGACTAGTTAATAGTACCGGCTACTTTATAGCCCTCTAGAATCACCTCATTTCTCTATATAGCCTTAAAAGGCTTATAAGGTCCTAGCTACTATAGTACAGTTCTATAGGCGCCTTTATGCTAGCATTAGCTCCCTACGGCGTTAGGGAGGCCTATATTACTCTAGCTACGTCTAGAAGTACTCTAGTATATAGTATAGCTATATTTGGGAAATATAGGCTCTGGCTATCACTAGTTGTATACGTTCCTTTAGAGGGGGATTCTCTATATGACTTGTTAATTCCTTACTATATCTTGAAAAAAACGGAGTAAAAAAGGGCACAAAATTCAAAACCGTGCTAAAAAAATTTTTCTCTATAATAGGATAAATGTTGATTGCGGTAAGGGGGATTAGGTGCTGATCCCCGTGACCGCGCAGTGCATGAGCACCTCGCTCTGGAAAATGGGGCGTATACTACGCCACTTATACGACAGCTATAAGTGGCGTACCCATATACCACGTGATAGTCACTAACGAGCGCGATGCTTAATATAGGTATTTAAAGGGTATGCAACTACCCTTTAGATAGAGAGAGACATAATAATCCAGAACTAAAACTTAAACTAGTATTTCCTTACTACTTACTTTACTTTTATCGTTTTTAATTACTATAATCTCTAAAAACCTACTAATACTAATTAGTATTATCTTTATATTATGATATAGGGGTAACATAGAGTAGTAAGGTAGTTAGTTAAGTATTTAACAACCTTAACTAAGTAGATTGCAGTTTACTTACTAAGGATTATCGATTAGGTAACTAGACAACTACCCTATTTACTTAGTAATATCGTTTATAAGAAAACCAATACTATAAACCTACCCTCTTTGGCTAAGGAAGCTTAACCTAAGCTTCTAGATTAAGAAAGCGTTGCTGAAAAGAACGCTACTAATACTATATTACTAAGTAGCCGATAACCTCTTATCAAAAACAAGTTTTTGGTCAAAACTACACCAAATCGCGTGCAACCACATCCATTCGAACCGTCCGATCGAGGATACAACGCCTGCTAATTTTCGCTGTAGCGCTGTCGGTTGCGCGACAGCCCTAGGCGTGCGAAAATGCAGAAAATGGCGAGCCTAGCTACCCTCTTGCAACTGTAATTTCCTTGTATATAGGCTACTAATGCGGCTCTATGCCCTGGCAACCCTGCCCTACCTATAGCTAATAACAATAATAATAACCCCCTGAGCTAGCCTCTAAGTATGGACTAACCCCTAAGCATAGACTATCTAAACAATAATATAGAGATGGAAAACTGCTAAACTACCACCTCTACTACTGCTAAAGAGACCGCTATAGGCGCTATAACTATAGTATCTATAGTACCTAGCTCTAGCGCCCCCCCTACTATTAACGCCCCTACGATTAGCACCCCCCCTTTAACCAACGTCTTTGCCCCTTTCCTTAGGGGCCTGAACAGCAGCTAGTACGCCCTAGCCCTAACCCCCTCTAGCTAGAAAACCTTGAAAAAGCTAGGGAAAAAATCGGAGAAAAATATAGGGAAGGAAGAAAACAACAATAGTACCGCCAAGGCCGACCATATCGCCCTAGCAACTAAGAAAACCGCCTAGGCTGCCCTTAGCCCCCCTAAGCTTGCCCTTACGCTCTTTAGCCTCCTAGACCGGATAATCAGCCTAGCTAAGGACAGTACTAACTTCTATAGTATAGTAGAAGCAACTACTAAAGCCAGGCAAATCGCCCTTACAGCCCTGCTCTAGGACCCTTCTAAAGAAGCCCTAGCTATAGCAATAGCTCTAGTACCCTAAAACTGCCCTACTACCCTAGGAACGCCTAAACTATAGTACTAGCAACACCCTTAGCAGCCTAGCTACTACCAGTAACAATAGTAGTAATAACAGTAACAGCCTAGCCACTCCTAGCCTACAGCCCCTACCTAGGCTAATATAGCTAGTAAGCTAATAGCTAGTAAGGCAACTAGGCCTAGCCTAGAGCGCCAGGTACTTATCCAACTAGGCTTAGCCTAATAACAGGTACTAGCTAAATCTGCCCTAGAGGTAGTACAGGCTATCTAACAGGCTTCTAGCCTAGCTGTTTAGGGGGTTTAGACGCTCTCTAGTAGTAACCTCCTACTAGTTATAGAGAATATAGAGATAAAGAAGAGCCTGGAGAATAACACTGCCTGGATTACAAGGGCCTTTAGAGAGAAGGCCTCCCTATATACCATAACCTAGGTAGTAGCGGTTAAAGGCCTTATAGTCTATAACCAGGTTATAAAGGAAGGCCTACTAGAAGAGGCTAAAAAGCAGCACCCTATAGCGGTTAGGGCAAAAGTCTAGCACCCTTAAGGGCTAGAAAGGACTAGGGTTAAGGCATTAATAGCCTTTACCTCCCTAGAGGTAGCCTAGAAGGCCTATAAGAAGGGGGTCTTCTAGAGCTGCTAAGCCTTAGAAGCAGAGCCTTAGATTAACAAAGCTAAGCCTATCTAATACCTATGGTGCTAGAAATAGGGCTATAGGGCTAAGGTATGCCGGAGTAAGGAGGAGATCTGCTATAACTATAGCACTAATAGCTATACTATGCTAGAAGCCCCTACCTACTCTAAGGCACCCTACTGCTATAACTGCCGCCAAGCTTACTACGCCTGCTTAAAGGCCTGCCCCTATCTAAAAGAGGTATAGGCATAGGCTAAGGGATATCTACGTTCTAGGCCTAAGGCCTTTAACGTTGACTAACCGCCCCTATACCAGCAGTACTAACAGTAATAGCAATAGTAGTAATAGCAATAACAGTAATAATACCCCCCCTAGCAGGCCTTATTATAAGAGGAGGGGGAAGAAGGCTATACTATAGTCTCGGGGAAGAGATAGAGGAGCTAACCAATAGTATTAAGAGGGTTAACCCCTAACTAGAGTACGATTACCGCCTGCTTTAGCTACCTAAGCGGCTAAACCCCCCCTTCTACTATGCTAGCTATAAGCCCTAAAGGGGCTACGAGATCTACTGGAACCCTAGAGCCTATAGGAGCCCCTAGACCCCTGGATGCTAGACCTAGACCGGACCTAGATACTAGACTAGCTAACACTACTACTATATAACAACCACCGCCTACTATATAGCTAGAGGAGATAGAGATATAAAGGTATGCCTCTAGAATATATAGGGCTCGAAGGAAGTATAGGAAGTACTACTTTCTATAGTAAAAGAAGAAATACTTACTATATAAGAGCCCTAGATTAATAGGCAGGTATAGCACTCTACCTACTGCCCTAGATCAGCCCCCTACTACCTTGTTTTCACCCCTAACGGACGAGCCTTACTTTATATCTATAAATCACTCCTATTAGCAACATAGACTTATAGCTCTAGCTTAGACTGGGCTAGGGCTACTATACAGACTAAGAACAGCCCCTTTATAGTCTAGTCCCTATATAACAACCCCTAACCCCAGACTAGCCTAACCCCCTTTATAGAGGAAATAAGGGGGAAGATCAATGCCTGCCTAGGCCTTTACCTTCTAGCTAGGGACTTTAACCTTTATTACCCCCTATAGGACTAATATAACCGCTTTAGCCCTAGGTTAGAAGACCTACTACTATTAACAGCAGAGTAGGGACTTACCCTCCGTACCCCCTACAGCGCTATAACTAGGGCGCTATAGGGGAGCTAAGCAGGTAGGGCCTTGACTATCGACCACTTCTAGCTTAGTAGCAGCCTTACCTACTCCTATACTAGCTCGGATATACACTTATACTTAGACTACTACCCCTAGGTACTAGATATTAACCTAGAAAACATAGAAGCCCTACCGCTACCCCCCTGATTCTAGTAGAAGAAGATAGATAAAGAGGGGGTAGTAAGAGAGGCTAGCTCCCTAATATATAATATAGGGGGCTATAGATATCTATTACGCCTCTCTAACCTAGCTAAGCTCTAGGAGGCCTATAGGCGACTATTAGAGGAACTCTAGTATATTGCTAGGGCTATAACCTCTAAAGAAGCCCCGGTAACTACTAGAAGGAGGAATACCCCCTAGTAGAACAACGAAATCTACTAGGTAGTCTAGAAGAGAAAAAGGGTAGAAAGATAGCTCTAACGCTCCTCTAGTAACCAGGCCCTCCTTACCACCTATAAATCAGCCTAGAGAGAGCAAATAAAAGCTATAAAAGAAAGTAAGAGGAAGACCTAGAGGGCTTTTCTATAAGAGGCTAGAGAAAAGCCAGAGAAGCTCTAGCAACTAGAAAGATAGGCTAGGCTACGAAGTACTACCGCCCTACCCCCTCCTAAGCTGCTAACCCTTAGACAAGCTAGTACCTTCTAGGAGAAGGTAGAGGCCTTTTCTATATGCTTCTTCCCCCCCTCCCTCTAGGAGGACAGCCTGGAGGAACCCCTAATAGGCCCTAGGCTACCAGTTAGCTAGACGGTTAGGCCGGATAATATAAAAGAGGCTATTAAAACAATAAAACCCTAGAAAGTACCAGGACCTAACGGACTCCCTATAGGCTTTCTAAAGGCCTATAGTAACCCCTTATATAAGGTCCTTGCTATACTAGCCTTGAAATCCTTCTTCTATAGCTTCTATCTATAGGAATATAAGGAAGCGGTTACTATTGTCCTCCCTAAGCTAGGAAAACAGCTAGATACCTATAATACCCCTAGAGGCTACTGACCTATAGCCTTGCTTAACTGCATTAGCAAGGTCCTAGAAAAAGTTATAGGGACTAAGATAAGGGACGTAGCCGAAGCTTTTAAGCTAATTCTAGCAACGTAATAGGGCTTCTACTGCTATAAGTCCACCGAATCGGCTATATACCTCCTTATAGCTCAGGTCTAGAAGGTATGGAAATATAAAGCTAGGGCCTCCCTCCTATAGCTAGACCTATTAGGGTATTTTAATAGTATTCCTTATTATAGACTCCTAGCTATACTAGACCAGTTAGGGCTACCTACCTAGCTACTATCCTAGCTAAAGGAATTCCTCTTCTCTAGGACTACTAGCCTCTTATTTAACAGCTAAAAGAGCCAGTAAATCCTAGTACTAACAGGAGTACCCTAAGGCTTACTACTTTTACTAATCCTCTTAGTCCTATACCTATACCCCCTATACGAAAGACTAGAGAGAAAATACCCTACTATCTCTACTATAGGCTATATAGATGATACTAATCTACTAGCCTTTAGTAGAGAAGCTATAACAACGGTTAGACAGCTAGAAGAAGCCTAGAGAGAGTGCCTAGACTAGGCAACAACCGCTAGGGTTACCTTCTTAGCAGTAAAGAGCAAGCTTATACACTTCCCCCCTAGAAGAAGGCCCTAGACTAACCCTATTAACCTAGGACCAATAGAGGACTCCCCCCCCCTATAACCAGCTATAGAGGCCTGTTTTCTAGGGGTTTGGCTAGACCCTAAGCTTACCTGGAAGGCCTATGCCAATACCCTACGGTAGAAGCTAAAAATACAGTTCCTCGCTATTACTAGGCTAGTTGGAAAGACCTAGGGACCTAGAATCGAAAAGACTAGGCTCCTATATATAGCAGTAATAAGGCCGGTCCTAGCCTATACAGCCTTGGCCTAGCATACCTCTACACCTATAACACCAAATAGGCTATAGGGTATAACTAGAGGCCTACTAGCAGCCGAAAATAAGGCCCTAAGGAGAGTTATAGGAGCCTATAAGAGAACACTAATCCGAAGCCTCTACTATAAGGCTAATATCCCCCTCCTTAACCTCTACCTTAACGCCCTCTCCTTCTCTAGCTAGGCTAGAATAAACAGAGCTATAGGGGAAGAGGTAGCTAAGTAGAAGAAAGCCCTATGCCTTACCCTTAGAAGCAGGACCCCTAGGACTAGCCTCCCTCTAGGTAGGCATATAAAGCAAGAAAGAAAAAGGGAAGTAACAGCCTAGTAGTACTACTAACAACTAAGGAAGGCTATTAACAAGGAACCCCTTTATACTGCCTAGAAGGATCGCTATTTATAGGAGGCCAGGGCCTCTGGCTACGACCCCTATACGGAGAGCCTCTTAGAGAAATCAGCCAAGGCTACCTTTCAAGAGGAAAACCTAGCTAAGGCCTTTAAGAAGGCCTTCTAAAGACGCTACTATAACCTCTCTAAGGCCGAAAGCTCGCTACTAATATAGGCCTATACAGGGAAGATAGGCCTAAGGGGATTCCTATATACCTGTAAGGTGCCTAGGGTTGATAACCCCCTTTACTACTGCCACCTAGCTATAGAGGACATCCGACATATATTCGACGGTTGCCTGGCCTACCCTTCAGCCTCCTTTAAAGAGAGGGAAAGAAGGGATATATACAGCTTTCTCTACAGACTCGAAAAAGGGGGCGGCGGCGCTATACGCCCCCTAGTTCGCCATATCGCTACTAGACTGCCGGAATACTTGGTTGCTTAGAGGCTAGGAGCGGTCTAGCCTATACCCCTTTAGGCAGTATGTTTCCATACTCCTTAAGGGGCGGTATCTACTCTGGTGAAGATTAGCCTACCCCCTATCACACCCCCCTTTTTTCCTATGTATAGTTATAGGTTTTTCACCTGTTATACGGTTTTCCTATAGCACTAGTTTAGCCCACCTAGATATCCCCTACGGGGATTAGATAGCGTAATAGAATCTATCTATATTACTAAGTAACTTTACTATAATCAATCTACTATAGCTTCTTAAGATCTTTCTACTTATAGAACCTTAGAAAGGGATAATACTAAGATAAACCTCTATTATATACTCAGTATTTCGTTAAGTATAGGCTAGGATCTTAAAAAGCATTTTAAATAAGAATTCCCTACCTAGCTACCTATTACAAGCATCGATAAATTTGATGCTTAAACCTACTATAGATTGCTAGAATATATTAATCTAGAGTATAATAGCGATAAAGTACTTAACTTATATATACTCTCCTGCCTCGGCCTTTATAAAGGGCAATAATCCGAAAATCTATACTACAAATTCCACTTGGATTTCAAGGACTAGACAGCCAACTACTTCAATAAGTTAAATAATAAGCTATACTCATAACTATACTAAATACTTAACAACAGCTATATCCTAGTAGATGGCTTAAAAGGAAAGAAGCTCTTTAAAGGATTTGCAGCGCTTACTAACAACCTATCTGATAATCTAGAGCCTAATATACTCCTTTAAATCTATAGAACGTTGATCTAGGCTAAGTATAGACAGTATAAAATAGCATCTCTTCCTGCTTAAATTAAAAAAGGAAAAGATTGTACTAATAATAACCTAAGAGAGGTGGCTAAGCAGAAGGAAGCCCTACGCCATACCCTTGGAAATAGGACCCCTAGGACTAGCCTCCCCCTAGGAGGGCGTACAAAGCAAGAGAGAAAGAGGGAAGCAACAGCCCAGTGGCATTACCAACAACTAAGGAAGGCTATTAACGAAGAACCCCTCTATACCGCCTAGAAGGATCGTTATTTATAGGAGGCTAGGGCCTCTGGTCACGACCCCTATACAGAGAGCCTCTCAGAGAAATCAGCTAAGGCTACCTTTTAAGAGGAAAACCTAGCCAAGGCCCTTAAGGAGGCCTTCCGGAGACGCCACTATAACCTCTCCAAGGCCAAAAGCTCGCTACTAATATAGGCCTGTATAGGGAAGATAGGCCTAAGGGGATTCCTATACACTTGCAAGGTGCCTAGGGTTGACAACCCCCTCTGCCGCTGCCACCTAGCTATAAAGGACATCCGACATATATTCGAAGGTTGCCCGGCCTACCCTTCAGCCTCCTTTAAGGAGAGGGAAAGAGGGGATACACATAGCTTTCTCTACAGACTCAAAAAGGGGGGCGGCAACGCTATACACCCCCTAGTCCGCCACATTGCTACTAGACTGCCAGAATACTCAGTTGCTTAGAGGCTAGGAGCGGTCTAGCCTATACCCCTTTAGGCAGTATGTTTTCATACTCTTAAAGGGGCGATATCTACTCTGGTAAAGATTGGCCTACCCCCTATCACACCCCCCTTCTTCCTTTGTACGGTTATAGGTTTTTCACCCGTTATACGGTTTTCCTATAGCACTAGTTCAGCCAACCTAGATATCCCCTACGGGGATCAGATAGCGTAATAGAATCTATCTAATAATAACCTGAGAATTCGAAATTAGTACCTAGTTATAGAAGGTACTATAGAAGGATATACACCTCGGTAATACAGCTATAAACGCTACTTAGTAATATAGACTAACAAGTAGCTCGATTATAAATAACGATTAACTAGTAAGTGGCTAAGGCCTAAGTATATGCTAGATAGCAGCCTAAAATAGAACGCTTAACGCCGGTAACCGCGGCTAGTTTGGAAATACCCTTTACCCGCTAAATCCGGACCTATAGATAACCTTTCCGATTTATAGACTAAGAAGTATAATAGGAGCAGGATTCCTGCTAGTTAATAAGAGTGCTAGTAAAGGCTATAGATTCCCACTAACCACCTAGAGTGCCGGCCAAGGTTACAGCTAAGGTCATAGCTAAGGTAACTACTAAGGCTATAACTAGAGAACTAATTAAAAAGGACAACAGAACCCTATATAACCTGTATAAACTCCTAGTATTAATACTAACTATAGGCTAGGACACGCCTAACCTTAAGTAGACAATAAAGAGCGGTATGCCTGGCATAAGTATATTATATATGGAAGTACTAAGTATATGGCTATTCTACCGATCGAAACAGGCTAGATAAACGAGATAAGTATTAATCGAAAGACTCTAACCGATTTTATTAAGTCTTAGGACTTAAAGGACAGCTATTCCAGGTCTAAAAACGATATCCTTAATAATAAAGTTCGTTTCTTCCTATACTATTACTAGACTTTTTAGATTGATTACGGCCTACTAGGTACTATCTTTCTAAATGCTCTTTTAGGATAAGTTAAGGAATATTACCTATATTACATGCCTCTTAGTATCTCTCTTGTCTAACTATATAGTATTTTAGAGGGATACTTTAAGAAAAGTACTAAGTAAAATAACTATTTGCATATCTAAAACACTATTACTTTTCAGTCTCTATACCTTAAAAGCAAGAATAGCAATGAGTCTATAAAGGAAGTTCTCTGGATCTTGCTTAATAGACTCTAACAAAGCTAATATAGGCTTAGTCTACTCTATAACTATAAGGAGTTCCTAGTTACGAATATAATCTCAGCCTACTAAGGAGTGTCTAAGTTAAAGATTACCCTATATAAACTACTAATAAGCTTCGAAGAACTAGTAGCTATACTCCGCTAGATACTTAACGCTAAAGAAGTAGATCATATATATTGTTAATTCTACTATAGGTTTACTATAATGAAAGCCAGGCCTACAAGAAACCATTAGGGTAACCTAATTATAGATTCGATCTTTAAAAGAAACTAGGCTATATATATATAATAACCTAAAAGCGCTATAGGGTATGGAAAGCAAAACGAGCTCTAGTAAGGGGATTGTAATAGAAACTATACTAAAGTAGGTTATTGATTTATAGCAAGCTAGATCACTGCTCCTTTATATATAGCTAAGAGGAATAAGTAATAGCTAAGAGTAAATAGCTTAAGCGGAAAGGCATTAATAAAGATTATAAACGATATACAACGTTCCTCCTTAACTATAAGGGTTTGGACGACGAATATAATATAAGGGAAGAAGATACTAAGCTTAAGGTATAGGTAGATAACTATAAGACTAATCAAACTTAAGGTAAAAACGAAGTACTAGTAATCAGTTTTAAAGAAGAATAAATAGTAGTAAATTACTTTGCAAACCAAGCTTTCCTCTACCTGATTACCAAAAGCTAATAGCTATACAAAGATGGCGAAAAAGATACTAAGAAAATAAAAGCTATTCAATTTATACTTGACAGGTATACTAAGACTAAATTCCAAAGGATCATGCCTAATACTAGGGCTACTAATGTTTCGACTACTAGACTCTAACAATTCCTTATACTAAAAAAGATGATTAGATCGCTTAAGATTAACAAAATACATATAGGAGAAGCAAATATACTTTTTAGGTCTAGGGATTTAAAACGATTACTTAGAACAGTTAAAGTAGAGCTTAATATTAGTTATATGACTTTCTATATATTAGAGACGCTAACCTCGTTTCTTATATGTCTAAAGGATATAGATAAGCTTAGTATTCACCTTAATAATATAATAAATAAGCTTATATCTCAGTTAGAGAAGCACATATACATTTAGCATAAATAGGAATATCTATAGATCCCTATAAAAGGGATTAAGCTACTAAGTATGGCATTTACAGTAGATAATAAGCGTCCTACGCCCTTATAGCTTATAGAGGCCGAACTAAGATGCATTTATCAATACTATAGATACCCTATAGTCGATAGATTATATAAACTACTATAACGAGTAGACTACTAAGTGGAACATAGTGCTATTAAGATGATTACTAAGTTCTGCCATTTCTACTAGATTAAAGACATAGTACTATAATAGTTTAGATTCGTATTATAAGACGATATTTGCTTTAACTTCAAGATCGTTATAAACATCTAAGATATTGACAATTCTAAAGTACTATATATAGTTAATGCTCTGACTTTATTCTAAGTAGCCTATTTTCTAAATAATGTCTTAGCTAAGAAGATATAAGAGTAGCTAAAGGAATGTAAGATCGACATATACCTTAGACTACCTAATATTTTACGCTATAACAAGAGTACTAATTTCAAAACGCGTAAGTTCCAGGCAGAGGCTAGGCTTGTAGGTATAACCTGTTATTCTATACTAGTTAAGGTATACTAGTTAGTTAGTAAGATTAAGCGGTATTATAGGCTACTAAGACAGGCCTATAATATTATTAAATCCAAGACTGCTAGAACTTACTTGAAAGAGGTATACCTATAAGCGGTACTAAGCGCGGTTAATAATACCGCTAGCCTAGATAGGCTAGTACTAACGCTCTTAGTTTTCGGCGTATACCCGCGCCTTACTATAGACACGCTGCCTTCTCTATCTTAACTGCGCTAAGCAGGTGTAATTTAGAAGGCTATAATACAATTGCAAATCCTAAATAATATAAGGACTATATAATATGCTCTTGCACAATATAATGGACCAAGTATAAAAGACATACTACTATGCTTACTTAAAGTAGGTATAGAAGTACTTATATTCCGGGAAAGCGAGTAATAGATAGGACCTTATAAGGTAATCTCGGCTATAGACATAACAGTAATCGTGAATATAGTTAACAGACCTATGGAATTTCGGAATATAGTAGTTAAGCTATACTACTAAGAGCTAGTATAGGACGTACAAGATAATTAGGCTAGGGCTAAGTAGCTAAAGCTATTCTAATATCCCTAGCCTAAGGAGTCTTACTAGTACAGACAACCTTAAAAGAACCTAGTACTTGCTAATAACTTTTTTTTAGAAAAAGAGAAGCACGACTATAATCTTACACTTAAACTGTAAGCTAAAGGTAAGATTACTATACCTAGTATACTATTCTAAGAATCCAATAAAACAGAACTGAACTTACTTTTAGCAGCTAAGGTAATCAAAGTAATCAAGATACTAGTAGATACATTGGGCTACTAGATCTTTAAGTTAAGGATTGTCCAGGAAGTAAAAGACAAGCTTACTTTACTATACGAAAAATCACGCTTTATAGTTTAGAGATTCGGCGATAAGGACAAAAAACAACTTCTTATTTAGTTATTAACAATCTAGCGCTATATATAGCGACTTATACTCTTACTACTCCTGATACTGCAAATGCGCTTTAGGTTTAAGGCATAGGTATATAACGTTTTTAAAGCTTATAAATAAGCCAAGTTACAGCTAGTAAGGAAAGTGAATCTTCTATTACCTAAAGAGCTTAAGATACTTTATCCCCCCTATACTGTCTTGCTTGTTAAAACCCTATTATATAGGCTGGCCGAAGCTGGCCTATACTAGTAGGTGATATATATGAACTAGTATACTAAGCGCCTTAATCTTAAGCTAAGCGCCTTTAACTTATACCTTATAATCGGCAAGATGCAAATTAGAGGCAGATTTGGAATTGTTAGCCTATAAACCGATAATACACTTAATATTAGCGAGCAAGCCTTTACTAATAAGGAGAAGCTTAAGCTAGATAAGGCTAGCTTTAAGTACAAGCTGCTAGTATTTTTCATAGACAAGTCAATTATAGACTTAAACAGATATAGGCTTGAAATAAGTATAGATACTTTTAAGATTTGATAAAAAGGGCAAGCTATGCGACTTAAACTTATAAACCTAAAGGTAGAAACGGCAAAGCAAGTATATATTGAATAACATATATGCGGTACCGATATTATAACAATTTGCCAGCTAGAAGCGACTTTCGACTTATTAATAGTAGCGTAGTTAACAAAGCCTGATATAACCGAGATTGCCAAGCTTAACGCTTAACTATAATGGCAGATTAAGAACTTAATATATAGGCTATACTACCTGTAACTTGAACTTAAGATAGTTAAGCTCTTTGTCTTTATAGATAGATCATTTGCTAATAATGCTAATATAATATTGTAGATTAGATTCGTTATTATATTTAAAAATAAGATAAGCGGCATAAATAAGTTCAACCTATATAGCAATATTATATACTGGTCTTCGACCAAGTACAAGGGGGTAATACAAAGCGTTTTAGTAAGTAAAATATATAGAATAGTAAGTAGGTTCGATCTTAGGTATATCCTATACTAGATACTTGCTAAGATCTACTTAGGCCTAGGTCTACTATTACTACTACTAATCATTATTTATATAGACTTATTTAGTTTATATCAGTACCTAGTAAAGCTTAGGATAATAGTAGAAAAGCGCCTTATAATCGATATAATAGCGCTATAGCAGAGCTACGAAAACTGTAAAATCGCAGAAATTAGATAGATTAGTAGCAACGATAACCTAGCTAATACTATAACCAAGTATACGCCGAATAAGACGCTTAAAAAGCTCGTTACTATAAATATAGCCAAGATTAGAATAGAAGGCTAGGTTTAACGACTGGCTGAACAATAGGAAGAGCCTATATAACTTAGGGTAAAATTACTAGTGTAAAAGACAAAGACTATTAGGACGATTTATTTATAGTACAATAAGGAATATAAGGCAAAGTGCTAAACAATCTTAATTTATACTTTTATAGCTAGCGCGACATACGCGCTAGTACCCCCCACCCTCTAATTACAATAACAAAATATTAATAGCCTTGCTTATAGCAGCTATTACTATAAGCTTTTTCTATATAGGCGTTATACCTGCTATAGGCGCCCTATGCTTGACAAGAGCGCGTGCCTTGTCTACTAAGACTAAGGTATACTTAGCGCTATTACGCTATATTTTCCAATCCTATAACTAATAAGTATTTCGATTAAATAATAGATATACCTAAAGATTGTAACTTACTTTGGCCTTAGTAGCCGGGTTAGAGTGGAGCTCTAAGAAGCAGTCTAAGAACGGACGGACCGACTTAGGGCTATAACATACGTTAGAAATAATAATATAATTGTCGATTCGCTCTCACTGCAGTGAAAGGCTTCCGGTAGATAGTAAGGAACAAGAACAGCAAGACAGAGAAAGAGCAAAATAACAAGTACGATTCCTATGGTGATGATTGATGATGTGTTCTCTCTCCCTCTCTTTCTTGCTTTCCTAGATATAGGGCGTTGTGGCCCTGTATCCTGACTAGGGTTGTGCCTAGCGCTAGCATAGGGGTTATGCCCTATATCTAGCCATTCCCTTACTATGACCAACCTATACTAGCTACGATAGCCTGCTAGTAATCGACACTAGCTCTCTTTTCTTTTTAGTTACGGTCTGTCTTTATAGGATATCCTTACCTATAGTCCGCTACTTAACGCGCTTTGTCTACCTAAGACAAGGCGCGTATTACGTCCTATAATTAATTCCTGAATGTGCCCTATTCCCTAAGGACAAATCGCGCGTTACGTCCTATAAGCACTATATAGAGCGTATATCGCGCTCTGTCCTCGGCAACATGTCTGCGTTGCCCGTTGCTATGCTAATCCTATTGTACGACTATCTTCTATCCCTTTTTCCCTTCTCTTCTATAGCTATAGCCTGCCTATCCCTTAACCAATTAATAATGCCCTTTTCTACTAGCATTGTCTTCTTGTTGTTGTACATTCCTAGACTACCTACTGTAGAATAAATAGAACAATAGGCCAGCCTATACTTCTAACGTAGTCCTTCTCTTTTAAGTCTTACTAATAAAAATATATACGTATATAGCCTGCTTGCCCTGCCACTACTACTACTGTGATTCGTTGTTTGCTGACCTGCTTATAGCTAATATAGACTCCTTTTCCAACTTGGATAACTTAGTATATACTATCCTAGGTAGGTACTTTATTATTGTCCGCTGTACTAGCTTTATTATCCGCCGTATATGCGTTATATCCTATATATTATCGGTATAGGTACGTCTTATTTATTAACATCCTAGCGCGATATAGGCATATCTACCGCGCCCCTAGCCCTAACGCCTATACCGGCCAAGCTGGCCAAGATTACGCCGGCCGTACGTCGCACAGCCGCTCGCAAGGCTAAGCGGCGTAAGTTGGCCAAGGCCTATGCTATAGCAGGTAGGGCAGTGGCCGCTAAGCGCTGTAAGAAGCGTAAAGAGGCCGTGGCCAATACCTAGGCTAGGAAGCTAGCCAAGAAAGAGGGCCCGCGGCGCTCTAAGCGCACTGCCAGCAGTAACGCTGGCAGATATACTACTGATTCTGGCCTTATAGCTAATAAGGACGATAATAATACCTATAATAGGGCGTATATGCCCCCTGCTAACGTGGAGGAGGAGGAGGAGGGCGGCAGCGGCGATAACAACAGCATTAACAGCAGTATTAGCGATAGTGCCGATAAAGGCGAGGGTAGTAGCGCGTATAAGCGCGGCGAGAGCGCTTTGCGCTACGAAGGTAGGTTTTAAAGCGCAGCTGTACTTTAGAATACGGCTGACATTTTTGTGATTTCTAGACACGCTACTGTATAAGTGACAGTGCATCGTGTCCTACCCCTGCAACCCCTTTGGTATACCCTATGCCGACATATACGTCTACTACGTCCAGGTAGTAACGGCCGGCAAAGGCCAGGGTCCTAATAACGTATAGCGTTGGGACTAGTATTACCGGGATTATGTCAGGGTTATTGGCGGCCGTTATTAGTCCTGCTTAGCCAGTAGCAGTTGCAAGCTGCTATAAGCACTTTATCTTATATAAATAAAACCGTAGTCACGCTTTAATTTGCCTATATAGCTCTGCGTTAGCGCGCCCTGTTATAGCGTACTATCTTAAAGTCCTTATGGCTTTTAAGCCTACCTCTGCCGTAAGTCCTCCCCTCTATCTTCTTAGCGATATACTAACTTGTTAAAGGCTGCTAAGAAGCAGTAGTATAGGGACTAGCGGGAGTGGCGGTCCGCTATCTACTACGTTCTTATACTACCTAGCGGTAGTAAGGAGGAGGCGGACTTAGTAGGGATAGGGAAGGAGGCCTTGTAAAAGGCCTATACGCAGGTGTCGGCCTATACGGCCAAAGCACTTTTGTTGTTAGTAGCGTAGGGGAAGAAGGAGGAGGAAAATATAAAAATATAAAAAATGTGAAAGTATATCGCACTTTGTCTCGCAGTCCTGCTACACTTTCGCGTCTTATTTACTGATTTTACGGCGCGTCTATGCCTTGTCCTCCTCTTCCGCGGCGCATTAGCGTATGGCATATCCCGCCCTTACTATCTTTCTTTTTATCAGCGTACTACAGTCGCCATACGGCAATCATCGCTGCGTTACCTAGCCCTCTATATATATCTTAGCCGTGTTATTGTCGACCAGCGCTATAAGTGCCTAGTTAGGTAGTCTTTTTGTTATAGCGTCCACTAGGTTATTCTCCCTATTAATCTACCTGACCTCCTAAATCTCCCTATTCTCGTAGCTCTGCTATAAAGCCATAATATCGATCATAAGGCGCTTTTCGATAGTACTGCCAAGCTTAATAAGGTACTTGTACAGACTAAAAGAGTCTGTACAAAGAATAATCGGAAGGTTAGTACTAAGGCTAAGCCAGGTAAAAATCGTGCAAATAGTCCGCTAGACTATAAAACCGATATTAAAGCCGGCTACTATCCTATAGATCTCGCTGGCTAGCACGCTTCTCGTTACCCTCTTGCACTTCGTTAAGGACTAGTGGACTATATTCCCATGAATACGGAAAACAGCCTCTCCTAGTATATCGTCTTTGTTAGCTAGTAGTATAACATAGCCGATCTAAGAAGTTAGGTCTACGTTATTAGTAAAAGACCTGTTAATAAAGATAAAGAGCTTAGCTGTAGCGAGATCCAAAGGGTGATAAACCAGGCCTTTTTCTACGTTATCTATCTGCCATTGGATCCGGGCGTTAAGGTGCTTGTAGTCCTCTGGCTAGGGCTGCTAGGCTTGGGCAGCTATGGCTAAGTTAAAAGCTGCCTCTAGCTGGCAGATAGAGGCCAAATAAGCCCCCTAAGCACGTTGCTCAACGTATTACTAAGCGGGTGTTACCCCTTTTATATCGACAAGGGACAGGCGTTTACCTTGCCCTTTTTACTGTATTAACAGGTTACTGTTGGAGAGGTAAAGCCGGTAGCTGTTAAAATCCACCTCTAGCCTATCCACTACCTTAGTAGCCAGCTTTAACTTAAAGCCGGCTTTTTCCAGCTCTTCCTCTTCTAACTAGGAAAAGGAAATATCCCTAATAATAAGGGTATCGTCGGTTTACAAGCTAACAAGCCTAAATCCCTTTCCTAGTATAGTAGTAGAAATCAGAAGACAAGGATCAAAAGAAGAAGACTAAAGACTAAGGCAATTCACATGCCACTATATATAGGTAGTAAACTAGTAAAGCCCTGCCTCTGCTATACTATATAGCAGGCGGTTTACCCGTAGAACAGCGCCAGTAGGATATTTACCCTAAAGCTCTTTGGGCAGATAAAGGAGTATTTTCCGGTTTAGGGCTATCTCGGACTGCGTATACGCCTATGTAATATCTCGTAACTATAGGTGCAGCCTAAAATCGTAAAGAAGAGAAGGGTAAAGGGCAAGTAAAATCTACTAGGTATACTGTTAGATGGTCAGTAACTAGGTAAAAAGACTATTCTTTCCTGGATTACTATACCCCTAGGCTACTAGCCTTGATTTTTCATATAGGTTAGAAGTCTTGTCCTTTACCTCCCGAACTATCCTTAACTTGAATACCTTAACGCTATAGAGGTCCTTCGGCTCTTAGATCACCTCGATAACGCCGTTTTTAAGAAGGGCGTCGATCTCGGCCTTATCTAAGGCCTTAAACGGCTTACCTAGCGTGGTAATCTTACCTTAGTACTGTAATTCTAGGGCTAGGGCATAGTCCTTTCTCTCCTTCTTAGAAAGGAAGAGTCTTATAGGGACTTAACTTATAAGGTCCCTACCTAATATAAGGGTATAACTATAGTCTAAAATAGTAAAACATAGTGTAAGTTGTAGCTTGTCTAGCTTGCTGGAATTACGGGTTGTCTGTCTAAGTCGTAGCATATCGTTCGTTAGCGTAGGCTACACCTTATCCTAGGGTTTTACAGTGCAAGTTACGCTATGTCTAGGCAGTATATCGGGTTATAGGTCTGTAATCTCCGGTAAAACCTAGGCCCCTCTTTCTCTTCTAGGCCGGCCCTGCCTCTTTAGCAGTATAAGGTTAGGGTAGACGAACTTTTCCGCTATATCTGGATCTTCTAGGTCTTTAGCGTCCCCCTCCTCCTACAGCTCCCCCTATAGCCCCCTCTATAGCTCCTAGCAGTACAGTTTTATAACCGTACTCCTGAAGTCTATAGTGCTGTTAACCATATCTATAGTTATAGAAGTCTCTAACACTGCTAATACCTTATATAGCCCAGTCTACCTGTTATTTTCGCAGTAGACTAAGACTTCCTAGCCGATACCTAGTATACTAGGTAGTACTACCTTGGTATTAGGGCTGTTTCGGCGGCTAAGAGCCTCCTTGATAGCCCGCTTACCTTGCTACCTCTTAAGCTTAGCTATTGCTTTTTCGATGGCTTCTGCCCTTATAACTTGATCTGGACTTAGTAGCGAATTTCCAGTTAGCTAGGGAAAAGCACTAAAGACCAGTAGGGTAGGGATTAAACCGCTAGGCCCTGCTGTATTATTAATAGCGGAGACTACGGCTTGTAAGCTAGCCGTTTTCGATATAGTAGTGCCGGCCTCTTCCTATATAATCTTATATGCCCGGCGTAGTAGGGTATAGTAGCGCTCTACCTTCCCTACCAAGTTATAAGCCTTAACCGGGACGTCTACTACTGTAATACCGGCTAATTTCGCCTCTACCTAGAATTCCTTAGCCATAAAATTAGTCCCCTGGTTATAACGAAGGATATCTGGCAGTCCGAGATATATATCTATCTAGTACTCCTTTAGCTATTCCTAAGTCTCTTTTGCCGTTATATCCTTTAGGAAATAGGCTACTTGAAAGGAGGTAGCTATATCGACTATATAGAGGACTTTCTAGCTATTAAGATCTAGGATATCTACTACCACCTTGTAGTTAAAGTAGATATCGTCTTTAAGCGTAAATTTAAAATACCTAGGTACTAGCCTCTTAACCTGGCAGAAGTGGCAGAACTTGTTGATAAGCTCTAACGCGCTATGTTCTACTTGATAGTCGGCGCGGCTAAGAAGCTTATACAGCTTTTCTACTAACAGGTAGCCGCAACGTCGATAAATTCGCCGTAGCTAGGATTCCGTAAGTTCCATTAAGCGTAGTCGCGCTTTGTCCTATATAAACATAGCGTATGCCGTGCCGTTAAGTACCGGGATCTACAGGTAGCCCCATCTTCGGATAATTGGGATCTGCTGCTTACCCTTGACTATAGTGTCTATTGTGTTATCCAGGTATACCCTAAGCTGATCTATATCTTAAAGGTAAAGAAGAAAAGGGGTAGGTGTGTCTAGAACGTGGAAAGTTGCCTTTCTAGCAGCGGTATCTACTATAACCATACTAATAGATTCCTTTACTTTACCTAGGCCAAAGGTAATACTAGCCTCTCTAGCCCTTGCCCTATCGATATAGATACCGGGTACTTAGCATTATAGGGCTAGTACTTGACGTATGCCGGCAGTCGAAAAATTAGCGGTACCTATATCCGGCATAATACCCTAGAATACCGTTTTAGAATACTTGTCGAGCACAAATTGCGTAGAAGAGAGCGTAGTACGCAGTATGTCTTTAGGTTCTCTACCGCGGTAGGGTTCTTCCCTGTATAACCTATATAGGAAAGCCTTATTGGTAAAGAAAGCTACTACTATATCGTTTCCAGCGGAGTCTTCTATAGTATAATCCTCTAGGCTATAATTGTTAAAATCGTCCTCTACTATACTCCCCTTAGACTCAGAGCCCTTATAGTCGACTAGAAACAACTAATATCTCTTCTTCCCCCTATTAGGGTCAATTTGCCGGCTTTTTAGCCAGTTAAGTCGATTCTTCTTCTGCTCCTCTTCTAAGTACTTAGTAGAGTAGCACCTATCCTTCTTGCAAATCCAGTAGCATTAAGACCTTTTAGGGGTAGACCTTAGCTGTAACTTCTTAGAGAAATACCGCCGGTCTGTCAGATACTACTGGCTTTCCATTTCCTCTACTTCTAATATGCCCTATAGCATAGCCGCTAGCTCCTTAAATCCTTTAATCGGCTTATACAAAGCTAACTTCAGTTCAGGTACTCTACGGCATGCCCTTACTATATTCGAAGTAAGGATTTCCTTACTACGGTAAATAGGCCCTAAAGCCTGCTAAATTACCGGCAGCTTATCAAGCAGTAGCTGGAGGACTTCTTTATTGCTTTTTCCAGGGTTTTCTTATTGCACGCTTCTAAAAGTGATAGAGCTCCATATTGTTACCAGGTTCTGCTTTTTAGCATCTGTCTTAAAATGCTTACTTAGTTTAGTATAAACTAAGTAGAAAGGAAGGAGGCGGTTAAGGTAGTTAACCTAGTAGTCCCTAGCCCTACTAGAGAGGATATAGGGAAAAACTAGGTACAAAGTAGCGTGGTCGATCTAGAATATTACATACTGGTAAAGGAAAATCTTAACTTTATCGTCCAGTATCTCTGTTTCCGCCCTATTATAGCAGTTACTGCTATTCTACGTTTTTCTGAAGTCTATGTATAGCTTTTGATTAATATAGGGGTTGTTATCCCTCTAGGTTAGCCTCGGAGGAATTTCCAGGTATTCCGGACTCCCTATTTCGACTCTAGTAACCTCTAGTAGGTTAGATAGAACAGAAGGCTGGTTATACCTTCTTTGTTGCTGCTACTAAGGGTAGTACTACTAGTAGTACTGCTGCAGTTAGTATTACTGATAGGGGTAGTATTGCTAAGGTTGTAGGTTAAAGCCTGGTAGTCCTAGAATAAACCCCGGTTGCCCTAGGTTAAATCCGTTTCTATATCTAGGCCTAGTTCTATTCCTATACTTAGGTCCTCCCCTATATCCTCTATTTCCTCCTAGTCCTTATACTAAGCTCTCTAGCTTAGGCTCTGAATTTGGCAGTTTAGGTGGTAAAGGAAAGCCCGGTACTAATAGCGGTAGAGGTATACCTTCGCCTAAGGCAGGCAAGAAAACTTGTAATAGTAGAGGTGCTATTACTAGCCGAAGAGGTAAGGAGGTGGCTAACAGGACTAGCTAATAGGTAGGTTTACCGATAAGGCTCTTATCGTTGATAAACCTAGCTAGTTCAGCGTCTTAGTAGCTTCTTATTAGGCTTATAGCAAAACCGCTAGCTCTAAGCAGTTCTGCTAACTCTGTTTTAATGATTATAGAAGCCTTCTAAAAGTCCCTGTTAGTCTATCTATTAAAGCTATTAATCACCCTTATTTATAGCCTTTCTCCCTCTATTTTCAACCTCTAGCATTCTACCACTTCTATTAACATATAGGTGTTGATAATCCTCTTATCTTTATAGCCTAGTTCGATATAGTCTAGGGTTTTAAAGAAGGTTGCTATATCTAGCAGGTAGGCTTTACTAGGCGGTAGCTACTAAGGTAGCTTGTTAAGCATCTTGTCTTCGGCCGTTGGTATATACGTCTATATCGTAGTATCGGCTATTTCGAATCGCGTATCACGTTCTATCTTTAGGTTTTAAGCTACAGTTGTAATGTCGAATTGTTATTCGTTATATCTGCCGAAAAATGTCGGACAAGTAAATTCGTTTTTCGAAAGTATATCTGTGTTTTATCTCCTTGTTTTAAGGCGCGTTTATAGGTTAGATATGCTTAATAAAGAGATCTGTCTCTTATTATAGCTAGTCTAGCTCTTCCTCTTTATAGGTATACTTCTGGTATAGTTGTCAATCTAGCTACTCTGCTCCTACTGTCTATTAAAACAATAGAAACTAATTAGTGTCGATTCGCTCTTACTATAGTAAAAGGCTTCCGGTAGATAGTAAGGAACAAGAATAGCAAGATAGAGAAAGAGCAAAATAACAAGTACGATTCCTATAGTGATGATTAATAATGTGTTCTCTCTCCCTCTCTTTCTCGCTTTCCTAGATACGGGGCATTGTAGCCCTGTATCCTGACTAGGGTTGTGCCTAGCGCTAGCATGGGGGTTATGCCCCACATCTAGCCATTCCCTTACCGTGACCAACCCATACCAGCTACAATAGCCCGCTAGCAATCGACAATAATAGAAATAATATATAAATAGAGCTTATATCGGCATATATAAGTGCCTGGACAAGCACTGCTAGTACTAGAGGCTACAGCCCAACATACAGTTGCAGTACGCTATATATAGCGCGAAATTGCTAGACTTGTTCAACAAGTCCTTAACGCCTGCTAAAAGCAAGTATAGGCAGCTAAGGCAAATAACAGTATATATGGTACTATATAGGCTACAAACTTCATACGTATTAGCAATATTAATAATAAGGATAATAAGAGTAAGACGCTTACCTTTCGGTTTATATATATAAGTGTATAACGACCTTTTATAAGGCTTAGTACGATCCGACATACTGTATATATAGTAGCTAAAGTAGACGATAGAGTTGTCTAAGCTTTTGCTAGATAACGAACTTGCCGTTACTGCTGCTAGTATTGCTACTAGTAGCGTAGACGTATGTATAGCGGCGCGTAGCGCTATACGCCGTATATATATAGCTGCTACCGCCGCCTTCTTTATAGCCGGCAATGTAGGTAGAGAGTTCTGGGCAGGCGTAGAGACACGTGCTTTACGCGTAGCAACCTCCGTCCTATATACCGCTACCATCTCTACCTCCTCCTTATACTAATATACAGTAGCCTATACAAGTAGGACACGCATATATACAATTAGCCCTTTAGAATTAAGGGGTATAGAGTCGGCGTTAGTATAGCTGCCTATAGACTTAGGCTATATAACAAGCGTAGCTATATCTATAGTATTAGGATTATCGCTGTCGTTATTATCGTTATTACCGTTATTACTACCTGCTATACTCTTCTAGTTGCTGTTATTAGCGACAGTACACTTAGATATATCGAAGAATGTATTATTATCGCCCTTTTAGGTAAGATACTTATTAGGAGTGTTAGTTATAAGCATATTAAGGGCGTTACTGCATTTATCCTTAGTATATATATAGGCATCGCTACCTATACTCCTATAGGAGTACCTACTCTACTTATTATTAAAATCCGATACTTTAAACAATAAGATTAGCATATTTAATTATTAGTATATAATAATAAGTAACTTGCTTGTTGCTACTAGTACTGCTAATGCTACTACTACTATTGCTATTATTGTTACTACTGCTGCTACTATTGTTATTGCTACTACTATTGTTATTATTGTTACTACTGCTGCTACTATTGTTATTGCTACTACTACTACTAGTATGGATCGTAGAAAGGAAGAGAATAGATAGTATATAGTAGGAGAACCTGCCTATTTATAGGTTTAGGGCAAAAGCGTTCGGAGTTCGCAATTAGCTAGCCTAAAGCTCTGATTTTTCCTATCATAATTCCTATTCAGGACTACAAGCTTTTGCAACAATAGTTACTAGTACAATACGCTTACTGTTATGCTATTTAAGGGTATATCTAAAAGGCGCTAAAGTCGCGCCTTTTATACTAGGGATCAACAACTAGAATCTAACATTCTGATTAGCAAACAAGAAGTTAAGTGATTAGCATTTTCTATTCTAGTAATAAGGGGAGCGAAGTGATCTGGGATTTCCTATTTCGGTTAATAAAGCGCTAGCACAGTTACAAAAGAAGAGTTACTAGTGTTGATTATAGTAAGGGGGATTAGGTACTAATCTCTATAACCATATAGTGCATAAGCACCTTACTCTGGGAAATAGGGCGTAAACTATGCTACTTATACGACAGCTATAAGTGGCGCACCTATGTACTATATAATAGTTACCAATAAGCGCTCCGCTTAACATAGGTATTTAAGGGGTGTGTAACTACCCTCTAGATGAAGGGAGAAATGACAATCCAGAACCAGAACTTAAACCAGTATTTCCTTGCTGCTCGCTTTGCTCTTATCGTTTTTAATCACTACGATCTCCGGAAACCTACTAACAATAAAGGCGTTTATAAGCCCTTTACTCCTTCTATACTCTAGTACCTCTATTAGTCGCTAGGGTATAGAATATTTAGATATTATATACTACTATATGCTTTTAAGCTATAGTACCTATACCTTTAAATAGGGTATAGGTTTGATTTCAATATTATATATATTCTTACTTCTTTCTATATATAATAGGGGTTTATACTATATATATAAGAGGGCATAACCCCGTTGTCTAACGGAATAGTTTTGCTTTTACGTTCTCATTTCTTAGCATTCTTCTATTCTTTACCTACATATAGCTTTCTAAGGCTTATAAAGGAATAGAAGAATAGAGGGGGTGTTAAACGTATAAAATAAGCTATAGCGCTCTAACGGTTATAGCTAAGGCAAAACGGATTTCAGTTCTCAAACAACTAGATATATAGCTATATTCCAAGGGTAGACCTACTTTTATAGATACCGCTATCTAAGCTATATATACTACTATATAGCCTAGAAATAGCTTTAAAAGGCTTTTCTATTTTTAGATTTACACCCCACTTTTATAGAGACAGCCTCCTTAGGCTATATAAGCGCTAGAAATAGCCTTAAAAGGCTCTTCTACTAAGTCACCTACCTACCCTATACCTACTCTGTACTATAGGAGCGAAAACAGAACTTATAGGAAAAGTCGTGCGGCTTACCCTGTAGCTTAGGTGGCCGTAAGTCGATTATTTAAAATCGTCAGCTTATTTGGTTTTTTGGAAAGGTACCATGAACCTACTAAGGCGCTCCTGCCATACGGAAGGCAGGAACGGTCCTAGAGGGTATATGTAGGAAAGGAAATTGCGAAGCCTTACCTACTAGACTAGAAATCAAGTTACTACGTTACCTATAACTATAAGCCTTATAGGCCTATAAGACCTACTGAAAGCCGTGATATATAAGCTTAAAGCCCCTATAATATAGCGCTATTGCCCCAAACTATATATTGGAATGGGTAATCCTATATAAGGATCTGTAACCACTATAGCCTACTAGTAGTAGTCGTATAGGGTACGTAGGGGCAGCAACAGCGTTGATATGGCCTGAATAGCACTTCCTAGGTATGTGCTAATATAGTAAAGTAGGGCCCTTTACTGTATTCCCTCTATAAAAGTCCTTATATAACGGTATAGTTATAGGCTATAGCGCTATATTATAGGGGCTTTAAGCTTATATATCACGGCTTTCAGTGGGTCTTCTAGGCCTATAAGGCTTATAGTTGTAGGTAACGTAGTAACTTGATTTCTAGTCCAAGTAGGTAAGGCTTCGCAATTTCCTTTCCTACATATACCCTCCAGGACCGTTCCTGCCTTCTATACGGCAGGAGCGCCTTAGTAGGTGCATAGCGCCTTCCCGAAAAACCAAATAAGCTGGCGATTTTAAATAATCGACTTACGGCTACCTAAGCTGCAGGGTAAGCCGCACGACTTTTCCTATAAGTTCTGTTTTCGCTCCTGTGGTGCAGGATAGGTATAGGGTAGGTAGGTGACCTAGTAGAAGAGCCTTTTAAGGCTATTTCTAGCGCTTATACAGCCTAAGGAGGCTGTCTCTACAAAAGTAGGGCATAAATCTAAAAATAGAAAAGCCTTTTAAAGCTATTTCTAGGCTATATAGTGGAATATATAGCTTAGTCAGCGGTATCCACAAAAGTAGGTCCACCCTCAGAATATAGCTATATATCAAGTAGTTCGAGAACTGAAATCCGTTTTGCCTAAGCTATAACCGTTAGAGCGCTATAGCTTATTTTGTACGTTTAACACCCCCTCTATTCTTCTGTTCCTTTATAAGCCTTAGAAAGCTATATATAGGTAAAGAATGGAAGAATCCTAAGAAATAAGAACGTAAGAGCAAAACTATTCCGTTAGACAAAGGGGTTATGCCCTTATTTATATAGGATAAACCCCTATTATATATAGAAAGAAGTAAGAATATATATGATGTTGAAATCAAACCTATAACCTATTTAAAGGTATAGGTGTTAAACGTATAAAATAAGCTATAGCACTCTAACGGTTATAGCTTAGGCAAAACGGATTTCAGTTCTCGAACTACTAGATATATAGCTATATTCTGAGGGTGGACCCACTTTTGTGGATACCGCTGACTAAGCTATATATTCCACTATATAGCCTAGAAATAGTTTTAAAAGGCTTTTCTATTTTTAGATTTATGCCCCACTTTTGTAGAGACAGCCTCCTTAGGCTGTATAAGCGCTAGAAATAGCCTTAAAAGGGTCTTCTACTAGGTCACCTACCTACCCTGTACCTACCCTGCACCGCAGGAGCGAAAACAGAATTTACAGGAAAAGTCGTGCGGCTTACCCTATAGTCTAGGTAGCCGTAAGTCGATTATTTAAAATTGCCAGCTTATTTGGTTTTTCGGGAAGGCGCCATGCACCTACTAAGGCGCTCCTGCCGTATAGAAGGCAGGAACGGTCCCGGAGGGTATATGTAGGAAAGGAAATTGCGAAGCCTTACCTACTGGACTAGAAATCAAATTATACGTTACCTATAACTATAAGCCTTATAGGCCTATAAGACCCACTGAAAGCCGTGATATATAAGCTTAAAGCCCCTATAATATAGCGCTATAGCCTATAACTATACCGTTATATAAGGACTTTTATAGAGGGAATATAGTAAAGGGCCCTACTTTACTATATTAGCATATACCTAGAAAGTGATCTAGGCCATATCAACGCTGTTGCTGCCCCTACGTACCCTATACGACTACTACTAGTAGGCTATAGTGGTTACAGATCCTTATATAGGATTACCCATTCCAATAGGTTATGAGCCCGGATAGCCTGTAGGATAGTTATCGTTGGAGTCCAATTTCAAAGCGCTATCTCTACCTATATATATAGGGCTATTTAAGCCTCTTAAAGCTGAAAATATAGTACTATATTAGCCCTAAAAAGGTATATATTACATCTTATTAAAGGCTATTTAAGGACTAAAAAGCCTGAAAATCTAGAAGGAGAAATCGCTAAGAAATCTAAGTCCTATAGTATTGACGAGTATTTAGGGGTCTAATACACTTAGGCTAGTATACTTACCTATACTAAAAGACCGTTTTACTTATAGCTGGAAGTAGAAAGGCTAGCGTTTTAGAATTTCTAGCGCTAAAGACCTATATTTCCCTACTATAGAGCCCTTTCTATAGATATATCTATAGGCGGTAGTTAAGTCCCTACGTCGAAGTCTCTAGCCCTTAGAGCCTAGTCTAGAATTTCTACTAGAAAGCCCTACTAAGTAGCAAGTAGGCAGCGCTATAAACCTACTAAGCGCTAAGACTAGCCTGGAAAATCGCTACTAGAATTAGTGAGCTAGCTAATTAGCTTTAGTAAACTAGAAGCTAATTAAGTACTTTTACTAGCACTATAAGTAAATAGTAGCCTATTTACAAATGGCGGATCAAGCTAAAGGGAGGGTTTAGCCCCTAAAAGGGCTAGTAACCCAGCTGATTCAGGGCAATCTTCTAGGCCTCTACTACCTATACGAACCCTATTAGAAGATAAGGAAGATGGCGAAGACTATAGCGAGGTTATAGAAGTCCTAAAACAGCATATAAAATCTCATAAGCGAGTTATAGCTAGCTAATCTAGTGATATAAAAACACTACTTTTAAGTCTAAATACCCTAAAAGCGTCTGTTAAGGATAGCATTAGCGCTACAAAGAATATATCTTCTACTTTGGCTTCTTTAACTAATAGTAGTAACGCTGCGGCTGCTACTACTGGAAAAACTAGCTATAGTCCTAGATTTGATCCTTTTAGCGGTACTATAGATTTAGATTCTCCTCCACATCCCTCTAGGAAAGAGCCCCATCTAGGGCCGGCTGTTAATTTAGCTACTAGTAATTTAGACCCCCCTATAGATACAGGGTCTAAGGAAGGCTTTAAGGATACTATTACTAGTAGTATAGTAAAGGAGCTTTCTAAAAAGGCCTATACTATACCGGACAATAGTAAGCTCAGCGGGGAAAGCAATTTTGAACAGTGGATTCAGGCTTTAAGTATAGTGCTAAGAGCGTTAGGGATATCTAATTTTTTGAAAACCCTGATATATCTGATACTTATAGCGACTCTAATCAAGCTGTTCTTTTAATACTTCTACGCGATAGCTTATCCAGTAGCCCTAGGGCTGCTATATCGTAGAACCATATACCTTCTAAGGCCTTTAAGCTGCTTGTTAGGCAGTATAGCCGACCTATAGAGTCTAAAAAGGAGGACGTCTATAACGAATTCCATGCCCTTACCTTTAGTACCTAGAGAAAAGGCTTATTAGCTTTTAACGCTGAATTTAACGGCTATCTTGCTAAGCTTACCATAGCTAAAATAGATATAGATCCCTCTTTAATACTAAATCAGTATTTTAAGGCTCTAGAATCTAAGTTTCCTAGGGTATCACGCCAAAAGAGCTCTATAAGACAGGCTAGAATGCTAGGCCTTATAGCCTCTAGCCTTAATATAGAATATCTAATGGCTGATATTTTAGAAGAATCTAGGAATTGTCATAGTCCGTTGTCATCCTATACATATATAGCTTCGTTTTACACCAGGACCTTCTATCCTATATACAATAACATCTTTGTCGATTCGCTCTCACTGCAGTGAAAGGCTTCCGGTAGATAGTAAGGAACAAGAACAGCAAGATAGAGAAAGAGCAAAATAACAAGTACGATTCCTATGGTGATGATTGATGATCTGTTCCTTTTCCCTCTCTTTCTTGCTCTCCTAGATACAGGGCGTTGTAACCCTATATCCTGACTAGGGTTGTGCCTAGTACTAGTATAGGGGTTATACCCTATATCTAGCTATTCCCTTACCATGACTAACCTATACTAGCTATAATAGCCTACTAGTAATCGATACTAGCTCTCTTTTCTTTTTAGTTATAGTCTGTCCTTATAGGACATTCTTACCTATAGTCCGCCACTTAACGCGCTTTGTCTACGCGAGATAGGGCGTATATCGCGTCCTACAATCAATTCTTAACGCGCCCTATTCCTATAAGATAAGTCGTATATTATGTCCTATAAGTACTATATAAAGCGTACGTTATGCTTTGTCTATAGCGATATATCTGTATTGCCTATTACCGTGCTAATCCTACTATATAACTACCTTCTATCTCCTTCTCCCTTTTCTTTTTTAGCTATAGCCTACCTATCTCTTAACTAATCAATAACGCCCTTTTCTACTAGTATTATCTTCTTGTTATTATATACTCCTAGACTGCCTGCTATAGAATAAATAGAATAATAGGCTAGCCTGTACTTCCAACGTAGTCCTTCTCTTTCAAGTCTTACTAATAAAAATATATATATATATAGCCTTCTTGCCCTGCTGCTGCTACTACTGCGCTTCGTTGTTTTACTAACCTGCTTATAGCTAATATAGACTTCCTTTCTAACTTGGACAACTCGGTGTATAATATCCTAGGTAAGTACTTTATTATTATCCGCTATACCAGCTTTATTATCCGCCATATATACGTTATATCCTATATATTATTAGTATAGGTGCGTCTTGTTTATTAATATCCTAGTACGATATAGGCATACCTACCACACCCCCGGCCCTAGCGTCTATACCGGCTAAGCCGGCTAAGATTACGCCGGCTATACATCGCGCGGCTACCCGTAAGGCTAAGCGGCGCAAGTCGGCCAAGGCCCGTGCTGCGGCAGGTAGGGCAGTAGCCGCTAAGCGCTGTAAGAAGCGTAAGGAGGCTGCGGCTAATGCCTAGGCCTATAAGCTAGCTAAGAAGGAGGACCTACAGCGCTCTAAGCGCACTGCCGGCAGTAACGCCGGCAGATATACTACTAATTCCGGCCTTATAGCTAATAAGGACGATAATAACGCCTATAACAGGGCATACGTACCCCCTACTAATACGGAGGAGGAGGAGGAGGAGGAGGAGGAGGACGGCAGTAGCGACAACGACAGTATTAACAGCGGTATCAGCGATGGTACTAATAAAGGCGAGGGTAGCGGCGTGCATAAGCGTAGTAAGGGCGCTTTGCGCTGCAAAGGTAAGTTTCAAAGCGTAGCTGTACTTTGGAATATAGCTAACATTTTTGTAATTTCTAGATACGCTGCTATATAAGCGATAATACGTTATATCCTACCTCTGTGGCCCCCCTAGTACACCCTACGCCGATATATACATTTACTATGTCTAGGTAGTAACGGCTAGTAAGGGCCAGGGTTCTAACAACGTATAGCGTTAGGACTAGTATTACCGGGATTACGTCAGGGTTATTAGCAGCTATTATTGGTCCTACTTAGCTAGCGGTAGTTATAAGCTGCTATAAGCGCTTTGTCTTACATAAATAAAACCGCGGTTACGCTCTAATTTACCTATATAGCTCTGCGTTAGCGCGCCCTATTATAGTACGCTATCTTAAAGTCCTTACAGCTTTTAAGCCTGCCTCTACCGTAAGCCCTCCCCTCTATCTTCTTAGCAATATACTAACTTGTTAAAGGCCGCTAAGAAGCAGTAGCGTAGGGACTAGTAGGAGTGGCAGTCCGCCGTCCGCTATGTTCTTACGCTACCTAGCAGCAGTAAGGAGGAGGCAGACTTGGCAGGGATAGAGAAGGAGGCCTTATAAAAGACCTATATATAGGCATTAGCCTATATAGCTAAAGCACTTTTGTTGTTAACAGTATAGGGGGAGAAGGAGGAGGAAAATATAAAAATATAAAAAAAATATAAAAGTATATCGCGCTTTGTCTTGCAGTCCTACTATGCTTATTGCGTTTTGTTCTTTCGTTTTATAGCACGTCCGCGCCTTGTCCTTCCTCCTCTTCCGCAGCGTATTAGTATATAGTATATCCCGCCCTTGCTATCTTTCTTTTATTAGCGCACTACGGTTGCTATATAGCAATCATTACCGTATTACCCAACCCTCTATACGTATCTTAGCCGCGTTATTATCGACCAGCACTATAAGTACCTGGTTAGGCAGTCTTTTCGTTATAGCGTCCGCTAGGTTGTCCTCCCTATTAATCTACCTGACTTCCTAAATCTCCTTATTCTTATAGCTCTACTATAAAGCTATAATATCGATTATAAGGCGCTTTTCGATAGTACTACTAAGCTTGATAAGGCACTTATATAAACTAAAAGAGTCTGTATAAAGAATAATCAGAAGGTTAGCCCTTAGGCCAAGGTAGGTAAAAATCGTAGAAATAGTCCGCTAAACTATAAAACCAATATTAAAGCCGGCTACTATCCTATAGATCTTGCTGGCTAGTACGCTTCTTATCACCCTCTTACACTTCGTTAAGGACTAGTAGACTATATTTCCATAAATTCGAAAAGTAGCCTCTCCTAGTACATCGTCTTTGTTAGCTAGTAGTATAATATAGCTAATCTAAGAAGTCAGGTCTACGTTATTAGTAAAGGACCTATTAACAAAGATAAAGAGCTTAGCTATAGCAAGATCCAAAGGGTAATAAACTAGGCCTTTTTCCATATTATCTATCTACTACTAGATCTAGGCGTTAAGGTGCTTGTAGTCCTCTAGCTAGGGCTGCTAGGCTTAGGCAGCTACAGCTAAGTCGAAAGCCGCCTCCAGTTAGCAGATAGAGGCTAAATAAGCCCTCTAAGTACGTTGCTCAACATATTACTAAGCGGGCGTTGCCCCCTTTATGTTAATAAGGGACAGGCGTTTACCCTGCCCTTTTTGCTACATTGAAAGGTTACTATTGGAAAGGTAAAGCCGGCAGCTGTTAAAATCCACCTCTAGCCTATCTACTACCTTAGTAGCCGGCTTTAACTTAAAGCCGGCTTTTTCTAGCTCTTCCTCTTCTAACTAGGAAAAGGAATTATCCCTAATAATAAGGGTATCGTCGGTTTGCAAGCTAATAAGCCTAAATCCCTTTCTTAGTATAGCAGTAGAAATCAGAAGATAAGGATTAAAAGAAGAAGGCTAAAGACTAAGGCAATTTATATACCACTATATATAGGTAGTAAACTAGTAAAGCCCTGCCTCTACTATACTATATAGCAGGCGGTTTACCCGTAAAACAGCGCTAGTAGGATATTTACCCTAAAGCTCTTTAGGCAGATAAAGTAATATTTTGCGGTTTAGGGCTGTCTTAGACTATATATACACCTATGTAATATCTCGTAACCATAGGTATAGCCTAAAATCGTAAAAAAGAGAAGGGTAAAGGGCAAGTAAAATCCGCTAGGTATACTGTTAGATAGTTAGTAACTAGGTAAGAAGACTATTCTTTTCCGGATTACTATACCCCTAGGCTACTAGCCTTGATTTTTCATATAGGCTAGAAGTCTTGTCCTTTACCTCTTGTACTATCCTTGACTTAAATACCTTAATGCTATAAAGGTCCTTTAGTTCTTAGATTACCTTGATAACGCTGTTTTTAAGAAGAGTGTCGATCTCGGCCTTATCTAAGGCCTTAAACGGCTTACCTAGTATAGTAATCTTACCTTAGTACTGTAATTCTAGGGCTAAAGTATAGTCCTTCCTCTCCTTCTTAAAAAGAAAGAGTCCTATAGGGACTTAACTTACAAGGTCCTTACCTGATATAAAGGCGTAGCTATAGTCTAAAATAGTAAAACGTAGCGCAAGTCGCAGCTTGTCCGGCATACCGGAATTACAGGTTATCTGTCTAAGTTATAGTATATCGTTCGTTGGCACAGGCCGCGTTTTATCCTTAGGTTTCGCAGCGTAAGTTGCGCTATATCCAGGCAGTACGTCGGGTTATAGGTCTGTAATCTCCGGTAAAACCCAGGCCCCTCTTTCTCTCCTAGGCTAGCCCTGCCTCTTTAGTAGTATAAGGTCAGGGTAGACGAACTTTTCCGCTATATCTGGATCTTCTAGGTCTTTAGTATCCCCCTTCTCCTATAGCCCCTCTTATAGCCCCCTCTATAGCTCCTAGCAGTACGGTTTTACAACTATACTCCTAAAGTCTATAGTACTGTTAACTATATCTATAGTTATAGAAGTCTCTAACACTGCTAATACCTTATATAGCCCAGTCTACCTGTTATTTTCATAGTAGACTAAGACTTCCTGGCCGATACCTAGTATACTAGGTAGTACTACCTTAGTATTAGGGCTGTTTTAGCGGCTAAGAGCCTCCCTAATAGCCCGCTTACCTTGCCACCTCTTAAGCTTAGCTATTGCTTTTTCAATGGCTTTAGCCCTTATAACTTAATCTAGACTTAATAGCGAATTTCCAGTTAGCTAGGGAAAAGTACCAAAGACTAGTAGGGTAGGGATCAAACCGCTAGACCCTGCTGTATTATTAACAGCAGAGACTGCGGCTTATAAGCTAGCTGTTTTTAATATAGTAGTGCCGGCCTCTTCCTATATAATCTCGTATACCTAGCGTAGTAGGGTATAGTAGCGCTCTACCTTCTCTACTGAGTTATAAGCCTCGACTAGGACGTCTACTACTGTAATACTAGCTAATTTCGCCTCTACCTGGAATTCCTTGGCCACGAAATTAGTCCCCTAGTTATAACAAAGGATATCTGGCGGTCTGAGATATATATCTATCTAGCACTCCTTTAACCGTTTTTAAGTCTCTTTTACCGTTATATCCTTTAGAAAATAGGCTGCTTAAAAGAAGGTAGCCGTATCGACTATATAAAGGACTTTCTAGCTATTAAGATCCAGGATATCCACTACTACCTTATAGTTAAAGTAGATATCGTCCCTAAGCGTGAATTTAAAATGCCTAGGTACTGGCCCCTTAACCTGGCAGAAGTAGTAGAACTTGTTAATAAGCTCTAACATGCTATATTCCACTTAATAGTCGGCGTAGCTAAGGAGCTTATACAGCTTTTCCACTGATAGGTAGCCGTAACGTCGATAAATTCGCTATAGCTAGGATTCTATAAGTTCCGTTAAGCATAGTTACGCTTTATCCTATATAAACACAGCGTATACTGCACTGTTAAGTACCAGGATCTATAGGTAGCCCTATCTTTGGATAATTAGGATCCACTACTTACCCTTAACTATAGTATCCGTCGTATTATCCAGGTATACCCTAAGCTGATCTATATCTTAAAGGCAAAGAAGAAAAGGGGTAGGTATATCCAGAATATAGAAAGTTACCTTCCTAGCAGCAGTATCTACTATAACCATACCGATAGATTCCTTTACTTTACCTGGGCTAAAGGTAATACTAGCCTCTCTAGCCCTTACCCTATTAATACAGATACCAGGCACTTAGCATTATAGGGCTAGCACTTAACGTATACCGGCAGTCGAAAAATTAGTAGTACCTATATCCGGCATAATCCCTTAGAATACTATTTCGGAATACTTATCAAGCATAAATTACGCGGAAAAGAGCGCGGTATATAGTATATCTTTAGGTTCCCTACTGCAGTAGGGTTCTTCCTTATATAATCTATATAGGAAAGCCTTATTAGTAAAGAAAGCTGCTACTATATTGTTTCCGGCGGAGTCTTCTATAGTATAATCCTCTAGGCTATAGTTATTAAAATCGTCCTCTGCTATACTCCCTTTAGACTTAGAGCCCTTATAGTTGACTAGAAACGACTAATATCTCTTCTTCCCCCTATTAGGGTTAATTTGCCGGCTTTTTAGCTAGTTAAGTCGATTCTTCTTCTGCTCCTTTTCTAAGTGCTTAGTAGAGTAGTACCTATCCTTCTTGCAAATCCAATAGCATTAAGACCTTCTAGGGGTAGACCTTAGCTATAACTTCTTAGAGAAATACCGCTAATCTGTTAGATACTACTAGCTTTCTATTTCCTCTACTTCTAGTATACCCTATAATATAGCTACTAGCTCCTTAAATCCTTTGATTAGCTTATATAAAGCCAACTTCAGTTTAGGCACTCTACGGTATGCCCTTACTATATTCGAAGTAAGGATTTCCTTACTATGGTAAATAGGCCCTAAAGCCTATTGAATTACCAGTAGCTTATTAAGCAGTAGCTAGAGTACTTCTTTGTTGCTTTTTCTAGGGTTTTCTTATTATATACTTCTAAAAGTAATAGAGCTTTATATCGTTACTAGGTTCTGCTTTTTAGCATCTGTCTTAAAATGCTTACTTAGTTTAGCATAAACTAAGTAGAAAGGAAAAAGGCAGTTAAGATAGTTAACCTAGTAGTCCCTAGCCCTACTAGAGAAGATATAAGGAAAAACCAGGTATAAAGTAGTATAGTTGATCTAGAATATTATATATTAGTAAAGGAAAATCTTAACTTTATTGTCTAGTATCTCCGTTTCCGCCCTATTATAGCAATTACTGCTATTCTATACTTTTCTAAAGTCTATATATAGCTTTTAATTAATATAAGGGTTGTTATCCCTCTAAGTTAGTCTTAGGGGAATTTCTAGGTATTCCGGACTCCCTATTTCGACTTTAGTAACCTCTAGTAGGTTAGCTAGAACAGAAGGCTAGTTATGCCTTCTTTATTGCTACTACTAAGGGTAGTACTGCTAGTAGTACTGCTACAGTTAGTATTACTAATAGGGGTAGTGTTACTAAGGTTATAGGTTAAAACCTAGTAGTCCTAGAATAAACCCTAGTTACCCTAGGTTAAATCTATTTCTATATTTAGGCCTAGTTCCGTTCCTATATTTAGGTCCTCCCCTATACCCTCTATTTCCTCCTAGTCCTTGTACTAAGCTCCCTAGCTTAGGCCCTAAATTTGGTAGTTTAGGTGGTAAAAGGAAGCCTAGTACTAATAGCAGTAAAGGCATACCTTTACCTAGGATAGGCGAGAAAACTTATAATAGTAGAGGTACTATTGTTAGCTAGAGAGGTAAGGAGGTAGCTGATAGGACTGGCTAATAGGTAGGTTTACTGATAAGGCTCTTATTATTGGTAAACCTAGCTAGTTTAGCGTTTTAGTAGCTTTTTATTGGGCTTATAGCAAAACTGCTAGCTCTAAGTAGTTCTACTAACTCCGTTTTGAAAATTATAGAAACCTTCTAAAAGTCTCTATTAGTCTACCTATTAAAGCTATTAATCACCCTTATTTACAGCCTTTCTCCCTTTATTTTCAACCTCTAGTATTTTACTACTTCTATTAATATATAGGTATTAATGATCCTCTTGTCTTTACAGTCCGGTTTGATATAGTCTAAGGTTTTAAAGAAGGTTGCTATGTCTAGTAGGTGGGCTTTACTAGGTAGTAGCTACTAGGGCAGCTTATTAAGCATCTTGTCTTTAGCTATTAGTATATATATCTATATTATAGTGTCGGCCATTTTGAATTGCATTTCGCGTTCTATCTTCGAGTTTCAAGCTACGGTTATAGTGTTGAATTATCGTTTATTGTATCTGCTGAAAAATGTTAGACAAGTAAAGTCGTTTTTCAAAAGTATATCTGCGTTTTATCTTCTCGTTTTAGGGCGTATTTGCAGGTTAGATATACTTAATAAAGAGATCTATCTCTTGTTATAGCTAGCCTAGCTCTTCCTCTTTATAGGTATACTTCTAGTATAGTTGTCAATCTAGCTGCTCTGCTCCTACTATCTGTTAAAACAATAGAAACTAATCAGTATTAATTTGCTCTTACTATAGTAAAAGGCTTCTAGTAGATAGTAAGGAACAAGAATAGTAAGATAGAGAAAGAGCAAAATAACAAGTACGATTCCTATAGTAATGATTAATGATCTGTTCCTTTTCCCTCTCTTTCTCGCTCTCCTAGATACAAGGCGTTATAACCCTATATCCTGACTAGGGTTGTGCCTAGCGCTAGCATAGGGGTTATGCCCCACATCTAGCCATTCCCTTACCGTGACCAACCTATACCAGCTACGATAGCCCGCTAGCAATCGACAATCTTTCTATAACCTATCTTTGCTCTAGCTATAACAGTTTATTGTACCTATATATTCTTGCTAAATTAGCAAGATTCAGTAAGTAAAGAAAACCTTTTATTAAAAGTCTATTTCGACAAACGATTTGACGAATCCCCCTATTTCTATATATACTTTAACTATAAGTTACTACCGATTCTATAATAGTAACTAACAGTAACTAATCAGCAGAAGACTAGCTTTAAATATAAGGCTTAGAGGTACTAGGCTCCCTAGGAATACCAGCTACCGACCTAGCTAACCTCGTCTTAGCTAGCAACAATTAACTACTCTATTTCCTATAAGCTACGAATTCCAGAATTTTAGGTATCTCTACTGACTTAGCTATAACTTCCTCTAAGGCCTCTTCTGCCCCCCTTCTAGCTACTTTTTCCTAGCTCCTTCTAGCTCCTATCTTAATAAATTATACAACTCTATCCTAACTCCTTAGCGTTAATCCTCCGACCTTTGATAGAACCTCTATAAACTCTATTAAACAGTAAATAGCCTATATTGCCTGGAAGTCCTAGGTCTTGGTAAAGTTTGCTATTAATAAAGTTTTTTTTCTAGATACCCTGGTCTAAGTTCTCTATATTTTATAGTGTCTTAGCGGCGAACCTTATTAGCGAATTCACCTAGAAGTAGATAAGCTAGTTATACTAGCTTATAGCCTCCCCTTTAACGCTTCTATAATTATATATATTACTAACATTTTTATATTGCTAGACCCTTAGTATCTTATAGAAGATGTTAGTGCTATTAGCCTTACTAAACTAGAGAAACTGGATATGGATAAGGATAAGCTCTTATTTACCGACTTCCTAATAAAGCTGGTATAACTCTACGAATATTCCAACCAGACCCTTATACAACGTATTACCTATCTCTAACGGAAAGTAGGTCGAAAGCTACACCGTACTATTGTTAGTATAGTAGATTAACCTAGTCCTATAGACTTTATGAAATAGATAGAGCTTTACTAGAAGCTCTAAAACAATATTACTATAGAACAGTATTAATCCTAAATCGGCTCTAGGTCAGTACTACCTCCTTAATCAGGATTTTATAACAATAGTAACCCTATAGTATTAGGAGCTATCCTACTTCTAGGTTCTTACCTTTCTTCTAAGGAAAAAGCCAATAGAATTAATAACTACCTCTACTTATATTATAGTAAGCTAGGCTATCTTGCCTGTAATTATAGAGCAAAGAAGAACCGACCTACTACTGCCTTAGCTATAGCTTTATAACTAAACTCTAAGGGAAAAGCCTAGGCCTAGGAATACTAGATTATTATCCTAGGCCTTTTACCTCTAATCTAGAGTTCGTTATTACCTTAGGCGTAGTTTATGCTAATTCTTCTTTGCTTTTTACTACCTTAGTATATATATAAGGTAAGGCGGTCCCCCTCTAAACCCTTATTAACTCTGGTTACTCTCTACTTGGATTTGTCAATTCCTTTATAGTAGATTGCTTAGGGTTAAAGCAATCTACTTTGGATTTATCTTGCCCTCTATATCTTATAGATAGCAAGTAGGCCAGTCTTGTTATAGATTTCTATATCCTAGACTATTAGTTTGGTTACCCTGATTCTAGTTATACTTCTAAGCTATTATCCCTGTATATCTAGCCTCTAAGCTCTTTTAGACTAGATATAATTCTTAGCCTCCCCTAGCTCTATGCCTATAATCCTTTACTAGACTAGGCTTCTAGTACTATAACCCTTAATAGAAGGATACTAGTTGTACTCTAGGATAAGGACCCTTTAATACCTACTTAAAGCTCCTCTAACTCCTCTCTAATTACTAACTAAGATCCTTCTAACTTATAGCTTCTACCTGCTATACTATTCCTATCTTTTGTAAAGGACTCTAGTATCTTTAGTATATTAATAGTAGAACTCTATATAGTAATAGATATATTACTCTAAAAAGGGTTTTTTACTAACTTGTTCCTATCTCTAGACAATACTAACGCCTTTCCTTCTTGTCTTTTTAGAGTATCTAATAAGGATATTAAAAAGTACCTTAAAATCAACCTACCTATTTCAGAAACCGATATTAGGAAACTCTTACTGCCTATATATTACAACTTAATTACGGCCTTTCTTCCTATAAACTTAGAAATACTACTACTTTACTGTCCCTTTGATTACCAAGTCGAACTTATCCTAGGCGAGTTACTACCGGCTACTTAATACTGCCCTACAAGCTCCTAGAAGCTCCTAGTAATCCGGAAATACCTAGATAACCACCTTTCTAAGGGCTTTATATAGAGTAGTATATTATCGGCAGCTATACTAGTACTATTAGCAAAGAAGCCTAGTAGTAGGGTATAAGTCTATGTTAACTACTAAGGCCTGAATAACGTAATAATCAAAAATTGATATCCAATTCTACTTATTAGAGAAACGTTAGATATATTATACTAGGTAAAAATATATACCAAACTCGATATTATAGCGGTATTTAACCGGATCCGAATCGCCCCCGGTAATAAATAGAAGACTGCATTTACTACCCGTTTTAGCCTATTTAAGTACTTAGTAGCAAATTTCGGTATAACAGGTGCGCCTAGCACTTGGTAATACTTTATTAACCATACTTTGTTTAATATATTAGACAAATATACAACCGCTTATCTAGACGACATTTTTATCTTTAGTAATATACCTGCAAACTATACCTAATACGTCTATAACGTACTTATAAGGCTAATAAATGCAGGCCTTATAGTAGATATTAAGAAGTATAACTTTCATACTACCTAGATACGATACCTTAGACTTATTATTTCGATATCTAGTATCTCTATAGACCCTAAAAAGATTAAAGCGATTATGTCTTAGCCCTGTCTAGAATTACTATAGGATCTATAGCGATTCTTAGGCTTCTCTAATTACTACTGACGTTTTATCTCTGGCTTTTTATCTATAGTATATCTGTTAACATCTCTTTGCTATAACAGGGCCTAGACTGGGCTATAGTCTAATTCGTCTTAGGAAGAAATCTCCTTCTAACGCTTAAAGCAGGCTTTTACTATAGCGCCTATCTTACAATACTTCGACCCTAGCCGTAGGACAGTAGTAGAGATAGATGTATCTAACTAGGCCTTAGAAGGCATACTATCCTAATACGACTTAAAGGGGGTTCTATACCTAGTCGCCTTCTTCTCGGCGAAATATATATTAGTAGAATGCAACTATAAGATCTACGATAACAAGCTTTTAGCTATTGTCAAAGCGTTTGAGGAATAGAGACCGGAACTACAGAGCCTAAACCGCCCTATTAAAATATTTACAGACTATAAAAACCTGCAGTACTTTTGTACAACAAAAATCCTTAACTAAAGGCAGGTTCAGTGGTCTAAATTCCTAGGCGATTTCCGATTCCAAATCACCTATAGGCCCGGCAGCAACTGCGTCGTACTAGACGCCCTCTCCCGACGCCCCGGCGACTCCCTAGCAACTTCCTCAGATTTATCAGACGCCCGGATTGCAAGGAGATCTCAGGTTTAACGATAAAGTAGCAGGTTTTAGCATTATAGAAGACCCCTGGATCTAAAATAAGAGGGAGATAGCCTAGGCTCTTAAGTAAGATTTTAAGCTTATCTTGCCACTCTCTAGGGCTTTGTTTCAGACTGTATAACGCTTTAGATAGTTTAATAATATTAGGAGTAGAAGGATTATAGCCGTATTTCAGTAAAAGCTTATAAATAGCCTTATTAGAAGCCGCTAGGTCTAATAGTCCTTTAGGGATTTCCATATATATTTCTTCTCTAAGAGCGCTATTGAGAAATGCCTCCATAAAGTCAGCTTGTTCTATTTCCCAGTCTAGAACAGCACCTATAGCTAGAAGTATACGCTAAGTAGGTAGTATACTAGTAGAGGCGTAGGTTACAGCATAATCTAGGCCTTCTACCTGCATAAAGCCCCTAGCTACTAACCGAGATTTATACTCAATAGGCCTGTTTTAGCGTTCTTTTTAACCTTAATAACGTTTCGATAAGTAAAGAGCTTACGGTTAGAAGGTAATAGACTCCTAGGTAGGAATTTAAAAACCCCTAGCTCTAATAACTGGATAAATTCCTTAGTAATAGCCTCTAACCACTTATTACGCTTATCTCTAGGTAGTTTTAAGACTTGCTTATAAGTAGTAGGCGTACTAGCTTTAGATATTACCCTTTTTTGAGCCTTATAGACAAAAGACAGTATATAGCTACTAGTCTTAGCCAAAGGCTTATAGTAATCGAGCTGCATTTTATCCCCCTCTAAAATAAGATTACTATTATTAAGAGGTTCGTTCGTTATAGGCTAATTAGGCGCTATAACTTCTATAGGCTTAGGTGCAAAAATAGGCTCTATAGTTTTGGGAAACGCCTCTGGTAATTCAGGCTTTCTAATAGATATAGTAGGCCTAGTAGACTCTACTATAACCGGATTTATAGGCTTATCCGGTAAGGGTTCATCTAATTCACTATCAGAAGAAGATTCGTAGGGTTCTAGCTTACTAGGTCCTATTTCTATACTAATAGGCTTTTCAGTATTAAGATTAGAAGGGTCTGGGCTAACAGCCCCCTCTAAATCTAGGTCTAGGTCTACTAATTCCCCCTCTAAAGCCGTATTATTAGTAGGCTGACTTAGTACTGTATTATCCTCTATAAATTTAACAGTAGAGGTTTTAAGTACTGCTCTTCTAGACGGTATATATACTAGGTAGGTCTTAGAACCTAATACCGCTAGTAATTTACACTCTTCCGTTCTAGAGGTAAATTTCAACGATTTAGACCGTTTTTCTAGAGGTATAATAGCCTCTCCTTTAGCGCCTATAGCCCTATAGCACTTTAGGTTAGGTATATGTAGAATACCAGGCTCTAGCTCGTTAAATAGCGCCTGGAAAGGAGTGGTTTCCTTATTAGTTATAGCAGTACTATTAACTAATTCCACTACAGCCTCTAGTATAAAGCACTATAAATACTGGGGTAAAGCGCTATTAAGAATAGTATACCTTATACGGTCTACTATAACTCTAACTAATCGTTCTACTAAGCCGTTCTGCTCGTGGATATAGGGGGCAGAAGTGCTAAATTTAATACCTCTTTTAGCTAACCAAGTAGTTAATAAATCAGTTATTTTAGTGCCTCCGTCGAAGTGGAATTTAGTAGGATATCTACCAAAACCATTCCTTAGGCCCCTAAAAAAGCCCTTAATAGCGTTAGCTACTATAGGGCCTGATTTATTAGGTAGGTTAAAAACCCACCTATACCTACTTTTACGGTTACCTAGAAGTAAGACTATAGGGTTTCTATTATAAGGCCTAGGCCTAATTTTAACAGTATTGCCCTCTATTGAGTCTAAGACCCTAGGTAGGTCAGGTATTAAAGCCTTACTAACCCTTCTTACTGCTTTACCTCGATTATAGCTAGAGCAGTGAAAATCAGCTTCCTTTATTTTATTAAAATTAGGCAGCCCTTTAGTAATACTAGAAGTCTTTTTCAAAAGACGTAGGCCTATATGGCCCATTCTAACGTGCCACAATTTAGCTAAATTAAGTAGATTATAGTAATCTTGCTGACCTATATTAGGCTCCTTTAAAGTGGGGCTAGATATAGCCTTTTCTACTTTATTCCCCTCTATAACTAGCTCTCTTAGTATATAGGGCAGGTCTCTAGTGCTAGTTAAGGGCTTAGGCTCCCTAGTCTTATAGGGACTTTGATAGGGGGCCTGGGTAGTGGCTAAGGGCTCTATAGGCCTACGGGGCCTTTTCCCCCTTAAAGAAGGTCCTATACCTTCTAAAGTAGTACCCTTAGCCGGAGAATTCCTTAGCTTATAGCGCTTATTAGGCTCTATAGCTTCGGATACTATAGCATCCTCTATAATAGGTCTATAGTCTTTCTTTCTAATAGAATTAGAAGGAATTTCCACTACTATCTCATTACGCTGCGGCTCTATACTTTTAGTAGTATAACTAGAAAGGCCTAAATGAAAAGCAAAATTTGCATATAATATAGGCTTAGAGCTGCCTTTAACGTCAAGAAAGAATCCTGATTTCTTAAAGTCTAGTACAGCTATACAGCGTCTATTACCCCTGTAAAGGGTTTCCTTTATAAAGCAACCTCCCGAATTATAGTGCCTCACCCTACTAACAATATTTATATCAATGTTAGGTAGGTATAAAATGTTATCTAATACTAATTTAGTATAGGTAGGGGGGGCCTTTCTAGATAATACTTCTAGTGTAATAGAGCCTATACTAGCCGGGCTTATAGGGCCATTTCCAGTGTTAATAGGGCGTAACTGGCCTGTGTTAGGCGTAAAGGTAGTAAACCGCTCTTTACTATTACTAATATGGTCTGTAGATCCTGTATTGTATAGCCAACTATTATAAAGAGCGGGGTCTCTAGGGCGTCTTCTAGGCTGATTATCTTTATATTTTGCCTTGTTATTAGAAGAGGTTTTTAGGCCTTTTCCTTTAAAGTCCTTACGCTTCTTATACCCTTTTAACGCTAATAGCTGTGCTAATTGGGTATTAGAATCGCTAGAAGAACTAGAATTGGAACTAGAGTTGGATTCCTCTTCTTCTTCTATAGCTAGGTTATAGGACCCTAGTATAAAGGAGGCCTATTCGGCACTTTTAGCACTATAATTCTGCCCTTTAATATCATAACTAGCCTTCCTCTTACCCTTTTTCTTATTTTTACCCTTCTTACTAGGGTTAGAATTTGAATTAGGGGTTGAATTAGAGCTATTAGCTATATAAGCTGCTTTATACGCCTCTATAGCCAGGTTCCTAGATTCTTCTAGAATATCAGCCATTAGATATTCTATATTAAGGCTAGAGGCTGTAAGGCCTAGCATTCTAGCCTGTCTTATAGAGCTCTTTTGGCGTGATACCCAGCTAGGAAACTTAGATTCTATGCCTTAAAATACTGATTTAGTATTAAAGAGGGATCTATATTTATTTTAGCCATGGTAAGCTTAGTAAGATAGCCGTTAAATTCAGCGTTAAAAGCTGATAAGCCTTTTCTATAGGTACTAAAGGTAAGGGTATGGAATTTGTTATAGATGTCCTTCTTTTTAGACTCTATAGGTCGGCTATACTGCCTAACAAGCAGCTTAAAGGCCTTAGAAGGTATATGAATCTACGATATAGCGGCCCTAGGGCCACTAGATAAGCTATCGCGTAGAAGCATTAAAAGAACAGCTTGATCAGAGTTACTATAAGTGTTAGAGATATTAGGGTTTTCTAAAGAATTAGATATCTCTAACGCTCTTAACACTATACTTAAAGCCTGAATCCACTGTTCAAAATTGCTTTCCCTGCTAAGCTTACTATTGTCCGGTATAGTATAGGCCTTTTTAGAAAGCTCCTTTACTATACTACTAGTAATAGTATCCTTAAAGCCTTCCTTAGACCCTGTATCTATAGGGGGGTCTAAATTACTAGTAGCTGTATTATCTATAGCCGGCCCTAGATCGGGCTCTTTCCTAGGGGGACGAAGAGGAGAATCTAAATCTATAGTACCGCTAAAAGGATCAAATCTAGGACTATAGCTAGTTTTTCCAGTAGTAGCAGCTGCAGCGTTACTACTATTAGTTAAAGAAGCTCAAGTAGAAGATATATTCTTTATAGCGCTAACGCTATCCTCGACAGAGGCTTTTAGGGTATTTAGACTTAAAAGTAGTGTTTTTATATCACTAGATTGGCTAGCTATAACTCGCTCATGAGATTTTATATACTGTTTTAGGACTTTTATAACCTTACTATAGTCTTTGCTATCTTCCTTATCTTCTGATAGGGTTCGTATAGGTAGTGGAGGCCTAGAAGATTGCCCTGGATTAGCTGGGTTACTAGCCCTTTTAGGCGCTATACCCTTCCAATTAGCTTGATCCGCCATTGTAAATAGGCTACTATTTACTTTATAGTGCTAGCTAAAGCACTTAATTAGCTTCCAGTTCACTAAAGCTAATGAGCTAGCTTACTAATTATAGTAGTGATTTTCTAGGCTAGTCTTAGCGCTTAGTAGGTTTATAGTGCTGCCTACTTGCAACTTAGTAGGGCTTTCTAGTAGAAATTCTAGACTAGGCTCTAAGGGCTAGAGACTTCGACGTAGGGACTTAACTACCGCCTATAGATATATCTATAGAAAGCGCTCTATAGTAGGGAAATATAGGTCTTTAGCGCTAGAAATTCCAAAACGCTAGCCTTTCTACTTCCAGCTATAAGTAGAAAGGTCTTTTAGTATAGGTAAGTATACTAGCCTAAGTGTATAAGAGCCCCAAATGCTCGTTAATACTATAGGACTTAGATTTCTTAGCGATTTCTCCTTCTAGATTTTCAGGCTTTTTAGTCCTTAAATAGCCTTCAATAAGGTGTAATATATAGCTTTTTAGGGCTAATATAGTACTATATTTTCAGCTATAAGAGGCTTAAATAGCCCTATATATATAGGCAGAGGTAGCGCTTTGAAATTGGACTCCAACGATAACTATCCCATAGGCTATCCGGGTTTATAACCTATTGGAATGGGTAATCCTATATAAGGATCTGTAACTACTATAGCCTACTAGTAGTAGTTGTATAGGGGACGTAGGGGCAGCAACAGCGTTGATATGGCCTAAATAGCACTTCCTAGGTATGTGCTAATATAGTAAAGTAGGGCCCTTTACTGTATTCCCTCTATAAAAGTCCTTATATAATGGTATAGTTATAGGCTATAGCGCTATATTATAGGGGCTTTAAGCTTATATATCACGGCTTTTAGTGGGTCTTATAGGCCTATAAGGCTTATAGCTATAGGTAACGTAGTAACTTGATTTCTAGTCCAAGTAGGTAAGGCTTCGCAATTTCCTTTCCTACATATACCCTCCGGGACTTGTCCTGCCTTCTATACGGCAGGAGCGCCTTAGTAGGTGCATAGCGCCTTCCCGAAAAACCAAATAAGCTGGCGATTTTAAATAATCGACTCACGGCCACCTAAGCTGCAGGGTAAGCCGTACGACTTTTCCTATAAGTTCTGTTTTCGCTCCTGTGGTGCAGGGTAGGTATAGGGTAGGTAGGTGACCTAGTAGAAGAGCCTGTTAAGGCTATTTCTAGCGCTTATACAGCCTAAGGACGCTGTCTCCACAAAAGTGGGGCATAAATCTAAAAATAGAAAAGCCTTTTAAAGCTATTTCTAGGCTATATAGTGGAATATATAGCTTAGTCAGCGGTATCCACAAAAGTGGGTCCACCCTCAGAATATAGCTATATATCTAGTAGTTCGAGAACTGAAATCCGTTTTGCCTAAACTATAACCGTTAGAGCGCTATAGCTTATTTTATACGTTTAACACTATACCGCTATATTAGGACTTTTATAGAGGGAATACAGTAAAGGGCCCTACTTTACTATATTAGCACATACCTAGGAAGTGCTATTTAGGCCATATCAACGCTGTTGCTGCCCCTACATACCCTATAGAACTACTACTAGTAGGCTATAGTGGCTATAGATCCTTATATAGGATTACCTATTCCAATAGTACTATCTTCAGCTAATAGAAGGATACTAGGCTTTTCTATATAAACCTCTTAGCTACTATTAGCTAGGATATACCTAGTATAGTATAAATGTCTAGGTTTGGTATACTCATCCCATTACAATATTTTATACTAATAATAACTAAGTAGGTGTTAATAAAGTCTACTTTATATCCTATGAAGGCTTAAGGTTATTATTAATAAAAAAGCATTTAAAGGTAGTCCCTAGATTATCCTTCATCTCAAATAGCTCTTTATTCTCCTACTTTTTCCAGGTCCATAGGTTATTTCTAGTATTATTAGTCGCCTCTTTTAGCGTAGTAAATAAGCTTTTCTAAAGATAGGACTCTATACTATCTAATATCTTATAGATAGCCTTTTTAACTAAGTTCTAGATTTCTTACTTAATTAGGGCTTGAACTGATAAAGGAGCTCTTTTATCTAAAGCTTTAGTAATTAACTTAAATAGATAGATAGATATCTATTACTCCTATAGAGTCCCCTAAGGGGCTATAAGGGGCTGCTAGCTTACACTTATGCTAGAGGAAAACCGGAAAACGGATGAAAAACCTCTAATAAGCTCAACAAGGCGGGCAACCTAGCAAGAGGAAAAGAGCAGTACTAAAAGAAAAACAACGTAAGGGGAGGCCGTCTAGGAGGCTACTAAGGAAAATCGCGCCTATTCCCCTACCTATCTCCCGTCAGAACGCCCTATATTTTAATTAATATAGGGCTTAGGGTAGGGGAATAAGAAAGGGGTCTTATTAGTAAAAGAGGTAAAGGTAGGTCTAGGCTTAAAGCTTAAAAGCTTATAAGCTTAGCCTTATAGCCTTCCCTCTTACCCTAGGTATAGTAGTAAGATACCAGCTATAGGGAAGGGTAGAAGGAAAGCAGTCTAAAGGAAAGGAGGGAGGCCGTCTTAAACAAAAGGAGTAGAAATAAAAGGAAAGAAAAGACTGAGAGTATATCTATATCCTCCTCCTCTATAGAGCCCCTTACTAGCTTTAGGGAGGAGGGTATAGTTATAGCTGTAGCTATAGCTATAGGGTTGGTGGTAGCGGTAAAGGTAGTAGTAGGGATTTTGTTGAAAGCCTCCCTTATTGTCCTTTGGGAAAGGGGGGCTATAGTAGCGGTAGTAGCGGGTATTATAGAAGGGCGTCTATAGCGGCGTTTTCCAGCTACTACCATATAGCCCTCTTCTCCTTCTAGCCAGTCTTTTATCGATATTGCTAGCTTAAGAGGGCCTAGAAGGTTAAAGTTAATAAGCCTATTTTGAAGGTAGGCCTTTGCTTGTGCCCTATATTTCTTTCTTTTAGGGCATTCCTCTGCCCTAGTATAGTGGTCTCCTTGGCAGTTCCGGCAGTTCTGGGCCCTAGTATAGGCTACTTTGTTAGTATATTTCTTCTTTTCTTAGCCGTAGTTATAGCAAAGGGCAGGGGAGTGGCAGTATTTAGCCTTATGCCTCTAACGCTAGTAGTTAAAGCACTAAAGGGCTCTAGCCTTATCGATATAAGGCTCCGCTTTTAGGGCCCTATAAGCCTAGAAGATGCCGTCTTGACAGGCCTTATAAGCCTCTTGTTAGCTAGAAAAGGCTATAAGTGCTAAGACTTTTGTTCTTTCGATTTAGAGTAGGTGCTAGACTTTAGCTTGGAGGGCTAAGGGATATACTTCTTTTATAGCTGTTAAGAGGCTAGCTTCCGTTATCCGATCAGCTATTGTAAGCCCCTTAATAGCTACTGCCTAGGTAGTAGTATAGAGGGAGGCCTCTAGTAATAAAGAGGCTAGCTAGGCTGTATTTTCCTCTAAGGCCTTCTTTACCTTCTCTTCCTTTATAACTAGTATAAGGTTACTACTTAGTAGGGTCTTTACCCCCTTAATAGTATACCCTATTCCCCTTTAAACTACCTATACAATCTCTGGCACTGATTTCTGACTAAGGAGGGAGGAGGCTGATCCTAGGTGTATAAGGACTTGTTTTTCTAGGTCTAGTTTAGTTGGCTTTACCCTAGCTACTGCTATAGTAGCCTAGGTACGGCGGGTCTTGGGCTAAGGGGCTAGTTACTACTATTATTGTTATTGTTGTTGTTATTATTGTTATTATTAGTACTACTGCTTCTTCTGCTTTTGGGCCTAGCTAGTAAAAGAAGGAAAGATCGGAATTACTGCCTTCTTCTCCTCCTCCTTTAGTATTTGCGTTAGAGCTAGCTTTCTAGCTAGCCCTGTATATTCGACAATTTCCTTAAAAGCCGGGTTATTGATTAAGAGGCTAACTATCAAGTCTATAAGGCTAGAGAAGGTAAGGGTAAGAGTCGACAGCGGTAAAGCTTTCTCCTTTTCTTTCCCTTTTTTTAGGGGGGCAGTAGCGGCGTTAGCGGTAGTGGCGTACTAACTGCTAGAAAGCCCTTTAAAAGGCTATCGAACGATATATCGCTCGGCCTAGTAGCGGTTATAGCAGTGGTGGAATCGGTGGCGGAAGTAGTAGTAGTAGCGGTAGTAGCAGCGGTAGTAGTGGCTATAGCTGTAGCTATAGCGCTAGAGAGGTAGGGCACAAACGTATAGCTTGTGCAATCAGGTTTAGGGGTAGGCTTGTTGATTAAGGGGCTAGGGGTAGCGGAAGTAGGATAAGGGCCTAGAGGGTTAGGGGTACTAGGGGGGTATATAACTATAGGGCCCGTGCGCCCCTGCTACAGATTTCTCGCTACGGTCGACTACATCGTACGGTCAGAATCCGACTATAGCGCCGTTGAACGGCGGACAGCGCTGCGGCTAAATTTGGCGTGTATTGTGTCCTCAATTAGACAAGTTGATCGCAAAAGAGTGCAGTCGATTTGGAGCGTTCCTGACCAAGAACGCGTTTTCGGATGTTTGATGTCGGTCTAATTAACTTAAATAAGGTATTAAAGGTATTATAAAGAACCTTCAGCTACTCCTTAACTTCCTTATATTAGCTATTATAGCTAATACCTTATATTAGCTATTATAGCTAATAAGAAGGTCTTTTTTTAAGCTAGCTAACTATTCTTCCATATACTAGTCTATTTCTTCCTAAGAGGAGACTAGCTATTCTTATATATACTATACTAATCCCTTTATAGTTTTCTAACTTCTATTCTCTTCTATACTATATAGTGTCTTCTAGGCTATAGGTCTTATAGAAAAGCTTTATCAATAGCTTTAATCTTAAAGGCTAATATTTTAAGTTTAAAAGGGTAAACCTTATGATTAAATCAGGTCATATATAAATATAGTTAGATAGGTCCTTATAACGTATATATACAACATATTTTACTAGTTAAAATTAAAAAGGTAGTCTTAGTAAAAATATGTACTTTTATAGCTTCTGGCTATCATAATACTAAAGTACTAGATTCTCGATCTAGGGCTAGTAAGTGATTCGAAATTCTAGGCTATTAATTAATTATATCGCTCACAACCTACGGAATATTCAGCTACGCTAAAATACCGTGGGTAGGGCATTCGTATGGCCACGTTACATGTGCCGCAGCACTCCTACGGAATCCACACACAGTCCAACAGCTCAGGTTGCCCCGCCCCCACCCAAGCAGCCCCACCCTTGGCGATCAATTTCTGTCGCGACAGCCACCAACGCTCGCGGCCAACTACCTTCTTTGCCAGCTCCGCTCACCGAGATAGAGAGGGAGAGAGAGACTCGACAGAGATTCACCGACACTGGCACTGATCGCCGTGCGCCCGGGATCGGGATCTGGGTGCTCTTGCCTGGCGACGCTGCGACGGGAGGCTCTCTCCGTCACCGCCGGGCATACCTCTACTTCGTACTCTCTCGTACTTACACCTAAAGTACTCAAACACACAGCATGGCCCCGGACCTGAACTCCCTGCCGCCCTCTGCAGTTGACGAGCCGGCAACTCCTACAGCCCGCCCCGAGCCGACCTCGAACTCTCTGGACGCAGCAAGCCTTCGCAACGCCGACAGCTCTCACTCGCCGTCACCCCGATCCGCCTCCATCAGCCTGCAGGCTGCTGCCACTCTCAATGCAGGGCTACAATGGGGCGAGCCGATCCGGCGTATGCATCTTTGCTCGCTCCTAGCTTGCCCAGACTGATCATTCGCCTCGTACTAGGCTCCTCGAGCACCTCCATCTCGCGCCCCCGCCAATCTCCGAGCGCCGGCCGCCGAAGGTCCCAGGTGCTAATGAACCTGCAGCTGGCCGACCCCTCTGTTCCTGGTCCTGGCGAGATGATTGCAGAATCTCACATGTCCACGACCGCCGACTCGCATCACGCTAGGACGCCGAGCCTTGGCGAGCTGCACCAGAGCCTCGAGAACGAGCAGGAATTCCAGGTGAACCGCCTTCTGCAGGAGATCCGCCGTCTCCAGACACAACTCGCCCAGCGGCCTGCACCCCAGCCGCACCTGCATCAGTTGGCCTCCACCAGCGGGCTCGCCATCAACGAGGCTGCAGATGCCTCTGTCGCTACGAGCAGTTCAGTGCCTGCACCGACCCCACAACCGGCCCGTTCGACCACGGCACCCAGCACAGGCACAACTCCTCGCTCGCCCGGCACCGTGTCGCATCCGCGTAGCTCCTTCGATATGGCCCGCGCCGATCTCCAGCAGCGCCGTTCCCGAACGCCAAGTCGCGGAGCGTCACCCAAACTCCGTTCGACCTCCTTCAGTACCGAGAGCGGCGAGCCGTGGATCCTGGGTGGTCGCGATGAGAGCGCATTCTACCAGGCTGAGACGCAAATGTTGATCCGTGAAAATCAGATGCTGCGCCATCGCATTCGAGAGCTTGGTAAGTCTGTTCGCAAGCGGACGATGGGTGGGCTCTCATGCTGACCCTTCGTCAGAGCGACAGTTTGCCGATGCGGTCGGCACGGCCAGCGGTGCGTCCAACGCGCACGAACCATCGCAGTCGTCGCAGCTGGTGCGCTCGACTTCAGTCTCCGAGGACGACGTATCGAGGCCATATCTGGGCAGCTCGATGACGCCGTTGCCTACGGTGACAGACGCGCTGAAGGAAGGATGAAGCAGTTTTGGACCGAAGCGAGATTCACTACTACGAGATCCTCCTACCTGCTTTTTTGGCGAATTGATTGATGGCATACTCCAAGCGCGTCTGGTCGGTTTGGCCTGCTGCCATGGCGCGCACGAGTCAGATTGGGCTTTATGGGACGGACGGTTTGACATCCGACTGGTAGCCGACTGGCGTTACGTGTTGGGATTACGGGGCGAAACAGCTGTCAGTCACGTCACGCACCGTGTTGCTTGCTCTTGTGTAGGGCAGTGCTGTAGAACTCTGCCCGTTTTCGCCGTTTCGGACCTGGTGGCAGTGCAATCGAGCCTCGTTGTGGCACAAGGATAAATCGTGACGTCATATGGAATACGTAGAAAGGTTAATATCGTCGAGATAAGGCAACTTTGCCCTCTCTTAGCTAGGAGGAACCAGTTGCTTTGGCAATAAGCACGACGAACTACGGGTATCAAAATTGGCGAACCTGGTTTAACATATGGATTATTGTACTGTTTATACTGTCTTAAAATTCTTCTTCTTCTGCCTCTTCTTCTTTCTGTGGTAGAGCTATTCGTAACGGCCTGCACTGTTATATGCGTCGCGGGCTAACCCCTGTGTTAACCCTAATCTAGGATAGTACGTTATACCCCTAGTTAGGGGAGTGTGGAACAACGTGTAATTGTTAATAAGGGGGAATCTATTAGGACCTAAGGTTATATGCCATGTCACGTAACCCCTTCCCCTATTAGAACCTAAACTACTCTACTATGGTTAAGGGGGTTTTCCCCTTATTAACTAATATATGTTAGTCTATGGGTTATAGGCCCTTATATACTGTTATACGTCTAAAGGAATAAGTAGTAAGCAATGTTCGAAATAAGGAAATAGACTAGCGTTTTCTTTAACGTAATAGAAGAAGTAGAACAAGCTAGATAGTTAGTAGTTGTAGAACAACGTATATTGGTTAATAAGGGGAAATCCCCTTATTAGCGGTGGAGTAACACAGGGTCCTATATAGGGGAATGGGTCACGTGACATGGTACGTAACCTTAGGTCCTAATACCCCCCCTAGGATATCCCCTCACAGATCGACCTAAAAACGAAAAACGAGTTTTTGGTCAAAACTACACCAAATCGCGTGCAACCACATCTATTCGAACCGTCCGATTAAGGACATAACGCCCGCCAATTTTCGCTGTAGCGCTGTCGGTTGCGCGACAGCCCTAGGCGTGCGAAAATGCAGAAAATGGCGAGCCTAGCTGCCCTCTTGCAACTGCAATTTCCTTGTACATAGGCCAATGCAGCTCTGCGCCCTAGCAACCCTGCCCTACCTATAGCTAACAACAACAACAACAACCCCCTAAGCTAGCCCCTAAGTATAGACTACTAACCCCTAAGTATAGACTACCTAAATAACAATACGGAAATGAAAGACTGCTAAACTACTATTACTACCTCTACTACTACTGCTAGGGAGACCGCTATAAGCGCTATAACTATAGTACCTATAGTACCTAGCTCTAGCGCCCCCCCTACTATTAACGCCCCTATGATTAGCGCCCCCCTCTTAACCAACGTCTTTGCCCCTTTCCTTAGGGGCCTAAACGGCAGCTAGTACGCCCTAGCCCCAACCCCCTTTAGCTAGAAAACCTTGAAAAAGCTAGGGAAAAAATCGGAGAAAAATACAGGGAAAGAAGAAAACAACAACAGTGCCGCTAAGGCCGACTATATTGCCCTAGCAACCAAGAAAACCGCCTAGGCTGCCCTTAGCCCCCCTAAGCTTACCTTTACACTCTCTAGCCTCCTAGACCGGATAATTAGCCTAGCTAAGGACAGCACTAACTTCTATAGTATAGTAGAAGCAACTACTAAAGCCAGGTAAATCGCCCTTATAGCCCTGCTCTAGGACCTGCCTAAAGAAGCCCTAGCTATAGCAACAGCTCTAGCACCCTAAAACTGCCCTACTACCCTAGGAACACCTAAACCACAGCACTAGTAATACCCCTAGCAGCCTAGCTACTACTAGTAATAACAGTAGTAATAATAGTAACAGCCTAGCTACTCCTAGCCTATAGCCCCTACCTAGGCTAATATAGCTAGTAAGCTAATAGCTAGCAAGGCAACTAGGCCTGGCCTAGAGCGCTAGGTGCTTATCTAACTAGGCTTAGCCTAATAATAGGTACTAGCTAAATCTGCCCTAGAGATAGTACAGGCTATCTAACAGGCTTCTAGCCTAGTAGTTTAAGGGGTTTAGACGCTCTTTAGCAGTAACCTCCTACTAGTTATAGAGAACGTAGAGATAAAGAAGAGCCTAAAGAACAATACTGCCTAGATTATAAGGGCCTTTAGAAAGAAGGCCTCCCTATATACTATAACCTAGGCAGTAGCGGTTAAAGGCCTTATAGTCTATAACTGGGTTATAGAGGAAGGCCTACTAGAAGAAGCTAAAAAGCAATACCCTATAGCGGTTAGGGTAAAAGTCTAGTACCCTTAAGGGCTAGAAAGGACTAGGGTTAAGGCACTAATAGCCTTTACCTCTCTAAAGGTAGCCTAAAAGCCCTATGAGAAGGGGGTCTTCTAGAGCTACTAAGCCCTAGAAGCAGAGCGCTAAATTAATAAAGCTAAGCCTATCCAATGCCTATAGTACTAGAAATAGGGCTATAGGGCTAAGGTATGCTAGAGTAAGAAAGAGATCTGCTATAACTATAGCGCCAACAGCCATACTACGCTAGAAGCCCCTACCTACTCTAGGGCACCCCGCTACTATAACTGCCGCCAAGCTTACCATACCTGCTTAGAGGCCTGCCCCCGCCTAAAAGAGGCATGGGCACAGGCTAAGGGATATCTACGTTCTAGGCCTAAGGCCTTTAACGTTAACCAACCGCCCCTATACCAGCACTAACAGCAACAGTAATAGCAGCAATAGTAATAATAGTAATAACACCCCCCCTAGTAGGCCTTATTACAAGAGGAGGGGGAAGAAGGCTATACTATAGTCTTAGGGAAGAGACAGAGGGGCTGACTAATAGTATCAAGAGGGTTAACCCCTAACCAGAGCACGATTACCGCCTACTTTAGCTACCTAAGCAGCTAAACCCTCCCTTCCTCTACGCCAGCTATAAGCCCTAAAGGGGCTATAAGACCTACTAGAACCCTAGAGCCTATAGAAGCCCCTAGACCCCTAGATACTAGACCTAGACCGGACCTAGATACTAGACTAGCTAACGCTACTACTATACAACAACTACCGCCTACTATATAGCCAGAGGAGATAGAGATATAAAGGTATACCTCTAGAATGTACAGGGCTTAAAGGAAGTACAGAAAGTACTACTTTCTATAGCAAAAGAAGAAATACTTGCTATACAAGAGCCCTGGATTAATAGGCAGGCATAGCACTCTACCTACTACCCTAGATCAGCCCCCTACTACCTTATTTTCACTCCTAACGGATAGGCCTTACTTTATATCTATAAATTACTCCTACTAGTAATATGGACTTATAGCTCTAGCCTAGACTGGGCTAGGGCTATTATATAGACTAAGAACGGCCCCTTTATAGTCTGGTCCCTATATAACAACCTCTAACCCCAGACTGGCTTAACCCCTCTTATAAAAGAAATAAGGGGGAAGATCAACGCCTGCCTAGGCCTTTACCTTTTAGCTAGGGACTTTAACCTTTACCACCCCCTTTAGAACCAATATAACCGCTTTAGCCCTAGGTTAGAAGACCTACTGCTATTAATAGCAGAGTAGGGGCTTACCCTCTATACCCCCTACGGCACTATAACTAGGGCGTTATAGGGGAGCTAAGCAGGTAGGGCCTCTATTATCGACCACTTCTAGCTTAGTAGTAGCCTTACCTGCTCCTATACTAGCTTAGATATACACTTACGCTTAGACTACTACCCCTAGGTACTAGATATCGACCTAGAGACTACAGAAACCCTACTACCGCCCCCCTAATTCCAGTAGAAAAAGATAGATAAAGAGGGGGTAGCAAGAGAGGCCAGCTCCCTAATATATAATATAGGGGGCTATAGATACCTATTACGCCTCTCTAGCCTAGCTAGGCTTTAGAAGGCCTATAGGCGACTATTAGAGGAACTCCAGCGTATTACTAAGGCTACAACCCCTAAAGAAGCCCTAGTAACCACTGGAAAGAAGAGTACCCCCTAGTAGAACAACAAAATCTACCAGGTAGTCTAGGAGAGAAAAAGGGCAGAAAGACAGCTCTAACGCTCCCCTAGCAACTAGGCCCTTCTTACTGCCTATAAGTCAGCCTAAAGGAAGTAAACAAAGGCTATAAGAGAGAATAAGAGAAAGACCTAGAAGGCCTTTCTATAAGAGGCTAAAGAAAAGCTAGAAAAGCTCTAGCAACTAGAAAGATAGGCTAAGCTACAAAGTACTACTGCCCTACCCCCTCCTAAGCTACTAACCCTTAGACAAGTTAGTACCTTCTAGGAAAAGGTAGAGGCCCTTTTAGCATGCTTCTTCCTCCTCTTCCCCTAAGAGGATAGCCTAGAGGAACCCCTAATAGGCCTAAGGCTACTAGTTAACTAGACAGTTAGGCCGGATAATATAAAAGAGGCTGTTAAAACAATAAAACCCTAGAAAGTACTAGGACCTGACAAACTCCCTATAGGCTTTCTTAAGGCCTATGGCGACCCCTTATATAAGGCCCTTGCTATACTAGCCTCGAAATCCTTCCTCTATAGCTTCTATCTATAGGAATATAAGGAAACGGTTACTATCGTCCTCCCTAAACCAGGAAAATAGCCGGATGCCTATAACACCCCTAGAGGCTACTGCCCTATAGCCCTACTTAACTGCATTAGCAAAGTCCTAGAGAAAGTTATAGGGACTAAGATAAGGGACGTAGCCGAGGCTTTTAAGCTGATTCTAGCAACGTAACAGGGCTACTACTGCTATAAATCTACCGAATCGGCTATATACCTCCTTATAGCTCAGATCTAGAAGGCATAGAAGTATAAAGCCGGGGCCTCCCTCCTATAGCTAGACCTATCAGGGTATTTCAACAGCATCCCTTATAGCAGACTCCTAGCTATACTAGACCAGCTAGGGCTACCTACCTAGCTACTATCCTAGCTAAAGGAATTCCTCTCCTTTAGGACTACTAGCCTCCTATTTAACAGCTAAAAAAGCCAGCAAATCCCAGTACTAATAGGAGTACCCTAAGGCTTACCACTTTCACCAATCCTCTTAGTCCTATACCTCTGCCCCTTATATAAAAGGCTAGAGAGAAAATACCCTACTATCTCTACTATAGGCTATATAGACGATACCAACCTACTAGCCTTCGGCAGGGAGGCTATAACAATGGTTAGACAGCTAGAAGAGGCCTGGAGAGAGTGCCTAGACTGGGTAACAACCGCTAGAGTTACCTTCTTAGTAGTAAAGAGCAAGCTTATACACTTCCCCCTTAGAAGGAGACCCTAGACCGACCCTATTAACCTAGGACTAATAGGGGACTCCCCCTCCCTATAACTAGCTATAGAGGCCCGTTTTTTAGGGGTCTGGCTAGACCCTAAGCTTACCTAGAAGGCTTATGCCAGTACCCTACGGCAGAAGCTAAAAATACAGTCCCTTACTATTACTAGGCTAGCTAGAAAGACCTAGGGACCTGGAATCGAAAAGACTAGGCTCCTATATACAGTAGTAATAAGGCTAGTCCTAGCCTATACAGCCTTAGCCTAGCATACCCCTATACCTATAATACTAAATAGGCTACAGGGTATAACCAGAGGCCTACTAGCAGCCGAAAACAAGGCCCTAAGGAGGGTTATAGGGGCTTATAAAAGGATACTAATCCAAAGCCTCTACTATAAGGCTAACGTCCCCCCTCCTTAACCTCTACCTTAACGCCTTCTCCTTCTCTAGCTAGGCTAGGATAAATAGGGCTATAGGGAAAGAGGTGGCTAAGTAGAAGGAAGCCCTACGCCTTACCCTTGGAAATAGGACCCCTAAAACTAGCCTCCCCCTAGAAGGGCGTACAAAGCAAGAAAGAAAAAAGGAGGCAACAGCCCAATAGCACTACCAACAACTAAGGAAAGCTATTAACGAGGAACCCCTCTATACTACCTAGAAGGATCGCTATCTATAGGAGGCTAGGGCCTCCGGTTACAACCCCTATATAGAGAGCCTCTTAGAGAAATCAGCTAAGGCTACCTTTTAAGAGGAGAACCTAGCTAAGGCCTTTAAGGAGGCCTTTCAAAGACGCCACTATAACCTCTCTAAGGCTGAGAGCTCGCTACTAATATAGGCCTATATAGGGAAGATAGGCCTAAAAGGATTCCTATATACCTGTAAGGTGCCTAGGGTTAATAACCCCCTCTGCCGCTGCCACCTAGCTACAGAGGATATCCGACATATATTCGACGGTTGCCCGGCCTACCCTTTAGCCTCCTTTAAGGAAAGGGAAAGAGGGGATATATACAGCTTTCTCTACAGACTTGAAAAAGGGGGCGGCGGCGCTATACGCCCCCTAGTTCGCTATATTGCTACTAGACTGCCAGAATACTCTGTTACTCAGAGGCTAGGAGCGGTCTAGCCTATACCCCTTTAGGCAGTATGTTTCTATACTCCTAAAGGGGCGGTATCTACTCTGGTAAAGATTAGCCTACCCCCTATCACACCCCCTTTTTTCCTATGTACGGTTATAGGTTTTTCACCCGTTGTACGGTTTTCCTATAGCACTAGTTCAGCCTACCTAGATATCCCCTACGGGGATCAGATAGCGTAATAGAATCTATCTCTAATACCCCCCCTAGACCCGGATATCTGTTCTAAAAACGCCTCCTATTTAACGCGTTGCAGCGCTTTAGTTAGGCCCTCTGCGATTACGTTGTTAGAGGGCGTATATTCCACCTGGATAACCCCTTTTCTAATCACTTCCCGTAGTACTAACTGACAACTCAGGAAGTACTTGTTATAGGCTGTTATACCGTCGTTATTAGCAATAGCTATAGCACCCTAGTTATCTAGCTATAGAGGAATTAGGCCTAGTTTAAGCCTAAATATCTCGTTAACGAGAGGCAGTAGCTAGGTAGCCTATATTGCAGCTATATAAGCTGCTACGTATTCTGCCTTATAGGTTGATTATGCTATAAGGGGTTAGCGTTTAGCACTCTATAATACTAATATGCTATTAATAAGAAATATATTCACTATTGTTACCTTAGTATATATTATAGTACCCTAGCTATGATTAGAGGAGCCTATTATTATAGGTCTATTAGGATATTAACGAAAGTAGAGGGCAAAGCTATATATCCCCTTTAGGTATTTCATTAGTACAATAAGCGCTTTAAAGCTATTGTAACTAGGGCGTAAGAAGCGTTGTACTAGCCTTATTACCCTATAAGCAATATCTAGTCTTATAAAAATGGATATATATAGTAGCTAGCTAATAGCAGATCTATACTAGGCTGCCTTTTCTTCTAATATAAGGTCCTCCAGTATGATATCTACTTAACTATTATCTAGAACCGGCACCTAGAGGGGTCTACTTTAAGATAGACCAAGTTGGTCTACTAGGTTTAGGATCTAATAGAACTATATAACGCTATAGTCGCCGTTAGGGTGCCTTTTTACCTTTATACTAAGGTAGTTGGTCGCTTCTCCTAGGTCCTTAATCTTATATACTATCTTAATATCCACTATAGCTCGATCTATATCTTAGTTAAGTCCGATTATTATAACGTCGTCAATGTATATTAAGATTATTAGGACTCCCCTATAGAACACGTTTTTATCTATAGTTAGCTAGTAAAAGCCTAGGTTAATCAGCAAGGCTTTAAAGGTTACCTACTAACGCCAGGGTACTATGCGTAATAAATATATAGACTTTCTTAGCTAATAGACGCTTTTTAGTACCCTTGTAAGATATACTAGCTGTTATAGGTAAAGAGGCTTGTCGAGATCTAAGTTTAGAAAGCCTAAGTCAAAGTCTATACACTATATATATAGTCTATATTAAGCTATATAGCTAAATAGAAGCTATATAGTAACAGCTTAGAGCATGTTAGCAAAGACTATATCTACATCTAGCTTAGAGAACCTATAGGCATACTATCTAGCCTTCTAAGTCCCATTGTTTTTCTCTTATAGTACTTAGGTACTAGTTATAACTTTAGTTTCCTATAGGAGACTAGCCTTTAGTATTAGTAACTATATACCTATCTTTTCTATTATCTTTATTTCTTTGTCTATAGCCCTATACCATTCTTCCTTTTATAGAAAGGAGAGTGCTTAAGGGATAGAGATAGTTATTAGGTTAGTAGTCGAGACTATTACTACTCTTAGTTAGAGAGGGAACTTATTGGAAAAGGGCGTAATATTATATTAAATAATAATTCTTTTTATTTTAAGGTCTAGGATCCTTATAACGCTGGATCTTCTGCCTAGAAAGACCCCTTCCTCTATTCTTTCTACTAGAGTAGCTAGTTCCTTTCTATCTACCTTTTTAAATAGGACCTTATAACCTATAGGTTCAGGTAATAATATAGGAGCCTTCGAAAACACATGTTTATATAGTAACTTCCTAAAGCTTAAGTAGGTTAATACTATATTATTTAGTATATCTGTGATAGCCTTGACTATAATAGCCTATAGCTTAGCTAGAAGGTTAGCATATATATATATATATAGCTTAAAGCGCTTTGAAGATTGTTCTGTTAGTCCTCTCTATAAGGCCGTTTTGCTAAGGTACTCTTATAGCACTGCTAGTCTATTCTATTCCGTTCTCTTAAAGGAAGGTTAAGAGGGACTAACTAACAAATTCGGTCCCTATTGGAATAAACTCTAAAGGGATATCTACTATAGTAAGCCTTAAGCTATTATAGTAGATATCTAACCTTAAGAGGAGCCTCTAACTTTAACTATACTAGCAAGACCCACTTATAGCAAGTAAATTCATTAATGACTACTAGCGCTAAAACTGCTGCCAGTATATCGCTTACTCCTATTAATAGTAGAAGGGAGGTTTAACTACCTTTTAGATCTTTATATAGGACCTCTATGAAATTTTTAGCGTTGCTGATCAGGTCTTCTTAACTAGGCGAAATAGTAAACTTACTTTTAGCGTAAGATTCATAAGATTTAGTAGTTGTTATAACGCTTTTATCTTTTACACTATATCTTTGCAGTGTCTAGTTAGCTAAGCGTAGGTTTATATACCCTAGTGCTATATACTAGTTAATTAGGGCAGTATATACTAAGCGTTTAAGAGAGGCTATAGCAGTAGAAACCGCCGTTATAGAGTTATCTCTTATAGATATAAACCGTCGTCTCCTCTTAGCAAATAAAAGGCTTTGTCATTCCCTTTCTAGCCTTAGGATAAGAGGGTAATCTAAGGATATACTAAGCTTATATCCATTATCGATTAGCTATTTAAGAGAGAGAAGATTTGGTATTAAAGGTCCTATTCTTCTTATATATAGAGCGCTATTAAGTACTAGGAGTATACCCTTAGAGGATATAATCCTTAGGCTGTCTTTACTAAGAATATTAACAGTAGATCCGTTAGTAAGCTCTATTATTTTAGGGCTAGCTTTATAGAAAGTAAATTTAGATTCGTTAAATCTAATATAACAGTCTATACTAGAATCTAGCTAGGTTTTATTATCGACTTTATTACTACTAACTACCTTAATCCCTAGTTTCTTTCCCTTTTTATTTTCCTTGCTTTTAGCCTTAGCATTAAGGCCAGACTACTTACTACGATACTCCTCCTCTAGGTACCCTCTCCTTTTATAGAAGGTATACTCCTTAAGCTATTTATTGCTTTTCCTTTTTATAGTAGAAGGCTCTTAGGCTAATCTTTTATAAAGGTTTTCTATTATCTCTATAAGTGTTGATTGCGGTAAGGGGGATTAGGTGCTAATCCCCGTGACTGCGCAGCATATAAGCACCTTGCTCTGGGGAATAGGGCGCATACTGCGCCACTTGTACAACAGCTATAAGTAGCGTACCTACGCACTATATAATGGTTACTAAGAGGCGCTCTGCTTAATATAGGTATTTAAGGGGTATGTAACTACTTTCTAAATCAAGGGAGATATAACAATCCAGAACTAGAACTTAAACTAGTATTTCCTTACTACTTGCTTTACTCTTATTGTTTTAGGTTACTATAATCTCCGGAAACCTACTAATCCTAATTAGTATTGTCTCTATATTGCAATATAAGGGCAATACAGAGTAGTAAGGTAGTTAGTTAAGTACTTAACAACCTTAACTAAGTAGATTACAGTTTACTTACTAAAGGCTGTCAATTAGGCGACTAGACAACCACCCTATTAACTTAGCAATATCGCTTATAAGAAAACTAATACTATAAACCTACCCTCTTAGGCTAAGGAAGCTTAACCCAAGCTTCTAGACTAAGAAAGTATTGCTTAGGAGAACGCTACTAATACTATATCGCTAAGTAACTTTACTACAATCAACCTACTATGGCTTTTTAAGATCTATCTACTTAAGGAACCTTAAAGAGGGATAATACTAAGATAAACCCCTATTATATACCAAGTATTTCGTCAAGTATAGCCTAAGACCTTGAAAAGCATTTTAAACGAGAATTACCTACTTAGCTACCTATTATAAGTATTGACAAATTTAACGCTTAAACCTACTATAGATTACTAAAGTATATTAATCTGGAGTATAATAGTAATAAAGTACTTAACCTATATATACTCTCCTACCTTAGTACTTATAAGGGGTAACAATCTAAAGATCTATACTCCAAATTCCGCTTAGATTTCAAGGACTAGACAGCTAACTACTTTAATAAGTCGAACACTAAGCTACGCTTATAATTACGCTAAACGCCTAACGAAAGCTACGTCCTAGTAGATAGCTTGAAAGGACAGAAGCTCTCTAAAGGACTTACAGCGCTTGCCAATAACCCGTCTAACAATCTAGGGCCTAATATACTCCCCTAAATCCATAGAACGTTGATCTAGGCTAAGTATAGATAGTATAGAACGGCATCTTTTCCTACTTAAACCAAAAAAGGGAAAGAGATTATACTAATAACAACCCGAGAATTCGAAATTAGTACCTATTTATAGAAGGCACTATAAAGGGACATATAACTTAGTAATATAGCTATAAACGCTACCTAGTAACATAGACTAACAAGTAGCTTAATTATAAACGACGATTAACCAGCAAGCGGCCAAAGCCCAAGTATTTACTAGATAGCAGCCTAAAGCAGAACGCTTAACGCCGGTAACTATGGCTAGTTTGGAAACACCCTTTACCTACTAAATTAGGAACTATAAATATCCTTTCCGATTTATAGACTTAGAAGCGTAATAGGAGCAGGATTCCCGCCAGTTAACAAGGGTACCGGCAAAGGCTACGGATTCCCGCTAACCATCTAGAGTACTAGCTAAGGTTATAGCTAAGGTAACTACCAAAGCTATAACTAAAGAACTAATCAAGAAGGACGACAGAACCCTATATAACCTACATAAACCCCTAGTATTAATACTAACTATAGGCCAGAATACGCTTAACCTTAAGCAAATAATGAAAAGTAGTATGCCTAGCATAAGTACATTATATATAGAAGTACTAAGTATATAGCTATTTTACCGATCGAAACAGGCTAGATAAACAAGATAAGTATTAATCAAAAGACCCTAACCGATTTTATCAAGTCTTAGGACTTAAAGGACAGCTATTCTAGGTCTAATAACGATATCCTTAATAACAAAGTTCGTTTCTTCCTATACTACTACTGGACTTTCTAGATCGATTATAGCCTACTAGGTACTATTTTTCCAAACGCTCTTTTAGGATAAGCTAAGGAATATTACCAATACTATATCCCTCTTAGTATCTCTTTCGTCTAACTATATAGTATCTTAAAGGGATACTTTAAGATAAGTACTAAGTAGAACAACTATTTCCATATCTAGAATACTGTTACTTTCCAATCTATATACCTTAAAAGCAAGAATAGTAATAAGTCTATAAAGGAAATTCTCTAGATCTTACTAATAGACTTTAATAAAGCTAATATAGGCTTAGTCTGCTCTATAACTATAAGGAGTTCCTAGTTGTAAATATAATCTACGCCTGCTAAGGAGTATCTAAGTTAAAGATTACCCTATATAAACTACTAATAAGCTTTAAAGAGCTAGTAGCTATGCTCTACTAGACACTTAACGTTAAAGAAGTAGATTGTATAAATTGCCAATTCCTAATAGACTATAGGTTTACTATAATAAAAGCCAGGCCTATAAGAGACTATTAGGGTAACCTAATTATAGATTCGATCTTTAAGAGAAACCGGGCTATATATATATAATAACCTAGAGGCGTTATAGGGTATGGAAAGCGAAATAAGCTTTAGCAAAGAGACTATAACAAAAACTATACTAAAGTAGGTTGTTAGATTTACAGTAAGCCAAACTACTGCTCTTTTATATATACCTAAGAGGAATAAGTAATAGCTAAAAGCAAATAGCTTAAGTAGAAGGATATTAATAAAGATTATAAACAATATATAGCATTCCTTCTTAACTATAAGGGTTTGGACGATAAATACGATATAAGGGAAGAAGATACTAAGCTTAAAGTATAGGTAGATAATTATAAGACCGATTAAACTTAAGGTAAAAACAAAGTACTTGTTGGTAGGTTTCCGAAGATCGTAGTGATCTAAAACGACAAGAGCAAAGAGAGTAGCAAGGAAATACTGGTTTAAGTTCTGGTTCTAGATTGTCTGTCTCCCTCTATCTAGGGGGTGGTTGCATACCCCTTCAATACCTATGTTAGAGCGGAGTGCTTGTTAGTAACTATTATATAGTATATAGGTACGCCATTTATAGCTATTGTACAAGTGGCGCAGTATACGCCCTATTCCCTAGAGCAAGAGGCTTAGTAGTATAGTACGCGCCCTATTCCCTAGAGTAAGAGGCTTATATGCTATACGGTTGTAGGGATTAGTATCTAACCCCCCTTACTACAATCAATACCAGCAACTCTTCTTTTGTTACTATACTAGCGCTTTATCAACTAAAATAGGAAATCCCAGATCATTTTGCTCCCCTTATTGCTAGAATAGGAAATACTAATCACTTAACTTCTTGTTTGCTAATTAGAATGTTAAATTCTAGTTGCTAATCCCTAGTATAGAAGGCGCAACTTCAGTGCCTTTTAGATATGCCTCTAAACAGCGTAACAGTAAGCGCGTTGCACTAGCAACTATTATTGCAAAAGCTTATAGTCCTAAATAGGAATTACAATAGGAAAAATCAGAGCCCTAGGCTAGCTGATTACAAACTCTAAACGCTTTTACCCTAAACCTATAAATAGGTAGGTTCTCCTACTATATACCACCTATTCTCTTTCTCCCTACAATCCATACTAGCAGTAGTAGCAGTAGCAACAATAATAGTAGTAGTAGTAGCAGCAACAACAGTAGTAGCATTAGCAGTACTAGTAGTAACAAGTAAGTTGCTTACTATTATATACTAATGTTCAAGCATACTAGTCTTATACTTAAGCATACTAATCTTATTGTTTATAGTATTGGATTTTGATAATAAGTAGAGTAGGTACTCCTATAAGAGCACGGGCAGCAATGCCCGTATATACACTGATAACAAGGGTAGTAATACCCTTAATATACTTATAACTAACGCTCCTAATAAGCATCTTGCCTAGGAGGGTAATAATAATACGTTCTAGGACGCATCTAAGCACGCTATTGCCGATAACAGCGACTAGGAGAGCGTAGCAGGCAGCAACGATAGCGATAATAGCGACAACGACAATAACAATAGCAACGATCCTAACACTGTAGATACAGCTGCGCTTACTATATAGCCTAAGTCCGTAGGCGGCTATACTAACGCCGACTCTATGCCCCTTGATTCTAAGAGGCTAATCGCATATATATACGTCCTACTTAAGCAGGCTACTACGCTCTAGTGTAAGGAGGAGGCGGAGGAGGAGGCGGCGTATAAGACAGAGATCGCTACATGTAAGACACATGTCTCTAAGCCCGCCAAGCACTCCTTGCCTGCATTGCCGGCCGTTAAGAAGGCAGTATTAGCAGCTATGTATATACAGTATATAGTGCTATGCGCTGCTGCAAGCGTACCTATACCGCTAGTAGCGATACTAGTAGCAGCGATAGTAAGTTCGCTATCTAACAAAAGCTTAGACAACTCTATTGTCTGCTTAAGCTGCTGTATATGCTATACGTCGGACTATATAAAGCCTTATAAGAGGTTATCGTACATTTATACATATAAACTAGAGGGTAAGTATCTTACTTTTGTTATCCTTATTATTGATATTGCTAAAATATATAAAGTTCATAGCCTATATAGTACTATACGTGCCGTTGTTTGCCTTAGCTACCTATACTTGCTTTTAGCAGGCATTAAGGACTCGTTTAACAAGTCCAGCAATTTCGCGCTATATACGGCGTACTACAACCGTACGTCGGGCTATAGCCTCTAGTACTAACAATGCTTATCTAGGCACTTGTATATACCGATATAAGTTCCATTTACGTATTATTTCTATTGTTTTATTATTCCTAATATATATTATAGCCCTAAGTTAGTCTACCTATTCTTAAACTGCTTTTTAGAGCTCTGCTCTAACCTAGCTACAAAGGCTAAAGTAAGTTACAATCTTTAGTAGTATCCATTGTTTAATCGGAATACTTATTAGTTATAGGATTAGAAGATATGGCGCGACAGCGTCAAGTGCGCCTTAGTCCTAGTAGATAAGGCGCGCGCTCTTGTTAAGTATAGGGCGCCTATAGCGGGCATAACGCCCGTATAGAAAAAGCTCGTGGCGATAGCCGCTATAAGTAAGGCTATTAATGTTTTATTATTATAATTAGGGGGTAGGGGGTACTAACGCGTATATTACGCTAGCTATAAAAGTATAAATTAAGATTATTTCGCGCTTTACCTTATATTCCTTATTATACTATAAATAAATCGTCCTAGTAGTCTTTGTCTTTTACACTGGCGATCTTGCCCTAAGTTATATAGGCTCTTCCTATTGCTTAGCCAGGCATTAAACCTAGCCTTCTACTCTGATCTTAGCTATATTTATGGTAATAAGCTTTTTAAGCGTCTTATTCAGCGCGTACTTAGTCATAGCGTCGGCTGGGTTATCGTCGCTACTAATCCACCTAATTTCTACAATTTTACGGTTTTCGTAGCTCTATTATAGAGCTATTATATCAATTATAAGGCGCTTTTCTACCGTTGTCCTAAGCTTTACCAGGTACTTGTATAAACTAAACAAGTCTATATAAACGACAATTAGTAGTAGCAATAGTAGACCTAGGCCTAAGTAGATCTTAGCAAGTATCTAGTATAGTATATACCTAAGGTCGAACCTACTTACTATTCTATATATTTTACTTACTAAAACGCTTCTCGTTACCCGCTTGCACTTGGTTAAGGACTAGTATACGATATTGCTATATAGGTTAAACTCGTTTATACCGCTTATCTTATTTCCAAATATTATAATAAATCTAATCTATAATATTATATCGGCATTGTTAGCGAATAATCCGTCTATAAAGACAAAGAGCTTAGCTATCTCGAGTTCAAGTTATAGGTAGTATAGCCTATATATCGAGTTTTCAATCTACTATTGCAGTTAAGCATTAAACTTGGCAATCTCGGCTATACTAGGCTTAGTTAACTATACTACTACTAATAAGTCAAAAGCCGCCTCTAGCTAGCAAATAGTAGTAATATAGGCGCTATATATACGTTGTTCGACGTATATTTGTTTTACTGTTTCGGCGTCTAGGCTTACAAGTTCGAGTTATATAGCTTGCCCTTTTTGCCGAATCTCGATAGTATCTACGCTCGTTTCAAGCCTATATCTATTAAAGTCCGTAATTGATTTGTCTATTAAAAATACTAGCAGCTTATACTTAAAGCCAGCCTTATCCAGCTCGAGCTTCTCCTTATCTATAAAGGCTTACTTGCTGATATTAAGAGTATCGTCGGTTTATAGGCTAACGATTCCAAATCTGCTTCTAATTTATATTTTACTGATTATAAGGTATAGGTCGAAGGTACTTAGCTTAAGGTTAAGACATTTAGTATACTAGTTCATATATATTACCTACTAGTATAGTCCAGCTTTAGCTAGTCTATATAATAGGGTTTTAACAAGCAAGACGGTATAAGGGGGATAGAGCATCTTAAGCTCCTTAGGTAATAGAAGAATCACTTTCCTTACTAGCTATAACTTAGCTTATATATAAGCCTGAATAACGTCGCGTACCTACGCCTTAAAGCCAAAGCGCGTTTATAGCGTTAGGAGTAGTAAGAGTATAAGTCGCTATATATAGTATTAGATTATTAGCGATTAAGTAAGTAGGTATTTCTTATCCTTATTACTAAATCCCTAAGCTATAAAGTGTAATTTCTCGTATAGTAAAGTAAGCTTATCTTTTACTTCTTAGACGATCCTTAACTTAAAGATCTAGTAGTCTAAAGTATCTGCTAATATCTAGATCGCTTTAATTACCCTAGCTACTAAAAGCAAGTTCAGTTCCGTTTTATCAGATTCTTAGAATGGTATACCGGGTATAGTGATCTTGCCTTTGGCTTATAGTTTAAGTGCAGGATCATAGTCGCGCTTTTCTTTTTCCAAAACAAAGTTGTTAGTAGGTACTAGGTTCTTTCAGAGTCGTCTACGTTAGTAGGGCTGCTTAGGCTAGAGATATTAGAATAGTTCTAGCCGCTTAATACCAGCCTAATTGTCTTGCTTGTCCTACGTTAGCTCCTAGTAATATAGTTTAACTACTATATTCCAAAATTCTATAGGTCTATTAACTATATCGACAATTACTGTTATATCTATAGCCGAGATTACCTTATAAAGTCCTATCTATTAGTTACTTTCCTAGAATATAAGCACTTTAGTACCTACTTCTAGTAAGTATAGTAGTATATCTTCTATACTTAGTCTATTACGTTATATAAGAGTGTCTTATATAGTCCTTATATTATTTAGGATTCGCAATTATATTATAGCCTTCTGAATTACATCTACTTAGCATAGTTAAGATAGAGAAGGCAGTATATCTATAGTAAGGTATAGGTATATGCCGAAAACTAAGAGCATTAGTACTAGCCTGTCTAGGCTAGCAGTATTATTAACCGCGCTTAGTACCGCTTATAGGTATGCCTCTTTCGAGCAAGATCCAGCAGTCTCTGATTTGATAATATCATAGGCCCTTTTAAGTAGCCTATAATACTGCTTAATCTTGCTAACTAACTGGTATACCTTAACTAGTACTGAATAACAGGTTATACCTATAAGCTTAGCCTCTACCTAGAACTTATGTACTTTGAAATTAGTACCCTTATTATAATATAAAACATTAGGTAGTCTAAGGTATATATTAATCTAACATTCCTTTAGCTACTCCTATATCTCTTTTACTAAGAGATCGTTTAGAAAGCAGGCTGCTTAAAATAACGTTATAGCGTCGACTATATATAGTACCTTAGAATTATCAATGTCCAGGACATCTATAACGATCTTAAAATTAAAGCAAATATCGTCTTATAACGCGAATCTAAATCGTTATAGTACTGCGCCTTTAATCTAGCAGAAGTAGCAGAACTTGTTAATTATCTTGATAGCGCTATATTCTACTTAGTAGTCTACTTATTATAGTAGTTTATACAATCTATCGACTATAGGGTATCTATAGTATCGATAAATGCATCTTAGTTCGGCCTCTATAAGTTATAGAGGTACAGGACGCTCGTTGTCTGCTATAAATGCTATGCTTGGGAGTTTGATCCCTTTTATAGGGATCTATAGATATCCCTATTTCTGTTAAATATATATACGCTTTTCTAACTTAGATATAAGCTTGTTTATTATATTATTGAGGTAGATGCTAAGCTTATCTATATTCTTTAGATATATAAGAAAAGAGGTTAGCGTCTCTAATATATAGAAAGTTGTATAACTAATATCGAGCTCTACTTTAACTGTTCTGAGTAATCGTTTTAAATCCCTAGACCCGAAAAGTATATTTACTTCTCCTATATATAACTTGTTAATCTCAAGTAATCTAATTATCTTCTTTAGTATAAGGAATTATCAGAGTCTGGCAGTTAATACGTTAGCAGCCCTAGTATTAGGTATAATCCCTTGGAATTTAGTCTTAGTATATCTATCAAGTATAAACTAAATGGCTCCTGTTTTCTTAGTATCCTTTTTGCTATCTTTGCACAGTTATTCGCTTTTAATAATTAGGTAGAGGAAAGCTTGGTTTATAAAGTAAGTTACTACTATTTATTCTTCTTTAAAACTAATTACTAGTACTTCGTTTCTACCTTAAGTTTAATCGATTTTATAGTTATCTATCTATACTTTAAGCTCAGTATCTTCTTCCCTTGCTTTGTATTTATTGTCTAAACCCTTGTAATTAAGGAGGAACACCGTATATCGTCCGCGATCTTTGTTAATACCTTTTCGCTTAAGCTATTCGCTTTTAGCTATTATTTGTTCCTCTTAGCTATATATAAAGGAGTAGTAATCTGGCTTACTATAAATCCAATAACCTACTTTAGTATAGTTTTTGTTATAGTCCCCTTACTAGAACTCGTTTTGCTTTCTATACCTAGTAGTACCTTTAGGTTGTTGTATATACATCGCCTGGTTTCTCTTAAAGATCGAATCTATAATCGGGTTACTCTAATAGTTTCTTATAGGCCTGGCCTTTATTATAGTAAACCTACGGTCTATTAAGAATTAGCAATATATACAATCCGCTTCCTTAACGTTAAGTATTTGGTAGAATATAGCTACTAGTTCTTTAAAGCTTATTAGTAGTTTATATAGGGTAATCTTTAGCTTAAATACTCCTTAGCAGGCTTAGATTGTATTTATAACTAGGAACTCCTTATAGTTATAGAGCAGACCGAGCCTATATTAGCTTTGTTAGAGTCTATTAAGCAAGATCTAGAGAATTTCCTTTATAGATTTATTACTATTCTTGCTCTTAAGTTATATAGACTAGAAAGTAATAGTATTCTAGATATATAAGTAGTTATTCTACTTAGTACTTATCTCGAAGTATCCCTTTAAGGTACTATATAGTTATATAAAGGAGATGCTAAAAGGGATATAGTATAGGTAATATTCCTTAGCTTATCCTAAAAGTACTTTTGGAAAAACAGTGCCTAGTAGGCCATAATCGATCTGGAAATTCCAGTAGCAGTATAGGAAGAAACGAACTTTATCATTAAGGATATCATTATTAGACCTAGAATAGCTGTCCTTTAATTCCTAGGACTTAATAAAATCAGTTAGGGTTTTTCGATTAAAATTTATCTTATTTATCTAGCCTATTTCGATTAATAGGATTGCCATATACTTAGTACTTCTATACATAATATACTCGTGCTAGGCATACTACTCTTTATTATCTACTTAGGGTTAAGCGTATTCTAGCCTATATCTAATATTAATACTAGGGGTTTGCGTAGGTTGTATAGGGTTCTGTCGTCCCTCTTAATTAGTTCCCTAGTTATAGCCTTAGTAGTTACCTTAGCTATAACCTTAGGTATAACCTTAACTGGCACCTTAGGTAGTTAGTAGGAATCTATAGCTTTTACCAGCGCCCTTGTTAGCTAGTAGGAATCCTACTCCTATTACACTTCTAAGTCTATAAATCGGAAGTGTTATCTATAGGTCTGGATTTAGCGGGTAAAGGGTGTTTCCGAACTAGCCGCGGTTACCGGCATAGAGCGTTCCGCTTTAGGCTGCTGTCTAGTATATACCTAGGTCTTAGCCGCTTACTAGTTAATTATTATTTATAATCGAGCTACTTATTAGCTTATATTACTAGGTAGCGTTTATAGCTATATTACCGATTTGCATCTCCCCCTATAGTACCTCCTATAGCCAGGTACTAATTTCAGAGTCTTAGGTTATTATTAGTACAATCTCCTTCCCCTTTTCTATTTAAGTAGGAAGAGATATCGTTATATACTATCCGTACTTAGCCTAGATCAATAGTCTATGGATTTAAGGGAGTATATTAGGCCCTAGATTATTAGACAGGTTGTTAATAAGTATTGCAAGTCCCTTAAAGAGCTTCTGCCCTTTCGAGCCATCTACTAGGACATAGCTGTTATTAAGCGTTTAGCGTAGTTATAAGCGTAGTTTATTGTTTAACTTGTTAAAGTAGTTAGCTATCTAGTCCTTAAAATCCAAGTAGAATTCGTAGTATAGATCTTTAGATTATCGCCCTTTATAAGTGCTAAAGTAGGAGAGCGTATATAAGTTAAGTACTTTATCGCTATTATACTCTAGATTAATATACTCTAGCAATCTATAAAAGGTTTAAGCGTTAAATTTGTTAATACTTGCAATAGGTAGCTAAATAGGGAATTCTTATTTAAAACGCTCTTTAAGATCCTAGGCTATACTTAACAAAATACTTAGTATACAATAAGGGTTCGTCTTAGTATCCTCTCTTCCTAAGGTTCTATAAGTAGGAGGATCTTAGAATACTATAGTATATTAATTATAGTAAAGTTAGTTAGCGATATAGTTTTAGTAGCATTCTCTTAAGCAATACTTCCTTAGTCTAGAAGCTTAGGTTAAGCTCCCTTAGCCTAGAAGGATAGGTTTATAGTATCGGTTTTCTTACAAGTGATATTGCTAAATTAACAGGATGGTTATCTAGTCGCCCGATCGATAGCCCTTAGTAAGTAAACTGCAATCTACTTAGTTAAGGTTATTAAGCACTCAACTAACTACCTTACTACTCTATATTGCCCCTATATCGCAATATAGAGATAATACTAATCAGTATTAGTAGGTTTCTAAAGATTATAGTAATCTAAAACAATAAGAGCAAAGAGAGCAGCAAGAAAATACTAGTTTAAGTTCTACTTCTAGATTATCTGTCTCCCTCTATCTAAAGGGTAGTTACACACCCTTTAAATACCTATATTAGAGCAGAGCACTCGTTAGTAACCATTATATAGTATATAGGTACGCCACTCGTAGCTATTACATAAGTAGCGCAGTACGTGCCCCATTCCCCAGAGCGAGAGGCTTAGTAGCGCAGTACGCGCCCCATTCCCCAGAGCAAGAGGCTTATATACTGCGCGGTCACGGGGATTAGCACCTAACCCCCCTTACCGCAATCAACAGTACTAGTAATTAGTTTTAAAGAAGAATAAACAGCAGTAACTTACTTTATAAACCAAGCTTTTCTCTATCTAATTACTAAGAGCGAACAGCTGTATAAAGACAGTAAGAAAGATACCAAGAAGACAGAAGCTGTTTAATTTATACTTAACAGGTATACCGAGACTAAATTCTAAGGGATTATGCCTAATACTAGGGCTACCGACGTTTTAACTGCTAGACTTCGACAATTCCTTACACCAAAAAAGATAATTAGATTACTTAAGATTAATAAGATATATATAGGAGAAGCTAATATACTTTTTAGGTCTAGGGATTTAAAACAATTACTTAGAATAGTAAAAGTAAAGCTCGATATTAGTTATACGACTTTCTATATACTAGAGATACCAACCTCTTTTCTTATATATCTAAAGGATATAGACAAGCTTAGCATCTACCTTAATAATGCGATAAACAAACTTATATCTAAGTTAGGAAAGTATATATATGTTTAGCGAAAATAGGGATATCTATAGATCTTTGTAAGAGGAATTAAGCTACTAAGTATAGCATTTATAGTATATAATAAGTATCCTATACCCCTATAGCTTATAAAGGCCGAGCTAAGACGTATTTATTAACGCCATGGATACCCTATAGTTAACAGATTATATAAACTACTATAATAAGCAGACTACTAAGTAGACCATAGTGCTATCGAAATGATTAACAAGTTCTGCCATTTCTGCCAGATCAAAGGCGTAGTACTATAACGGTTTAGATTTGCATTATAAAATAATATTTACTTTAACTTTAAGATTGTTATAGACGTCTTAGACATTAACAATTCTAAGGTACTATATATAGTCGATACTATAACTTTATTCTAAGTAGCCTGCTTTCTAAACGACCTTTTAGCTAAAAAGACGTAGAAGTAGCCAAAAGAATGTTAGATTAATATATACCTTAGACTACCTAATGTTTTACGCTATAACAAGGGTAGTAATTTCAAAGTATATAAGTTCTAGGCAGAGGCTAAGCTTATAGGTATAACCTACTATTCTATAAAAGTTAAAGCATACTAGTTAGTCTGTAAGATCAAGCGGTATTATAGGCTACTAAGACAGGCCTATAATATTATTAAATCCAAAACCGCTGGGCCTTACTTAAAAGAAGCATACCTATAAGCAGTACTAAGTATAGTTAATAATACCGTTAGCCCGGACAGGCTAGTACTAATGCTCTTAGTTTTTAGCATATACCCACGCCTTACTATAGACGTGCTGCCTTCTCTATCCTAACTACGCTAAGCAGGCGTAATTTAGAAGGCTATAATACAACTACAAATCCTAAACAATATAAGAACTATATAAGATGCTCTTACATAATATAATAGACTAAGTATAAAAGATGTACTACTATACTTACTTAAAGTAGGTATAAAAGTACTTATATTCTAAGAAAGCAACCGATAGATAGGACCTTATAAGGTAATCTCGGCTAAAAATACAATAGTAATTGTCGATGTAATCAATAGACCTACGGAATTTCGGAATATAGTAGTTAAGCTATACTATTAGGAACTAGCGCAGGACGAGCAAGATAATCAGACTAGGGCTAAGCAGCTAGAGCTATTCTAATATCCCTAGCCCGAATAGCCTTACTAGTACGGATAACCCTAAAAGAACCTAGTACCTATTAACAACTTTATTTCGGAAAAAGAGAAGCGTAACTATAATCTCCCGTTTAAACTATAAGCTAAAGGTAAGATTACTATACCTAGCGTACTATTCTAAGAATCCAATGAAACAGGTATAACTCGCTTTTAGCAGTAAGGGTAATCGAAGCAATCTAGATACTAGTAGATATATCAGGCTACTAGATCTTTAAGTTAAGGATTGTCTAGAAAGTAAAAGACAAGCTTACTTTACTATATAAGAAATTCCGCTTTATAGCTTAGGGATTCGGCGATAAGGATAAGAAGCACCTACTTACTTAGTTGCTAATAATCCAGCACTATATATAGCAACTTATACTCTTATTATTTCCAATACTATAAACGCGCTTTAGTTTTAAGGTATAGGTATACAACATTATCTAGGCTTATATATAAGCTAAGTTATAGCTAGTAAGGAAAGTGATTCTTTTATTACCTAAGAAGCTTAAAATGCTCTATCCCCCTTATACTATCTTACTTGTTAAAACCCTATTATATAGGCTGGCTAAAGCTGGCCTATATTAGTAGGTGATATATATAAACTGGTATACTAAGTGCCTTAATCTTAAACCAAGTACCTTGAACCTATACCTTATAATTAGCAAGATGCAAATTAGGGGCGGATTTGGAATCGTTGGCCTACAAACTGACAATATGCTTAATATCGGCGAGCAAGCCTTTGCCGATAAGGAGAAGCTTAAGCTAGATAAGGCCGGCTTTAAGTACAAGCCACTAGTATTTTTAACGGATAAATAAATTATAGACTTTAACAGATATAGGCTTAAAACGAGTATAGATGCTATTAAGATTCGGCAAAAAGGATAAGCTACGTAACTCGAACTTATAAACCTAAAGGCAGAAACGGCAAAGCAAGTATACGTCGAACAACGCGTATATAGTACCTATATTGCTATAATTTACCAGCTAGAAGCGACTTTTGACTTATTAATAGCAGTATAGTTAACTAAGCCTAATATAACTAGGATTGCTAAGCTTAACGCTCGACTATAATAGTAGATTAATAACTTAATGTATAGACTGTGCAACCTATAACTTAATCTCGAGATAGCTAAGCTCTTTGTCTTTATAGACGGATTATTCGCTAATAATACCAATATAACATTTTAGATTGGATTTGTTATTATAATCGGAAAAAAGAGAAGCAGTATAAACAAGTTTGACTTATACGGTAATATTATGTACTAGTCTTTAACCAAGTACAAGTAGGTAATATAAAGCGTTTTAGCAAATAAGATATAAAGAATAGTAAGTAGGTTCGATCTTAGGTATATCCTATATTAAATGCTTACTAAGATCTACTTAGGCCTAGTTCTACTATTACTACTGTTAATCGTTGTTTATACAGACTTGTTTAGCTTATATAAGTGCCTAGTAAAGCTTGGAACAACGGCAGAGAAGCGCCTTATAATCGATATAATAGTACTATAACAAAGCTACAAAAACCGTAAAATCGCAGAAATCCGGTAGATTAGTAGCAATGATAACCTAGCTAACGCTAGAACTAAGTATATGCCAAACAAGACGCTTAAAAGGCTCGTTACTATAAATATAGCTAATATTAGAGTAGAAGGCTAGGTTTAACAACTATTGGAATGGGTAATCCTATATAAGGATCTATAACCACTATAGCCTACTAGTAGTAGTCGTATAGGGTACGTAGGGGCAGCAACAGCGTTGATATGGCCTAAATAGCACTTCCTAGGTATGTGCTAATGTAGTAAAGTAGAGCCCTTTACTATATTCCCTCTATAAAAGTCCTTATATAACGGTATAGTTATAGGCTATAGCGCTATATTATAGGGGCTTTAAGCTTATATATCACGGCTTTTAGTGGGTTTTATAGGCCTATAAGGCTTATAGTTATAGGTAACGTATAATTTGACTTCTAGTCTAGTAGGTAAGGCTTCGCAATTTCCTTCCCTATATATACCCTCCGGGACCGTTCCTGCCTTCCATACGGCAGGAGCGCCTTAGTAGGTGTATGGCGCCTTCCCGAAAAACCAAATAAGCCGGCGATTTTGAATAATCGACTCACGGCCATCTAAGCTGCAGGGTAAGCCGCACGACTTTTCCTATAAGTTCTGTTTTCGCTCCTGCGGTGCAGGGGAGGTACAGGGTAGGTAGGTGACCTAGTAGAAGAGCCTTTTAAGGCTATTTCAAGCGCTTATACAGCCTAAGGAGTCTGTCTCTACAAAAGTGGGGCATAGCCTGAAAATCTAGAAGGAGAAATCGCTAAGAAATCTAAGTCCTATAGTATTGACGAGCATTTGGGGCTCTTATACACTTAGGCTAGTATACTTACCCATACTAAAAGACCTTTCTACTTATAGCTGGAAGTAGAAAGGCTAGCGTTTTAGAACTTCTAGCGCTAAAGACCTATATTTCCCTACTATAGAGCCCTTTCTATAGATATATCTATAGGCGGTAGTTAAGTCCCTACGTCGAAGTCTCTAGCCCTTGGAGCCTAGTCTAGAATTTCTACTAGAAAGCCCTACTAAGTAGCAAGTAGGCAGCGCTATAAACCTACTAAGCGCTAAGACTAGCCTAGAAAATCACTACTATAATTAGTAAGCTAGCTAATAAGCTTTAGTGAACTAGAAGCTAATTAAGTGCTTTAGCTAGCACTATAAAGTAAATAGTAGCCTATTTACAATGGCGGATCAAGCTAAAGGGAAGGGTAAAGCCCCTAAAAGGGCTAGTAACCCAGCTGATTCAGGGCAATTTTCTAGGCCTCTACTACCTATATGAACCCTATTAGAAGATAAGGAAGATGGCGAAGACTATAGCAAGGTTAAAGAAGTCCTAAAACAGTATATAAAATCTCATAAGCGAGTTATAGCTAGCCAATCTAGTGATATAAAAACACTACTTTTAAGTCTAAATACCCTAAAAGCCTGTGTCGAGGATAGCGTTAGCGCTATAAAGAATATATCTTCTGCTTTAGCTTCTTTAACTAATAGTAGTAACGCTGTGGCTGCTACTACTGGAAAAACTAGCTATAGTCCTAGATTTAATGCTTTTAGCGGTACTATAGATTTAGATTCTCCTCCACGTCCCCCTAGGAAAGAGCCCCATTTAGGGCCGTCTGTTAATTCAGCTACTAGTAATTTAGACCTCCCTATAGATATAGCGTCTAAGGAAGGCTTTAAGGATACTATTACTAGTAGGAAAGTAAAGCAGCTTTCTCAAAAGGCCTATACTACACCGGATGATAGTAAGCTTAGCAGGGAAAGCAATTTTGAACAGTGGATTCAGGCTTGAAGTATAGTGCTAAGAGCGTTAGGGATATCTAATTCTTTAGAAAACACTGATATATCTAACACTTATAGCGATTCTGATCAAGCTGTTCTTTTAATGATTCTATGTAATAGCTTATCTAGTAGCCCTAGGGCTGCTATATCGTTGATTTATATACCTTCTTAGGCCTTTAAGCTGCTTGTTAGGCAGTATGGCCGACCTATAGAGTCTTAAAAGGAGGACGTCTATAACAGATTCTACGCCCTTACCTTTAGTACCTATAAGAAAGGCTTATCAGCTTTTAACGCTGAATTTAACGGCTATCTTGCTAAGCTTACCATGGCTAAAATAGATATAGATCCCTGTTCAATACTAAATCAGTATTTTAAGGCTCTAGAATCTAAGTTTCCTAGCTAGGTATTACGCTAAAAGAGCTCTATAAGACAGGCTAGAATGCTAGGTCTTATAGCATCTAGCCTTAATATAGAATATCTAATGGCTAATATTCTAGAAGAATCTAGGAACCCGGCTATAGAGGCGTATAGAGCAGCTTATATAGATAGATTCTATTACGCTATCTGATCCCCGTAGGGGATATCTAGGTAGGCTGAACTAGTGCTATAGGAAAACCGTATAATGGGTGAAAAACCTATAACCGTATATAGGAAAAGGGGAGGGTGTGATAGGGGGTAGGCCAATCTTCACCAGGGTAGATACCGCCCTTTTAGGAGTATGAAAACATACTGCCTAAAGGGGTATAGGCTAGACCGCTCCTAGCCCCTGAGCAACAGAGTATTCTAGCAGTCTAGTAGCAATATAGCGAACTAAGGGGCGTATAGCGCTGCCGCCCCCTTTTTCAAGTCTATAGAGAAAGCTATGTATATCCCCCCTTTCCCTCTCTCTAAAGGAGGCTAAAGGGTAGGCCGGGCAACCGTCGAATATATGTCGGATGTCTTCTATAGCTAGGTGGCAGCGGCAGAGGGGGTTATTAACCCTAGGCACCTTATAGGTATATAGGAATCCCCTTAGGCCTATCTTTCCTATATAGGCCTATATTAGCAGCGAGCTTTTAGCCTTAGAAAGGTTATAGTAGCGTCTTTAGAAGGCCTCCTTAAAGGCCTTAGCTAGGTTCTCCTCTTAAAAGGTGGCTTTAGCTGATTTCTCGGAGAGGCTCTCTGTATAAGGGTTATAACCAGAGGCCCTAGCCTCCTGTAGATAGCGATCTTTCCAGGCAGTATAGAGGGGTTCCTTGTTAATAGCCTTCCTTAGCTGTTAGTAGTGCTACTAAGCTGTTACCTCCCTTTTTCTTTCTTGTTTTGTATGCCCTCCTAGGGGGAGGCTGGTCCTAGGGGTCCTGTTTCCAAGGGTAAGGCGTAGGGCTTCCTTCTACTTAGCCACCTCTTTCCCTATAGCCCTGTTTATCCTAGCTTAGCTGGAGAAGGAGAGGGCGTTAAGGTAGAGGTTAAGGGGGGGGACGTTAGCCTTATAGTAGAGGCTTCGGACCAGTGTCCTTTTATAGGCACCTATAACCCTCCTTAGGGCCTTATTTTCAGCTGCTAGTAGGCCTCTAGTTATACCCTATGGCCTATTTAGTGCTACAGGTGTAGGGGTATGCCAGGCCAAGGCTATATAGGCTAGAACCGGCCTTATTACTGCTGTATATAGGAGCCTAGTCTTTTCAATTCCAGGTCTCTAGGTCTTTCTAGCTAGCCTAGTAATAGCAAGGGACTACGTTTTTAGCTTCTGCCGTAGGGTGTTGGCATAGGCCTTCTAGGTAAGCTTAGGGTCTAGCCAAACCCCTAGAAAACGGGCCTCTATAGCTGGTTATAGGGGGGGGGAGTCCTCTATTAGTCCTAGGTTAATAGGGTTGGTCTAGGGCCTCCTTCTAGGGGGGAAGTGTATAAGTTCGCTCTTTACTACTAAGAAGGTAACTCCGGCAGTTACTGCCTAGTCTAGGCACTCTTTCCAGGCCTCTTCTAGCTGCCTAACCGTTGTTATAGCTTCCTTGCCGAAGGCTAGTAGGTTGGTGTTGTCTATATAGCCTATAATAGAGATAGTAGGGTATTTTCTTTCTAGTCTTTTATATAAGGGGCAGAGATATAGAACTAAGAGGATTAGTAAAAGTGGTAAGCCTTAGGGTACCCCTGTTAGTACTAGGATTTACCGGCTTTTTTGGCTATTAAATAGGAGGCTGGTAGTCCTAGAGGAGAGGAATTCCTTTAGCTAGGATAGTAGCTAGGTAGGTAGCCCTAGCTGGTCTAGTATAGCTAGGAGTCTGTTATAAGGGATACTGTCGAAATACCCTGATAGGTCTAGCTATAGGAGGGAGGCCCCGGCTTTATACTTCTATGCCTCCTAGATCTGAGTTATAAGGAGGTATATAGCCGATTCGGTAGATTTATAGCGGCAGTAGCCTTATTGCGTTGCTGGGATTAGCTTAAAAGCCTTGGCTATGTCCCTTATCTTAGTCCCTATAACTTTCTCTAGGACCTTACTGATATAGTTAAGTAGGACTATTGGGCGGTAGCCTCTAGGGGTGTTATAGGTGTCTAGCTGTTTTCCTAGCTTAGGGAGGACAATGGTAATCGCTTCCTTATATTCCTATAGATAGAAGCTATAGAGGAAGGATTTCAAGGCTAGTATAGCAAGGGCCTTATATAAGGGGTTGCTATAGGCCTTTAGAAAGCCTATAGGGAGTTCGTTAGGTCCTAGTACTTTCCAGGGTTTTATTGTTTTAACAGCTTCTTTTATATCGTCCGGCCTAACTATCTAGCTAACTAGTAGCCTAGGGCCTATTAGGGGTTCCTCTAGGCTATCCTTTTAGGGGGAAGGGGGAAAGAAGCGTGCTAAAAGGGCCTTTACCTTCTCCTAGAAGGTACTAGCTTGTCTAAGGGTTAGCAGCTTAGAAGGGGGTAGGGTGGTAGTGCTTTGTAGCCTAGCCTATCTTTCTAGTTACTAGAGCTTTTCTGGCTTTTTTCTAGCCTCTTGTAGAAAGGCCCTCTAGGTCTTTCTCTTACTCTCTTTTATAGCTTTGATCTGCTTCCTCTAGGCTAACTTATAGGCAGTAAGGAGGGCCTGATTACTAGGGGAGCGTTAGAGCTGTCTTTCTGCCCTTTTTCTCTCCTAGACTACTTGGTAGATATTGTTGTTCTACTAGGGGGTACTCTTCCTTCTAGTGGTTGCTAGAGCTCCTTTAGGGGTTTCTTTAGGGGTTATAGCCCTAGTAGTACGTTAGAGTTCCTCTAATAGTTGCCTATAGGCCTTCTAGAGCTTGGCTAGGTTAGAGAGGCGTGATAGATATCTATAGCCCTCTATATTGTATATTAGGGAGCTAGCCTCTCTTACTACCCCCTCTTTATCTATCTTCTTCTACTGGAATCGGGGGGGCAGTAGTAGGGTTTCTATAGTCTCTAGGTTAATATCTAGTACCTAGGGGTAGTAGTCTAAGCATAAGTGTATATCCGAGCTAGTATAGGAGCAGGTAAGGCTGCTGCTAAGCTAGAAGTAGTCGATAGTAGAGGCCCTACCGACTTGGCTCCCCTATAGCGCCCTAGTTATAGTGCTATAGGAGGTATAGAAGGTAAGCCCCTACTCTGCTATTAATAGCAGTAGGTCTTCTAACCTAGGGCTAAAGCAGTTATATTAGTCCTAAAGGGGGTAGTAAAGGTTAAAGTCCCTAGCTAGAAGGTAAAGGCCTAGGCAGGCGTTGATCTTCCCCCTTATTTCTTTAATAAGGGGGGTTAAGCTAGTCTGGGGTTAGGGGTTGTTATATAGGGACTAGACTGTAAAAGGGCCGTTCTTAGTCTGTATAGTAGCCCTAGCCCAGTCTAGGCTAGAGCTATAAGTCCAAGTTGCTAGTAGGAGTAATTTATAGATATAAAGTAAGGCCTGTCTATTAGAGGTAAAAATAAGGTAGTAGGGGGCTGATCTAGGGTAGTAGGTAGAGTGCTATACCTGCCTATTAATCTAGGGCTCTTGTATAGCAAGTATTTCATCTTTTACTATAGAAAGTAGTACTTCCTATACCTCCTTCAAGCCCTATACGTTCTAGAGGTATACCTTTATATCTCTATCTCCTCTAGCTATATGGTAGGCGGTGGTTGTTATATAGTAGCGTTAGCTAGTCTAGTATCTAGGTCTAGTCTAGGTCTAGCATCTAGGGGTCTAGGGGCTCCTATAGGTTCCAGGGTTCTAGTAGGTCTAGTAGCCCCTTTAGGGCTTATAGCTAGTATAAAAAAAGGGGGGGTTTAGCTGCTTAGATGGCTAAAGCAGGCAGTAATTGTGCTCTAGTTAGGAGTTAACCCTCTTAATACTATTGGTCGGCCCCTCTGTCTTTTTCCTAAGACTATAGTATAGTCTTCCTCCCCCTCCTCTTATAATAGGGCCTGCTAAGGGGGGTATTGCTATTATTGTTATTACTATTACTACTATTACTATTAGTACTAGTATAAGGGCGGTTGGTTAACGTTAAAGGCCTTAGGCCTAGAGCATAGATATCCCTTAGCCTATACCTATGCCTCTTTTAGGTGGGGGCAGGCCTCTAAGCAGGCGTAGTAAGCTTGGTGGCAGTTGCGGCAGCAGGGTGCCCTAGAGTAGGTAGGGGCTTCTAGCATGATATGGCTATTAGCGCTATAGTTATAGCAGATCTCTTCTTTACTCTAGTATACCTTAGCCCTATAGCCCTATTTTCAGCACCTTAGGTATTGGATAGGCTTAGCCTTGTCGATCTAGGGCTCTACTTCTAGGGCTTAGTAGCTCTAGAAGACCCCCTCTTTACAGGCTTTCTAGGCTGCCTTTAAGGAGGCAAAGGCTATTAGTACCTTAACCCTAGTCCGTTCTAGCCCTTAAGGGTACTAGACCTTTGCCCTAACTGCTATAGGGTATTGCCTTTTAGCTTCTTCTAGTAGGCCTTTTTCTATAACCTGGTTATAGACTATAAGGCCTTTAACTGCTACTACCTAGGTTGTTGTATATAGGGAGGCCTTCTTGCTAAAGGCCCTTATAATCTAGGTAGTATTACTCTCTAGGCTCTTCTTTATCTCTATATTCTCTATAACTAGAAGAAGGTTACCGCTAGAGAGCGTCCGAACCCCCTGAACTACTAGGCTAGAAGCCTGTTAGATAGCCTGTACTACCTCTAGGGCAGATTTAGCTAGTACCTATTACTAGGCTAAGCCTAGTCGGATAAGCACCTAGCGCTCTAGGCTAGGCTTAGTTGCCTTACTAGCTATTAGCTTGCTAGCTATATTAGCCTAGATAGGGGCTGTAGGCTAGGAGTGGCTGGGCTATTATTATTGCTATTGTTGTTGCTAGTAGTAGCTAGGCTACTAGAGGTATTGCTAGTGCTGTAGCTTAGGCGTTGTTAGGGCGGTAGGGCGGTTTTAGGGTGCTAGAGCTACTGCTGTTATAGCTAGGGCTTCTTTAGGCGGGTTCTAGAGCAGGGCTATAAGGGCAATTTACCTGGCTTTAGTAGTTGCTTCTACTATACTATAGAAGTTAGTACTGTCCTTAGCTAGGCTAATTATTCGGTCTAGGAGGCTAGAGAGTGTAAGGGCGAGCTTAGAGGGGCTAAGGGTAGCCTAGGCGGTTTTCTTGGTTGCTAGGGCGATATAGTCGGCCTTGGTAGCACTGTTGTTGCTTTCTTCTTTCCCTGTATTTTTCTCCGATTTTTTCCCCTACTTTTTCAAGGTTTTCTAGCTAGAAGGGGCTAGGGCTAGGGTATACTAGCTGCTGTTTAGGCCCCTAAGGAAAAGGGCAAAGACATTGGTTAAGGGGGGGGCGCTAATTGTAGGGGCGTTGATAGTAGGGGGGGCGCTAGAGCTAGGTACTATAGGTGCTATAGTTACAGCGTTTATAGCGGTCTCTTTAGCAGTAGTAGAGGTAATAGTCTAATAGTCTTCCATTTCTGTATTATCGTTTAGGTAGTCTGTACTTAGGGGTTGGTAGTCTGTACTTAGGGGCTAGCTTAGGGGGTTGTTATTATTATTGTTAGCTATAGGTAGGGCAGGGTTACCGGGGCGTAGAGCCGTATTAGTAGTCTATATGCAAGGAAATTGCAGTTGTAAGAGGGCAGCTAGGCTCGCTATTTTCTACATTTTCGCATGCCTAGGGCTGTCGCGCAACTGACAGCGCTACAGCGAAAATTAGCGGGCGTTGTGTCCTTAATCAGACGGTTCGAATGGATGTGGTTGCACGCGATTTGGTGTAGTTTTGACCAAAAACTCGTTTTTCGTTTTTCGGTGTTCTCGCTCTCGAGCAGCTTATATAGCTAATAGCTCTAATTCAACCCCTAATTCAAATTCTAACCCTAGTAAGAAGGGTAAAAATAAGAAAAAGGAGAAGAAGAAGGCTAGTTATAATATTAAAGGGCAGAATTATAGTGCTAAAAGTGCTAAACAGGCCTCCTTTATACTAGGGTCTTATAACCTAGCTATAGAAGAAGAAGAAGAGGAATCCAACTCTAGTTCCAATTCTAGTTCTTCTAGCGATTCTGATACCTAATTAGCATAGCTATTAGCGTTAAAAGGGTATAAGAAGCGTAAGGACTTGAAAGGAAAAGGCCTAAAAACCTCTTCTAATAACAAGGTAAAATATAAAGATAATCAGCCTAGAAGACGCCTAAGAGACCCTGCTCTTTATAATAGTTAGCTATACAATACGGGATCTATAGACTATATTAGTAATAGTAAAGAGCGATTTACTACCTTTACGCCTAATACAGGCTAGTTACGCCCTATTAACACTGGAAATAGCCCTATAAGCCTGCCTGGTATAGGCTCTATTATACTAGAAGTATTATCTAGAAAGGCCCCCCCTACCTATACTAAATTAGTATTAGATAATGTTTTATACCTACCTAATATTGATGTAAATATTGTAATTGGGGTGAGGCACTATGATTCGGGAGGTTGCCTTATAAAGGAAACCCTTTATAGGGGTGATAGACGCTATATAGCTGTACTAGACTTTAAAAAATCAGGATTTTTTCTTGACGTTAAAGGCAGCTCTAAGCCTATATTACATACAAATTTTGCTTTCCCTTTAGGCCTTACTAGTTGTAATACTACTAAAAGTATAGAGCTACAGCGTAATAAGTTAGTAGTAGAAATTCCTTCTAATTCTATTGGAAAGGAAGACTATAGACCTATTATAGAGGATGCTATAGTATCCGAAGCCATAGAGCCTAAAAAGCGCTATAAGCTAAGGAACTCTCCGGCTAAGGGCACTATTTTAGAAGGTATAGGACCTTCTTTAAGGGGGAAAAGGCCCTGTAGGCCTGTAGAGTCTCTAGCTACTGTCTAGGCCCCCTATTAAAGTCCCTGTAAGACTAGGGAGCCTAAGCCCTTAACTAGTACTGGAGACCTGCCCTCTGTGCTAAGAGAGCTAGTTATAGAGGGGAATAAAGTAGAAAAGGCTATATCTAGCCCTACTTTAAAGGAGCATAATATAGGTCAGCGAGATTACTATAATCTACTTAATTTAGCTAAATTGTGGCACTTTAGGCTAGGCCATATAGGCCTACGTCTTTTGAAAAAGACCTCTAGTATTACTAAAGGGCTGCCTAATTTTGATAAAATAAAGGAAGCTGATTTTCACTGCTCTAGCTGTGATTGAGGTAAAGCAGTGAGAATGGTTAGTAAGGCTTTATTACCTGACCTACCTAGGGTCTTAGACTTAATAGAGGGGGATACTGCTAAAATTAGGCCTAGGCCTTATAATAGAAACCCTACAGTCTTACTTCTAGTTAACCGGAAAAGTAGGTATTGGTGGGTTTTTAACCTACCTAATAAATCAGGCCCTATAGTAGCTAACGCTATTAAGGGCTTTTTTAGGGGCCTAAGGAATGGTTTTGGTAGATATCCTACTAAATTCCACTTTAACAGAGGCACTGAAATAACTGATTTATTAACTACTTAGTTAGCTAAAAGAGGTATTAAATTTAGCACTTCTGCCCCCTATATCCACGAGCAGAACGGCTTAGTAGAACGATTAGTTAGAGTTATACTAGACCGTGTAAGGTGTACTATTCTTAGTAGCGCTTTTCCCTAGTATTTATAGTGCTTTATACTAGAGGCTATAGTGGAATTAGTTAATAGTATAGCTATAACTAATAAGGAAACTACTCCTTTCTAGGCGCTATTTGATAAGCTAGAGCCTAGTATTCCATATATACCTAACCTAGAGCGCTATAGGGCTATAAGCGCTAGAGAAGAGGCTATTACACCTCTAGAAAAACGGTCTAAATCGTGAAAATTTACCTTTAGAACGGAAGAGTGTAAATTACTAGTGGTATTAGGTTCTAGGACCTACCTAGTATATATACCGTCTAGAAGGGCAGTACTTAAAACCTCTACTGTTTAGTTTATAGAGGATAATATAGTACTAAGTCAGCCTACTAATCATACGGCTTTAGAGGGGGAATTAGTAGACCTAGACCTAGATTAAGAGGGGGCTATTAGCCCAGACCCTTCTAATCTTAATACTGAAAAGCCTATTAGTATAGAAATAGGACCTGGTAAGCTAGAACCCTACGAATCTTCTTCCGATAGTGAATTAGATGAACCCTTACTGGATAAGCCTATAAATCCGGTTATAGTAGAGTCTACTACGCCAACTATATCTCTTAGAAAGCCTGAATTACCAGAGGCGTTTCCCTAAACTATAGAGCCTATTTTTGCACCTAAGCCTATAGAAGTTATAGCGCCTAATCAGCCTATAACGAACGAACCTCTTGATAATAGTGATCTTATTTTAGAGAGGGATAAAATGCAGCTCGATTACTATAAGCTTTTAGCTAAGACTAGTAGCTATATACTATCTTTTATCTATAAGGCTCGAAAAAGGGTAATATCTAAGGATAGTACGCCTACTACTTATAACCAAGTCTTAAAACTACCTAGAGATAAGCATAGTAAGTAGTTAGAGGCTATTACTAAGGAATCTATCCAGTTATTAGAGCTAGGGGTTTTTAAATTCCTACCTAGGAGTCTATTACCTTCTAACTGTAAGCTTATTACCTGTCGAAACGTTCTTAAGGTTAAAAAGGATGCTAAAAACAGGCCTATTAAGTATAAATCTCGGTTAGTAGCTAGGGGCTTTATATTGGTTGAAGGCCTAGATTACACTGTTACCTACGCCTCTACGAGTATACCACCTACTTAGCGTATACTTCTGGCTATAGGTGCTATTCTAGACTGGGAAATAGAACAAGCTGACTTTATAGGGGCATTTCTAAATAGCGCTCTTAGAGAAGAAATATATATGGAAATCCCTAGAGGACTATTAGACCTAGCAGCTTCTAATAAGGCTATTTATAAGCTTTTACTGAAAAACGGCTATGATCCTTCTACTCCTAATATTATTAAACTATCTAAAGCATTATATAGTCTAAAATAAAGCCCTAAAGAGTAGCAAGATAAGCTTAAAATCTTACTTAAGAGCCTAGGCTATCTCTCTTTTATTTCAGATCTAGGGGTCTTCTATAATGCTAAAACCTGCCACTTTATCGTTACCTATATAGATGACTGTCTATTTATAAGGCCTGATATAGGCTATATAACTGATTTAAAGAAACGGCTTAATAAGGTCTACGCTATAGAAGACTTAGGGCCTACCGCCTATTTCCTAGGCGTGCAGATTATAAGGGATAGACCTAATAGGCGCCTATAGCTTAACCAGTCACAGTATATAGAAGAGGCGGTTAGCTGCTTTAACTTAGCCGATTCTAAGCCTATATCTATTCCCTTATAGCCGGGGCTAGTAAGTCAACTTCAACTAGAGGAAGATATTGCTAGCTACCTCTGTAATTCTATGGAAATTGAGCTCTATCAAAGCCTAGTAGGAACAGCTATGTATATAATGCTCCTTATTAGGGTAGATATTAGCTTTACCGTACAGTAGCTCTCCAGGTCTTTAAATAGACCTATAAAATCACACTTAAACGCTGCTAAAAATCTTTTTAAGTATCTTAATAGTACTAAAGACTATAGCATCTGTTTTACCTACAACGGAAATATAGTAGCTGATCTAGGGCCTAAGCTTAGTAATAGTAGTAATACAACTACTAAGCTTAGTAGAGACTTTCACTTTAAGGAAGGGCCTAGGCCCCTAACTACTACCTCTACTACTATAGTAGATTCCTGAAATAGTAAAGGTAGTAGCCGGACTTCTATAATTAATAGTAGTCTAGTCCCTATAGGCTTGAGTGATTCTGATTTTATAGGGGATAAGGCTACTAGTAAATCCATATATAGCTATCTATATAAGTTAGCCGGTAGGCCTATTAGCTGGAAAACGAAAAGAGCTACTACTATTGCTCTCTCTACCCTAGAAGCTGAAACTGATGGACTTACAGAGGCTATACGCGAAGTACAGTGGATTATAGGGCTATTTTCTAAACTTTATAGACCTATAGACTACCCTATTACTCTCTATAGAGATAATCAGGGCTCTATAACGGTGTCTAATAACCCAGCGCTACACGCTAGAACTAAGTATTGAAACAGAGCAGCAGACCCACGAGAAAGTAGGAGCAGCTGTCTAAAGGTAGTAGGCAGCTGTATATCGAACAGCTGTCTAGATAAGAGGATAAGAGGTATATGCACAACAAGGCTATAGTCTCCCTAATCAGGGGAGACTAAGGTAGACAGGTGCAATAGAACCAAGTAAATAGGCTAAAGTAGCCTAGAGGCCAAAAAGTAGATGGAATATCTAAATAGGTGAAAGTAACTGTATAACTATAATAATTAGGATGATTAATAATTGTCTCTCTCTGAATATAGGAAGGAAAGCTAGCTTCTTATACTATTATCCTCCTTATACTGCCAATTTACAATCTTATTGTTAGCCTAGAATAAGATAAGGGGCGGAAAAGAAAGACCAGCCTTATCCACCTACTCTACTGTATAACAGAAGAGAAAGTAGGTATAGGTCTCCTCTAAATAGAGGGAAAAGAAGAAGAAAAACAAGTAGCGGCTAGTTATACACTAGCTATACCGATCTATACCTCCCTATAGCTCCTACAAAAGGCGGAAGATAGCGGGAGATATAAACTCCTAAAACAAATACCAGACAATATTAATAATATAAGGCACCTCTATCCAAAGTAGGGATAATCGGCAAACATAGATCATATATACGTAACAAGGTATACTAAGATTGTACTAGGTTTATACAGGATTAAGGTCAAGGGAGCCAACTATAGCTATTAATACTCTAGGCAAGAAAAGCAAGAAAAAGAAGGTACTAAACCACAAACCTACTCTATTAACCTATCTACTATCACCTAATTACAGCTAATTAGTCTATCTTAGCCTAACCTCTATAGCCTTAGGGGTATAGCAGTAATAATTCCGGCGTAGTAATATTTATTCCTATATAAAGCTCTTTGCTAGCCTTATCTGTCTTATCGTTCTCCCTATACTACAGAGTAGGCGTATCGTCTAGCTTAAGATCCTTTATAAGCGTTAATCGAGTAACCCTTCTAGTAAGGGAAAGTACAGCGGGCTAAGGAGTAACATTCCGCCTAGTACACCGCGATTATAGCATAGCAACACTCTTCTTGGTCAACTTAGGCTACTCAGACGTAGCAGGCTATACAGCAGCCTTCTTAACGGACTTTGGCTTCTCCAGTATAATAGGGTAGGGAGGATCCTTTTTAACGGACCTTTACTTGCTAAAAGCAGAGGGATATAGAACAGTCTTTTAAATAGATACTGTCTACTTAGGGATAGCTTGGCGTATAGGTGTCTACTACTATAGTATAGGAGTAGTTTGCTATAAGGCTAGTACCTTTAGCAAAGAAGGGCTTTAATAAGATTGTTAGACAGATAGTTCGGCTATCTATACTACCAAATTTCTAGGAATCAACTTAAGTAAACCTAAGAAAGCACTCCTTATTCCCTAAATATAGATAGGGGTATTGTTATCTATTATTATATCTGCTAGAGCTAGGGTACCGAATACTAGGATAGTAAAACTCTAAGTCCGGATAATCTATAATATACTTATAGGTAAAAGCTTATTGATAGAGACCTAACTACCGATAGAGCATGGATTTAGCACCTTAGATCCTGGCCTTACTCCGAATACTTTAGCGATCCCTAACATCTAAGCATACTATAAGTAAGCCAAAATCGATCCCTACTTTGCCATTACGTCTTAGCCGAACTAGGGCTCTATCTTCTACTATAGAACAAGCGTTAAATCGTTCTTATCCTTAATAACTTGGTTATAGAAGAAGGATTAGGCTACCTTAGTAACAGTTTACCTATAGGAAAAGTCGTCCTTAATGTTAAAGCAGAATTTCAACTGGCGAATATATATTAGGTTAAAGACGCTAGCTCTAGATATAAGTAGGTAAGGGATAATTATATCTACCTGTATTATTATCATTTCGTTATCTATATCGTTAGCTTTATTAGAAAGGCCGGAATCCTAAACCTTATAAATCTACTTAAGCTGATTATAGATAGTAAGAACCTAATAGTTCCTATAGATATATATAACCATAAGCTAAAAGCGCTTCCTAAGGGCCTTATAGCAGATATTACCCTTAGTAGGGTAGAGGACTAGGCTTATTAGATAGTTGCCCTTCTTATTAAAAGTCAGAGCTATTAAGTATAGTATAATAAAAACGTATCTCTTGAACGTATATAGGATCTATCTAAGCATACTATTAATGTAGTTATCGGTTATCCAGGCTCGTTCTAGCTATATCCTATATATATTATATAGGATAGCCAAAACTAATCAGAGATCTTAACCTAGGACCTTCTCTCCTATAATCATAGCAACTTAACCAGCTATCTTAGGGAAGCAATAGTCAAAATCCTCCTTATTAATAGTCATCTTATTAAAGAAGTCCGGCCGGCTATCCCTTATAATATGCTACTCTAGGTAAAAAGTAATCTTACCTATCGGCTTAAAGTAGTTACTACTAAGCAGAGCACGGCGGTTAGTAACGTTATTGATATCTTTAGTAGCGCTGTACTTATCGGTCTCTTTTCTAAGTACTTTGAAATCTTTAAAAGTTAAACAAAAGTATATATAGCCAGGCCTATTAAAGCGTTTTATCAAGGACTTAACCAGATTAGATATAGGTAGCTTAGTTTAAAGGATATTGTCACGTAAAGAGCAGGTGATGGATGTGAAGAAGTGAATATGCCTGTTCTTCTTCTTACTACAGGACCTGCTACTCCTTATATAGGCGCCTCTGAGCCTGACAAGCAGCTTGTTAGGATGTCTAAGCATAGAGAGCCCTAGTCCTAGATAGGTCACTCTATAACCGTTACTATGTTCTGTCATATACCCCCTTAGATTCGCCATCCTATAGGGAGTCTAACCTATAGAATACAGGATTATAGTAACTATAACTCCTATACCTCCTTAAGTATATCGAGATAGTAATGTACTTAAGCCTAGTATAGGCACCTAGTAAACATCTTGCCTGCGAAAACTTTGCTAGATTAATAACACTCTTGCTAGTCTGCTTGCTGTTACTACCTTCTCTTTCCTATTTATAAGTTATAGGACTAGTTTTTATCCTAAGTAGCCTTATCTACTACCCTCTTGCTAGCTATATAGGCAGCCTTCTTTCTAAAAGAAGGTAAGCGTGCTTGGTTATTAACCTTACTGCTATAAGTTACTATAGCGATAGTAAGGTTAACCTGCTCTTTCCTTTTTTCTCTAGAGCTTACTATAGGCCTACTCTTTTTAGATATAAGAAGAGTATAGAGAATTCTTCCTAGCCCTATTCCTTTTCTCTTCCTTATAACTACCTTTTTAAGGTAAAGTTTTCTTATAAGCCTGCCCCTGTTCTTGCCTAGCTCTCTTTTTCCTATTACTATATCTAAGCAAGGAGTGGTAAGTCTTTCTGATTATTACTATTACTAGCTATAGCGTCCTATAGCTAGATAACAGTATTCTCCTAAAGCTAAGATTATAGGTATCCCTATAAAAACAGTTCTAGGTTCTAACCTTAAACCTTACTTAGCTCCGTTCTAGCTATTATTAGCTTGCTAATAACGCTAGTAGCTATGTTATGTCCTTAGATGTTAAGAGAGTCAGTAACAATGCGCTATTAAGCCCTATCCTAGTACCTATGCTGGAAACTCCCGCTCCTAAGATACTAGGCTGTCCTAAGAAGATTATAGGCCAGACTCCTAGTTAAGTAAAGACGCCTTAATCTGAAAAATCCGGCCCTCTAGGCCCTCTTTATCCGCTATCTTATAAGCCTTATGTCCGGTTGCTACTAAAGGGATATACTATAGGAGAATGCTTTTTTTAGTATAATAATACTAGTGGCCGCTATTACTACTATCTTCTAATATAGACTGTATCTTACTACTGTTATCCTATATAAGTCTATCTAAGCCTAATAATTTTGCTATAAAGCTAACTATATATATTATAGGTTGGTTAAGGCTAAGAAGACTGCCTAGGTCCTTTAGGACTTAAAAAAGAAAAATACAGAGGCCGGCAAAGTATGTCCATCCATTTTAAAATTCAATACTTAGACTAACAGTTATATCTAGGAGGTAATAGCGGGCAAGGCTGCTGCTATTTCGAAAATATTATACGCTATCCTTAACCCGTTGTCCGGATCGTTACTATATAGGCTAATACCTATATTACCCGCTCTACCTACTCCTTTACATCTATTCTAGGCGTTCTGCAAGGAGCTAAAATTTAAAGATCTACCTTATAAGCAAAAAGCATCTTGCGAATTATCTCTACCCTTATACCTATCCCTGTCCCTGTCCGTCAGACTAGAATATATGTTTTCGCCTCTTTATCAGTCGATCAAGTCTCTAGCCGATAATCCTTTTATATAGGCGGCATTCCTAAGTATAAGCAGCGCTAAGTTTACTTAGTACCTTAGATAAGGAATTAGTAGATATATCAGGGCTCTTCTATGGTTGATGCTATGTTATCTTAATAAGAATTGCATAGATATATTGGCTATATTGCAGGCGCTGGCTAAGATTAATCGGGCTATTAACGTATTAGAGAAGGCTATTAAGTGCTATAGCGCCTTATAGTAGGCTTCTTTTCTAAGTTTTACGGCGGACTAGATAGTTGTCCGCTAGTAATTGAATTCCCCTCTCTTTGATTATTGGCCATAATCCGTAATACATCCCTTAGATTTAGTATAGCCTGGAAGTGCTCGAACTTTGCCTTTGACAAATTCTTTATTAGGCTATCGGCTAGTATATTAGCTGTCTTAATATAGGATATTATAAAGCTGCCCTTACTATGCTCTTATTTAAGCTATATATTCTAAATATTAATATAACAGAGCGCTATTGCTATATACTCCCCTTTATTAACTACTAGCCTAATAGTCTAAGTATTATCGCAGAAAATCCGCCATAGAACTAATAGTTCAACTGTTAGGTCCTTAAGGAATCTTTTTATCCCTATAGCCTTCTTTGTAGCTAGGAAGAGACTATAAAGCTCCGCTTTTGTCGTCGATGTAATAACTATAGCTTAATAAGACGCATTCTACTAGACAAGTCCCCTGAATATCATAATTGTATAACCTTAAGACGATTGTTATAAGTCTAAGTCGTCTATAAAGGAGGCGTTACTAGCGATATAAAGTATATAGGCCTAACTAGAGTGGCTACTATATATGATCCTAAGAAACCTTGTATAATATAGATACTAGATCGTCTGCCTGGCAGCCTCGATATATTAGGCTAACAGGTTTGTTAAGAAGCAGGAAAGATACGATATAGCAAAGGCTATATCTAGACGGACTATAATTACCGTATATAGTATCGTCCCTACTAGTTCTTATATAAGCTTTACCTCCTTCTTAGTAGCCTAGCCCTTATTCTTGCCGAGTCCGACTGTTAGGAGTGGTATAGGGGGGATAATAGTAGATCTATCTAGCCTATACTTCTTAGCCGCCTTCTTAATATATATATTGTAAACCAGCGTGATTATACAGTTAACTCTATCCCTTATAATCCGAATACCGAGAAACCATTCCGCCTTAGGCTGAATTTTTGCTTTATATTTACCTAGCAGTTTCGCCTTTAGGTCTATAATATAGTCCTAATACTAACAATAATAGAGAAGCATTATATTATCTATATAGAATATCAAGAGGATATATCTGTCTATATTATAAAATAGATACAGCTTCTCCTTAGACTTCTAAAGTCTAAGATTTTTAAGAAAGCCTAAGAATTCGAGATACTAGAGAAAAGGAGAGTCTTAAAGCCTATATAGAGCCCTGTCGACCTAAGTAAGAAGTCCTAGCTCCTTAAACCTTTCTAAAAGATTATAGATTACTAGGCCCTAGCTAAACAACTCTTAGAGTATATTACAGAAGGCGTTTGTAATATCCTATAAGTCGATCTCTAGATCAAAACGTACTGCCAGGGCTATACTTACTCTAAGGGACTTGGCAGCTAATATTGCTATATAAGTTAACTTAACTAACTCTAGATATTAAAGATCTCCTTAGATATAAATCCTTACCTTTAACCTAACAACTTTCCTGTCCGGATTAAGCTTATACTTTAGTACCTATTTAAGCAGGAGAGGCTATATCCCGTACTGATCCTTCGGAATTTTCTTATAGGTCTATAGCTTTTATAGCTGATTAATCTTAGCCTAAGCTATAGACTTCTATATCTTCTTAAAAGGCGACTTTATAGCTTTACTCTAAGTCCTAGGCTCCGGCGGTATTTCTAATTCGTGCTATTTCCCTAGAACAAACTCTTTCTCATCCTAAAGGCCCTTTAGCAAGTCTTTTTTCTACGACTCTTACTTCTGTTTTTGCTCTGTTAGGCGTTTCTAATATCGAACAGCGCCTGCTACTACAGTATATACTATTTTAAACTCTCTTCTATAGCTAGCTGCTAGCTAATCAGGAAAGTAGTCAGCTATAAAAACAAGTAGTAGCGATAATACCGCTGTTCTCTCCGTATCTAGAATACTAAAGATGTTCTTAAGTACAGCATTATACTAACGAAGGTTATATCAGCCTAGCTCTACTATAAATACCCGATTCCTACTACTATAGGGCTAACCTTGTCTTTAAGGGGCTAGGTCGCCTAGCACTTACGTATCACTAGTATATACCCCTAAGATCCCAGCTTTAGAGTCCGGTTCTCCGACTAACAGTCTATCTGTCGTCTTATCGTCGGTATACTAGTAGGTTATAACACCTACCCTAGCTTTAAATCCTTCTAACGGTCTATAGCGATATGCCTTACCCTTAGACTATATTCCTCCTCTAGTTATACTCTAGGGAAAGTCTACTCTATTACTACAGCTATCGATCCTAGTATAATCTAGATTCGGCATTCTAGGCTTAGGTATTTGCTTTAGGGTAAATAGTCTAGTTATAATATTGGTATATACCTTGTCCTAGCTAGTAATAGCATCTAACTGACGCTCTTCCAGCTTTATAGCTAAAAGCTTTTCCTTATTCTCTCTAGCAGCTATTAGCCTGATAGGACCTACGAGATCCAGATTCCATATTATCTTAAGGATAGTATCAAACTTATATTCCTCTGCCAGCTTATCTAGCTAGTCTACTAGTTCTCTTAAGACAAGGATAGCCTAAGCCTTAGATTCTACCTCCCTTCCTATATAGAAAACTATCTTATTAAACTGAACATTCCAGATAGTAATTACCCTATTAAGCTTTAGGACCTATATCCTATATAATATAGTAGTAATATAACCTATAAGATAGCTAATATAAGCTTAAGGCTAAATCTTATAAAGTCTTCGAAGTATATCCTTCTCTCTATCCTTCTTAAGAGGATAACCGGCGTATCCGTATATATAAAGGCTACTAAGCTAAGGCCTTAGATTAATTGTAGCTTTATAGATAACAGCCGGGTCGTAAAAGCGAAAATAGTTCCGAAACTATAATAGAAGCTTCTCGTTTAGGGATCTCAGATCATCCCTAAGCCTAAAAGACAAGTTATAAAGATATACTATAGCCTCTATAGTCTTAGGCTATAGATCATTAGGAAGATATACCTCTAACTGCATTACTATTGACTTATCAATAATGGTCTTTCTGTTTCTTTCGACAAGTCCTATTAGGCCGTATATATATAACAGCAGGATTTCCAAGCTAATTCCTTTATAATCCGCCTATTTCTTATACTTGGTTTTTCCTTAAGAAGATATAACTGATATCTTACCGTTATAGTAGAAGAAACAAACAGACAACCTATACTATTGCCTAGTCCAGGCGTCGAACCTCTTAAGGACCTAAAGAAGGTTTTCTTATTCTTTACCTCTTATTTAGAAAGCCTATACCTTTCTACTAAACTTATCTACTATAAAGAGAATCCTATTATAGCCTATATATCCCTAGGAGAATTCGAAAAGATCCTAGGCAATCCTATAAAACAGTCTAGCGGATTTTCCGCTTAACTCCCTCCTAGATACCACTTTTATTACGTATAACTAAGTATATACTAAGCACTTAAGCCGTAGTATCCCGGTTAGATTGCCATTATTAGGCTATAACAAATTCATACCCTAAGTATAGTTCACTAACAATTACAGCACTTTAGGACCTAGATATCCTGTCCTTAAGTGCCATAGTTCTTTAGGATCTATATAAGCCCTATACAGCTTATACATCCTTTTCTATCCTCTCTGTTTTACTCGTTTCCAAGCTATTATTATTATAATACCGTTGTTACTTATTAGAAGGGGTTTTAAGACTATATAGGAGGTAAGTAGCTTATATTTAAGCACTATTAAGTTAAACTTTTCCTATAGTGTTATAAGAACAACTGAGCTTGCTATATCTCTAACTCTTAGGGTGTTATTAGCCCTTAACAGCTAGATTCCCTTTCGGTATAGGAGTATAGCCGATATAATATTAGTATGAAATCCCTCTATAATAGCTACGTTTTAAAGTATTAAGTCTACTGTCTTATTACCCTTATTATCCTGAAAAATCTTTCTTAGAATCCGGTATCCTGTCCTAGAAATAGGTAACGTTGTCGAGCCTACTCCTATAACGGCGTTAGGGGTAGACGGCTTAAATGTCCTATAGTTAAGTAGATCTTTATAGTTAACTATATAAACTGCTATATAGTTGTCCAGAAGGGTACTGTCTAAAAGAGGATAATAAGTAGGGTTCTAAGTGCTAAATACCCTATAGACTATACCTAGGATAGCGGTAAATAGGGTAGGGTTGAAGAAAGGTATATTAGAAAAATTCTAACTCTGATTTTCAAGTTAAGGTAATAACTAAGAACTCCTAAAAACTTTATCCGGCTAATAATCCTATCCTTAAGCACTAAAGGACTTTAGAACCTACAGCTTCTTTATATCCAGCCCCTTACCCTTTAACCATCCTTTTAATTCTAGGGTTATACAGAGGTTAGCCTACTAGGGATCCTAATAGACAAGATTTTAAATAGATTATTGCTCCTCTACGGATAAAGTAATTCTTTATCTTATAGATCCTATATATAATAGCTCAACTCTTCTATAATCTTTAGGTTTCTAGTAGTAGGTATAAGGAAGAGGTAGACAAGGGTATTAGTAGCCCCTATTTCGGGATCCTTAACGATTTCCACCCTAACTACCCTAGGTATGCCGTCCTTAAGGCTATCCTTAGCCTCTTTCTTAATTAGAATGTAGAGTAGATAGCGGGTTTTCGTTGTTAGAAAGTTAAGTAAAGGTAGAGTATACTCTAGCTAGATTTCTATAGGCTCGTTACTACTAAGATTCTGTTATAAGGCCGAGAAGGGTCCTGTTAATAATCTCCAGTATAAGTAGACTCGCTTGGCCAGTTACTTTAGCTAGAACGATCTATTAGAGCTAGCTATTAGCCTATTATAGAGTTAGCTTTACTATTAGGGCTTAAAGAACTCTTCTAACAGCAGTAATACCTATAATAGCCGGAATCCTCTTAATTAGCATAACTAAGTAAAATTTCTACCAGTCTTTATGCTAGTGGATTAGCCTAGTTCGGCTATTCTTAGCCTATCTAAGTACTGCCTTATACTAAGATTCAATCTAGACTTTCTCTACTAAGTCTAACAGAGCATTGTCTTTCTTTAGAGCTTATATAAGAGGCTAAAGATTCTAGTGCTATTCTAACCCTTATCCCTACTTTAATAACTAATATAACTGAATAGCCGTCTCTCTAACGTTATGATCTATAGACTAAAGAATCTAGTTTAGAAACTTTAGGTAATTTACCTCCTTTAGCTTGGTAGTAGCCCTTTTAGACTATTGTATTAAGAGGTAAGTCCTATACGCTTCTTCTAAGTTATATAGGGTAATAAGGGTTAGCCGAACTGGTAGAGGAGGTACTAAGGCTATATCCTAAGTCGACATACTAAGAAGTTAAATTTTCTCTTAATAATATATAATAGCCTTATTATACTAGGCTACCCACTTAGAATTGGCTTGATAAGCCTATTCTTCCTGTCCTAGGTTAAGAATTTCCACGTTTACTAGAGTAGATGTCAAGTCTAGATTAATATCTTCCCAAATTCCAAGGGCTAACGCCAGTGTCTATACGTCGAGATGCTAGGCTGTCTATATTAACAGGCCTTTTAGGATAACAGACGTTAAATATACTGAATTTAAGGTTATTAACATCTTAAGCAGGGAGTTAAAGGGAGGATAATAGAGTAGTAATAATAATAGAAGGGCTTAATACATATTATATACAGTTGGTCAAGTTAATAATACTAGTACTAGGCTTATAACTGTTATATAAAGAGCAGGTAATGGATATAAAGAAGTAAATATACCTGTTCTTCTTCTTACTATAGGACCTGCCACTCCTTATATAGGCGCCTCTAAGCCTAACAAGCAGCTTGTCAGGATGTCTAAGCATAGAGAGCCCCAGTCCCAGATAGGTCACTCCATAACCGTCACCATGTTCCGTCACAGATATTACCTAAGAAAATCGAAATCATATTATCCTTACCTCTTATAGATAAGTACTTAAATTTACTTAGAGTACCCTATAACTTTTATAGGAAAGACTAGGGTTTACGTAGTATCGATCGCAGCTTATATAGAGAGATACTGTACCTTATATAGCAAAGAGCAAAGCTTATAAAGCGACAACTGTAGTTTTCGCGGCGTTAATAGGGGAATTGTTAGAGCACTTACTAGCATAAGCTTATCCTTATCCTTACTATATACCAGCCTACTGACTATATAGCAACGCTACTCTTCTTAGAGAACCTCCTTCAAATCCAAGTTCGTCTAGGGCAGAGCCTACTTGCTAGATCCCTTCTTTAGAGGCATCTTAATCTTATATAATTATAAAAAGAAGGTAGAAACAATAAGCAAGATCGCTTAGAGGAAGTTAGGGTTAAGGCTAGAATTTTTCTACTAAAAGTACTAAGAAAAAGATCTTAGAAGAGATAAAGGTCTAAAAAGGTTATACTAGAGAAGTTAGGGAGAGAAAAATCTAAAAGGTAGAAGGGGCAGGTCCTAATATAGGGCAAGTCCTTTTAGGGGAGGAAGGCATATAAAAATTCTTTCCTACTATTAAGTAAGCTATTTGCTCCTTTATCAGCGCTTAGGGCTTCTATCTAATTTTTTTTGTTAGCAAATAGCCCCTGAAAGTCGGTATAGTATAATCAGGTTTACTTAGTTTTTATTAACCTCTTCTAATTAGAATCAGGACTAGTATAGGTGGCTTCCTTAGGTATAAAGACCTGCCTTTCTTCCTCTCTTTCTCCTATAAAAACTTTTCTAACCTTAATAAACCGACTCTATTCTCTTTTAAGACTTAACCTTCTAACTTAATCTTATCTATATAGGGATATTATCCAACGCTCTTATTAAGAAAGCTCCTATAAGCTAGATAGTATATCTAATTTATCTTAAGGTATTCTATATACCTAAAACTTAGGTAATTACTTTCCCTACTAATCCTAGAAGATTCTACATCTTCCTAAAGCAGATAATCTAGAAGGTAGTTAATAATACAAAGTTCTATAACTTTGTTAATTATATATAGCACCTACTGCTAAACCTAGCTATAATTAGACATAATATATTTCGGATCTAGGTTTTTAAAAAGGAACTGGCCAATACTTATCAATAGTATATATCTCTAGGTCTAGAACCTAGTCTACTTGACTATCTATCTCCGACTTAGCTAGTAGAAAGTAGTTAGGATCCTACTATTATTAGTTTCAACTACTCTTTCTCTATAGTCGGACGTCGATCCCCTATTACTATTAAGCATTTTAGGTTAGACTTCCTAGGCAAGTATATCTAAGAAATTTACAGTAACTAACTGTATTAGGTCTAAGGTCTTTTTATCTAAGAGTTCGGATATTAGTATATTTAAGCTTATATCTAGACGTTTAATCAGAGCTAATATAGTAGATAGTAATATAATAAACTATAAGGAATATAACGAAACCTAATTTCAGTCGAGTTCGCCTAACCGGCGTAATACTAGTAGTCCTTATCTAAACGTAGCTTGGCTATTTATCTATTATGTCTTAGTTCTGGAAGTTGACTATAGTGCTTGTAGGAACTACGTTTTTTAAGATAAGAAGTGCTTATAGGTATATATTGACTCTTCCTACGATAAATAGCCGCTTTAGGCGTCTAAACAGGCTGAGAAGACAATAGCTCTATACTAGTTCGATCTAGGTAATTTTCGCGCTAAGGATATAATTGTTAACCGATAGGATAAGGAAACTGTTTATAAGGCATAGCAATTACAGGTTAAGCAGAAGTCAGTCAATCTAGTAGTTAATATATACTATACTGAGTAATTAGAAGGGCAAGCTAGGTAGCGGTCTAGAAAATAGGTTAGGGTAGGTATTAAGGGTTGTTAGGGTAGTCGGTTAGCTAAGTAATAGGATCCGTTAACGCCAAACATGCTCCTCCTTTTAACCAGACGTATAAGCTATAAATAGAGCTTCTACTTCCTAAGAAGAAAAAGGCTAAAATAAAACGAAACAAAATAGTATAAAACAAAATCTTAGACCTATATCCAGGTAAAGTAGACGACGTAAACACCTAAATCGAGGGAATACTATACGATATAGCATATACCCCCCCCCTTACTAGCATGTATATACTCGTATAGCAGAGAGCCGGGGAAAAAGAAAAGAATAAACCACTTCTATAAATAGGGGAAAAGGCGCAAGAAAAAGATAAGTATATAAAAGAACTTATACTACCTCCCCTTTAACAAAAACCTAGCCTAAGTTAAACAGGCCGAAAACTTAGTACAAATTAAATCGCCTGGGAAGTATCTTTAAGACCTGCTTTTCTTCCTTATATCAATGGTCCTTCTCCTCTAACTAGATTACCAAGCCTATTAGGATCCTTAATATCTAGCCTGATAATATCGTCCTTACTAAACCGTTCTAGCTAGGAATCGTCCCCTAGTTGCAGTCTATTTAGATTATAAACAAAGACGCTGTCTAATCGGAAGAACTTCTTTACTATAGTTAGCAGGAAAGTCCGCTTAAGCTCGATCCTATCTAAGGTCTCTAGCTAGTAAGCCTTCTTAGGACTCTTCTATAAAACTCGAAAAGGGCCCTTCTATTAGAAGGATAGCTTACGCCAGCAACTTATATCAATCTACCTAACCTTATTATAAATAAGGACCAAATTACTAAGGTAGATTTCCAACTAATCTAGGTATAACTTCCTAGATAATACGCGATTTCTCACTTTAGCAGCGCTTTCTTAGGCCTTAGATACCTTATCCTATAGCTCTATCCAGGCAAGCTCTATATCTATAATAGACTTAACTTACTTTGTAAATAGATCTAAAGTAGCCTTTGTATTAGCTAGCTTTCTAGATTAATAAACCTTAGCCTAAACTTGCTTCTATCTGATTAGACACTAGGAAGGGATGTTAAGCTTAATCTTGGTAACTAGGTCTTAACCAAAAAACGCAAGGTAAGGCAAGATATCAAGAGAGGAACGAATTAAGGTACAGTTAACCTAAGGAACAAAGTATAAGGACTTCTTCTAATCTATCTTTGTTATCTCTATAATTATAATAAGCGTAGTTGCAATTAGCAGGTAACCTACTTTGTTAATACTATTGGCTCCTAAGTTGTAGAACAAGCTAGTAATTTGCTTAACTCTAATGGTTTTTAGGGATGCTTTAACTATACCCTTAAACTTAAAACCGCTGTTAATAACTGCAATTAGGGGAAAACCGTATCTTAAAAACATATACTAAAGTATGAAAGTCTAAACTAAAGCTGAATTAACTTTGCTAAGGATAGCAGCCTCTATATAGCTAGTAAGGTCATCTCTTGCCTCGATTATAGTATTATACTTGCCCTTGAAAAACTAGATATCGAAGTAGACCTTGAGAAATAGGGTTGAAAAAGGCATAGTAAACTAGGCTTCTTTCTTATACTAGGATAGGCGAATCTTCTAATAAACCTCGTAGTAATAGTACTAGTTAATAAGATCTAAGTAGATTATCAGCCACTAGTATAGTTAGGTAATCTAGTAGTAAGAAGTATCCCTTCTATAGTATTCTATTTTATCGTAATAAGTTAACTAGATACGCTGTTATTTCTTACTATCTATAATCATAAGGTAGGGGCAGTTACCCTTATAAGTAAGGCGTAGAAACAGTATCCTATTATAGACTAAAAACTTAAGGGCTTGACACTTAAAGTTAACCCTATTGCTATAGCAAACCAGGTAATCTAGCATTTGAAGTATAATTAGATAGGCAGTATACTTCTAGTACTCTTTAGGCTACTTGCCCTTAAGCGCGTCCTTCTTAAGAGTTAAGGTAAAAATCCGAGCATTAATAAAGTTATCTATATCTTCCTTATAGGCCTTCTCTTTAATATCGGCTTAAGTTAAGGGTCGCCTGCTTAGGGCGTCTATAGCAGCGTTTTTCAATCCCGGAATATGCCGAATCTTAAAATCAAAAAGTTAAATCCAGGCTATCCAGCGTATTATAAGGGCGCCAGGCATATTACTGGCCAAGCCGTTTATCTAGTAGACTAAGACTTAAGCGTCTATCTTAATCACAAACCTTGTACTATAAAGGTACTACCAAAACCGCTTTAAACTATAGAAAAGACCCTAAAGCTTGCACTTAGTTGCATTATAGTGCTACTTAGCTAGAGACCAGATACTAGACTTAAACCGATAAGGGTACTGTTTACCGTCTAGGCCCTTTTACTCTAAGACTGCTCTCTATCTATCTAGAGAGGCATCGACTATAAGGTAGATTTTGCTATAGCAGTTATCTCCGTAAGTAAGTAGTATAAGACAGAGTATAAAGGCAATAAAGAAACTAAGATAAGTAAAGGTATACTAGTAATTTAGCGTCCATACCTATATCGCATTCTTCTTCGCTAGATCAAAGAGCAGGCAGGCAATATAGCTAAAATAAGGGACCTAAATACAGTAGAAACCAGCGATACTAAGAAAAGAGCGGACTTTAGAAAGAGACTTTAAGGTTAACCATTTACGAATCTTCCAGATCTTAGCATCGTTAGGCAAGCGGCTATCTAGCATATACTTATAGCTAACAACAATAGCCTTTAAGACTAGGAACTAGGACTTAACTGTAGTAATACAGGCTCCTACTAGCTTAGCGTTAAGCAAGACTTAGTTATAGTTCTAGACCTGTTCTGCTATAAATCATCGAATCCTAGGTATAATCAGGGCATTATTGTATTATATCTTTAGTCCTTTTATGCTAATATTATCTAGGAAAGCTTGGTAAATCTAGGGTATTAAGTTATAGAAGATCCTATATATCGTACGTATAAACTAGGCAACTGAATTTGTACTGCCTTATAGAAGTGTAGTTAGGTATAGTAGACTGATCGGACTGGCGAACGTTATAAGATCCCGACTCTTCTTGTCCAGTATAATATTATTATAACTGAGAAACAGATTAAGCATAGATATAATCATATAGCTAGAAAAGTCCTTTAAGAATTCCTCTATATTCGGTAGGATAAAGGCGTCCTGAATAGTAACAGTATTATATCGCTAAGCATCGTTAATCAGGCAGTACTCTCTATTCTTCTTTCGAATAAGGAACTAGTTGTCTTAGTAGGCTCTATAGGTGTCTTTTAGGATCCCCTTAGCCTTCCGCTTCTTTAGGATATCTATATACGCCGGAATTATTGCCTTCCCTATAGGCATATATTTAGCTTACTAGGCAGAGTAAGGGATAGTCTTAATATACTAAGGCAGAATAATCGATAGGTTAATACAGCTAAGGTCCTTGAATTCCTATATAAGGGCTTATTCTCTATTAAAGAGTATATAGGTAAACAAGTCGAATTCATCCTTAGAGAGCTAGAGAGCTAGGTCTACGTTGTCCTTTAAGCCCTTTAACCGATTAGGCGTAAGTTAAGAACTATAAGGTAAATCCGAAAATCGTAGAAAAACCTATTAATCGTACTTATACCTAGGAGTTGCCTTTTCTATAGCTAGCAACAACTTAGCAGGCTTTTAGTCGACGATTCCCTTTAGTACTAACCTATTGGATAGGACATTGTTGATAGGGTAAACCTTCTTTCTAGCAGGCTTATATAAAGTAAAAGATTAAAGGATAGAGGGTTTTTTAGACTAAATAGAGGAAGGAAATAGACTAGAAGCTATCCCTAAAGGAAAGAAAGAATTAGAAGAAACTATTTTCGCATAAGGAAAACTCTAAATACTAATAACCTGCTCTAAATTTCTTCTACCTAAACGCTTAATGCTAGACTCCTACTTAAAGGAAGTATATAAAATATTAGCAACAGTTTTATTGTTAAGCTAATCTCCTAGGACCTTATTATTGTTTTCCAAAGTAAGTACCTAGTCAGGGACTTTGTCAGCCTTATTTACCTATCCTTATAAAGTAAACAGGCTATTCTAGTAGCTAGTAGATAGGGATTCGACAGTATCCCCCCCTATATAGAGGAATCCTGTTTAACAGTGTAAAGGGCTCTAGCAACATCCGAAGGGGCAAGGCGAGCAATAAATTCCTAGTCTTAGAAAGTCATCTATACTATATTAGGACTACTAAGACCGTAAATCACCTTACAGTTCTTCTAGAAAGGCATCTCTAATAGGATATTATAAGCTTTGTTAGACCTGTTATTAGAAGAGACATAGTAGTAGACTAGGGCCCTATAACCTTAGATATAGAGAGGTACTAGGACCTCCTCTTAGAGAGATTGCGAATTGCCCTATAAACTATAAGACTATATCTCGGTTTTTGTGATTATAAGGTTAAGGTAGTTTATAACCTTAAGAGAGATAAGGCTATACTCCGATCTACTGTCCAGAAGTACGTATAGCCGTAGGCTACTATTATAAAGGGCTATTAGAAAAATCTAGGGTAAAGAATAGAACTTAGTTACTCCCTGAACAAGGGAAGCTCTGTTAGTCTATGTTATTAGATTATTGTTAATAACACTACTAGAAACCGCATTTTTCGCTATAACAATAGGGTTGATACTTAAGGTGCTAAAGTCTTATAGCAACCTGATTGTACGATAGCCGTCCTTTATATCTAGAAACCAGGCTATCTAAGACTCCCCTATAGGCTTAACCAGAGAAACGATATTCGTCTTTGCCGTCTCCTGTTACTTAGATAGGCAACCTTATAGACGTCTAAACAGAGCTAGGCCGGCCTAGCCTAATACTAGAGCTAAAGTAAAAGCAGAGAGAGTATTATCTAAGCTAGAGCTATCTAGTATAGCTATTTCCTTAACAATTCTAATACTTTTAGAGACCTACTTATATATGATCTTAGAAAGTAGGCTCTATCCTCCTATTAGGTTAAGGGCTTCCTTGTTTAAAAGACTATATTTTCTGTCAAGCATTTTCTAGAGTATTCCTCGGCGAATGTCAGTAGCTTTAATTTTATAAAAGGCTTCTTCTCTTGCCTATATAGATAGGCTACTAGCAGTAGGGGTTTCTGCCTAATCAGACTAAGGAGTATAGAAGGGACCTACCCTTAGTAGCTTATCGTTATTACTCTCTAGTTACAGCCGCTTCCGACTTTAAAAAGCCGTACTTAAAGCTTTAGCTATAGCTAGCCGCGTTACCTCGTTACTAAACACATTATTCGCTTTTACAATCGTATTCTATAGTATAAGCAAAATATCGATAGTACTATTACTATAAAGACTGCCATAAAGCTTAAAGCCTGTCTAAGCAGAGAGTAAATCCTATAAGAAGCAAGCTGCAGCCTCTAGGTACTTCGAAAAGAAAACGTCCGGCTCCTAGCGCTAAACCGTATTAAGAAAATCCGAAACCTAACCAGGGACCTCTATTATACAAGCTATAAAGTCAGCTTCCTTATTATTAACCTCCCCTTTAAATAGACCTTAAAAACTCAGATCTAGATCTAAGACCTTTATAAGATTAACCATTTATAATAGGAAAGACGTAGCACTAAGTACCAGGAGCAGCAAGTAATAGACTCCGATTTATACTATTAGGGCTACTAATATATTCCCCCCCTATATAGAAGAGCTATAAGTAGGAGAGGACAAAGAAGATGCAATAGGCCTAACACTATAAGCAGTAATATTAAGAAGCCGGCTTTTCCTCCCTTCTTCCGTTAGAAGAAAACGTATCTCGACTTGCTCTTCCTCTAGCTAGGCGTAAGTATAGCTCGGCATAGAGAGAGAGTTGAAAAAGGGTTTGAAAGCCTTATTATACTTAGTCTTATAATTACACTTCTATCGGAGATAAGCAGGGCGAAACTTAGTATTATAAACCTTATAAAGCGCTTGAACAAGGTAGAAAAGGGCGCCTTCCTTACCGGCCTTTATTACCAGGACTAGGTTAATCTGGTATAGGTTGTAAGGTAGGTCTTCTCTATAGATTTTCTAACTAAGGTAAGCATTTACCCTAAATATATACCTAAGCCCGAGTTTATTATCAGTCTCTATCAGATTATATAAGCTAATATAGTACTATTAACTATACTAGTAGCAATAGATCCCTTTAAGAGCTTTATACCTTTGATCGGTATTAGAGCGAAAAGGCCTACTAGTATAACTATTAACTTTATCTAGCTTTATATTCTAAAGCGAAGTATATGCTATAAGCAGAGGAAGATCGACTTGTTTATCTGGACAGGGGTAGTAGTATTAGGGTTTATAATACCCTTTCTATTTAGCTATATCTTGTTCCTCTCTTAGGTATACTATCTGATTAACGTTGGTTAGAAAGCTTGGTAAGTCGTTTAGCTTATCTCTTAGGCATATAACCGATTTTACTATAGGGTCTATCTCGTTTAGCGAGATTCTGAGAAAGGCTATCTAATTATATAAGTCTTAAATAGCTTTTTTAGTTACCTTATCGCCTCGCTTCTGCAAAAGGTCAGTAGTATAAAGCTTTATTACTGTTTTCTAGGTATTAGTAAGTTGATTAAACTATATTTCCTTAACTGTTAATAGCTTTAGGATAATCTTGACCGATTCCTAGCTAGTACTCCCTTGATTAGAGAACGAGACCCGGTTTTTACTTGCTTAAGTAGACTTAGTTAATTTAGGTAAGAAGTTTCGAAAAGAGATAGAAGAAGGCTTTTCGACTTTAGCTAAAAGGAGATTAGTCTCTCTACTATTATTATTACTCTTATCTAAACAGACGTCTTAGCTTAGTAGTTCGATCTAAGTTAGTACTCCTTAGTAGATAAATCCTTTAAACAAAACCGCTAATACTAAGGTTTAGAAGTCGTCCTAGGTAGCTTTATACAAATCCTATATAGGCGTAGTACTTCTAAGGCAGTATCCTTAAACAAGCAAGTATTAGCAATCCTTAGGTAACTTTTCCTAAAAGCATTAAGGGGTATCTTTCTAAATAGGGGCTAACTTAGTAGCTAGTATCTGGGTAATTATAGTATCGAGTTCTTCTATAGCCTGTTTAATCTATATAGCCAAGATGTTTAAGATAGTATACTTATAGAAGTAGTTAAGCTACTTAATAAGGTCCTCTAACGCCTTAGGGTTAAAAGCCTTCTAATACTTAAGTATTATCCTATAGAGTTCTTACTATATTGTTACTCCCTTGTCCTTAATTATAGAGGTAACCTTATAACATTGGTTAGAATTGTACTACCTCTTTTACTAAGTAAACTTCTTAATGTTAGTTGCTATACTACAGTTCTTATAAGCGTCGTTGAAAGCTTGTAAGTAATCTATGATATTAGCGCTATAGAATTATCTACTAAGCCCTTTAGACTAAACAGATAGGAAGCTAATACTTTATATAGGATTTAACCGATAAAGAACGTCGGTTAACATTCTAACTATAGTACTTAACTAGTCCTAGTTACTAGTATCTATTTCTAATATGCTACTAAAGAGTAGCGGTAGGAAAGATTCTGCTTAAGGAGGAACTAGGGAAGAAAGGTTATAAAAGGAAAAAGGGGATCTAGCTTCTTAAAGCTGGTTTCTAGTAAAGTCCGTCGTCTAATTAGATAAGGCTTGTAATCCTGTTACTAAAGGAGTAGAGTTGCCTGCAAGTCTGCAAAGTCGATGGATTTCTCTCCTTAAAAGGATATACTTTAGGAAATCCTGTTAGATAAGGCTTTTACCAATAAATAACTAAGCGGAGGGTTAATGTATAATTATACTAGGTAGTAAAATATCGATACTTAGTCAAGCTAAATATACTATAGACTTAAAGTCTCTAGAAGAAGTCGGAAAAGTACTAAGGAGTATATTAATAGGTAATAGACATGAAGTATAGTTGTCGTTCTCCTAATTAGACAAGCCTTAGTTTTATTAATATAAGGAGCTACTAGTAGCTTCTATCAATTTGTCGATAGACTTTGTCTAAGGGGGAATCTAGAAGGGATTAGATTATAGGATAGAGGAGAGATATAGGACAAGAGAGGAAGGATATAGTCTGCTACTATAGTATGATTATAGTAATATTATACCTACCCTGCCTTTATAAAACATTACTTATACCTGGTTCCTACCTAGTATAAACTCCTTCTCCCTCTATTACAAAATTAAACGTATCTAACTCTTTAAAAAGCTTATATTAAACAGATCTGTAGCTTAGTCTGTCTCCTTACTATAGACTTGATCAGTTAAGCCCTATACTATATACTTCTACTATATAGGAAGCAAGTAATACTCGTTTTGCTAGTTTAAATATATACTACCAAGATACCTTAGATATACTTAGTCACGTTCCTCCCCTATCTAAAGGACAAAGGAGGTAGTCCTGAAAATACAACTAAAGGCCTAGTACTAGAGCTATCCTAACTTAACTTTCCTATTGCCCCTACCCCTTATTATATACCTTAGGTATAGTAATCTTGCGAATTGTTATTGCTATATAGGGGTGCTACTTCTAGATAGGTACTAAGACGATACCTTTGTCCAGATTAAGACTAACCAGCTAATACCGGCTAGTTTACCCAAGAAGCTAGAACGAAAAGGACTCTGCAATATCTATAACCCTAGTATACATAGAGGTGGCAAAGTAACACTAGATAGTAAGCCAAGCCTAATCATTCGTTAATATAGCCTAACCTAAGATAACTCCTCTTATTTCAATTAAGGGTTTATAATGCTAAAACGAGTTAGGATAGCTAGCTACTTATCTAGATAGAAGAAGAAATCAAGGATAAGACTATATTCCTAAGTTATAAGTAAGGTCTATATATCTAGCCCTAGTATCGAAATCTTCCTTAGATATAGGAAATCTCTTTACTAGGCTCTAATCCTTATATAGTTGCTAATGCTAGAAATGTTAAATAAGAGAAAGGAACTAAAGATAAGAGTTATATAAGTTATATCTAAAGGAGACTCTTATAGCTAATATACCTAATAGAACTAGAGAAGGGGGGTTTAAGTACTTCCCTACCCCCTTTCGTTCGATATAAGGTATATCTACTAGAATACTTAGACAACTAAGTTTCTAGGATAGCCAAGATTATACTTATCTTAAGCTTAACCGATATATTAGGTCTCGAATTGTTATATAACCTGCAACTGATATAACTATTATGCTAAGTAAGATTGTCGTTATCTAATCAGAGGTTAAAGGCCTAGAAACACCGGTCTAAGTTATTAGAGTAGAAAATTCAAAATAGTTGTCCTATTAATACTATACTATAGAGTTATCTAGCCGATAGTCTATAGGTCGTCCTTATCGATAGTAAGACAACCCTAATACAAGTAAGGCCTGCTTATAAGTGTTAGAGCCCTTACTTAGTTTATTCCTAGCTAAGCCCCTATATAAAACAGAGTAGTAGACCTATAAGAAAGTAGGAGCAGCTATCTAAAGGTAGTAGGTAGCTATATATCAAATAGCTGTCTAGATAAGAGGATAAGAGGTATATGTATAACAAGGCTATAGTCTCTCTAATTAGGGGAGACTAAGGTAGATAGGTATAATAGAACTAAGTAAATAGGCTAAAGTAGCCTAGAGGCCAAAAAGTAGATGGAATATCTAAATAGGTAAAAGTGACTGTATAACTATAATAATTGGGATGATTGATGATTGTCTCTCTCTAAATATAGGAAGGAAAGCCAGCTTCTTATACTATTATCCTCCTTATACTGCTAATTCGCAATCTTGTTGTTAGCCTAAAATAAGATAAAGGGCGGAAAAGAAAGACCAGCCTTGTCCACCCACTCTACTGTATAACAGAAGAGAAAGTAGGCACGGGTCTCCTCTAAACAGAGGGAGAAGAAGAAGAAAAACAAGCGGCGGCTAGTCGTGCACTAGCTACGCCGATCCAGTATACCCTACTGAAATTAAGGTATGTTAGAGAGCAGGTTAAGGCTAAAATAGTTACTATTATATATCTTAATACTAAGTGTATGCCGCCTGACAGACTTACTAAAGCCCTACTAGTTAGTGGCTTTCAGTCTTTTATTAGGCTCTTAGGCCTAGAACCTAAGGGAGCTTTTTACTCAGCTACCCCCTACCCCTATATATATATTCTGTACTATATATATAGAAGGCCTGGCTTAGCCTGATTAGCTTATAAGACCAGTTAATAGTACCGGCTACTTTACAGCCCTCTAGAATCACCTAATTCCTCTATATAGCCTTAAAAGGCTTATAAGGTCCTAGCTATTGTAGTACAGTTCTATAGGCGCCCTTGTACTGGCATTCGCTCTCTACGGTGTTAGGGAGGCCTATATTACTCTAGCTACGTCTAGAAGTACTCTAGTATATAGTATAGCTATATTGGGAAATCTAGGCTCCGGCTATTACTAGTAGTATACTTTCCTTTCGAGGGGGACTCTCTATGTAACTTGTTATTTCCTTACTATATCTTGAAAGAATAGAGTAAAAAAAGGTATAAAATTCAAAACCGAACTAAAAATTATTTTCTCTATAAGAGGATAAAGGCGTTTATAAGCCCTTTACTCCTTCTATACTCTAGTGCGTCTATCAGTCGCTAGGGTATAGAATATTTAGATATTACATATTACTATACGCTTTTAAGCTATAGTACCTATACCTTAAGATATAGGTTTGATTTCAACATTATATATATTCTTACTTCTTCCTATATATAATAGGGGTTTATCCTATATATATATAAGGGCATAACCCCTTTGTTTAACGGAATAGTTTTGCTCTTACGTTCTTATTTCTTAGGATTCTTCTATTCTTTACCCATATATAGCTTTCTAAGGCTTATAAAGGAACAGAAGAATAGAGGGGGTGTTAAACGTACAAAATAAGCTATAGCGCTCCAACGGTTATAGCTTAGGCAAAACGGATTTCAGTTCTCGAACTACTAAATATATAGCTATATTCTAAGGGTAGACCCACGTTTGTAGATACCGCTGACTAAGCTATATATTCCACTATATAGCCTAGAAATAGCTTTTAAAGGCTTTTCTATTTTTAGATTTATGCCCCCCCTTTATAGAGACAGCCTCCTTAGGCTGTATAAGCGCTAGAAATAGCCTTAAAAGGCTCTTCTACTAGGTCACCTACCTACCCTATGCCTACCCTGCACCGCAGGAGCGAAAACAGAACTTATAGGAAAAGTCGTACGGCTTACCCTGCAGCTTAGGTAGCCGTAACTCGATTATTTAAAATCGCCAGCTTATTTTGTTTTTCGGAAAGGCGCTATGCACCTACTGAGGCGCTCCTGCCGTATGGAAGGCAGGAACGGTCCCGGAGGGTATATGTAGGAAAGGAAATTACAAAGCCTTACCTACTGGACTAGAAATCAAATTATACGTTACCTACAACTACAAGCCTTATAGGCCTATAAGACCCACTGAAAGCCGTGATATATAAGCTTAAAGCCCCTATAATATAGCGCTATAGCCTATAACTATACCGTTATATAAGGACTTTTATAGAGGGAATACAGTAAAGGGCCCTACTTTACTATATTAGCATATACCTAGGAAGTGCTATTTAGGCCATATCAACGCTGTTGCTGCCCCTACGTACCCTATACGACTACAACTAGTAGGCTTTAGTGGTTATAGATCCTTATATAGGATTACCCATTTCAATAGGTAGAAGTGCTAAATTTAATACCCCTTTTAGCTAACTAAGTAGTTAATAAATCAGTTATTTCAGTGCCTCTGTTTAAGTGGAATTTAGTAGGATATCTACCAAAACCATTCCTTAGGCCCCTGAAAAAGCCCTTAATAGCGTTAGCTACTATAGGGCCTGATTTATTAGGTAGGTTAAAAACCCACCTATACCTACTTTTATAGTTAACTAGAAGTAAGACTATAGGGTTTCTATTATAAGGCCTAGGCCTAATTTTAACAGTATCCCCCTCTATTAAGTCTAAGACCCTAGGTAGGTCAGGTATTAAAGCCTTATTAACCCTTCTTACTGCTTTACCTCGATTATAGCTAGAGCAGTGAAAATCAGCTTCCTTTATTTTATTAAAATTAGGCAGCCCTTTAGTAATACTAGAGGTCTTTTTCAAAAGACGTAGGACTATATGGCCTAGCCTAACGTGCCATAATTTAGCTAAATTAAGTAGATTATAGTAATCCCGCTGACCTATATTAGGCTCCTTTAAAGTAGGGCTAGATATAGCCTTTTCTACTACCTTATTCCCCTCTATAACTGGCTCTCTTAGCATATGGGGCAGGTCTTCAGTACCAGTTAAGGGCTCAGGCTCCCTAGTCTTACAGGGACTTTGATAGGGGGCCTGGGCAGTGGCTAAGGGCTCTACAGGCCTACAGGGCCGTTTCCCCCTTAAAGAAGGTCCTACACCTTCTAAAGTAGTACTCTTAGCCGGAGAATTCCTTAGCTTATAGCGCTCTTTAGGCTCTATAGCTTCGGATACTATAGCATCCTCTATAATAGGTCTATAGTCTTCCTTTCTAATAGAATTAGAAGGAATTTACACTACTATCTTATTACACTGCGGCTCTATACTTTTAGTAGTATTATAACTAGTAAGGCCTCAAGGAAAAGCAAAATTTACATGTAATATAGGCTTAGAGCTGCCTTTAACGTCAAGAAAAAATCCTGATTTTTTAAAGTCTAGTACAGCTATACAGCGTCTATCACCCCTATAAAGGGTTTCCTTTATAAGGCAACCTCCCGAATCATAGTGCCTTACACTGCTAATAATATTTATATTAATATTAGGTAGGTATAAAACGTTATCTAATACTAATTTAGTATAGGTAGGGGGGGCGTTTCTAGATAATACTCCAAGTGTAATAGAGCCTATACCAGCCGGGCTTATAGGGCTATTTCCAGTGTAAATAGGGCGTAACTGTCCTGTATTAGGCGTAAAGGTAGTAAACTGCTCTTTACTATTACTGATATGGTCTGTAGATCCTATATCGTATAGCCAACTATTATAAAGAGCGGGGTCTCTAGGGCGTCTTCTAGGCTGATTATCTTTATATTTTGCCTTATTATTAGAAGAGGTTTTTAGGCCTTTTCCTTTCAAGTCCTTACGCTTCTTATACCCTTTTAACGCTAATAGCTGTGCTAATTAGGTATTAGAATCGCTAGAAGAACTAGAATTGGATATAGAGTCGGATTCCTCTTCTTCTTCTTCTACAGCTAGGTTATAAAACCCTAGTATAAAGGAGGCCTATTCAGCACTTTGAGCACTAGAATTCTGCCCTTTAATATTATAACTAGCCTTCTTCTTCCCCTTTTTCTTATTTTTACCCTTCTTACTAGGGTTAGAATTTAAATTAGAGGTTGAATTAGAGCTATTAGCTATATGAGCTGCTCTATACGCCTCTGTAGCCGGGTTCTTAGATTCTTCCAGAATATCAGCTATTAGATATTCTATATTAAGGCTAGATGCTGTAAGACCTAGCATTCTAGCCTGTCTTATAGAGCTCTTTGAGCGTAATACCTAGCTAGGAAACTTAGATTTTAGAGCCTTAAAATACTAATTTAGTATTGAAGAGGGATCTTATTGGAATGGGTAATCCTATATAAGGATCTGTAACCACTATAGCCTACTAGTAGTAGTCGTATAGGGTACGTAGGGGCAGCAACAGCGTTGATATGGCCTAAATAGCACTTCCTAGGTATGTGCTAATATAGTAAAGTAGGGCCCTTTACTGTATTCCCTCTATAAAAGTCCTTATATAACGGTATAGTTATAGGCTATAGCGCTATATTATAGGGGCTTTAAGCTTATATATCACGGCTTTCAGTGGGTCTTATAGGCCTATAAGGCTTATAGTTGTAGGTAACGTAGTAACTTGATTTCTAGTCCAAGTAGGTAAGGCTTCGCAATTTCCTTTCCTATATATACCCTCCGGGACCGTTCCTGCCTTCCATACGGCAGGAGCGCCTTAGTAGGTGCATAGCGCCTTCCCGAAAAACCAAATAAGCTGGCGATTTTAAATAATCGACTCACGGCCACCTAAGCTGTAGGGTAAGCCGCATGACTTTTCCTGTAAGTTCTGTTTTCGCTCCTATAGTGCAGGGTAGGTACAGGGTAGGTAGGTGACCTAGTAGAAGAGCCCTTTAAGGCTATTTCTAGCGCTTATACAGCCTAAGGAGGCTGTCTCCACAAAAGTGGGGCATAAATCTAAAAATAGAAAAGCCTTTTAAAGCTATTTCTAGGCTCTATAGTGGAATATATAGCTTAGTCAGCGGTATCCACAAAAGTGAGTCCACCCTTAGAATATAGCTATATATCTAGTCATTCGAGAACTGAGATCCGTTTTGCCCAAGCTATAACCGTTAGAGCGCTATAGCTTATTTTATACGTTTAACAGATCTATACCTCTTTTAGCTATGGTAAGCTTAGAAAGATAGCCGTTAAATTTAGCGTTAAAAGCTGATAAGCCTTTTTTATAGGTACTAAAGGTAAGGGCATGGAATTCGTTATATACGTCCTTCTTTTTAGACTCTATAGGTCGGCTATACTGCCTAACAAGCAGCTTAAAGGCCTTAGAAGGTATGTGAATCCACGATATAGCAGCCCTAGGGCTACTAGATAAGCTATGACGTAGAAGCATTAAAAGAACAGCTTTATCAGAGTTGCTAAAAGTGTTAGATATATTAGGGGTTTCTAAAAAATTAGATATCCCTAACGCTCTTAGCACTATACTTAGAGCCAGAATCCACTGTTCAAAATTGCTTTCCCTACTAAGCTTACTATTGTCCGGTATAGTATAGGCCTTTTTAGAAAGCTCCTTTACTATACTACTAGTAATAGTATTCTTAAAGCCTTCCTTAGACGCTGTATCTATAGGGGGTTCTAAATTACTAATAGCTGTATTATCTATAGCCGGCCCTAGATAGTGGATCGGCGTAGCTAGTGCACGACTAGCCGCCGCTTGTTTTTTCTTCTTCTTCTCCCTCTGTTCAGAGGAGACCCGTATCCACTTTCTCTTCTGTTATGCAATAGAGTGGGTGAACAAGGCTGGTTTTTCTTTTCCGCCCCTTATCTTATTCTAGGCTGACAATAAGATCGCGAATTGGCAGTATAAGGAGGATAATAGTATAAGAAGCTGGCTTTCCTTCCTATGTTTATAGATAAGAAGGAATTATTACCCAATTATTATAGGTATACAGTTATATTTTACCCATTTAGATATTCTATCTACTTTTTTTTGCCTCTAGCTACTTTGGCCTATTTACTTAGTTCTATTATACCTATCTACCTTAGTCTCCCCTGATTAGGGAGACTATAGCCTTGGTATATATATACCTTTTATCCTCTTGTCTAGACAGCTGTTCGATATATAGCTGCCTACTACCTTTAGACAGCTGCTCCTACTTTCTTGTAGGACTGCTACTCTGTTTTATATAGAGGCTTAGCCGGGAATGAACTAAGTAAGGGCTCTGATATATATAAGATAGATAGATTCTATTACGCTATCTGATCCCTGTAGGGGATATCTAGGTAGGCTGAACTAGTGCTATAGGAAAACCGTACAACGGGTGAAAAACCTATAACCGTATATAGGAAAAGGGGAGGGTGTGATAGAGGGTAGGCCAATCTTTACCAGGGTAGATACCGCCCCTTTAGGAGTATGAAAACATACTGCCTAAAGGGGTATGGGCTAGACCGCTCCTAGCCCCTGAGCAACAGAGTATTCTAGCAGTCAAGTAGTAATATGGCGAACTAGGGGGCGTATAGCGCCGCCGCCCCCTTTTTTAAGTCTGTAGAGAAAGCTATGTATATCCCTCCTTTCCCTCTCTCTAAAGGAGGCTAAAGGGTAGGCCGGGCAACCGTCGAATATATGTCGGATGTCTTCTGTAGCTAGGTAGCAGCGGCAGAGGGGGTTATTAACCCTAGGTACCTTATAGGTATATAGGAATCCCTTTAGGCCTATCTTCCCTATACGGGCCTGTATTAGCAGCGAGCTTTCGGCCTTAGAGAGGTTATAGTGGCGTCTTTGGAAGGCCTCCTTAAAGGCTTTAGCTAGGTTTTCCTCTTAAAAGGTGGCTTTAGCTGATTTCTTGGAGAGGCTCTCTGTATAGGGGTTGTAACTAGAGGCCTTAGCCTCCTATAGGTAGCGATCCTTCTAGGCGGTATAGAGGGGTTCCTCATTAATAGCCTTTCTTAGCTATTAGTAGTACTACTAAGCTATTACCTCCCTTTTTCTTTCTTGTTTTATACGTCCTTCTAGGGGGAGGCTAGTCCTAGGGGTCCTGTTTCCAAGGGTAAGGCGTAGGGCTTCCTTCTACTTAGCTACCTTTTTCCCTATAGCCCTGTTTATCCTAGCTTAGCTAGAGAAGGAGAGGGCGTTAAGGTAGAGGTTAAGGGGGGGGACGTTAGCCTTATAGTAGAGGCTTCGGACTAGTATCCTTTTATAGGCCCCTATAACCCTCCTTAGGGCCTTGTTTTTAGCTGCTAGTAAGCCTCTAGCTATACCCTATGGCCTGTTTAGTGCTATAGGCGTAGGGGTGTGCTAGGCCAAGGCTGCGTAGGCTAGAACCGGCCTTATTACTACTATATATAGGAGCCTAGTCTTTTCGATTCCAGGTCCCTAGGTCTTTCTAGCTAGCCTAGTAATAGTAAGGGACTGCGTTTTTAGCTTCTGCTGTAGGGTGTTGGCATAGGCCTTCCAGGTAAGCTTAGGGTCTAGCCAAACCCCTAGAAAACGGGCCTCTATAGCTGGTTATAGGGGGGGGGAGTCCCCTGTTGGTCCTAGGTTAATGGGGTTGGTCTAGGGCCTCCTTTTAGGGGGGAAGTATATAAGTTTGCTCTTTACTGCTAAGAAGGTAACTCCGGCGGTTGCTACCTAGTCTAGGCACTCTTTCTAGGCCTCTTCTAGCTGCCTAACCGTTGTTGTAGCTTCCTTGCTAAAGGCTAGTAGGTTGGTATCGTCTGTGTAGCCTATAGTAGAGATAGTAGGGTATTTTCTTTCTAGTCTTTCGTATAAGGGGTAGAGGTATAGAACTAAGAGGATTAGTGAAAGTGGTGAGCCTTGGGGTACCCCTGTTGGTACTAGGATTTGCCGGCTTTTTTAGCTATTAAATAGAAGGCTGGTAGTCCTAAAGGAGAGGAATTCCTTTAGCTAGGATAGTAGCTAGGTATGTAGCTCTAGCTAGTCCAGTATAGCTAGGAGTCTGTTACAAGGGATACTGTCGAAATACCCTAATAGGTCTAGCTATAGGAGGGAGGCCCTGGCTTTATACTTCTATACCTCCTGGATCTAAGCTATAAGGAGGTGTATAGCTAATTCGGTGGATTTATAGCGGCAGTAGCCTTGTTACGTTGCTGGGATTAGCTTAAAAGCCTCGGCTACGTCCTTTATCTTAGTCCCTATAACTTTCTCTAGGACCTTACTGATATAGTTAAGTAGGGCTATTAGGCGGTAGCCTCTAGGGGTGTTATAGGTATCTAGCTGTTTTCCTGGCTTAGCTAGAACAATGGTAATCGCTTTCTTATATTCCTATAGATAGAAGCCGTAGAGGAAGGATTTCGAGGCTAGTATAGCAAGGGCCTTATATAAGGGGTTGCTATAGGCCTTTAGAAAGCCTGTAGGAAGTTCGTCAGGTCCTAGTGCTTTCTAGAGTTTTGTTGTTTTAACAGCCTCTTTTATATTGTCCGGCCTAACCATCTAGCTAACCGGTAGCCTAGGGCTTATTAGGGGTTCCTCTAGGCTATCCTCTTAGGGGGAGGGGGGGAAGAAGCATGCTGAAAGGGCCTCTACCTTCTTCTAGAAGGTACTAGCTTGTCTAAGGGTTAGTAGCTTAGGAGGGGGTAGGGTGGTAGTGCTTTGTAGCCTAGCCTATCTTTCTAGTTGCTAGAGCTTCTCTGGCTTTTCTCTAGCCTCTTATAGAAAGGCCCTCTAGGTCTTTCTCTTACTCTCTCTTATAGCCTTTATCTGCTTCCTCTCGGCTAACTTATAGGCGATAAGGAGGGCCTAATTGCTAGAGGAGCGTTAGAGCTATCTTTCTGCCCTTTTTCTCTCCTAGACTACCTAGTAGATATCGTTGTTCTACTAGGGGGTACTCTTCCTTTTAGTGGTTATTAGGGCTCCTTTCGGGGTTTCTTTAGGGGTTATAGCTCTAGTAATACGTTAGAGTTCCTCTAATAGTCGTCTATAGGCCTTTTAGAGCTTGGCTGGGTTAGAGAGGTGTGATAGATATCTATAGCCCCCTATATTGTATATTAGGGAGCTAGCCTCTCTTACTACCCCCTCTTTATCTATCTTCTTCTACTGGAATTAGGGGGGCAGTAGTAGGGTTTCTATAGTCTCTAGGTCGATATCTAGTACCTAGGGGTAGTAGTCTAAGTGTAAGTGTATATCTGAGCTAGTATAGGAGCAGGTAAGGCTGCTGCTAAGCTAGAAGTGGTCGATAGTAGAGGCCCTGCCTGCTTGGCTCCCTTATAGCGCCCTAGTTATAGCGCCGTAGGGGGTATAGAGGGTAAGCCCCTACTCTGCTGTTAATAGCAGTAGGTCTTCTGACCTAGGGCTAAAGCGGTTATATTGGTTCTAAAGGGGGTGGTAAAGGTTAAAGTCCCTAGCTAGAAGGTAAAGGCCTAGGTAGGCGTTGATCTTCCCCCTTATTTCTTTAATAAGGGGGGTTAAGCCAGTCTGGGGTTGGGGGTTGTTATATAGGGACCAGACTGTAAAGGGGCCGTTCTTAGTCTGTATAGTAGCCCTAGCCTAGTCTAGGCTAGAGCTGTAAGTCTAAGTTACTAGCGGGAGTGATTTATGGATATAAAGTAAGGCCTGTCCGTTAGAGGTGAAAATAAGGTAGTAGGGGGCTGATCTAGGGTAGTAGGTAGAGTGCTATACCTGCCTATTAATCTAGGGCTCTTGTATAGTAAGTATTTCTTCTTTTACTATAGAAAGTAGTACTTCCTATACCTCCTTTAAGCCCTATACGTTCTAGAGGCGTACCCTTATATCTCTATCTCCTCTAGGTATATAGTAGGCGGTGGTTGTTATATAGTAGCGTTAGCTAGTCCAGTATCTAGGTCTAGTCTAGGTCTAACATCTAGGGGTCTAGGGGCTCCTATAGGTTCTAGGGTTCTAGTAGGTCTAGTAGCTCCTTTAGGGCTTATAGCTAGTGTGGAAGAAGGGGGGGTTTAGCTGCTTAGGTGGCTAAAGCAGGTAGTAATTGTGCTCTGGTTAGGAGTTAACCCTCTTGATACTGTTGGTCAGCCCCTCTGTCTTTTTTCTAAGACTATAGTATAGCCTTCCTCCCCCTCCTCTTGTAATAGGGCTTGCTAAAAGGGGTATTGCTGTTATTGTTGTTGCTGTTGCTGCTATTGCTGTTGGTACTGGTATAAGGGCGGTTGGTTAATGTTAAAGGCCTTAGGCCTAGAGCATAGATATCCCTTAGCCTATGCCTATGCCTCTTTTAGGTAGGGGCAGGCCTCTAAGCAGGTATGGTAAGCTTAGTAGCAGTTGTAGTAGCAGGGTGCCCTAGAGTAGGTAGGGGCTTCTAGCGTGGTATAGCTGTTGGCGCTATAGTTATAGCAGATCTCTTCTTTGCTCTGGCATACCTTAGCCCTATAGCCCTATTTCCAGTACCTTAGATATTGGATAGGCTTAGCCTTGTCGATCTAGGGCTCTGCTTCTAGGGCTTAGTAGCTCTAGAAGACCCCCTCTTTATAGGCTTTCTAGGCTACCTCTAGAGAGGTAAAGGCTATTAGTACCTTAACCCTAGTCCGTTCTGGCCCTTAAGGGTACTAGACCTTTGCCCTAACTGCTATAGGGTATTACCTCTTAGCTTCTTCTAGTAGGCCTTCCTCTATAACCTAGTTATAGACTATAAGGCCTTTAACTGCTATTACCTAGGTTGTTGTATATAAGGAGGCCTTCTTGCTAAAGGCCCTTATAATCTAGGTAGTATTGCTCTTCAGGCTCTTTTTTATCTCTATGTTCTTTATAACTAGAAGGAGGTTACTGCTAGAGAGCGTCTAAACCCTCTAAACTACTAGGCTAGAAGCCTGTTAGATAGCCTGTACTACCTTTAGGGCGGATTTAGCTAGTACCTATTACTAGGCTAAGCCTAGTCGGATAAGTATCTAGCGCTTTAGGCTAGGCCTTGTTGCCTTACTAGCTGTTAGCTTGCTAGCTATATTAGCCTAGGTAGGGGCTATAGGCTAGGAGTGGCTAGGCTGTTATTGTTATTATTATTGTTACTGGTAGTAGCTAGGCTGCTAGGGGTTTCGCTAGTACTATAGCTTAGGTGTTGTTAGGGCGGTAGGGCGGTTTTGGGGTGCTAGAGCCGCTGCTGTTATAGCTAGTGCTTCTTTGGGCGGGTCTTAGAGTAGGGCTATAAGGGCAATTTGCCTGGCTTTGGTAGTTACTTCTACTATACTATAGAAGTTGGTACTGTCCTTAGCTAGGCTGATTATCCGGTCTAGGAGACTAGAGAGCGTAAGGGCGAGCTTAGGGGGGCTAAGGGTAGCCTAGGTGGTTTTCTTGGTTGCTAGGGCGATATGGTCGGCCTTAGTAGCACTGTTGTTGCTTCCTTCTTTCCCTGTATTTTTCTTCGATTTTTTCCCCTGCTTTTTTAAGGTTTTCTAGCTGGAAGGGGCCGGGGCTAGGGCGTGCTAGCTGCTGTTCAGGCCCTTAAGGAAAGGGGTAAAGACGTTGGTTAAGGGGGGGGCGCTAATCGTAGGGGCGTTGATAGTAGGGGAGGCGCTAGAGCTAGGTGCTATAGGTGCTATAGTTATAGCGCTTATAGCGGTCTCTTAAGCAGTAGTAGAGGTGGTAGTCTGGCGGTCTTCTATTTCCGTATTATCGTTTAGGTAGTCTGTGCTTAGGGGTTAGTAGTCTGTACTTAGGGGCTGGCTTAAGGGATTATTATTATTGTTGTTAGCTATAGGTAGGGCAGGGTTACCGGGGCGTAGAGCCGTATTAGTAGTCTGTATACGAGGAAATTGCAGTTGTAAGAGGGCAGCTAGGCTCGCCATTTTCTGCATTTTCGCACGTCTAGGGCTGTCGCGCAACCGACAGCGCTACAGCGAAAATTGGCGGGCGTTGTGTCCTCAATCGGACGGTTCGAATGGATATGGTTGCACGCGATTTGGTGTAGTTTTAACCAAAAACTCGTTTTTCGTTTTTCGGTGTCGGTTCTCTGATATATATAAGCAGGCCTTACTTATATTAGGGTTGTCTTGCTATTAATAAGGATAACCTATGGACTGTCAGCTAGACAACTCTATAGTATAGTATTAACAGGACAACTATTTCGACTTTTCTGCTCTAACAACTTAGACTAGTGTTTCTAGGCCTTTAACCTCTAATCAGACAATGATAATCTTACTTAGCATAACAGTTATATCAGTCGTAGGTTATATAACAGTTCGAGACCCAATATATCGGTTAAGCTTAAGATAAGTATAATCTTAGCTATCCTAGAAACTCGGTTGTCTAAGCAGTCTAGTAGATATACCTTATGTTAAACGAAAGGGGTAGGGAAGTACTTAAACCCCCCCTCTCTTGTTCTATTAGGTGTATTAGCTGTAAGAGTCTTCTTTAGATACGACTTATATAACTCTTATCTTTAGTTCCTTTCCTCTTTGTTCGACATTTCCGGCATTAGTAACTATATAAGGATTAGAGCTTGGTAAAGAGATTTCCTATATCTAAGGAAGATTTCGATACTAGGGCTAGATATATAGACCTTGCTTATAGCTCAGGAACGTAGCCTTATCTTTGATTTCCTCCTCTATCTAGATAAGTGGCTAGCTGTTCTAACTCGTTTTAGCATTATAAACCCTTAGTTAAAACAAGAGGAGTTATCTTAGGTTAAGCTATATTACCGAACGATTAGGCTTAGCTTACTATCTAGTATTACTTTGCTACCTCTATATATACCAGGGTTATAGATATTACAGAGTCCTTTTTCGTTCTAGCTTCTAAGGTTAACTAGCTAGTATTAGCTAATTAGTCTTAATCTGGATAAAGGCGTTATCTTAGTACCTACCTAGAAGTAGCCTCCCTATATAGCAACGATAATTTGTAAGATTACTATGCCTAGGGTATATAATAAGGGGTAGAGGTAATAGGAAAGTTAAGTTAGGATAGCTCTAGTACTAGGCTTTTAGTTGTGTTTTTAGGACTACCTCTTCTGTCCTCTAGATAGGGGAGGGACGTAACTAAGTATATCTAAGGTATTTTAGTAGTATATGTCCAAACTAGCGAAACAAGTATTACTTGCTTCCTATCTAATAGGAGTATATAGTATAGGGCTTAACTAATTAAGTCTATAGCAAGGAGATAGACTAAGCTATAGATCTATTTAATATAAGCTTTTTAAAGAGTTAGATATATTTGATTTTGCAATAGAGGGAAAAGGAGTTTATACTAGGTAGGAACTAGGTATAAGCAATGTTTTATAAAGGTAGGGTAGGTATGATATTGCTATAATCATACTATAGTAGCGGACTATATCCTTCCTCTCTTGCCCTATATCTCTCCTCTATCCAACAATCTAATCCCTTCTAAATTCCCCCTTTAGATAAAGTCTATGAACAAATTGATAGAAGCTACTAGTAGCTCCTTATATTAATAAAACTAAGGCTTATCTGATCAGAAGAACGACAACTATACTTTATATCTATTATCTATCGACATACTCCTTAGCACTTTCCTAACTTCTTCTAGAGACTTTAAGTCTATAGTATATTTAGCTAGACTAAGTATTGACATTTTACTACCTAGTATAACTATATATCAACCTTCTACTTAGTTATTTATTAGTAAAAGCCTTATCTAATAGGATTTCCTAAAGTATATCCTTTTAAAGAGAGAAATCCATGGACTTTATAGACTTATAGGCAACTCTACTCCTTTAGTAGCAGGATTATAAGACTCGTCTAATTAGACGACGGACTCTACTAGAAACTAGCTTTAAGAAGCTAGAGCCCCTTTTTCCTTTTATAAACTCTCTTCCCCGGTTCCTCCTTAAGCAGAATCTTTTCTACTATTACTCTCTAGTAGTATATTGGAAATAGATACTGTTAAACGTACAAAATAAGCTATAGCGCTCTAACGGTTATAGCTTAGGCAAAACGGATTTCAGTTCTCGAACTACTAGATATATAGCTATATTCTAAGGGTGGACCCACTTTTGTGGATACCGCTGACTAAGCTATATATTCCACTATATAGCCTAGAAATAGCTTTAAAAGGCTTTTCTATTTTTAGATTTATACCCCACTTTTGTGGAGACAGCCTCCTTAGGCTGTATAAGCGCTAGAAATAGCCTTAAAAGGCTCTTCTACTAGGTCACCTACCTACCCTGTACCTACCCTACACTGCAGGAGCGAAAACAGAACTTACAGGAAAAGTCGTGCGGCTTACCCTGCAGCTTAGGTGGCCGTAAGTCGATTATTTAAAATCGCCAGCTTATTTGGTTTTTCGGGAAGTGGCTATGCACCTACTAAGGCGCTCCTGCCGTATGGAAGGTAGGAACGGTCCCGGAGGGTATATATAAGGAAGGAAATTGCGAAGCCTTACCTACTTAGACTAGAAATCAAGTTACTACGTTACCTACAACTATAAGCCTTATAGGCCTATAAGACCCACTGAAAGCCGTGATATATAAGCCTAAAGCCCCTATAATATAGCGCTATAGCCTATAACTATACCGTTATATAAGGACTTTTATAGAGGGAATATAGTAAAGGGCCCTACTTTACTATATTAGCACATACCTAGGAAGTGCTATTTAGGCCATATCAACGCTGTTGCTGCCCCTACGTACCCTATACGACTACTACTAGTAGGCTATAGTGGTTACAGATCCTTATATAGGATTACCCATTCCAATAGGTTATGAGCCCGGATAGCCTGTAGGATAGTTATCGTTGGAGTCCAATTTCAAAGCGCTACCTCTGCCTATATATATAGGGCTATTTAAGCCTCTTATAGCTGAAAATATAGTACTATATTAGCCCTAAAAAGCTATATATTACATCTTATTAAAGGCTATTTAAGGACTAAAAAGCCTGAAAATCTAGAAGGAGAAATCGCTAAGAAATCTAAGTCCTATAGTATTGACGAGCATTTGGGGCTCTTATACACTTAGGCTAGTATACTTACCTATACTAAAAGACCTTTCTACTTATAGCTAGAAGTAGAAAGGCTAGCGTTTTAGAATTTCTAGCGCTAAAGACCTATATTTCCCTACTATAGAGCCCTTTCTATAGATATATCTATAGGCGGTAGCTAAGTCCCTACGTCGAAGTCTCTAGCCCTTAGAGCCTAGTTTAGAATTTCTACTAGAAAGCCCTACTAAGTAGCAAGTAGGCAGCGCTATAAACCTACTAAGCGCTAAGACTAGCCTAGAAAATCACTACTATAATTAGTGAGCTAGCTAATTAGCTTTAGTGAACTGGAAGCTAATTAAGTGCTTTAGCTAGCACTATAAAGTAAATAGTAGCCTATTTACAATGGCGGATCAAGCTAAAGGGAAGGGTATAGCGCCTAAAAGGGCTAGTAACCTAGCTGATCCAGGGCAATCTTCTAGGCCTCTACCACCTATACGAACCCTATCAGAAGATGAGGAAGATGGCGAAGACTATAGCGAGGTTATAGAAGTCCTAAAACAGCATATAAAATCTCATAAGCGAGTTATAGCTAGCCAATCTAGTGATATAAAAACACTACTTTTAAGTTTAAATACCCTAAAAGCCTCTGTTAAGGATAGCGTTAGCGCTATAAAGAATATATCTTCTACTTTAGCTTCTCTAACTAATAGTAGCAATACTACTGCTACTGGAAAGACTAGCTATAGTCCTAGATTTAATCCTTTTAGCGGTACTATGGATTTAGATTCTCCTCTATATCCCCCTAGGAAAGAGCCCCATCTAGGGCTGGCTGTTAATTCAGCTACTAGTAATTTAGACCCCCCTATAGATACAGGGTCTAAGGAAGGCTTTAAGGATACTATTACTAGTAGTATAGTAAAGGAGCTTTCTAAAAAGGCCTATACTATACCGGACGATAGTAAGCTTAGCGGTAAAAGCAATTTTGAACAGTAGATTCAGGCTTTAAGTATAGTGCTAAGAGCGTTAGGGATATCTAATTTTTTAGAAAACCCTGATATATCTAACACTTATAGCAACTCTAATCAAGCTGTTCTTTTAATGCTTCTACGCAATAGCTTATCTAGTAGCCCTAGGGCTGCTATATCGTAGATTCATATACCTTCTAAGGCCTTTAAGCTGCTTGTTAGGCAGTATAGCCGACCTATAGAGTCTAAAAAGGAGGACGTCTATAACGAATTCCATACCCTTACTTTTAGTACCTATAGAAAAGGCTTATCAGCTTTTAACGCTAAATTTAACGGCGATCTTGCTAAGCTTACCATGGCTAAAATAGATATAGATCCCTCTTTAATACTAAATCAGTATTTTAAGGCTCTAGAATCTAAGTTTCCTAGCTGGGTATCACGCTAAAAGAGCTCTATAAGACAGGCTAGAATGCTAGGCCTTACAGCCTCTAGCCTTAATATAGAATATTTAATGGCTAATATTCTAGAAGAATCTAGGAACCTGGCTATAGAGGCGTATAGAGCAGCTCATATAGCTAATAGCTCTAATTCAACCCCTAATTCAAATTCTAACCCTAGTAAGAAGGGTAAAAATAAGAAAAAGGGTAAGAAGAAGGCTAGTTATAATGTTGAAGGGCAGAATTATAGTGCTAAAAGTGCCGAACAGGCCTCCTTTATGCTAGGGTCTTATAACCTAGCTATAGAAGAAGAAGAAGAGGAATCCGACTTTAGTTCCAATTCTAGTTCTTCTAGCGATTCTAATACCCAATTGGCACAGCTATTAGCGTTAAAAGGGTATAAGAAGCGTAAGGACTTTAAAGGAAAAGGCCTAAAAACCTCTTCTAACAAGGCAAAATATAAAGATAATCATCCTAGAAGACGCCCTAGAGACCCCGCTCTTTATAATAGTTGGCTATACGATACGGGATCTACGGACCATATTAGTAATAGTAAAGAGCGGTTTACTACCTTTACGCCTAATACAGGCCAGTTACGCCCTATTAACACTGGAAATGGCCCTATAAGCCCGGCTGGTATAAGCTCTATTACACTAGAAGTATTATCTAGAAAGGCCCCCCCTACCTATACTAAATTAGTATTAGATAACGTTTTATACCTACCTAATATTGATATAAATATTATTAGCAGGGTTAGGCACTATGATTCGGGAGGTTGCCTTATAAAGGAAACCCTTTACGGGGGTAATAGACGCTGTATAGCTATACTAGACTTTAAAAAATCAGGATTTTTTCTTGACGTTAAAGGCAGCTCTAAGCCTATATTACATGCAAATTTTGCTTTTCCTTTAGGCCTTACTAGTTATAATACTACTAAAAGTATAGATCCGCAGCGTAATAAGATAGTGGTGGAAATTCCTTCTAATTCTATTAGAAAGGAAGACTATAGACCTATTATAGAGGATGCTATAGTATCCGAAGCTATAGAGCCTAATAAGCGCTATAAGCTAAGGAATTCTCCGGCTAAGGGTACTACTTTAGAAGGTGTAGGACCTTCTTTAAGGGGGAAAAGGCCCTGTAGGCCTGTAGAGCCCTTAGCTACTGCCCAGGCCCCCTATCAAAGTCCCTGTAAGACTAGGGAGCCTAAGCCCTTAACTGGCACTGGAGACCTGCCCTGTGTGCTAAGAGAGCCTGTTATAGAGGGGAATAAAGTAGAAAAGGCTATATCTAGCCCTACTTTAAAGGAGCCTAATATAGGTCAGCGAGATTACTATAATCTACTTAATTTAGCTAAATTGTGGCACGTTAGGCTAGGCCATATAGGCCTGCGTCTTTTGAAAAAGACCTCTAGTATTACTAAAGGGCTGCCTAATTTTGATAAAATAAAGGAAGCTGATTTTCACTGCTCTAGCTGTAATCGAGGTAAAGTAGTGAGAAGGGTTAGTAAGGCTTTAATACCTGACCCACCTAGGGTCTTAGACTCAATAGAGGGCAATACTGTTAAAATTAGGCCTAGGCCTTATAATAGAAACCCTATAGTCTTACTTCTAGTTAACCGTAAAAGTAGGTATAGGTGGGTTTTTAACCTACCTAATAAATCAGGCCCCATAGTAGCTAACGCTATTAAGGGCTTTTTTAGGGGCCTAAGGAATGGATTTGGTAAATATCCTACTAAATTCCACTTTGACGGAGGCACTGAAATAACTGATTTATTAACTACTTGGTTAGCTAAAAGGGGTATTAAATTTAGCACTTCTGCCCCCTATATCTACGAGCAGAACGGCTTAGTAGAACGATCAGTTAGAGTTATACTAGACCGTATAAGGTATACTGTTCTTAATAGCACTTTACCCCAGTATTTGTAGTGCTTTATACTGGAGGCTATAGTGGAATTAGTTAATAGTACAGCTATAACTAATAAGGAAACCACTCCTTTCCAGGCGCTATTTGACGAGCTAGAGCCTGGTATTCTATATATACCTAACCTAGAGCGCTATAGGGCTATAAGCGCTAGAGGAGAGGCTATTATACCTCTAGAAAAACGGTCTAAATCGTTAAAATTTACCTCTAGAACGGAAGAGTGTAAATTACTAGCGGTATTAGGTTCTAAGACCTACCTAGTATATATACCGTCTAGAAGAGCAGTACTTAAAACCTCTACTGTTAAGTTCATAGAGGATAATACAGTACTAAGTCAGCCTACTGATAATACGGCTTTAAAGAGGGAATTAGTAGACCTAGACCTAGATTTAGAGGGGGCTATCAGCCCAGACCCTTCTAATCTTAATACTGAAAAGCCTATTAGTATAGAAATAGGACCTAGTAAGCTAGAACCCTACGAATCTTCTTCCGATAGTGAATTAGATGAACCCTTACCGGATAAGCCTATAAATCCGGTTATAGTAGAGTCTACTAGGCCTACTATATCTATTAGAAAGCCTGAATTACCAGAGGCGTTTCCCCAAACTATAGAGCCTATTTTTGCACCTAAGCCTATAGAGGTTATAGTGCCTAATCAGCCTATAACAAACGAACCTCTGAATAATAGTGATCTTATTTCAGAGAGGGATAAAATGCAGCTCGATTACTATAAGCTTTTAGCTAAGACTAGTAGCTATATACTATCTTTTGTCTATAAGGCTCGAAAAAGGGTAATATCTAAGGATAGTACGCCTACTACTTATAAGCAAGTCTTAAAACTACCTAGAGATGAGCGTAGTAAGTGGTTAGAGGCTATTACCAAGGAATTTATCCAGTTATTAGAGCTAGGGGTTTTTAAATTCCTACCTAAGAGTCTATTACCTTCTAACCGTAAGCTTATTACCTGTCGAAACGTTCTTAAGGTTAAAAAGGACGCTAAAAACAGGCCTATTAAGTATAAATCTCGGTTAGTAGCTAGGGGCTTTATATAGGTAGAAGGCCTAGATTATACTATAACCTACGTCTCTACTAGTATACCACCTACTTAGCATATACTTCTAGCTATAGGTACTGTTCTAGACTAGGAAATAGAACAAGCTGACTTTATAGGGGCATTTCTTAATAGCGCTCTTAGAGAAGAAATATATATGAAAATCCCTAAAGGACTATTAGACCTAGCAGCTTCTAATAAGGCTATTTATAAGCTTTTACTGAAATACAGCTATAATCCTTCTACTCCTAATATTATTAAACTATCTAAAGCGTTATACAGTCTGAAACAAAGCCCTAGAGAGTGGCAAGATAAGCTTAAAATCTTACTTAAGAGCCTAGGCTATCTCCCTCTTATTTCAGATCTAGGGGTCTTCTATAATGCTAAAACCTGCCACTTTATCGTTACCTATATAGATAACTGTCTATTTATAGGGCCTAATATAGGCTATATAACTGATTTAAAGAAACGGCTTAATAAGGTCTACGCTATAGAAGACTTAGGGCCTGCCGCCTATTTCCTAGGCGTGCAAATTATAAGGGATAGACCTAATAGGCGCCTGTAGCTTAACCAGTCACAGTATGTAAAAGAGGCGGTTAGCCGCTTTAACTTAGCCGATTCTAAGCCTATATCTATTCCCTTATAGCTAGGGCTAGTAAGTCAACTTCAACTAGGGGAAGATATTACTAGCCACCTCTGTAATTCTATGGAAATTAAGCTCTATCAAAGCCTAGTAGGAACAGCTATATATATCATGCTCCTTACTAGGGTAGATATTAGCTTTACCGTACAGTGGCTCTCTAGGTCTTTAAATAGACCTACAAAATCACACTTAAATACTGCTAAAAATCTTTTTAAGTACCTTAATAGTACTAAAGACTATAGTATCTATTTTAGCTATAACGGAAATACAGTAGCTGATCTAGGGCCTAAGCTTAGTTATAGTAGTAATATAACTACTAAGCTTAGTAGAGACTTTCACTCTAAGGAAGGGCCTAGGCCCCTAACTACTACCTCTACTACTATAGTAGATTCTAGAAATAGTAAAGGTAGTAGCCGGACTTCTATAATTAATAGTAGTCTAGTCCCTATAGGCTTTAGTGATTCTGATTTTGCAGGGGATAAGGCTACTAGTAAATCCACCTACGGCTATCTATATAAGGTAGCCGGTAGGCCTATTAGCTGGAAAACGAAAAGAGCTACTACTATTGCTCTCTCTACCCTAGAAGCTGAAACTGATGGATTTACAGAGGCTATACGCGAAGTACAGTGGATTATAGGGCTATTTTCTGAACTTCACAGGCCTATAGACCACCCTATTACCCTCTATAGAGATAATTAGGGCTCTATTACGGTAGCTAATGACCCTACTCTACACGCTAGAACTAAGTATACCCTACTGAAATTCCGGTACGTTAGAGAGCAGGTTAAGGCTAAAATAGTTACTATTATATATCTTAATACTAAGTATATGCCGGCTAACGGACTTACTAAAGCCCTACTAGTTAGTGGCTTTCAGTCTTTTATTAGGCTTTTAGGCCTTTAACCTAAGGGAGCTTTTTACTAAGCTACCCTTTACCCCTATATATATACTCTATACTATATATATAGAAGGCCTGGCTTAGCCTGATTAGCTTATAAGACCAGTCAATAGTACCAGCTACTTTACAGCCCTCTGGAATCACCTAATTCCTCTATATAGCCTTAAAAGGCTTATAAGGTCCTAGCTACTATATTACAGTTCTATAGGCGCCCTTATACTAGCATCAGCTCCCTACAGCGTTAGAGAGGCCTATATTACTCTAGCTACGTCTAGAAGTACTCTAGTATATAGTATAGCTATATTTGGAAAATATAGGCTCCGGCTATTACTAGTAATATACTTTCCTTTAGAGGGGGATTCTCTATGTGACTACCTGTTATTTCCTTACTAGAACTTGCTGAAAGAATAGAGTAAAAAAGGGCATAAAATTTAAAACCGTGCTAAAAATCGTTTTCTCTATAAGAGGATAAAGGCGTTTATAAGCCCTTTACTCCTTCTATACTCTAGTGCGTCTATTAGTCGCTAGGGTATAGAATATTTAGATATTATATATTACTATACGCTTTTAAGCTATAGTACCTATACCTTAAGATATAGGTTCGATTTCAACATCATATATATTCTTACTTCTTTCTATATATGATAGGGGTTTATCCTATATATATATAAGGGCATAACCCCTTTGTCTAACGGAATAGTTTTGCTCTTACGTTCTTTTTTTCTTAGGATTCTTCTATTCTTTACCTATATATAGCTTTCTAAGGCTTATAAAGGAACAGAAGAATAGAGGGGGTGTTAAACGTACAAAATAAGCTATAGCGCTCTAACGGTTATAGCTTAGGCAAAACGGATTTCAGTTCTCGAACTACTAGATATATAGCTATATTCTGAGGGTGGACCCACTTTTGTGGATACCGCTGACTAAGCTATATATTCCACTATATAGCCTAGAAATAGCTTGAAAAGGCTTTTCTATTTTTAGATTTATGCCCCACTTTTATAGAGACAGCCTCCTTAGGCTGTATAAGCGCTAGAAATAGCCTTAAAAGGCTCTTCTACTAGGTCACCTACCTACCCTATACCTACCCTGCACTGCAGGAGCGAAAACAGAACTTACAGGAAAAGTCGTACGGCTTACCCAGCAGCTTAGGTGGCCGTGAGTCGATTATTTAAAATCGCCAGCTTATTTGGTTTTTCAGGAAGTGGCCATGCACCTACTAAGGCGCTCCTGCCGTGTAGAAGGCAGGAACGGTCCCAGAGGGTATATATAGGGAAGGAAATTGCAAAGCCTTACCTACTTAGACTAGAAATTAAGTTACTACATTACCTACAACTATAAGCCTTATAGGCCTATAAGACCCACTGAAAGCCGTGATATATAAGCTTAAAGCCCCTATAATATAGCGCTATAGCCTATAACTATACCGTTATATAAGGACTTTTATAGAGGGAATATAGTAAAGGGCCCTACTTTACTATATTAGCATATACCTAGGAAGTGCTATTTAGGCCATATTAACGCTGTTGCTGCCCCTACGTACCCTATACGACTACTACTAGTAGGCTATAGTGGTTACAGATCCTTATATAGGATTACCCATTCCAATAGCTACTAGTAACCAGGACTAGTTAGGTATTATAGTTAGAATATTAACCGACGCTCTTTATTGGTTCAATCCTATATAGAGTATCAGCTTCCTATTTATTTAGTCTAAAGGGCTTAGTAGACAATTCTATAGCACTAATATTACAGATTACTTATAGGCTTTCGACAATGCTTATAAGGACTATAGTATAGCGACTAACATTAAGAAGTTTACCTCGTAGAAGAGGTAGTACAATTCTAACTAATATTATAAGATTGTCTCTATAATTAAGGACAAAGGAGTAACAATATAGTAAGAACTTTATAAGATAATGCTTAAGTATTAGAAGGCTTTTAACCCTAAGGCGTTAGAGGACCCTATTAAGTAGCTTAACCGCTTCTATAAGTATACTATCTTGAACGTCTTAGCTATATAGATTAAACAGGCTATAGAAGAACTTAACACTATAATTACCTAGATACTAGCTACTAAATTAGACCCTATTTAGAAAGATACCCCTTAATGCTTTTTAGGAAAAGTTATCTAAGGATTGCTAATACTTACTCGTTTAAGGATACTACCTTAGAGGTACTATATCTATATAGGACTTATATAAAGCTACCTAGGACGACTTCTTATCCCTAGTATTAGTAGTTTTATTTAAAGGATTTATCTACTAAGGAGTACTAACTTAGATCGAACTACTAAGCTAAGACGTCTATTTAGATAAGAGTAATAATAATAGTAGAAAGACTAATCTCCTTTTAGCTAAAGTCGAAAAGCCTTCTTCTTCTATCTCTTCTTGAAACCTCTTACCTAAGTTAACTAAGTCCGCTTAGGTAAGTAAGAACCAGGTCTTATTCTCTAATTAAGGGAGTACTAGCTAGGAACTAGTTAAGATTATCCTAAAGCTGCTAATAGTTAAGGAAATATAGTTTAATCAACTTACTAATACCTAGAAGATAGTAATAAAGCTTTATACTACTAACCTTTTATAGAAGTAAGGCAATAAGGTAACTAAAAGAGCTATTTAAGACCTATATAATCAGATAGCCTTGTTTAGAATCTTGCTAAATAAGATAGACCCTATAGTAAAATCGGTTGTATGCCTAAGAGATAAGCTAAACGACTTACTAAGCTTTACGATTAACGTTAATTAAGTAGTATACCTAAAAGAGAAACAAGATATAGCTAAACAGAAAGGGTATTATAAACCCTAATACTACTACCCCCGTCTAGATAAATAGGTCGATCTTCCTCTACTTATAGCGTATACTTTACTTTAGAATATAGAGCTGGGTAAAGTTAATAGTTATACTAGTAGTGTTGATTGCGGTAAGGGGGGTCAGGTGCTGATCCCCGTGACCGCGCAGCATATGAGCCTCTCGCTCTAGGGAATAGGGCGCGTACTGCGCTACTTGTACGACATCTACGAGTAGCGCACCTACGCACTATGTAATAGTTACTAATAAGCGCTCTGCTCTAACATAGGTATTTAAGTGGTATATAACCACTCCTTAGATAGAGGGAGATATATAATAATCTAGAACTAGAACTTAAACTAGTATTCTCTTACTACTTGCTTTGCTTTTATTGTTTTAGGTTACTATAATCTCTAGAAACCTACTAATACTAATTAGTATTGTCTCTATATTATGATATAGGGGTAACGTAGAGTAGTAAGGTAGTTAGTTAAGTGCTTAATAACCTTAACTAAGTAGATTATAGTTTACTTACTAAGGGCTATTGATTGGGCAACTAGATAACCACCCTATTAACTTAGTAATATTGCTTGTAAGAAAACCGATACTATAAACCTATCCTCTTAGGCTAAGGAAGCTCGACCTAAGGTTCTAGACTAAAGAAGCGTTACTTAAGAGAACGCTACTAATACTAAATTACTAACTAACTCTACTATAATCAATATACTATAGTGTTCTAAGATCCTTCTACTTATAGAATCTTAAGAAGGAAGGATACTAAGACGAATCCCTATTATATACTAAGTATTTTATCAAGTATAGCCTAGGATCTTGAAAAGCGTTTTGAACAAGAATTCCCTACTTAGCTACCTATTACAAGTATCGACAAATTTAACGCTTAAATCTACTATAGATTGCTAGAGTATATTGATCTAAAGTATGATAGTAATAAAGTACTTAACTTATATACGCTCTCCTACCTTAGTACTTATAAGGGGCGATAATCCAAAGATCTATACTACGAATTCTACTTGGATTTTAAGGACTGGACAGCCAACTACTTTAATAAGTTAAATAACAAACTACACTTATAACTATACTAAATGCTTAATGACAGCTATATCCTAGTAGATAGCTTGAAAAGGCAGAAGCTCTCTAAGGGACTTGTAATGCTTGCTAATAACCTATCTAACAATCTAGGGCCTAATGTACTTCTCTAAATCCATAGAACGTCGATCTAGGCTAAGTATAGATAGTATAGAACGACATCTCTTCCCGTTTAAATAGAAAAGAGGAAAGAGATTGTACTAATAACAACCTAAGAATTCAAAATTAGTACCTAGCTATAGAAAGTACTATAGGGGGAGATACAAATCGGTAATATAGCTGTAAACGCTACCTAGTAATATAGACTAACAAGTAGCTTGATTATAAACAACGATTAACTAGCAAGCGGCTAAGGCCTAGGTATACGCTAGATAGCAGCCCAAAGCAGAACGCTCTATGCTAGTAACTATAGCCAGTTTAGAAACACCCTCTACCCGCCAAATCCAGACCTATGGATAACATTTCCGATTTATAGACTTAGAAGCATAATAGAAGCAGGATTACCGCTAGCTAGCAAGGGCACCGGCAAAGGCCATAGATTCCCTCTAACCACCCAAAGTACCAGCCAAGGTTATACCTAAGGTTATAGCTAAGGTAAATATTAAGGCTATAACTAGGGAACTAATTAGATAGATTCTATTACGCTATCTAATCCCCGTAGGGGATATCTAGGTAGGCTAAACTAGTGCTATAGGAAAACCGTATAACGGGTGAAAAACCTATAACTGTATATAGGAAAAAAGGGGGGTGTGATAGGGGGTAGGCCAATCTTCACCAGAGTAGATACCGCCCCTTTAGGAGTATGAAAACATACTGCCTAAAGGGGTATAGGCTAGACCGCTCCTAGCCTCTAAGCAACAGAGTATTCTAGCAGTCTAGTAGCAATGTGGCGAACTAGGGGGCGTATAGCGCCGCCGCCCCCTTTTTCAAGTCTATAGAGAAAGCTATATGTATCCCCTCTTTCCCTCTCCTTAAAGGAGGCCGAAGGGTAGGCCGGGTAACCGTCGAATATATGTCGGATGTCCTTTATAGCTAGGTAGCAGCGGCAGAGGGGGTTATTAACCCTAGGCACCTTATAGGTATATAGGAATCCTCTTAGGCCTATCTTCCCTATACAGGCCTGTATTAGCAGCAAGCTTTTAGCCTTAGAGAGGTTATAGTAGCGTCTTTAGAAGGCCTTCTTAAAGGCCTTTACTAGGTTCTCCTCTTAAAAGGTAGCCTTAGCTGATTTCTCTAAGAGGCTCTCTATATAGGGGTTATAACTAGAGGCCCTAGCCTCCTATAGATAGCGATCCTTCTAGGCGGTATAGAGGGGTTCCTTGTTAATAGCTTTCCTTAGTTGTTGGTAGTACTACTAGGTTATTACCTTCTTTTTTCTTTCTTACTTTATACGCCCTCCTAGGGGAAGGCTAGTCCTAGGGGTCCTGTTTCTAAGGGTAAGGTGCAGGGCTTCCTTCTACTTAGCTACCTCTTTCCCTATAGCCCTATTTATCCTAGCTTAGCTAGAGAAGAAGAGGGCGTTAAGGTAGAGGTTAAGAGGGGGGACGTTAGCCTTATAGTAGAGGCTTCGGACTAGTATCCTTTTATAGGCCCTTATAACCCTCCTTAGGGCCTTGTTTTTAGCTGCTAGTAGGCCTCTAGTTATACCCTATAGCCTATTTGGTGTTATAGGTATAGGGGTGTGCTAGGCCAAGGCTGTATAGGCTAGGACTGGCCTTATTACTGCTATATATAGGAGCCTAGTCTTTTCGATTCCAGGTCCCCAGGTCTTTCTAGCTAGCCTAGTAATAGTAAGGGACTGCGTTTTTAGCTTCTGCCGTAGGGTGCTGACATAAGCCTTCCAGGTAAGCTTAGGGTCTAGCCAGACCCCTAGAAAACGGGCCTCTATAGCTGGTTATAAGGGGGGGGAGTCCCCTATTAGTCCTAGGTTAATAGGGTCGGTCTAGGGCCTCCTTCTAAGGGGGAAGTATATAAGCTTGCTCTTTGCTACTAAGAAAGTAACTCTAGTGGTTATTACCTAGTCTAGGCACTCTTTCCAGGCCTCTTCTAGCTGTTTAACCATTATTATAGCCTCCCTGCTAAAGGCTAGTAGGTTGGTATCGTCTGCGTAGCCTATAGTAGAGATAGTAGGGTATTTTCTCTCTAGCCTTTTATATAGGGGGCAGAGGTATAGGACTAACAGGATTGGTAAAAGTAGTAAGCCTTAGGGTACTCCTATTAGTACTAGGATTTACTGGCTTTTTTAGCTGTTAAATAGGAGGCTAGTAGTCCTAGAGAAGAGGAATTCCTTTAGCTAGGATAGTAGCTAGGTAGGTAGCCCTAGCTAGTCCAGTATAGCTAGGAGTCTGCTATAAAGGATACTATCGAAATACCCTAATAGGTCTAGCTATAGGAGGAAGGCCCCGGCTTTATACTTCTATACTTCCTAGATCTAAGCTATAAGGAGGTATATAGCCGATTCGGTGGATTTATAGCGGCAGTAGCCCTATTACGTTGCTGGAATTAGCTTAAAAGCCTTAGCTATATCCCTTATCTTAGTCCCTATAACTTTCTCTAGGACCTTGCTAATGCAGTTAAGTAGGGCTATAGGGCAGTAGCCTCTAGAGGTATTATAAGTGTCTGGCTGTTTTCCTGGTTTAGGGAGGACAATAGTAACCGCTTTCTTATATTCCTATAGATAGAAGCTATAGAGGAAGGATTTTAAGGCTAGTATAGTAAGGGCCTTATATAAGGGGTTGCTATAGGCCTTTAGAAAGCCTATAAGGAGTTTGTTAGGTCCTAGTACTTTCTAGGGTTTTATTGTTTTAATAGCCTCTTTTATATCGTCCGGCCTAACCATCTAGCTAACTAGTAGCCTAGGGCCTATTAGGGGTTCCTTTAGGCTATCCTCTTAGGGGGAGGGGGGGAAGAAGTATACTAAAAGGGCCTCTACCTTCTCCTAGAAGGTACTGGCTTATCCAAGGGTTAGTAGCTTAGAAGGGGGTAAGGCGGTAGTGCTTTGTAGCCTAGCCTATCTTTCTAGTTGCTAGAGCTTCTCTGGCTTTTCTCTAGCCTTTTATAGAAAGGCCCTTTAGGTCTTTCTCTTACTCTCTCTTATAGCCTTTATTTGCTCCCTCTAGGCTGACTTATAGGTAGTAAGGAGGGCCTGGTTACTAGGGGAGCGTTAGAGCTGTCTTTCTGCTCTTTTTCTCTCTTAGACTATCTAGTAGACTTTATTGTTCTACTAGGGGGTACTCTTCCTTCCAGTAGTTACTAGGGCTCCTTTAAGGGTTATAGCCCTAGTAATATGCTAGAGCTCCTCTAATAGTCGCCTATAGGCCTTCTAGAGCTCGGCTAGGTTAGAGAGGTATAATAGATATCTATAGCCCCCTATATTATATATTAGGGAGCTAGCCTCTCTTACTACCCCCTCTTTATCTATCTTTTTCTATTAGAATTGGGGGGGCGGTAGTGGGGTTTCTATAGTCTCTAGGTCGATATCTAGTACCTAGGGGTAGTAGTCTAAGCGTAAGTGTATATCCGAGCTAGTATAGGAGCAGGTAAGGCTGCTATTAAGCTAGAAGTGGTCGATAGTAGAGGCCCTACCTGCTTAGCTCCCCTATAGCGCCCTAGTTATAGCGCTATAGGGGGTATAAAGGGTAAGCCCCTACTCTGCTATTAATAGTAGTAAGTCTTCTAACCTAGGGCTAAAGCGGTTATATTAGTCCTAAAGGGGGTAGTAAAGGTTAAAGTCCCTAGCTAGAAGGTAAAGGCCTAGGCAGGCGTTAATCTTCCCCCTTATTTCTTCTATAAGGGGGGTTAAGCTAGTCTGGGGTTAGGGATCGTTATATAGGGACTAGACTATAAAGGGGCTGTTCTTAGTCTATATAGTAGCCCTAGCCCAGTCTAGGCTAGAGCTGTAAGTCTATATTGCTGGCAGGAGTGATTTATAGATATAAAGTAAGGCCCGTCTATTAGGGTTGAAAATAAGGTGGTAGGGGGCTGATCTAGGGTAGTAGGTAGAGTGCTATACCTGCCTATTATTCTAGGGCTCTTATATAGCAAGTATTTCTTCTTTTGCTATAGAAAGTAGTACTTCCTATATCTCCTTTAAGCCCTATACGTTCTAGAGGCGTACCTTTATATTTCTATCTCCTCTAGCTGTATAGTTGGCTATGGTTGTTGTATAGTGGTAGTAGCGTTAGCTAGTCCGGTATCTAGGTCTAGTCCAGGTCTAGTATTTAGGGGTCTAGGGGCTCCTATAGGCTCTAGGGTTCTAGTAGGTCTAGTAGCCCCTTTAGGGCTTATAGTTAGCGTAGAAGAAGACAGGGGGGTTTGGCCGCTTAGGTAGCTAAAGTAAACGGTAATTATGCTCTAGTTAGGGGTTAACCCTCTTAATACTGTTAGTTGGCCCCTCTGTCTCTTCCCTAAGACTATAGTATAGCCTTTCTCCCTCTCCTTTTATAATAGGGCCTGCTAAGAGAAGTATTGCTACTATTGTTACTATTGTTGCTATTGCTGTTAGTACTAGTATAGGGGCAGTTGGTTAACGTTAAAGGCCTTAGGCCTAGAACGTAGGTATCCCTTAGCCTGTGCCTATACCTCTTTTAGGCAGGGGCAGGCCTCTAAGCAGGTGTAGTAAGCTTAGTAGCAGTTATAGCAGCAGGGTGCCCTAGAGCAGGTAGGGGCTTCTAGCGTAGTATGGTTGTTAGCGCTATAGTTATAGCAGATCTCTTCTTTACTCTGGTATACCTTAGCCTTATAGCCCTATTTCCAGTACCTTAGGCACTAGATAGGCTTAGCCTTATCGATCTAGGGCTCTGCTTTTAGGGCTTAGCAGCTCTAGAAGAGCCCCTCCTTATAGGCCCTTTAGGCTGCCTCTAGGGAGGTAAAGGCTATTAGTGCCTTAACCCTAGTCTATTCTGGCCCTTAAGGGTACTAGACCTTTGCCCTAACCGCCATAGGGTATTGCTTTTTAGCTTCTTCTAGTAGGCCTTCTTCTATAACCTAGTCGTAGACTTTAAGGCCCTTAACCGCTACTGCCTAGGTTATTGTATATAGGGAGGCCTTCTCGCTAAAGGCCTTTATAATCTAGGCAGTATTGCTTTCTAGGCTCTTCTTTATCTCTACGTTCTTTATAACTAGAAGGAGGTTACTGCTAAAGAGCGTCCGAACCCCCTAAACTACTAGGCTAGAGGCCTGTTATATAGCCTATACTACCTCTAGGGCAGATTTAGCGAGTACCTGTTATTAGGCTAAGCCTAGTTGGATAAGTACCTAGCGCTCTAGGCTAGGCCTAGTTACCTTGCTAGCTATTAGCTTACTAGCTATATTAGCCTAGGTAGGGGCTATAGGCTAGGAGTGGCTAGGCTGTTACTACTGTTGCTACTATTGTTGCTAGTAGTAGCTAGGCTGTTAAAGGTATTGCTAGTACTATGGCTTAGGCATTACTAAGGTAGTAGGGCAGTTCTAGGGTGCTAGAGCTACTGCTGTTATAGCTAGGGCTTCTTTAGGCGGGTCCTGGAGCAGGGCTATAAGGGCAATTTACCTGGCTTTAGTAGTTACCTCTACTATACTATAGAAGTTAGTACTGTCCTTAGCTAGGCTAATTATCCGGTCTAGGAGGCTAGAGAGCGTAAGGGCAAGCTTAGGGGGGCTAAGGGCAGCCTAGGCGGTTTTCTTGGTTGCTAGGGCAATGTAGTTGGCCTTGGTAGCATTGTTGTTACTTCCTTCCTTCCCTATATTTTTCTCCGATTTTTTCCCTAGCTTTTTCGAGGTTTTCTAGCTAGAAGGGGCCGGGGCTAGGGCGTACTAACTGCCGTTTAGGCCCCTAAGAAAAGGGGCAAAGACGTTGGTTAAGAGAGGGGCGCTAATTATAGGGGCGTTGATAGTAGGGGGGGTATTAGAGCTAGGTACTATAGGTACTATAGTTATAGCACCTATAGCAGTCTCCTTAGCAATAGTAGAGATAATAGTAGTAGTTTAGCGGTCTTCCATTTCTATATTATCGTTTAGGTAGTCTATACTTAGAGGTTAGTAGTCCGTACTTAGAGGCTAGCTTAGGGGGTTGTTATTATTATCGTTAGCCATAGGTAGGGCAGGGTTGCTAGGGCATAGAGCCGCATTAGTGGCCTATGCGCAAGGAAATTGCAGTTGCAAGAGGGCAGCTAGGCTTGCCATTTTCTGCATTTTCGCACGCCTAGGGCTGTCGCGCAACCGACAGCGCTACAGCGAAAATTGGCAGGCGTTATGTCCTCAATCGGACGGTTCGAATGGATGTGAATGCACGCGATTTGGTGTAGTTTTGACCAAAAACTCGTTTTTTTTTTCCCAAGATATATGGCGTATAGAATATTCCAGGGAACTAATTAAGGAGGATAACAGAACCCTGTATAACCTATATAAACCCCTAGTATCAATACCAAATATAGGCCAGAATACGCCTAACCTTAAGCAGATAATAAAGAGTAGTACGCCTAGTATAAGTATATTATATATAGAAGTACTAAGTATATAGCTATCCTTATATCAAAATAGGCTAGATAAACACGATAAGTATTAATCGAAAAACCCTAACTAATTTCATTAAGTCTTGGCATTTAAAAGATAGCTATTCTAGGTCTAATAACAATATCCTTAATAATAAAGTTCGTTTCTTCCTATACTGCTACTAGACTTTCTAGATTGATTATAGCCTACTAAGCACTGTTTTTCCAAACGCCTTTTTAAGACGAGCTAAGGAATATCACCTATACTATATCCCTTTTAGCATCTTCTTTATCTAACTATATAGTATCTTAAAGGGATACTTCAAGATAAGTACTAAGTAGAACAACTACTTATATATCTAGAATACTATTACTTTCTAGTTTATATACCTTAAAAGCAAGAATAGTAATAAGTTTATAAAGGAAATTCTTTAGATCTTACTTAATAGACTCTAATAAAGCTAATATAGGCTTAGTCTACTCTATAACTATAAGGAGTTCCTAGTTGTAAATATAATCTGAGCCTGCTAAGGAGTATTAGATCGGCGTAGCTAGTGTACGACTAGCCGCCACTTGTTTTTCTTCTTCTTCTCCCTCTGTTTAGAGGAGACCCGTGTCTACTTTCTCTTCTATTATACAGTAGAGTAAGTAGATAAGGCTGGTCTTTCTTTTCCGCCCCTTATCTTATTCCAGGCTAACAACAAGATTGCGAATTGGCAGTATAAGGAGGACAATAGTATAAGAAGCTGGCTTTCCTTCCTATGTTCAGAGAGAGACAATCATCAATCATCCCAATTATTACAGTTATACAGTCATATTTTACCTATTTAGATATTCTATCTACCTTTTAGCCTCTAGGCTACTTTAGCCTATTTACTTGGTTCTATTAAACCTATCCACCTTAGTTTCCCCTAATTAGAGAGACTATAACCTTATTATATATATACCTTTTATCCTCTTATCTAGACAGCTGTTCGATATATAGCTGCCTACTACCTTTAGATAGCTGCTCCTACTTTCTTATAGATCTGCTGCTCTATTTTATATAGGGGCTTAGCTGGGAATAAACTAAGTAAGGGCTTTGACACTTATAAGTAGGCCTTACTTATATTAAGGTTGTCTTGCTATCGATAAGGACGACCTATAGACTGTCGGCTAGACAACTCTACAGTATAGTATTAATAGGACAACTATTTCGAATTTTCTGCTCTAACGACTTAGACCGGTGTTTCTAGGCCTCTAACCTCTAATCAGACAACAATAATCTTACTTAGATAACAGTTATATTAGTTACAGGTTATATAACAATTTAAGACCTAATATATTAGTTAAGCTTAAGATAAGTATAATCTTAGCTATCCTAGAAACTCGGTTGTCTAAACATTCTAGTAGATATACCTTATATTAAACGAAAGGGGGTAGGGAAGTACTTAAACCCCCCCTCTTTTATTCTATTAGGTATATTAGCTATAAGAGTCTCCTTTAGATATAACTTATATAACTCTTATCTTTGGTTCTTTTCTCTTATTTGACATTTCCAGCATTAGCAACTATATAAGGATTAGAGCCTAGTAAAGAGATTTCCTATATCCAAAGAAGATTTCGATATTAGGGCTAGATATATAGACCTTGCTTATAACTCGGGAATATAGTCTTATCCTTAATTTCTTCCTTTATCTAGATAAGTAGCTAGCTGTTCTAACTTATTTTAGCATTGCAAACCCTTAGTTGAAACAAGAGGAGTTATCTTAGGTTAGGCTATATTAACAAACGATTAGGCTTAGCCTACTATCTAGTATTACTTTGCCACCTCTATATATAAGAGGGTTATAGATATTACAGAGTCCTTTTCGTTCTAGCTTCTTAGGTCAACTAGCTGGTATTAGCTAGTTAGTCTTGATCTGGATAAAGGTATTGTCTTGGTACCTACCTAGAAGTAGCACCCCTATATAGCAACGACGATTCATAAGATTACTATACCTAGGGTATATAATAAGGGGTAGGGGCAATAGGAAAGTTAAGTTGGGATAGCTCTAGTACTAGGCCTTTAGTTATGTTTTTAGAACTGCCTTCTTTGTCCTTTAGATAGGGGAGGAACGTGACTAAGTATATCTGAGGTATCTTGGTAGTATATATTCAAACTGGCAAAACGAGTATCGCTTGCTTCCTATATAGTAGGAGTATACGGTATAGGGCTTAACTGATTAAGTCTATAGTAAAAAGACAGACTAAGCTGCAGATCTATTCGATATAAGCTTTTTTTTAAAGAGTTAGATATATTTGATTTTGCAATAGAGGAAGAAGGAGTTTATACTAGGTAGGAACCGGGTATAAGCGATGTTTTATAAAGGCAGGGTAGGTATAATATTACTGTAATTATACTATAGTAGCGGACTATATCCTTCCTCTCTTACCCTATATCTCTCCTCTATCCTATAATCCAATCCCTTTTAAATTCCCCCCTAGATAAAGTCTATCGATAAATAAATAGAAGCTACTAGTAGCTCCTTATATTAACAAAACTAAGGCTTGTCTAATTAGGAGAATAACAACTGTACTTCGTGTCTATTACCTATCAACATACTCTTTAGTGCTTTCTCAACTTCTCCTAGAGACTTTAAGTCTGTAATATATTTGGCTAGACTGAGTATTGACATTTTACTACCTAGTGTAATTATATATTAACCCTCTGCTTAGTTATTTATTAGTAAAAGCCTTATCTAATAGGATTTCCTAAAGTATATCCTTTTAAGGAGAGAAATCTATCGACTTCGCAGACTTACAGGCAACTCTACTCCTTTAGTAGCAGGATTATAAGACTTGTCTGATTAGATAACAGACTCTACTAGAAACCAGCTTTAAAAAGCTAGACCCCCTTTTTCCTTTTATAACCTCTCTCCCCTAGTTCCTCCTTAAGCAGAATCTTTTCTACTACTACTTTCTAGTAGTATATCAGAAATAGACGCTAGTAACTAGGACTAATTAGGTACTATAGTTAGAATGTTAACCGATATTCTTTATTAGTTAAATCCTATATGGAATATTAGCTTCTTATCTATTTAGTCTAAAGGGCTTAGTAGACAATTCTATAGCGCTAATATTACAGATTACTTATAAGCTTTTAATAATGCTTATAAGGACTGTAGTATAGCAACCGACATTAAGAAGTTTACCTAGTAGAAGAGGTAGTACGATTCTAACTAACGTTATAAGGTAGCCTCTATAATTAAGGACAAAGGAGTAACGATATAGTAAGAACTTTATAGGATAATGCTTAAGTATTAGAAGGCTTTTGACCCTAAGGCGTTAGAGGACCCTATTAAGCAGCTTAACCGCTTCTATAAGCATACTATCTTAAACGTCTTAGCTATATAGATCAAATAAGCTATAGAAGAACTTGACGCTATAATTACCCGGATGCTAGCTACTAAGTTAGCCCTTATTCGGAAAGATGCCCCTCGATGCTTTTAGGAAAAGTTGCCTAAGGATTGCTAATACTTACTTATTTAAGGATACTACCTTAGAAGCACTATACCTATATAGGACTTATATAAAGCTACCTAGGATAACTTCTAAACCCTAGTATTAGCGGTTTTATTTGAAGGATTTATCTACTAAGGAGCACTAACTTAGATCGAACTATTAAGCTAAGATATCTGTTTAGACAAGAGCGATAATAACAGTAGGAAGACCAATCTCCTTTCGGCTAAAGTCGAAAAGCCTTTTTCTATCTCTTCTCGAAACTTCTTACCTAAGTCGACTAAGTCTGCTTAAGCGAGTAAGAACCGGGTCTCGTTCTCTAATTAAGGGAGTATTAGTTAGAAATTAGTTAAGATTATCCTAAAGCCGCTAATAGTTAAGGAAATATAGTTTGATCAACTTACTAATACCTAGAAGATAGTAACAAAGCTTTATACTACTAACCTTTTATAGAAGTAAGGCAACAAGGTAACTAAAAGGGCTATTTAAGACCTATATAATTAGATAGCCTTGCTTAGAATCTTACTAAACGAGATAGACCCTATAGTAAAATCGGTTATATACCTAAAAGATAAGCTAAACGACTTACCAAGCTTTACAACCAACGTTAATTAGGTAGTATACCTAAAAGAGGAATAAGATATAGCTAAACGGAAAGGGTATTATAAACCCTAATATTACTACCCCTATCTAGATAAACAAGTCGATCTTCCTCTACTTATAGTATATACTTCGCTTTAGAATATAGAGCTGGGTAAAATCAATAGCTATACTAGTAGGCCTTTTCGCTCTAATACTGATTAAAGGTATAAGGCTCTTAAAGGGATCCATTACTACTAGTATGGTTAATAGTACTATATTAGCTCGTATAATCTAATAGAGACTGATAACGAACTTAGGCTTAGGTATATATTTAGGGCAAATGTTTACCTTAGTTAGAAAATCTATAGAGAAGACCTACCTTATAACCTATACCGGATTAACCTAGTCCTAGTAATAAAGGCCTATAAGGAAGGCGCCCTTTTCTACCTTGTTTAAGCACTTTATAAGGTTTATAATACTAAGTTTCGCCCTACTTATCTCCGATAGAAGTGTAATTATAAGACTAAGTATAATAAGGCTTTCAAACCCTTTTTCGACTCTCTCTCTATACCAAGCTATACTTATACCTAGCTAGAGGAAAAGTAAGTTAAGATGCGTTTTCTTCTAACAGAAGAAAGGAGAAAAAGCCGGCTTCTTAATATCACCTCCTATAGTGTTAGGCCTATTACGTCTTCTTTGTCCTCTCCTACTTATAGCTCTTCTATATAAGGGGAAAACACATTTATAGCCCTAATAGTATAAACCGAAGTCTATTACTTACTGCTTTTAGCACCTAGTATTATGTCTTTCCTATTATAGGTGGTTGACCCTATAGAGGTCTTAGATCTAGATCTAAGTCTTTAAGGTCTATTTAGAGGGAAGGTTATTAATAAGAAAGCTAACTCTATAGCTTATACAATGGAGGTCTCTAGTTAGGTTTCGGATTTTCTTAATATAGTTTGGCGTTAGGAGCCGGATATTTTCTTTTTAAAGCCTCTAGAGGCTATAGCTCGCTTCTTATAGGATTTACTCTCTGCTTAGACAGGCTCTAAGCTTTATAGTAGTCTTTATAGTAATAGTGCTATCGATATTTTACTTATGCTATAGAATACAATTGTAAAAGCAAACAATGTGTTTGGTAACGAGGTAATGTAGCTAGCTATAGCTAAAGCTTCAAGTACAGCTTTTTAAAGTCGGAAGTAGCCGTAACTAGAAAGTGATAACAATAAGCTACTAAGGGCAGGTCCCTTCTACGCTTCTTAGTCTAATTAGGCAAAGACCTCTACTACTAGCGGCCTATCTATATAGGCGAGAGAAGAACCTTCTTATAAGATTAAAGCTACTAATATTTACTAAGGAATACTCTAGAAAATGCTTAACAGAAAATGTAGTCTTTTGAACAAGGAGGCCCTTAACCTAACAGGAGGCTAGAGTCTACTTTCTAAGATTATACATAAGCAGGTCTCTAAAGGTATTAGAATTATTAAGGAAATAGCTATATTAGATAGCTCTAGCTTGGACGATACTCTTCTTGCTTCTATATTAGCTCTAGTGTTAGGTTAGGCTAGCCTAGCTCTGTTTAGACGTCTATAAGGTTGTCTATCTAAGTAATAGGAGACGGCAAAGACGAATGTCGTTTCTCTAGTTAAGCCTATAAGGGAGTCTTAGATAGCCTAGTTCCTAGATATAGAGGACGGCTATTATATAATTAGGTTACTATAAGACTTTAGCACCCTAAATATCAACTCTGTCGTTATAGTAAAAAATGCGGTTTCTAGTAGTATTGTTAATAGCAATCTAATAACGCAGACTAATAGAGCTTCCCTTGTTTAGGGAGTAACTAAGTTCTATTCTTTACCCTGGATTTTTCTAACAGCCCTTTATAATAGTAGCCTATAGCTATATATACTTCTGGGAGAAAACCGACATCACACATCCGAAAACGCGTTCTTGGTCAGGACCGCTCCAAATCGACTGCACTCTTTTGCAATCCACTTGTCCAATTAAGGACTCAACACACGCCAAATTTGGCTGCGGCGCAGTCGCTCGTTCAACGGCACTATAGTCGGATTCTGACCGTACGATGTAGTCGACCGTGGCTAGAAATCTGCAGCTATAGCAGGACAGGCGCATAGGCCCTATAGTCATATGCCCTAGCCCTAACTATACTAACCCCTCTAACCTAAACCCTACTAACCCGAACCCTACTAACCTAAACCCTACTACCCCTAGCCCCCTAAGGGCTATCAATAAAGCCCCTAAGCGCTCGGGCTATAGCTTCCTAACCTACCTTACCACTGCTACTGCTACTACTACTACTACTACTTCTTCTGCCGCCAACCCTACTACTACTATAACCGCTACCGGATCGAGCGATATATCGTTCGATAGCCCTTTTAAAGGGCTTTCCAGTAGTCAACACGCTACTACCGCCACCGCCGCCCCTACCCCCTTAAAAAAGGGGAAAGAAAAAGCCCTACTACCTGCAACCCTTGTCCTTACCTTCTCTAGTCTTATAGACCAGATAGTCAGTCTTTTAATCAATAACCTAGCCTTTAAGGAAATCGTCGAATATACCAGGCTAGCTAGAAAGCTAGCCTTAACGCAGATCTTAAAAGAAGAGGAGAAAAAAGCCCTGATATTTCCCTTGTTTATTGCCTAGGCCCTAAGGTAGAAGAAGCAACAATAATAGCAATAACAATAGTAACAACAATAGTAATAGTAGTAGCAGCAACAACCCTCTACCGTTAAATTAGAGCTAACCCGCTGTACCTGGGCTGCTATAGCAGCGGCTAGGGTAAAGCCTACTAAGCTAGGCTTAGAAAAACAGGTCCTTATACGGCTAGGATCAGCCTCTTCCTCTCTCAGCTAAAAATTAGCCCTAGAAATCATATAGGCAGTACAGAAGGCTACAGGGCATTCCATTAAGGGGGTAAGGACCCTACCAAGTAGTAACCTTATACTAGTTACTAAAGAAGAAAAAATCAAAAAAGCCTTAGAAGAAAATACAGCCTAGCTAGCCTCTTTATTACCAGAGGCCTCGATCCACACTACTACCTAGGCTATTACTGTTAAAGGGCTTACAACGGCTAACTAGGTAACAGAAGCTAGCCTTCTAGCAGTAGCAAAAAAAGCATATCCTTCGGCCTTAAAGGCTAAGGTCTAGTACCCCCTCTAGATCGAAAGAACAAGAGTCTTAGCTCTTATTACCTTCTCTAGCTAGCAAGAGGCCTACTAGGCCTGCTAAGATAGAATCTTCTAGACCTATAGGGCCCTAAAAGCAGAGCCCTATATCGATAAGGCTAAGGCCTTACAGTGCTTTAACTGCTAGTAATAGGGGTATAAAACCAAATACTGCCACTCCCCTACCCTCTGCTACAACTATGGCCAGGAAAAGAAGAAGTATACCAACAAGGCGGCCTGTACTAGGGCTTAGCACTGCCGGAACTACCGTAGCAACCACCACACTAGGGCAGAAGAATACCCTAAAAGAAAGAAGTATAAGGCTTAGGCAAAATCTAGCCTACAAAACAGGCCTATTAACTTCGACCTCCCTAGCCCTCTTAAGCCGGCAATATCAATAGAAGACCGGCTAGAAGGGGAAGAAAGCTATATAGTAATAGCTGGAAAACGCTGCTGTGGCCGCCCCCCTACAATAACCGCCACTACCGCTACCACTACTACCGCTATAGCCTCCCTTTCCCAGCGAACTATAAGGGAGGCTTTTAGCAAAATCCCTACTTCTACTTTTACTATAACCGATCTAGCAGCTACTAGTACTATAGCTACTAGTTCTATACCCTCTTCTCTAGAGCTAGCAAGGGGCTTTATAGAAAAAGAGGATACGGATATACTTTAGTCTCTTTTTCTGCCTTCTCTCCTTCCTTAGACTACTTCCCCCCTCTCTTTAGACTGTCTTTTCTTTCTTCCCTATAGCTAGTATCTTACTACTATACCAAGGTAAAGGGGAAGGCTATAGGCCTAGGCTTATAAGCTTTTAAGCTTTAAGCCTAGCCTTACCTTACCCCTTTTTACTAACAAGACCCCTTCCTTATTCCCCTACCCTAAGCCCTATATTAATTAAGATATAGGGCGTTCTTATAGGAGATAGGTAGGGGAATAGGCGCAATTTCCCTTAGTAGCCTCCTAGACGGCCTCCCCTTACGTTGTTTTTCTTTAGTACCGCTCTTTTCCTCTTGCTAGGTTGCCCGCCTTGTTAAGCTCGTTGGAGGTTTTTCATCCGTTTTCCGGTTTTCCTCTAGCATTAGTGTAAGCTAGCAGCTCCTTATAGTCCAATAAGGACTCTATAGGTGGAATACAATATATATATATATACTTCTGGACAGCAGATCAGAGTATAGCCTCGTCTCCCTTAAGGTTATAAACTACCTTAACCTTATAATTACAAAAACCAAGATATAGTCCCGTAGTTTATAGGGCGATTTGCAATCTCTCTAAGGGGAGGTCCTAGTACCTCTCTATATCTAAGGTTATAGGGCCCTAGTCTACTGCTATATCTCTTCTAATAATAGGTCTAATAAAGCTTATAATATCCTATTAGGGATGCCTTTCTAGAAGGACTATAAGGTAATTTACAGTCTTGGCAGTCCTGATATAATATAGATGACTTTCTAAGACTAGGAATTTATTACTTACCTTACCCCTTTAGATATTACCAGAGCCCTTTATACTATCGAACAGGATTCCTCTATATAGGAGGGGGATACTATCGAATCCCCGTCTACTAGCTACTAGGACAGCCTATTTACTTTATAGGGATAGGTAAATAAGGCTAATAAAGTTCCTAACTAGGCACTTACTTTGGAAGATAATAATAAGGTCCTAGGAGATCGGTTTAACGATAAAACTATTACTAATATTTTATATGCTTCCTTTAAGCAGGAGTCTGGCGTTTAGCGTTTAGGTAAAAGGGGTTTAGAGCAAGTTATTAGTATTTAAAGTTTTTCTTATACGAGAATGATTTCTTCTAATTCTGTCTTTCCTTTAGGGACAGCTCCTAGTCTATCTCCTTCCTCTATTTAATCCGAAAAACCATCTATCCTTTAATCTTTTACTATATATAAGCCTACTAGAAAGAAGGTTTACCCTATTGATAATATCCTATTTAATAGGTTAGTACTAGAAGGAATCGTCGACTAGAAGCCTACTAAGTTATTGCTAGCTAAGGAAAAGGCGACTCCTAGGCATAAGTATAATCAATAGGTTTTTCTATGATTTTCGGATTTACCTTGCGGTTCTTGACTTACGCCTAATCAGTTAAAAGGCTTAAAGGACAATATAGACCTAGCTCTCTAGCTCTCTAAGGACGAATTCGACTTGTTTACCTATATGCTCTTTAACAGAGAATAAGCCTTTGTATAGGAATTCAAGGACCTTAGCCGTATTAATCTATCGATTATTCCGCCTTAGTATATTAAGACTATCCCTTACTCTGCCTAGTAAGCTAAACATATGCCTATAGGGAAGGCGATAATTCCGGCGTATATAGACATCCTGAAGAAGCGGAAGGCTAAGGGGATCCTAGAAGACGTCTACAGAGCCTACCGAAACAACTAGTTCTTTATTTAAAAGAAGAATAGTAAGTACCGCCTGATTAACAATACTTAACAATATAATGCTATTACTATTCAGGACGCCTTTATCCTACCGAATATAGAGGAATTCTTAGAGGACTTTTCTAGCTATATAATTATATCTATACTTAATCTATTTTCCGGTTATAACAACATTATACTAGACGAGAAGAGTCGGGATCTTACAACGTTTACTAGTCTAATCGGTCTACTATATCTAACTATACTTCTATAAGGCAGTACAAATTCAGTTGCCTAGTTTATATGTACGATATATAGGATCTTCTACGATTTAATGCCCTAGATTTGCCAAGCTTTCCTAGATAATATTAGCATAAAAGGACTAAAGATACAATACAATAATGCCCTAATTATACCTAGAATTCGACGATTTATAGCAGAACAGGTCTAGAACTATAACCAAGTTTTACTTAATGCTAAGCTAGTAGGAGCCTATATTACTGCAGTTAAGTCCTAGTTCCTAGTCTTAGAGGCTATTGTTATTGGCTATAAGTACACGCTATATAGCTGCTTGCCTAACAACGCTAAGATCTAGAAGATTTGTAAATGGTTAACCCTAAAGTCTCTTTCTAAAGTCCGCTCTTTTCTTAGTATCGCTAGTTTCTACTATATTTAGGTCCCCTATTTCAGCTATATTGCCTACCTGCTCTTTAATCTAGCAAAGAAGAATGCGATATAGGTATAGACGCTAAATTACTAGCATATCTTTACTTATCTCGGTTTCCTTGTTACCTCTACGCTTTGTCTTACGCTATTTACCTATAGAGATAACTACTATAGCAAAATCTACCTTATAGTTAATACCTCTCTAGATAGATAGAAAGTAGTCCTAGAATAAGAGGGCCTGGACGATAAACAGTACCCTTGTTGATTTAAGTCTAGTATCTAGTCTCTAGCTAAGTAGCGCTATAATACGACTAAGCACAAGCTCTAGAGTCTTCTCTATAGTTTAAAGCAGTTTCGGCGGTACCTTTATAGTATAAGGTTTATAATTAAGATAGACGCTTAGGTCTTAGTCTACCAGATAAACAGCTTGGCCAGTAATATACCTGGCGCCCTTATAATACGCTGGATAGCCTAGATTCAACTTTTTGATTTTAAGATTCGGCATATCCTAGAATCGAAGAACGCTACCGCAGACGCCCTAAGCAGGCAACCCTCGACTGAAGCTAATATTAAAGAGAAGGCCTATAAGGAAGATATAGATAACTTTATTAACGCTTAGATTTTTACCTTAACTCTTAAGAAGGATATGCTTAAGGGTAATTAGCCTAAAAAGTACCAGGAGTATACTGCCTATCTGATTACGCTTTAAATACCGGATTACCTAGTTCGCTGTAGTAATAGGGTTAACTTTAAGCGTCGAGCCCTTAAGTTTTTAGTCTATAATAGGATACTGTTTCTACGCCCTACTTATAAGGGTAACTGCCCCTACCTTATAATCATAGATAGTAAGGAATAACAGCGTATCTGGTCAACTTGCTACAATAAAATAGGATACTATAGAAGGGACACTTCTTACTACTAGATTGCCTAACTATACTAGTAGCCGACAATCTACTTAGATCTTATTAACTAGTACTATTACTATAAGGTTTGTTAGAAGATTCGCCTATCCTAGTATAAGGAAGAAGCCTAGTTTACTATACCTTCTTTAACCCTGTTTCTTAAGGTCTACTTCGATATCTAGTTTTTCAAAGGTAAGCGTAATACTATAATCGAGGTAAGAGATAACCTTACTGGCTATATAGAGGCTGCTATCCTTAGTAAAGTAAATTCGGCTTTAGTTTGGACTTTCATGCTTTAGCATATATTTTTAAGATATAGTTTTCCCCTAATTGCAGTTATTAATAGCGGTTTTAAGTTTAAGGGTATAGTTAAAGCATCTCTGAAAACTATTAGGGTTAAGCGAATTGTTAGCTTATCCTATAACTTAAGAGCCAATAGTATTAATAAGGCAGGTTACCTACTAATTACAACTACGCTTACTATAATCGTAGAGATAATAAGGATAGATTAGAAGAAGTCCCTACGCTTTGTTCTCTAGGTTAACCGTACCTTAATTTGTTCCTCTCTTAGTATCTCGCCTTACTTTACGCTTTTTAGTTAAGACCTAGTTACTGAGATTAAGCTTAATATCTCTTTCTAGTATCTAATTAGATAGGAGCAAGTCTAGGCTAGGGTTTGTTAACCTAGAAAGCTAGCTAATGCAAAAGCTACTTTAGATCTGTTTATAAAGTAAGTTAAGTCTATTATAGATATAGAGCTTATCTAGACAGAGCTATAGAATAAGGTATCTAAAGCCTATAAAAGCGCTGCTAAAGCGAGAAATCGCGCATTGTCTAGGAAGTTACGCCTAGATTAGTTGGAAATCTATCCTAGTAATTTAGTCCTTATTTACAATAAGGTTAGGCAGATTGATATAAGTTACTAGCACAACCTATCCTTCTAGTAAAAGGGCCCTTTTCAAGTCTTATAAAAGAGTCCTAAAAAGGCTTACTAGCTAGAGACCTTGGATAGGATCGAGCTTAAGCGGACTTTCCCGCTAACTATAATAAAGAAGTTCTTCCGATTAGACGGCGTATTTGTTTATAATCTAAATAGACTATAACTAGGGGATAATTCCTAGCTGGAATGGTTTAGTAAGGACGGTATTATTAGGCTAGGTATTAAGGATCCTAACAGGCTTGGTAATCTAGTTAGAGGGGGAGGACCGTTGATATAGGGAAGAAAAGCAGGTCTTAAAGGTACTTCCTAGGCGACTTAATTTGCACTAAGTTTTTAGCCTGTTTAACTTAGGCTGGGTTTTTATCAAAGGGGAGGTAGTATAGGTTCTTTTATATACTTACCTTTTTCTTATACCTTTTCCCCTGTTTATAGGATAGTTTGTTCTTTTCTTTTTCCCCGGCTCTTTGCTATACAAGTATATATATACTAGTAAGGGGGGGGGGTATATGCTATGCTATATAGTGTTCCCTCGATTTAAGTGTTTATATCGTCTGCTTTGCCTAGTTATAAGTCCAAGATTTTGTTTTATACTATTTTGTTTTGTTTTATTTCGGCTCTTTTCTTCTTAGGAAGTAGAGGCTCTATTTACAGCTTATACGTCTGGTTAAGGGGAGGAGCATATTTAGCGTTGATAGATCCTATTACTTAGCTAACCGACTACCCTAATAACCCTTGATACCTACCCCAACCTATTTTCTAGACTGCTACCTAGCTTGCCCTTCTAATTACTTAGTATAGTATATATTGACCATTAGATTGACTAACTTCCGCTTGACCTGCAATTGCTATGCCTTATAAACAGTTTCCTTATCCTATTAGTTAACAATTATATCCTTAGCATAAAAGTTACCTAGATTGAACTAGTATAGAGCTATTGTCTTTTTGGCCTGCTTAGACGTCTAAAGCGGCTATTTATCATAGGAAGAGTCGATACGTACCTATAAGTACTTCTTGTCCTAGAAAACACAGTTCTTATAAGTACTATAGTCGACTTCTAGAACTAAGATATAGTAGATAAATAGCTAAGCTATATTTAGACAAGGACTACTAGTATTACGCTAGTTAGGCAAACTCGACTGAAATTAGGTTTTGTTATATTCCTTATAGTTTACCATATTACTACCTACTATGTTAGCTCTAATTAGACGTCTAGATATAAGCTTAAATATACTAATATCCGAACTCTTAGATAAAAAGACCTTAGACCTAGTACAGTCGGTTACTATAAATTTCTTGGATATACTTACCTAGGAAGTCTAACTTAAAATGCTTAATAGTAATAGGGGATTGATATCTAATTATAGAGAAAGAGTAGTTGAAACTAATAATAGTAGGATCCTAACTACTTTCTACTAGCTAAGTCGGAGATAGACAGTTAAGTAGACTAGGTTCTAGACCTAGAGATGTATACTATTGATATATATTAGCCGGTTCCTCTTTAAAAACCTAGATCCGAAATATACTATATCTGATTATAGCTAGGTTTGGCAGTAGGTGCTATATATAATTAACAAAGTTATAGAACTTTGTATTATTGACTACCTTCTAGATTACCTGCTTTAGGAAGATATAGAATCTTCTAGGATTAGTAGGGAAAGTAGTTATCTAAGTTTTAGGTATATAGAATACCTTAAGACAAATCAGATGTACTATCTAGCTTATAGGAGCTTTCTTAATAAGAGCGTTAGATAATATCCCTATATAGATAAGATTAAGTTAAAAGGTTAAGTCTTAAAAGAGAATAGAGTTAGTTTATTAAGGTTAGAAAAGTTTTTATAGGAGAAAGAGAGGAAGAAAGGTAGGTCTTTATACCTAAGGAAGCTACTTGCGCTAGTCCTGATTCTAATTAGAAAAGGTTAATAAAAACTAAGTAAACCTAATTATACTATACTGACTTTTAGGGGCTATTTACCAATAAAAAGAATCGGATAGAAGACCTAAGCGCCGATAAAGGAGCAAATAGCTTGCTTAATAGTAGGAAAGAATTTTTACGTGCCTTCCTCTCCTAAAAGGACTTGCCCTATATTAGGACCTGCCTCTTCTACCCTTTAGATTTTTCTCTCCCTAACTTCTCTAGTATAACCTTCTTAGACCTTTACCTCTTCTAAGATCTTTTTCTTAGTACTCTTAGCAGAAAAATTCTAGCCCTAACCCTAACTTCCTCTAAGCAATCTTACTTATTGTTTCTACCTTCTTTCTATAATTATATAAGATTAAGATATCTCTAAAGAAGGGATCTGGCAAGCAGGCTCTGCCCTAGACGAATTTGGATTTAAAGGAAGTTCTCTAAGAGGAGCAGCGTCGCTATATAGTTAGTAGGCCGGTATATAGTAAAGATAAGGACAAGCTTACGCTAGTAAGTGCCCTAACAATTCTCCTATTAACGCTATAAAGACTATAGTTGTTGCCTTATAAGCTTTGCTCTTTGCTATATAAGGTATAGTTCTCTCTATATAAGCTACGATCAACTCTATATAAACCCTAGTCTTCCCTATAAAAATTATAGGGTATCTTAAGCAAATTTAAGTACTTGTCTATAAGAGGCAAGGATAACGTAATTTCGATTTCCTTAGGTAATATCCCTTAAACTAAGCTATCTATGTCTAATCTGGTTAAGTCCTTAATAAAGCGCTTTAATAGGCCTGGCTATATATACTCCCGTTTAACTTTTAAAGATTTTAAAGTACTTAGGAAGGAGACTAATAAGTATAGCGCTGCTAAGGATATTAATAATGTTACCAACTACTATACTCTACTTAGTAGTAACTATTTTAAGCTAATAGGTAAGATTGCTTTTTACCTAGAGTAGCATATTATAAGGGATAGCTGGCTAGACTTCTTTAATAAGATAACTGTTAATAAGGAGGATTTTAACTGTTGCTTCCCTAGGATAGCTGGTTAAGTTGCTATAATTATAGGAGAGAAGGTCCTAGGTCGAGATCTCCGATTAGTTTTAGCCATCCTATACAATATATATAGGATATAGCTAGAACAAGCCTAGATAACCAATAACTATATTAACAGTATGCTTAGATAGACCCTATATACGTTTAAGAGATACGTTTTTATTATATTATACTTAATAGCTCTAACTCTTAATAAGAAGGGCAACTACCTAACAAGCCTAGTCCTCTACCCTACTAAGGGGAACGTCCGCTGTAAGGCCCTTAGAAAGCACTTCTAGCTTATAGTTATATATATCCGTAGGAACCATTAGGTTCTTACTATCTATAATCAGCTTAAGTAGATCTATAAGGTTTAGGATTTAGGCCTTTCTAATAAAGCTAACAACATAGATAACGAAATAATAATAATATAGGTAGATATAATCATCCTCTACCTACTTATGTCTAGAGCTAGCATCTTTAACCTAATGTATATTTACCGGTCGAAATTCTGCTTTAATATTAAGGACGACTTTTCCTATAGGTATGCCGTTACTAAGGCAGCCTAATCCTTCTTCTATAACCAAGTTATTAAGGACCAGAACGATTTAACGCCTATTCTATAGTAGAAGATAGAGCCCTGGTTCGGCTAAGACATAATAGCAAAGTAGGGATCAATTCCGGCTTACTTGCAGTATGCTTAGATATTAGGGATTACCAAAGTATTTAGAGTAAGGCCAGGATCTAGGGCGCTAAATCCACGCCCTATCGGCAGTTAGGTCTCTATTAACAAGCTTCTACCTATAAGTATATCGTAGATTATCCGGACTTAGAGCTTTACTACCCTAGTATTTAGTACCCCAGCTCTAGTAGATACAATAATAGATAATAACGCCCCTATCTATATTTAGAGAATAAAGAGTACTTCCTTAGGTTCGCTTAAGTCAATTCCTAGAAATTTAGTAGCATAGATAGCCGAACTATCTGTCCAACAATCTTGTTAAAGCCCTTTTTTACCAAAGATACTAGTACTATGGCAAACTACTCCTGCACTATAGTAGTAGACGCCTATATAATAAGCTATCCCTAAGTAGACGGCATCTGTTTAGAAGACTGTTCTATGTCCCTCTGCTCTTAGCGAATAAAGGCCTGTTAAAAAGGATCTTCTCTACCTTATTACGCTAGAGAAGCCGAAGTCCGTTAAGAAGGCTGCTATATAGCCTGCTATATCTAAGCAGCCTAAATTGACCAAGAAGAGCGTTACTACGCCGCAATCGCAGCGTACTAGGCGGAATGTCACTCTTTAGCCTGCTATACTTTCGCTTACTAGGAGGGTCACTTAATCAACACTTATAAGGGATCTTAAGCTAGATAATACGCCTATTTTGCAGTATTAGAAGGATAATAAGATAGATAAGGCTAGTAGAGAGCTTTATATAGGGATAAATGTTACTACGCCGGAATTATTGCCGCTATACCCCTAAGGCTATAGAGGTTAGGCTAAGACAGACTGATCAGCTATAATAAGGTAATAGTAGACAGGTTGGTTAAGTAGGTTTATAGTTTAGTACCTTCTTTTTCTTGCTTTTCTTGCTTAGAGTATTAATAGCTATAGTTGGCTCCCTTGACCTTAATCCTATATAAACCTAGTACGATCTTAGTATACCTTGTTACGTATATATAATCTGTATTTCCCGATTATCCTTACTCTAGATAGAGGTACCCTATATTGTTAATATTATCCGGTATTTGTTTTAGGGGTTTATATCTCCCGCTGCCTTCCGGCTTTTATAGGAGCTATAGGAAGGTATAGATCGGCGTAGCTAGTGTATAACTAGCTGCCGCTTGTTTTTCTTCTTCTTCTCCCTCTGTTTAGAGGAGACCTATATCTATTTTCTCTTCTGTTATACAATAGAGTAAGTAGACAAGGCTAGTCTTTCTTTTCCGCCCCTTATCTTATTCTAGGCTAACAACAAGATTGCGAATTGGCAGTATAAGAAGGACAATAGTATAAGAAGCTAGCTTTCCTTCCTATATTTAAAGAGAGACAATCATCAATCATCCTAATTATTACAGTTATACAGTCATATTTTACCCATTTAGATATTCTATCTACCTTTTAGCCTCTAGGCTACTTTGGCCTATTTACTTAGTTCCATTAAACCTATCCACCTTAGTCTCCCCTAATCAGGGAGACTATAACCTTATTATGCATATACCTCTTATCCTCTTGTCTAGACAGCTGTTCGATATACAGCTGCCTACCACCTTCAGACAGCTGCTCCTACTTTCTCGTGGGTCTGCTGCTCTGTTTCAGTATCTAAGCTAAAGATTGCCCTATATAAACTACTAATAAGCTTTAAAGAGCTAGTAGCTATACTCTGCTAAATACTTAACGTTAAGGAAGCAGATTATATATATTATTAATTCTTAATAGACTATAGGTTTACTATAACGAAAGCCAGGCCTATAAGAAACTATTAGAGTAACCTGATTATAGATTCGATCTTCGAGAGAAACCAGGTAATATATATATAATAACCCGGAGGTACAACTAGGTATAGAAAGCGAAATGAGCTCTAGTAAAAGAACTATAATAAAAACCATACTAAAGGAGGTTATTGGATTTAAAGTAAGCTAGATTACCGCTCCTTTATATATAGCTAAGAGGAATAAGTAACAGCTAAAAGCAAATAGCTTAAGCGAAAAGGTATTAACAAAGATTATAGATAATATACGGCGTTCCTTTTTAATTATAAAGGTTTAGACGATAAATATAAAGTAAAGGAAGAAGATACTAAGCTTAAAGTATAGGTAGATAACTATAAGACTAATTAAGCTTAAGGTAGAAATAAAGCGCTAGTAATTATTTTTAAAGAAGAATAAACAGCAGCGACTTACTTTATAAACCAAGCTTTCCTCTACCTAATTACTAAAAGCGAACAACTGTATAAAGATAGTAAAAAGGATACTAAGAAAATGAAAGCTATTTAATTCGTACTTAATAGGTATACCAAGACTGAATTCTAAGGGATTATGCCTAATACCAGGGCTGCTAACGTTTCGACTACTAGACTCTAATAATTCCTTATACTAAAAAAGATAATTAGATTACTTAAGATTAATAAGTTATATATAGGAGAAGCAAATATACTTTTTAGGTCTAGGGATTTAAAACGATTACTTAGAACAGTTAAAGTAGAGCTTAATATTAGTTATACGACTTTCTATATATTAGAGATACTAACCCTTTTTCTTATATATCTAAAGGATATAGACGAGCTTAGCATCTACCTTAATAATACAATAAACAAGCTTATATCTAAGTTAGAAAAGCGTATATATGTTTAACGGAAATAGGGATATCTATAGATCCTTATAAAAGGGATTAAACTACTAAGTATAACATTTATAGCAGACAACGAGCGTCCTATACCTCTATAACTTATAGAGGCCGAACTAAGACGTATTTATCGACGCTATAGACACCCTATAGTTAATAGATCAAATAAACTACTATAATAAGTAGACTACTAAGTAGAATATAGCGCTATTAAGATGATTAATAAGTTCTGCCACTTCTACTAGATTAAAGGCGCAGTGCTATAACGATTTAGATTCGTATTATAAGACAATATTTGCTTTAATTTTAAGATTGTTATAGATGTCTTAGATATTGACAATTCTAAGGTACTATATATAGTCGATACTGTAATGTTATTCTAAGTAGCCTGCTTTCTAAACGATCTCTTAGCTAAAGAGATATAGAAGCGGCTAAAGGAATATTAGATCGATATATACCTTAGACTACCTAATGTTTTACGCTATAATAAGGGTACTGTCGATTCGCTCTCACTGTAGTGAAAGGCTTCCGGTAGATAGTAAGGAATAAGAACAGCAAGACAGAGAAAGAGCAAAATAACAAGTACGATTCCTATGGTGATGATTGATAATCTATTCCTTTTCCCTCTCTTTCTCGCTCTCCTAGATATAGGGCGTTATAGCCCTGTATCCTGACTAGGGTTGTACCTAGCGCTAGTATAGGGGTTATGCCCTATATCTAGCTATTCCCTTACCGTAACCAACCTATACTAGCTACGATAGCCTACTAGCAATCGATACTAGCTCTCTTTTCTTTTTAGTTATGGTCCGTCCTTACAGGACATCCTTACCTATAGTCCGCCACTTAACGCGCTTTGTCTATATGAGATAAGGCGCGTATTACGTCCTACAATCAATTCTTAACGCGCCCTATTCCTGCAAAACAAGTCGCGCGTTGCGTCCTATAAGTACTATATAAAGTATACATCGCGCTTTGCCCACTACGACATGTCTACGTCGCCCGTTGCCGTGCTAATCCTACTATATAACCACCTTCCATCTCCTTCTCCCTTTTCTTCCTTAGCTATAGCCTGCCTATCCTTTAACTAATCAACAACGCCCTTTTCTACCGGCATTATCTTCTTATTATTATACACTCCTAGACCGCCCGCTATAGAATAAATAGAACAATAGGCTAGCCTATACTTCTAATATAGTCCTTCTCTTTTAAGTCTCGCTAACAAAAATGTATATATATATAGCCTTCTTGCCCTACTGCTGCTACTACTGCGATTTGTCGTTTTACTAACCTGCTTATAGCTAATATAGACTTCCTTTCCAACTTGGACGACTTAGTGTACAATATCCTAGGTAAGTACTTTATTATTATCCGCTATATTAGCTTTATTATCCGCTATATATATATTATATCCTACATATTATCAGTATAGGTATATCTTGTTTATTAATATCCTAGCGTAATATAGGCATATCTACCGTACCCCTAGCCCTAGCGCCTATGCCGGCTAAGCCGGCTAAGATCATGCCGGCTATACGTCGCATAGCTGCTTGCAAGGCTAAGCGGCGTAAGTCGGCTAAGGCCTATACTATAGTAGGTAGGACGGCGGCTGCTAAGCGCTATAAGAAGCGTAAGAAGGCCGTAGCTAATGCCTAGGCCTGTAAGCTAGCTAAGAAGGAGGACCTATAGCGCTCTAAGCATACTACTAGCAGTAACGCTAGCAGATATACTACTAATTCCGGCCTTATAGCTAATAAGGACGATAATAACGCCTATAACAGGGCGTATATACCCCCTGCTAAAGCAGAGGAGAAGGAGGAGGGCAGTAGTAGCAACGACAATAGCATTAACAGTAGTACTAGCGATAGTGCCGATAAAGGCGAGGGTAGCAGCGCGTGCAAGTATAGCAAGGACGCTTTGCGCTGCAAAGGTAGGTTTCAAAGTACAGCCGTACTTTGGAAAACAGCTAACATTTTCGTAATTTCTAGACATGCTATTACGCAAGTAATAGCGCGTTGCGTCCTACCCCTACGGCCCCCCTAGCACGCCCTACGCCGACATATACGTCTACTACGTCTAGGCAGTAATAGCCGGTAAAGGCTAGGGTCCTAACAATATATAGCGTTAGAACTAGTATTACCAGGATTATATTAGGGTTATTAGCAGCTGTTATTAGTCCTGCTTGGCTGGCGGCAGTTGTAAGCTGCTATAAGTGCTTTATCTTACGTAAATGAAACCGCAGTCGCGCTCTAATTTGCCTATATAGCTCTGCGTTAGTATGCCCTGTTATAGCGCGCTATCTTAAAGTCCTTATAGCTTTTAAGCCTACCTCTACTATAAGTCCTCCCCTCTATCTTCTTAGCAATATACTAACTTGTTAAAGGCTACTAAGAAGCAATAACGTAGGGACTAGCAGGAGTAGCAGTCTACTGTCTACTATATTCTTATATTACCTAGTAGTAGTAAGGAGGAGGCGGACTTGGTAGAGATAGGGAAGGAGGCCTTACAAAAGGCCTATATATAGGCATTAGCCTATATAGCTAAAGCACTTTTGTTGTTAGTAGTATAGGGGGAGGAGGAGGAGGAAAATATAAAAATATAAAAAAAATGTAAAAGTATATCGCGCTTTATCTTGTAGTCCTACTATGCTTATTGCGTTTTATTCTCTCGTTTTACAGTGCGTCTGCGCCTTATCCTCCCTCCTCTTCTATAGCGCATTAGTATATAGCATGTCCCGCCCTTACTATCTTTCTTTTATTGGCACGCTATAGCTGCTATATAGCAATTATTGCTATATTACCTAACCCTCTATACGTATCTTAGCTGTATTATTATCGACTAGTACTATAAGTGCCTGGTTAGGTAGTCTTTTTGTTATAGCGTCTGCTGGGTTATCCTCTCTATTGATCTACCTGACCTTCTAAATCTCCTTATTCTCATAGCTCTGCCGTAAAGCTATAATATTAATTATAAGACGCTTTTCGATAGTACTGCCAAGCTTAACAAGGTACTTATATAGACTAAAAGAGTCTGTACAAAAAATAATTAGAAGGTTAGCCTTTAGGCCAAGATAGGTAAAAATCGTAGAAATAGTCCGCTGGACTATAAAACTAATATTAAAGCCAGCTACTATCCTGTAGATCTTGCTGGCTAGTACGCTTCTCGTCACCCTCTTGCACTTCGTCGAGGACTAGTAGATTATATTTCTATAAATTCGAAAAGTAGCCTTTCCTAGCATGTTATCTTTGTTAGCTAGTAGTATAACATAGCCGATCTAAGAAGTTAGGTCTGCGTTATTAGTAAAGGACCTGTTAACGAAGATAAAGAGCTTAGCTATAGAAAGATCTAAAGGGTGATAAACCAGGCCTTTTTCTACGTTGTCTATCTGCTACTAGATCTAGGTGTTAAGGTGCTTGTAGTCCTCTAGCTAGGGCTGCCGGGCTTGGGCAGCTACAGCTAAGTCAAAAGCCGCCTCTGGCTAGCAGATAAAGGCTAAATAAGCCCCCTAAGCACATTGCTTAACGTATTACTAAGCGGGCGTTGCCCCTTTTATGTCGATGAGGGACAGGTATTTACCCTGCTCTTTTTACCGTATTGAAAGGTTGCTATTAGAGAGGTAAAGCCGGCAGCTGTTAAAATCCACCTCTAGCCTATCTACTACCTTAGTAGCCGGCTTTAACTTAAAGCTAGCTTTTTCTAGCTCTTCCTCTTCTAACTAGGAAAAGGAATTATCCCTAATAATAAGGGTATTGTCGGTTTACAAGCTAACAAGCCTAAATCCCTTTTCTAGTATAGCAATAGAAATCAGAAGATAAGGATTAAAAGAAGAAGACTAAAGACTAAGGCAATTCATATGCCACTATATATAGGTAGCAAACTAGTAAAGCCCTGCCTCTGCTATACTATATAGTAGGTAGTTAACCTATAAAACAGCGCTAGTAGGATATTTACCTTAAAGCTCTTTAGGCAGATGAAGGAGGATTTTATGGTTTAGGGCTATCTTAGACTGCATATACGCCTATGTAATATCTTATAACTATAGGTATAGCCTAAAATCGTAAAGAAGAGAAGGGTAAAGGGCAAGTAAAATCCGCTAGGTATACTGTTAGATAGTCGGTAACTAGGTAAGAAGACTATTCTTTCCTAGATTACTATACCTCTAGGCTACTAGCCTTGATTTTTCATATAAGCTAGAAGTCTTGTCCTTTACCTCTTATACCATCCTTAACTTAAACACCTTAACGCTATAGAGGTCCTTCGGTTCTTAGATCACCTTGATAACACTATTTTTAAGAAGGGCGTTAATCTCGGCCTTATCTAAGGCCTTAAACGGCTTACCTAGCATGGTAATCTTACCTTAGTACTACAATTCTAGGGCTAGAGCATAGTCCTTCCTCTCCTTCTTAGAAAGGAAGAGTCCTATAGGGACTTAACTTGCAAGGTCTTTACCGGATATAAAGGTATAGCTATAGTTTAAAATAGTGAAATGTAGTGCAAGTTACAGCTTGTCTAGTATACTGGAATTACAGGTTGTCCGTCTAAGTCGTAGTATATCGTTCGTTAGTGCAGGCCATATCTTATCCTTAGGTTTCGCAGTATAAGTCGCGCTGTATCTAGGTAGTACGTCGGGTTACAGGTCTATAATCTCTGGTAAAACCTAGGCCCCTCTTTCTCTCCTAGGCTAGCCCTACCTTTTTAGTAGTATAGGGTTAGGGTAGACGAACTTTTCCGCTATATCCGGATCTTTTAGGTCTTTAGCGTCCTCCTCCTCCTACGGCTCCCTTTATAGCCCCTTCTATAGCTCCTAGTAGTACGGTTTTACAACTATACTCCTAAAGTCCATAGTACTATTAACTATATCTATAGTTATAGAAGTCTCTAACACCGCTAATACCTTATATAGCCCAGTCTACCCGTTATTTTCGCGGTAGACCAAGACTTCCTAGCTAATACCTAGTATACTAGGTAGTACTGCCTTAGTATTAGGGCTGTTTTGGCGGCTAAGAGCCTCCCTAATAGCCCGCTTGCCTTACTACCTCTTAAGCTTAGCTATCGCTTTTTTAATAGCTTCTGCCCTTGTAACTTGATCTAGACTAGGTAGCGAATTTCCAGTTAGCTGGGGAAAAGCACTAAAGACTAGTAGGGTAGGGATCAAACTACTAGGCCCTGCTATATTATTAACAGTAGAGACTATGGCTTATAAGCTAGCTGTTTTCGACATAGTAGTGCCGGCCTCTTCCTATATAATCTCGTATGCCCGGCGTAGTAGGGCGTAGTAGCGCTCTACCTTCCTTACCGAGTTATAAGCCTTGACTAGGATGTCTACTACTGTAATACCGGCTAATTTCGCCTCTATCTGGAATTCCTTAGCTACGAAATTAGTCCCCTAGTTATAACGAAGGATATCTAGTAGCCTAAGATATATGTCTATCTAGCACTCCTTTAACTATTCCTAAGTCTCTTTTGCCGTTATATCCTTTAGAAAATAGGCTGCTTAAAAGGAGGTAGCCGTATTAACTATATAGAGGACTTTCTAGCTATTAAGATCTAGGATATCTACTACTACCTTGTAGTTAAAATGGATATCGTTCCTAAGTATGAATTTAAAATGCCTAGGTACCGGCCCTTTAACTTGGTAGAAGTAGCAGAACTTGTTAATAAGCTCTAACGCGCTATGTTCTACTTAATAGTTAGCATAGCTAAGGAGCTTATACAGCTTTTCCACTAATAGGTGGCCGTAACGTCGATGAATTCGCCGTAGCTAGGATTCTATAAGTTCTATTAAGCGCGGTTGTACTTTGTCCTATATAAACACGGAGTATACTGCGCCGTTAAGTGCCGGGATCTATAGGTAGCCCTATCTTTGGATAATCGGAATCTACTGCTTACCCTTAACTATAGTATCCGTCGTATTGTCCAGGTATACCCTAAGCTAATCTATATCTTAAAGGTAAAGAAGAAAAGGGGTAGGTATGTCTAGAATATAGAAAGTTACCTTCCTAGCAGCAGTGTCTACTATGACCGTACTAATAGATTCCTTTACTTTGCCTAGGCTAAAGGTAATACTAGCCTCTCTAGCCCTTACCCTGTCGATATAGATACCGGGCACTTAGCGTTATAGGGCTAGTACTTGACATATACCGGCAGTCGAAAAATTAACGGTACCTATATCCGGCATAATCCCCTGGAATACCGTTTTGGAATACTTGTCAAGCATAAATTATATAGAAGAGAGCGCAGTACGTAGTGTATCTTCGGGTTCTCTACTGCAGTAGGGTTCTTCCCTGTATAATCTATATAGGAAAGCCTTGTTAGTAAAGAAAGCTGCTGCTATATTGTTTCTGGCAGAGTCTTCTACAGTGTGATCCTCTAGGCTATAGTTGTTAAAATCGTCTTCCGCTATACTCTCCTTAGACTTAGAGCCCTTGTAGTTAACTAGAAACGACTAATATCTCTTCTTTCCCCTATTAAGGTCGATTTGCCGGCTTTTTAGCTAATTAAGTTGATTCTTCTTCTACTCCTCTTCTAGGTACTTAGTAGAGTAGCACCTATCTTTCTTGTAAATCCAGTAGCGTTAAGACCTTCTAGGGGTAGACCTTAGCTGTAACTTCTTAAAGAAATACCGCTAGTCTATTAGATACTACTGGCTTTCTATTTCCTCTACTTCTAGTATGCCCTATAGTATAGCTGCTAGCTCCTTAAATCCTTTAATCGGCTTATATAAAGCTAACTTTAGTTTAGGCACTCTATGGCATACCCTTACTATATTCGAAGTAAGGATTTCCTCGCTATGGTAAATAGGCCCTAAAGCCTACTGAATTACTAGCAGCTTATTAAGCAGTAGCTAGAGGACTTCTTTATTGCTTTTTCCAGGGTTTTCTTATTATATACTTCTAAAAGTAATAGAGCTCTATATTGTTACTAGGTTCTGCTTTTTAGCGTCTATCTCGAAATGCTTACTTAGTTTAGCATAAACTAAGTAGAAAGGAAGAAGGCGGTTAAGGTGGTTAACCTAGTAGTCTCTAGCCCTACTAGAGAGGATATAGGGAAAAACCAGGTACAAAGTAGCATGGTCGATCTAGAACATTATATACTAGTAAAGGAAAATCTTAACTTTGTTGTCCAGTATCTCTATTTCCGCCCTATTATAGCAGTTGCTGCTATTCTATGCTTTTCTGAAGTCTATATATAGCTTTCGATTAATATAAGGGTCGTTATCCCTCTAAGTTAGTCTTAGGGGAATTTCCAGGTATTCTAGACTTCCTATTTCAACTCTAGTAACCTCTAGTAGGTTAGATAGAACAGAAGGCTGGTTATACCTTCTTTGTTGCTACTATTAAGGGTAGTACTGCTAATAGTACTACTATAGTTAGTGTTGCTAATAGGGGTAGTATTACTAAGGTTATAGGTTAAAGCCTAGTAGTCCTAGAATAAACCCTGGTTACCCTAGGTTAAATCCGTTTCTATATCTAGGCCTAGTTCTATTCCTATACTTAAGTCCTTCCCTATATCCTCTATTTCCTCCTAGTCCTTGTACTAAGCTCCCTAGCTTAAGCCCTGAATTTGGCAGTTTAGGTAGTAAAGGGAAGCCTGGTACTAATAGTAATAAAGGCATACCCTCGCCTAGGGCAGGCGAGAAAACTTATAATAGTAGAGATACTATTGTTAGCTAGAGAGGTAAGGAGGCGGCTAATAGGACTGGCTAATAGGTAGGTTTACTAATAAGGCTCTTATTATTAGCAAACCTAGCTAGTTCAGCGTCTTAGTAGCTTCTTATTAGGCTTATAGTAAAACCGCTAGCTCTAAGTAGTTTTACTAACTCCGTTTTAATAATTATAGAAGCCTTCTAAAAGTCCCTGTTAGTTTATCTGTTAAAGCTGTTAATTACCCTTATTTACAGCCTTTCTCCCTCTATTTTTAACCTCTAGTATTCTACTACTTCTATCAACATATAGGTATTGATAATCCTCTTATCTTTATAGCCTAGTTCGATATAGTCTAGGGTTTTAAAGAAGGTTATTATATCTAGTAGATAGACTTTACTAGGCGGTAGCTACTAGGGTAACTTGTCAAGCATCTTATCTTTGGCTGTTAGTATATATATCTATATTGTAGTATTGGCTATTTTAAATCGTATATTGCGTTTTGTCTTTGAGTTTTAAGCTATAGTTATAGTATCGAATTGTTGTTCGTTATATCTGCTGAAAAATATCGGATAAGTAAAGTCGTTTTTCGAAAGTATATCTGCGTTTTATCTCCTTATTTCAAGGTGCGTTTGTAGGTTAGATATACTTAATAAAGAGATCTATCTTTTATTATAGCTAGCCTAGCTCTTCCTCTTTATAGGTATACTTCTAGTATAGTTATCAATCTAGCTGCTCTGCTTCTACTGTCTGTTAAAACAATAGAAACTGATTAGTGTCGATTCGCTCTTACTATAGTAAAAGGCTTCTAGTAGATAATAAGGAATAAGAATAGCAAGACAGAGAAAGAGCAAAATAACAAGTATAATTCCTATAGTAATGATTGATGATCTGTTCCTTTTCCCTCTCTTTCTCGCTCTCCTAGATATAGGGCGTTGTAGCCCTGTATCCTAACTAGGGTTATGCCTAGCGCTAGCATGGGGGTTATGCCCTACATCTAGCCATTCCCTTACCATAACCAACCCATACCAGCTACGATAGCCCGCTAGCAATCGACAGGTACTAATTTCAAAGTATATAAGTTCTAGACAGAGGCTAAGCTTATAGGTATAACCTGCTATTTAGTACTAGTTAAGGTATACTAGTTAGTCGGCAAGATCGAGCAGTATTATAGGCTACTAAGAAGGGCCTATAACATTATTAAATTAGAGACTGCTAGATCTTGCTTAAAAAAGGCATACCTATAAGCGGCACTAAGTACAGTTAACAATACTGCTAGCCCAGACAGGCTAGTACTAACACTCTTAGTTTTCGGCATATACCTGCGCCTTATTATAGACAAACTGCCTTCTCTATCTTAACTACGCTAAATAAGCGTAATTTAGAAGGCTATAACACAATTGCAAATCCTAAATAATATAAGGACTATATAAGACGCTCTTATATAACGTAATAGACTAAGTATAGAAGATATACTACTATACTTACTTAAAGTAGGTATAGAAGTACTTATATTCTAGAACAGCGACTAATAGATAGGACCTTATAAGATGATCTTAGCTATAGATATAACGGTAATTGTTAATATAGTTAATAGACCTATAGAATTTCGGAATATAGTAGTCAAACTATATTACTAGAAGCTAGTATAGGATAAACAAGACAATTAGGCTAGTATTAAGCGGCTAGAACCATTTTAATATCCCTAGCCTAAGTAGCCCTACTAGTACGGATAACCCTGAAAGAACCTAGTACCTGCTAATAACTTTATTTCAGAAAAATAGAAGTGTAACTACAATCTTGCGCTTAAACTATAAGCTAAAGGTAAGATTACTATACCTAGTATACCATTCTAAGAATCTGATAAAACAGAACTAAACTTACTCCTAGTAGCTAGGGTAATTAAAGTAATCTAGATGCTAGTAGATACGTCGGACTACTAGATCTTTAAGTCAAGGATCGTCGAGAAAGTAAAAGACAAGCTTACTTTACTATATAAGAAATTACGCTTTATAGCTTAAGGATTCGGCAATAAGGATAAGAAGCACCTACTTACTTAATCACTAATAATCTAATACTATATATAGCGACTTATACTCTTACTACTCCTAACGCTATAAACGTACTTTGGTTTTAAGGTATAGGTATATAACGTTATCCAGGCTTATATATAAGCTAAGTTATAGCTAATAAGAAAAGTGATTCTTCTATTACCTAAGGAGCTTAAGATGCTCTATCCCCCCTATATTATTTTACTTGTTAAAACCCTATTATATAGGCTAGCTAAAGCCAGACTATACTGGTAGGTAATATATATAAACTGGCATACTAAATGTCTTGATCTTAAGCCAAGCGCCTTTGACTTATGCCTTATAATCGGTAAGATACGAATTAGAAGTAGATTCAGAATCGTTAGCCTATAAACCGACGATACTCTTAATATTAGTAAGTAAGCCTTTATAGATAAGGAGAAGCTTAAGCTAGATAAGGCTAGCTTTAAGTATAAGCCACTAGTATTTTTAACAGACAAATCAATTATAGACTTTAACGGATATAGGCTTGAAACGAGTATAGATATAATCGAGATTCGATAAAAAGGGCAAGCTATATAACTCGAACTTATAAGCCTAGACGCCGAAATAGTAAAACAAGTATACATTAAACAACGTGTATATAGTACCTACATTGCTACGATTTGCCAGCTAGAAGCGACTTTCGACTTATTAGTAGCAGCGCAGTTAACTAAGCCTAATATAGCTGAGATTACCAAGCTTAACGCTTAACTATAATAGCAGATTAAGAACTTAATATATAGGCTATACTACCTATAACTTAAACTTAAGATAGCTAAGCTCTTTGTCTTTATAGACGGATCATTTACTAACAATACTAATATAACATTGCAGATTAGATTCGTTATAATATTCGGAAATAAGACAAGTAGTATAAACGAGTTTAATGTTGATTGCGGTAAGGGGGGTTAGGTGCTGATCCCCGTGACCGCGCAGCATATAAGCCTCTTGCTCTGGGGAATAGGGCGCGCACTGCGCTACTTGTGCGACAGCTACGAGTAGCGCATCTGCGCACTATATAATAGTTACTAACGAGCGCTCTGCTCTAATATAGATAGATTCTATTACGCTATCTAATCCCCGTAGGGGATATCTAGGTAGGCTGAACTAGTGCTATAGGAAAACCGTATAACGGGTGAAAACCTATAACCGTATATAGGAAAAGGGGAGGGTGTGATAGAGGGTAGGCCAATCTTCACTAGGGTAGATACCGCCCCTTTAGGAGTATAAAAACATACTGCCTAAAGGGGTATAGGCTAGACCGCTCCTAGCCTCTAAGCAACAGAGTATTCTAGCAGTCTAGTAGTGATATAGCGAACTAGGGGGTATATAGCGCTACTACCCCCTTTTTCAAGTCTATAGAGAAAGCTATGTATATCCCCCCTTTCCCTCTCTCTAAAGGAGGCCAAAGGGTAGGCCGGGCAACCGTCGAATATATATCGGATGTCTTCTATAGCTAGGTAGCAGCGGCAAAGGGGGTTATTAACCCTAGGCACCTTATAGGTATATAGGAATCCCCTTAGGCCTATCTTCTCTATATAGGCCTGTATTAGTAGCGAGCTTTCAGCCTTAGAGAGGTTATAGTAGCGTCTTTGGAAGGCCTCTTTAAAGGCCTTAGCTAGGTTCTCCTCTTAAAAGGCAGCTTTAGCTGATTTCTCAGAGAGGCTCTCTATATAAGGGTCGTACCTAGAGGCCCTAGCCTCCTATAGATAGCGATCCTTCTAGGCGGTATAGAGGGGTTCCTTATTAATAGCCTTTCTTAGCTGTTGGTAGTACTACTAAGCTATTACCTCCCTTTTTCTTTCTTATTTTGTACGCCCTCCTAGGGGGAGGCTGGTTCTAGGGGTCCTGTTTCTAAGGGTAAGGCGTAGGGCTTCCTTCTACTTAGCCACCTCTTTCCCTAAAGCCCTGTTTATCCTAGCTTAGCTAGAGAAGGAGAGGGCGTTAAGGTAGAGGTTAAGGGGGGGGACGTTAGCCTTATAGTAGAGGCTTCAGACTAGTATCCTTTTATAGGCCCCTATAACTCTCCTTAGGGCTTCGTTTTCGGCTGCTAGTAGGCCTCTAGCTATACCCTATAGCCTGTTTAGTACTATAGGCATAGGGGTATGCCAGGCCAAGGCTATATAGGCTAGAACTGGCCTTATTACTGCTATATATAAGAGCCTAGTCTTTTCAATTCCAGGTCCCTAGGTCTTTCCAGCTAGCCTAGTCATAGTAAGGGACTGCGTTTTTAGCTTCTACTGTAGGGTATTGGTATAGGCCTTCTAGGTAAGCTTAGGGTCTAGCCAAACCCCTAGAAAACGGGCTTCTTTAGCTAGTTATAGGGGGGAGTCTCCTATTAGTCCTAGGTTAATAGGGTTAGTCTAGGGCCTCCTTCTAGGGGGGAAGTATATAAGCTTGCTCTTTACTGCTAAGAAGATAACTCTAGCAGTTGTTACCTAGTCTAGACACTCTTTCCAGGCCTCTTCTAGCTGTCTAACTATTATTATAGCCTCTTTGCCAAAGGCTAGTAGGTTAGTATCGTCTATATAACCTATAGTAGAGATAGTAGGGTATTTTCTCTCTAGCCTTTTATATAGGGGGCAGAGGTATAGGACTAAGAGGATTAATAAAAGTGGTAAGCCTTAGGGTACTCCTGTTGGTACTGGGATTTACTGGCTTTTTTGGCCGTTAAATAGGAGGCTAGTAGTCCTAGAAGAGAGGAATTCCTTTAGCCAGGATAGTAGCTAGGTAGGTAGCCCTAGCTAGTCTAGTATAGCTAGGAGTCTGCTATAAGGGATACTGTTGAAATACCCTAATAGGTCTAGCTATAAAAGGGAGGCCCCAGCTTTATACTTCCATACCTCCTAGATCTAAGCTATAAGAAGGTATATAGCCGATTCGGTGGATTTATAGCGGCAGTAGCCCTGTTACGTTGCTGGAATCAGCTTAAAGGCCTCGGCCACGTCCCTTATTTTAGTCCCTATAACTTTCTCTAGGACCTTATTAATATAGTTAAGTAGGGCTATAGGGCAGTAGCCTCTAGGGGTATTATAGATATCCGGCTGTTTTCCTGGTTTAGGGAGGACGATAGTAACCACTTCCTTATATTCCTATAGATAGAAGCTATAAAGGAAGGATTTTAAGGCTAGTATAGCAAGGGCCTTATATAAGGGGTTGCTATAGGCCTTTAGAAAGCCTATAGGGAGTTCGTCAGGTCCTAGTGCTTTTTAGGGTTTTATTGTTTTAATAGCCTCCTTTATATTATCCGGCCTAACTATCTAGCTAACTAGTAGCCTTGGGCCTATTAGGGGTTCCTCCGGGCTATCCTCTTAGGGGAAGGGGGGGAAGAAGCGTTCTGAAAGGGCCTTTACCTTCTCCTAGAAGGTACTGGCTTGTCTAAGGGTTAGTAGCTTAGGAGGGGGGGGGGCGGTAGTACTTTATAGCCTTGCCTATCTTTCTAGTTACCAGAGCTTTTCTGGTTTTTCTCTAGCCTCTTATAGAAAAGCCCTCTAGGTCTTTCTTTTACTCTCTCTTATAGCCTTTGTTTGTTTCCTTTAGGCTGATTTATAGGCGGTAAGGAGGGCCTGGTTACTAGGGGAGCGTTAGAGCTGTCTTTCTGCCCTTTTTCTCTCCTTAACTACCTAATAGATTTCATTGTTCTACTAGGGGGCGCTCTTCCTTCTAGTAGTTACTAGGGCTCCTTTAGGGGTTATAGTCCTAGCAATACGCTAGAGTTCCTCTAATAGTCGCCTATAGGCCTCCTAAAGCCTAGCTAGGTTAGAGAGGCATGCTAGATATCTATAGCCCTCTATATTATATATTAGGGAGCTAGCCTCTCTTGCTACCCCCTCTTTATCCATCTTTTTCTACTGGAACTAGAAGGGCAGTAGTAGGGTTTTTATAGTCTCTAGGTCGATATCCAGTACCTAGGGGTAGTAGTCTAAGCATAAGTGTATATCTAAGCTAGTATAGAAGTAGATAAGGCTGCTACTAAGCTAGAAGTAGTTGATAATAGAGGTCCTACCTGCTTGGCTCCCCTATAGCGCCCTAGTTATAGTGCTATAGGGGGTATAGAAGGTAAGCCCCTACTCTGCTATTAATAGTAGTAGGTCTTCTAACCTAGGGCTAAAGCGGTTATATTGGTCCTAAAGGGGGTGGTAAAGGTTAAAGTCCCTTACTAGAAGGTAAAGGCCTAGGTAGGCGTTGATCTTCCCCCTTATTTCTTTTATAAGGGGGGTTGAGCTAGTCTGGGGTTAGGGGTCGTTATATAGGGACCAGACTATAAAGGGGCTGTTCTTAGTCTGTATAGTAGCCCTAGCCCAGTCTAGGCTAGAGCTATAAGTCCATGTTGCTAGCGGGAGTGATTTATAGATATAAAATGAGGCCTGTCTATTAGGGGTGAAAATAAGGTGGTAGGGGGCTGATCTAGGGCAGTAGGTAGAGTACTATACCTGCCTATTAATCCAGGGCTCTTATATAGCGAGTATTTCTTCTTTTACCGTAGAAAGTAGTACTTCCTATACCTCCTTCGAGCCCTATACGTTCTAGAGGCGTACCTTTATATTTCCATCTCCTCTAGCTGTATAGTTGGCTATAGTTGTTATATAGTAGTAGTAGCGTTAGCTAGTCCGGTATCTAGGTCTAGTCTAGGTCTAGTATCTAGGGGTCTAGAGGCTCCTATAGGCTCTAGGGTTCTAGTAGGTCTAGTAGCCCCTTTAGGGCTTATAGTTAGCGTAAAAGAAGAGGGGGGTTTGGCTGCTTAGGTAGCTAAAGCAGGTAGTAATTATGCTCTAGTTAGGGGTTAACCCTCTTAATACTGTTGGTCGGCCCCTCTGTCTCTTCCCTAAGACTATAGTATAGCCTTCCTCCCCCTCCTCTTATATTAGGGCCTGCTAAGGGTGTTACTGCTGTTATTGTTGTTATTGCTGTTGCTATTACTGTTAGTACTGGTATAGGGGCGGTTAGTCAACGTTAAAGGCCTTAGGCCTAGAACGTAGGTATCCCTTAGCCTGTACCTATACCTCTTTTAGGCAGGGGCAGGCCTCTGAGTAGGCGTGGTAAGCTTAGTAGCAGTTGCGGCAGCAGGGTGCCCTAGAGCAGGTAGGGGCTTCTGGCATAGTATGGCTGTTAGCGCTATAGTTATAGCAGATCTCCTCTCTGCTCTAGCATACCTTAGCCCTATAGCCCTATTTCCAGCACCTTAGGCACTAGATAGGTTTAGCCTTATCGATCTAGGGCTCTGCTTCTAGGACTTAATAGCTCTAGAAGACCCCCTCCTTATAGGCCTTCTAGGCTGCCTCTAGGGAGGTAAAGGCTATTAGTACCTTAACCCTCGTCCGTTCTAGCCCTTAAGGGTGCTAGACCTTTACCCTAACCGCCATAGGGTATTGTTTTTTAGCTTCTTCTAGTAGGCCTTCTTCTATAACCTGGTTATAGACTATAAGGCCTTTAACCGCTACTACCTAGGTTGTTGTATATAGGGAGGCCTTTTCGCTAAAGGCCCTTATAATCTAGGTAGTATTGCTTTCCAGGCTCTTCTTTATCTCTACGTTCTCTATAACTAGAAGGAGGTTACTACTAGAGAGCGTCCGAACCCCCTAAACTACTAGGCTAGAGGCCTGTTATATAGCCTATACTACCTTTAAGGCAGATTTAGCAAGTACCTATTATTAGGCTAAGCCTAGTCGGATAAGCACCTAGTACTTAAGGCTAGGCCTAGTTGCCTTACTAGCTGTTAGCTTACTAGCTATATTAGCCTAGGTAGGGGCTATAGGCTAGGAGTGGCTAGGCTGTTATTGCTATTGCTACTATTATTACTACTAGTAGTAGCTAGGCTGTTAAGGTTGTTGCTAGTACTGTGGCTTAGGCGTTGCTAAGGTAGTAGGGCGGTTCTAGGGTGCTAGAGCTACTGCCGTTATAGCTAGGGCTTCTTTAGGCAGGTCCTAGAGCAAGGCTATAAAGGTAATTTGCCTGGCTTTAGTAGTTGCCTCTACTATACTGTAGAAGTTAGTACTATCCTTAGCTAGGCTAATTATCCGGTCTAGAAGGCTAGAGAGCATAAGGGCGAGCTTAGAGGGGCTAAGAGCAGCCTAGGCGGTTTTCTTAGTTGCTAGGGTGATGTGGCCGGCCTTAGTAGCATTGTTATTGCTTCTTTCTTTTCCTGTATTTTTTTTCCGATTTTTTCCCCTGTTTTTTCGCGGTTTTCTAGCTAGAAGTAGCCGGGGCTAGGGCGTACTAACTGCCGTTTAGGCCCCTAAGAAAAGGGGCAAAGACGTTAGTTAAGGGGGGGGCGCTAATCGTAGGGGCATTGATAGTAGAGGGGGCGCTAGAGCTAGGTACTATAGGTACTATAGTTATAGCGCCTATAGCAGTCTCTTTAGCAGTAGTAGGGGTAATAGTAGTAGTTTAGCAGTCTTCTATTTCTATATTGCCATTCAGGTAGTCCGTACTTAGGGGCTGGCTCAGAGGGTTGTTATTATTATTGTTAGCTATAGGTAGGGCAGGGTTGCCAAGGCGTAGAGCCTTATTAGCCTATACGCGAGGAAATTGCAGTTGCAAGAGGGCAGCTAGGCTCGCCATTTTCTGCATTTTCGCACGCCTAGGGCTGTCGCGCAACCGACAGCGCTGTAGCGAAAATTGGCGGGCGTTATGTCCTCAATCGGACGGTTCGAATGGATGTGGTTGCACGGGATTTGGTGTGGTATTGACCAAAAACTCGTTTTTCGTTTTCTTGTGTCGGTTTTTCTGCTCTAATATAGGTATTTAAGGGGTACGTAACTACCCCCTAGATAGAGGGAGAGATATAACGATCTAGAACTAGAACTTAAACTAGTATTTCCTTGCTACTTACTTTGCTCTTATTGTTTTAGGTTATTATAATCTCTAGAAACCTACTAATACTGATTAGTATTATTTCTATATTGCAATATAGGGGTAACGTAGAGCGGTAAGGTAGTTAGTCGAGTACTTAATAACCTTAACTAAGTAGATTACGGTTTACTTATTAAGGACTATTGATAAGGCGACTATATACTACCCTATTAACTTAGTAATATCGCTTATAAGAAAACCGATAATATAAACCTATCCTCCTAGGCTAAAGAAGCTTGACCTAAGTTTCTAGACTAAGGAAGCGTTACTTAAGAGAACGCTACTAAAACTATATTACTAACTAACTCTACTATAATTAATATACTATAGCATCCTAAGATCCTCCTACTTATAGAACTATAGAAAAGGAGGATACTAAGACAAACCCCTATTATATACTAAGTATTTTGTTAAGTATAGCCTAGGATCTTAAAAAGCGTTTTGAATAAGAATTCCCTACCTGGCTACCTATTACAAGCATTAATAAATTTAACGCTTAAACCTTCTATAGATTGCTAGAGCATATTGATCTAGAGTATAATAGTAATAAAGTACTTAACTTATATACGCTCTCCTGCCTTGGCACTTACAAAGGGCGATAATCTAAAGATCTATACTACAAATTCCGCTTAGATTTTAAGGACTAGATAGCTAACTACTTTAATAAGTTCAACAATAAACTATACTTATAACTATGCTAAACGCTTAATAATAGCTATGTTCTAGTAGATAGCTCAAAAGGGTAGAAGCTCTTTAAGGGACTTACAACGCTTGCTAATAACCTGTCTAATAATCTAGAGCCTGATATACTCCCCTAAATCCATAGAACGTTAATCTAGGCCAAGTATAGATAGTATATAACGATATCTCTTCCTACTTAAATAGAAAAGGGGAAGGAGATTGTACTAATAACAACCTAAGAATCCGAAATTAGTACCTAGCTATAGGAGGTACTATAGAGGGAGATACAAATCGGTAATATAGCTATAAACGCTACCTAGCAATATAGACCAATAAGCAGCTCGATTATAAACGACAATTAACCAATAAGCGGCTAAGACCCGGGTATATACTAGATAGCAGCCTAAAGCGGAATAATCTATACTAGTAACTATGGCTAGTTCAGAAACACCCTTTACCTGCTAAATCCGGACCTATAGATAACACTTCCGATTTATAGACTTAGAAGCGTAATAGGAGCAGGATTCCCGCTAGCTAGTAAGGACGCCGGCGAAGGCTACGGATTCCTACTAACTACCTAAAGTGCCGGCCAAGGTTATACCTAAGGTTATAGTTAAGGAAACTACTAAGGCTATAACTAGAGAACTAATTAAAGGGGACGACAGAACCCTATACAACCTGCATAAACCCCTGGTATTAATACCAGATATAGGCTAGAACATGCTTAACCTTAAGTAGATAATAAAGAATAGTATACCTAGTATAAGGATATTATATATAGAAGTATAGAATATATAGCTATCCTACTGATTAAAACGGGCTAGATGAACAAGACAAGTATTAATCGAAAAACCCTAACTAATTTTATTAAGTCTTAGGACTTAAAGGACAGCTATTCCAGGTCCGACAACGATATCCTTGATAATAAAGTTCGTTTCTTCCTATACCGCTCCTAGACTTTCTAGATTGATTACAGCCTACTAGGTACTGTTTTTCCAAATACCCTTTTAGGACAAGCTAAGGAATATTACCTATACTATATCCCTCTTAGTATCTCCTTTATCTAACTATATAGTATCTTAAAGGGATACTTCAAGATAAGTACTAAGTAGAACAACTACTTATATATCTAGAATACTATTACTTTCTAGTCTATATACCTTAAGAGCAAGAATAGCAATAAGTCTATAAAGGAAATTCTCTAGATCTTGCTTAATAGACTCTAATAAAGCTAATATAGGCTTAGTCTGCTCTATAACTATAAGAAGTTCCTAGTTATAAATATAATCTAAGCCTACTAAGGAGTATCTAAGCTGAAAATTACCCTATACAAACTACTAATAAGCTTTAAAGAGTTAGTAGCTATACTTCGCTAAACACTTAACGTTAAGGAAGCGGATTATATATTTTGCTAATTCCTAATAGACCATAGGTTTACTATAATAAAAGCTAGGCCTGCAAGAAACTATCAGAGTAACCCAATTATAGATTCGATCTTTAAAAGAAACCGGGCGACGTATATATAACAACCTAGAGGTACTACTAGGTATAGAAAGTAAAACGAGCTCTAGTAAGGAGACTATAACAAAATCCATATTAAAGTAGGTTATTGGATTTATAGCAAGCTAGATCACCACTCCTTTATATATAGCTAAGAGGAATAAGTAATAGCTAAGAGCGAATAGCTTAAGTGAAAAGGTATTAAAAAAGATTATAGACGATATACAGCATTCCTTTTCGATTATAAGGGTTTAGACAATAAATATAAAGCAAGGGAAGAAGATACTAAGCTTAAAGTATAGGTAGATAACTATAAAACCGATAAAACTCAAGGTAGAAACAAAGCGCTAGTAATTAGTTTTAAAGAAGAATAAACAGCAGCGATTTACTTTGTAAACCAAGCTTTCCTCTATCTAATTACCAAGAGTAAACAACAGCGTAAAGATAGTAAAAAAGATACTTAGAAAATAAAAGCCATTTAATTTGTACTTAATAGGTATACTAAGACTAAATTCTAAGGGATTATACCCGATACTAGGGCTACTAACGTTTCGACTACTAGACTCTAACAATTCCTTATACTAAAAAAGATAATTAGATTACTTAAGATTAACAAGTTACGTATAGGAGAAGCAAATATATTTTTTTAGGTCTAGGGATTTAAAACGATTACTTAGAACAGTCAAAGTAGAGCTTGACATTAGTTATATAACTTTCTATATATTAAAGACGCTAACCCCTTTTCTTATATATCTAAAGGATATAGACGAGCTTAGCGTCTACCTTAATAATATAATAAACAAGCTTATATCTAAGTTAGGAAAGTACATATATATTTAACGGAAATAAGGATATCTATAGATCCCTATAAAAGGGATTAAACTACTAAGTATAACATTTATAGCAGATAACAAGCGTCCTATACCTCTATAACTTATAAAAGCCGAACTAAGATGCATTTATTAACGCTATAGACACCCTATAGTCAATAGATTATACAAACTACTATAACGAGTAGACTACTAAGTAGAATATAGTACTATCAAGATAATTAACAAGTTCTACTACTTCTACTAGATCAAAGGTATAGTACTATAACGATTTAGATTTGCGTTATAAAACGACATTTGCTTTCATTTTAAGATTATTATAGATATCTTAGACATTGACAATTCTAAGGTACTATATATAGTTAACGCTACAATATTATCCCAAATAGCCTACTTTCCAAACGATCTCTTAGCTAAAAAGACATAGGAGCGGCTAAAGGAATGTTAGATCGATATAGATAGATTCTATTACGCTATCTGATCCCCGTAGGGGATATCTAGGTAGGCTGAACTAGTGCTATAGGAAAACCGTACAACGGGTAAAAAACCTATAACCGTATATAGGAAAAGGGGAGGGTGTGATAGGGGGTAGGCCAATCTTCACCAGGGTAGATACCGCCCTTTTAGGAGTATGAAAACATACTGCCTAAAGGGGTATAGGCTAGACCGCTCCTAGCCTCTAAGCAACAGAGTATTCTGGCAGTCTAGTAGCGATATGGCGAACTAGGGGGCGTACAGCGCTGTCGCCCCCTTTTTTAAGCCTATAGAGAAAGCTATATATATCCCCCCTTTCCCTCTCTCTAAAGGAGGCCAAAGGGTAGGCCGGGCAACCGTCGAATATATGTCGGATGTCTTCTATAGCTAGGTGGCAGCGGCAGAGGGGGTTATTAACCCTAGGCACCTTATAGGTATATAGGAATCCCCTTAGGCCTATCTTCCCTATATAGGCCTATATTAGTAGCGAGCTTTCGGCCTTAGAGAGGTTATAGTAGCGTCTTTGGAAGGCCTCCTTAAAGGCCTTAGCTAGGTTCTCCTCTTAAAAGGCGGCTTTAGCTGATTTCTTAGAGAGGCTCTCTGTATAAGGGTCGTGACTAGAGGCCCTAGCCTCCTATAGGTAGCGATCCTTCTAGGCGGTATAGAGGGGTTCCTTGTTAATAGCCTTTCTTAGCTATTGATAGTACTATTGAGCTGTTACCTCCCTTTTTCTTTCTTGTTTTGTACGCCCTCCTAGGGGGAGGCTAGTCCTAGGGGTCCTATTTCCAAGGGTAAGGCGTAGGGCTTCCTTCTACTTAGCTACCTCTTTCCCTATAGCCCTGTTTATCCTAGCTTAGCTGGAGAAGGAGAGGGTGTTAAGGTAGAGGTCAAGGGGGGGGACGTTAGCCTTATAGTAGAGGCTTCGGACCAGTGTCCTTTTATAGGCCCCTGTAACTCTCCTTAGGGCTTCGTTTTCGGCTGCTAGTAGGCCTCTAGCTATATCCCATAGCCTGTTTAGTACTACAGGCATAGGGGTATGCTAGGCCGAGGCTATGTAGGCTAGAACCAGCCTTATTACTACTGTATATAGGAGCCTAGTCTTTTCGATTCCAGGTCCCTAGGTCTTTCCAGCTAGCCTAGTAATAGCAAGGGACTGCGTTTTTAGCTTCTGCCGTAGGGTGTTGGCGTAGGCCTTCCAGGTAAGCTTAGGGTCTAGCCAAACCCCTAGAAAACGGGCTTCTTTAGCTGGTTATAGGGGGAAGTCCCCTATTAGTCCTAGGTTAATAGGGTCGGTCTAGGGCCTCCTTCTAGAGGGGAAGTGTATAAGCTTGCTCTTTACTACTAAGAAGGTAACTCCAGCAGTTGTTACCTAGTCTAGGCACTTTTTCTAGGCCTCTTCTAGCTGTTTAACCGCTATTGTAGCCTCTCTGCTAAAGGCTAGTAGGTTGGTATCGTCTGTATAGCCTATAGTAGAGATAGTAGGGTATTTTCTCTTTAGCCTTTTATATAGAGGGCAGAGGTATAGGACTAAAAGGATTGGTGAAAGTGGTAAGCCTTAGGGTACCCCTGTTGGTACTAGGATTTGCTGGCTTTTTTGGCCGTTAAATAGGAGGCTAGTAGTCCTAGAAGAGAGGAATTCCTTTAGCCAGGATAGTAGCCAGGTAGGTAGCCCTAGCTAGTCCAGTATAGCTAAGAGTCTACTATGAGGGATACTGTCGAAATACCCTAATAGGTCTAGCTGTAAAAGGGAGGCCCCGGCTTTATACTTCCATGCCTCCTAGATCTAAGCTATAAGGAGGTATATAGCTAATTCGGTGGATTTATAGCGGCAGTAGCCCTGTTACGTTGCTAGAATCAGCTTAAAGGCCTTAGCCACATCCCTTATTTTGGTCCCTATAACTTTCTCCAGGACCTTGCTAATGCAGTTAAGTAGGGCTATAGGGCGGTAGCCTCTAGGGGTGTTATAGGTATCCGGCTGTTTTCCTGGTTTAGGGAGGACAATAGTAACCGCTTCCTTATATTCCTATAGATAGAAGCCGTAGAGGAAGGATTTTAAGGCCAGTATAGCGAGGGCCTTATATAAGGGGTCGCCACAGGCCTTTAGAAAGCCTATAGGGAGTTCGTCAGGTCCTGGTGCTTTCCAGGGTTTTGTTGTTTTAATAGCCTCCTTTATATCGTCCGTTAGATCGATATATACCTTAGACTACCTAATGTTTTACGCTATAATAAGGGTACTAATTTCGAAGCGTATAAGTTCTAGGTAGAGGCTAAGCTTATAGGTATAACCTGCTATTTAGTACTAGTCAAGGTATACTAGTTAGTTAGTAAGATTAAGCGGTATTATAGGCTACTAAGAAGGGCCTATAACATTATTAAATTAGAGACCGCTAGATCTTGCTTCAAAGAGGTATACCTGTAAGTAGTACTAAGCGCAGTTAACAATATAGCTAGCCTAGACGGGCTAGTACTAACGCTCTTAGGTTTCAGCGTATACCTGCACCTTACTATAGATATACTACCTTCTCTATCTTAATTATGCTAAGTAGGTGTAATTCGGAAGGCTATAATACAATTATAAATCCTAAACGATATAAGGACTGCGTAAGACGCTCTTATACAACGTAATAGACTAAGTATAGAAGACGTACTACTATACTTACTTAAAATAGGTATAGAAGTACTTATATTCCGGGAAAGCGACTAATAGATAGGACCTTATAAGGTAATCTCGGCTATAAATACAATAGTGATTATCGATATAGTTAATAGACCTATGGAATTTCAGGATATAGTAGTTAAACTATATTACTAGGAGCTAATACAGGATAAACACGACAATTAGGCTGGTATTAAGCGGCTAAAACTATTCTCATATCCCTAGCCTAAGTAGCCTTACTAGTATAGACAACCCTAAAAGAACCTAGTACCTACTAACAACTTTGTTTTAGAAAAAGAGAAGTGCAACTACAATCTTACGCTTAGACTATAAACTAAAGGGAAGATTATAATACCTAGTATACTATTCTAAGAATCTAATAAAATAGAACTGAACTTGCTCTTAGTAGCTAGGGTAATCGAAGCGATCTAGATGCTAGTAGATACGTCGGACTACTAGATCTTTAAGTTAAAGATCGTCCAAGAAGTAAAAAACAAGCTTACTTTACTATATAAGAAATTACGCTTTATAGCTTAGGGATTCGGCAATAAGGATAAAAAGTACCTACTTACTTAATCGCTAATAATCTAACACTATATATAGCGACTTATACTCTTACTACTCCTAACGCTATAAATGCACTTTGGTTTTAAGGTATAGATACGTAATGTTATCCAGGCTTATATATAAGCTAAATTATAGCTAGTAAAGAAAGTGATTCTTCTATTACCTAAGGAGCTTAAGATGCTCTATCCCCCTTATACTGTCCTGCTTATTAAAACCCTATTATATAGATTGGCTGAAGCCGGACTATACTAGTAGGTAATATATATAAACTAGTATACTAAATGTCTTGATCTCGAGCTAAGCGCCTTTAACCTATACCTTACAATCGGGAAGATACAAATTAGAAGCGGATTTGGAATTGTCGGCCTATAAACTGATAATACTCTTAATATTAGTAAGTAAGCTTTTATAGATAAGGAGAAGCTCGAGCTAGATAAAGCTAGCTTTAAGTATAAACTGCGAATATATTTAATGGATAAATCAATTATAGACTTTAATAGATATAGGCTTAAAACGAGTATAGATGCTATTAAGATTTGGCAAAAAGGGCAAGCTATATAACTCGAACTTATAAGCCTAGACGCCGAAATAGCGAAATAAGTATACGTCGAACAACAAGCATATAGTACCTATATTACTATAATTTGCCAGCTAGAAGCGACTTTCAACTTATTAGTAGCAGTATAGTTAACTAAGCCTAATATAGATAAGATTACCAAGCTTAATACTTAACTATAATAGTAGATCGAGAACTTAATGCGTAGGCTGCGCTACCTATAACTCAAACTCGAGATAGCTAAGCTCTTTGTCTTTATAGACGGATTATTCGCTAATAATACCGATATAACATTATAGACTAGATTTGTTATAATATTCGGAAATAAGATAAGCGGTATAAACAAGTTTAACCTATATAGTAATATCGTACACTAGTCCTTAACCAAGTATAAGCAGGTAACGTAAAGCGTTTTAGCAAGCGAAATATATAGAACAGTAAGTAGGTTCGATCTTAGGTATATACTATACTAGACGCTTGCTAAGATCTATTTAGGCCTAGGTCTACTATCGCTACTACTAATCGTTGTTTATATAGACTTGTTCAGTTTATATAAGTACCTAGTAAAGCTTAGGACAATAGTAGAAAAGCGACTTATAATCAATATAATAGCCCTATAATAGAGCTATAAAAACCGTAAAATCGCAAAAATCAGATAGATTAGTAGCGACAATAACCTAGCCGACGCTATGACTAAGCGCGTGCCGAACAAGACGCTTGAAAGGCTCGTTACTATAAATATAGCCAAGATCAGAGTAGAAGGCTAGGTTTAACGCCCGGCCGAGTAATAGGAAGAGCCTATATAACTTAGGGCGAGATCGCCAGTGTAAAAGACAAAGACTGCTAGGACGATTCATTTATAGTATAATAAGGAATATAAGGCAAAGTACAAAACGATCTTAATTTATACTTTTATAGCTGGCGCGACATATACGCTAGCGCCCCCTATCTCCTAATCATAACAATAAAACATTAATGGCCTTACTTATAGCGGCTATTGCTACGAGCTTTTTCTATATAGGTGTTATACCTGCTATAGGTACCCTATACTCGACAAGAGTGCGCGCCTTATCTACTAAGACTAAGACGTACTTAGCGCTATTGCGCTACATTTTCCAATCCTACAACTAATAAGTATTCCGATTAAATAATAGATACTACTAAAGATCGTAACTTACTTTAGCCTTTATAGCTAGGTTAGAGCAGAGCTCTAAAAAGCAGTCTAAGAATAGATAGACCGACTTAGGGCTATAATATATATTAGGAACAATAAAACAATAGAAATAATGCACGAATGGAACTTACATTAGCATATATAAGTGCCTGGACAAGTACTACTAGCACTAGAGGCTGCGGCCCGACGCGCAGTTATAGTATACTGTACGTAGTACGAAATTGCCGGACTTATTAAACAAGTCCTTAATACCCGCTAAAAGCAAGTGCAGGCAGCTAAGGCAAATAATAGCACGTATAGTACTATATAGGCTATAAACTTTATACGCGTTAGTAATATTAATAACAAGGATAATAAGAGTAAGACGCTTACCCTCTGGTTTATACGTATAAGCGTATAACAACCTTTTACAAGGCTTTATACAGTCCGACATACAGTATATACAGCAGCTAGAGCAGATAATAGAGTCGTCCAAGCTTTCGCTAGATAACGAACTTACTATTGCTACTACTAGTATTTACGCGCGATCAGCCCCTTAGAATTAAAGGGCATAGAGTTGGCATTAGTATAGCTGCCTATAGACTCGGGCTGCGCGATAAGCATAGCTATGTCCGTAGTGTTAGGATCGTCGCTACTATCGTTGCTACCTACCACGCTCTTCTAGTTACTGTTATTAGTAATAGCGCGCTTGGACATATCTAAGAACGCATTATTATTGCCCTCCTAGGTAAGATGCTAATTAGAAGCGTCAGTTATAAGTATATTAAGGGCGTCGCTGCCCTTATCCTTAATATATATATAGGCGTTACTGCCCGCGCTCCTATAGGAGCACCTACTCTACTTATTATTAAAATCCAATATTATAAACAATAAGATTAGTACGCTTAATCATTAGTATATAACGGTAAGCAACTTACTTATTACTACTAGTACTGCTAATACTACTACTGTTGTTATTACTTGTGACGGAACATGGTGACGGTCATGGAGTGACCTATCTGGGACTGGGGCTCTCTATGCTTAGACATCCTAACAAGCTGCTTGTTAGGCTTAGAGGCGCCTATATAAGGAGTGGCAGGTCCTGTAGTAAGAAGAAGAACAGGCATATTTACTTCTTTATATCTATTACCTGCTCTTTATATAACAGTTATAAGCCTAGTACTAGTATTATTAACTTGACTAACTACGTATAATATGTATTAAGCCCTCCTATTATTATTACTACTTTATTATCCTCCCTTTAACTCCCTGCTTAAGATGTTAATAACCTTAAATTCAGTATATTCGACGTCTATTATCCTAAAAGGCCTATTAATATAGACAGCCTGGCGTCTCGACGTATAGACGCTGGCATTAGCCCTTAGAATTTAGGAAGATATTAATCTAGACTTAACATCTATTCTAGCAGATATAGAAATTCTCGACCTAGGACAGGAAGAATAGGCTTATTAAGCTAATTCTAAGCAGGCAGCCTAGTATAACAAGGCTATTGCATATTATTAAGAGAAAATTCAACTTCTTAGTATATTGACTTAGGATATAGCCTTAGTACCTCCTTTACTAGTTTAGCCGACCCTTATTACCCTATATAACTTAAAAGAAGTATATAGGACTTACCTCCTAATATAATAGTCTAAAAGGGCTACTACTAAGCTAAAGGAGGTAAATTACCTAAAGTTTCTAAACTGGATTCTTTAGTCTATAGATTACAATATTAGGGAGATAGCTATTTAGTTATATTAGTTATTAAAGCAGGGATAAGGGTTAGAATAGTACTGGAATCTTTAGCCTTTTATATAAGCTCTAAAGAAAGATAATACTCTGTTAGACTTAGTAGAGAAAGTCTAGATCAAATCTCAGTATAAGACAGTACTTAGATAGGCTAAGAATAGCCAAACTAGGCTGATCTACTGGTATAAGGACTGGCAGAAATTTTACCGGGTTATACTAATCAAAAGGATTCTAGCTGTTACAGGCGTTACTACTGTTAGAAGAGTTCTTTAAGCCCTAGCAGCAAGGCTAACTCTATAATAGGCTAATAGTTAGCTCTAATAGATCGTTCTAGCCAAAGTAACTAGCTAAGTAAGTCTACTTATACTAGAGATTATTAATAGGACCCTTCTTAGCCTTATAACGGAATCTTAGTAGTAATAAGTCTATAGAAATCTAGCTAGAGTATACTCTACCTTTACTTAACTTTCTAATAATAAAAACCTGCTATCTACTCTATACTCTAATCAAGAAAAAGGCTAAGGATAGCTTTAAGGATAGTATACCTAGGGTAGTTAGGGTGGAAATCGTTAAGGATCTTAAAATAGGGGCTACTAATACCCTTATCTACCTCTTCCTCGTACCTACCTCTAAAAACCTAAAGATTATAGGAGAGTTAAGCTATTATACATAGGATCTATAAGATAAAGAATCACTTTATCTATAAAGGAGCAACAATCTATTTGAAATCTTGTCTATTAGGATCCCTAGTAGGCCAACCTCTATATAACCCTAGAATCAAAAGGATAGTTAAAGGGTAAGAGGCTAGATATAAAGAAGCTATAGGTTCCGAAGTCCTTTAGTACTTAAGGACAGGATTGTTAGCCGGATAAAGTTTTTAGGAGTTCTTAGTTATTACTTTAGCTTGAAAATTAGAGTTAGAATTTTTCCAATATACCTCTCTTTAACCCTACCTTATTTACCGCTACCCTAGGTATAGTCTATAGGGTATTTAGCACTTAGAACCCTACTTATTATCCTCTCTTAGATAGTACCCTCCTAGACAACTATACAGCAGTTTATATAGTTAACTATAAAGATCTACTTAACTATAGGACATTTAAGCTATCTACCTCTAATGCTATTATAGGGGTAGTGTCGATTGCTAGTGGGCTATCGTAGCTAGTATGGGTTGGTCATGGTAAGGGAATGGCTAGATATGGGGCATAACCCCCATGCTAGCGCTAGGCACAACCCTAGTTAGGATACAGGGCTATAACGCCCTGTATCTAGGAGAGCGAGAAAGAGAGGGAAAGAGGCTCTAGATAGATCATTAATAAAACACTATAGGAATTGTACTTGTTATTTTGCTCTTTCTCTGTCTTGCTGTTCTTATTCCTTACTATCTACTAGAAGTCTTTTACTATAGTAAGAGCAAATCGATACTAATTAGTTTCTATTGTTTTAATAGATAGTAGGAGCAGAGTAGCTAGATTGATGACTATGCTAGAAGTATACCTGTAAAGAGGAAGAGCTAGGCTAGCTATAATAAAAGACGGATCTCTTTATTAAGTATATCTAACCTATAAATATACTCTAAAACGAAGAGATAAAACGCAGATGTACTTTCGAAAAACGACTTTACTTATCTAATAATTTTCGGCGGATATAACGAACGACAATTCGACAATACAACTATAGCTTAAAACTTAAAGATAGAACGCGAAATGCAATTCGAAATAGCCGATACTATAATATAGATATATATACTAACAGCTAAAGATAAGATACTTAACAAGCTGCCTTAGTAGCTACTACCTAGTAAAGCCTACCTACTAGACGTAGTAACCTTCTTTAAAACCCTAGACTATATCGAATTAGGCTATAAAGATAAGAGGATTATTAACACCTATATATTAATAGAAGTAGTAGAATACTAGAGGTTGAAAATAAAGGGAGAAAGGCTGTAAATAAGGGTAATTAATAGCTTTAATAAGTAGACTAACAGGGACTTTTAGAAGGCTTCTATAATTATTGAAACAGAGTTAGTAGAACTGCTTAGAGCTAGCGGTTTTGCTATAAGCCTAATAAGAAGCTACTAAGACGCTAAACTGGCTAGGTTTACTAACGATAAGAGCCTTATCGGTAAACCTACCTATTAGCTAGCCCTATTAGCCGCCTCCTTACCTCTCTAGCTAATAATAGTACCTCTACTATTATAAGTTTTCTTGTCTGCCCTAGGCAAGGGTATGCCTCTACTGCTATTAGTACTGGGCTTCCCTTTACTATCTAAACTGCTAAATTTAGGGCCTAAGCTAGAGAGCTTAGTATAAGAACTAGGAGGAAATAGAGGATATAGGGGAGGACTTAAGTATAGGAACGGAACTAGGCCTAGATATAGAAACGGATTTAACCTAGGGTAACTAGGGTTTATTCTAGAACTATTAGGCTTTAACCTATAACCTTAGTAATACTATCCCTATTAGTAATACCAACTATAGTAGTACTACTAGCAGTACTACCCTTAGTAGTAGTAACAAAGAAGGTATAACTAGCCTTCTGTTCTATCTAACCTACTAGAGGTTACTAGAGTCGAAATAGGGAGTCCGGAATACCTGGAAATTCTCCTAAGGCTAACCTAGAGGGATAACAACCCTTATATTGATCGAAAGCTATATATAGACTTTAGAAAAGCGTAGAATAGTAGTAACTATTATAATAGGGCAGAAACGGAGATACTAGACGATAAAGTTAAGATTTTCCTTTACTAGTATATAATGTTCTAGATCGACTATGTCACTTTATACCTAGTTTTTCCCTATATCCTCTCTAGTAGGGCTAGAGACTACTAGGTTAACTACCTTAACTACCTCCTTCCTTTCTACTTAGTTTATACTAAACTAAGTAAGCATTTCGAGATAGATGCTAAAAAGCAGAACCTAGTAACGATATAGAGCTCTATTACTTTTAGAAGCGTATAATAAAAAAACCCTAGAAAAAGCAACAAAGAAGTCCTCTAGCTACTACTTAATAAGCTGCCGATAATTCAGCAGGCTTTAGGGCCTATTTACCATAGTAAGGAAATCCTTACTTTGAATATAATAAGGGCATACTATAGAGTGCCTAAACTGAAGTTAGCTTTGTATAAGCCAATTAAAGGATTTAAAGAGCTAGTAGCTATACTATAGGGTATACTAGAAGTAGAGGAAATGGAAAGCCAGTAGTATCTAACAGACTAGCAGTATTTCTCTAAGAAGTTATAGCTAAGGTTTACCCCTAGAAGGTCTTAACGCTGCTAGATTTGCAAGAAGGATAGATGCCACTCTACTAAGTACTTAGAAGAGGAGTAGAAGAAGAATCGACTTAACTAGCTAAAAAGCTAGTAAATCAACCCTAATAAGGGGAAAAAGAGATATTAGTCGTTTCTAGTTAACTATAAGGGCTCTAAGTCTAAAAGGAGTATAGTAGAGGACGATTTTGATAAATATAGCCTAGAAGAATATACTATAGAAGACTCTACTAGAAACGATATAGCAGTAGCTTTCTTTGCTAACAAGGCTTTCCTATATAGATTATATAGAGAAGAACCCTACTGCAGTAGAGAACTTAAAGATATACCGTATACTACGCTCTCTTCCGCGTAATTTATGCTCGACAAGTATTCCGAAACGGTATTCCAGGGTATTATGCCGGATATAGGTGCCGCTAATTTTTCGACTGCCGGTATACGTTAAGTACTAGCCCTACAACGCTAAATGCCTAGTATCTATATCGATAGAGCAAGGGCTAGAGAGGCTAGTATTACCTTTAGCCTAGGTAAAGTAAAGGAATCTATCGGTATAGTTATAGTAGATACTGCTGCCGGGAAGGTAACTTTCTACATTCTAGACACGCCTACCCCTTTTCTTTTTTACCTTTAAGATATAGATCGGCTTAGGGTATACCTAGATAATATAATGGACACTATAGTTAAGGGTAAGTAGCGGATCCTAATTATCTAAAGATAGGGCTACCTATAGATCCTGGTACTTAACAGCGCAGTACACGCTGTATTTATATAGGATAAAGTACAACTGCACTTAACGGAACTTATAGAATCCCAGCTACGGCGAATTTATCGGCGTTGTAGCTACCTATTAGTAGAAAAGCTGTATAAGCTCCTTAGCTATACCGACTATCAAGTAGAACATAGCGTGTTAGAGCTTATTAACAAGTTCTGCCACTTCTACCAGGTTAAGGGGCTAGCACCTAGGTATTTTAAATTTACGCTTAGGGATAATATCTACTTTAACTATAAGATAGTAATAGATATCCTGGATCTCAATAGCCGGAAAGTCCTCTATATAGTCGATACGGCCACCTCCTTTTAAGCAGCCTGTTTTCTAAAGGATATAACAGCAAAAGAGACTTAGGAACGGTTAAAGGAGTGCTAGATAGACATATATCTCGGACCGCCAGATATCCTTTGTTATAACCAGGGGACTAATTTCGTAGCTAAGGAATTCCAGGCAGAGGCGAAATTAGCCGATATTACAGTAGTAGACGTTCTAGTTAAGGCTTATAACTCAGTAGGAAAGGTAGAGCGCTACTACGCCCTACTATACCAGGCATACGAGATTATACAGGAAGAGGCCAGCACTACTATATCGAAAACGGCTAGCTTATAAGCCGTAGTCTCTACTGTTAATAATACAGCAGGGTCTAGCGGTTTAATCCCTACCCTACTAGTCTTTAGTGCTTTTCCCTGGCTAACTAGAAATTCGCTACTAAGTCCAGATCAAGTTACAAGGGCAGAAGCCATTGAAAAAGCAATGGCTAAGCTTAAGAGGTAGTAAGGTAAGCAGGCTATTAGGAAGGCTCTTAGCCGCCGAAACAGCCCTAATACTAAGGTAGTACTACCTAGTATGCTAGGTATTAGCTAGGAGGTCTTAGTCTACCGCGAAAATAACAGATAGACCGGGCTATATAAGGTATTAGCAGTATTAGAGACTTCTATAACTATAGATATAGTTAACAGCGCTATAGACTTTAGGAGTACAGTTGTAAAACCGTACTGCTAAGAGCTATAGAAGGGGCTATAAAGGGGGCTATAAGAGGAGGAGGATGCTAAAGACCCGGAAGATCCAGATATAGCAGAAAAGTTCGTCTACCCTAACCCTATACTACTAAAGAGGCAGGGCTAGCCTAGGAGAGAAAAAGGGGCCCGGGTTTTACTAGAGATTATAGACCTGCAACCTAACGTACTACCTAGACACAGCGCAACTCGCACTGCGAAACCTAAGGATAAAACGCAGCCTATACTAACGAACAACATACTATGATTTAGACGGACAACCCGTAATTCCAGTATGCTAGATAAGCCGTAACTTACGCTGCGTTTTACCATTTTAGACTATAGCTATACCTTTATATTAGGTAGGGACCTTGCAAGTTAAGTCCCTATAGAACTCTTCCTTTCTAAGAAGGAAAGAAAGGACTATACCCTAGCCCTAGAATTGCAGTACTAAGGCAAGATTACTATGCTAGGTAAGCCGTTTAAAGCCTTAGATAAAGCCAAGATCGACGCCCTCCTTAAAAACAGCGTTATTAAGGTAATCTAAGAGCTAAAGGACCTCTATAGTATTAAGGTATTCAAGTTAAGAATAGTATAGAAGGTAAAGGACAAGACTTCTAGCCTATATAAAAAATCAAGGCTAGTAGCCTAGGGGTATAGTAATCTAGGAAAGAATAGTCTTCTTACCTAGTTACCGACTATCTAACAGTATACCTAGCGGATTTTACTTGCCCTTTACCCTTCTCTTCTTTACGATTTTAGGCTATACCTATAGTTATAAGATATTACATAGGTATATACGTAGTCCAAGATAGCCCTAAACCGCAAAATACTCCTTTATCTACCTAAAGAGCTTTAGGGTAAATATCCTACTAGCGCTATTTTACAGGTAAACCGCCCGCTATACAGTATAACAGAGGCAGGGCTTTACTAGTTTGCTACCTATATATAGTAGCATGTAAATTGCCTTAGTCTTTAGTCTTCTTCTTTTGATCCTTATCTTCTGATTTCTACTACTATACTAGGAAAGGGATTTAGGCTTATTGGCTTGCAAACCGACGATACCCTTATTATTAGGGATAATTCCTTTTCCTAGTTAGAAGAGGAAGAGCTAGAAAAAGCCGGCTTTAAGTTAAAGCTGGCTACTAAGGTAGTAAATAAGCTAGAGGTAGATTTTAATAGCTGCCGGCTTTACCTCTCTAACAGCAACCTTTTAATACGGCAAAAAGGGTAGGGTAAACGCCTATCCCTCGTTAATACAAAAGGGGCAATAGCCGCTTAGTAATACGTTAAGCAACGTGCTCGGGGGGCTTATTTAGCCTCTATCTACCAGCTAGAGGCGGCTTTCGACTTAGCTGTAGCTGCCTAAGCCTAGCAGCCCTAGCTAGAGGACTATAAGCACCTTAACGCCCGGATCCAGTAGCAGATAGATAACATAGAAAAAGGCCTGGTTTATCACCCTTTAGATCTTGCTATAGCTAAGCTCTTTATCTTTATTAACAGGTCCTTTACTAATAATACAGACTTAACTTCTTAGATCGGCTATATTATACTACTAGCTAACGAAGACAATATACCAGGAAAGGCTGCTTTTCGAATTTACGGAAATATAGTCCACTAGTCCTTAACAAAGTATAAAAGGGTAACAAGAAGCGTACTAGCTAGTAAGATCTATAGGATAGTAGCTGGCTTTAATATCGGTTTTATAGTCTAACGGACTATTTCTATAATTTTTGCCTGCCTTAGCCTAGGGGCTAACCTTCCGATTATTCTTTGTATAGACTCTTTTAGTCTATACAAGTGCCTTGTCAAGCTTAGCAGTACTATCGAAAAGCGCCTTATAATCGATATTATAGCTTTATAGTAGAGCTATAAGAATAGGGAGATTTAGGAGGTTAGGTAGATCAATAAGAAGGACAACCTAGCGGACGCTATAACGAAAAGACTACCTAACTAGGCACTTACAGCACTAGTCGACAATAATATAGCTAAGATATATATAAAGGGTTAGGTAATACGGCAATGATTGCTGTATAGCAACCGTAGCGCGCCGATAAAAGAAAGACAGCAAGGGTAGGACATACTATATACTAATGCACTATAGAAAAGGAGGGAGGATAAGGCGCAGATATACTGTAAAACAAGAGGATAAAATGCAACAAGCATAGTAGGACTGTAAGACAAAGCGCAATATACTTTTACATTTTTTTTATATTTTTATATTTTCCTCCTCCTTCTCCCCCTATACTACTAACAATAAAAGTACTTTGGCTGTATAGGCCGATGCCTGTATATAGGCCTTTTATAAGGCCTCCTTCTCTATCCCTGCTAAGTCCGCCTCCTCCTTACTACTACTAGGTAGTATAAGAACATAGCAGACGGCGGACTGCTACTCCTGCTAGTCCCTATACTACTGCTTCTTAGTAGCCTTTAATAAGTTAGTATATCGCTAAGAAGATAGAGGGGAGGACTTACGGCAGAGGCGGGCTTAAAAGCTATAAGGACTTTAAGATAGTGCGCTATAATAGGACACGCCAACGTAGAGCTATATAGGTAAATTAGAGCGTAACTATAGTTTTATTTATATAAGATAAAGCGCTTATAGTAGCTTATAACTACCGCTGGCTAAGTAAGACTAATAACAGCTACTAATAACCCTGATATAATCCTAGTAATACTAGTCCTAACGCTATACGTTGTTAGGACCCTAGCCTTTACCGGCTATTACTACCTAGATATAGTAGATATATATATCGGTATAGGGCGTATTAGGGGGGCTATAGGGGTAGGACATAATATGCTATTACTTATGCAGCGGCGTGTCTAGAAATTACGAAAATGTTAGCTATATTCCAAAGTACGGCTATACTTTAAAACCTACCTTTGCAGCGCAAAGCGCCCTTACTATGCTTATACGCGCCGCTACCCTTGCCTTTATCGGTACTATCGCTAGTACCGCTATTAACGCTATTGTCATTGCCGCTACTGCCCTCCTCCTTCTTCTCCACTTTGGCAGGGGGCATATATACCCTGTTATAGGCGTTATTATTATCCTTATTAGCTATAAGGCCGGAATCAATAGTATATCTGCCGGCATTGCTGCTGGCAGTGCGCTTAGAGCGCTGTAGGTCCTCCTTCTTAGCTAGCTTATAGGCCTGGGCATTGGCTACGGCCTCCTTGCACTTCTTATAGTGCTTAGCGGCTGCTGCCCTACCTACTATAGTATAGGCCTTGGCCAACTTGCGCTACTTAGCCTTATAAGCGGCCGTACGACGTACGGCCAGCGTAATCTTGGCCGGCTTAGCTAGTATAGGCGCTAGGGCTAGGGGTATAGTAGGTATGCTTATATTGCGCTAGGATGTTAATAAATAAGACGTACCTACGCTAATAACATATAGGATATAATGCGTATATAGCAGACAATAAAGCTGGTATAGCGGATAATAATAAAGTACTTACCTAGGATAGTATATACTAAGTTATCCAAGTTGGAAAAGAAGTCTATATTAGCTATAAGCAGGTTAGCAAACGACAAATCGCAGTAGCAGCAGCGGCAGGGCAAGCAGGCTATATATATATACATTTTATTAGCAAGACTTGAAAGAAAAGGACTATATTGGAAGTGCAGGCTGGCCTATTATTCTATTTATTCTACAGCAGGCGGTCTAGGAATATACAATAATAAGAAGACAATACTAATAGAAAAAGGCGTTGTTAATTGGTTAAGGGATAGGTAGGCTATAGTTATAGAAGAGAAGGGAGAAGGGGATAGAAGGTAGTCGTATAATGGGATTAGCACGGTAATAAGCGACGTAGACATATTACTAAGGATAGGGCGCGATATACGCTCTATACAGTACTTATAGGACGCAACGTACGATTTATCCTTAGGGAATAGGGCGTGTTTGGAAATTAATTGTAGGACGTAATATATACCTTGTCTTAGGCAGATAAAGCACGTTAAGTAGCGGACTACAGGTAAGGATATCCTATAAGAACAGACCGTAACCAAAAAGAAAGAGAGCCAGTATCGATTACTAGTAGGCTATCATAGCTGGTATAGGTTAGTCACAGTAAAGGAATAGCTAGATATAGGGCATAACCCCTATACTAGCACTAGGCATAACCCTAGTTAGGATATAGGGCCACAATGCCCTGTATCTAGGAGAGCGAGAAAGAGAGGGAAAGAGGCTCTAGACAGATCATTAATAAAACACCATAGGAATCGTACTTGTTATTTTGCTCTTTCTCTGTCTTGCTGTTCTTGTTCCTTACTATCTACCAGAAGCCTTTCACTGCAGTGAGAGCGAATCGACAGGTAGGCTTAACGATGTTACCTATTTCTAGAATAGGATACCAGACTCTAAGAAAGATTTTTTAGGATGATAAGGGTAATAAGACGGTAGACTTGATTCTTCAAAATGTAGCTATTATAGAGGGATTTCATGCTAATATTATATCGGCTATACTCTTACGCCGAAAGGGAATCTGGCTATTAAGGGCTAACAATACCCTAAGAGTTAGAGATATAGTAAGCTTAGTTGTTCTTATAACGCTATAGGAAAAGTTTAACTTAACAGTGCTTGAATATAAGCCGCTTGCTTCCTATATAGTCTTGAAACCCCTCCTAACAAGTAACAATAGTATTGTAATAATAATAGCTTAGAAACAAGTGAAATAGAGAGGATGGAAAAGGATATATAAGCTATATAGGGCTTATATAGATCCTAAAGAACTATAGTACTTAAGGATAGGACACCTAGGTCCTAAGGTACTATAATTGTTAGTAAACTATACTTAGGGTGTAAATTTGTTATAGCCTAATAACAGTAATCTAACTAGGATACTACAGCTTAAATGCTTAGTATATACTTAGTTATATATAACAAAAGTGGTATCTAGAAGGGAGTTAAGCGGAAAATCCGCTAGACTGTTTTACAGGATTGCCTAGGATCTTTTCGAATTCTCCTAAGGATATATAGGCTATAATAGGATTCTCTTTATAGTAGATAAGTTTAGTAGAAAGGTATAGGCCTTTTAGATAAGAGGTAAAGGATAAGAAAACCTTCTTTAGGTCCTTAAGAGGTTCGACGCCTAGACTAGACGATAGTATAGGTTATCCGTTTGTTTCTTCTACTATAACAGTAAGATATTAGTTATATCTTCTTAAGGAAAAACTAAGTATAAGAAATAGGCGCATTATAAAGGAATTAGCTTAGAAATCCTACTATTATATATATATAGCCTAATAGGACTTATTGAAAGAAACAGAAAGACTATTGTTAACAAGTTAATAGCGATATAGTTAGGGGTATGTCTTCCTAAGGATCTATGGCCTAAGACTATAGAGGCTACGGTATATCTTTACAACTTATCTTCTAAGCTTAGAGATAATCCAAGATCCCTAAATAAGAAGCTTCTATTATGGTTTCAGAACTATTTTCGCTTTTACAACCTAGCTATTATCTATAAAGCTATAATTGATCTAAGGCCTTAGCTTAGTAGCCTTTATATATATAGATATGCCGGTTATCCCCTTAAAAAGGATAGAGAGAAGGATATACTTCGGAGACTTTATAAGATTTAACCTTAAGCTTATATTAGCTATCTTATAGGTTATATCGCTATTATGTTATATAGGATATAGGTCCTAGAGCTTAACAGGGTAATTACTACCTAGAATATTCAGTTTAATAAGACAGTTTTCTATATAGAAAGGGAGGTGGAATCTAAGGCTTAGACTATCCCTGTCTTAAGAGAACTAGCAGACTAGCTGGATAAGCCGGTAGAGGAATATAAGTTTGACACTATCCTTAAGACGATATAGAATCTAGATCTTACAGGTCCTATTAGGCTAATAGCTGCTAAAGAGAATAAGGAAAAGCTCTTAGCTATAGAGCTAGAAGAGCGTTAGTTAGATGCTATTACTAGCTAGAACAAGGTATATACTAATATTATAACTAGACTATTTACCCTAGAGTAAATACCTAAGCCTAGAATGCCAAATCTAGATTATACTAGGATTAATAGCCGTAGTAATAGAGCAGACTCTCCCTAGAGCATAACTAGAGGAGAAATATAGTTTAAGGACAAGGTATATTGCTATAGACTATTAGAAGGATTTAAAGCTAGGGCAGGTATTATAACCTACTAGTATGCCGACGATAAGACAACGGACAGACTGTTAGTTAAAGAACCGGACTTTAAAGCTAGGATCTTAGGGGTATATACTGGTAATACGTAAGTACTAGGCGACCTAGCCCCTTAAAGACAAGGTTGGCCCTATAGTAGTAGGAATCGGGTATTTATAGTAGAGCTAGGCCGATATAACCTTTATTAGTGTAATACTGTACTTAAGAACATCTTTAGTATTCTAGATATAGAGAGAACAGCGGCATTATTGCCACTACTTGTTTTTATAGCCGACTACTTTCCTGATTAGCTAGTAGCTAGCTATAGGAGAGAGTTTAAAATAGTATATACTATAGTAGCAGGCGCTATTCGATATTAGAAACGCCTAATAGAGCGAAAATAGAAGTAAGAGTTATAGAAAAAGGACTTGCTAAAGGGCCTTTAGGATAAGAAAAAGTTTGTCCTAGGGAAATAGCACGAATTAGAAATACTGCCAGAGCCTAGGACTTAGAGTAAAGCTATAAAGTCGCCTTTTAAGAAGATATAGAAGTCTGTAGCTTAAGCTAAGATTAATTAGCTATAAAAGCTACAGACCTATAAGAAAATTCCAAAGGATTAGTATAGGATATAGCCTCTCCTGCTTAAATAGGTACTAAAGTATAAGCTTAATCTAGATAGGATGGTTGTTAGGCTAAAGGTAAGGATTTACGTTTAAGAAGATCTTTAATATCTAGAGTTAGTCAAGTCAACTTATATAGCAATATTAGCTACTAAGTCCTTTAGAGTAAGTATAGCCCTAGCAGTACGTTTTAATCTGGAGATTGACTTATAGGACGTTATAAACGCCTTCTACAACGTACTTTAAGAGTTGTTTAGCTAGGGCCTAGTAATCTACAATCTTCTAAAAGGGTTTAAGAAGCTAGGACTTCTTATTTAGGTTAATAGGGCTCTATATAGGCTTTAAGACTCTCCTCTCCTCTAGTATCTTAAATTCTTAGGCTTTCTTAAAAATCTTAGACTTTAGAAGTCTAAGGAGAAGCTATATCTATTTTATAATATAGATAGACATATCCTTTTGATATTCTATATAGATAATATAATACTTTTCTATTATCGTTAGTATTAGGACTATACTATAGACCTAAAGGCAAAACTGCTAGGTAAATATAAAGCAAAAATTCAGCCTAAGGCGGAATAGTTTCTCGGTATTTAGATTATAAGGGATAGAGTTAACTGTACAATTATACTGGTTTATAATATATATATTAAGAAGGCAGCTAAGAAGTATAGGCTAGATAGATCCGCTATTATCCCCCCTATATTACTCCTAACAGTCGGACTTAGCAAGAATAAGGGCTAGGCTACTAAAAAGGAGGTAAAGCTTATACAAGAACTAGTAGGGACGATACTATATACGGCAATTATAGTCTGTCTAGATGTAGCCTTTGCTATATCGTATCTTTCCCGCTTCTTAACGAACCTGTTAGCCTGATATATCAAGGCTGCTAGGTAGACAATCCAGTATCTATATTATACAAGGTTTCTTAGGATTATATATAGTAGCTACTCTAGTTAGGCCTATATACTTTATATTGCTAGTAACGCCTCCTTTACAGACGACTTAGACTTACAACGATTATCTTAAGGTTATATAATTATAATATTTGGGGGACTTGTCTAGTAGAATGCGTCTTGTTAAGCTATAGTTACTACGTCGATAATAGAAGCGGAGCTTTATAGTCTCTCTCTGGCTACGAAGGAGGCTATAGGGATAAAAAGATTCCTTAAGGACCTAATAGTTAAACTGTTAGTTCTATGGCGGATTTTCTACAATAATACTTAGACTATTAGGCTAGTAGTTAATAAAGGGGAGCGTATAGTAATAGCGCTCTATTACGTTGATATTCAGAATATATAGCTTAAATAAGAGCATGGTAAGGGCAGCTTTATAGTATCCTATATTAAGACAGCTAATATACCAGCCGATAGCCTAATAAAGAATTTGTTAAGGGCAAAGTTCAAGCACTTCTAGGCTATACTGAATCTAAGGGACGTATTATAGATTATGGCTAATAATCAAAGAAAGGGAAATTCAATTACTGGCGGATAACTATCTAGTCTGCCGCAAAACTTATAAAAGAAGCCTACTATAGGGCGCTATAGCGCTTGATAGCCTTCTCTAATATACTAATAGCCCGATCAATCTTAGCTAGTACCTGTAATATAGCTGATATATCTATACGATTCTTATTAAGATAACGTAGTATTAACTATAAAAGAGCCCCGATACGTCTACTAATTCCTTATCTAAGGCGCTAAGTGAACTTAGCGCCCCTTATGCTTAGGAATGCTACTTATATAAAAGGATTGTCAGCTAGAGACTCGATTAACTAATAGAGAGGCAAAAATACATGTTCTAGTCCGGTAGATAGGGATAGGGACAGGTATAGGGGCAGAGATAATTCGCAAGACGCTTTTTGCTTATAAGGCGGATCTTTAAATTTCAGCTCCTTACGGAACGCCTAGGGCAGACGTAAAAGAGTAGGTAGAGCGGGCAATATAGGTATTAGCCTATATAGTAATAATCCGGACAATAGGTCAAGGATGGCGTGTAATATTTTCGAAATAGTAGTAGCCTTACCTGCTATTGCCTTCTGGATATAACTGTTAGTCTAAGTATTGAATTTTAAAACGGATGGATATACTCTGCCAGCCTTTGTATTTTTCTTTTTTAAGTCCTAAAAGACCTAGGTAGTCTTCTTAGCCTTAACTAACCTATAATATACACAGTTAGCTTTATAGTAAAATTGTTAGGCCTAGACGGACTTATATAGGACAATAGTAGTAAGATATAGTCTGCATTAGAAAACAGTAGTAATAGCGGCTGCTAGTATCGTTATACTAAGAAAAGCATTCTCCTATAGTATATCCCTTTAGCAGCGACTAGATATAGGGCTTATAAGATAGTAGACGAAGAGGGCCTAGAGGGCCGGATTTTTCGGATTAAGGCGTCTTTGCTTGACTAGGAATCTAGCCTATAATCTTTTTAGGGCGGCCTAGTATCTTAGGAGCAGGAGTTTCTGGTATAGGTACTAGGATAGGGCTTAATAGCGTGTTGTTACTAACTCTCTTGACATCTAAGGACATAATATAGCTACTAGCGTTATTAGTAAGCTAATAACAGCTAGAATAGAGCTAAGTAAGGTTTAAGGTTAGATCCTAGAGCTATTTTTATAGGGATACCTGCGATCTTAGCTTTAGGGGAATACCATTATCTAGCTATAGGACGCTATAGCTAGTAATAGTAATAATTAGAAAGACTTACTACTCCTTGCTTAGGTATGGTAATAGGAAAAAGAGAGCTAGGCGAGAATAGGGGCAGGCTTATAAGAAAACTTTACCTTAAAAAGGTAGTTATAAGAAAGAGAAAAGGAATAGGGCTAGAAGGAATTCTCTATGCTCTTCTTATACCTAAAAAGAGTAGGCCTATAGTAAGCTCTAGAGAAAAGAGGAAAGAGCAGGTTAACCTTGCTATTACTATGGTAACTTACAGTAGTAAGGTTGACAATTAAGTATACTTGCCTTCTTTTGGAAAGAAGGCTGCCTATATAGCCAGCAAAAAGGCAGTAGGTAAGGCTACTTAGAATAAAAACTAGTCCTATAACTTATAAATAGAAAAGAGAAAGTAGCAACAGTAAGCAGACTAGTAAGAGTATTGTCAACCTAGCGAAGTTTTCGTGGGCAAGGTGTTTACTAGGTGCCTATACTGGGCTTAAGCATATCGCTATCTCGATATACTTAAGGGGGTATAGGAGTTGTAGTTACTATGATCCTACGTTCTATAGGTTAGACTCCCTATAGGATGGCGAATCTAAGGGGGTGTATAACGGAATATAATAACGGTTATGGAGTGACCTATCTAGGACTAGGGCTCTCTATACTTAGATATCCTAATAAGCTGCTTATTAGGCTTAAAGGCGTCTATATAAGGAGTGGCAGGTCCTGTAGTAAGAAGAAGAATAGGCATATTCACTTCTTCACATCCATCACCTGCTCTTTACGTGACATTACTGCTACTACTGCTATTGTTGTTGCTACTACTACTACTAGTACAAATCATAGGGAGAAAGAGAATAGGTGGTATATAGTAGGAGAACCTACCTATTTATAGGTTTAGGGTAAGAGCGTTTAGAGTTCGTAATTAGCTAGCCTAGAGCTCTGATTTTTCCTATTATAATTCCCATTTAGGACTATAAGCTTTTGTAATAATAGTTGCCGGTATAACGTACTTACTATTACGCCGTTTAGGGGCATATCTAGAAAGCGCTAAAGTCGCGCCTTCTATACTAGGGATCAGTAACTAGAATTCAACATTCTAATTAGCAAACAAGAAGTTAAGTAATTAGCATTTCCTATTCTAGTAATAAGGGGAGTAAAATGATTTGGGATTTCCTATTTCGGTTGATAAAGCGCTAGCATAGTTACAAAAAGAAGAGTTACTAGTGTTAATTATAGTAAGGGGGTTAGGTGCTAATCCCTATAACCGCATAGTATATAAGCCTCTTACTCTAGGGAATAGGGCGCGTACTGCGCTACTTGTACGACAGCTATAAGTAGCGTACCTACGCACTATATAATAGTTACTAACAAGCGCTCCGCTCTAACATAGGTATTTAAAGGGTGCGCAACTACCCCCTAGATAGAGGGAGAGATATGACAATCCAGAACTAGAACTTAAACCAGTATTGCCTTGCTGCTCGCTTTGCTCTTATCGTTTTAGGTTATTACGATCTCCGGAAACCTACCAACATTTAACCTATATAGTAATATTATATACTAGTCCTTGACCAAGTATAAGCGGGTAATGCAAAGCGTTTTAGCAAGCGAAATATATAGAATAGTAAGCAGGTTCGATCTTAGGTATATACTATACTAGACGCTTGCTAAGATCTATTTAGGCCTAGGTCTACTATCGCCACTACTAATCGTTGTTTATACGGACTTGTTCAGTTTATATAAGTACCTAGTAAAGCTTAGGACAATAGTAGAAAAGCAACTTATAATCGATATAATAGCCCTATAACAGAGCTATAAAAACCGTAAAATCGCAGAAATCAGGTAGATTAGTAGCAACGACAACCTAGCCAACGCTATAACCAAGTATACGCCGAACAAGACGCTTAAAAGGCTCATTACTACAAATATAGCCAAGATCAGAGTAAAAGGCTAGGTTTAACGCCTAGCTAAGTAATAGGAAGAGCCTATATAACTCAGGGCAAGATTACTAGTATAAAAGACAAAGACTACTAGGACGATTTATTCATAGTATAATAAGGAATATAAGGCAAAGCGTGAAACAATCTTAATTTATACTCTTATAGCTAGCGCAACATACATGCCAGTGCCCCCTACCCCCTAATTATAATAACAAAACGTCAATAGCCTTGCTTATAGTAGCTATTACTATAAGCTTTTTTTATATAGGCGTTATACTTGCTATAGGCGCCCTATACTCGACAAGAGTACGCGCCTTATCTACTAGAACCAAGGCGTACTTGGCGCCGTTACGCTATATTTTCCAATCCTATAACTAATAAGTATTACGATCAAAAAATAGATACTACTAAAGATCGTAACTTACTTTGGCCTTTATGGCCAGGTTAGAGCAGAGCTCTAAAAAGCAATCTAAGAACAGATAGACTGACTTAGGGCTATAATATATGTTAGGAATAATAATATAATAGAAACAATATATAAATAGAACTTACATTGGCATATATAAGTACCTGGACAAGCACTACTAGCACTAGAGGCTACGGCCTAACGTACGGTTATAGCATACTATACATAGCGCGAAATTACCAGACTTGTCAAACAAGTCCTTAACGCCTACTAAAAGCAAGTATAGGCAGCTAAGGTAAATAACAGTATATATAGCACTACATAAGCTATAAACTTTATATACGTTAGCAATATTAACAATAAGGATAATAAAAGTAAGACGCTTACCCTCTAGTTTATATATATAAGCGTGTAACGACCTTTTACAAGGCTTTATACGATCCGACGTACTATATATGTAGTAGCTAGAGCGGACAACAGAGTCGTCTAAGCTTTCGCCGGATAACGAACTTGCCGTTACCGCCGCTAGTATCGCTACTAACAGTATAGGCGTATATGCAGCGGCGTATAGCGCTATATACTACATACGCGCAGCTACTACCGCCGCCTTCCTTACAGCCGGTAATATAAGTAGAGAGTGCTTAGCAGGTATAGAGATACGCGCCTTATATATAGCGATCTCTGCCCTATATACTGCCGCCTCCTCCGCCTCCTTCTTATACTAGCACGTAGCGGCCTATGCAAGCAGGACGCGCATATGCGCGATTAGCCCCTTAGAATCAAGGGGCATAGAGTTGGCGTTAGTATAGCCGCCTATAGACTTAGGCTATACAACGAGTATAGCCACGTTTGTAGCGTTGGGATTATTACCGTTATTGTTATTGTTATTGCCGTTGTCGCTACCTACTATACTCTCCTAGTCGCCATTATTAGTAATAGCGTACTTGGACGTATCTAGGAACGCGTTATTATTACCCTCCTAGGCAAGATACTTGTTAAGAGCGTTAGTTATAAGCGTATTAAGGGCATTGCCGCCCTTGTTCTTAGCATATATATAGGCATTGCTGCCTATGCTTCTATAGGAGTACCTACTCTACTTATTATTAAAATCCAATACTATAAATAACAAGATCAGTACGCTTAATTATTAGTATATAACGGTAAGCAACTTACTTATTACTACTAGTACTGCTAATACTACTGCTATTATTATTGCTACTACTACTACTATTGTTATTACTGCTACTACTACTAGTATAGATTATAGGGAGAAAGAGAATAGGTAGTATGCAGTAGGAGAACCCACCTATTTATAGGTTTAGGGCAAGAGCGTTCAGAGTTTGTAATCAGCTAGCCTAGAGCTCTGATTTTTCCTATTATAATTCCTATTTAGGACTACAAGCTTTTGCAATAATAGTTGCTAGCGTAATGCACTTACCGTTATGCCGTTTAGGGGTATATCTGGAAGGCGCTAAAGTCGCGCCTTCTATACTAGGGATCAGTAACTAGAATTCAATATTCTAATTAGCAAACGAGAAGTTGAGTAATTAGCATTTCCTATTCTAGCAATAAGGGGAGCAAAATGATCTAGGATTTCCTATTTCGGTTGATAAAGTACTAGTATAGTTATAAAAAGAAGAGTTACTAGTATTGATTATAGTAAGGGGGGTTAGGTACTAATCCCTATAACCGCGCAGTATATAAGCCTCTTGCTCTAGAGAATAGGGCGTATATTGCGCTACTTATATAACATCTATAAGTAGCGCACCTATATACTATATAATAGTTACTAACAAGCGCTCCGCTCTAATATAGGTATTTAAGGGGTACGCAACTACCCCCTAGATAGAGGGAGACATATGACAACCCAGAACCAGAACTTAAACCAGTATTCCCTTGCTGCTCGCTTTGCTCTTATCGTTTTAGGTCACTACGATCTCCGGAAACCTACCAACAAGTAGGCCTTTTTGCTCTAACACCGATCGAAGGTATAAGGCTCTTACAGGGATCTATTACTATTAGTATGGTTAACAGTACTATATCAGCTTGTATAATCTAATAGAGACTAACAATAAACTTAGGCTTGGATATATGTTTAGGGCAAACGCTTACCTTAGCTAGAAAATTCGTAGAGAAGACCTCCCTTACAACTTATACTAGATTAACCTAGTCCTAGTAATAAAGGCCTATAAGGAAGGCGCCCTTTTCTACCTTATTTAAGCGCTTTATAACGTATATAATACTAAGTTCTGCCCTGTTTATCTCTAATAGAAGCGTAATTATAAGGCTAAGTATAACAAGGCTTTTAAACCCTTTTTTAACTCTCTTACTATACCAAGCTATACTTACGCCTAGCTAGAGGAAGAGTAAGTTAAGATGTGTTTTCTTCTAATAGAAAAAGGGAGGAAAAGCCGGCTTCTTAATATTACTTCTTATAGTATTAGGCCTATTATATCTTCTTTATCCTCTCCTACTTATAGCTCTTCTATATAAGGGGAGAATACATTTATAGCCCTAATAGTACAATCTAGAGTCTATTACTTATTACCCTTAGCACCTAGTATTATGTCTTTTCTATTATAGGTAGTCGAACCTATAGAGGTCTTAGATCTAGATCTAAGTCTTTAAGGTCTGTTTAGAAAGGAGGTTAATAATAAGAAAGCTAACTCTATAGCTCGTACGATTAAGGTCCCTAGTTGGGTTTTGGATTTTCTTAATATGGTTTAGTACTAGAAGCGAGACATTTTCTTTTTAAAGTCCCTAGAGGATATAGCTTACTTTTTATAGGACTTGCTCTCTACTTAGATCGGTTTTAAGCTTTATAGCAGTCTTTACAATAATAGTACTATTGATATTTTGCTTATACTATAGAATACGATTGTAAAAGCAAACGATATATTTAGTAATAAGACGATATAGCTAGCCGTAGCTAAAGCTTTAAGTATAGCTTTTTAAAGTCAGAAGTAGCCGTAACTGGAAAGCGATAAAAATAAGCTACTAAGGGCAGGTCCCTTCTATACTCCTCTATCTAATTAGGTAAAGACCCTTACTACTAGCGACCTATCTATATAGGCAAGAGAAGATCCTTCTTATAAGATTAAAGCTACTAACATTTACCGAGGAATACTCTAGAAAATGCTCGATAGAAAATATAGTCTTTCGAATAAGAAGGCCCTTAACCTAATAGAAGGCTAGAGTCTGCTTTCTAAGATCATATATAAGTAGGTCTCTAAAGGTATTAGGATTATTAAGGAAATAGCTATACTAGATAGCTCTAGCTTAGATAATACTCTCTGTACTTCTACTTTAGCTCTAGCGTTAGGTTAGGCCGGTCTAGCCCTGTTTAGACGTCTATAAGGTTACCTATCTAAGCAATAAGAGATAGCAAAGACAAATGTCGTTTCTCTAGTTAAGCCTACTAGGGAATCTTAGATAGACTGGTTCCTAGATATAGGGGACAGCTATTATGCGATTAGGTTACTATAAGACTTTAGTACCCTAAGTATTAACTCTGTTATTATAGCGAAAAATGCGGTTTCTAGTAGTATTATTAATAGCAATCTAATAATATAGACTAATAGAGCTTCCCTTATTTAGGGAGTAACTAAGTTTCATTCTTTACCCCGGATTTTCCTAATAGCCCTTTGTAACAGTAGCCTATAGCTATACGTACTTCTAGACAGCGGATCGGAGTATAGCCTTATCTCCCTTAAGGTTATAAACTACCTTAACCTTATAATTACAAAAACCAAGATATAGTTCTGTAGTTTATAGGATAATTTATAATCTCTCTAAGGGGAGGTTCTAGTACCTTTCTATATTTAAGGTTATAGGGCCCTAGTCTACTACTATATCTCTTTTAATAATAGGTCTGATAAAGCTTATAATATCCTATTAGGGATGCCTTTCTAAAAGGACTATTATGTAATTTACAGTCTTAGTAGTCCTAATATAGTATAGATGACTTTCTAAGACCGGGAATTTATTACTTACCTTGCCCCTTCGGATATTACCGGAGCCCTTTATACTGTTAAATAGGATTCCTTTATATAGGGGGGGGACGCTGTCGAATCCCTATCTACTAGCTGCTAGGATAGCCTGTTTACTTTATAGGGATAGGTAAATAAGGCTGATAAAGTCCCTAACTAGGCACTTACTTTAAAAGATAATAATACGGTCCTAGGAGATCGGCTTAACAATAAGACTATTACTAATATTTTATATGCTTTCTTTAAGTAGAAGTCTAGCGTTTAGCGTTTAGGTAGAAGGGGTTTAGAGCAGGTTGTTAGTGTTTAGAGTTTTCCTTATATAAGAATAGTTTCTTCTAATTCTTTCTTTCCTTTAGGGATAGATTCTAGTCTATTTCCTTTCTCTAATTAGTCCGAAAACCCCTCTATCCTTTAATCTTTCACTATATATAAGCCTATTAGAAAGAAGGTTTACCCTATCGACAATGTTCTATCCAATAGGTCGGTACTAGAAGGAATCGTTAATTAGAAGCCTGCTAAGTTATTACTAGTTAAAGAAAAGGCAACTCTTAGGTATAAGTACAATTAATAGGTTTTTCTACGATTTTCAGATTTACTTTGCGGTTCTTGACTTATGCCTAATTAGTTAAAGGGCTTAAAGGACAATATAGACCTAGCTCTCTAGCTCTCTAAGGACGAATTCGACTTGTTCGCCTATATACTCTTTAATAGAGAATGAGCCCTTATATAGGAATTCAAGGACCTTAGCTATATCAATCTGTTAATTATTCTACCTTAATATATTAAGACTATCCTTTGCTCTGCCTAGCAAGCTAAATATATACCTATAGGTAAGGCAATAATTCTGGCGTATATAGACATCCTAAAGAAGCGGAAGGCCAAGGGGATCCTAGAAGACGCCTATAGAGCCTACTGAAATAACTGGTTCCTTATTCGGAAGAAGAATAGTAAGTACTATCTGATCAATAATACTTAGCGATATAATACTATTACTATTTAGGATACCTTTATCCTACCGAATATAGAGGAGTTTTCGGAGGACTTTTCTAGCTATATGATTATATCTATACTTAATCTGTTTTCCGGTTATAATAATATTATACTGGATAAGAAGAGTCGGGATCTTACAACGTTTACTAGTCCGATCGGTCTACTATACCTGACTATACTTCTACAAGGCAGTATAAATTCAGTTACCTAGTTTATACGTACAATATATAGGATCTTCTACGACTTAATATCCTAGATTTGACCGACATCACACATCCGAAAACGCATTCTTGGTCAGGACTGCTCCAAATCGACTGCACTCTTTTGCAATTACTTTGTCTGATTAAGGATATAATACACGCTAAATTTAGCTATAGCGCAGTTGCCCGTTCAACGGCGCTATAGTTGGATTCTAACTATATAATATGGTCGACTATAGCGAGAAATCTATAGTAAGGGCGTATAGGCCTGGTTATTATATACCCTATAAGCCCGCCTAGCACCCCTAACCCTCTTAGCCTTCGCCTTACTACCCCTAACCCCTCGATTAACAAACCTACCTCTAAATCCGATAATATAAGCTATAGCTTTACAACCTACCTTTTCAATGCTGCTACTTCTACTACTACTACTACTACTACCACTTCTACTGTCACCCCTACTACTGCTATAACCGCTACTAGGTTAAGCGATATACTGTTTAATAGCCCTTTTAAAGAGCTTTCTAGTAGTTAATATGCTACTACTGCTACTGCCCCTACTGCTGCCCCTATACCCTCTAAAAAGGGGAAAGAAAAGGCCCTTCCTCTAGCTACCCTTACCCTTACCTTCTTAGGTCTTATAGACCAGATAGTTAGCCTTTCGATTAATAACCTGGCTTTTAAGGAAATTATAGAATATATAGGGCTAGCTAGAAAGCTAGCCTTAATGCAAATATTAAAGGAGGAGGAGAAGAAGAAGAAGACGCTAGCTCCGATATTCCCCCCCTTTACTACTTAGCCCCTAAAGATAAGGAAGTAGCAGCAATAGTAATAACAATAGCAGTAATAGTAGTAATAGTAGCCAGCCCTTTAACCCTAGTCTAAGCCTAAGACCTACTAAACCTAGGCTACTATAGTAGCAGCTAGGGTAAAGGTAATAAAACAGGGCCTTGAAAAACAGGTCCTTATATGCCTAGGACTAGCTACCTCTGTCCTTAGAAAGAAGATAGCCCTAGAGATCGTTCAAGCAGTTTTAAAGGCTATAGGATACCCTATTAAGGGGGTAAGGACCCTACTCAACAGTAACCTTATACTAGTTATAGAAGATAAGAAAATCAAAAAGGCCTTAAAGGGAAATACAGCCTGGCTAGCCTCTTTATTACTAGAGGCCTCCCTCTATACTATTACCTAGGTAGTAGCTATTAAAGGGCTTATAATAGCTAACTAGGTAATGAAAGCTAGCCTCTTAGCAGTAGTAAAAGAGGTATATGCCTTAGCCCTTTAAGCAAAAGTCTAGCATCCTCTCTAAATCGAAAGAACAAGGGTCTTAGTACTTATAGCCTTCTCTAGCTAATAAGAGGCTTATTAGGCCTGCTAAGACGGCATTTTCTAGGCCTATAAAGCCCTAAAAGCAGAGCCTTATATCGATAAGGCTAGGGCTCTCTAGTACTTTAACTACTAGTAGTAGGGGCATAAAGCTAAATACTGCTACTTCCCCTCCCTCTGCTATAACTATAGCTAAGATAAGAAAAAGTATACTAACAAGGTAGCCTATACTAAGGCCTAGTACTGCCGGAACTGCCAAGGGGACTACTATACTAGGGCAAAAGAATGCCCTAAAAGGAAGAAGTATAAGGCTTAAGTAAAGGCCTACCTCTAGAATAGGCCTATTAACTTCGACCTCCTAGGCCCTCTTAAGCTAGTAGTATTAACAGAGGAGTAGCTAGAAGGAGAAGAAGGCTATTGTCACAGTCCGTTGTCATCCTGTATATATATAGCTTCGTCTTACACTAGGACCTTCTATTCTATATGCAATAACATCTTTCTACAACCTATCTTTGCTCTAGCTATGACAGTTTGTTATACCTATATATTCTTGCTAAATTAGCAAGATTTAGTAAGTAAAGAAAACCTCTTGTTAAAAGTCTATTTTGACAAACGATTTGACGAATCCCCCTGTTTCTATACATACTTCAACCATAAGTTACTACCGATTCTATAATAGCGACTAATAGTAACTAATCAGCAGAAGACTAGCTCTAAGTATAAGGCTTAGGGGCACTAGGCTCCCTAGGAATGCCAGCTACTAACTTAACTAACCTTGTCTTATCCGGCAACGATTAACTACTCTATTTCCTATAAGCTGTAAATTCTAGAATTTTAGGTATCTCTACCGACTTAGCTATAACTTCCTCTAGGGCCTCTTCCGCCCCCCCTCTAGCTACTTTTCCCTAACCCCCTCCGGCTCCTATTTTAATAAGTTATACAACTCTGTCCTAACTCTTTAGCGTTGATCCTCTAACCTTTAATAGAACCTCTATAAACTCTATTAAACAGTAGATAGCCTATATTACCTAGAAGTCCTAAGTCTTGGTAAAGCTTGCTATTAATAAAGCTTTTTTCCCTAATACCCTAGTCTAAGTCCTTTATGTCTTACAGCGTCTTAGTAGAGAACCTTATCAGCGAATTCGCCTAGAAGTAAACAAGCTAGTTATACTAGCTTATAGCCTTCCCTCTAATGCTTCTACAATTATATATATTACCGACATTTTCGCATTACTAGACCCTTAGTATTTTATAGAAGATGTTAGTATAATCAGCCTTACTAAACTAGAGAAACTGGATATAGATAGGGATAAGCTTTTATTTACCAACTTCCTAATAGAGCTAGTACAACTCTATAAATATTCTAACCAGACCCCTATATAACGTATTACCTACCTCTAACGGAAAGTAGGTCAAAAGCTATACTATACTATCGTTAGTATAGTAGACCGACCTAGCCCTATAGACTTTGTAAAGTAGATAGAGCTTTACTAGAAGCTCTAAAACAATATTACTATAGAATAGCATTAATTTTAGATCAGCTCTAGGTTAGTACTGCCTTCTTAACCAGGATTTTATAATAACGGCGACCCTATAGTATTAAGAGCTATTCTAACCCTGGGTTCCTACCTTTCTCCTAAGGAAAAGGCCTATAGAATTGATAACCGCCTCTACTTATATTATAGTAAGCTAGGCTATCTTGCCTGCAACTATAGAGTAAAGAAGAACCAACCTACTACTACCTTAGCTATAGCTCTATAACTAAACTCTAAGGGAAAAGCCTAGGCCTAGGAATACTAGATTATTATCCTAGGCCTTTTACCTTTAATCTAAAGTTCGTTATTACCTTAGGCGTAGTTTATACTAATTCTTCTTTACTTTTTGCTACCTTGGTATATATATAAGGCAAGGTAGTCCCCCTTTAAACCCTTATTAACTTTGGTTATTCTCCGCTTAGATTCGTTAATTCCTTTATAATAGATCGCTTAAGGTTAAAGCGATCTACTTTAGATTTACCTTACCCTCTACGCCTTATAGATAGTAAGTAGGCCGGTCTTATTATAGATTTCTATATCCTAGACTATTTATTTAGTTAACCTAATTCTAGTTATACTTCTAAGCTATTATCCCTATATATCTGGCCTTTAAGCTCTTCTAGACTAGATATAATTCTTAGCCTCCCTTAGCTCTATACCTATAATCCTTTACTAGACTAGGCTTCTAGTACTATAACTATTAATAGAAGGATACTAGTTGTACTCTAGGATAAGGACCCTCTAATACCTATCTAAGGCTCCCCTAATTCCCCTTTAATTACTAACTAGGATCCTTCTAACTTATAGCTTCTACCTACCGTACTATTCCTATCTTTTATAAAGGACTCTAGCGTCTTTAGTATATTAATAGTAGAACTCTATATAGTAATAGATATATTACTCTAAAAAGGGTTTACTACTAACTTATTCCTAACTCTAGATAATATTAACACCTTCTTTTCTTATCTCTTTAGGGTATCTAACAAGGATATTAAAAAGTATCTTAAAATCAACCTACCTATTTTAGAAAATAATATTAAGAAACTCTTACTATCTATATATTATAACTTAATTACAGCTTTTCTTCCTACAAACTTAGAAACACTACTACCTTACTATCCCTTTAATCACTAAGTCGAACTTATCCCAGGCAAGTTACCACCAGCTACTCAATGCTACCCTATAAGCTCCTAAGAGCTCCTAGTAATCCGGAAATACCTAGATAACCATCTTTCTAAGGGCTTTATATAGAGCAGTACATTATTAGCAGCTACACCAGTAATATTAGCAAAAAAGCCTAGTAGTAGGGTACAAGTCTGTAATAACTACCAAGGCCTAAATAACATTATAATTAAAAATCGATATCCAATTCTACTTATTAGAAAAACGTTAGATATGTTATACTAGGTAAAAATATATACTAAACTCGATATTATAGCAGCATTTAACCGGATCTGAATTACCCTTAGTAATGAATGGAAGACTGTATTTACCACCTGCTTTAGCCTATTCGAGTACTTAGTAGCAAATTTCGGCATAATAGGCGTACCTAGTACTTAGCAATACTTTATTAACTATATTTTGTTTGATATATTGGACAAATACGCAACCGCTTATCTAGATAGCATCCTTATCTTTAGCGATATACCTATAAACTATACCTAATATATCTACGATATACTTATAAGGCTAATAAATATAGGCCTTATAGTAGATATTAAGAAGTATAACTTTTATACTACCTAGATACGATACCTCGGACTTATTATTTCAATATCCAGCATCTCTATAGACCCTAAAAAGATTAAAGCAATTACGTCTTAGCCCTGCCTAGAATTACTTTAGGATCTATAGCGATTCTTAGGCTTCTCTAATTACTACTAACGTTTTATCTCCGGCTTTTTATCTATAGTATATCCATTAACATCTCTTTACTATAATAAGGCCTAGACTAGGCTATAGTCTAGTTCCTCCTAGAAGGAAACCTCCTTCTAATGTTTAAAGTAGGCTTTTATTATAGTGCCTATCTTACAATACTTCGACCCTAGCTGTAGGACAGTAGTAGAGATAGATGCATCTAACTAGGCCTTAGAAGGTATACTATCCTAATATAATTTAGAGAGGGTTCTATACCTAGTTACCTTCTTCTTAGCAAAATATATACCAGTAGAATACAACTATAAGATCTATAATAAGGAGCTTCTAGCTATTATTAAAGCGTTTAAGGAATAGAGACCGAAACTATAGAGCCTAGACCGCCCTATCGAAATATTTATAGACTATAAAAACCTATAGTACTTTTATATAACAAAAATCCTTAACTAGAGGTAGGTTCGGTAGTCTAAATTCCTAGGCGATTTCCGATTCCAAATTACCTATAGGCCTAGCAGTAACTACGTTGTACTAGACGCCCTCTCCTAACGCCCCGGCGACTCCCTAGCGACTTCCTTAGATTTATCAGATACCTAGATTATAAGGAGATCTTAGGTTTTACTTCTAGACTTAAAATAGGGTTGCATCCAACTTACTACTGTCCCTCCTCTTTTTCTCCTTATCCTTAATATGTCTAATTCAATCGACTCTGTTATTTAGGCTGCCTATTCCAACTACTAGGATTCTTAGAGGCTCCTAGACTGCATTTAGGACCCTAATTACCATACATTTCCACCTAAGCTTAGACCGCTCTTATAGGCCGCTATAGCTAACTATATAGTAATTTATAGCCGACTTTATATCAATAACCGTCTTTTTATCCTACCTAACAACAGGATAAGGCTATAAGTTATTTACAGAAACCATAGTCTATCGCCAGTAGGGTACCCAGGCTGTAATAAGATACTAGAACTCCTATAACGCTCCTATTATTAGCTATATATCAAGTAGGATATTGTGTAATTCATTATAGTATATTATATTTACTACTGTACTAAGAACGCTAAAGGAGCTCCGCTAGGCCTCCTTATACCTTTACTAATCCCTTTCTAACCTTAGACTATAATAAGTATCGATTACATCTCACCTCTTCCAACCTACTACTAATATAGGGTTAACTACTAGTATATTCTAATTATAGTCGATAGACTAATAAAAATAAGATACTTCGCTATAGTACCCGACCTTTCTACTACTATACTTGCCTCTACCTTTATTACAAACATCTTCCAACTCTATAGTACCCTAGACTGTATTATATTAGACAGGGGTACCTAGTTCGTTAGTACCTTATAGAGGGAACTTTGCCGCCTTTTAGAAATTACCTTACGGTACTTCTTTACAGCTTACCCTAAAACTAATAGATAGATAGAAATTATAAATACCTACCTAGAATAGTACCTATAAGCTTTTATTTTGTTCTACTAAGACAATTAGATAGACTAGTTACCCCTAGCAGAGTTTATAAGTAATAACTACAAGTCAGAGGCAACCTATCTTATACTATTCTTCGCTAATTACGGATAGTACCTTAATATAGGCGTCGAACCTAAGCTACCTATAACTCCCCTATATACTAATATCGAACAAAAAGAGTTCCTAAATGCCTAGTCTATCTATAAGAGACTATAAAGAGTAGTTAACTATACTTGACTATTTATAGAACAAGCTTAAACTTATATAGCTAAGACTATAAATAAAAAACACTAGGACTCGGTTTAGTATAAAGTTAGGGATAAGGTATAGGTTAGTACTACTAACATTTAATAGGGTTAGCCACTTAAAAAACTTAGCTATAAGTAGCTTGGCCTTTAGAGGGTATCTAAGGTATATAGACAGGCAGTAGTAGTATATATCCTACCCCTATATAAGATCTTCCCTATTTTCCATATATCTCTAGTCTAACTTGCCTTTAAGGGGCTACTAGGCTAATATTCCGCAAACCTACTATTATTATTTTACAGAGCTATCCTATCCGATAAAGGCCCCGAACTAGAGATTAAGTAGTACTTCGATAAGATACTTAACTCTTGCCTTAGAAACAGCGCCCTTAAATATAGGATTGAATAGCTAAAACCCTATAAACCTACCTAGGAACCAGCAACAAACATTCGAGGCTATATAAGTAATATATGGGATTTTCACACTAAATATCCCGCTAAGCCCGGCCTACTAGATTAGTTCTAAGAGTAGGGATTGCCTATTTTATAACGCCGAGTCGACTTGGCACTAACTTAGTATAAAATATGCTAAAACAGCTATAAAAAACCCTATATTCTACGAAACAACCACCTACCCAATTCGGCACGAACACTTACATAGGCCGCTGCCTAAGCGTCCCTGTTATAAGGTTCAGTGCTATTATACAGTACCTTAGCCAGCCTCTTCTTTAAGGCTACTACAACTATATAGTAGCTATTATATACATTAAGACTAGGCTACATCTAACAAAACTATATATTACAACAGCGCGCAAAATCTCCCAAAGCTTCGTTAGCGCCCTAGGGGGCAAGCAACGGCATAACATAGGCGTAGTACTAACGACAATTCTATATGAAATTTTCATATACGACAATCTTCTCCTATATAATACGTTAGTAACTAGCCTCTAACTTACAACCGAACCTCTACCTAGACGCTACCTTATTAGTTACCTACTATAGAAAAAACTTTTGTTCTATTTATACTATACTTCGCGTAATATACCTTAGTCGTAGTATTAAGGTTATATAGCAGCTAGTATACTACTATAGTAACCTAGGACCGTTCCGGCTAGTTAAAATAATACTATATATTCCTAATAGGTCCGTTAGGATCTGTTGTTAATATAGTGCAAAATCTCTTAGCAACGCGGTATATAGGTATATATTCCTCTATCTTATACTGCAGAACCCCTATAGGCTACTACAGGCGTTAGTACTACATTATACCCGACTTGCTAGGAGCTCTGTAATATACCGCTAAACAATTAGCCTTCTTCTACTTTATACAATACTCATACTACTGCCCTCTAGCAGCGGTTACTATATAAGGCTCTATAGAAAAAATACTAATAGGCCTACTATAATATATAACTTTCGTTGTATAGAAAATAACAGACCTAATGCATGCTTTATATAGGACCTCCTTTACTAGAGGAGCAGATCAGGGAGTTAGGGCTATATCTATGGAGGTTTAGCAACGATTCTTAATAAAAGCTAACCAGGTTATACAGTTAGTATATAGGGGAGAAAATTTTAACGACTTAATAGCGACTTAGGCTGGTATCGAACTTATAGAAAGGCAGCTTCGACGCTATACTAGTGTTTGGCCTAGCAATAGGTAGGTCCGCCGCCTAATAGGGAAGGTAGGCCTAACTAGTAGGCTATAGCACCTAATTAGGAAGGTAGGTCAAAACATATAGGCCCGGATATAGGTCAGATATATACGGGCCTTAGTACTATCATTTCGACCCTATATATAGGTCCTATTACTGCTACCTTTAGACGCAAACCGGAAGTAATATACTTACAACTGAACAACGATATGTATAACACTACTATATACAATCATTATTTACAGTCAAGGACGACTGCAGTTTTAGGGTAGGGTACTGTCACAGTCCGTTATCATCCTATACATATATAGCTTCGTCTTATACTAGGACCTTCTGTCCTATATACAACAACATCTTTCCACAACCCATCTTTGCTCTAGCCATGACAGCTATATAGTAGTAGCTGGAAAACGCTGCTAAAGACGCCCCTCTATACCCGCCACTACTACTGCCACTACTACCACTATAGCCTCTCTCTTCTAACGAATAATAAAAGAGGCTTTTAGCAAGTTTCCTACTACTTTCTTCCCTTCTACTACTATTCCTACAGCTACTGATTCTATACCCTCCTCCCTAAAGCCGGCAAGGGGCTCTATAAGAGAGGAGGATATAGATATACTCTAGCCCTTCTCTTACCTTTTCTCTACCTTTCTTTCTTTAGACTACTCCCCCTCTTTCTCTTTAGACTGCCTCCCCCCCTCCCTTTAGCTAGTATCTTACTACTATACATAAGGCAAGGGAGAAGGTTATAGGACTAGGCTTATAAGCTTCTAAGCTTTAAGCCTAGCCCTACCTTTTACCCCTTTTACTAATAAGACCCCCTTCCTAATTCCCCTACCCCAAGCCCTATATTAACTGAGATATAGGGCGTTCTTACAGAAGATAGGTAAGGGAATAGGTACTATTTCCTTAATAGCCTTCTAGACGGCCTCCCCTTACTTTGTTTTTCTTTCAGTACTGCTCTTTTCCTCTTATCAGACTGCCTACCTTATCGAGCTTGTTAGAGGTTTTTCATCCGTTTTCCGGTTTTCCTCTAGCATAAGTGTAAGCTAGCAGCCCCTTATAGCCCTATAAGGGACTCTATAGGAGTAATAGATATCTATCTATCTAATATCCTAGATTTGCCAAGCTTTCCTAGACAATATTAGCATAAAAGGGCTAAAGACACAATACAATAATACCCTGATTATACCTAGAATTCGACGATTTATAGCAGAACAGGTCTAGAACTATAACTAAGTTTTACTTAATACTAAGCTAGTAGGAGCCTATATTGCTATAGTTAAGTCCTAGTTCCTAGTCTTAGAGGCTATCGTTATTAGCTATAAGTATACGCTAGATAGCCGCTTGCCTAACGACGCTAAGATCTAGAAGATTCGTAAATAGTTAACCCTAAAGTCTCTTTCTAAAGTCCGCTCTTTTCTTAGTATTGCTGGTTTCTACCGTGTTTAGGTCCCCTATTTCAGCCATATTGCCCGCCTGCTCTTTAATCTGGCGAAGAAGAACGTAATATAGGTATAGACGCTAAATCACTAGTACGCCTTTACTTATCTTAGTTTCCTTATTACCTCTATGCTTTACCTTATACTACTTACCTATAGAGACAACTACTATAGTAAAATCTACCTTATAGTCAACGCCTCTTTAGACGGATAGAGAGTAGTCCTAGAACAAGAGGGCCTAGATAGTAAGTAGCACCCTTGTCGATTTAGGTCTAGTATCTGGTCTTTAGCCGAGCAGCGCTATAATACAACTAAATATAAGCTCTAGGGTCTTCTTTATAGTTTAAAGCAGTTTTAGCGGTACCTTTATAGTATAAGGTTTATAATTAAGACAGACGCTTAGGTCTTAGTCTACCAGATAAACAGCTCGGCTAGTAATATACCTAGCGCCCTTATAATACGCTAGATAGCCTAGATTTAACTTTTTGATTTTAAGATTCGGTATATCCTAGGATCGAAAAACGCTGCTATAGACGCCCTAAGTAGATAACCCTTAACTTAAGCCGATATTAAAGAGAAGGCCTACGAAAAAGACATAGATAACTTTATTAATACTTAGATTTTCACCTTAACTCTTAAGAAGGATACACTTAAGGGCAATTAGCCTAAAGAATACTAAAAGGATACTACCTATCTAATCATACTTTAAATGCTAGATTACCTAGTTTGCTATAGCAATAGGGTTAACTTTAAGCGTTAAGCCCTTAAGTTTTTAGTCTGTAATAGGATGCTGTTTCTATACCCTACTTATAAGGGTAATTGCCCCTACCTTATAATTATAGATAGTAAAAAACAATAGTATATCTGGTCAACTTGCTACAATAAAATAGGATACTGTAGAAGGGACACTTCTTATTACTAGATTACCTGACTATACTAGTAGCCGATAATCTACTTAGATCTTATTAACTAGTACTATTACTATAAGGTTTGTTAGAAGATTCGCCTATCCTAGTATAAAGAAGAAGCCTAGTTTACTATACCTTCTTTAACCCTGTTTCTCAAGGTCTACTTTGACACCTAGTTTTTCAAGGGCAGGTATAATGCTATAATTGAAGTAAGAGACGACCTTACTAGCTATATAAAGGCCATTATCCTTAGCAAAGTTAATTCAGCTTTAGTTTAGACTTTTATACTTTAGTATATGTTTTTAAGATATAACTTTCCCCTAATTATAGTTGTTAATAGCGGTTTTAAGTTTAAGGGTATAGTTGAAGCATCTCTGAAAACCATTAGAGTTAAGCGAATTACCAGCTTATCCTATAACTTAAGAGCTAATAGTATTAATAAGATAGGTTACCTACTAATTACAACTATACTTGCTATAATTATAGAGATAATAAGGATAGATTGGAAGAAGTCCCTATGCTTTGTTCTTTGGGTTAACCGTACCTTGATTTATTCCTCTTTTAGTGTCTTACCTTACTTTGCGCTTTTTAGTCAAGACCTAGTTACTAAGATGAAGCTTAATATCTCTTTCTAGCGTCTAATTAGATAGGAGCAAGTCTAGGCTAAGGTTTGTTAACCTAGAAAGCTAGCTAATACCAAGGCTACTTTAGATCTATTTGCAAAGTAAGTTAAGTCTATTATAGATATAGAGCTTACCTAGATAGAGCTATAGGATAAGGTATCTAAGGCCTATAAAAGCGCTATAAAAGCAAGAAATCGTATATTATCTAGGAAGTTACGCCTAGATTAGTTGGAAATCCGCCCTAGTAATTTAGTCCTTATTTATAACAAGGTTAGACTGATCGATATAACTTGCTAGCGCAAGCTATCCTTCTAACAGAAGGGCCCTTTTCGAGTCTTATAGAAGAGTCCTAAAAAGGCTTACTAGCTAGAGACTTTAGATAGTGTTAAACGTACAAAATAAGCTATAGCGCTCTAACGGTTATAGCTTAGGCAAAACGGATTTCAGTTCTCAAACTACTAGATATATAGCTATATTCTGAGGGTGGACCCACTTTTGTAGATACCGCTGACTAAGCTATATATTCCACTATATAGCCTAGAAATAGATAGATAGATTCTATTACGCTATCTAATCCCCGTAGGGGATATCTAGGTAGGCTGAACTAGTGCTATAGGAAAACCGTACAACGGGTGAAAAACCTATAACCGTATATAGGAAAAAAGGGGGGTGTGATAGAGGGTAGGCCAATCTTCACCAGAGTAGATACCGCCCCTTTAGGAGTGTGAAAACATACTGCCTAAAGGGGTATAGGCTAGACCGCTCCTAGCCTCTAAGCAACAGAGTATTCTAGCAGTCTAGTAGCAATATGGCGAACTAGGGGGCGTATAGCGCCGCTGCCCCCTTTTTCGAGTCTATAAAGAAAGCTATATATATCCCCTCTTTCCCTTTCCTTAAAGGAGGCCAAAGGGTAGGCCAGGCAACCGTCGAATATATGTCGGATATCCTCTATAGCTAGGTAGTAGCAGCAGAGGGGGTTATTAACCCTAGGTACCTTACAGGTATATAGGAATCCCCTTAGGCCTATCTTCCCTATATAGGCCTATATTAGCAGCGAGCTTTCGGCCTTAGAGAGGTTATAGTAGCGTCTTTGGAAGGCCTCCTTAAAGGCCTTAACTAGGTTCTCCTCTTAAAAGGTAGCCTTAGCTGATTTCTCTAAGAGGCTCTCTGTATAAGGGTTATAACTAGAGGCCCTAGCCTCCTATAGATAGCGATCCTTCTAGGCAGTATAGAGGGGTTCTTTGTTAATAGCCTTCCCTAGTTGTTAGTAGTACTACTAGGCTATTACCTCCCTTTTTCTTTCTTACTTTATACGCCCTCTTAAGGGGAGGCTAGTCCTAAGGGTCCTGTTTCTAAGGGTAAGGCGTAGGGCTTCCTTCTACTTAGCCACCTCTTTCCCTATAGCCCTGTTTATTCTAGCTTAGCTAGAGAAGGAGAGGGCGTTAAGGTAGAGGTTAAGGGGGGGGACGTTAGCCTTATAGTAGAGGCTTCGGACCAGTATCCTTTTATAGGCCCCTATAACCCTCCTTAGGGCCTCGTTTTCAGATGCTAGTAGGCCTCTAGTTATACCTTATAGCCTATTTGGTGTTACAGGTATAGGGGTATACCAGGCCAAGGCTATATAGGCTAGGACCGGCCTTATTACTACTGTATATAGGAGCCTAGTCTTTTCAATTCCAGGTCCCTAGGTCTTTCTAGCTAGCCTAGTAATAGCAAGGGACTGCGTTTTTAGCTTCTGCCGTAGGGTACTGGCATAGGCCTTCCAAGTAAGCTTAGGGTCTAGCCAAACCCCTAGAAAACAGGCCTCTATAGCTGGTTATAAGGGGGGGGAGTCCCCTATTAGTTCTAGGTTAATAGGGTTGGTCTAGAGCCTCCTTCTAGGGGGGAAGTATATAAGCTTACTCTTTACTACCGAGAAGGTAACTCCAACGGTTATTACCCAGTCTAGGTACTCTTTCCAGGCCTCTTCTAGCTACCTAACTATTATTACAGCTTCCCTGCTAAAGGCTAGTAGGTTAGTATCGTCTATATAGCCTATAGTAGAGATAGTAGGGTATTTTCTCTCTAGTCTTTTATATAGGGGGCAGAGGTATAGGACTAAGAGGATTGGTAAAAGTAGTAAGCCTTAGGGTACTCCTGTTAGTACTAGGATTTACTAGCTTTTTTAGCTGTCAAATAGGAGGCTAGTAGTTCTAGAGGAAAGGAATTCCTTTAGCCAGGATAGTAGCTAAGTAGGTAGCCCTAGCTAGTCTAGTATAGCTAGGAGCCTATTATAAGGGATACTGTCGAAATACCCTAATAGGTCTAGCTATAGGAGGGAGGCCCCGGCTTTATACTTCTATACCTCCTAGATCTAAGCTATAAGGAGGTATATAGCCGATTCGGTGGATTTATAGCGGTAGTAGCCCTGTTACGTTGCTGGAATTAGCTTAAAAGCCTTAGCTACATCCCTTATCTTAGTCTCTATAACTTTCTCCAGGACCTTACTAATACAGTTAAGTAGGGCTATAGGGCGGTAGCCTCTAGGGGTATTATAGGTATCTAGCTGTTTTCCTGGTTTAGGGAGGACAATAGTAACCGCTTCCTTATATTTCTATAGATAGAAGCTATAAAGGAAGGATTTCGAGGCTAGTATAGTAAGGGCCTTATATAAGGGGTCGCTATAGGCCTTTAAAAAGCCTATAAGGAGTTCGTTAGGTCCGAGTACTTTCTAGGGTTTTATTGTTTTAATAGCCTCTTTTATATCATCTAGCCTAACCGTCCAGCTAACTAATAGCCTAGGGCCTATTAGAGGTTCCTCCGGGCTATCCTCTTAAAGGGAGGAGGGGAAGAAGCATGCTAAAAGGACCTCTACCTTCTTCTAGAAGGTACTAACTTATCTAAGGGTTAGCAGCTTAGAAGGAGGTAGGGCGGTAGTGCTTTATAGCCTAGCCTATCTTTCTAGTTACTAGAGCTTCTCTAGCTTTTCTCTAGCCTCTTATAGAAAAGCCCTTTAGGTCTTTCTCTTACTCTCTTTTATAGCCTTTATTTGCTCCCTCTAGGCTAACTTATAGGCAGTAAGGAGGGCCTGGTTACTAGGGGAGTATTAGAGCTGTCTTTCTGCCCTTTTTCTCTCCTAGACTACCTAGTAGATTTCGTTGTTCTACTAGGGGGTACTCTTTCTTCTAGTAGTTGCTAGGGCTTCTTTAGGGGTTATAGCTCTAGTAATACGCTGGAGTTCCTCTGATAGTTGCCTATAGGCCTCCTAGAGTTCGGCTAGGTTAGAGAGGTATAATAAATATCTATAGCCCCCTATATTATATATTAGGGAGCTAGCCTCTCTTACTACCCCCTCTTTATCTATCTTCTTCTACTGGGATTAGAGGGGCAGTAGTAGGGTTTCTATAGTCTCTAGGTTTATATCTAGTACCTAGGGGTAGTAGTCTAAGTATAAGCGTATATCTAAGCTAGTATAGGAGCAGGTAAGGCTACTACTAAGCTAGAAGTGGTTAATAGTAGAGGCCCTACCTGCTTAGCTCTCCTATAGCGCCCTAGTTATAGCGCCGTAAGGGGTACGGAGGGTAAGCCCCTACTCTGCTGTTAATAGCAGTAGGTCTTCTAACCTAGGGCTAAAGCGGTTATATTGGTCCTAAAGGGGGTAGTAAAGGTTAAAGTCCCTAGCTAGGAGGTAAAGGCCTAGGCAGGCATTGATCTTCCCCCTTATTTCTTCTATAAAGGGGGTTAAGCCAGTCTAAGGTTAGGGGTTGTTATATAGGGACTAGACTATAAAGGGGCCGTTCTTAGTCTATATAGTAGCCCTAGCCTAGTCTAAGCTAGAGCTATAAGTCTATGTTGCTAGTAGGAGTGATTTATAGATATAAAGTAAGGCCTATCTGTTAGAGATGAAAATAAGGTAGTAGGGGGCTAATCTAGGGTAATAGGTAGAGTACTTTACCTACCTATTAATCTAGGGCTCTTATATAGCAAGTATTTCTTCTCTTACTATAGAAAGTAGTACTTCCTATACCTCCTTCAAGCCTTGAATGTTCTAGAGGCATACCTTTATATCTCTATCTCCTTTAGCTATATAGTAGGCAGTAGTTGTTATATAGTAGTAGCATTAGCTAGTCTAGTATCCAGGTCTAGTCTAGGTCTAGTATCTAGGGGTCTAGGGGCTCCTATAGGCTCTAGGGTTCTAGTAAGTCTAGTAGCCCCTTTAGGGCTTATAGCTAGCGTAGAGGAAGGGGGGGTTTGGCTGCTTAGGTAGCTAAAGCAGGTAGTAATTATGCTCTAGTTAGGGGTTAACCCTTTTAATACTATTAGTCGGCCCCTCTATCTCTTTCCTAAGACTATAGTATAGCCTTCCTCCCCCTCCTCTTATAATAGGGCCTGCTAAGAGGGGTATTACTGCTGTTATTATTATTACTACTATGGCTGTTAGTACTGGTATAGGGGCGGTTAGTCAACGTTAAAGGCCTTAGGCCTAGAACATAGATATCCCTTAGCCTATGCCTATACCTCTTTTAGGCAGGGGCAGGCCTCTAAGCAGGTATAGTAAGCTTGGTAGCAGTTGCGGCAGTAAGGTGCCCTAGAGCAAGTAGGGGCTTCTAGTATAGTATAGCTCTTAGCGCTGCAGTTATAGCAGATCTTTTCTTTACTCTAGTATACTTTAGCCTTATAGCCCTATTTCTAGTACTATAGGCATTAGATAAGCTTAGCTTTATTAATCTAGGGCTTTACTTCTAGGGCTTAGTAGCTCTAGAAGACCCCCTCCTTATAGGCTTTCTAGGCTACCTCTAAGGAGGTAAAGGCTATTAGTACCTTAACCCTAGTCCGTTCTAGCCTTTAAGGGTACTAGACCTTTGCCCTAACTACTATAAGGTATTGCTTCTTAGCTTCTTTTAGTAGGCCTTCCTCTATAACCCGGTTATAGACTGTAAAGCCCTTAACCGCTACTACCTAGGTTATAGTATATAGGGAGGCCTTCTCGCTAAAGGCCCTTATAACCTAGGTAGTATTGCTCTCTAGGCTCTTCTTTATCTCTATGTTCTTTATAACCAGAAGGAGGTTACTGCTAGAGAGCGTCTAAACCCCCTAAACTACTAGGCTAAAAGCCTGTTAGATAGCCTATACTACCTCTAGGGCAGATTTAGCAAGTACCTATTACTAGGCTAAGCCTAGTCGGATAAGTACCTGGCGCTCTAGGCTAGGCCTAGTTACCTTACTAGCTATTAGCTTACTAGCTATATTAGCCTAGGTCGGGGCTATAGGCTAGGAGTGGCTAGGCTGTTACTACTATTGCTACTATTGTTACTAGTAGTAGCTAGGCTGCTAAGGGTGTTGCTAGTACTATAGCTTAGGCGTTGCTAGGGTAGTAGGGCAGTTTTAGGGTGCTAGGGCTGCTGCTATTATAGCTAGGGCTTCTCTAGGCAGGTCCTAGAGCAGGGCTATAAGGGTAATTTGCCTGGCTTTAGTAGTCGCTTCTACTATACTATAGAAGTTAGTACTATCCTTAGCTAGGCTAATTATCCGGTCTAGAAGGCTAGAGAGTATAAGGGTAAGCTTAGAGGGGCTAAGAGCAGCCTAGGTAGTTTTCTTGGTTACTAGGGCGATGTAGTCGGCCTTAGTAGCACTGTTGTTGCTTCCTTCTTTCCCTATATTTTTCTCTGATTTTTTCCCTAGCTTTTTCGAGGTTTTCTAGCTAGAAGGGGCCGGGGCTAGGGCATACTAGCTACTGTTTAAGCCCCTAAGGAAAGGGGCAAAGACGTTGGTTAAGGGGGGGGTGCTAATTATAGGGGTGTTGATAGTAGGGGGGGCGCTAAAGCTAGGTAATATAGGTATTGTAGTTATAGCGCCTATAGCAGTCTCTTTAGCGGTAGTAGAGGTAGTAGTTTAGTAGTCTTCCATTTCTATATTATTGTTTAGATAGTCCGTACTTAGGGGTTAGTAGTCTATACTTAGGGGCTAGCTTAGAGGGTTGTTATTATTGTCGTTAGCTATAGGTAGGGCAGGGTTGCTAGGGCGCAGAGCTGCATTAGTAGCCTGTATGCAAGGAAATTGCAGTTGCAAAAGGGCAGCTAGGCTCGCTATTTTCTGCATTTTCGCACGCCTAGGGCTGTCGCGCAACCGACAGCGCTACAGCGAAAATTGGCAGGCGTTATGTCCTCAATCGGACGGTTCGAATGGATGTGGTTGCACGCGATTCGAGAGAGGACCGACATCACACATCCGAAAACGCGTTCTTGGTCAGGACCGCTCCAAATCGACTGCACTCTTTTGCAATCCACTTGTCCAATTGAGGACTTAATACACGCCAAATTTAGCTGCGGCGTAGTCGCTCGTTCAACGGCGCTGTAGTCGGATTCTGACCGTACGATATGGTTGACCATGGCCAGAAATCTATAGCTATAGCAGGGCAGGCGTATAGGCCCTACAGTTATATGTCCCAGCCCCGACTATACTAACCCTTCTAACCCGAACCCGAACCCTGCTAACCCAAACCCTGCCGCCCCTAGCCCCCTAGAGGCTGTTAACAAAGCCCTTGAACGCTTAGGCTATAGCTTCTCGACCTACCTTACTACTGCTGCTACTATTACTACTACTACTACTACTTCCGCCGCTAACCCTGCTACTACTATAACCGCTATTAGGTCGAGCGATATATCGTTCGATAGCCCTTTTAAAGGGCTTTCTAGCAGTCAATACGCCACTACTACCACTACCGCCCCTACCCCCTTAAAAAAGAGGAAAGAAAAAGCCCTACTACCTATAACCCTTGCCCTTACCTTCTCTAGTCTTATAGACCAGATAGTTAGTCTTTCAGTTAATAACCCGGCCTTTAAGGAAATCGTTGAATATACCGGGCTAGCTAGAAAGCTAGCCTTAATACAGATCTTAAAAAAGGAGGAGAAAAAAGCCCTGATATTTCCCTTATTTGTTACCTAGGCCTCAAGGCAGAAGAAGCAACAATAACAGCAACAACAATAGTAATAACAACAGTAGTAGCAGCAACAACCCCCTACCGTCGAATCAGAGCTAACCCGCCATACCTAGGCTGCTATAGCAGTAGTTAGGGTAAAGCCTACTAAGCTAGGCTTAGAAAAACAGGTCCTTATACAGCTAGGATCAGCCTCTTCCTCCCTTAGCCAAAAATCAGCCCCGGAAATCGTACAGGCAGTATAGAAGGCTATAGGGCACTCTATTAAGGGGGTAAGGACCCTACCGAGCAGTAACCTTATACTAGTTATTAAAGGAGAAAAAATTAAAAAAGCCTTAGAAGAAAACACAGCCTAGCTAGCCTTTTTATCACTAGAGGCCTCGATCTATACTACTACCTAGGCTATTACTATTAAAGGGCTTATAACAGCTAACCGGGTAATAGAAGCTAGCCTTCTAGTAGTAGCAAAAGAAGCATATCCTTCGGCCTTAAGGGCTAAGGTCTAGTACCCCCTCTAGATTGAAAGAATAAGAGTCTTAGCTCTTATTACCTTCTCTAGCTAGTAAGAGGCCTACTAGGCCTACTTAGACGGAATCTTCTAGGCCTATAGGGCCCTAAAAGCAGAGCCTTATATCGATAAGGCTAGGGCCTTATAGTACTTTAACTGCTGGCAATAGGGGTATAAAGCCAAATACTACCATTCCCCTATCCTCTGCTATAACTACGGCTAAAAAAAGAAGAAGTATACTAAGGTAGCCTATACTAAGGCTTAGCACTGCCGGAACTACCGTAGCAACCACCATACTAGGGCAGAAGATTACCCTAAAAGAAAGAAGTATAAGGCTCAGGCAAAATCCAGCCTATAAAACAGGCCTATTAACTTCGACCTCCCCGGCCTACTTAAGCCGGCAATATCAATAGAAGACCAGCTAGAAGGGGAAGAAGGCTACATAGTAGTAGCTAGAAAACGCCGCTGTAGCCGCCCCCTTATAATAACCGCTACTACCGCTACCGCTACTACTGCTATAGCCTCCCTTTCCCAGCGAACTATAAGGGAGGCTTTTAGCAAAATCCCCGCCTCTACCTTTACTACTACCGATCTAGCAGCTATTAGTACTATAGCTACCGGTTCTATACCCTCCTCCCTAAAGCCAGTAAGGGGCTCTATAAAGGAAGAGGATACGGATATACTCTAAGTCTTTTCTTTCCTTTTATTTCCACTCCTTTTATTTAAGACGGCCTCCCTCCTTTCCTCTAGACTACTTTTCCTTCTACCCTTCCCTATAGCTAGTATCTTACTACTATACCTAAGGTAAGAGGAAAGGCTATAAGGCTAAGCTTATAAGCTTTTAAGCTTTAAGCCTAGACCTACCTTTACCTCTTTCGCTAATAAGACCCCTTCCTTATTCCCCTACCCCAAGCCCTATATTAATTGAGATATAGGGCATTCTTACAGAAGATAGGTAGGGGAATAGGCGCAATTTCCCTTAGTAGCCTCCTAGACGGCCTCCCCTTGCATTATATTTTTCTTTTAGTACTGCTTTTTTCCTCTTGCTAGGTTGCCCGCCTTGTTTAAGCTCATCAGAGGTTTTTCATCCGTTTTCCGGTTTTCCTCTAGCATTAGTGTAAGCTAGCAGCTCCTTATAGTCCAATAAGGACTCTATAGGTGGAATACAATATATATATATATTATTGTTTAGATAGTCCGTACTTAGGGGTTAGTAGTCTATACTTAGGGGCTAGCTTAGAGGGTTGTTATTATTGTCGTTAGCTATAGGTAGGGCAGGGTTGCTAGGGCGCAGAGCTGCATTAGTAGCCTGTATGCAAGGAAATTGCAGTTGCAAAAGGGCAGCTAGGCTCGCTATTTTCTGCTTTTTCGCACGCCTAGGGCTGTCGCGCAACCGACAGCGCTACAGCGAAAATTGGCAGGCGTTATGTCCTCAATCGGACGGTTCGAATGGATGTGGTTGCACGCGATTTGGTATAGTTTTGACCAAAAACTCGTTTTTCGTTTTTAGGTGTCGGTCTATAGCCTAGAAATAGCTTTCAAAGGCTTTTCTATTTTTAGATTTATGCCCTACTTTTGTAGAGACAGCCTTCTTAGGCTGTATAAGCGCTAGAAATAGCCTTAAAAGGCTCTTCTACTAGGTCACCTACCTACCCTATACCTACCCTGTACCACAGGAGCGAAAACAGAACTTATAGGAAAAGTCGTGCGGCTTACCCTGCAGCTTAGGTGGCCGTAAGTCGATTATTTAAAATCGCCAGCTTATTTGGTTTTTCGGGAAGGCGCCATGCACCTACTAAGGCGCTTCTGCCGTATGGAAGGCAGGAACGGTCCCGGAGGGTATATGTAGGGAAGGAAATTGCAAAGCCTTACCTATTAGACTAGAAATCAAATTATACGTTACCTATAACTATAAGCCTTATAGGCCTATAAGACCTACTGAAAGCCGTGATATATAAGCTTAAAGCCCCTATAATATAGCGCTATAGCCTATAACTATACCGTTATATAAGGACTTTTATAGAGGGAATACAGTAAAGGGCCCTACTTTACTATATTAGCACATACCTAGGAAGTGCTATTTGGGCCATATCAACGCTGTTGCTGCCCCTACGTACCCTATACGACTACTACTAGTAGGCTATAGTGGTTATAGATCCTTATATAGGATTACCCATTACAATAGATAGGATGAAGCTTCAGCGGACTTTCCTACTGACTATAGTAAAGAAGTTCTTCCGATCAAACGGCGTCTTTATTTATAATCCAAATAGACTGTAACTAGGGGACGATTCCCGGCTAGAACGGTTTAGTAAGGACGATATTATCGGGCCAGGTGTTAAGGATCCTAACAGGCTTAGTAATCTGGTTAGAGGAGAGGGACCGTTAATATAGGGAAGAAAAGCGGCTTTTAAAGGTAATTCCCGAGCAACTTAAATTGTACTAAGTTTTCGGACTGTTAAACTTAGGCTAGGTTTTTATTAAAGGGGAGGTAGTATAAGTTCTTTTATATACTTACTTTTTCTTGCGCCTTTTCCCCTATTTATAGGAGTAGTTTGTTCTTTTCTTTTTCCCTAGCTCTTAGCTATACAAGTATATACGTACTAGCAAGGGGGGGTGTATATACTATACCGTATAGTATTCCCTTAATTTAAGTGTTTATATTGTCTGCTTTACCTAGTTATAGGTCTAAGATTTTATTTTATACTGTTTTGTTTCGTTTTGTTTTAGCTCTTTTCTTCTTAGGAAGTAGGAGCTCTATTTATAGCTTATACGTCTGGTCAAGGGGAGGAGCATGTTTAACGTCAATGGATCCTATTACTTAGCTAACTAACTACCCTAATAACCCTTGATACCTACTCTAAATTATTTTCTAGACTGCTATCTAGCTTACCCTTCTAATTACTCGGTATAGTACGTATTAACTACTAGATTGACCGACTTCTACTTAACCTGTAATTACTATATCTTATAAACGGTTTCCTTATCCTATTGGTTAATAATTATATTCTTAGCGCGAAAGTTGCCTAGGTTGAACTAGTATAGAGCTATTATCTTCTTGGCCTATTTAGACGCCTAAAGCGGCTATTTGTTATAGGAAGAGCCGATATATGCCTATAAGTACTCCTTATCTTAGAAGACACAGTTCCTATAAGTACTATAGTCGACTTCTAGAACTAAGATATAGTAGATAAATAGCTAAACTACGTTTAGATAAGGACTACTAGTATTGCGCCGGTTAGGCGAACTCAACTGAAATTAGTTTTTGTTATATTCCTTATAGTTTACTATGTTACTACCTACTATATTAGCTCTAATTAGACATTTAGATATAAGTTTAAACATACTAATAGCCAAACTCTTAGATAAAGAGACCTTAGACCTAGTATAGTTGGTTACTATAAATTTCTTAGATATACTTACCTAGAAAGTCTAACCTAAAATACTTAATAGTAATAGGGGATTAATATCTAACTATAGAGAAAGCGTGGTTAAAGCGGACAATAGTAGGATCCCGACTGCTTTCTGCTAGCTAAGTAGAAGATAAATAGTTAACCAGACTAGGTTCTAGACCTAAAGATACATACTATTAATAAGTATTAGCTAGTTCTTCTTTAAAAATCCAGATCTGAAATATACTATATCTGATTATAGCTAGGTTTAGCAGTAAGTGCTATATACAATTGACAAAGTTATAGAACTTTATATTATTAACTGCCTTCTAGATTACCTGCTTTAGGAAGATATAGAATCTTCTAGAATTAGTAGAGAAAGTAGTTACCTAAGTTTCAGGCACCTAGAATGCCTTAAGATAAATCGGACGTAACACCTAGCTTATAGGAGCTTTCTTAATAGTAATATTGGATAATATCTCTATATAGATAAGATTAAGTTGGAAATTAAGTTCTAAAAGAGAATAAAGTCGGTTTATTAAGGTTAGAAAAGTTTTTATAAAAGAAAGAGAGAAGGAAAAGCAGGTCTTTATACCTAAGGAAGCTACCTATACTAGTCCTAATTCTAATTAGAAGAGGTTAATAAAAACTAAGTAAACCTAATTATACTATACTAACTTTGAGGGGCTATTTACTAATAAAAAGAATTGGATAGAAGCCCTAAGTGCTAATAAAGGAGTAAATAGCTTCCTTAATAGTAGGAAAGAATTTTTACGTACCTTCCTCCTCTAAAAGGACTTGCCCTATATTAGGACCTACCTCCCTTTTAGATTTTTCTCTTTCTAACTTCTCTAGTACAACCTTCTTAGACCTTTACCTCTTCTAAGATCTTTTTTTTAGTACTTTTAGCAGAAATTTCCAGTCCTAGCCCCAACTTCCTCTTAGCAATCTTGCTTGTTATTTCTACCTTCTTTCTATAATTATATAAGATTAAGATACCTCTAAAGAAAAGATCTAGTAAGTAGACTCTGCCTTAGATAAACTTAGATTTGAATAAGGTTCTTTAAGAGGAGCAGTATCGCTATATAATTAGTAGGCTAGTATATAGTAAGGATAAGGACGAGCTTATACTAGCAAATACCCTAATAATTCCCCTATTAATGCTACAAAGACTATAGTCGTTGCCTTACAAGCTTTACTCTTTGCTATATAAGATGCAGTTCTCTCTGCATAAGCTATAATTAATACTATATAAACTCTAGTCTTTCCTATAAAAGTTATAAGGCACTTTAAGCAAATTTAAGTACTTATCTACAAGAGGTAAGGATAATATAATTTCGATTTCCTTAGGTAATATCCCTTAAACCAAGCTGCCTATATCTGATCTGGTTAAGTCCTTAATAAAGCGCTTTTATAGGCCTAGCTATATATACTTCTATTTAACTTTTAAAGATTTTAAAGTACTTAGAAAGGAGACTAACAAGTATAGTACTACTAAAGATATCAATAACGTTACTAACCGCTATACTCTGCTTAGTAGTAATTACTTTAAGCTAGTAGGTAAGATTGCTTTTTACCTAGAGTAGTATATTATAAGGGATAGCCGGCCGGACTTCTTTAATAAGATAACTGTTAATAAGAAGGATTTCGACTGTTACTTCCCTAGGATAGCTGGTTAAGTTGCTATGATTATAGGAGAGAAGGTCCTAGGCCAAGATCTCCGATTAGTTTTAGCTATTCTATACGATATATATAGGATATAGCTAGAACAAGCCTAGATAACCGATAACTATATTAACAGTATGCTTAGATAGACCTTATATACGTTCAAGAGATATGTTTTTATTATACTATACTCAATAGCTCTAACTCTCAATAAAAAGGGCAACTACCTAACAAGCCCAGTTCTCTACCCTACTAAGGGGAACGTCTGTTATAAGGCCCTTAGAAAGCACTTCTAGCTTATAATTATATATATCTATAGGAACTATTAGGTTCTTGCTATTTATAATCAGCTTAAGCAGACCTATAAGGTTTAGGATTTAGGCCTTTCTAACAAAGCTAATAATATAAACAACGAAATAATAATAATATAGGTAGAGATGATCATTCTCTACCTACTTATGTTTAGAGCTAGTATCTTTAACCTAATATATATTCGCTAGTCGAAATTCTACTTTAACATTAAGGACGACTTTTCCTATAGGTATGCTATTACTAAGGCAGCCTAATCCTTCTTTTATAACCAGGTTATTAAAGATAAGAATGATTTAACGCCTATTCTATAGTAGAAAATAGAACCCTGGTTCGGCTAAGACGCAATGTAGAAGTAGAGATCGATTTTGGCTTACTTATAGCATGCTTAGATGTTAGGGATTGCTAAAGTATTCGGAATAAGGCTAGGATCTAGGGTGCTAAATCCATGCTCTATTGGCAGTTAGGTCTCTATTAACAAGCCTTTACCTATAAATATATTATAGATTATCCGGACTTAGAGTTTCACTATCTTAGTATTTAGTACCCTTGCTCTAGTAGATATAATAATAGATAACAATGCCCTTATGTATATTTAGGGAATAAGGAGTACTTTCTTAGGTTTATTTAGGTCAATTCCTAGAAATTTAGTAGTATAGATAGCCGAACTATCTGTCTAACAATCTTATCTAAACCCTTCTTTGCTAAAGGTACTAGCACTATAGTAAACTACTCCTATACTATAGCAGCAGATGCCTATATACCGAGCTATCCCTAAGTAGATAACATCTATTTAAAAGACTATTCTATATCCCTCTACTCCTAGTAAGCAAAGGTCTATTAAAAAGGATCTTCCATGCTTTATTACGCTAAAAAAGCTAAAGTTTATTAAAAAGGCTGCTATATAGCCTACTATGCCTAAGCAGCCTAAGTTAACCAAGAAGAGCGTTGCTATACTGTAATCACGGCGTACTAGGCGAAATGTTACTTCTTAGCCTGCTGTACTTTCGCTTATTAGGAGGGTTACTTGACCGACGTTTATAAGGGATCTTAAGCTAGATAATGCGCCTGCTCTATAGTATAGGGAGGATAATAAGACAAATAAGGCTAGTAGAGAGCTTTATATAGGAATGAATATTACTACGCTGGAATTGTTACTGCTATACCCCTAAGGCTATAGAGGTTAGGCTAGGACGGACTAATCAGCTATAATTAGGCGATAATAGATAGGTTAGTTAAGTAGGTTTGTTATTTAATACCTTCTTTTCTTACTTTTCTTGCTTAGAGTGTTACTAGCTATAGTTAGCTCCCTTAACCTTAATCCTATATAAACCTAGTACAATCTTAGTATACCTTATTATATATATATATATATAATCTGTTGGAACACTAGCCATAACTGCGGGCCATATATGCTGGGACTGCAGACTCCATATGGTGGACCCTAGCCGACGTAGATCGTCAGGTAACTACCTGACGATACAGGTCGGACCGGGATCATCGTACAGTATCTACCGTACAATAAAGGGAATATATTAGAGGCTAAAATCTCTTTACCTATACACTTAAAAGAGATAGACATATATGAATAGACTACCTAAACTACTATATACTAGTATAAAGAGCTACAAACACTGATTAGTAATTTAGTATTGAATTATAGATTAATAACGTAAAGAGATAAGCGTATATAGGTTGACAATTCTATTCTATAGCGGTATATACTAGGAATAGAAGAATTATTGCTATATCTTATGCTAACGCCTCTATTCGACTTCCCTCTATAATCGGCGTATATAAAGAGGAATCTTGAAGAAAGAAGAACTGCAGATATTAGCCGATAGATTATACGGTTGTTATACAACATCTAGCAGTTATATATAACTATATAACCCTAATAACTCTATATTCAGAGAACAACACTAGTTCTTATACTAAATACATTAACCTAACCCTCTATATTAAGAGAACAAACTAGTTCTCTTACTAGATATAACTTATACCTACCTAATAATACTGTCTAACCTACAATAGTATTTATTAGATATCCGTCATACAATAGACACTGTATAACTCGACACTTATAATACTATAATTAGCCAAGATATCGACTATTAACCTGGTAGAGAAGTTAGAAGCTAACGAATATCTTATATATAAGGAGATCGCTCGCGGTAGTACAACACTAATCTATATATAGAAGAAGTATATTAATATTAAGATATAGTATAACGATATTACTATTAAACCTAGATATATATACTTAGAGGTAGCCCTAACGACTAGGTTTATACAATGCCTAGCCGAACTTAGGTATAGTAATATATACCTTGATATAATGATTGACAATATAGAAGAGGAACTAGAAGGCTGGATATTATACTAGCTTAACTTCGTTAACGGTATATTTCATAAGGAATTCCTAGCCCTATTTAACGATAAGGGTTTCTGTTTTTAGAAATAGATAAAGATCGAGAGACTTCTTAAGATTATTAACTATAGGACTTATTGTAAGACTAAAGAAGAATAACAACCACCTTCTCCTCTACTACCTGCTATACTACCCCTATCTATACCGACTACCCTAGGACCTTTATAGCTAGATAGTTATTCTATAATATTCAATCTATATACTCTTCTCCTGATATACATTATATATATAATATCGTTAGATGAAAAGAGAACTTCGGCATTTTATAAGTAGTAGGACAAGATGTATAACTATTTAGGTATACTGTACAATATACTTGCCGATAAAACGCGATGGTTTATCAATGTATATTGCTAGCTTAAGATTAATAAGAGCTAGTACGCGATAATCTTCCTAGATATTCTTATAGGACGAGCGGCAGATTACTTTCTATATTATATTAGGCCTAGATAACGGTAGGATAAGACGTACAATATGCTAGATAAGTACTTTAATACTAGCATTAATAAGAAGGAGTACTATAACCTATAGACTTTAGTTACCTATTGTACGATATAGGCTGAAAACCGAGATAAGAAACTGCTGGAAATCCTAGACATGCTGTTTAACAAACTTACTCTAGTCTAACGAAACCTGAATCTAACTTTTCAGGGTAATAACTAACTTAAAGTAGCTATTGTATAAGCCTATTAAGGAATTTAAGAATTAGAAGAAGGGCTTTAGAGGGACGATATTAATACGGCAGAATAACTATTCGCTATGCTATGCAAATCGTACTATACTACGTAGATATAGTAGATAAGCTTTATAACTGACGTACTATCCTCTAACTATATACATCGACAATACTACAATTTCTAGAAGAATTACTCAAAGCCTGACTACCGATATCGTTTAAGGGACAGTTTATAATTCAGGAAGTACAACAAGTATAAGAAGAAGTTATTATATAATAAGAAGAATATAATATCAGGTATATGCTAGATACCGAACTGCAAGATCCTTGAATATAAATCATAGATGTATAGTAAGGAAGAACAGGAATAAGCAAAGAAGTATTATCTTATAGCAGGGATAACAGACGAATTACTTATAGTATATATCGCTATATACGATAATAGCGACTAACCTAATACTAGTAGCTCTAGCAGTAAAGATTCTAAAGCTATAGCGAGTAACAACGACGAACTATAAAAGACTAGTACCTATTTCCTTTAGAGTATAGCATTTATCTATATAATAATGGGTAACGACCTGTATTGTACGACAAGTTTCGTCGATGCTAAACATTTTGTTCTTTTAAGCGTCTATAATATAGAATATTAGGGGTAGCTATAGGATACCAGTGCTATACGAATCTTATTGTATAGTAAGAACCAAGCAATAGCACTTATATAGCAATAAGGTATCGATATTAATTAGACGCCGGGCTTATTATCCATTAAATTTAGGGACGGCTAGAATATAGTAGCTATTGGCACAATTATAGTAGAGAACTCGATCAGTATAGTAATATACTATATTATAGAATCCAATATGCCCTTTCTGTTCTATTTGGACGATATAATATAACTAAAGGTATACTACAATAACGTAGAAGACGTTATTATACAACAAGACGGAACAAGGATTCTAGTAGTCTGTAAATAGGGCTACCTATTCTTTAACCTTACTAAAAGCAAATACGTTCTTTATATGGCTAAAGGACAGCTATAACGACTATATTGACAATTCGGGCATCTTATAGCAGATAGATTATATTATATACTAAAGGACTTATCGAAGACTAACGATTGTACAATAGACATCCTTAGTAAGATCTAAGATTTCTGTTATTATTGCTAACTCTACGATCTAGCGTCTATACAATTTAAATTCAAGTTAAAGGACAATTGCGATTTTAATTACGAAATTATTGCTAATGTTATACAGCTTAAAGGAGATAAAGCCCTCTATGTTATTAATACTATAACAGTATTTCAAGTAGCGATTTTTCTAAAGGGCAAAACGGCGAAAGATATCTAGAACGCGCTATATAAGTGCTGGATCTATACTTATCTCGGACTGCCTAACTACCTGTCGTACAACTAGGGTATGAATTTCATTGCTAAAGAATTCCAAGATATAGCCTAACTAAACGGCGTTATCTATTATATAGTGCCTGTCGAAGTATACTAGGCAATTGGAAGTATAGAACAAGTATATTACCTACTTTAATAAGTATATAAGATCCTAAAGGCGGAACTAGGATATAATATAGATAAGTATATTATCCTCTAGATGTCTATTAAGGTATTAAACAATATGCCTGGACCTAGAGGAATTATACTAATACTACTGGTTTTTAGTATATATCTACAAGTGTTATATAACTTAGCTCCTTTAAAGGACATTGCCGAGCAAGGAGCGGTAGTACGAAAAACTATAAAGGCAATTTGTAAATTCTGTGTAGAATCAGATGTTAATTATGTAAAAGCTACCTAAAATGGACTATAAATTTCGGATATCCTCTTGCTCCCTCTATAAAGTAAAGTCCTAGTATAGCAGGAGAAACCTAACGGTTCTAACTAGGCTAGATAGGAAGGGTTATACCGAATTAAAGCTATAGACTATACAACTATAATGATTATAGGGAATACTGGACTATAGTAATTCCAGGTAACTTACGTTAAGCTGTATAACAGACCTGAGGAGATAGATGCTAGACAACCTGCATTGTACAATAATAAGGCTACGGCACCTGTCTAAGAACCACTAGTAAGACGTAGATACAGACGCCTAGTAAAACTATCCAAGCTAATACTCCTAGTTAGATTCTCGCTATAGACCTATAACTAGTATTGTATAATAGACGTCTTTCTAAGTAAGAAGGAGATAGACGATAGACAACTAGCAACTGAACTCTGGGAAAAAGGGATTATTACTATACCTAGAGTACCGTTCGAGAAATCAGATATAAAGGAGATTAACGATCTTGTTGCCGCTAGTATCTTTAAGTTTATCAAATTTAGCCTATAAGATTAGCTAGAATAATGTATCTATAGTACCTATATAGTATAAGGGATAAAGGGCAATAAAGAGAAACTATACGAGAAATCGAGGCTTATTGTATAAGGATTTGGTAATAATAGGAAGGATAGTATCCTAATGCAGGCACCTACTGTATAATAGATAAGTATACGACTAATAATTATGTTAGGCCTATTACTAATAAAGACTTTTGGTATAAAGTATATCCTCTAGGATATTATATAAGTATATATTTAGTTAAAAGATACTCTAGTCCGGCAGATTATTGCACGATTGCTAAAGGAGATAACGGACAAATACCCGACAGATATATATATACTAATTAAGAAGCTACTATATAGACTGGCAGAATCAGGACTCTTTTAGTTTAAGATATACTACAACTACTATACTATAGTACTAAGAATGAAAGTCTTATTATATAACCCCTGCCTACTCTATATACTAGATAGCAAAGATCCTATATAATTCGGAGTTACTGCTATGCAAATAGATGATACTCTTTCTTTTAATAGCAAAAGCTTTGCTAAGCTTAAAGAAGACGAACTTTAAAAAGCGCAGTTCCGTATAAAGCCAACATTGATCCTATTGTATAACTGCAATATTAAGTTTAATAGAGCATAACTCAAGTTTAATAATAGCAATATTATTTTTACCTACTAAGGATAAGTTAAGAAGATAAGAATCCTAGATATAGACGCTGAAGATATAGCCTAGCAATATATTTCAGAACGTATAAAAGGAGCCTATCTAGCTAGTATCTACTAGCCTAAGGCGTTATACGACCTATCGGTTGCAGTATAAGTTAAAGTACCGACGAAGGACAACGTAGAGAATCTGAACAAGCGGCTATAATAGTAGATAGATAATGCTACTTAAGGACTCTAGTATATACTACTAGACTAGAAAGATATAAAGCTATTTATCTTTACTAATAGCTTGTTCGCTAATAACAAGGATATGATATTGCAGATTGGAATAATGGTAGTTTTGGCTACTAAAGAAACGGACGTAGATTCGGCTAGCTATTAGGTAACAGCTAGTAAAGATACCTATTGTATAATTACTAGTTTTACTATCTATAGAAATATCATTTACTAGTCTTTGATAAAGTGCTATAGGGTTATAAGAAGTATGCTAGCTAGTGAACTTTATAGTATGGTTTCCGGCCTAGATAGCAGTATTTCTCTAATAATAACTCTTATACGACTAACATTAGTACTTAGCTTACTAAAGATTATAACTGTCCTATACTACAACTTGAGGTTATTATACTAATGTTTAGTTAAGCTTAGTATAATAACTGAGAAACGATTGATAATTGATATCCTAGTAATACAAGAATCCTACGAGAAGAAAGAAATTAGAGAAGTCCGCTAGATTAACAGCCGTAATAATCTAGTAGATGTAATAACGAAAAAGAATCCGAACTAGACGCTTAAAGAATTAGTAAGCTATAATAAGCTAAGCATTTGGATAGAGGTATATATAGAGGACAAGAATTCTATAGCTAGATGCTAGTATATATCGTATAACAGGGAGCGGCAATAGTAGTAGTATACTAGCAAACTTACTGGATATTGTATAATATATTCTAAAGACTAGGACTAAACAATAAGAACTTAATTCTAGTAGTATAAGCATGGCCACTGCACTTCAACTATCTATGCTATTCTAATAGACTTGCCTAAAGTAGTAAGGGCCTTGCTGGCTATAATAGACAGCTTAGACAACTTCTTTTTTATATCTATAGGCACCTTATTATCCGAGTCTAGTACCTATACGACCTTATAGCCAGAATCCTGTTATATAACGAAGCTTGGACGGTTGGCGGTACTGGATAAAGCTAGCATGCTACTATAGGTACGGTGGCTAGCTTTAGGGCGGCTATATAGTATTGTAGGCAAGTGCTGGCGGTGGCGACGCAGTATGCGCGGTACTATTATACTGTACTTATAGAGCAAGCCCTTTCCTTAGAAGTGACACTTAGCGTATAAGTCGTACTATTTTCCAGCTAGGATAAAGCAGTCTTGGAAACGATGTTCGTATGTTGTCTTATAATAATAATAGGCGTATAATATATGCTGCTTGCTATAAGAAGCTATTAGGATTGTATACCAATACTGTTCCCTCTTTATTATATGCTTTAAGATGTCCCGAGGGTTCTGCCATATATTGCTGGTCTTATAAAGCGTAAATAAGACATTTTTCGATAATAGTATATATACGGCGCGTTTAAGATCCTGTCTATAAGCGATAAGTGTTATATAGCTAGCGGTATAAAGCGGCTATTGTATAACAAGCGTTAGACTTATATTGGATACGAGCTTTATAAAAAGATTGTAATTAAAAGGATCTACTATTATGTCACGGAGTGGAGCGCTTTCAATATAACGCCTGTTCAAGCTATCTGCTTGCAACAAGGTGCCTTGTCTTTTGCAGCGATGGCTGAGCGGTTACGTTACAGTTATGAGCCCGGGAGGGAGGATTGAGCGGGTGGTCGTCCGTTCAATTCCAACCTGGAACTTCCTTTGCGCAATTTTCATTGGTTGACCAAGAGCCTAGTCCCCGCTAAATATACCCACATATTTAGTGAGAGTGGCCGCATTTGATCCGGATCCCCGAGCTAAAAAGGCTATGGTGTGCGACCGGCATTGAAAGCCTAAAAATTGGCATTTCGATAAGCTGTGCAACAGCTATCAAAATGGGGGCTGTATCACGGAGTGGAGCGCTTTCAATATAACGCCTGTTCAAGCTATCTACTTGCAACAAGGTGCCTTGTCTTTTGCAGCGATGGCTGAGCGGTTACGTTACAGTTATGAGCCCGGGAGGGAGGATTGAGCGGGTGGTCGTCCGTTCAATTCCAACCTGGAACTTCCTTTACGCAATTTTCATTGGTTGACTAAGAGCCTAGTCCCTGCTAAATATACCCACATATTTAGTAAGAGTGGCCGCATTTGATCCGGATCCCCAAGCTAAAAAGGCTATGGTGTGCGACCGGCATTGAAAGCCTAAAAATTGGCATTTCGATGAGCTGTACGACAGCTATCAAAATAGGGGCTGTGTCACGGAGTGGAGCGCTTTCAATATAACGCCTGTTCAAGCTATCTGCTTGCAACAAGGTGCCTTGTCTTTTACAGCGATGGCTGAGCGGTTACGTTACATATTAGGATTACTATAATTTGATAGGTCCTATCTATATTCTTATATACGTTTATAAGGCTAAAGTTCACGTACGTATCTATGTTAAAAACGTTGATAAGGAGGAGCAAGTCGATATTGTTATATAGAATCCTAATAGTAGCTATTATACAAGAGGTATCGTAAGATAAGAGATAGAAGATATTAATAGTACAAATTAATGGTAACGGCGAATAGAAAACTCGATTAAGAATACGAATTTATAATGTAAAAGGGAAAGGAAGAGAAGAGGAGGGTAAAGGCAAGAGAACAAGCCTTTATACCCTAAGGGAAAGGTATAAGGGAAAGGGCAGAAGCAGGCGTACGAACTAATTAATCACCTGCCTATTGTTCTTTTCCTATTGTGCAAGACCTATTTTCCTATTATGCGAGACCTACTTTCCTATTATGTAAGATCTATTATCTTCTTAGTGTAAAAACAGGACTTTATATATATATTTCCTATTATTAACTTCCCCTAAATGCACTGACGCTAGAAACGCAACTACAAGCGTAGGATTATGCATGGAGGGTTATACGTATAATCAGGTCACTACTGTACCTTCTCTAAAGAATCCCCTGATTAAATAGCAGGTATTGTACAATAACTGTTATAAGATGCTCTCCTATATCTGACACTTACTATATATACCTACCCTTAGACTCTACAGGCATACCCTATATACTCCCTACTAACCACTATATAATTAGCATTGCATAATAGCGCTTGTATAACCAGTACCTAGCAGCCTATACTAACAAAAGAAAAGACTGCTAGTATTAGAATACTAGCCATAACTACAGGCTATATATACTAGGACTATAGACTCTATATAGTAGACCCTAGCTGATATAGATCGTCAGGTAACTACCTGACGATATAGGTCAGACCGGGATTATCATACAGTATCTACCGTACAATAAAGGGAATATATTAGGGGCTAAAATCTCTTTACCTATATACTTAGAAGAGATAGACATAAATGAATAGACCACCTGAACCACCACGTACTAGTACAAAGAGCTACGAACATAATCTATATTTCCCGATTATCCTTGCTCTAGACAGAGGTACCCTATATTATTAATGTTATCCAGTATTTGTTTTAGGGGTTTATGTCTCCCGCTGCCTTCTGCCTTTCGTAGGAGCTATAGAGAGGTATAGATCAGTATAGCTAGTATATAACTAGCTGCCGCTTATTTTTTCTTCTTCTTCTCCCTCTATTCAGAAGAGACCTATATCTACTTTCTCTTCTATTATACAATAGAGTAGGTAAACAAGGCTGGTTTTTCTTTTCCGCCCCTTATCTTACTCTAGGCTGATAATAAGATTGCAAATTGGCAGTATAAGAAGGATAATAGTATAAGAAGCTAGCTTTCCTTCCTGTATTTATAGATAAGAAGGAATTATTACCCAATTATTACAGTTATACAGTTATACTTTACCTATTTAGATATTCTATCTAATTCTTTTTGCCTCTAGCTACTTTGGCCTATTTACTTGGTCCTATTATACCCGTCTACCTTAGTCTCCCCTAATTAGGGAGACTATAGCCTTGGTGTGCACATACCTCTTATCCTCTTGTCTGGATAGCTGTTTGATATACAGCTGTCTACTACCTTTAGACAGCTGCTCCTACTTTCTTGTAGGTCTGCTGCTCTGTTTCAATAGGGCTTTTTCCTAGGGGGACGTAGAGGAGAATCTAAATTTATAGTACCGCTAAAAGGATCAAATCTAGGACTATAGCTAGTTTTTCCAGTAGTAGTAGCTATAGCGTTACTACTATTAGTTAAAGAAGCTAAAGTAGAAGATATGTTCTTTATAGCGCTAATGCCATCCTCGATAGAGGCTTTTAGGGTATTTAGACTTAAAAGTAGTGTTTTTATATTACTAGATTAGCTAGCTATAAATTGCTTATAAGATTTTATATGCTGTTTTAGGACTTCTATAACCTCGCTATAGTCTTTGCTATCTTCCTTATCTTCTAATAGGGTTTGTTTAGGTAGTAGAGGCCTAGAATATTGCCCTAAATTAGCTGGGTTACTAGCCCTTTTAGGGGCTATACCCTTCCCTTTAGCTTGATCTGCCATTGTAAATAGGCTACTATTTACTTATAGTACTAGTAAAAGCACTTAATTAGCTTCCAGTTCACTAAAGCTAATTCGCTAGCTTACTAATTATAGTAGTGATTTTCTAGGCTAGTCTTAGCGCTTAGTAGGTTTATAGCGCTGCCTACTTGCTACTTAGTAGGGCTTTCTAGTAGAAATTCTAGACTAGGCTCTAAGGGCTAGAGACTTCGACGTAGGGACTTAACTACCGCCTATAGATATATCTATAGAAAGGGCTCTATAGTATGGAAATATAGGTCTTTAGCGCTAGAAATTCTAAAACGCTAGCCTCTCTACTTCCAGCTATAAGTAGAAAGGTCTTTTAGTATAGGTAAGTATACTAGCCTAAGCGTATAAGAGCCCCAAATGCTTGTTAATACTATAGGACTTAGATTTCTTAACGATTTCTCCTTCTAGATTTTCAGGCTTTTTAGTCCTTAAATAGCCTTCAATAAGATGTAATATATAGCTTTTTAGGGCTAATATAGCACTATATTTTTAGCTATAAGGGGCTGAAATAGCCCTATATATATAGGCAGAGGTAGCGCTTTGAAATTAGACTCCAACGATAACTATCTTATAGGCTATCCGGGCTTATAACCTATTGGAATGGGTAATCCTATATGAGGATCTATAACCACTATAGCCTACTAGTAGTAGTTGTATAGGGTACGTAGGGGCAGCAACAGCGTTAATATAGCCTAAATAGTACTTCCTAGGTATATGCTAATATAGTAAAGTAGGGCTCTTTACTATATTCCCTCTATAAAAGTCCTTATATAACGGTATAGTTATAGGCTATAGCGCTATATTATAGGGGCTTTAAGCTTATATATTACGGCTTTCAGTAGTTCTTATAGGCCTATAAGGCTTATAGTTATAGATAACGTATAATTTGATTTCTAGTCTAGTAGGTAAGGCTTCGCAATTTCCTTCCCTATATATACCCTCCGGGACCGTTCCCGCCTTCTACACGGCAGGAGCGCCTTAGTAGGTGCATAGCGCCTTCCCGAAAAACCAAAGAAGCTGGCGATTTTAAATAATCGACTTACGGCTACCTAAGCTGCAGGGTAAGCTGCACGACTTTTCCTGTAAGTTCTGTTTTCGCTCCTGCGGTGCAGGGTAGGTACAGGGTAGGTAGATGACCTAGTAGAAGAGCCGTTTAAGGCTATTTCTAGCGCTTATACAGCCTAAGGAGGCTGTCTCTATAAAAGTGGCACATAAATCTAAAAATAGAAAAGCCTTTTAAAGCTCTTTCTAGGCTGTATAGTAGTATATAAAGCTTAGTCAGCGGTATCCACAAAAGTGGGTCCACCCTGAGAATATAGCTATATATCTAGTAGTTCGAGAACTGAAATCCGTTTTGCCTAAGCTGTATCTGTTGGAGCGCTATAGCTTATTTTGTACGTTTAACAACAACTAGCCGAATAACAGGAAGAGCCTATATAACTTAGGGTAAGATCGCTAGTATAAAAGACAAAGACTACTAGGACAATTTATTTATAGTATAATAAGGAATATAAGGTAAAGTGCAAAACAATCTTAATTTATACTTTTATAGCTAGCGTAATACGCGTGCTAGCACCTCCTACCCCCTAATTACAACAACAAAACATTAATAGCCTTGCTTATAGCAGCTATTGCTATGAGCTTTTTCTATATAGGCGTTATACCTGCTATAGGCGCCCCATGCTTGACGAAAGTGCATACCTTGTCCACTAAGACTAAGGTATACTTAGCACTATCGCGCTACATTTTCCAATCCTATAACTAATAAGTATTACGATGAAACAATGAATATATGTTGGACAACGTGGCGCTTGTGTCGCTCCGGTAGAACCTCGGTATCCCTGACAGCAGTAGGGCACAGGTTTGCCTGTCAACTTGGGAGCAGGATATAGGGAGGCCCTGGTCAATTAAGGTGGATATAGCTACGATTCCCTATATTAAGTAGATTGAGCCTACTTTAGGGCCTATAAACGTTGTAGGGGGGATAGAGAAAATCTCTACCCTAGGCAGCTAAAGCGCAGGTTAAGGAGGCAGAAAAAACACAGATTGGTATATAGAATCAATTATAGAGCCTGCAGATTCCAACAATTAATAGTTAGAAGCTATTAACCTAGTATAGACAAGCCTAGTATCAGTATATATATTATTATTACGATATCTAAGAACGTACCTTAGTAGCTGCTATTCTATTAAGTAATAAGAACAATAAGAAGGCTGCTAAAGAGGGCTCTATCCTTCTCTCTAAGCCAGAGTAGTAGATCGACTTTAAGCAGCAGCTTCGGCGTATTATAAGTAAGGTAATCGAGTTTATAGACCTAAATGATACTAAGGAATTAGGTAGATATCTGGTTCCTCTAACCCTCGACGATATACCTATTCTCAGGTTATTAACCACCTATATTAAGACCGCTTATTAGACCTGCGTCTACTAGTATTATAGCCTTACTTAGAGAGCGTAGCTAACAGAAGAGTATATCGAGTAGGCGAACACTAACAGGCCTCCTCCTCTTCCTAATAAGCATATTGTATATACTAATTTGACTGCTAATAGAAGGGCTACCTTCTAGAGTATATTAATAATATACAATACTGCTATAGCAAACTGGAAATAAAACTAGGATAATATTATAGAGGTTAAGAAGTGGATTAGAGAGTATGTTAAGACTTATACGCTAAATCTATATTACCTACCTAAGTAAAGCCTTTACTAGTAGTATTAGAACCTTACTAAGTTAATGTATTTAAAGGATTATAAGCAAATAAGGACGATATATAAGGACTATAAGGAGTACCTTAATACTAGTAAGGTAAAAGCAGTTAGTAACTAGAGGACCTAGATAGAGAAGTAATAGAAGCTACTATACCTAGTAGATGATTATAAAGTAGAAGGAGTAGCTAATCTTAAACTATAGTTTAACAACTTACTGATCTTTTTAGGAGTAACCTAAAGGTTCTAGGGCTAGATATCAGCCTTATATAGAGACTTTAAGAAGTAGGTTAAAAGGGAGAACCTCGATTACTATAAAGTAGTAAGGGATTTCCTATAAGACCTTAAGTTTAATAAGTCTCCTAAGCTAAAGCCTAAGAACCTAGTAGGAAGAGGAGGCACGTACGTTACCCTAAACGACAAGCAGCCTTTTCCTAATAGGGCTAGTAAGAAAGGTAAAAGAGAAAAGGACGTATAAGAAGAGGCCTTTAAGCAAGGAAGAGCGAATACCTATAATAACCGAAATCTCTAGGGAGCCTTAGAAGTACTCTAAGCCTTAGGACCTAATTATCCTATAGGAAGACCCGGTTCTCGTTATAAGAAGTATACCTATAGAACAATCTAGTATAACTAGAAAGTATATTAGTATCTCTTTCCCTCTTTTACGTATCAAGGTTAGGAACTAAGGCTAGATATAGAGACATATATAAAACAAGCTATTAAGGAGGATTTACAACTTTAATCGAAGATATCGGCTTATTAAAAAGAGCTAAAAGATAAGTAGGAGGCCTAAAGGTATATAGGGCATAGGGAGAGAGTAAAGGCTTTAAAACTAATAGTAAAAGTTATCCCTATATTTAAAAAGAAGAACGAGAATTAGGTCCCTATCGATTTTATAGTGCTAAAGAGTATACTATAAGTAAGTAGCATTAGCGAATACCCTCTTAAGCACTTGGCCTACCTAGATTCCAGTACCTCTATCTATATTTTTAATAATTAGGAGAGATTTAAAAGCTTTAAGGAAGTAGGGGAAGGGGACTACCTTATAGCAGCTAATAGCAAGTTACTGATTAAAGGATATAGGATAGTTTTCCTATATCTATACCTAGGTCAGTATAAACAGGTGCTCTTTCAGCTCGATTATATAGTATACTACCCTAAGGTAGCTACTAACCTAGTTTCCTTAAGGTGCCTTTATAAGAAGGGAATATAATAGGATTACTAGAAGTAGAGCACCCTTTCCTACCTTGGGAGGATATTAGACTATAATAAGATCTGCGAAATCTAGGAAACCTATGGCTAGTTCCTACTAGAGCATATTACAACTAATATCTTAGTATTAGTGTGACGGAACATGGTGACGGTTATGGAGTGACCTATCTGGGACTGGGGCTCTCTATGCTTAGACATCCTAACAAGCTGCTTGTCAGGCTTAGAGGCGCCTATATAAGGAGTGGCAGGTCCTATAGTAAGAAGAAGAACAGGCATATTCACTTCTTTATATCTATTACCTGCTCTTTATATGATAGTTATAAGCCTAGCGCTAGTATTATTAACTTGACCAACTGTGTATAATATGTATTAAGCCCTCCTATTATTATTACTACTCTATTATCCTTCCCTTAACTCCCTGCTTAAGATGTTAATAACCCTAAATTCAGTATATTCGACGTCTATTATCCTAAAAGGCCTATTAATATAGATAGCCTAGCGTTTTGACGTATAGATACTGGCGTTAGCCCTTGGAATTTAGGAAGATATTAATCCAGACTTGACATCTACTCTAGTAGATATAGAAATTCTCGACCTAGGATAGGAAGAATAGGCTTATCAAGCTAATTCTAAGCAGGCAGCCTAGTATAATAAGGCTATTATATATTATTAAGAGAAAATTCAACTTCTTAGTATATTAACTTAGGATATAGCCTTAGTACCTCCTCTACTAGTTTAGCCGACCCTTATTACCCTATATAACTTAAAAGAAGTATATAGGACTTACCTTCTAATATAATAGTCTAAAAGGGCTACTACTAAGCTAAAGGAGGCAAATTACCTAAAGTTTCTAAACTAGATTCTTTAGTCTATAGATTATAACATTAGGGAGACGGCTATTCAGTTATATTAGTTATTAAAGTAGGGACAAAGGTTAGAATAGTACTAGAATCTTTAGCCTTTTATATAAGCTTTAAAGAAAGATAATACTCTGTTAGACTTAGTAGAGAAAGTCTAGATCGAATTTTAGTATAAGGCGGTACTTAGATAGGCTAAGAATGGCCAAACCAGGCTAATCCGCTAGTATAAGGACTAGTAGAAATTTTACTGGGTTGTGCTAATTAAGAGGATTCTAGCTGTTATAGGCGTTACTGCTGTTAGAAGAGTTCTTTAAGCCCTAGTAGTAAGGCTAACTCTATAATAGGCTAACAGTTAGCTCTAACAGATCGTTCTAGCTAAAGTAACTGGCTAAGCAAGTCTACTTATACTAGAGATCATTAATAGGACCCTTCTTAGCCTTATAACGGAATCTTAGTAGTAATAAGCCTATAGAAATCCAGCTAGAGTATACTCTACTTTTGCTTAACTTTCTAACGATAAAAACCCGCCGCCTACTTTATACTCTAATTAAGAAAGAGGCTAAGAATAGCCTTAAGAACGGTATACCTAGGGTAGTTAGGGTAGAAATTATTAAGGATCCCGAAATAGGGGCTACTAATACCCTTATCTACCTCTTCCTTATACCTACCTCTAGAAACCTAAAGATTATAGGAGAGTTGAGCTATTATATATAGGATTTATAAGACAAAGAATCACTTTATCTATAAAGGAGTAACAATCTATTTGAAATCTTATCTATTAAGATTCCTAGTAGGCTAATCTCTATATAACCCTAGAATCAAAAGGATGGTTAAAGGGTAAGGGGCTAGATATAAAGAAGTTATAGGTTCTAAAGTCCTTTAGTACTTAAGGATAGGATTGTTAGCTAGATAAAGTTTTTAGGAGTTTTTAGTTATTACCTTAGCTTAAAAATCAGAGTTAGAATTTTTCCAATATACCTCTCTTTAACTCTACCTTATTTACCGTTATCCTAGATATAGTCTATAGGGTATTTAGTACTTAGAACCTTACTTATTATCCTCTTTTAGATAGTACCCTCCTGGACAACTATATAGTAGTTTATATAATTAACTATAAAGATCTACTTAACTATAGGACATTTAAGCCGTCTACCTCTAACGCTATTATAGGGGTAGGCTTAACAACGTTACCTATTTCTAGGATAGGACGCCGGACTCTAAGAAAGATTTTTTAGGATAATAAGGGTAATAAGACAGTAGACTTGATTCTTTAAAACATAGCTATTATAAAGGGATTTCATGCTAATATTATATCGGCTATGCTCCTACGCTAAAAGGGAATCTGGCTATTAGGGGCTGATAATACCCTAAGAGTTAGAGATATAGCAAGCTCGGTTGTTCTTATAACGCTATAGGAAAAGTTCAACTTAATAGTGCTTAAATATAAGCCGCTTACCTCCTATATAGTCTTAAAACCCCTTTTAATAAGTAATAATAGCATTGTAATAATAACAGCTTGGAAACAAGTAAAACGAAGAGGATGGAAAAGGACGTATAAGCTATATAGGGCTTATATAGATCCTAAAGAACTATGGTACTTAAGGACAGGATACCTAGGTCCTAAGGTACTATAATTGTTAGTAAACTACACTTAAGGTGTAAATTTGTTACAGCCTAACAATGGTAATCTAACTAGGATACTACGGCTTAAGTGCTTAGTATATGCTTAGTTATATATAACAAAAGTAATGTCTAGGAGGGAGTTAAGCGGAAAATCTGCTAGACTGTTTTATAGGATTGCCTAGGATCTTTTCGAATTCTCCTAAGAATATATAGGCTATAATAGGATTCTCTTTATAGTAGATAAGTTTAGTAGAAAGGTATAGGCCTTTTAGATAAAAGGTAAAGGATAAGAAAACCTTCTTTAGGTCCTTAAAAGGTTCGACGCCTAGACTAGGCAATAGTATAGGTTATCCGTTTGTTTCTTCCGCTATAACAGTAAGATATTAGTTATATCTTCTTAAGGAAAAACCAAGTATAAGAAATAGGCGGATTATAAAGGAATTAGCTTAGAAATCCCGCTGTTATACATATATAGCCTAATAGGACTTGTCGAAAGAAATAGAAAGACTATTGTTAATAAGTTAATAGCGATATAGTTAGGGGTATGTCTTTCTAAGGATCTATAGCCTAAGACTATAAAGGCTATAGTATATCTTTACAATTTATCTTCTAGGCTTAAAGATAATCCAAGATCCCTAAACAAAAAGCTTCTATTATAGTTTCAGAACTATTTTCGCTTTTATAACCCGGCTATTATCCGTAAAGCTATAATTAATCTAAGGCCTTAGCTTAGTGGCCTTTATGTATATAGATATGCCGGTTATCCCCTTAAGAAGGATAGAGAGAAGGATATACTTTAGAGACTTTATAAGATTCAACCTTAAGCTTATATTAGCTATCTTATAGGTTATGTTGCTACTATGTTATATAGGATATAGGTCCTAGAGCTTAATAAGGTAATTACTACCTAGAATGTTTAGTTTGATAAGATAGTTTTCTATATAGGAAGGGAGGTAGAATCTAAGGCTTAGGCTGTCCCTATCTTAAAAGAACTAGCAGACTAGCTAGATAAGCCAGCAGAGGAATATAAGTTTGACACTATCCTTAAGACAATATAGAATCTAGATCTTATAGGTCCTATTAAGCTAATAGCTACTAGAGAAAATAAGGAAAAGCTCTTAGCTATAGAGCTAGAAAAGCGTTAGTTAGATGCTATTATTAGCTAGGACAAGGTATATACTAATATTATAACTAGACTATTTACCCTAGAGTAAATACCTAAGCCTGGAATGCTAAATCCAGATTATACTAGGATTAACGGCCGTAGTAATAGAGCAGACTCTCTCTAGAGCGTAACTAGAGAAGGAATATAGTCTAAGGGTAAGGTATATTGCTATAGACTGTTAGAAGGATTTAAAGCTAGGGTAGGTATTATAACCCGCTAGTATACTAATAATAAGACGATAGATAGACTATTAGTCAGAGAACTAGACTCTAAAGCTGGGATCTTAGGGGTATATACTAGTAATACGCAAGTACTAGGCGACCTAGCCCCTTAAAGACAAGGTCAGCTCTATAGTAGTAGGAATCGGGTATTTATAGCAGAGCCAGGCCGATATAACCTTCGTTAGCGTAATACCGTACTTAAGAACATCTTTAGTATTCTAGATATAGAGAGAACAGCGGTATTATCGCTACTACTCGTTTTTATGGCCAACTACTTTCCTAATTAGCTAGTAGCTAGCTATAGGAGAGAGTTTAAAATAGTATATACTATAATAGCAGGTACTGTTCGATATTAGAAACGCCTAATAAAGCGAAAATAGAAGTAAAAGTTACAGAAAAAGGACTTACTAAAGGGCCTTTAGGATAAGAAAGAGTTTGTCCTAGGGAAATAGTATAAATTAGAAATGCCACTAGAGCCTAGGACTTAGAGTAAAGCTATAAAGTCGCCTTTTAAGAAAATATAGAAGTCTGTAGTTTAGGCTAAAATTAATTAGCTATAAAAGCTATAGACCTATAAGAAAATTCCGAAGGATTAGTATAGGATATAGCCTCTCCTGCTTAAATAGGTACTAAAGTATAAGCTTAATCCGGATAGGATGGTTGTTAGGCTAAAGGCAAGGATTTGTATCTAAGGAGATCTTTAATATCTAGAGTTAGTCGAGTTAACTTATACAGTAATATTAGCTGCCAAGTCCCTTAGAGTAAGTATAGCCCTAGTAGCGCGTTTTAATCTAGAGATCGACTTATAGGACATTATAAACGCCTTTTACAACGTACTCTAGGAGTCGTTTAGCCAGGGCCTAGTAATCTATAATCTTCTAGAAGGGTTTAAAGAGCTAGGACTTCTTGCTTAGGTTAATAGGGCTCTATATAGGCTTTAAGACTCTCCTCTCCTTTAGTATCTTAAATTCTTAGACTTTCTTAAAAATCTTAGACTTTAGAAGTCTAAGGAGGAGCTATATCTATTTTATAATATAGATAGATATATCCTTTTGATATTCTATATAGATAACATAATGCTTCTCTATTATTATTAGTATTAGGACTATACTATAGACCTAAAGGCGAAACTACTAGGCAAATATAAAGCAAAAATTCAGCCTAAGGCGGAATAGTTTCTCGGTATTTAGATTATAAGGGACAGAGTTAACTATACAATTACGCTGGTTCATAATATATATATTAAAAAGGCGGCTAAGAAGTATAGGCTAGATAGATCCGCTATTATCCCCCCTATACTACTTCTAATAGTCGGACTTAGTAAGAATAAGGGCTAGGCTACTAAAAAGAAGGTAAAGCTTATATAAGAACTAGTAGGGACGATACTATATACGGCAATTATAGTCCGTCTAGATATAGCCTTTACTGTATTATATCTTTCCCGCTTCTTAACAAACCTGTTAGCCTGACATATCAAGGCTGCTAGGCAGACAATCCGGTATCTATATTATATAAGGTTTCTTAGGATTATATATAGTAGCCACTCTAGTTAGGCCTATATACTTTATATCGCCAATAACGCCTCCTTTACGGATAACTCAGACTTACAACAATCGTCTTAAGGTTATACGATTATAATATTTAGGGGACTTATCTAGTAGAATGCGTCTTATTAAGCTATAGTTACTATATCGATAATAGAAGTAGAGCTTTATAGTCTCTTTCTAGCTATAAAGAAGGCTATAGGGATAAAAAGATTCCTTAAGGACCTAACAGTTAAACTGTTAGTTCTATAGCGGATTTTCTACAATAATACTTAGACTATTAGGCTAGTAGTTAATAAAGGGGAGCGCATAGCAATAGCGCTTTATTATATTAATATTCAGAATATATAGCTTAAATAAGAGCATAGTAAAGGCAGCTTTATAGTATCCTATATCAAGATAGCTAATATACCAGCTAACAGCCTAATAAAGAATTTGTTAAGGGCAAAGTTTAAGTACTTCTAGGCTATACTAAATCTAAGGGACATATTACGGATTATAGCCAATAATTAAAGAGAGGGAAATTCAATTACTAGCGGACAACTATCTAGTCTACTATAAAACTTATAAAAGAAGCCTACTATAGGGCACTATAGCGTTCGATAGCCTTCTCTAATACGCCGATAGCCCGATTAATCTTAGCTAGCGCCTGTAATACAGCCGATATATCTATGCAATTCTTATTAAGATAACATAGTATTAACCGTAGAAGAGCCCTAACACATCTACCAATTCCTTATCTAAGGTGCTAAATAAACTTAGCGCTGCTTATACTTAGGAACGCCGCCTATATAAAAGGATTGTTAGCTAGAGACTTAATTGACTAATAGAGAGGTAAAAATACATGTCCTAGTCCGGCGGATAGGGATAGGGATAGGTATAGGGGCAGAGATAATTCGCAAGACGCTTTTTACTTATAAGGCGGATCTTTAAATTTCAGCTCCTTATAGAATGCCTAGAGCAGATGTAAAAGAGTAGGCAAAGCGGGCAATATAGGTATTAGCCTATATAGCAATAATCCGGATAATAGGTTAAGGATAGCGCGTAATATTTTCGAAATAGCGGCAGCCTTGCCTGCTATTACCTCCTAGATACGACTATTAGTCTGAGTATTAAATTTTAAAATAGATGAACGTACTCTACTGGCCTCTATATTTTTCTTTTTTAAGTCCTAAAGGACCTAGGTAGTCTTCTTAGCCTTAACCGACCTATAATATATACAGTTAGCTTTATAGCAAAATTGTTAGGCCTAGACAGACTTATATAGGATAATAGTAGTAAGACGTAGTCTATGTTAGAAGATAGTAGTAATAGCAGCTATTAGTATTATTATACTAAGAAAAGCATTCTCCTATAGTATATCCTTTTAGTAGTAACTGGACGTAGGGCTTATAAGATGGTAGATAAAGAGGGCCTAGAGGGCTGGATTTTTCGGATTAAGGCGTCTTTACTTAACTAGAAGTCTAGCTTATAATCTTCTTAGGGTAGCCTAGTATCTTAGAAGCGGGAGTTTCTAGTATAGGCGCTAGGATAGGGCTTAATAGCGCGTCATTACTAACTCTCTTAATATCTAAGGATATAATATAGCTACTAGTGTTATTAGCAAGCTAATAATAGCTAGAATGGAGCTAAGTAAGGTTTAAGGTTAGATCCTAGAGCTGTTTTTATAGGGATACTTGCGATCTTAGCTTTAGGGGAATACTATTATCTAGCTATAGGACGCTATAGCCAGTAATAGTAATGATTAGGAAGACTTACTACTTCTTGCTTAGGTATAGGAATAGGAAAAAGAGAGCTGGGCGAGAATAGGGGCAGGCTTATAAGAAAACTTTACCTTAAAAAGGTAGTTATAAAGAAGAGAAAAGGAATAGGGCTAGAAGGAATTCTCTATACTCTTCTTATACCTAAAAAGAGTAGACCTATAGTAAGCTCTAGAGAAAAGAGGAAAGAGTAGGTTGACCTTGCTATTGCTATAGTAACTTATAGCGGTAAGGTTAACAATTAAGTACGCTTACCTTCTTTTAGAAAGAAGGCTGCCTATATAGCTAGTAAAAGGGTAGTAGGTAAGGCTACTTAGAATAAAAACTAGTCTTATAACTTACAAATAGGAAAAAGAAGGTAGTAATAGTAAGTAGACTAGTAAGAGTGTTATCAACCTGGTAAAGTTTTCATAGGCAAGGTGTTTGCTAGGTACCTATACTAGGCTTAAGTATATTGCTATCTCGATATGCTTAAAGGGGTATAGGAGTTATAGTTACTATAATCCTATGTTCTATAGGTCAGACTCCCTATAGGATGGTAAATCTAAGGGGGTATATAACGGAACATAGTAACGGTTATAGAGTGACCTATCTAGGACTAGGGCTCTCTATGCTTAGACATCCTAACAAGCTGCTTATCAGGCTTAGAGGCGCCTATATAAGGAGTGGCAGGTCCCGTAGTGAGAAGAAGAACAGGCACATTCACTTCTTTACATCTATCACCTGCTCTTTACGTGACAATTAGCCTTTATAATATAAAAGGAGTAGGGCAGGTCTTAGAAGAAGAAGACTAAGCCTAGAACAATCTAAGTATAGTACTAGCAGTTAGGTTATCTAAACCTAGAAACGCTCTATTACCTTATTTAGAGCGGTAAAGGAGTTAAGGTTACTGGAAATCACAAGGTGATTAGAACGGTAGACTATCTATAGTATAGTATAGGAAAAGGCCCTAATCGCTAGGTCTTAAGGGTTGCCTGACTAGATCCGAAGTACCCTAGCGATATCCTAGCCCTTAATTTCTACAATATTAAAAGGTCTAAGGAAGGCTTTATATCTATTATACTGTTATTAGATCGTAAGTCGGGCCTAATATAGGACTATTATCTTTATAATCGGTCGGTCAAGAGTATTATTACAGCCCTAGACAACCACCTTTTAGATCTTAATTAAAGGTATAGAATTCAGGTTCTAGATATTAAAGCTAATAATAAGATTATAGGAAAGAAGAGAGCAATCTAAGCCTGGTTATAAGGGAAGTACATTAGAATAAATCTCTCTGCTCTTTAGACCTAAGATTAGAATAGAGGCGTAGAAAGAGCTGCTAGTATTTTAAAAAGGTATATAAAAGCGATAGTAGCAGGGACTAACTTACTTTTAGATAAGGTAGCTAAGGTATTTAAAATAGCAGTATATCTTTTAAATTATACCCTAAGGTATCAGCTAAAGTAGAAAACACTATACAAGGTATTCTATTCGTTTATAGAATTAGTAGGTACTAAAGAGGCAACGCCTATTAAGCTATAGTAAGGGCATCTCCAGGTTTTCCCATATTAAGCCTTTATATTAGAAGTAGATGTATAGCTTAAGAAGAATAAGCTAAAGAGGTTTGCTTTAAGAGCGTTCCTAGGATACCTAATCGGATATAACTTAATAAATATTTATCGAATCTAAAACCCTCGAACTAATAAGATTATAGTAACCTAGGACATGATTTTCAATAAGAAAGTAGTATTTAACAGGTCTAAGGAGCACCTTATAGTTAGGCTAAAAGATCTAAGCTTAGAAGGGCTAAAAGAGTGGCTTACCAAGATCGAGAAAAGGGCAGAATCCGAAAATCTAAATACTATAGTAGCCGATATCCCTACCTAGGACATACTCTATAAAGTAGAGGTAATAGACCTAGATAATAGATTAGAAGAAGAAGAGGAAGAGGATATCGATATACCTAACCTTATACATAATACAGAACTAGATAATTCGGTAGAAGCAATATAAGAACTTTGGTATAGAGAGGCTTATCTGCTCCTATATCCCACTCTAGAAGCCACGCCTCTACTAGTAATATAGGGTATACCGGGAGTATACCTTATAGTATATTTTAGAGATTAAGTTCTTAGTTAATAGTTCCTTAACGCTATTATAAAGGGAGATTTCCTTATCTAAAGGGCCTTCTTTACTACTAAAAGGCTTATAAATAGAGACCCTAAGACAAAAGAGAGTATACTAATATCTAAGATCCTAAGTATTAAGGACTTTAAGCTAGGTACTATTTATTCTTCTTAGCTACCTTTAACGCCTAAGCTGTACTAGAACCTTAAAGGCTACCTATAGGGGGAACACTTTAAGGAAGCTAAAAGGTAGTACCTTCTTATATACCTAGAAACGTAGGAGGAAGTACTAATCGCTAAGGCGTAGGGCAAGTAGGTCTTGGACAATATATAGGTATATATATATAAAATTAAGAAGTACAATTACCTAGAGAAGTTTAAGGCCAGGTTAGTAGTCTAAGGCGATTAATAATAAAGGATCTTAAGGGAGGATATATATATATAGTAATATTAGCTGGAAAGTCCTTTTAGATCTTAATAGCAGTAGTAGCGAGGTTCGATATAGAGCTGATCTAGTTTAACGTTTTAAACGCCTTTTATAACGCTTGCCTTAACCAGGATATGTATATAAGACTCCTAGCAGGTTAAAAGAAGCAGGGCATAGTCTATAAGCTAAAAAAAGTACTATATAGACTTCGGGAATCGCCTTACCTATAGTATAAAGAGTTTAGCAGTACTTTTCGGGATCTTAGGCTTAACGTAATGCCCTATAAACTATATATCTTTTAGAAGGGAGGAGTCTTTATTCTCTTCTATATAGACGATATAACAATAGCGTACTATAAGAGGTATAAAGCCCTTACTAAAGGCCTAATAGGCTTGCTCTAGTTAAAGTATAAGATAACTAGTAGTAGCAAGCTGAACTGGTTTCTTAGGCTGTAAGTTATTCGGGATTAGGAGCATTATAAGATCTATCTCTTATAGACAGTATACTATAAGAAAATCTTTAGATTAGTAGACAACCTAGTAATTAGGAGTAAGGTAATAAAGCTCATAGCGTAGAGATATACCTCTTCTATAGTACTAGAAGAATTAAAGAGTAACCTAGGGCAGGTAACAAACGCCGAAATAAAGTCGTACTAGGGAAAAGTCGGCTTAATAATATATATAGCAGTGTTTATAAAGGTTAATATAGCCTTTACTACGTTAAGATTATTGAGATTTCTTATAAACCTAGGTCTAGAGTATTATAAGGCGGCAGATCGTTGCCTTAACTACCTATACTGTTAAACGTATAAAATAAGCTATAGCGCTCTAACGGTTATAGCTTAGGCAAAACGGATTTCAGTTCTCGAACTACTAGATATATAGCTATATTCTAAGGGTGGACCCACTTTTGTGGATACCGCTGACTAAGCTATATATTCCACTATATAGCCTAGAAATAGCTTTAAAAGGCTTTTCTATTTTTAGATTTATGCCCTACTTTTGTAGAGACAGCCTCCTTAGGCTGTATAAGCGCTAGAAATAGCCTTAAAAGGCTCTTCTACTAGGTCACCTACCTACCCTGTACCTACCCTGCACCGCAGGAGCGAAAACAGAACTTATAGGAAAAGTCGTGCGGCTTACCCTACAGCTTAGGTGGCCGTAAGTCGATTATTTAAAATCGCCAGCTTATTTGGTTTTTCGGGAAGGCGCCATGTACCTACTAAGGCGCTCCTGCCGTGTGGAAGGCAGGAACGGTCCCGGAGGGTATATGTAGGAAAGGAAATTGCGAAGCCTTACCTACTTGGACTAGAAATCAAGTTACTACGTTACCTACAACTATAAGCCTTATAGGCCTATAAGACCCACTGAAAGCCGTGATATATAAGCTTAAAGCCCCTATAATATAGCGCTATAGCCTATAACTATACCGTTATATAAGGACTTTTATAGAGGGAATACAGTAAAGGGCCCTACTTTACTATATTAGCACATACCTAGGAAGTGCTATTTAGGCCATATCAACGCTGTTGCTGCCCCTACGTACCCTATACGACTACTACTAGTAGGCTATAGTGGTTACAGATCCTTATATAGGATTACCCATTCTAATATCTTTTCTAGTATCTCTATTAGTAGTACCTAAGAGGAGGCTCCCCTACTTAAGGATATCCCCTTTAGTACTAGTTCCTTAAGTTTCTTTTCCTAAAAGGCTCTCTAGACGTTAATCGTAGAGTATAACTCTAGGTTATTCATATTAAAGAATATAGCTAAGCTGTTTATAATTAAGAGAAAGCGCTAGAGGGCTTGATACTATATTATACTATCTTTTAGTAATAGCTAGGTAAGAGAGGCAGTCGCCTCTAGCTTGTTTATAGTATTAGAGGCTTAGATAGCCTTTATATCTATATTAATACCCTTAGTAAGAGAGAGTACTATTACTACCTTAGTAGTAAAGACAAACCTATTTACCTTAAAGGCCCTAAGAACAATAAAGAAGGAAGCTATACTAGTAGTCTAACTAGCTTCTTCTTTATTGTCTTTTTTATTAGAAGAAGAGGAGGGTATAGCAAGAGTCGGCTTTTATGCTATAAATAGTAGTAATGTAAGGTTTCTAGATATAGCAGTCTAGGGTATAACCTAATATACTACTACTAACCTTCTAGCTTATTTAGCCTACTTTATCGAGTTAAAGAAAACGCCGGCTTGCTTCCTTATTTCTAGCATTGATTACTGTTCTTTTGGATGTATAAAAGTATATAAGGGCTTATAACCTATAGAACAACGTATATTGGTTAATAAGGGGAAAACCCCCTTATTAGCGGTAGAGATACACAGGGTCCTATATAGGGGAATGGATCATGTAATGAGGCACGTGACCTTAGGTCCTAACAGTACCTACGTACTACATACTAGTCGCTAATAAGCGCTCTGCTTACCGTATTTATTTAAGGGGTGCGCAACTACCCTCTAAATAGGAGGGAGACTAGACTATATAGAACTAGAGACTTAAACCCCTTTCCTTACTGCTCGCTTTGCTCTTTTACTGCTTTTAGATCTTAACAATTTCTAGAAACCTACTAACAATCTTTATATTTTGCCTTGTTCTTAGAAGAGTTTTTTAGGCCTTTTCCTTTAAAGTCCTTACGCTTCTTATACCCTTTTAGCGCTAATTGTTGGAATCTCTGTTGGAATCTCCGGGCTCTGTGATTGATTCCGTATGCCGATCTGTATTCTATATGCCTCCTTGACCTGCGCTCTAGCTGCCCAGGGCAGAGATTTTCTTTGTCCCCCCTACAACGTTTATAGGCCCTAAAGTAGGCTCAATCTGCTTGATATAGGGAATCGTAGCTATATCTATCTTAATTGACCAGGGCCTCCCTGTGCCCTACTCCTAAGCTAATAGGCAAACCTGTACCCTACTTCTGTCAGGGATACTAAGGTTCTACCGAAGCGATATAAGCGCTACGTTGTCCAATATACCCTTAGGTCCAGGTTTGCCATAGCGATCCCAGGCCTTGCTATAAGGCTCTTCCTTATTAACGACGTGTTTAGCAGTAATATACGCTTGTAGTGCCTATATTCTAGGATTATAAAGGTCGTAGCTAGGCTTTATAGGCAGCGGTACGATCTTTTCTTAGTAACTACTATTCATAACCCCGAGGTCTCTATTCCCTGGTTGTACGGTACTTCCTAGGTTAGCTGCTCCGCTACCTTACTGTCCTATTCTTCTATAGGGACTTGTTAGGGTACTCCGGATTATTAAGATTAGGCTTCTAATAGATATTGCTAGTTACTAACCTAGATAGGGTTTAGGAAAGTTAACTGCTCTCTCTCTAACCTACTTTCTTTACTGATCTTAGAGGTACTTTCTTATAAGGGAAACTGTTAGGCTCTTCTTAACTATTATAATCTTACTTCTAGGGATACCTAACAGTTATTACTATAGTCTGCTATCTAGGTGGTTAACCAGTGTAATGCCTTACTCTATTAGAGGCTACTAGGTTGCTATTTAGCTTAGGAATACTTATCTCTTTTACCGTACTTCCTTTACCTCTACTAATCTTATAGGTGCCTTATAAACCACCTCTAGCATTATAAATACTAGCTTATTACTTTAGTAGTAACCTCTTCTCTGCTCCTTACTATCTCTATAGGGGCTAATCCAGGTAATAAGGCAGTTAAACTAACATAGTAAGTCTTGCTAGATCTAAAGGTCTAGGTATACTGCCCTTTCCTATTCAGGTCGAGGTATACTACTTTTTCCTTAGGGTATGCTACCCTAGCTTCTCTTCTTAGTTAGGGTATATTGCCCTTTCCTTCTCATTCCTATTATAGGTATACTACCCGGCTTCTTTCCTTGCTCTTGTGTTTTACGTCTGTGCATATTAAGGGTTGTTAATCGGTAAGGGTCTGCTACCTCTCTCTTTTTAGTATTGGAGTATACTGTCCCTTTTTAGGGAGAAAGAAGTAGAAGTTAGAGGGAAAGGACGTGATTTTTAACCGCTTATATTATTACTTCTTTTGTATAGTGGCTAGTAAGGTATAAAATCTGCTTGCCTCCCCTGGAGCTCTAAAAATTTCCTCTTTCCTATAAATGCATTTTATCTTTCTATACTTACCCTTCTTACTATAAGGCTTCTTATAATCACTATATTTAGTTTTATAAGTTTTTCCAACTTCCTTTTATCGTAGATATCTACTTAGAAGGAGGAGTTGGTTCTGGAGTAGCCTACTACCTTAGTAGTAGGAGATTTGCCCTTATCGGGCTAGAAACGCGGTTTGTCCTTTTATCTTGCCTTTCCTAGGTGGTTCTCTTAATAGCTAACGATCTATATCTAGTCTGGTTTGCCTAGAACAATAATAAGGATAATAATATTGTAGTACTACTATCGTTAAAGAAGCTATATTTCGGGGATTTAGGTCTATTACCTGTACCAGCGGCTATTGCTGCCCTAGTCTTGACAGTCCCTAGGGTATGTTCGCCGGCAGCTAGTACTAGGGGGCCGGTAATACTAGTCTATAAGAAGCTAGTTATAAGCAAGCTAGTATTAAGCCTAGCCTTATAGTCTATACCTATAGGGGTATTACTGTCTATATTACTGGCAGTTTCTACTATCTAGGACGGTAAGCCGCATAAGGTATACTATAAGCGCTGTCTTATACTCTTAGTCTTATAGGTAGATTCTGGCGATTTTTCCCCTTTAGTGCCGTATATAGTATAGCTCGGTCCCTGCGTTTCTTCTTAGTTGTAGTATTTAAATTACTCCTATCGCTAGTATCTATATATCTCTTGTAAGTCTAGCCTATATACCCCCTTAGTACCGTTCGTGTTAACCTACGTTTCTAGTAGATAATAATAAGATCTTAGCGGTAGTATAGGCCTGTTAGGCCTATATTATTAAATACTCTTCTAGTGTTATAGCCCTAGTAGTAAGTTACCCTATAATCCTATCTTACTATACTTCTAGTCTATCTTAACTATCCTTATCTAGACGTTATATACTCTTATTAAAGGGTATATTAGCTTGATCTAAGAGCTATAGATATAGAAACAGGCTATAACTATCTAGAAGAAGGAAAAAAGGAAAAAGAGAGGGAAGTAGATAGAAGTAATAGAATCCAACAACAATAACGATAATAACAGGAAGAGCGTACTATAGGCTACTAATATGGCTATAGAGGAGGATTCTACTACTGCCCTAGCATACCCTAGTACTTCTGGCTAGGCCCCTATTAATTTTACGTTTACGGATTATAATAGTAACGTTTAGCTTAATAGACTAGTTTCTTAGGGTACTCCCTTCTATACCTGCTACTAAGTCTCTATATCTTGGCTTTCCTCCGTTTGCCGCTTCTTGATCTTTTCTTTCCTTTCTACTATACTAACCTGCTTATAGAAAGTAGTAAAACTGTTGTTCGTAAGAACTTTCGTTAGGCTATCTACTAATTGTTAATCTATTAGTATATAGTCTGTAAGAACCCTTTCTATAATAACTTCCTATTAGAGCTAGTGATTCTTAATATTGATATACCGGAGCTTCGTTTTAAGTGTTTTATCCCTAGTTACTAGTCTTACGGTTTAAGCGTTATTATAGAACACTTATATACTATACTCCCTTTCAAGACCGATTCTAAGATTGTAGATTAGATAGCAGAGATATAGCGCTTCTTATACTACTTCTGTTATAGATACCAATTCCGCTTCTATAATAGAGGTTGTTATGTAGGTCTGCTTGCTTGCCCTCTAAGTAACTAGCCTACTAAAAAGCTTAATTATATATCCTTAAGAGCTTTTCCGATCAGCTATATTGTCGGCGAAGAAATTATTATACCAAACCTCATATATATCTCTACCCCTAAGCTAAAGGCACTAATTCCTAGAATAGTATAGGTAGTTAAGGCAACAATCTACCGCCTTATAATACTCTAGACCTAGGTTTATAAGAAATCTTAATAATCTTCACGTAGTAAAGGCTATATTAACCCTTATAAACACTGTCATGTATATTATTAAGCCGACTTTTCTCTAGTACAACTTCATCTTGGCGTTTGTTACCTACCCTAGGTTGCTCTTCAATTCTTCTAGTACTATAGAAGAGGTATATCTCTATACTATTAGCTTTATTGCCTTGCTCCTGATTACTAGGTCGTTTATCAATCTAAAGATTTTCTTATAGTATGCCGCCTATAAGAGATAGATCTTACGGTACTCCTAATCCCGAATAACTTATAGCCTAAAAAACCAGTTTAGCTTATTACTACTAGTTATTTTATACTTTAACTAGAGCGAGCTTGTTAGGCCTTTAGTAAGGGCTTTATACCTCTTATAGTACGCTATTGTTATATTATCTACATAGAAGAGAATAAAGACTCCTCCCTTCTAAAAGATATATAGTTTGTAGGGTATTTGTTGGAATCTGTATGCTCTGATTAATTCCGTGTGCTGATCTGTGTCCTCTCCCTCTTGACCTGCGCTCTCGCCGCCCGGGGCAGAGATTTTCTCTGTCCCCCCTGCAACGTTTATAGGCCCTAAAGTAGGCTTAATCTGCTTAATATAGGGAATCGTGGCTATATCTACCTTAATTGACCAGGGCCTCCCTATACCCTACTTCTAAGTTGATAAGGCAACCCTATGCCCTACTCCTATTAGGGATACCAAGGTTCTACTAGAGCGATACAAGTGCTATATTGTCCAATATACCCCTAGGTCCGGGTTTATAATAGTAATCCCAGGCCTCGCTATAAGGCTCTTCCTTATCGACGATGTGTTTAGCAGTAACGTACGCTTGTAGTACCTGTATTCTAGGATTGTAGAGGGCGTAGTTGGGCTTTATAGGCGGCAGTACGGTCTTTCTCTTAGTAACTATTATCAATACTCTTAAGGTCTCTATTCCCCGGTTATACAGTACTTCCTAGGCTAGTAGAAGGGTAGTTATTCTACTGCTTAATCAGAAAAGGGATTATCCTAATAGGTAATACTTAGCTGCTCTGCTACCCTATAGTCCTGTTCCTCTATAGGGACTTATTAGGGTACTCTGGTTTATTAAGATTAGGCTTCTAATAGATATTACTAGTCGCTAACCTAGATAGGGTCTAGGAAAGTTAGCTGCTCTCTTCCTAACCTGTTTTCTCTACTGATCTTAGAGGTACCTTCTTATAAAGGGAACTATTAGGCTTTTCTTAACTGTTATAATCTTATTTCTAGAGATACCTAAACGGTTGTTACTATAGTCTGCTATCTAGGTAGTTAACCGGCGTAATACCTTACTCTATTAGAGACTACTAGATTGCTGTTTAGCTTAAGAACGCTTATCTCTTTTACCGTACTCCCTTTACCTCTGCCGATCTCGCAGGTGCCTTATAAACCATCTCTAGCATTATAAAAACTGGCTTATCACTTTAGCGGTAGTCTCTTCTCTGCTCCTTACTATCTCTATAGAGGCTAATCCGGGTAATAAGGCAGTTAAACTAACGTAGTAAGTCTCGCTAGATCTAAAAGTCCGGGTATACTGCCCTTTCCTATTTAGGTCGAGGTATACTGCCTTTTCCTTATTTAGGTCGAGGTATACTGCCTCTTCCTTTAGGTTAAGGTATGCTACCTCTTCCTTATCTTCTCTATTAGGGTATACTGCCCTTTTCTTCTTGTTCCTATTACGGGTGTACTGCCTGGCTTCCTTCCTCGCTCTTATATTTTACGTCTATACGTATTAAGGCTTATTAATCGGTAAGGGTCTGCTGCCTCTCTCTTCTTAGTATTAGGGTATACTATCCCTTCTTAGGGAGAAGGAAGTGGAAGTTAGGGGGAAAGGGCGTAATTTTTAACCACCTACGTTGTTGCTCTTTTTATATAGTGGCTAGTTAGGTGTAAAATCTGCTTGCCTCCCCTGGAGCTCTAAAAATTTCCTTCTTCCTACAAACGTGTTTTTATCTTTCTATGCTTGCCCTTCTTACTATAAGGCTTCTTATAATTACTATATTTAGTTTTATAAGCTTTTCTAACTTCCTTTTATTATAGATGTCTATTTAGAAGAAGGAGTCGGTTCTAGAGTAGCCTACTACCCTAGTAGCAGGAGATTTGCCCTTATTAGGCTAGAAACGCAGTTTATCCTTTTATCTTACCTTTCCTAGGTAGTTCTTTCAATAGCTAACGGTCTATGTCCAGTCCGGTTTGCCTAGGATAACGACGATAAGGAGAACAACGATATTATAGTACTACTATCGTTAAAGAAGCTGCATTTTAGGGATTTAGGTCTGTTACCTGCGCCGGCGGCTGTTGCCGCCCTAGTCTTAACAGTCCCTAGGGTACGTTCGCCGGCGGCTAGTGCTAGGGGGCCGGTAATGCCGGTCTATAAGAATCTGGTTACGAGTAAGCTAGCATCGAGCCTAGCCTTGCAGTCTATGCCTATAGGGGCGTTACCGTCTATATTACCGGCGGTTTCTACTATTTAGGACGGTAAGCCGCGTAAGGTATACTATAAGCACTGTCTTATATACTTAGTCTTATAGGCCGATTCTGGCGATTTTTCCCCTCTAGCACTATATATGGCGCAGCTTAGTCCCCGCGTTTCTTCTCGGTTATAGTATTTAAATTGCTCCTATCGTCGGCATCTATATATCTCTTATAAGTCCAGCCTATATATATCCCCTTAGCGCCGTTCGTACTGACCTGCGTTTCTAACGGACGACGATAAGATCTTATCAGTAGTACAGGCCTGTTAGGCCTATATTGTTAAATACTCTTCTAGTATTATAGCCCTAGTAGTAAGTTACCTTATAATCCTATTCTACTATGCTTCTAGTCTATCCTAACTATCCTTATCTAGACGTTATATACTCTTATTAGAGAGTACGCTAGCTTAATCTAAGAGCTATAGACGCGGAAATAGGCTACGACTATCTAGAGGAAGGAAGGGATAAAGAAGCGGGTAAAAAGGGCAGTAATAGAGTCCGACAACAACGACGATAATAATAGGAAGAGCGTACTATAGGCTACTAACGTGGCTGCGGAGGAGGATTCTGCTACTACTCTAGTATACCCTAGGACTTCTAGCTAAGCTCTAATTAATTTTACGTTTATGGATTTTAATAGCGACGTTTAGCTTAATAGACCAGTTTCTTAGGGTACTCCCTTCCGTACCCCCTACTAAGTCTCTATGTCTTAGCCTTCCTCCCTCTACCACTTCTTAATCTTTTCTTTCCTTCTTACTATACTAACTTGCTTATAGAAAGTAGTAAAACTATTATTCGTAAGAACTTTTGTTAGGCTATCTGCTAATTATTGATCTATTAGTATATAGTCTATAAAAACCCTTCCTATAATAACTTCCTACTAGAGCTAGTGATTCTTAATATCAACGTGCCAGAGCTTTATTTTCAGCGTTTTATCTCCGGTTACCAGTCTTACAGTTTAAGCGTTATTATAGAATACTTATACGCCGTACTCCCTTTTAAGACCGATTCTAAGATTATAGATCAAGCGGCAGAGATATAGCGCTTTTTGCAATACTTCTGTTATAGATACTAATTCCGCTTCTATAGTGGAAGTTGTTATATAGGTCTGCTTGCTTGCTCTTTAAGCAACTAGCCTACCAAAAAGCTTCATCATATATCCTTAAGAGCTTTTCCGATCGGCTATATTGTCAGCGAAGGAAGTATTATACTAAACCTTATACATATCTCTACCCCTAAGCTAAAGGCACTAATTCCTAGAATAGTATAGGTAGTTAAGGCAATAATCTGCTGCCTTATAATACTCTGGACCTAGGATTGTAAGAAATCTTGATAATCTTAATATAGTTAAGGCTATATCGACCCTTATAATTACTGCTGCGTATATTATCAAGCTGACTTTTCTCTAGTACGACTTTATCATAGCGTTCGTTGCCTGCCCTAGGTTGCTCTTTAATTCTTCTAGTACTATAGGGGAGATATATCTCCGCGCTATTAGCTTTATTACCTTATTCCTAATTACTAGGTTGTCTACTAATCTAAAGATTTTCTTATAGTATACCGCCTATAAAAGATAGATCTTATAGTACTCCCGATCCCGAATAACCTATAGCCTAAGAAACTAGTTTAGCTTACTACTGCCAGTTATCTTATACTTTGACTAAAGCAAGCTTATTAGGCCTTTAGCAAGGGCTTTATACCTCTTATAGTACGCTATTATTACATCGTCTATATAAAAGAGAATAAAGACTCCTCCCTTCTTAGAGATATATGGTTTATAGGGTATTATATTAAGCCTAAGATCCCTAAGAGTACTGCTAAACTCTTTATACTATAGGTAAGGTAATTCTTAAAGTCTATATAGTACTTTCTTTAGCTTATAGACTATACTTTACTTCCTTTAACCCGCCGGGAGTCCTATATATACATCTCGGTCAAGGCGAGTATTATAAAAGACATTTAATACGTTAAACTGGATCAGCTCTATATCGAACCTTGCTACTATTGCTATTAAGATCTAGAAGGACTTTCCAGCTAATGTTGCTATATATATATCCTCCCTTAGGGTCCCTTATTATTAATCGCCTTAGACTACTAACCTAGCCTTAAACTTCTCTAGGTAATTATACTTATTGATTTTATATATATATACCTATATATTATCTAAGACCTCCTTGCCCTATACCTTAGCAATCGGTACTTCCTCCTACGTTTCTAGGTATATAAGGAGGTACTGCCTTTTAGCTTCCTTAAAGTATTCCCTCTATAGGTAGCTTTTAAGGTTCTAGTATAGCTTAGGCGTTAAAGGCAGCTAAGAGGAATGAATAGTACCTAGCCTAAAGTCCTTAATGCTTAGGATCTTAGATATTAGTATACTCCCTTTCGTCTTAGGGTCTCTATTTATAAGCCTTCTAGTAGTAAAAGAGGCCCTTTAGGTAAGGAAATCTCCCTTTATAGAGGTATTAAGGAACTACTAACTAAGAACTTAATCCCTAAAACATACTATAAGGCAAGCTCTTAGCATACCCTATGCTGCTAATAGGGGCATAGCTTCTAGAGTCGGATATAGGAGTAGGTAAGCCTTTATATACTAAGGTTCTTATATTGCTTCTACTAAATCGTCTAGTTCTACGTTATCTATAAGGTTAGGTATATCGATATCCTCTTCCTCTTTCTCTTCTTATCTATTACCTAGGTCTATTACCCCTATTTTATAGGGTACGTCCTAAGCAGGGATATCGGCTACTACGGTATTTAGATTTTCGGATTCTGCCCTTTTCTCGATCTTAGTAAGCTACTCTTTTAGCCCTTCCGAGCTTAGATCTCTTAGCCTAACTATAAGGTGCTCTTTAGACCTGTTAAATACTACTTTCTCATTGAAAATCACATTCTAGGTTATAATAATCTTATTAGTTTAAGGGTTCTAGATTCGATAAACATTTGTCGAGTTATATCCGATTAGGTATCTAAGGAAAGCTTTTAGAGCAAACCTCTTTAGCTTATTCTTCTTAAGCTATATATCTGCTTCTAACGTAAAGGCTTGATATAGGAAAACCTAGAGATGTCCTTACTATAGCTTAATAGGTATTATCTCTTTAGAGCCTACTAATTCCGCGAATGAATAGAACACCTTATATAGTGTTTTCCACTTTAGTTAATACCTTAGGGTACGATTTAAGAGATATACCGCTATTCTAAATACCTTAGCTACTTTGTCTAAAGGTAAGTTAGTCTCTGCTACTATTGCTTTTACCTACCTTTTTAGAATACTAGTAGCTTTTTCTATACCTCTATTCTGATCTTAGGTCTAAAGAGCAGAGAGATTTGTTCTAATATACTTCTCTTATAGCCAGGCTTAGATTGCTCCCTTCCTTTCTACAATCTTATTGTTAGCTTTGATATCTAGAACCTGAATTCTATACCTTTAATCAAGATCCGAAAGGCGGTTGTCCAGGGCTATAATAATACTCTTAACCAACCAATTATAAAGATAATAGTCCTATATTAGGCCTAACTTATAATCTAATAATAGTATAATAGATATAAAGCCTTCTTTAGACCTTTTAATATTATAGAAATCAAGGGCTAGGATATTGCTAGGGTGCTTTAGGTCTAGTTAGGCTACCCTTAAGACCTAGCGATTAGGGCCTTTTCCTATACTATACTATAGATAGTCTACCGTTCTAATCACCTTGTAATTTCTAGTAACCTTAACTTCCTTACTACTCTAAACAAGGTAATAGAGTGCTTCTAGGTTTGGATGACCTAACCGTCAGTATTATACTTAGATTGTCCTAGACTTAGTCTTCTTTTTCTAAGACCTACCCTGCTCCCTTTGTATTACGAAAGCTAACGCTAAGATATTAGTTATAATATGCTTTAGCAGGAACTAGCTATAGGTTTCCTAGATTTTACAGATCTTATTATAGTCCGATATCCTCCTAAGGTAGGAAAGGGTACCCTACTTCTAGTAATCCTATTATATTCCCTTCTTATAAAGGTGCCTTAAAGAAACTAGGTTAGTAGCTACCTTAGGGTAGTATGCTATACAATTGAGCTAAAGGAGCACCCGTTTATACTAACCTAGGCAAAGATATAGGAAAACTGTCCTATATCCTTCGATCGGTAACTTGCTATTAGCTACTATAAGGTGGTCTCTTTCCCCTACTTCCTTAAAGCTTTTAAATCTCTCCTAATTATTAAAAATATAGATAGAGGTACTGGAATCTAGGTAGGCTAAGTGCTTAAGAGGGTATTCGCTAACGCTACTTACTTATAGTACGCTCTTCGACACTACGAACTTAATAGGAACCTAATTCTCGTTCTTCTTCTTAGGTATAGGGACAACTTCTACTATTAGTTTCGAAGCCTTTACTTTCTCCTTATGCCCTATATACCTTCAGGCCTCCTACTTGTCTTTGAGCTCTTTTTAATAAGCTAATATCTTTGATCAAAGTTATAAATCCTTCTTAATAGCTTGTTTTATATACTTTTCTATATCTAGCCTTAGTTCCTAACCTTTATATATAAGAGAGGGAAATAGATACTAGTATACCTTCTAGTTATGCTAGATTGTTCTATAGGTATACTTCTTACAATAAGAACTAGGTCTCTCTATAGGATAATTAGGTACTAAGGCTTAGGGTACTTCTAAGGCTCTCTAGAGATTTCGGTCGCTATAGGTATTAGCTCTTCCTTACTTAAAGGCCTCTTCTTATACATCCTCTCCTTTTTTGCCTTTCTTGCTAGCCCTATTAGGAAGAGGCTATTCGCTATTTAAGGTAACATACGTGTCTCCTCTTTCTACTAGGTTCTTAGGCTTTAGCTTAAAAGGCTTATTAAACTTAAGGTCTTATAGGAAATCCCTTGCTACTTTATAGTAATCAAGGTTCTCCTGTTCAGCCTGCTTCTTAAAGTCCCTATATAAGGCTAATATCTAGCCCTAGAACCTTTAGGTTACTCCTAAGAAGATTAGCAAGTCGTTAAACTATAGTTTAGGGTTAGCTACTCCTTCTACTTTATAATACTCTACTAGGTATAATAGCTTCTACTACTTCTCTATCTAGATCCTTTAGTTGCTAACCGCTTTCGCCTTACTAGTATTAAGGTACTCCTTATAGTCCTTACATATTATCCTTATTTGCTTATAATCCTTTAGATATATCAACTTAGTAAGGTTCTAATACTACTAGTAAAGGCTTTACTCAGGTAGGTAGTATAGATTTAGTATATAAGTCTCAACATACTCCCTCATCCACTTCTTAACCTCTATAACATTATCCTAGTTGTATTTCCAGTTTGCTATAGCAGTATTATACATTATTAATATACTCCAGAAGGTAGCCCTCCTATTAGTAGTCAAATCGGTATATATAATACGCTTACTAGGAAGAGGAGGAGGCCTATTAGCGTTCGCCTACTTAATATACTCTTCTATAAGCTGCGCTCCCTAAGTAAGGCCGTAATACTAGTAAACGCAGGTCTGACAAGCAGTCTTAATATAGGCAGTTAATAACCTAAGAATAGGTATATTATTAAGGGTTAGAGGGACTAGATATCTACCTATTTCCTTAGTATCGTTCGGGTTTATAAACTTAATTACCTTACTTGTAACGTGCCAAAGCCGCTACTTAAAGTCGATCTACTGCTCCGGCCTAAAGAGAAGGATAGAGCCCTTCTTAGCAGCCTTCTTGTTATTCTCATTACTCGATATAATAGCAGCAACTAAGGTACGTTCTTAGATATCGTAATAATAATGTATATGCTAATACTAGGCTCGTCTATGCCAGGCTAACAACTTCTAACTGTTAATTGTTAGAATCTATATACTCTGATTAATTCTATATACTGATTTATATCCTCTCCCTCTTAACCTGCGCTCTCGCCGCCTAGGGCAGAGATTTTCTCTGTCCCCCCTATAACGTTTATAGGCCCTAAAGTAGGCTTAATCTACTTAATACAGGGAATCATAGCTATATCTACCTCAATTAACCAGGGCCTCCCTATACCCTGCTCCTAAGTTGATAAGGCAACCCTGTACCCTGCTCCTGTCAGGGATACCGAGGTTCTACCGGAGCGACACGAGCGCCACGTTGTCCAACAGTATTGTATTAAGCCTAAGATCCTGAAAAGTACTGCTAAACTCTTTATACTATAGGTAAGGCAATTCCCAAAGTCCGTATAGTACTTTCTTTAGCTTATAGACTATACCCTACTTCTTTTAACCTACTAGAGGTCTTAAATATACGTCCTGGTTAAGGTAAGCGTTATAAAAGGCATTTGAAACGTCAAACTAGATCAGCTCTATATCGAACCTTACTACTACTGCTATTAAGATCCAAAAGGACTTTCTAGCTAACGTTACTATATATATATCCTTCTTTAGAGTCCCTTATTATTAATTGCCTTAGACTACTAACCTGGCCTTAAACTTCTCTAGGTAATTATACTTATTGATTTTATATATATATACCTATATATTATCTAAGACCTACTTGCCCTACACCTTAGCAATTGGTACTTCCTTCTACGTTTCTAGGTATATAAGAAGGTACTGCCTTTTAGCTTCCTTAAAGTGCTTTCCCTATAGGTGGCTTTCAAGGTTCTAGTATAGCTTAGGCGTTAGAGGCAGCTAAAAAGAGTAAATGGTACCTAGCTTAAAGTCCTTAACACTTAGGATCTTAGATATTAGTATACTCTCTTTCGTCTTAGGGTCTCTATTTATAAGCCTTCTAGTAGTAAAGAAGGCCCTTTAGATAAAGAAATCTCCTTTTATAATAGCATTAAGGAACTACTAACTAAGAACTTGATCTCTAAAATATACTATAAGATATGCTCCTAGCATACCCTGTACTGCTAGTAGGGGCATAGCTTCTAAAGTCGGATATAGGAGCAGGTAAGCCTCTATATACTAAGGTTCTTATATTACTTCTACTAAATTGTCTAGTTCTATATTATCTGTAAGGTTAGGTATATCGATATTCTCTTCCTCTTCTTCTTCTAATCTATTACCTAGGTCTATTACCCCTACTTTATAGGGTATATCCTAGGTAGGGATATCGGCTACTATAGTATTTAGATTCTTAGATTCTACCCTTTTCTCGATCTTAGTAAGCTACTCTTTTAGCCCTTCTAAGCTTAGATCTCTTAGCCCGACTATAAGGTACTCTTTAGACCTATTAAATACTACTTTCTTATTGAAAATTACGTTCTAGGTTACTATAATCTTATTAGTTTAAGGGTTCTAGATTTGGAAAATATTTGTTAAGTTATATCTAATTAGGTATCTAAAGAACGCTCTTAGAGCAAACCTCTTTAGTTTATTCTTCTTAAACTACATATCTACTTCTAATATAGAGGCTTGATATAGGAAAACCCAGAGATACCCTAACTATAGCTTAACAGGCGTTGCCTCTTTAGCGCCTACTGATTTTACAAATAAATAGAACACCTTATATAGTGTTTTCTATTTTAGCCGATACCTTAGGGTATAATTTAAAAGATATACCGCTATTCTAAATACCTTAACTACCTTGTCTAAAGGTAAGTTAGTCCCTACTACTATTGCTTTTACATGCCTTTTTAGAATGCTAGTAGCTCTTTCTATACCTCTATTCTAATATTAGGTCTAAAGAGCAGAGAGATTTGTTCTAACGTACTTGCCTTATAACTAGGCTTAGATTGCTCCCTTCCTTCCTATAATCTTATTGTTAGCTTTAATATCTAGAACCTAAATTCTATACCTTTAATCAAGATCCAAAAGGCAGTTGTCTAGGGCTATAATAATACTCTTAACCGACCGATTACAAAGATAATAGTCCTATATCAGGCCTGACTTATAATCCAACAGTAGTATAATAGATATAAAGCCTTCCTTAGACCTTTTAATATTATAGAAATTAAGGGCTATGACATTGCTAGGGTACTCCGGATCTAGTTAGGCTACCCTTAAGACCTAGTAATTAGGGCCTTTTCCTATACTATACTATAGGTAGTCTACCGTTCTAATTACCTTATAATTTCTAATAACCTTAACTCCTTTACTATTCTAAACAAAGTAACAGAGCGCTTCTAGGTTTGGATAACCTAACTGCCAGTACTATACTTAGATTGTCCTAGGCTTGGTCTTCTTCTTCTAAGACCTACCCTACTCCTTTTATATTATAAAGGCTAATACTGAGATATTAGTTATAATGTGCTCTAGTAGGAACTAGCTATAGGTTTCCTAGATTTCGCAGATCTTATTATAGTCTAACATCCTTTTAAGGTAGGAAAGGGTACTCTACTTCTAGTAATCCTACTATATTCCCTTTTTACAAAGGTATCTTAAAGAAACTAGGTTAGTAGCTACCTTAGGGTAGTATGCTATACGATTAAGCCAAAGGAGTACCCGTTTATACTAACCTAGGTATAGATATAGGAAAACTATCCTATATCCTTCGATTAGTAACTTACTATTAGCTGCTATAAGGTAGTCAGTCCCCTTCCCCTGCTTTCTTAAAGCTTTTAAATCTCTTCTAATTATTGAAACAATAAATAGAGGTACTAGAATCCAGATAGGCTAAGTGCTTAAGAGGGTATTCGCTAATGCTGCTTATTTATAGTATGCTCTTCGGCACTACGAAATCGATAGGGACCTAATTCTTATTCTTCTTCTTAGGTATAGGGATAACTTCTACTATTAGTTTTAAAGCCTTTACTTTCTCCCTATGCTCTATATACCTTTAGGCCTCTTACTTATCTTTTAGCTCTTTTTAATAAGCTGATATCTTTGATCGAAGTTGCGAAACCTCCTTAATAGCTTGCTTTATACACTTCTCTATATCTGGCCTTAGTTCTTAACCTTTATATGTAAAAGAGGGAAATAGATACTAGTATACTTTCCAGTTATATTAGATTATTCTATAGGTACACTTCTTATAACAAGAACTAGGTCTCTCTATAGGATAATTAGGTCTTAAGGCTTAGGGTACTTCTAAGGCTCTCTAGAGATTTCAGTTACTATAGATGTTAGCTCTCCTTTACTTAGAGGCCTCTTCTTATATATCCCCTCTTCTTTTGCCCTTCTTACTAGCCCTGTTAGGAAGAGGCTGTTTGCTGTTTAGGGTAATGTATGTGCCTTCTCTTCCTACTAGGTTCTTAGGCTTTAGCTTAGAAGGCTTATTAAACTTAAGGTCTTATAGGAAATCCCTTACTACTTTACGGTAATCGAGGTTCTACTATTTAGCCTGCTTCTTAAAGTCCCTACGTAAGGCTGATATCTAGCCCTAGAACCTTTAGGTTGCTCTTAAGAAGATCAGTAAGTTGTTAAACTATAGTTTAGGGTTAGCTACCCCTTCTACTTTATAATACTCTGCTAGGTATAGTAGCTTCTACTACTTTTCTATCTTCTCTATAGGATAATTAGGTCTTAAGGCTTAGGGTACTTCTAAGGCTCTCTAGAGATTTCAGTTACTATAGATGTTAGCTCTCCTTTACTTAGAGGCCTCTTCTTATATATCCCCTCTTCTTTTGCCCTTCTTACTAGCCCTGTTAGGAAGAGGCTGTTTGCTGTTTAGGGTAATGTATGTGCCTTCTCTTCCTACTAGGTTCTTAGGCTTTAGCTTAGAAGGCTTATTAAACTTAAGGTCTTATAGGAAATCCCTTACTACTTTACGGTAATCGAGGTTCTACTATTTAGCCTGCTTCTTAAAGTCCCTACGTAAGGCTGATATCTAGCCCTAGAACCTTTAGGTTGCTCTTAAGAAGATCAGTAAGTTGTTAAACTATAGTTTAGGGTTAGCTACCCCTTCTACTTTATAATACTCTGCTTGGTATAGTAGCTTCTACTACTTTTCTATCTAGGTCCTCTAGTTACTAACTGCTTTTGCCTTACTAGCGTTAAGATACTCCTTATAGTCCTTATATATCATCCTTATTCGCTTATAATCCTTTAAATATATTGACTTAGTAAGGTTCTAATACTACTAGTAAAGGCTTTGCTTAGGTAGGTAGTATAGATTTAGCGTATCAGTCTCGACGTACTCCCTAATCTACTTCTTAACCTCTATAATATTATCCTAGTTGTATTTCCAGTTTGCTATAGCAGTGTTGTACATTGTTGATATACTTTAGAAGGTAGCCCTCCCGTTAGCAGTTAAATCAGTATATATAATATGCTTACTAGGAAGAGGAGGAGGCCCGTTAGTATTCGCCTGCTTAATATTCGAGGGTTAGAGGGACTAGACGTCTACCTAATTCCTTAGTATCGTTTAGGTCTATAAACTCGATTGCCTTGCTTATAATACGCCGAAGCTGCTGCTTAAAGTTGATCTACTGCTCTGGCTTAGAGAGAAGGATAGAGCCCTCCTTAGCAGCCTTCTTATTATTCTCATTACTCGATATAATAGCAGCTACTAAGGTACGTTCTTAGGTATTATAGTAATAATATAGATGCTAATACTAGGCTCGTCTATACTAGGCTAATAGCTTCTAACTGTTAATTGTTAGAATCTCTATTGGAATCTCCAGGCTTTATAATTAATTCCGTATACCGATCTATGTTCTATATACCTCCTTGACCTACGCTCTAGCCGCCTAGGGTAGAGATTTTCTCCGTCCCCCCTGCAACGTTTATAGGCCCCAAAGTAGGCTCAATCTACTTAATATAGGGAATTATGGCTATATCCACCTTAATTGACCAGGGCCTCCCTATACCCTGCTCCCGAGTTGATAGGCAAACCTCTGCCCTGCTCCTATTAGGGATACCGAGGTTCTACCGAAGCGACACGAGCGCCACGTTGTCCAACACTAATAGCTATACTAATTGGGTATTAGAATCACTAGAAGAGCTAGAATTAGAACTAGAGTTAGATTCCTCTTCTTCTTCTTCTATAGCTAGGTTATAAGATCCTTGTATAAAGGAGGCCTATTTAGCACTTTTAGTACTATTATTCTGCCCTTTAATATTATAACTAGCCTTCTTCTTACCCTTTTATAAGAATGGGTAATCCTATATAAGGATTTATAACCACTATAGCCTACTAGTAGTAGTCGTATAGGGTACATAGGGGCAGCAACAGCGTTAATATGGCCTAAATAGCACTTCCTAGGTATATGCTAATATAGTAAAGTAGGGCCCTTTACTATATTCCCTCTATAAAAGTCCTTATATAACAGTATAGTCATAGGCTATAGCGCTATATTATAGGGGCTTTAAGCTTATATATCACGGCTTTTAGTAGGTCTTATAGGCCTAAAAGGCTTATAGTCACAGGTAACGTAGTAATTTGATTTCTAGTCTAGTAGGTAAGTCTTTGCAATTTCCTTTCCTATATATACCCTCTGGTACCGTTCCTGCCTTCTATACGGTAGGAGCCCCTTAGGAGGTACATAGCGCCTTCCTAAAAAACCAAATAAGCTGGTAAATTTAAATAATAGACTCTTAGCTATCTAAGCTACAGGGTAAGCCGCACGACTTTTCCTATAAGTTCTGTTTTCCCTGCTTGCGGTGTAGGGTAGGTATAGGGTAGGTAGGTGACCTAGTATAAGAGCCTTTTAAGGCTATTTCTAGCGCTTATACAGCCTAAGGAGGCTGTCTCTGTAAAAGTGGGGCATAAATCTAAAAATAGAAAGGCCTTTTAAAGCTATTTCTAGGCTATATAGTGGTATATAAAGCTTAGTCAGCGGTATCCACAAAAGTGGGTCCACCCTTAGAACATAGCTATATATCTAGTAGTTTAAGAACTGAAATCCGTTTTGCCTAAGCTATAACCGTTAGAGCGCTATAGCTTATTTTATGCGTTTAATAAGTAGGTCCTTATAGAGCGTTTATACGATATATTTTACTCGCTAGAAATAAAGAGGTAGTCTTCGCAAAAATACGTCTTTTTATAGCTTCTAGCTATTATAATACTAAGGCACTAGATTACTCGATCTTAGGCTAGTAAGTAATTCGTAATTCTAAGCTAATAGTTAATTATATAGCTTATAGCCTATAGAATATTCAGCTACACTAAAATACTATGGGTGGGGCACTGGTATGGCTGTGGGACAACGTGGCGCTCGTGTCGCTTCGGTAGAACCTCGGTATCCCTGTTAGGAGCAGGGCATAGGTTTGCCTGTCAACTTGGGAGCAGGGTATAGGGAGGCCCTGGTCAATTAAGGTAGATATAGCTACGATTCTCTATATTAAGCAGATTAAGCCTACTTTAGGGCCTATAAATGTTGTAAGGGGGGATAGAGAAAATCTCTGCCCTAGGCAGCTAGAGCGTAGGTTAAGGAGATAGAATATAGATCGGTATATAGAATCAATTATAGAGTATATAGATTCTAACAATTAACAGTTAGAAGCCGTTAGCCTGGCGTAGACGAGCCTAGTATTAATATATATATTATTATTATAATATCTAAGAACATACCTTAGTAGCTGCTATTATATCGAGTAATAAGAATAATAAGAAGGCTACTAAAGAGGGCTCTATCCTTCTCTCTAAGCCAGAGCAGTAGATCGACTTTAAGCAGTAGCTTCGGCGTATTATAAGCAAGGCAATCGAGTTTATAGACCTGAACGATACTAAGGAATTAGGTAGATATCTAGTCTCTCTAACCTTTAACAATATACCTATTCTTAGGTTATTAACCGCCTATATTAAAACTGCTTGTTAGACCTATATCTGCTAGTATTATAGCCTTGCTTAGGGAGCGTAGCTTATAAAAGAGTATATTAAGTAGGTAAACGCTAATAGGCCTCCTTTTCTTTCTAGTAAGCGTATTATATATACTGATTTAACTGCTAACAGGAGGGCTACTTTCTAGAGTATATTAATAATGTATAACACTGCTATAGCAAACTGGAAATACAACTAGGATAACGTTATAGAGGTTAAGAAGTAGATTGAGAAGTATATTGAGCCTTATATGCTAAATCTATACTACCTACTAGAGCAAAGCCTTTGCTAGTAGTATTAGAACCTTACTAAGTTAATATATTTAAAGGATTATTAGTAAATAAGGACGATATATAAGGACTATAAGGAGTACCTTAACGCTGGTAAGGCGAAAGTAGTTAGTAACTAGAGGACCTAGATAGAGAAGTAGTAGAAGCTACTATACCTAGTAGAGTATTATAAAGTAAAAGGGGTAGCTAACCCTAAACTATAGTTTAATAACTTGCTAATCTTCTTAGAAGCAACCTAAAGGTTCTAAAGCTAGATATTAGCCTTATAAAGGGACTTTAAGAAGTAGGCTGAATAGGAGAACCTTAATTACTACAAAGTAGTAAGGGATTTCCTATAAAGCCTTAAGTTCAATAAGCCTCTTAAGCTAAAGCCTAAGAACCTAGTAAAAAGAGGAGATATATATATTACCCTAAATAGTAAATAGCCTCTTCCTAATAGAGCTAGTAAAAAGGGTAAAAAAGGAGAGGATATATAAGAAGAGGCCTCTAAGTAAGGGAGAGCTAACACCTATAGTAACCGAAATCTCTAAAGAGCCTTAGAAGTACCCTAAACCTTAGGACCTGATTATCCTATAGGGAGACCCGGTTCTTATTATAAGAAATGCACCTATAAAACAATCTAGTATAACTAGAAAGCATACTAGTATCTATTTCCCTCTCTTATATATAAAGGTTAGGAACTAAGGCTAGATATAGAGAAGTATATAAAACAAGCTATTAAGGAGGATTTGCAACTTCGATTAAAGATATTAGCTTATTGAAAAGAGCTAAAAGATAAGTAGAAGGCCTAAAGGTATATAGGGTATAAGGAGAAAGTAAAGGCTTTGAAACTAATAGTAGAAGTTGTCCCTATATCTAAGAAGAAGAATAAGAATTAGGTCCTTATCGATTTCGTAGTGCCGAAGAGTGTACTATAAGCAAGTAGCGTTAGCAAATACCCTCTTAAGCACTTAGCCTACCTGGATTCCAGTGCCTCTATCTATATTTTCAATAATCGAGAGAGATTTAAAAGCTTTAAGGAAGTAGGGGAAGAGGACTACCTTATAGCAGCTAATAGTAAGTTACTGATTAAAGGATATAGGACAGTTTTCCTCTATCTATACCTAGGTTAGTACAAACGGGTACTCCTTTAGCTTAATTATATAGTATACTGTCCTAAGGTAGCTACTAACCTAGTTTCCTTAAGGTGCCTTTATAAGAAGGGAATATAATAGGATTACTAGAAGTAAGGTACCTTTTCCTACCTTAGGAGGATATTAGACTATAATAAGATCTGCGAAATCTAGAAAACCTATAGCTAGTTCCTACTAAAACACGTTATAACTGATATCTTAGTATTAGCCTTTATAATATAAAGGGAGCAGGGCAGGTCTTAGAAGAAGAAGACTAAGCCTAGGACAATCTAAGTATAGTACTAGTAGTTAGGTTATCTAAACCTAAAAGCGCTCTATTACCTTATTTAGAGTAGTAAGGGAGTTAAGGTTACTAGAAATTACAAGGTAATTAGAATAGTAGACTGCCTATAGTATAGTATAGGAAAAGGCCCTAATTACTAGGTCTTAAGGGTAGCCCGACTAGATCCAGAGTACCCTAGCAATGTCCTAGCCCTTGATTTCTATAATATCGAAAGGTCTAAAGAAGGCTTTACATCTATTATACTATTATTAGATTATAAGTTAGACCTAATATAGGACTATTATCTTTATGATCAGTCGGTTAAGAGTATTATTACAGCCCTAGATAACTACCTTTCAGATCTTAATCGAAGGTATAGAATTCAGGTTCTAAATATCGAAGCTAATAATAAGATTGTAGGAAAGAAGGGAGCAATATAAGCCTAGCTATAAGGGAAGTATATTAGAACAAATCTCTCTGCTCTTAAGACTTAAGATTAGAATAAAGATATAGAAAGAGCTGCTGGTATTCTAAAAAGGCAGGTAAAAGCGATAGTAGTAAGGACTAACTTACCTTTAGATTAGATAGCTAAGGTATTTAGAATAGCGGTATATCTTTTAAATTGTACCTTAAGGTATCAGCTAAAGTAGAAAACACTATATAAGGTATTCTATTCGTTTATAGAATTAGTAGGCACTAAAGAGGTAATTGTCGATTGCTAGCGGGCTATCGTAGCTGGTATAGGTTGGTCACGGTAAGGGAATGGCTAGATATGGGGTATAACCCCTATGCTAGCGCTAGGCACAACCCTAGTTAGGATATAGGGCTATAACGCCCTGTATCTAGGAGAGCGAGAAAGAGAGGGAGAGAGGATATATCATCAATTAACACTATAGGAATCGTACTTGTTATTTTGCTCTTTCTCTATCTTACTGTTCTTGTTCCTTACTATCTACTAGAAGCCTTTTACTATAGTAAGAGCGAATTAACACTGATTAGTTTCTATTGTTTTAATAGATAGTAGGAGCAGAGCAGCTAGATTAACAACTACGCTAGAAGTATACCTATAAAAAGGAAGAGCTAGGCTAGCTATAACAAGAGACAGATCTCTTTATTAAGCATATCTAACCTGCAAATATAACCTAAAACAAGGAGATAAAACGCAGATACGTATTTGAAAAACGACTTTACTTGTCTAACATTTTTCGGCGGATATAATGAACGATAATTCGATACTATGACTATAGCTTAAAACCTAAAGATAGAACGTAATATATAATTCGAAATAGCCGATACTATAATATAGATGTATATACTAATAGCTGAAGATAAGATGCTTAATAAGCTTCCCTAGTAGCTACTGCCTAGTAAAGCCTATCTGCTAGACGTAGTAACCTTCTTTAAAACCCTAGACTATATCGAACTAGGCTATAAAGATAAGAGGATTATCAACACCTATATATTAATAGAAGTAGTGGAATGCTAGAGGTTGAAAATAGAGGGAGAAAGGCTGTAAATAAGGATAATTAACAGCTTTAACAGGTAGACTAATAGGGACTTTTAGAAGGCTTTTATAATCATTAAAACAGAGTTAGCAGAACTGTTTAAAGCTAGTGGTTTTGCTATAAGCCTAATAAGAAGCTACTAAAACGCTAAACTAGCTAGGTTTACCAACGATAAAAGCCTTATCGGTAAACCTACCTATCAGCCGGTCCTATTAGCCGCCTCCTTACCTCTCTAGACAGTAATAGCACCTCTATTATTACAAGTTTTCTCGCCTACCCTAGACAAAGGTATGCCTCTACCGCTATTAGTACTAGGCTTCCCTTTACTACCTAAACTGCCAAATTCAGGGCCTAAGCTAAGGAGCTTAGTATAAGGACTAGAAGGAAATAGAGGATATAGGGGAGGACCTAAGTATAGGAACGGAACTAGGCCTGGATATAGAAACGGATTTAACCTAGGGTAACCAGGGTTTATTCTAGGACTACTAGGCTTTAACCTATAACCTTAGTAACACTACCCCTATTAGTAACACTAACTATAGTAATACTACTAGCAGTACTACCCTTAGTAGCAGCAATAAAGAAGGTATAACTAGCCTTCTATTCTATCTAACTTACTAGAGGTTACTAGAGTTGAAATAGGGAGTCCGGAATACCTAGAAATTCCCCTAAGGCCAACCTAGAGGGATAATAACCCCTATATTAATCGAAAGCTATATATGGACTTTAGAAAAGTATAGAATAGCAGTAACTGCTATAATAGGGCAGAAACGGAGATACTAGACGATAAAGTTAAGATTTTCCTTTACTAGTATATAATATTCTAGATTGACTATACCGCTTTGCACCTGGTTTTTCCCTATATCCTTTCTAGTAGGGCTAGGGACTACTAGGTTAACCACCTTAACCGCCTCCTTCTTTTCTATTTAGTTTATGCTAAACTAAGTAAGCATTTTGAGATAGACGTTAAAAAGCAGAACCTAGTAATAATATAGAGCTCTATCACTTTCAGAAACGTATAATAAGAAAACCCTAGAAAAAGCAACAAAGAAGTCCTTTAGCTACTGCTTGATAAGCTACTAGTAATTTAGCGGGCTTTAGGGCCTATTTACTATAGCAAGGAAATCCTTACTTCGAATATAGTAAGGGTATGCTATAGAGTGCCCGAACTAAAGTTAGCTTTATATAAGCCGATTAAAGGATTTAAGGAGCTAGTGGCTATACTATAGGGCATACTAGAAGTAGAGGAAATGGAAAGCTAGTAGTATCTAATAGACTAGCGGTATTTCTTTAAGAAGTTATAGCTAAGGTCTACCTTTAGAAGGTCTTAACACTACTAGATTTGTAAGAAGGATAGGTACTATTCTACTAAGTACTTAGAAGAGGAGTAGAAGAAGAATCGACTTAACTAGCTAAAAAGCCGGTAAATTAACCTTAATAGGGGGAAGAAGAGATATTAGTTGTTTCTAGTTAACTATAAGGGCTCTAAGTCTAAAGGGAGTATAGCAAAGGACGACTTTAACAACTATAGCCTAGAGGATTATACTATAGAAGACTCCGCTAGAAACGATATAGTAGTAGCTTTCTTTACTAACAAGGCTTTCCTATATAGATTATATAGGGAAGAACCCTACTATAGTAGAGAACTTAAAGATATACTACGCATCGTGCTCTCTTCCGCGTAATTTGTGCTTAATAAGTATTCCGAAACGGTATTCCAGGGTATTATGCCGGATATAGGTACCGCTAATTTTTCAACTGCCGGTATATATTAAGTACTAGCCTTACAACGCCAAGTACCTAGTATCTGTATTAATAGGGTAAGGGCTAGAGAGGCTAGTATTACCTTTGGCCTAGGCAAAGTAAAGGAATCTATTGGTATAGTTATAGTAGATATTACTACCAGGAAGGCAACTTTCTACGTTCTAGACACGCCTACCCCTTTTCTTCTTTACCTTTAAGATATAGATCGGCTTAGGGTATACCTGGATAACACGATAGATACTATGGTTAAGGGTAAGCAGCGGATCCCGATTATCCGAAGATAGGGCTACCTATAGATCCTAGTACTTAACAGCGCGGTATACGCCGTATTTATATAGGATAAAGCGCAACTACGCTTAACGGAACTTATAGAATCCTAGCTACGGCGAATTCATCGACGTTGCAGCTACCTATTAGTAGAAAAGCTGTATAAGCTCCTTAGCTATACTGACTATTAAGTAGAACATAGCACGTTAGAGCTTATTAACAAGTTCTGCCACTTCTACTAGGTTAAGGGGCTAATACCTAGGCGTTTTAAATTTACGCTCAAAGATAATATCTACTTTAACTATAAGGTAGTAGTAGATATCCTGGATCTTAATAGCCAGAAAGTCCTTTATATAGTCAATATAGCTACCTCCTTTCAAGTAGCCCGTTTTCTAAAGGATATAATGGTAAAAGAGACTTAGGAATAGTTAAAGGAGTGCTAGATAGACATATATCTCAGACCGCCGGATATCCTTCGTTATAACTAAAGGACTAATTTCGTAGCCAAGGAATTCCAGACAGAGGCGAAATTAGCTAGTATTATAGTAGTAGACGTCCCGGTCAAGGCTTATAACTCGGTAGGGAAGGTAGAGCGCTACTACGCCCTACTACGCCGGGTATACGAGATTATATAGGAAGAGGCCAGTACTACTATATTAAAAACGGCTAGCTTATAAGCTACAGTCTTTGCTGTTAATAATATAGCAGGGCCTAGCGGTTTGATCCCTACCCTACTGGTCTTTAGTACTTTTCCCTAGCTAACTGGAAATTCGCTACTAAGTCCAGATCAAGTTATAAGGGTAGAAGCTATCGAAAAAGCAATAGTTAAGCTTAAAAGGTAGCAAGGCAAGCAGGCTATTAGGGAGGCTCTTAGCCGCCGAAACAGCCCTAATACCAAGGTAGTACTACCTAGTATGCTAGGTATCGGCTAGGAAGTCTTAGTCTACTGTGAAAATAATAGGTAGACTAGGCTATATAAGGTGTTAGCAGTATCAGAGACTTCTATAACTATAGATATGGTTAATAGTACTATAGACTTTAGGAGTACAGTTGTAAAACCGTACTACTAGGAGCTATAGAGAGGGCTATAAAGGGGGCTATAGGAGGAGGGGGATGCTAAAGACCTAGAAGATCCAGATATAGTAGAAAAGTTCGTCTACCCTAACCCTATACTGCTAAAGAGGCAGGGCTAGTCTAGGAGAGAAAGAGGGGCCTAGGTTTTACCAGAGATTATAGACCTATAACCCAACGTACTATCTAGATATAGCGCGACTTGTACTACGAAACCCTAGGGTAAGGCATAGCCTACGCTAACGAACAACATACTATAACTCAGACAGATAACCTGTAATTCTAGTATGCTAGATAAGCTGTAACTTATACTGCGTTTTACTATTTTAGACCGCAGCTATACCCTTATATTAGGTAAGGACCTTATAAGTTAAGTCCCTATAGAACTCTTCCTTTCTAAGAAGAAGAGGAAGGACTATACCCTAGCCCTAGAATTACAGTACTAAGGTAAGATTACTATGCTAGGTAAGCTGTTTAAGGCCTTAGATAAGGCCGAGATCGACACCCTCCTTGAAAACAGCGTTATTAAGGTAATCTAAGAACCAAAGGACCTCTATAGCGTTAAGGTATTTAAGTTAAGGATAGTTCAGGAGGTAAAGGACAAGACTTCTAGCCTATATAAAAAATCAAGGCTAGTAGCCTAGAGGTATAGTAATCTAGGAAAGAATAGTCTTCTTACTTAGTTACTAACCATCTAACAGTATACCTAGCGGATTTTACTTGCCCTTTACCCTTCTCTTCTTTATGATTTTAGGTTATATCTATAGTTATAGGATATAATATAGATGTATATATAGTCTGAGACAGCCCTAAACCGAAAAATACTCCTTTATCTGCCTAAAGAGCTTTAGGGTAAATATCCTACTAGTACTGTTTTACGGGTAAACCGCCCGCTATATAGTATAGTAGAGGCAGGGCTTTACTAGTTTACTACCTATATATAGTAGCATGTAAATTGCCTTGGTCTTTAGTCTTCTTCTTTTGATCCTTATCTTCTGATTTCTACTACTATACTGGGAAAGGGATTTAGGCTTATTGGCTTATAAACTAACAATACCCTTATTATTAGGGATAATTCCTTTTCCTAGTTAGAAGAAGAAGAGCTGGAAAAAGCTGGCTTTAAGTTAAAGCTGGCTACTAAGGTAGTAGATAGGCTAAAGGTGGATTTTAACAGCTATTGGCTTTACCTCTCTAATAGTAACCTTTTAATATGGTAAAAAGGGCAGGGTAAACGCCTGTCCTTTGTTGATACAAAGGGGGTAACGCCCGTTTAGCAATACGTTAAGCAACGTGCTTAGGGGGCTTATTTAGCCTCTATCTGCTAGCTAGAGGCGGCTTTCGACTTAGCCGTAGCTGCCTAAGCCTAGCAGCCCTAGCTAGAGGACTATAAGCACCTTAACGCCCGGATCTAGTAGTAGATGGATAATATGGAAAAAGGCCTAGTTTATCACCCTTTAGATCTTACTATAGCTAAGCTCTTTATCTTTATTAACAGGTCCTTTGCTAATAACGTAGACCTGACTTCTTAGATTAGCTATGTTATACTACTAGCTAACAAAGATGATGTACCGGGAGAGGCTGCTTTTCGAATTTACAGAAATATAGTCCACTAGTCCTTGACGAAGTGCAAAAGGGTAACGAGAAGCGTACTAGCCAGCGAGATCTATAGGATAGTAGCCGGCTTTGATATCGGTTTTATAGTCCAGCGGACTATTTCCATGATTTTTGCCTATCTTAGCCTAGAGGCTAACCTTCCGATTATCCTTTATATAGACTCTTTTAGTCTATATAAGTGCCTTATTAAGCTTGGCAGTACTATCGAAAAGCACCTTATAATCGATATTATAGCTTTATAGCAGAGCTATAAGAATAGGGAGATTTAGGAGGTTAGATAGATTAATAGGAAGGACAACCTAGCGGACGCTATAATAAAAAGACTGCCTAACTAGGTACTTATAGTACTGGTCGATAATAACGCGGCTAAGATACGTATAGAAGGTTAGGTAATATAGCGATAATTGCTATATAGCGGCTATAGTATGCCGATAAAAGAAAGACAGTAAGGGCGGGATATACTATATGCTAATACGCTACGGAAGAGGAGGGAGGACAAGGCACAGACGTACTGTAAGATAGAAGTATAAAACGCAATAAGCGTAGTAGAACGGCAAGACAAAGCGCGATATACTTTCACATTTTTTTTATATTTTTATATTTTCCTCCTCCTCCTCCCTCTATACCGCTAATAATAAAAGTGCTTTAGCTATATAGGCCGACGCCTATATATAGGCCTTTTGCAAGGCCTCCTTCCCTATCCCTGCCAAGTCTGCCTCCTCCTTACTACTGCTAGGCAGTATAAGAACATAGCAGATAGTAGACTGCTATTTCTGCTAGTCCCTATGCCACTGCTTCTTAGCGGCCTTTAACAAGTTAGTATATTACTAAGAAGATAGAGGGGAGGACTTACAGCAGAGGTAGGCTTAAAAGCTATAAGGACTTTAAGATAGTACACCACGATAGGGCATACTAATACAGAGCTATATAGGTAAATTAGAGCGCAACTGCGGTTTTATTTATATAAGATAAAGCACTTATAGCAGCTTATAACTACTACTAGCTAAGCAGGACTAACAATAGCCGTTAACAACCCTAATATAATCCTAGTAATACTAGTCCTAACGCTATGCGTTGTTAGGACCCTAGCCTTTACCGGCTGTTACTACCTAGACATAGTAAACGTATATATCGGCGTAGGGCATACTAGGAGGGCTATAGGGGTAGGACGCAATGTACTATTACTTATACAACAGTATATCTAGAAATCACGAAAATGTTAGCTATATTCTAAAGTACAGCTGCGCTTTAAAACCTACCTTTGTAGCGCGAAGCACCCTTACTACACTTGTACGCGCTACTACCCTTACCTTTATCAGTATTATTACTAGTACTACTATTAACGCCGTTATCGTTACCGCTACTGCCCTTCTCCTCCTCTATATTGGTAAAGGGCATATATACCCTGTTATAGGCGTTATTATCGTCCTTATTAGCCGTAAAGCTAGAATCAGTAGTATATCTGCCGGCATTACCGCCAATAGTGCACTTAGAGCGTTATAGGCCCTCTTTCTTAGCCAGCTTACTAGCCTAGGCATTAGCTGCGGCCTCTTTACGCTTCTTACGGCGCTTAGCGGCCGCTGCCCTACCTACTATAGCACAGGCCTTAGCCGACTTACGCTACTTGGCCTTACAAGCAGCTATGCGGCGTACGGCCGGCATAATCTTGGCCGGCTTGGTCGGCGTAGGCGCCAGGGCTAGGGGCATGGTAGATATACCTATATTACGCTAGAATGTCAATAAATAAGACGTGCCTATGCCGATAACACGTAGGATACGATATATATATAGTAGATAATAAAGCTAGTACGGTAGACAATAATAAAGTACTTACCTAGGATAGTATATACTAAGTCGTCCAAGTTGGAAAAGGAGTCTATATTAGCTATAAGTAGGTTAGCAAACGACGAATCGCAGCAGTAGTAGCAGCAGGGCAAGCAGGCTATATATATATACATTTTATTAGCAAGACTTAAAAGAAAAGGACTACGTTGGAAGTATAGACTGGCCTATTATTCTATTTATTCTATAGCAGGCAGTCTAGGAGTATACAACAATAAGAAGACAATGCCAGTAGAAAAGGGCATTGTTGATTAGTTAAGGGATAGGCAGGCTATAGCTAAGGAAGAAAAGGAAGAAGAAGATAGAAGGTAGTCGTATAATAGGATTAGTACGGCAATAGGCAACGCAGATATATCACAGTAGATAAAGCGCGATATATACTTTATATAGTACTTATAGGACATAATATACAACTTGTCTTATAGGAATAAGGCACGTTAAAAATTAATTGTAGGACGCAATATACGCCCTATCTTACATAGACAAAGCGCATTAAGTAGCGGACTATAGGTAAAGATGTCCTATAAGGACAGACTATAACTAAAAAGAAAAGAGAGCTAGTATCGATTGCTAGCAGGCTATTGTAGCTAGTATAGGTTGGTCATAGTAAGGGAATAGCTAGATATAGGGCATAACCCCTATACTAGCGCTAGGCATAACCCTAGTCAGGATATAGGGCTATAACGCCCCGTATCTAGGAGAGTGAGAAAGAGAGGGAGAGAGGACACATCATCAATCAACACTATAGGAATTATACTTGTTATTTTGCTCTTTCTCTGTCTTGCTGTTCTTGTTCCTTACTATCTACCAGAAGCCTTTCACTGCAGTGAGAGCGAATCGACAGTAATACCTATTAAGCTATAATAAGGGCATCTCTGGGTTTTCCTATATCAAGCCTTTACGTTAGAAGTAGATATATAGCTTAAGAAGAATAAGCTAAAGAGGTTTGCTCTAAGAGCGTTTCTTAGATACCTAATTAGATATAACTTAATAAATATTTATCGAATCTAGAACCTTTAAACTAATAAGATTATAGTAACCTAGGATATAATTTTCAACGAGAAAGTAGTATTCAATAGGTCTAAGGAGTACCTTATAGTTAGGCTAAGAGATCTAAGCTTAGAAGGGCTAAAAGAGTAGCTTACTAAGATCGAGAAAAGGGTAGAATCCGAAAATCTAAATACTGTAGTAGCCGATATCCCTACCTAGGATATACTCTATAAAGTAGAGGTAATAGACCTAGGTAATAGATTAGAAGAAGAAGAGGAAGAGGATATTAATATACCTAACCTTATAGATAACGCAGAACTAGACAATTCAGTAGAAGTAATATAAGAACCTTAGTATATAGAGGCTTACCTGCTCCTATATTCAACTTTAGAAGCTACCCCCCTACTAGTAGTATAGGGAATGCTAGGAGTATACTTTATAGTATATTTTAGGGGTTAAGTTCTTAGTTAGTAGTTCCTTAATACTGTTATAAAGGGAGATTTCTTTACCTAAAGAGCCTTCTTTACTACTAAAAGGCTTATAAATAGAGACCCTAAGATAAAAGAGAGTATACTAATATCTAAGATTCTAAGCGTTAAGGACTTTAAGCTAGGTACCGTTTATTCTTCTTAGCTACCTCTAACGCCTAAGCTATACCGGAACCTTAAAAGCTATCTATAGGGGGAACACTTTAAGGAAGCTAAAAGGCAGTACCTTCTTATATACCTAGAAATATAGGAGGAAGTACTAATTGCTAAGATATAGGGCAAGTAGGTCTTAGATAATATATAGGTATATATATATATATAAAATTAACAAGTATAATTACCTAGAGAAGTTTAAGGCCAGGTTAGTAGTCTAAGGCGATTAATAACAAGGGACCCTAAGGAAGGATATATATATAGTAACGTTAGCTAGAAAGTCTTTTCAGATCTTAATAGTTGTAGTAGCAAGGTTCGATATAGAGCTAATCTAGTTTAACGTTTTAAACGCCTTTTACAATACTTACCTTAACCAGGATATATATATAAGACTCCTAGTAGGTTAAAGGAAGTAGGGCATAGTCTATAAGCTCAAGAAAGCACTATATAGACTTTAAGAATTGCCTTACCTATAGTATAAAGAGTTTAGCAGTACTTTTCGGGATCTTAGGCTTAACGTAATACCTTATAAACCATATATCTTTTAGAAGGGAGGAGTCTTTATTCTCTTCTATATAGACGACGTAATAATAGTATACTATAAAAGGTATAAAACCCTTGCTAAAGGCCTAACAAGCTTGCTCTAGTCGAAGTATAAGATAACTAGTAGTAGTAAGCTAAACTGGTTTCTTAGGCTGTAAGTTATTTAGGATTAGGAGTACTATAAGATTTATCTCTTATAGACAGTATATTATAAGAAAATCTTTAGATTAGTAGACAACCTAGTAATCAGGAGTAAGGTAATAAAGCTAATAGTATAGAGATATACCTCCCTTATAGTACTAGAAGAATTAAAGAGCAATCTAGGGCAGGTAACAAACGCTAAGATAAAGTTATACTAGAGAAAAGTCAGCTTAATAATATATATAGCAGTTTTTACAAGGGTTAATATAGCCTTTACTATATTAAGATTATCGAGATTTCTTATAAACCTAGGTCCAGAGCATTATAAGGCGGCAGATTATCACCTTAAGTACCTATATTATTTTAGGAATTAGTACCTTTAGCTTAGGGGTAGAGATATATATCAGGTTTAGTATAATACTTCTTTTGCTAATAATATAGCTAATCGGAAAAGCTCTTAAGGATATATAATTAAGCTTTTTAGTAGGCTAGTTGCTTAAAGGACAAGCAAGCAGACCTATGTAATAACCTCTACTATAGAAGTGGAATTAGTATCTATAACCGAAGTAGTATAAGAAGCGCTATATCTCCGCTGCCTAATCTATAATCTTAGAAGTAGTCTTAAAAGAGAGTACAGTATATAAATGTTCTATAACAACGCTTAAACTGTAAGACTAGTAACTAGGGACGAAACGCTAAAAACGAAGCTCTAGTATATTAATATTAAGAATCACTAGCTCTAGTAGAAAGTTGTTATAGAAAGAGTTCTTATAGACTATATACTAATAGATTAATAATTAGTAGATAGCCTAACGAAAGTTCTTATAAATAACAGTTTTACTACTTTCTATAAGCAGGTTAGTATAGTAGAAAGGAAAGAAAAGATCGAGAAGTAGTAGAGGGAGAAAGGCTAAGACATAGAGACTTAGCGGCAGGTATAGAAGGAAGTACCCTAAGAAACTAGTCTATTAAGCTAAACGTCGCTATTATAATCCGCGAATGTAAAATTGATTAGGGCCTAGCTAGAAGTCCTAGGGTACGTTAGGGCAGTAGCAGAATCCTCCTTTATAGTTATATTAGTAGCCTATAGTACGCTCTTCCTGTTATTATTGTTATTATTGTCGGATTCTATTACTTCTATCTACTTCCCTATCTTCTTCCTTTCTTTCTTCTTCTAGATAGTTATAGCCCGTTTCTATATCTATAGCTCTTAGATCAAGCTAGTATACTCTCTAATAAGAGTATATAATATCTAGATAAGGATAGTTAGAATAGACTAGAAGTATAGTAGGATAGGATTATAGGGTAACTTACTACTAAGGCTATAATACTAGAAGAGTATTCAATAACATAGGCCTAATAGGCCTATACTACTGCTAAGATCTTGTTATTATCCGCTAGAAACGTAGGTCAGTACAAACAGTACTAAGGAGATATATAGGCTAGACTTATAAGAGACATATAGATACTAGCGATAGGAGTAATTTAAATACTACGACTAAGAAGAAACATAGGGACCAAGCTGCGCCATATACAGCGCTAGAGGGGAAAAATCGCTAGAATCTGCCTATAAGACTAAGTATATAAGACAGGGCTTATAGTATACCTTATATAGCTTACTATCCTAGATAGTAAAAACCGCCGGTAATATAGACAGTAATGCTCCTATAGGTATAGACTATAAGGCTAGGCTCGATACTAGCTTACTTATAACCAGCTTCTTATAGACCGGTATTACCAGCCCTCCAACGCTAGCTGCCGGCGAACATACCCTAGGGACTGTTAAGACTAGGGCAGTAACAGCCGCTGGCGCAGGTAATAGACCTAAATCCCTGAAATATAGCTTCTTTAATAACAGTAGTACTATAACATTATTATCCTTGTTATCGTCCTAGGCAAACTAGACTAGATATAGATTATTAGCTATTAAGAGAACTACCTAGGAAAGGCAAGATAAAAGGATAAACTACGTTTCTAGCCTAATAAGGGCAAATCTCTTACTACTAGGATAGTAGGCTGCTCTAGAACCAACTCCTTCTTCTAAGTAGATATTTACGATAAAAGGAAGTTAGAAAAACTTATAAAACTAAATATAGTAATTATAAGAAGCCTTATAGTAAGAAGGGCAAGTATAGAAAGATAAAAACGCATTTATAGGAAGGAGGAAATTTTTAGAGCTCTAGGAAAGGTAAGCAGATTTTATACCGAACTAGCTACTATAAAAAAGGGCAACAACGTAGGTAGTTAAAAATTACGCCCTTTCCCTCTAACTTCTACTTTCTCCTTCCTAAAAAGGGATAGCATACCCTAATACTAAGAAAAGAGAGGTAGCAGACCCTTACTAATTATTAAGCCTTAATATATATAGATATAAAATATAAGAGCAAGGAAAGAAGCTAGGTAGTATACCTGTAATAGGAATAAGAAGGAAAGGGTAGTATACCCTAACTAAAAAGATAAGAAAGAGGTAGCATACCTTGACCTAAATAAGGAAGAGGTAGTATACCTTAACCTAAATAGGAAAGGGCAGTATACCTAGACCTTTAGATCTAGTAAGACTTACTATGTTAGTTCAACTACCTTATTACCCGGATTAGCCCCTATAGAGATAGTAAGGAGTAGAAAAGAGACTGCCGCTAAAGTAATAAGCTAGTATTTATAACGCTAAAGGTAGTTTATAAGGTATCTATAAGATCAGTAGAGGTAAAGTGTCACAGTCCGTTGTCATCCTATACATATATAGCTTCGTCTTACACTAGGACCTTCTGTCCTATATACAACAACATCTTTCCATAACCCATCTTTACTCTGGCTATGACAGTTTGTTGCACCTATATATTCTTGCCAAATTAGCAAGATTTAGTAAGTAAAGAAAACCTCTTATTAAAAGTCTATTTTGACAAACGATTTGACGAATCCCCCTGTTTCTATATACACTTTAACTACAAGTTACTACCGATTCTACATACACTTTAACTAGAGTTACTACCGATTTTACAATGGTAACTAACGGCAACCAATTAGCGGAAGACTAGCTCTAAGTATAAGGCTTAAGGGCACTAGGCTCTCTAGAAATGCCAGCTACCGACCTAGCTAACCTGGTCTTAGCTGGTAACGATTAACTACTCTATTTCCTATAAACTGTGAATTCCAGAATCTTAGGTATCTCTACTGACTTAGCTATAACTTTCTCTAGGGCTTCTTCCGCCTTCCTTCTAGCTACTTTTCCCTAGCCTTCTCTAGCTCCTGTTTTAACAAGTTATATAACTCTGTCCTCACTCCTTAGCGTTAATCCTCCAACCTTTGATAGAACCTCTGCAAACTCTATTAAATAGTAGATAGCCTATATTACCTAGAAGTCCTAGGTCTTAGTAAAGCTTACTATTAATAAAGCTTTTTTCCCTAATACCCTAGTCTAAGTCCTCTACGTCTTACAGCGTTTTAGCGGCGAACCTTATTAGCGAATTCGCCTAGAAGTAGACAAGCTAGTTACGCTAGCTTATAGCCTCCTCTCTGATACTTCTACAATTACATATATTGCTGATATATTTGCATTGCTAGACCCTTAGTATTTTATAGAAGATGTTAGTGCTATTAGCCTTACTAAACTAGAGAAACTGAATATAGATAGGGATAAGCTCTTATTTACTGACTTTCTAATAGAGCTGGTATAACTCTATAAATATTCTAACTAGACCCCTATATAACGTGTTACCTACCTCTAACGGAAAGTAGGTCAGAAGCTACACTATACTATTGTTAGTATAATAGACTGACCTAGCCCTATAGACTTTATAAAGTAGATAGAGCTTTACTAGAAGCTCTAAAATAACATTACTATAGAACAGTATTAATCTTAGATCAGCTCTAGGTTAGTACTGCTTTCTTAACTAGGATTTTATAATAATAGCAACCCTATAGTATTAGAAGCTATCCTAATCCTAGATTCCTACCTTTCTCCTAAGAAAAAGGCCTATAGAATCAACAACCACCTCTACTTATATTATAGTAAGCTAGGCTATCTCGCCTATAACTATAGAGTAAAGAAGAACCAACCTACTACTGCCTTAGCTATAGCTCTATAACTGAACTCTAAGGGAAAAGCCTAGGCCTAGGAATACTAGATTATTATCCTAGGTCTTTTACCTCTAATCTAGAGTTCGTTATTACCTTAGACGTAGTTCGTGCTAATTCTTCTTTGCTTTTTACTACCTTAGTATATATATAAGGCAAGGCAGTCCCCCTCCAAACCTTTATCAACTCTAATTGTTCTCCGCTTAGATTTATTAATTCCTTTATAGTAGATCGCTTAGGGTTAAAGCAATCTACTTTAGATTTACCTTGCCCTTTATACCTTATAGATAGTAAGTAGGCCAGTCTTATTATAGATTTCTATATCCTAGACTATTTATTTGGTTAACCTGATTCTAGTTATACTTCTAAGCTATTATCTCTATATATCTAGCCTTTAAGCTCTTCTAGACTAGATATAATTCTTAGCCTCCCTTAGCTCTATGCCTATAATCCTTTACTAGATTAGGCTTCTAGTACTATAACCCTTAATAGAAGGATACTGATTGTACTTTAGGATAAGGACCCTCTAGTACCTACCTAAGGCTCCCCTGACTCCCCTTTAATTACTAACTAGGATCCCTTTAACTTATAGCTTCTACCTGCTATACTATTCCTATCTTTTATAAAGGACTCTAGTATCTCTAGTATATCAATAGTAGAACTCTATATAGTAATAGATATATTACTCTAAAGAGGGTTTATTACTAACTTGTTTATAACTCTAGATAATATTAACGCCTTTCCTTTTTATCTCTTTAGGGTATCTAACGAGAATATTAAAAAGTACCTTAATATTAACCTACTTATTTTAGAAACTAATATTAAGAAACTCTTACTACCTATATATTACAACTTAATTACAGCTTTTCTTTCTATAAACTTAGAAACACTACTACCTTACTGTCCTTTCGATTACTAAGTTGAACTTATCCTAGGCAAGTTACTACCAGCTACTTAATACTGCCCTATAAGCTTCTAGAAGCTCCTAGTAATCTAGAAATACCTGGATAACTACCTTTCTAAGGGCTTTATATAGAGCAGTATATTATCAGCAGCTATACTAGTACTATTAGTAAAGAAGCCTAGTAGTAGAGTGTAAGTCTATATTGACTATTAAGGCCTGAATAACGTTATAATTAAAAATTAATATCCAATTTTACTTATTAGAGAAACGATAGACATGTTATGCCAGGCAAAAATATATACCAAACTCGATATTATAGCGGCATTTAACCGGATTTAAATTACCCCTAGTAACGAATAGAAGACTATATTTACCACCTGTTTTAGCCTATTCGAGTGCTTAGTAGCAAATTTCGGCATAATAGGTATACCTAGCACTTAGTAATACTTTATTAACTATACTTTGTTTAACATATTAGACAAATATATAACTGTTTATCTAGATAACATTCTTATCTTTAGCGATATACCTGCGAACTATATCCGATATGTCTACAACGTACTTATAAGGCTAATAAATGCAGGCCTTATAGTAGATATTAAGAAGTATAACTTTTATACTATCTAGACATAATACCTAAGACTTATTATTTCGATATCTAGCATCTCTATAGACCCTAAAAAGATTAAAGCAATTACGTCTTAGCCCTACCTAGAATTACTATAGGATCTACAGCGATTCTTAGGCTTTTCCAATTACTATTAATGTTTTATCTCTAGCTTTTTATCTATAGTACGTCTATTAACATCTCTTTGCCGTAATAGGGCCTAGACTGGGCTATAGTCTAGTTCTTTCTAGGAGGAAACCTCCTTTTAACATTTAAAGTAGGCCTTTACTATAGTACCTATCTTATAATACTTTAACCCTAGCTATAGGATAGTAGTAGAGATAGATATATCTAATTAGGCCTTAGGAGGCGTACTATCCTAATATAACTTAGAAGGGGTTTTATACCTAGTTGCCTTCTTCTTAGCAAAATATATACTAGTAGAATGCAACTATAAAATCTATAATAAGAAGCTCCTAGCTATTATCAAAACGTTTAAGGAATAGAGACTAGAACTATAGAGCCTAGACTGCCCTATCGAAATATTTATAGACTATAAAAACCTATAGTACTTTTATATAATAAAAATCCTTAACTAAAGGCAAGTTCAGTAGTCTAAATTCCTAGGCGATTTCCGATTCTAAATTACCTATAGGCCTAGCAGTAACTACGTTGTATTAGATACCCTCTCCCGACGCCCTAGCAACTCCCTAGCGACTTCCTTAGATTTATTAGACGCCTAGATTGTAAAAAGATCTTAGGTTTTACTTCTAGACTCTAGATAGGGTTATATCTGACTTACTACTATCCTTCCTCTTCTTCTTCTTACGTTCGATATATCTAATTTAATCGACTCTGTTATTTAGGCTGCCTATTCTAACTGCTAGGATTCTTAGAGGCTCCTAGACTGCATTTAGGACCCTAATTACCGTACATTTCTACCTAAGCTTAGACTGCTCCTACAGACTGCTATAGCCGACTATACGGTAATTCGTAGCCGACTTTATATCAATAACCGTCTTTTTATCCTACCTAACGATAGGATAAGGCTATAAGTTATTTATAGAAACTATAGTCTATTACCAGTAGGGTACCTAGGCTGTAATAAAATACTAGAACTCCTATAACACTCCTATTATTAGCTATATGTCAAGTAGGATATTATGTAATTTATCGTAGTATACTATATTTACCGTTATACTAAGAACGCTAAAGGAGCTTTGCTAGGCCTCCTTATACCTTTACTAGTCCTTTTCTAGCCTTAGACTATAATAAGTGTTAATTATATCTTACCTTTTCTAACCTGCTACTAATATAGGGTTAACTACTAGTATATTCTAGTTATAGTCGATAGACTGATAAAAATAAGATACTTCGCCGTAGTACCTGACCTTTCTACTACTATACTTGCCTCTGCCTTTATTATAAATATCTTCCAACTTTATAGCACTCTAGACTGTATTATATTAGACAGAGGTACTTAGTTTGTTAGTACCTTATAGAGAGAACTTTACTGTCTTTTAGGAATTACCCTACGGCACTCCTCTATAGCTTACCCTAAAACCAATAGACAGATAGAAATTATAAATACCTACCTAGAATAGTACTTACAAGCTTTTATTTCGTTCTACTAAGACGATTAGGTAGACTAGTTACCTCTAGCAGAGTTTACAAGTAATAACTACAAGTCAGAGGCGACCTATCTTATATTATTCTTTGCTAATTACAGATAGTACCCTAATATAGGTGTTAAACCTAAGCCGCCTATAACTCCCCTATATACTAATGTCGAACAAAAAGAGTTTTTAAATACCTAGTCTATCTATAAGAGACTACAAAGAGTAGTTAACTATGCTTAACTATTTATAGAACAAGCTTAAACTTATATAGCTAAGACTATAAATAAAAAACGCTAGGACTCGGTTTAGTATAAAGTTAGGGATAAGGTATAGGTTAGTACTACTAATATTCAATAAGGTCGGCCACTTAAGAAGCTTAGCTATAAGTAGCTTAGCCCTTAAAGGGTATCTAAGGTGTATAGACAGGCAGTAGCAGTATATATCCTACCCCTATATAAGGTCTTCCCTGTCTTCTATATATCTCTAGTCTAACTTACCTCTAAGGGGCTACTAGGCTAATATTCTATAAACCTACTATTGTTACCTTATAGAGCTGTCCTATCTGACAAAGGCCCTAAACTAGAGATTGAGTAGTACTTTAACAAGATACTTAACTCTTACCTTAGAAACAGTACCCTTAAATATAGGATCTAATAGCTAAAACCCTATAAACCTACCTAAGAACCGGCAACGAATATTCAAGACTATATAAGCGATATACGGGATTTTTACACTAAATATCCTGCTAAGCCCAGCCTACCGGATTAGTTCCAAGAGTAGGGATTGCCTATTTTATAACGCCGGATCGACTTAGCACTAACTTAGTACAAAATATACTAAAATAGCAGACTATAAAAAACCCTATATTCTATAAAACGACTACCTGCCTAATTCAGTATAGATACTTGTATAGGCCGCTGTCTAAGCATCCCTATTACGAGGTTCAGTGCTATTATATAGCACCTTAGCTAGCCTCTTCTTCAAGGCTACTATAACTGTATAGTAGCTATTATATATGTTAAGACTAGGCTACATCTAACAAAACTATACATTGCAACGGCGCGCAAAATCTCCTAAAGCCTCGTTAGCGCCCTAGAGGGCAAGCAGCAGCACAATATAGGCGTAGTACTAACGGCAATTCTGTATAAAATTTTCGTATATAACAATCTTCTTCTATATAATACGTTAGTAACTAGCCTCTGACTTACAACCGAACCTCCACCTAGACGCTACCTTATTGGTCACCTACTATAGAAAAAACTTTTATCCTATTTATACTATACTTCGCGTAATATACCTTAGTTATAGTATTAAGGTTATATAGTAGCTAGTACGCTGCTATAATAACCCTAGACTGTTCTAGCTAGTCGAAATAATACTATATATTGTTAATAGGTCTATTAGGATCCGTTGTTAATATAGTGTAGAATCTCTTAGCGATATGGTATATAGGTATATATTCCTCTATCTTGTACTACAGAACCCCTATAGGCTACTATAGGCGTTAGTACTATATTATACCCGACTTGCTAAGAGCTCTTTAACATACCGCCAAATAATTGGCCTTTTTCTGCTTTATATAGTGTTTATACCGCTGCCCTTTAGCAGTAGTTACTATATAAGGCTCTATAGAGAAAATATTAATAGGCCTACCATACTGTATAGCCTTCGTCGTATAGAAAATAACGGACCTAATATATGCTTTATATAGGACCTCCTTTACTAAGGGAGCAGATTAGGAAGTTAAGGCTATATCTATAGAGGTTCGGCGATAATTCTTAATAAAAGCTAACCAGGTTATATAGTTGGTATATAAGGGAGAAAATTTTAACGACTTGATAGCGACTTAGGCTGGTGTCGAACGTATAGGAAGATAGCTTTAGCGCTATACTAGTATTTAGCCTAGTAATAGGTAGGTCTGCCGTCTAATAAAGAAGGTAGGCCTAACTAGTAGGCTATAGTACCTAATTAGGAAGGTAGGTTAAAACGTATAGGCCTAGATATAGGTCAGACATATATAGGCCTTAGCACTGTCACTTCGACCCTATATACAGGTCCTATTACTACTAGCTTTAGACATAAACTAGAAGCAATATACTTACAACTAAACAACAATATGTATAACACTACTATATATAATCATTATTTGCAGTCAAGGACAACTGCAGTTTTAGGATAGAGTGCTGTTACAGTCCATTATTATCCTGTATATATATAGCTTCGTCTTACACCAGGACCTTCTGTCCTATGTACAACAACATCTTTCTACAACCTATCTTTGCTCTAGCCATGACATAAAGAGAGTATAGTAAAAGAGATAAGCGTTTCTAAGCTAAACAGCAACCTAATAGCCTCTAATAAAGTAAGGTATTACGCTAGTTAACTACCTAGATAGCAGACTATAGTAATAACTATTAGGGTATCCCTAGAAATAAGATTATAATAGTTAAAAAGAGCCTAATAGTTTCCCTTATAAGAAAGTACCTTTAAGATTAGTAAAGAAAGTAGGTTAGAGAGAGAGCAGTTAACTTTCCTAGACCCTATTTAGGTTAGTAACTAGCAATATCTATTAAAAGCCTGATCTTAACAATCTAGAGTACCCTAATAAGTCTCTATAGAAGAATAGAATAATAAAGTAATAGAGTAGCGAAGTATTACCTATTAGTATAATCCCTTTTCTAATTAAGTAGTAGAATAACTACCCTTCTACTAGCCTAGGAAGTACTATATAACCGGGAAATAGAGACCTTAGAGGTATTAATAGTAGTTACTAAGAAAAGACTATACTACTATCTACAAAGCCTAGCTATAACCTCTATAATCCTAGAATATAGGTACTATAAGTATATATTACTACTGAATACATTGTGAATAAGGAAGAGCCTTATAGTAAGGCCTAGGATTGCTATTATAAACCTAGACCTAGGGATATATTAGATAATATAGTACTTATATCGCTTTAGTAGAACCTTGGTATCCCTATTAGAAGTAAGGCATAGGTTTGCCTATTAACTTAGGAGCAGGGTATAGAGAGGCCCTAGTTAATTAAGGTAAATATAGCCACGATTCCCTATATTAAGTAGATTAAGCCTACTTTAGGGCCTATAAACGTTATAGGGGGGGATAGAGAAAATCTCTACCCTAGGTAGCTAGAGCGCAGGTCAAGGAGACAGAACATAGATCAGTATACGGAATCAATCATAGAGCACATAGATTCCAACAATGGCCACGTTGCGTATACCATACATTCCTACGGAATCTAAAAACCTATAGAGTCTATAGCACGTAGTGGATGTTGGAATCTGTATGCTCTATGATTGATTCCGTATGCTTATCTGTGTTCTCTCTCCTTGACCTGCGCTCTAGCCGCCCGGGATAGAGATTTTCTCTGTCCCCCCTATAACGTTTATAAGCCCTAAAGTAGGCTTAATCTGCTTAATATAGGGAATTGTGGCTATATCTACCTTAATTAACCAGGGCCTCCCTATACCCTGCTCCTAAGTTGATAGGCAACCCTATACCCTACTTCTAACAGGGATACCGAGGTTCTACCGAAGCGATACAAGCGCTATATTGTCCAATATACCTCTAGGTCCGGGTTTGCAATAGTAATCCTAGGCCTTGCTATAAGGCTCTTCCTTATTAACAACGTATTTAGCAGTAATATACATTTATAGTACCTATATTCTAGGATTATAGAGGTTATAGTTAGGCTTTATAGGCGGTAGTATAGTCCTTTTCTTAGTAACTATCATTAATACTCCTAAGGTCTCTATTCCCCGGTTATATAGTGCTTTCTAGGCTAGTAGAAAGGTAGTTATTCCATTGCTTAATCAGAAAAAGGGATTATACTAATAGGTAATACTTAGCTACTCTGCTACCCTATAGTCCTGTTCCTCTATCAGGACTTGTTAGAGTACTCTAGATTATTAAGATTGGGCTTCTAACAGATATTACTAGTTGCTAACCTAGATAGAGTCTAGGATAGTTGACTGCTCCCTCTCTAACCTGCTTCTTTACTAATCTTAGAGGTGCTTTCTTATAAGGGAAACTGTTAGGCTCTTTTTAACCGTTGTAATCTTACTTCTAGGGATACCTAACGGTTGTTACTATAGTCTGCTATCTAGGTAGTTAACCGGCGTAATGCCTTATTCTATTAGAGACTACTAGGTTGCCGTTTAGCTTAAGAACGCTTATCTCTTTTGCCGTGCTCCCTTTACCTCTGCCGATCTTATAGGTGCCTTATAAACTACCTTTAGCGTTATAAATACTAGCTTATTACTTTGGCGGCAGTCTCTTCTCTACTCTTTACTATCTCTATAGGGGCTAATCCGGGTAATAAGGCAGTTAAACTAACGTAGCGAGTCTCGCTAGATCTAAAGGTCCGGGTATACTGCCCTTTCCTATTTAGGTTAAGGTATACTGCCTCTTCCTTATTTAGGTTAAGGTATACTACCTCTTCCTTATTTAGGTTAAGGTATGCTGCCTCTTCCTTATCTTCTCGGTTAGGGTATACTGCCCTTTTCTTCTTGTTCCTATTATAGGTATACTGCCTAGCTTCTTTCTTTGCTCTTATGTTTTACGCTTATACATATCGAGGCTCGTTTATTAGTAAGGGTCTACTACCTCTCTCTTCTTGGTATTAGGGTATACTGTCCCTTCTTAGGAAGGAGGAAGTGGAAGTTAGGGGGAAAGGGCGTAATTTTTAACCGCCTACGTTATTACTCTTTTTATATAGTGGCTAGTTAGGTGTAAAATCTACTTGCCTCCTTTAGAGCTCTAAAAATTTCCTTCTTCCTATAAACGTGTTTTTATCTTTCTATGCTTGCCCTTCTTACTATAAGGCTTCTTATAATTGCTATATTCAGTTTTATAAGTTTTTTCTAACTTCCTTTTATTATAGATATCTATTTAGAAGGAGGAGTCGGTTCTAGAGCAGCCTACTACCCTAGTAGCAGGAGATTTGCCCTTATTAGGCTAGAAACGCGGTTTGTCCTTTTATCTTGCCTTTTCTAGGTAGTTCTTTTAATAGCTAACGATCTATATCTAGTCTGGTTTACCTAGGATGATAATAAGGACGACGATGTTATAGTGCTTCTATCGTTAAAGAAGCTACGTTTTAGGGATTTAGGTCTATTACCTATACCGGCGGCTATTACCGCCCTAGTCTTAACAGTCCCTAGGGTACGTTTGCCGGTAGCTAGTGCTAGGGGGCTAGTAATACTAGTCTATAAGAAGCTGGTTATAAGCAAGCTAGTATCGAGCCTAGCCTCGCAGTCCATGCCTATAGGAGCGTTACCGTCTATGTTACCGGCGGTTTCTACTATCTAGGATAGTAAGCTATATAAGGTGTACTATAAGTGCTATCTTATATACTTAGTCTTATAGGCAGATTCTAGTGATTTTTCCCCTCTAGCGCTGTATATAGTATAGCTTAGTTCCTATGTTTCTTCTTAGTTATAGTATTTAAATTACTCCTGTTACTAGTATCTATATGTCTTTTATAAGTCTAGCCTATATACCCCCTTAGTACTGTTCGTACTAACCTACGTTTTTAGCAGATAACGATAAGATCTTGGCGGTAGTATAGGCCTATTAGGCCTATGTTGTTAAATACTCTTCTGGTATTATAGCCCTAATAGCAAGTTACCCTATAATTCTATCCTACTATGCTTCTAGTCTGTTCTAACTATCCTTATCTAGATGTTATATACTCTTATTAGAGAGTATACTAGCTTAATCTAAGAACTATAGATATAGAAACGGGCTACGACTATCTAGAAGAAGGAAAAGATTAAGAAGCAGGGGAAATAGGTAGTAGTAATAGAATCCAACAATAATAACGATAATAATAGGAAGAGCGTACTATAGGCTACTAACATAGCTATAGAAGAGGATTCTACTACTGCTCTAACGTACCTTAGGACTTCTAGCTAGGCCCTGATTAATTTTACATTCGCGGATTATAATAGCGATATTTAGCTTAATAGACTAGTTTCTTAGGGTACTCTTTTCTATACCTGCTACTAGGTCTCTGTATCTTGGCCTTCCTCCTTCTGCTACTTCTTAATCTTTTCTTTCCTTTCTACTATACTAACTTGCTTATAGAAAGCAGTAAAACTATTGTTTATAAGAACTTTCGTTAGGCTATCTACTAATTGTTGATCTATTAGTATATAGTCTGTAAAAACCCTTCCTATAACAACTTCCTACTGGAGCTAGTAATTCTTAATATTAATATATCGGAGCTTTGTTTTTAGCGTTTTATCCCTGGTTACTAGTCTTACGGTTTAAGCGTTATTATAGAACACTTATACGCTGTACTCCCTTTCAAGACCGATTCCGAGATTATAGATTAGGTAGCAGAGATATAGCGCTTCTTGTACTACTTCCGTTATAGATACCAATTCCGCTTCTATAGTAGAGGTTATTACATAGGTCTACTTGCTTGCCCTTTAAGTAACCAGCCTACTAAAAAGCTTAATTATATATCCTTAAGAACTTTTCTGATTGGCTATATTGTCGGCAAAGGAAGTATTATACTATACCTTATATATATCTCTACCCCTAAGCTAAAGGTACTGATTCCTAGAATAGTATAGGTAGTTAAGGTAACGATCTAGCGCTTTATAATGCTTTAGACCTAGGTTTGTAAGAAATCTCGATAATCTTGATATAGTAAAGGCTATATCGACTCTTATAATTACTATTATATATATTATTAAGCCGACTTTTCTCTAGTACAACTTTATCTTAGTGTTTATTGCCTGCCCTAGGTTGCTCTTTAATTCTTCTAGTACTATAGAGGAGGTATATCTCTATGCTATTAGCTTTATTGTCTTACTCCTAATTACTAGGTTATCTACTAATCTAAAGATTTTCTTATAGTATGCTGCCTATAAAAGATAGATCTTATGGTACTTCTAATCCCGAATGATTTACAGCCTAAGAAACTAGTTTAGCTTGCTACTGCCGGTTATCTTATACTTTGACTAGAGTAAGCTTGTTAGGCCTTTGGTAAGGGCTTTATACCTCTTATAGTACGCTATTATTACGTTGTCTATATAGAAGAGAATAAAGACTCCTTCCTTCTAAAACATATATAGTTTATAGGGTATTACGTTAAGCCTAAGATCCTAAAGAGTACTGCTAAACTCTTTGTACTATAGGTAAGGGGATTTCTAAAGTCTATATAGTACTTTCTTTAGCTTATAGACTATACCCTACTTCTTTTAACCTACTAGGAGTCTTATATATATATCCTGGTTAAGGTAAGTATTATAAAAGGCGTTTAAAATGTTAAACTGGATCAGCTTTATATCGAACCTTATTACTACTGCTATTAAGATCTAGAAGGACTTTCCAGCTAATATTACTACGTATATATCCTCCTTTAGGGTCCCTTATTATTAATCGCCTTAGACTACTAACCTGGCCTTAAACTTCTCTAGGTAATTATACTTATTAATTTTATATATATATATACCTATATATTGTCCAAGACCTACTTGCCCTATACCTTAGCAATTAGCACTTCCTCCTACGTTTCTAGGTACGTAAGAAGGTACTGCCTTTTAGCTTCCTTAAAGTATTCCCCCTATAGGTAGCTTTTAAGGTTCTAGTATAGCTTAGGTATTAAAAGCAGCTAAGAAGAATGAATAGTACCTAGCTTAAAGTCCTTAATGCTTAGGATCTTAGATATTAGTATACTTCTTTTTGTCTTAGGGTCTCTATTTATAAGCCTTTTAGTAGTAAAGAAGGCCTTTTAGGTAAGAAAGTCTCTCTTTATAATAGCATTAAGGAACTGCTAACTAAGAACTCGATCCCTAAAATATACTATAAGGTATACTTCTAGCATGCCTTATACTACTAGTAGGGGCGTAGCTTCTAGAGTTGGATATAGGAGTAGGTAAGCCTCTATATACTAAGGTTTTTATATTGCTTCTACTGAATTATCCAGTTCTACGTTATCTATAAGGTTAGGTATATCGATATCCTCTTCCTCTTCTTCTTCTAATCCATTACCTAGGTCTATTACCCTTACTTTATAGGGTATATCCTATATAGGAATATCGGCTACTATAGTATTTAGATTTTCGGATTCTGCCCTTTTTTTGATCTTAGCAAGCTACTTTTTCAGCCCTTCTAAGCTTAGATCTCTTAGCCTAATTATAAGGTGCTTCTTAGACCTATTAAATACTACTTTCTCGTTGAAAATCATATCCTAGGTTACTATAATCTTATTAGTTTAAGGGTTCTAGATTCGATAAATATTTGTCGAGTTATATCTAATTAGGTATCTAAGGAATACTCTTAGAGTAAACCTCTTTAGCTTATTCTTCTTAAGCTATATATCTGCTTCTAATATAAAGGCTTGATATAGGAAAACCCGGAGATACCCTTGCTATAGCTTAATAGGCGTCGCCTCTTTAGCGCCTACTAATTCTACGAACGAATAGAATACCTTATATAGTATTTTCTACTTTAGCTAATACCTTAGGGTGCGATTTAAGAGATATACTACTATTCTAAATACTTTAGCTACCTTATCTAAAGGTAAGTTAGTCCTTGCTACTATTACTTTTACCTATCTTTTTAGAATACTAGCAGCTCTTTCTATGCCTCTATTCTGATCTTGGGTCTAAGGAGTAAAGAGATTTGTTCTAATATACTTCCTTTATAGCTAGGCTTAGATAGCTCCCTTCCTTCCTACAATCTTATTATTAGCTTTAATATCTAGAACCTGAATTCTATACCTTCGATTAAGATCCGAAAGGTAGTTGTCTAGGGCTATAATAATACTCTTAACCGACTAATTATAAAGATAATAGTCCTATATTAGGCCCGACTTATAATCTAACAATAGTATAATAGATATAAAGCCTTCCTTGGACCTTTTAATATTATAGAAATTAAGGGCTAGGACATTGCTAGGGTACTTTAGGTCTGGTTAGGCTACCCTTAAGACCTAGTAATTAGGACCTTTTCCTATACTATACTATAGGCAGTCTATCGTTCTAATTACCTTATAATTTCTAGTAACCTTAACTCTCTTACTGCTCTAAATAAGGTGATAAAGCGCTTCTAGGTTTAGATAACCTAACCGCTAGTACTATACTTAGATTGTCCTAGGCTTAGTCTTCTTTTTCTAAGACCTGCCCTGCTCCTTTTATATTACAAAGGCTAATACTAAGATATTAGTTATAATATACTCTAGTAGGAACTAGCTATAGGTTTCCTAGATTTTATAGATCTTATTATAGTCTAATATCCTCCTAAGGTAGAAAAGGGTACCCTACTTCTAGTAATCCTACTATATTCCCTTCTTATAAAGGTACCTTAAAGAAACTAGGTTAGTAGCTACCTTAGGGTAGTATACTATACGATTAAGCTAAAGGAGCACCTATTTATACTAACCTAGGTATAGATATAGGAAAACTATTCTATATCCTTCGATTAGTAACTTGCTATTAGCTACTATAAGGTAGTCCCTTTCCCCTACTTCTTTAAAGCTTTTAAATCTCTTTTAATTATTAAAAATATAGATAGAGGCACTAGAATCTAGGTAGGCTAAGTGCTTAAGAGGGTATTTGCTAATACTGCTTACTTATAGTACGCTCTTTAGTACTATAAAATCGATAGGGACCTAATTCTCGTTCTTCTTCTTAGGTATAGGGATAACTTCTACTATTAGTTTCGAAGCCTTTACTTTCTCCCTATACCCTATATACCTTTAGGCCTTCTACTTATCTTTTAGCTCTTTTTAATAAGCCGATATCTTTGATTAAAGTTGCGAATCCTCCTTAATAGCTTGTTTTATATACTTCTTTATATCTAGCCTTAGTTCCTAACCTTTATATATAAAAGAAGGAAATAGATATTAGTATGCTTTCTAATTATACTAGATTGTTCTATAGGTATACTTTTTATAATAAGAGCCGGGTCTTTCTATAGAATAATTAGGTCCTAAGGCTTAGGGTACTTCTAAGGCTCCCTAGAGATTTCGGTTGCTATAGATATAAGCTCTCTCTTACTTAGAGGCCTCTTCTTATATATCCCCTTCTTTTTTGCCCTTCTTGCTAGCCCTATTAGGAAGAGGCTACTTACTATTTAGGGTAATATACGCGCCTCCTCTTCCTACTAGGTTCTTAGGCTTTAGCTTAAAAGGCTTATTAAACTTAAGGTCTTATAGGAAATCCCTTGCTATTTTGTAGTAATTAAGGTTCTCCCTTTTAGCCTACTTCTTAAAGTCCCTTTATAAGGCTAATATCTAGCCCTAGAACCTTTAAGTTACTCTTAAGAAGATTAGTAAGTTGTTAAACTATAGTTTAGGGTTAGCTATCTCTTTTACTTTATAATACTCTACTAGGTATAGTAGCTTCTACTACTTCTTTATCTAGGTCCTTTAGTTACTAACCGCTTTTACCTTACTAGTATTAAGGTGCTCCTTATAGTCCTTATATATCGTCCTTATTCGCTTATAATCCTTTAAATATATCGACTTAATAAGGTTCTAATACTACTAGTAAAGGCTTTACTTAGATAGGTAGTATAGATTTAGTATATAAGTCTTAATATACTCCCTAATCTACTTCTTAACCTTTATAACATTATCCTAGTTATATTTCTAGTTTACTATAGCAGTGTTATACATTATTAATATACTCTAGAAGGTAGCCCTCCTATTAGTAGTTAAATTAGTATATACAATATACTTACTAGGAAGAGGAGGAGGCCTATTAGCATTCGTCTGCTTAATATGCTCTTCTATAAGCTATACTCCCTAAGTAAGGCTATAATACTAGCGGATATAGGTCTAACAAGCAGTCTTAATATAGGTAGTTAATAAGCTAAAAATAGGTATATTATCAAGAGTTAGAGGGACTAGATGTCTATCTAATTCCTTAGTATTATTCAGGTCTATAAACTCGATTACCTTACTTATAACGCGCCGAAGCTGTTGCTTAAAGTCGATCTACTACTCCGGCTTAGAGAGAAGGATAGAGCCCTCCTTAGCAGCCTTCTTATTATTTTTGTTACTTAATATAATAGCAGCTACTAAGGTACGTTCTTAGATATTATGATAATGATATATATACTAATACTAAGCTTGTCTATACTAGGTTAACAGCTTTTAACTGTTAATTGTTAGAATCTATATACTCTATAATTAATTCTATATACTTATCTATATTCTCTCTCCTTAACCTACGCTCTAGCTACCTAGGATAGAGATTTTCTCTATCCCCCCTATAACATTTACAGGCCCTAAAGTAGGCTTAATCTGCTTAATATAGGGAATCGTGGCTATATCTACCTTAATTGACCAGGGCCTCCCTATGCCCTGCTCCCGAGTTGATAGGCAACCCTATGCCCTGCTCCTGACAGGGATACCGAGGTTCTACCGAAGCGACACGAGCGCCACGTTGTCCAACAGTGGAGGTACATAGTACTTGGTGCTTCGAGTCTTTCTTCACATGATAGGCGCAGGGATCTTCGGCCGCTGCTTGCTAGGTATATCTGCATTGGACCACCGAACTCTCCATCTCATCCTGAGACGACTTTAATTGTCTTCCCGCCATTCCCGCCACTGCTAGATAGGTCTCGAGGAGGCGTATAGCCCGACAGCCGGAATCGAGAGTGACCATGGCACCGACACAAGATACGACGTCGTACATCAAGACCATTTCGACACCGCCGCCGCCAGGCTCCCCGTATGCCCTGCCCGTTCCCGGCACCGAGCGTCCGAATCGCACGGCCATCTATCGGCATTGGCGCTTCCAAAACGGCCCGCTTCTGGCGACCTACGACCCAGCCCATCAGACCCTGCACGATCTGTTCGAACATTCTGCCGCGAAAAGAACCAGTGCTAGGTGTCTGGGATGGCGCCCGTGGAACCCCACCACGCAAACTTGGGAGCCCAAGTATATGTGGATGTCCTATAGCGAAGTGGCCGAGCGGAGAAAGAACTTGGGCGCCGGCATCGCCGAGTTGACCCAGCGTCTCGGCCTGGCGAACCACGAGAAGTTCGGGGTTGGCCTATGGTCCCAAAACCGGCCCGAGTGGGAGCTAACAGGTCGGTACCGATTTACACTTACTGGCTCGGCCCGCGCTGACAGAATCATAGAGCTTGCGCTTGTCTCCCAGTCGCTCTGGCCTGTGTCTTTGTACGAGACCCTCGGTCCTGACGCGACCGAGTATATTATCAACCACGGCAAACTGAACTGTGTTGTTTGCTCGCTCTCACACGTTCCGACCCTGCTCAAGCTTGGGCCCCGCATCCCATCGCTGAAGCTGATCATCTCTATCGATCCGTTGGACGCCGGTGAGCCGGTCGGCCTGTCCAAGGGCGCCCTTTTCAACAAGATGGCGGCCGACCTCGGCATTCAAATCCATTCCCTCGCCGAGGTGGAAGTTCTCGGGGCCCAGACAGGCCGCCCGATGCGGCCACCCCACCGCGATGATATCCTTACCATCAACTATACCTCGGGCACTACTGGAGACCCCAAGGGTGTTGTCATCACCCACAAGATGGGCGTGGCGGGTATCACTGCTGCGCGGTCAAACGAGCCCGGCCGCACCAGCGATGTGCACATCTCGTACTTGCCCTTGGCCCACATTTACGGACGCATGGCCGACCAGACGGCCCTTGCGGAGGGGGCGTCCATTGGCTACTTCCACGGAGACATGACGGCCTTGGTCGAAGACCTCAAGCTCCTGCGCCCTCACGTGCTCTTCTCCGTCCCACGCCTGTTCAACCGAATCAACGCCGCGGTTCAGGCCGCCACTGTGAAGGCCGACGGCCTTCGCGGGGCCCTGTCCCGGCAAGTCATCGAGACAAAAAAAGCAAGCATGCGACTTCCACACGGCAAGGCCCACAACAAGCATTTCCTCTACGACCGCATCTGGACGCCCAAGGTTTTGAAGGCCGTGGGGCTCGACCGCTGTCGTACCATGGTCAGCGGAAGTGCGCAATTAGACCCCGACGTCCACGTCTTTCTTCAGGCTGCCTTCGGCAACAGGTTTATACAGGGCTTCGGCATGACGGAAACCTATGCTGTCGGCACCGCCCAGGGACAGGACGACCTCACCACCGGCTGTATCGGGGCGCCCAACCCAAGCATAGAGCTTTGTATCGAGTCTGTGCCCGAGTACGAATACACGGTCCATGACAAGCCTAATCCGCGTGGCGAGCTGCTCCTCCGGGGTCCCGTCGTTTTCTCGGAATACTACAAGAACCCGGAAGCCACGCAGAAGGACGTTGAAGCTGATGGCTGGTTTCACTCGGGCGACATTGTCGAGGTCGACAAGCTGGGCCGCTTCAAGATCATCGACCGCAAGAAGAACGTGCTGAAGTTGGCGCAGGGCGAGTATATCTCCCCGGAACGCATCGAGAACGTGTACATGGGTAGCACGTCGCTCATCACTACGGCGTACGTGCACGGCGACCCGAAGCAGAGCTCGCTGGTGGGCATCTTCGGCATTGACCCGGCCACATTTGCGCCGTACTGCAGCAAAATTTTGCGGGCCACCGTCTCGCCCACCGACCTGCCCGCCCTGAAGGTGGCCGCCAACGACACGAGGGTGAAGAAGGCCTTCCTCAGGCAGCTCGATGCCGTGGGCAAAAAGCAAAAATTTAACAGTTACGAGAAGGTCAAGAACTGCTGCTTCGAGATTGAGCCGTTCACCGTCGATAACGAGATGCTCACCCCCACGTGAGTGGCTGAGAAAGGTTCTTTGTGTACCGGTAATATGAACTGTCGTGGCTAACCTTGGCATAGGCTCAAGCTCAAGAGGCCCCAGGTTGCCAGGGCGTTTAGGGCCGATATCGACCGAATGTACGAGGAGATTGCCGTCCAGGGGCCTCCGGCAAAGTCCAAGCTATAAAACGCCGACGGTAGATGCATATATGGAGGTACCCAGGCCCAAATGAGGGGCTTCGCGCCACCCACTACAGCAATTTACAACGTACCCCGTTACCATGGAACTCAAGTACACATCACGAAACCAGACGACGAATGTTGATTCTTGACTAACCACGGGGTATCATAGTGTCTATGCTACAGAGTATGATATGTTGGAATGGAAAGAACCCATATTATAGAGTTTATTCTTTTGAAATTGTAAAAGTCTTTAGGTTCAATCTTGGGTTTCACCCGTGATTTTGCACTATAGCTCAGAGGTAAGTGGTGTATGCCTAGGAATTTCTATACCCTGGCTTCATCTAGGCCTTTAAACTTATGTTTTTTTTTCCTTCTATATTTACACGTTTAAAACCTATGTGGAATAGTTTTAGTGTTTTTTTTTCTTTGCAAGCAAAAGATAGAAGAACAAGGCGGGGATTACTAAGCTCGATTGCCCTAGGACGATTAATCCAAGCTTACCTTAAACATACCTACCGACATAATCGAAATTTCCCACTTCAAACGAAAACGCTTGCATCAACCTTTAATTTCCTACCTATAATGCTCGAAAGATCGAGCAATGGCTGGGCATTTCAACAGGTGCGTCAGATCTATCTACATCCTTGCTGCTTGTGTATTACGCCCGCGTACTTTCCATCGTCTCAAACGGATACACTCCTACTCCGTATACCGTGGCCTCCACAAATTCCTCGCGCTCCACACTCGCGCGCAAGCTTCGGGGCTTTCTACTTAATTTACACGCCTCTTCCAATCTCTACCCCAACCCCCCAGCCCTCAAGCGCGTCGAGCTCGCGTGCGTCCCTTACACATCACACCGCTTTTCATACTCTGTTGAGACTTTGCACGAATGAGTTCAACGTTGACAGCTACCAGGGCGCCTGCTGCCTCGTCTCGTCTAATTTCCAGCACTTTTCCCCACGGCTGCAATCCTTGCCACGCTTCCGCGCCAGACGCGGCAGGCGTATTGCGCCAAAACGCGGTCGGTTCAGATGCCTCATCAGTCCTGCAACAACCACCGCGGAAGAGGGCCCGAATCGAAGGGCAGCAGCCTGTCGCGGATGTTTCGTTCGGGACTTGTTTCTCTGCGAGGACCGTACTATCCCAGGACCGGCGACAAGCTGCACCGTTATGGAGCCCGAGACTCCCTTCGACCCCCGTTCTCCTGCCGACAATACCAGCACGACAGTCCAATGCAGCATCTCGTCCCTGTGCTGCACCTGTCCAGCCAAGCACGCCGGATGCACCCCAGCCAACCCCATCTACAGCCGCGGCTGGCACAGCATCACCCCGGTACCCCGGTCTGGTGTCTACGGGCGTTGAACAAGCCCACAAGCACAAGCTCAGACCAGAGAAAGGGAGGGATTCGATAAATCAGTCTCCTTGGTTCGGTCAACACTGGCCGTACATCCCTAAGATTGAGCGAGCGGCGCTGCTAAAGGGTGTTCAGCACCTCACAATTACTTCCAATTCCTCTCCAGTCTTGCCAGCAACCGTTCACGTTGACTTTTCGCCCTGTGAGGTCAAGCTTTTGCTGGATGCCGTACAGGCCCCGGAGCTGGGAGACGCAGACAGGGATGTAGCTTGTTTATCGAAAAAGTTGGCCCGAGCCCTCAAGAAAAAGCCCGAGACTGTGACTGCCATATTCGGCAATCAAGAGCTGCTGCAAGCACTGGACAGACGGACCCAACAAGATGTGGCAGCCTTCCTGCGGGACTTGACAAGGAGCAAACGCCTAGCAAAGAGCAGGACTCCAATTCTCCTTGCCGTGAATACAGACCCCCTCGACGAGAGCGCCGCCGCGCTGCGCGAGGACCGAGTGCGCTCATTGCTGCTCGCACGGGAGACCTATGGCCGACATTACGCCTCTATGCGGTATCCGCTCAACTTTGGCACCGAGTTTAAGAAGTACCGCGAAGATGAAATGGAATTGAGGACAGAGTGGACAAACTGTGCTGGCGATATTGCAACCATCGTATGGGTTTCGGATGAGGCGTTCCTCTGTGGCACAACTGAACACTCAGACGCCCACAATCAACAGTACAACAAGCCCGGCAATCTAGTCCTAGGATCAGCCTCGAAGGGCACGCTTCAGGCTTATCCCGACCATCGCATTGTACGGCCCATCGTGGAGAAGGGTGAGAATGCGACCCACGCCATGCAAGAAAGTCAAGACCCATGGCTGTACACGTCTGTTGTCTCGTCTGACTACGACGCAACCTATGATCGGGCGTACACAGCTGGTTTCGACTGTGTTGCCAAGGTCTGGCGCGTCCAGAAATCAGGCTCTTCGATGGAGCTTCTTGGCGAGTGGGAACACGACGGAGTTGTCAACTTTGTCTCTGCCTCGAAGCACTCTTCCGGGATGGTGGCCACGGCCGCGGACGTCCCAACCAGTGCCATCAGGGTCTACCACCATCAAGATGATGCCGACGTCTCTTCAAGTCCGTACGATTCCTACTCCTGCTCCCGTATAACTGACGAGAACGGAAACGTCATCACAACGGAGAAATGGGCATATTATCCGGCCACTATGCACTGGGGCCTGCATCCGGCAGTACAGCAGATGCTGTTGGTTGGGTACTCTCCTCGAAGCTTGACTATCGACGAGAACGATATTCCCGAGGACAGAAGGGACTCGGGGGAGCTCTGTCTGTGGGATATGGAAACGAAAGAGCGCTGGACAATCGCCTCTGCGTCACATCAAAACGTGTTTGAGGTGCTCTGGCACCCCACCCAGCCATGTTTTGTCGCAGCAACGTCAAGACAAAAGGTTGATGCAGATTCCAAGACTCGCATCCGTACGCAAATCCGCATTTTTGTGCCCGATGCCAGCAGCAAGCAGGCCTTTACTCCTGTCAAGACCCTTGACTGTACGGCCGTGGACATCAACGAGTTGACTATCATGTATGTTGGGGTGTCCTGGCGCCGGTCACTTTATTGCCTCACTAACCTTGAACAGGCCGAATAGTGCCAAGTCGGCGTACGTCACAGCAGGCTGTACTGACGGCAACGTTTACGTATGGGACTCGGCGCTCCATCAGGACGATCCCATCCACGTACTGCGGCACGACCAACCAATTGAAGAATATCGCGGCGATCGGGAGCGCGAGGATACTGGCGTCAAGTTCACAGCTTGGGGCTCCTCGCTTGACCGCTTTTATACAGGTTCGTCTGACGGCGTTGTGAAAGTCTGGGATGTCCGGTCGGAAAGGCTCCCTCTGGTCCGAGACTTGCTCGAGGTTCCGGCGCCAGTCTCGTACGGCATGTTCTCCCCAGACCGCACCAAGCTTGTCATTGGCGACGCCAGCGGTCGGGTCTTCCTGTTGACCATCAACGAGATTGAACATGTTCCCTCTCCTGCCGCCTCAACCGTGCGTATTGGGATGCCAGGCGAGAAAGCCCGGACAGTCCGTCGACCCAACCCCGTTCGAATGCACAAGGAACCCCCCTTGCCACCGCCCCCCCAGCACGGTCTTGCCGACATCGTCCGGGATCCCGACACCGGAATTGAGCGAGCGCGGCGATATCTCCAGGCTCAGCAGCTTGTGATCCACCGTGACCCGACCATCGGCGCGGTCCAGGGCCCGCGCTATGCCGAGACCGGGCTCTTCTGGCGCGAGGCCCATCTCAATGACGATCCCTCGCTTCCCCTGCTAGCGCTGTATGCGAACGCGCAGCAAGACGAGCTCGAAGAATACTCCGAGTCCAAGGCGTTCCGGGTCAAAGCCCTGAAGCCGCTAAGCAAGGACCCGGCTGCGGTGCGCAAGCACAGGGACCAGCACGTACGCAACACGGCCCGCGACCTGGACGCGGCGATACTTGCTGAACTGCGGGCGTCGGGCGAATACGTCGATGTGGAGTATGACCTCGACTACGATACTGATGCTGCGACCGTGGAGGATGAGCAGGAGCCTTGATACGAAAGGCAGGGCACGCGACATGGTGCGGATAGATGACGAGAAATGAGCCAACCCGCAGGTTCTGTCCATTTACAAAATAGTGCTCACCCTGAGCCCAACCTACTTACCCTACACCCTCCATGTTTTAGACCATTGCTAGCGATGCTTCACGACGTTGACGCGGCATATCTGGCCCCGGGAATGGCGAGGCCTGGCATCAGCAGTAACGCCTTAGGCTTCTTCGAGGACAGAGTCGATACCAATGGGCTTTTGTAACATCATCTGTGATGCCTGTGATGGGCCCTGCAAAGTGAGCAGGGCAGTGGGACAACTAGTTCACCGGAGATGCGACACGTAGCTAGCCAGTTGACAATCTGATATAGTCATGCCGCCATGTGGAGTCTTCATGTTTGCGAAGCGATATGCGCTGTGAAAGACTCCAGCGTGGAATCAGCGCGCCCGATTACCGTACATCTTGTACTGTCCCGCCGCCGTCCCATGGATCAGAATGAACAACACTGCCTTTGCGCCTTTCCATGACGCGCGAGAAAGACGGAAGACATGAGTGGCCCTCCGCTGGCCTAAGATGGGAAGGCGTAGTTGGCAGGAAAGCTGATGCCATTAGGGCCCATGGCGAACCCTGGCGGCAGTCCGAGCACGACGGGGTCCTCGCTTCCGCCCGCCTGGTTGGCTCGGCCACCACCATCTCGCCTGTTTTCTCCATTGTTATTACTGTTGCTGTTGTTGTTGGCGTTGTTGCGGTGGCTGTCCCGACCGCGCCATCGACGGCCGCCGCCGCCGCCAGTTCCGTTGCCCCCAGTGGTACCGCCGCCGCCGCCGCCGCCGCCGCCATGCTCGCCCATACCGGACTCATCGTCCCGTTTGGTAGACTTGGGACCGTGATGACCGCCCTTGTCGGTTTGCATGCGCCGGCTGATAGCCTTGGACGACACGCCTGCGCCAATCTCGATGTCGGGCTCCTCGACCGAGAGGCCCGAGACGATGGGGCGACCGCCGCTGCCGCCAAATGGCGCCGTCAGCATCCACTTGCGGTCCGCTTCGGTCAGCTTGTGGATGGGGATGATGCTGATGCCCGTCTGGTAGTCGCTGCAGTCGCGGGGACCGTAGCCCACGCCCCATCGCGTCTTTCCAGGACCGTTAGCACACTGTCGACGAGTGTCTCCAGGAGGGGAACAAAGTCAAGAAACACATACCCTGAGTTGGAGATCCGGGGTGCGATTCTCCTCCATGGCCTCTTTCGCGACCTCGGCGTCTTTGCGAAAGTACATCTTGACGAAGGCGTGTCGCTTGTCCCTGTTCACGATGCACGTCTGCACCTTGCCGTATTGGCTGAAGAGCTGTCTGAGCTCGGCCTCGGAGCAGCTGTTGCATGAAACGTCAATGTTCTTCTGCGCAGACCACGCGCGGCGGCGTCAATTCAGGTGGACTTACGTGACGCCGCCGACAAAAAGTGTGCGGCTGTAGACCTTGATGGAGCCATTGGGAATGTTCGGGTCGTGCTCGATCCACTTGTCCTGTTCAGATGGCTCTTGATCGACCGGACTCTGGCCATGACGGCCGGCAGGCGAGCGTTGACGGTACAGGTACGAGTCAGGACCACCACGGTTGCGTCCACGATCGCGATCTCTGTCGTCCTGGCGATTGGAGCCGGGCGAACCGTGTCCGGGATAGTCGGGACCGCGATCGCTCGCACGGCTGCGAGGAGAGCGCTCCCAGGGACGCGGGGACCGCGAGCGAGAACGACCGCGTGGAGAGCGCACCGAGTCGTGGTAGCCACCGCGGTCACGTGGCTGGTCTGTTCGTGCAGCATCCCAAGCTGCACCGGTGAGCGGCGCGGAATAGCCACTCTGCGTTGGTTGAGGCAGCTGCGATGCCAGAAGAGCAGCACCCGAGCCGTTGGTGGTGCTGGCCGCGAGCTGCGCGAGCAAGGCCGTGATCTTGTCCAGGGGCACGCCCTGGGCGGCCAGCGTCGTGACGAGTGCCAGCTGCTGCTGGGTCTTGGGGTCGATGGCTGCGGGCAGAGCAGGATGCTGGCTGGCGGGGAACTGGCCTGGCTGGGCTGGCTGGGCGGGCTGGGCGGGATTGCCCGCGGCGCCGAAGGCCAGAGGACCCAGAGCGCCCAAGGCGCCCAGGAGGTTGGGCGCTGCGGGAGGCGGAACGGACAGGTTCGCTTGTGGGTACTGGACAGGCTGCGTAGGCGGAGGAAAGTTGAAGGGCGGCATCGACTGCGGCATCGACTGCGGCATCGACTGCGGCATCATGAAGGGCAAGTTGGAGGCCGGCGCGGCGGGAGCAGGGGCGCTGTTGGGAGGCATGGTCGTCATGGCGGGCGCCGTGTTCTGACGGGCAATATTGGCGAGTGCCTCCATGATGTTGGGCATAGCGGCCGGTGTTGGACGGGGAACTGTCTGGCCGCGCGATCCTAGCGACGCCAGCAAATTGGCTGGAGGGCTGCCCGGAGGGGTGGTTGAAGACGTACTCGGCGGCGCAGGTGCGCTGAGTTTTTCGCGGAACGAGGCCAGCATGTCTGCCCGGAAGGTCTGGCCCTTCTCCCAGATATCGACGAGCTTCTTGATCTTTTCCTAGTAGGCGCAGCGTCATGTGAGTCTATGGCTCTTGGCGGGAGCGGCAGAGAGGAGAGAGGCAAGGCCAGGTGAGTGACTACGTGTCTGACGTACCTTTTGGTCTTCGGGGGCCGTCGAGAGTATGTCGTTCATCAGCGCGGGCATCAACTCGGTTACTCTATGCACGCCCGCAGCATACGTGCCGTCCTGGGCGTCGCCATTTACAGCCAGACCCTGCAGCTTCGCTTGCTCCAGCCACTTGCGCGTTACAGAATCTACGACGTAGAGAACGCCCAGCTTGTGCGTCCCGGGCGCCTTTCTGAAATGCGTGAAGATCTTCTGGATGAGTACGGATTCGGACTGGGGGCGAGACGTGCTGTCAGTGATGATGATTCTCTTCCGGGCGTCATCGCTCTGGGGTGATCTGGGGTAATACAGCAATGTCATTCCTTACCTGGACGTTGTTGAGGCACAGTGTCGTGATGCCCGCGATGCGGGACCCAGATACGCCGGGAGGCTTCAGATGCAGCATGCCCTGGAGGGCCGCCTCTAATTCTGCTACGGCCGACATACTGTGGAAGCCGGAACGATGCCGATGTCGGTCGACCAGAGAGAATGAGTCTTATACGAGCACGCCGCCAGTCGACGCTACTATTGTCATGCTCTTCTTCTCCTTATTTCATCAAGCTTTTTTCGCTCCGCCCCGAGGCTAGAAAGCCGACAGGTCACACACGAGTACGAAGCCTGCGTCGGGCCCTGTGTTTGGCCGCAACCAAGTTACGAAGCTTAATGGATACGGCGATGCTCAGAATCCCTCCAGGACTTGCGAGTCAAATGCAAGGCACACGTCTCGGTCAGGTCGCAGATACTTGAGGAGAAAGCTCTCCTGCGGCAATCACGACCGGATTCCTGGAAAGTCCACCGACTTGGATAGCGCGGACCGATAGAATCAAGGACTTGCCAGACCCAGGCTGGTTGTTGCCGGAGAAAAGGTGGACGTTGCCGATGCTCTGGATCGCTGGTCTCCAGATCGAAGAAGTGTTTTTGGTTGCGAGGAAAGCGGAGCGTAGTCGTTGGACGTGCAGCTTTTCACCGGTGGGGCCGCAGCTGGCCAGGCCGTAAGGCAGGCTCCTCTTAGTCAGAAGGCTGCCACCAGCAAGGTCAGTCGGGTCCGATTTTTTTCCGATGCAGAATTTTTTTGAGGAGAGATAGAGAGAGTGGTCCGAAGTAGCCAATCCGTACCTCGCAAAGTACCTACTTTGTGCCTCTACCCGGAAGTGCTCGGCGGCGTCGAGCTTTTTGTTTTCCTTGCTCGTACCTCCCTCTACGGGTTACTTCGTGCTCTGTAGCTCGTTACCTCGACTTCGTATCGCGACTTGTAACCCGGCTTACCTAGGTAGTTAGTCAGCTCTCGGTCCGAGGACTATCGGCATACGGGCTTGCTCGGGGCTTGAACAGAGTCTGTAGTCCTGTTCGTTTGCTTCCTCCCCTGGTACTTGCATTTGTGGACGTGTACTTGGAAGGCCAGTGCTGCCTTGCTGCTGGGGTTGTATGTAGGTCTACTTGGTCGATAAATAGAGGTCACCTCTCCATCTTTGTGACTTCTGTCGGGTGCCTGTATTGGGATGTGGAGTCTCGAAAACCGGCGCTCCGAATCCCGGCGCGATCTCGTCTTAGCTGGCACGGTGGCCGATACGGAGTACATGCGGCAACTGCAATTTTTTCCCTCACTGGGAGGTATCCGCACCTGAATCTCAACCACTGCTTCTCAGCTACCTTATGTTTTTCTCCATTACGAAAGCCAGACTGCTGTCTCCTTATCGTTGTTTGCCAACTCCCTGATCACACTGAGTAGCGCCTCCTTCACGCACCACCACCACCAAGCCATCACTCGCCATGGCTTCTGCAATGCGCCTCAGCACCTCGGCACTGAGGTCTTCCCTCCGGACCCAACCAACCCTGCTCGCAACCAGAGCTGCTTTCACCGCGGCGCGTTGCTACTCCTCCAAGACCCAGGTTCGTTTACCCCGATCGCGTGCTTTGCAGAACGGCATGATGAATGACTGTGGTTCTTGTGGGTTTAGACCTTGAAGGAACGCTTTGCAGAGCTTCTCCCCGAAAAGATCGACGAGATCAAGACCCTCCGGAAGTACGACAAGCCCCCTGGCCCATACTGGTTCCAGCGCTCTTACTAACGCAAAACATGGAAAAGAGAGCATGGTTCCAAGGTCGTTGACAAGGTCACTCTCGATCAGGTCTACGGCGGTGCGCGTGGCATCAAGTGCCTCGTCTGGGAAGGCTCTGTTTTGGACTCTGAGGAAGGCATTCGCTTCCGTGGCAAGACCATTCCGGAATGCCAACAGCTTCTGCCCAAGGCGCCCGGCGGAAAAGAGCCTCTGCCCGAAGGTTTGTTTTGTCATCCGAGTGCAAGTATTGCACACGTCCTGACCAGTCTTCGCAGGGCTCTTTTGGCTTCTCCTCACCGGTGAGGTACCGACCGAACAGCAGGTTCGAGACCTCTCGGCCGAATGGGCCGCGCGCTCCGACTTGCCCAAGTTCGTTGAGGAGCTTATCGACCGTTGCCCCATGGACCTGCACCCCATGGCTCAGTTTTCGCTGGCTGTGACGGCTCTCGAGCACACATCGTCCTTTGCCAAAGCCTACGCCAAGGGCATCAACAAGAAGGAGTACTGGGGTCACACCTTCGAGGACTCGATGGATCTCATCGCGAAGCTCCCCAACATTGCGGCTCGAATCTACCAGAACGTCTTCAAAGGCGGCAAGTTGGCTGCTGTCCAGAAGGACAAGGACTACAGCTTCAACTTCGCAAATATGCTCGGCTTCGGCAATAACGCCGACTTTGTCGAGCTGATGCGTCTCTACCTGACCATCCACACCGATCACGAGGGTGGCAACGTCAGCGCCCACACCACGCACTTGGTCGGCAGCGCTTTGAGCTCCCCGTTTCTCTCCCTGGCGGCCGGCTTGAATGGTCTCGCTGGACCGCTGCACGGCCTGGCCAATCAGGAGGTGCTGAACTGGCTGACGGAGATGAAAAACAAGGTCGGCGATGATCTCAGCGACGAGGCCATCACCAAGTACCTCTGGGACACTCTCAATGCCGGCCGCGTCGTTCCTGGCTACGGCCACGCCGTCCTGCGCAAGACCGACCCCCGCTACATGGCCCAGCGCACCTTTGCACAGGAGAAGATGCCCAACGACCCCATGTTCAAGCTGGTCAGCCAGGTCTACAAAATTGCGCCCCAGGTGTTGACCGAGCACGGAAAAACCAAGAACCCCTACCCCAACGTCGACGCCCACTCTGGCGTCCTTCTTCAATACTACGGTTTGACCGAGGCCAACTACTACACAGTTCTCTTTGGGGTCTCGCGCGCCATTGGTGTTCTTCCGCAGCTCATCATCGACCGCGCCGTCGGCGCTCCGATCGAGCGTCCCAAGAGTTTCTCGACCGTGAAGTGGGTCGAGATCTGCAAGAAACTCTAGACGTTTGTGTATACTCTTTACAGTGGCAAGGAGAGCATAGAAGGGTTGAAGACGATGCGTGAAGCGGATATCACAAACCATGAGACATCCATGGCTCTCCTCGTAAGCACGACGGTACAGCTGTGTCATCAGGGATTGGGGTTGAGAAAGAGGCTAAGCGCTACTGTTGTACGATACAAGTGTATACCCGGTAAGCAGAGTAGGTACCCAATTACACCTCTAGGTGGAATCCCGCTCTGAACCTTCGGCCATGGCCAAGTTCGGGCCTAGGTAATGTTCCGACGCCGAAGCCACCGAACGCCCTTGGCCGGGATCCGGGGCTTTTTCCCACGGCGGCTTTGCGTTGGGTTTTGAACATGCCGGTGGTTGGGCCGATAAAAGCATGTTGAGAGATTGTTGAGTGTCCGGTGCAGCCATGAATATTACGCATCAGCCTCACAGGTGGTGTATGTGCAATGTTGCGGTCACGAGAGCTCGGTTAGTGGACTCACAAGTGGGCGCTTTCACACAGTCAAGATCTCGGGCGCCAAGTGCAAAACATTCGGGCTTCTGATGGACGAGGCTCGGTGCTCCGGTCCTAGCAATGAAAATGTCATCTGTAATAAAGCGTAACCCAACAACTGCAAGGATACTTTTCGGCGGCAATGTTCCTAGCCCAGCTATTACCCAAGTGCTGAGCTAGGTAGAGGTACTTACCTACCTACCTCGGTCCCGCTAGATTGCGAAGCTCTCCGAGTCCGAGGTTGGCAAAGAGAAGCTCTGTACTATCTTTGCCGAAAGATTTCCAGTCGGCATATCCCGATGTAATTGGCCTTCTTCATCCATTTGCTCTCCTCACTCACGTCTCTTGTGATCCCGCCCACGTCGCCGACCAATCATCGTACCCCGTGCCCGACTGCTCACCTCGGCGAGCAGACCTCGCTCGGCACCTCGACTCTCTTGCGAAGAAGCACCCTCTTCCCTTGGTCAGGGCCCCCACCCAGAACGCACCCCCAAGTCATGTCCGCCGCCATTGAAACGCCCACGGGCCCGGCGTCGAAGATGCTTGAAAAGAAACCGGTCAAGTTCTCCAATCTGCTTTTGGGCGCCGGCCTCAACATGTTCGAGGTGACGACGCTCGGCCAGCCCCTCGAGGTCGTCAAGACTACCATGGCGGCCAACCGTGGCGACGGCTTCACAACCTCTCTGGCTCGCATTTGGAATCGCGGCGGTGTCCTCGGCTGTAAGTCTCGCCCCGCGGAAGCGTCGCTGCGTCGACCTCGACCCTTTACACAGGTGGGAAGAGAAACTGACAGACAACCCACCACCGCCGCCACCACCAGTCTACCAGGGCCTCATCCCCTGGGCCTGGATCGAAGCCTCGACCAAGGGCGCAGTGCTTCTCTTCGTGGCCTCGGAGGCCGAGTTCTACGCGCGCCGCGCCGGCGCCGGCGACTTCGTGGCCGGCATCTCGGGCGGCGTGATGGGCGGCGTGGCGCAGGCATACGCGACCATGGGCTTCTGCACGTGCATGAAGACGGTCGAGATCACCAAGCACAAGAGGGCGGCGGCGGGCGAGAAAATCCCGGGCACGTGGCAGACCTTCATGGGCATTTACCAACGCGAGGGCATCCGCGGCATCAACAAGGGCGTCAACGCCGTCGCCATCCGCCAGATGACGAACTGGGGCTCGCGCTTCGGCTTCAGCCGCCTGGCCGAGCAGGGCGTCCGTCGCATCACGGGCAAGGGCGAGCACGACAAGCTCAGCGCCGCCGAGAAGATCGTCTCGTCGGCCGTCGGCGGTGGCCTATCAGCCTGGAACCAGCCCATTGAGGTTATCCGGGTCGAGATGCAGAGTAAGAAGGAGGACCCCAACCGCCCCAAGAAGATGACGGTCGGGAACACGTTCAACTACATTTATCAGACGAATGGCTTCAAAGGTCTGTACCGCGGCGTCGCCCCGCGCATCGGCTTGGGCATTTGGCAGACGGTGTGCATGGTTGCAATGGGTGACATGTGAGTTGTCTGATCCCTATGTTACCCACCGCCTCAGGGGCGTCGTAAAGGAGACCCGGCCGCATACTGATATATGGCTTGTTCCCTCCGCACAGGGCCAAGTCCTACGTCGAGTCACTTACGGGCGAGAAGGTCACGGCGAAGCATTAAGCATCGGCGTTATAGGTCTTGGATTTGGGAGATACTTTCGATGTGCGTATCTGGGAAGTATTCGGGCCGGGAAATAATTGTCTTGTCTTGGTCGAATGATGAGGGTTTTTCTTTTGCGATACAGTAGCCTTCACGGCGGCTCGAGTATACATTGGAGCACAGAAATTACACATGCATTGCAATATCTGGGGTATATTTCGCCACGTTGGTCGCTAGACTAGAAGTCCCAGTGGCGTCTCAGTATTGTCTTCTCGTTTAGTGTCTGGGCTTTGTGTTCTCTGCGACGTCACTGGCACGAACGGGAAGATCCGATACACGTCCCGATCCATGTAACCTCGGTGGTAGGCCGAGAGCATCACGTGAGATTATAGCGCGAGGATACAAGGCGAGGACAAGATTGTCGCGTCGACCCAGGCGTGGCGATGGCACTCACCGATTTGACTAGCAAATGGTTGAGGTGTTGAAATCATGCCCGTACTGAAGGACTTCGATCTCCAAGGACGCGTGAACTGCGTCCGGAGCCGATGAACTTTTACTGCCATCGGCCTCGCTACATAGGTTGTCTTTGCAGGGTAGTAGATCAACCCTCGTCCCATCACTTCGAGAATGAGACGTGGCTCTTCATTGCTCAACAAGCAGGCTCGGGAAGACTTGACCTCAATTAGACCGTGCGCTGAAGGGCTGAAGGCGGCAGCACTGATACCTAGGCCTGCGCTTGTGTACGCCAGCCAGCATATGCAGCGTCTTTTTACGCTCGCCCACCTTTCTTTGCACGTCCTGCAGAGTCTCAGCGGTGAATCCTGGCAGGGCTGACGCAGCTGTCTTGGGCGTGTCCGGAGAGAATCGAAGCATCAGCCGCCGTCCGAGCGAGGGCCGGTACTCGGTGTCTATGAAGCCATGAACACGGCCTACCGGTGCCAGTTCCTTGGGTCATCGGGCTATGGGACGCATCTGCGAGGCACCTGCGATGCAAATCTAGTTCAGCGCCTAGGGGGACCTCTAGTTCAGCCTCCATCTGGTAAAAGCTTTACCCTGCGGCGCCGACCACCCGGGTCCCAAGTGCTTACGACTAGATCCGAGACTCTCGGAAGTCACCGTGCCAGGTGCGGCATCGTGTCGCGAGCGGCGTCAGAGTCACCCTGTGACAGAGCAGCCAGGCATTACGTTCATCCGGCAGATCAGGGTGACGAGGCGGTAAAGGCAGCTTCACTCCCCGGTGGGGTCTGCCATTGCCGCCATCATTCATGTTCAATGTGCGCTCGATTACGGTCACAGATAGAGGAGAGTGATAGAGTTATTTTCGAACTGCGCGTTTTCTTCCCAACGCGTTCAGGCGTAGCTCTACGACGGAGGTAGGTAACAGAATCAGGGCGCGCCGTTCCACCGAGCAGAGTGGGAAGCATCCGCTTCGGGAGGTCGATGCGGTCTAAAACAGCCAGGCCGCAAACGTGCCAGGAAAAAAATCGGATGGTTGTTCACTGTATTTCGGAGTACGAAGTACCGTTTGGCCGCCACCCGGCCGGTCAAAGCTTCGAAGCGCGCCTTGACTCGTGGCGATCCGCGGCGCGCGAGGCGCGCCCGAGATCCCGGACATACCCACCGCATGCCGAGTTATGGAAAGGTGCAATGGCGTTCAAGATTGTTCCTTGGCGGTGTTTGAACGTCTACCTAGCTGCCGATGCAGGAACGTATGCGACTCGCGAAAGGATCGCCTGGGCTGAATACCAGCTACGAGATGTACGTACGACGAGCCACTGTTCTCAACTCGCGCCTGTGGCTAGGTAGCGCCAAGGCGGCTGACTGGAGTGATATGACGTCGATACGTTTCGTACCCACACTCCCCTGGCACTTCGCCAATGCGGGATTCTTCGCACGCATTTGTCGCGTCTGCGTATCTGCTGGCCGTGGCGCCGTTTGTGCATGTTCTGGGATCCGGTGCAAAAAAATGGGTGAAGGCGAAACATGGTGTGCGCGACTTCTCGCTACAGGGGCTTGGTTGAATTGCAAGTGCTACAAGTAAAATTACTTAATCCGGCTCATCGCAAATCGCAACGGCGGTCCGGCGACTCCATGCGTTTGCTCGCAGGGATCTATCTAGGTGGGTTCGGCCTGGCTAAGAGCTCCTTTCTGCATGTGGATGGCCAGTCAGATTACATAGTTTTTCGCAGGGGGTTTGCTCACGCAACTCCACGACGAACAGGTTGAGCGGGAGCAGGAGCACCACCAGGAAGCTCCTTGTAACCGCGAAAGTCGGGTGTGAAACACATACTGGGGTGAGGAGAATAAGAGTAGAGTGTGGACTAGTGAGTGACATGACATGAGGGCGGGCAGAATAGTTCTCCGGCCGAGCGCAGGAACGAAGCCACGCAACACCCAGCCAAAACAAGCTTTGCGCGCGCCGGGCATTAGGAGTCACGGTGTTCTAGATTTTGGCCAGAAAGAACTTCCACGCGGCGCTCTTGCTCTCGGGCTGCCCGAGATCTGGAGAAGGGCAGCAAAGCCGCAAATCCCGCGCGCATCCAGCCACCAGAGCTTGTAGGTCGCAGAAAAATCGCGCAAATGTTGTTCCCAGCCATGGCAGTGCGTGTGCCTGACGGGCAGGGATGCCTTGTGTGGGCCCGTCACCAGAGGTACCTCCTACCTAAGATTGCGGCATTCCGACCAATGGGGAGCTGCAGTTGGACGGGCCGTTTTTGATGGAAGCTGGGAGGAGCCATGCTCGCCAGGTGCCCAGCAGAGGAAGGTGGCCCTCGCTCATTCCCACGAGGAATTGAGAATGCGTCCGCAGCGTCCGCAAATCCCGACTAATCCGGAAGACAGAGTTTTTTGCAGCTGAGTGGGATCACCGTGCGCTTACTAGGTAGGTACCACCTACTGTGCGCCCTGGGAAGCTGAAGAGACACCCAGAAGACGGTCGGTGCACGGTGAATGAGCGTTGAGATTGCGACAGCTCTAGACATATCAACATGGTGGGACCGAGGGGTGAGAAGTGAGACTATATTGCCTACTTTTACTACGAAGTACTCCCAAGTAAATTCTCTCATGACTGAAAGGGGTCATCATACTGGAGGACTGTCTACGGCCCACCGACATGGGAACCGGACCCTTGCATGTTTGCGGAGCGTCCGGCGGCTTCCATGTTTGTTTTGTACGTGTTTTCGTAGGTACCTACGGATACGTACAACGTGCTCCGTACATACTGAGGAGCCCTTCCGGTTGCCGGCTGTCCGAGCGCTCGGCAGGAAAGGAAAGGAAAGAACTACTTCGTACTAGGTACAAAGTAGCTTTTGCCATGGACCGAAAACCTAGCTTGCAGTGAATGGGACAGCAGCCACCGCCCGCCAGATTCTTCACATATGGCTTTACTGCCGCCCATTTCCCTCCCTCCTTCTCTTCCTCCCCTCACGCTCGAGGGTCCTCTTCAAATCTCCCTTCGACGTGAAGTCGGCTTCCGGTGTCGTCTCTCTTCCCCCCTCATCTTATTCTCGCGTGGTCGGAGACATCAACAAGCCCCGCATACCTCACCTACTATTAGGGCCATCAAAACATTTCGTCGCCGCGCCTGCGCACCTAGCAAAATTTTCCTTGCTTCCCCGCACAACATATCTTCACCGCCCGGTCCCCTAGTTTTTGGCCCTTTCGCCCGCGAAATTGAAGGAGACCTTCGCTTCTACTTCCCCTTCTGCACGCCCCGATAGCCTGATTAGAGCTCGTCCGCACCCTCTCGCCGCCATGGCCGAACACTCGGGCACGACGGCTCCTACCGTCGATGTCAACTTCGATGAGAAAACCCACAACCCTACAGCCATGGACCCTACCAAGAAGAAGGTTGAAGAGGAAGAAGAGGAAGATGAGGACATTGACGCCCTGATCGAGGACCTGGAGAGCCGGGATGGCCACGAAATGGTACGTCTGCGCAGTGCCCACGGGAATGTCGACAGTGCGCCTGCCCAGCCAGTTCATGGCGGCCGCTCGGTGCCGACGAGGCCCACAGGCAAATTAGTCACAGACGCTAACCTTGATCACCACGCAGGCCGACGAGGAAGAGACCACCGAGCCCGGTGGCGCCCGTGTAGTGCCGGAGGACATGCTTCAGACCGATACTCGCGTCGGTCTCACATCGGAGGAGGTTACCCATCGCCGCAAGAAGTACGGCTTGAACCAGATGAAGGAGGAGAAGGAGAACCTGATCCTGAAGTTCTTCGGTTACTTCGTCGGTCCAATTGTCAGTATATTCTTCGCCTGCTTGGCCAAGGCCACAGACAACGCAGTGGCTCGCGGGGGTTCCCTCTATACTGACACCATGGGCAGCAATTTGTCATGGAAGCTGCCGCCGTCCTGGCCGCTGGTCTGGAGGACTGGGTCGATTTCGGTGTGGTAAGTTTTGGAAGCACGTGCGCCCACAATTGCCCATTGCTGACTCCTGCAATCCATCATAGATCTGCGCCCTCCTGCTGCTCAACGCCGCCGTTGGCTTCATCCAGGAATTCCAGGCCGGTTCCATCGTCGACGAACTCAAGAAGACGCTGGCTCTCAAGGCAGTCGTATGTCCTAGACGCCCACACGTCTAAAGAAACCTGTTGTCGTACGCATGCTGATCTGCGTGTCCTCAGGTCCTCCGTAACGGTACTCTCACTGAGATCGAGGCTCCCGAGGTCGTTCCCGGCGATATCCTCCAAGGTTTGTACATCCTCCACTGCAAGCACCAGGCAATGAAAACAGTTTGCTGACTCTGGCTTGCATAGTTGAGGAAGGCACCATTATTCCCGCCGACGGCCGCATCGTTACTGAGGGTGAGCGGCAACGTGGGGCGTTTCAGGTGCTGGATCATGCTGACTAAGTGGTCCAGGCGCCTTCCTCCAAGTCGACCAGTCTGCGATCACCGGTGAATCCCTGGCGGTGGATAAGCATAGGGGCGACAACTGCTATGCATCCTCAGCTGTCAAGCGTGGCGAAGCTTTCGTCATTGTCACGGCCACGGGTGACAACACTTTCGTCGGACGTGCAGCTGCACTGGTCAATGCTGCTAGCGCCGGCTCCGGTCACTTCACAGAGGTCTTGAACGGCATTGGCACCATTCTACTGATTCTCGTCATTTTCACCAACCTGGTAGTTTGGGTCTCCTCCTTCTACCGCTCCAACCCTATCGTTCAGATCCTGGAGTTCACCCTTGCCATCACCATCATCGGTGTTCCGGTCGGTCTTCCCGCTGTCGTCACCACGACCATGGCGGTCGGTGCCGCCTACCTCGCACGCAAGAAGGCCATTGTCCAGAAGCTCTCTGCCATCGAGTCTCTTGCCGGCGTCGAAATTCTTTGCTCCGACAAGACTGGTACCCTGACGAAGAACAAGCTTTCCCTCGCGGAACCCTTCTGCGTTGCCGGAGTCGACCCCGAGGATCTCATGCTTACTGCCTGCTTGGCCGCGTCGCGCAAGAAGAAGGGTATCGACGCCATTGACAAGGCCTTTCTCAAGGCGCTGAAGTACTACCCCCGTGCCAAGAGCGTTCTGTCCAAGTACAAGGTGCTCCAGTTTTATCCCTTCGACCCGGTCAGCAAGAAGGTCACCGCCGTGGTTGAGAGCCCGGCGGGCGAGGTTATCACCTGCGTCAAGGGTGCTCCTCTCTTCGTTCTGAAGACTGTCGAGGACGACCACCCCATCACCGAGGAAATCGACCAGGCCTACAAGAACAAGGTAGCCGAGTTTGCCACCCGTGGCTTCCGTTCTCTCGGTGTTGCCCGCAAGCGTGGTGAAGGCTCTTGGGAGATTCTGGGGATCATGCCCTGCTCCGACCCTCCCCGTCACGACACGGCTCGCACAATCCACGAAGCGAAGGGTCTCGGTCTTTCTATCAAGATGTTGACTGGCGATGCCGTCGGTATCGCTCGTGAAACCTCTCGCCAGCTTGGTCTCGGCACCAACGTCTACAATGCCGAACGTCTTGGTCTCGGCGGTGGCGGGGACATGCCCGGCTCGGAGGTCTACGACTTCGTCGAGGCAGCTGATGGTTTCGCCGAGGTCTTCCCCCAGCACAAGTACAATGTCGTCGAGATCCTGCAGCAACGTGGCTACCTCGTTGCCATGACGGGCGACGGTGTGAACGACGCTCCGTCGCTGAAGAAGGCCGACACTGGTATCGCTGTTGAGGGCGCCTCCGACGCTGCCCGGTCCGCCGCCGACATTGTCTTCCTGGCTCCCGGTCTAGGTGCCATCATCGACGCCCTCAAGACCAGCCGTCAGATCTTCCACCGCATGTACGCCTACGTTGTCTACCGTATCGCCCTCAGTATCCACCTGGAGATCTACCTCGGTCTGTGGATTGCCATTTTGAACACCAGTCTCAACATCGAGCTTGTTGTCTTCATTGCCATCTTCGCCGACGTGGCCACCTTGGCCATCGCCTACGACAACGCCCCGTACAGCAAGACGCCCGTCAAGTGGAACCTGCCCAAGCTCTGGGGGATGAGTGTGCTGCTTGGAATAGTTCTCGCTGTCGGCACCTGGATCACTGTCACCACCATGTACGCCAACTCGGAGAATGGTGGTATCGTCCAGAACTTTGGCAAACTCGACCCGGTTGTCTTCCTTGAGATTTCCCTGACGGAGAACTGGCTCATCTTCATCACGCGTGCCAACGGCCCCTTCTGGTCTTCGATACCCTCGTGGCAGCTGTCGGGTGCGATTCTTGTTGTCGACCTGATCGCGACCTTCTTCACCATTTGGGGTTGGTTCGTCGGTGGTCAGACTTCGATTGTCGCTGTTGTCCGTATCTGGATCTTCTCGTTTGGTGTCTTCTGCATCATGGGTGGTGTCTACTACATCCTGCAGGACTCGGTTGGATTCGACAACCTCATGCACGGCAAGTCGCCCAAGGGCAACCAGAAGCAGCGCTCACTCGAGGACTTTGGTAAGTGAAAAGATCAAAGAAATGGTTGGTTTGAAGATGCACTTTACTAACGCGTGCCGCCAGTCGTTTCCCTGCAACGCGTGTCCACCCAGCACGAGAAGTCGCAATAAGCATCGTCGTTTCGAGGCGTTGTTTGGTCAGCCGCGCGAACATAGAATACCCGTGGAGTTATGGACCCGGCTGTTGCGAAGACCAAGTCATGGTTGTTGTTTTTTTTTTTTGGCGAGTCCAGGGTCTTGGTGACTTGACTCTTCTTTGTGGAAAGTTTGCATTATCGTCTCTGGGGCGTAGATAGCCATACCCCATGCAACAAATAGTCCCTAGACGAAGCTAATAGTAAAAGTCTAAAGAAATGACGTAGTGTTCCCACGTGGTAGCGTGCGATGTCTTGTGATGATGTCGCTTCTTGACCAGGCTACAGGCAGCCAAGGTCTCTCTGCTCGGGCACCACGACATCTTTGCTCGTGTCCAACTCCTCGTGCCTCCGTAGGTCCATGGGGCGTTCAAGGAGGGGAACGACATAGGGGTCGAAAGTCTTCCAGTACGCTGCGATTCACAAGAACGGTTAGGCTGGACCACTTTTGACGGTGGAGGCAGGGTTGTCAAGGGGGAAAGGGAAGAGGATGCGTGCTCACGGTTGTCGAGGTGGTATTTTTGGCTCTGGAGGGCGCGGCGGGTGTATCAGTCGAAACTGCTCCGTGCCAACTTCTTCTCTTGAAGCATGGAGGGGAAAGGAGTGGAAGCCTACCGCTTCGTTTTCGAACCGCTCGACGATGGTGAAGGCGCGCTTGTCGTGGACGTCCTGCATGACAAGCCAGTCGATGGTCTCGGTATCTTGACGGTAGACGCGCGAGGCCTCGATCAGCTTGAGGCGGAGCTTCTCGATGGCCGTGGGGTCGTCCTTGGCGTAGAGGTGGACGGTAAGCGTGTAGACCATTGTGGGAGCGTCGTGGGCGGGTTGTGTGGCGGAATGGAGGGGGAAAGTGAGTGATGAGGGGGAGGTCCACATCAAGCGGCAGGGAGGTCGCACAAGCAGGTCGCAGGCCGAGTCGCGCGGGCCGACTTGTCATGCCATGCCGCCAGGGAACGACAGCCGCCGGCCGCCCCTTTTTCACTTGTCAACAGAGAGCCGTGGCCAGCTGCACTCACTCAGTCAGTCAATGAGTGAGTGATAGGTCGCAGCTGACTAATCCTTTCGGTAGGCCACCCATCTCATCGACGGTTCAACAGATCGAATTTTTCTTTTCCCCCTCTCTTTTTTTTTTTTTTTTTTTTTTTTTTTTTTTTCTTCCAAAAAAGGAGCCCGCGTCTGACTTGCACACACCTCTACACCTTGTTGTCTGCATTGTACCGCAATGGGTAAGAATCTCGATAACATCCCAGGCTTCTTCTACGGTAAGCATACAGAGTGCGGGTGCAGCCAGACCAGGGAACATCGGACCCGCTGACCCTCTGCCACAGACCGCGAAAGGAAGGCGTACTTCAGAATCCAGCCAGGTGCGAGTCTCAACGACGCGTACTCGGAGGCCAGCGTGAGAATTCGCAGAACGAAGGAACGACTGGGGGACGAGCGCCGTCAGCAGGAAGCGCGTCGGTCGCGGCGCGACTGGCTCCGCATCAACCCGCTCTCGCTCGCCTCGCTGCAGCGCGAGACGGGTCTGGGCCACGGCCATGTCGGCGCCGACACCGGGACGGCGGGCTGGGCTGCGGGTTTGACGGCGAAAGGGCGCGTGTCCATGTGGCCTCCGTACGAGGAGGTGGGCGCGATGGCGAAAGCGCTGCCGGATATCGAGAGCTTCTACGTGATCGGCGGAGACACCAAAACGGGCCCTGGTGTTGTCTATGCAGGTATGTCCTCGCCTCTCGTTCCTGGGCAGGGAGCAGGGGGGCGGGTGCTTTTCCCCAGGCCGGCGTGGGCTAAATGCGTGGTAGCGACGGATCACGGTGACATGGTGGTAGACCAGGACCGCGGCGCAGTGCCGCCCGACGAATCTGGGATAAGCCGCCGGTTGATTCGGCGGGATGGCAATAAGAAGTAAAGTCTTCTCTTGCGTCAACGAGTCTGGCAACGTGCTGATGCTCTGTCCAGCGTGCTTTATGGTCGTCAAACCATGAACCAGTACCGTTTCGACACGGCGAGCCGCGTCTGTCGGTCGTCGGCCCGAGTGACGGCCCTGAAGTACCATGAACCGTCGAACAAAGTGATGATGATATCTGATTCGGCGCACGACATTGACACAGGCACGGAAACGGTACATGTTGCGTGGTTCGAACCCCTCCGTGCCCGATGCTGTGACAGCACACCGGACTCCTTGCTCTGCGAACACGGCAGGCCTGCCCCGACGACCCACCCCCAAGTGTTCCGCCGGTCCTTCCGCCTGGACTGCTGCACCAGGGTTGGCGCGTACGACCTGGCCTTCAACCCGTCCCGGTCCTCGGCCGGGCGCGCCCTCATCGCCACCTCGCAGGGCCTGATCGAGTTCAACTGCGGCGCGTCCGGGAATGGGCGGATGCACAAGATGGACGGCGACGAGATGCTCGCCGTCGACTACCTGGGCCAGCAACACGGCGACGTCGCCCTCGCCGGCGGCCGTTCGGGCCGCGTCTACCTTGTCGACACACGCCAGCCGACGCGCCAGTGGGACTGGCTGCTGCACGACGCGCCCGCGGTGCGCCTGCGCAGCCTGGGCCAACACGAGGTGCTCGTCGCCGGCGTCGGCGACAAGATGGCCATGTACGACATTCGCCACCGCAGGACCGCCGCCTTGTCGGGCTTGGCACGTGGGCGGCAGGCCAAGAGGCAGCGCGTCGAGGCCACAGCCGACCACGGGGCCACCGTCCCCCTCGTCCGGTTTCCCGAGTACAGGAACGACGGGCTCCTGCGGTTCGGGTTCGACGTGTGCACCGAGTACGGCGTCGTGGCGTGCGGCCTCGGTAGCGCCTGGGACGCCGAGGTGCAGAAGGGCGTCGGCTTGTTCTCGCTCCGGACGGGGCTGAGGCTGCGTGCGCCGGGCCTGGACCGGGTGCGGGCCAAACACGCCGTCAGGGGCTTGGCGTTCCAGACGCTGCCGGGCGACGACCATCCGAGCGTGTTTGTCGGTGTCGGCGGTGAGATCGAGGTCCTGACGTTTGGCACGGAGCAGGATGCCCAAGGTGTGGATGTGGAGGAATGAGTGATGACCCGGGGGGGGGGGGGGGGTGTAGCAGGACGGATGGGACTCGACGGAGAGAGGACCGGTCATACGTAGGGACCAAGCAGCAAGCAGAAGGCGAGGTGGTGTGCGCGGAACTTGTCACGAGGTTGTGTGAGATGATACCCGGACCGTGCCTGTCAACAACACAGCCATATGCTGTTTATTGCATGGTTTCTTCCCCCATGTTCCCCATCGGTACCCGTGGCGCATCCTCTCCACATGGGACCGCTCGACTGGCTCTTCTGCGGTCCCCTCTTATTCCCCCCCATCAAGAACGTCGTCTGAAGCTACTAGACCGACCATGCATCACGCCCTCCCCCGGCCGGCTCCTTCGTCCGCCGCGGCGCCGTCCCTGGGCCCATCGCGGTTGAGGTTATAAGTGCCGGCCAGTGCCGGAAAGGCCCGGTCAAAGGCGTCGCCGAGCGTCCAGTTCTCCAGCCGGCGCAGGTGGCGCTCGAAGACGGGATTGATGATGAGTTCCTCGCCGCTGCCATCCGACCCCAGTGCCAACAGCAGCAGCGTGTCGGTCTCCTCGTACGGCCAGTTGAGGCTCAGCGTCGACGTGTAAGGGAGCCAGAAGTTGTCGAAGGGGAAGTCGGCCGGGCCGGCCCCGGCGGGGTCGTAGCCGTAGTCGACCACCAGGCGCAGCCGCATGAGCGGGAAGGGGAGGTGGTCGAGCCAGGCCGGGTGGGCGCGCGTGAACTGCTCGGGCAGCGGTTGGGCCCAGGCCGGCAGGCGGGCGAGGTTCTCGGGCGAGGGGCAGATCTGCCAGCGCATGGTGAGGAACATGAGGTAGAGGACGGCAACGCGCTCGGGCAGGCCCGACAAGTCGGGGAAGGTCAACAGCATGTCGGTGAAGAACTTGGACAGCGGGTGCGAGAAGCGGCTGTGGCTCGGCTTGAGCAGGGACAGCACCGACGGGTACCGCGGCCCCAGGACCTCGGACGCGGGCGCGCCCTCGGCCGCGCGCTGCCGCCGCTCTTGCAGGAGGCCGAGCAGCAGCGTGTCGAAGGGACAGGTCGCCGCGCAGTTCCTGATCTGGGGCAGAGGCCCGGCTGTACCTGGGAGGTTGCCGTCGGCGGCCAGGCCGTGTGGGCTGTGGAGGGCCGCGTGGCCTGAATTCACCGCAGCGTGAGAAGGTCGTCGTGGTGTCGTGGTGTCGAGGCCTTCCTGTTGGGCGGAATCTCGCCGCCAGTACGACGGAGGCGTGTCCTGGGCACCGTGCGTGCTGCTCTGGATGCGCGTGAGCCTGTTGCCCGGCTCAAGAATGAAATCGAGCCCAAGCTTCTTATCAATCCCTAGTTCCAGCCCATGCTCCATCTTGTGTCTCTGCTGGTGCACGTGCGCACCGACGGAGCCCGGAGACGCCGCACTCGCTGATGTCGACAGGTTGTTCAACGACAGCGACGATGCCGGTGGCTGTGGTTGTGGTGCCTGGTGCCCGAGATAACTCGGGCCCGGAGACGGATACACCGGACGCTCGGCTGGAAGACGGCAAGAGCCGGGCCGGGCGCAGTCAGCCGACCAGGACGAAGACACAAGATCAAGGCGGGAAGACGGCCGTGTCAGTCTCGACTCACCCGGCGCGCGGTTCAGGAGGGGGTCGATGACGGCCACGATGGACGCCAGCGCGCGCTTCAACTCGGCGTTCTCGGCGTCGACGGCCTCGCGCTGGCGCACGGCCGACTGCAGCTCGCCGTACGAGTGCGTCGACTCGAGCTCGGCGATGCGGCGCTCCAGGCCCTCGACCTTGGCCTTCTGGCGCTCGCGGATGGCGCGCTGGGCCTCGCGGTCGTTGGCGCGCTTCTTGTTGCGCTGCTCCTCGGTCAGGTTGGCCACGACGCGCGAGCCGGGCCCGACCTTGCGCTTCTTGCCCGGCAGCGCGTCGCCGTAGTCATTGTCGGGCCCGGGGTCGTCGGCGCCGTGCTGGTGGTGGTGGTGGTGGTGGTGGTAATGGTGGTGGTCCCGGGGGCGCGGCGGGCTGTACTGGTAGGACGAGTCGGACGGACTGTGGGCCACCGATGTTCTGCGCGAGGTCGGGAGCAGGACAGTGCTCTGGTGGCGGCCCTGCCTCAAAGCGTCGTCCGGGGCGTGGGCATGGCCGTTGGTGGCGGTGGCGGAAGCGGCGGCGGCGGCGGCGGCGGCGGGCCCGTGATTGTCGACTTCGGGTGGGGTCGACGCGGCTGCAGCTGCAGCTGGAGCTGGATCTGGGTGCAGTCGCTTGGAGCTGGAGGACGGAGCCGAGGAGGTGTCGGCGGCTGAAGCCATGCGGCGCAAGTGTCACACTGACGGGTCGCTGTGGCCAAGGGATGGGCAGGCATTGGCAGCGGGGTCGGTCGACGGGCGCCCGGGCGCATGCATCAGCAATCCATCGATCCCGGCCGTGTGTGCGCTGTTCCTGTTCGCGCTTCTTGGGCTTCCCAGCTTTTCCGCGTTCCTGTGGGCTCCGAGGAATGGAAAAAGAGTTGGCGGCCGACTCAGACCCGTTCAGGAAAAGCCTGATTTCGAGTCAGCCGTCGCGCTAGTGCAACAGTTGTGCTTGTTTTCCTCGCTCCCGATTGGCCGGTCCCATGCATAGTCCCAAGTAGCTACCGAGTGCGCAGTATGTACACACCTCTAGCTACGTACGAGGCCCACTCTTTCCCATTTTCCATTCCATGTCCAGCTCCCGAGTACTCTACCTTTTCTTTCTACCCGGTACTCACTCAATCCGCCGACGCCCGCGCCAGCGCCTCGTGCAGGTGTGGCGGGAAGCGGTACCGCAGCTGGCTCGTGTACGTCGTCAGATCCAGGCTGATCTGCTTGAGGTTCGCCACCATCAGCCGCGCCGTGGCCTCGTTGCCGCTAAAGGTGCCATTCAGCAGCCGCTCGCGCTGCTTGGTGCAGCAGATGACCGTCCACATCAGCAGATTGGGCACGTTGATGGCCACGGGCTGCGCCAGGCTAGAGAACTTGGCCGCGTAGTTGCGGATGAGGCTCGGGTCCCCGCCCGCCGTGACGGGGAGGATATCCAAGTCCTTGATCTTCTGCAGCCGCGCGCCCACCTCGTTAGCCCGACAAGACTCCCTAAGCAGGCAGGCCACCAAGGGGAGAGGGAGAGAGTGTGTGAGAAAAAGAAAAAGAAGAAAAAAAAGAGAGGAAAAAAAAGAAGAAATAAAAGAAAGAAAAAAAAAAAGAAAGAAAAAAAAAAAAAGAAAAAAAAAAAAACTCACGTCGAGACAGACCGGCCACTGGTCGTCCTCCAGCAGGCTCTTGATCTCGCTCATCTGCAGGAGCACGCTGCACGCCACCCGGTTCGTCTCCTGGATCTTCTGCCAGAACATGTGGTCCCGCTCGTACATGGTCATCATCGTCTTGGCGAGCTCGACCGGGTCGTCGATGGCCGCCAGGCTGAGGCTGCTCCCCGGCTGCCTCTCGGCCGCGTCTTTGCCCTCGACGCGCGGCTTCACCGGCAGCAGGCGCACGGCGTCTTGGCCCATGTCGAGCGATACGGCCTCGCTGAGCGCCCGGCTGACGATGGTGACCACGTTGTCGTAGTCGCCGGCCAGATGAAACAGCAGCACCGCGTCCGTCGTGCGGCCGTTGTCGTCGGCATAGCCTGCCGCATGCAGCGTGATGGCGTTCATAAACTGCTGCTCGCGGCCCAGCGCGATCAGGGGCCCACGCTCTTCGATCGCGCCACTAATCCGCTGGCCGTCGGGCCTGATGTCGCCGATGAGCTTACTGAACTCGCGCGTCTCGAGCACTAGCTCCCGCATGGCCTCATGACACAGCGTCGCGTGCACTTGGTCGCCACTCTCGTCTGCGTTGAGGCAGATGAGAGCGAGGTAGTCCACCGCGGCCGTGACGTTGGCCGCCCGAAAGTCCCGCGTGTAGTATCCCAGCATGCGACCAAAGTTGATCTGCGCCTGGCTCCTCGTGTTGTAGAGCAGGAGTTCGTTGGTCGAGGACAGCGGATCCGCCGGCCGAAGCAAGCCGTAGTATTCGAGAGCAATGGCGAAGTGCACGGCGTCCACGTAGGAGAAGGGATACAGATACGCGATGGCCTTTTCGAACATGCCCGCGAGTACCTGGAGGTAGAAGAACATGCCGAAGCTGCCGTTTGTGTCCTCGGCCGGGCTCTTGGGGAAGTACTTCAGGCCGATCTCGTGGAGGCTTGCTTGCAGCTCCGTGAGACCGTACAGCTCGCTGGCCAGCTCCGCCGACCGATCGCTTTCACGCGCCAAGTTGAACTGGAGCCAGACCCAATCCTCCACGTCCGTTTGCAGCCCGTCCAGGCTGCGGTTGCTCATGTCGCAGCGGCCGATGATCTTGTAGCATGCCCTGCGGAAAGGGTCGACAGATCCCTCGGGCGCATTGCGGATGCGTTGATGGTACTCCTGACTGCAGCGTTCCTGCACGTTCCGCCTCAGCCGACGGTCGTCGCTGGACGCGTAGCTCATGATGTAGCCCGAAAAGGTGCGGTCAATGCTGCGGAATTGCGTCTGGTTCTGGTTGACATACTGAGCCGCCTCCGTCACGAAGCCCGCGCGAAGCAGGTAGAAGATGATGGCCCAGGCGTATTCGCCGTTGACTTGCTGCAGGTCTGTGTTGTCGGGAACGAGAGCCTTGCGACTGGCGAGTACCCGGATGTATGCCTTGATCTTGCTCTCCACGTCGGGCCGGCCTCCCAGCTTAGCTTCCGTCGGATGTTTCTTGATCAAGCTCTCGACGTCGGCGAAGAACTGCGCCTCGAGATGCCTTGTCGCCCCTTGGAGGATCCTCTTGCGCATCGACACCGAGTTCTCCGACGACGTGTTGGGATCCAGATACATCCGCGCAAACTGCCTTTCGCGCGGTGCCTGCTCTTTCTCCATGTTCTCTCCGACCATTGCCATCAGGGCCCTGTACGCCTGCCAAACGTGTGAGCCGTGCCGATCTCCCGACTTTTGCGCCAGGTCTCCCAAGTGGTGGCATAGGAAGTACGGCTGCTTCTTCTGGCGCGCATCGTTCAGGGCTCGGATCTGCTCGGCACAGCTGGCCTGTTTCTCTCGGAGGAAGCGATCGTCCGTCGAGGGCACCCCGTTACTGGCTGACGCCGTGGCCGTGACGGCAGTCGCCACGTCGGCAAACTCGGGCGCATGCGCACCAATCCTGCTGGGCGTGCCGAGCACTGACTTTTGCATGACCGAGCGTCCTAGCGCTGCGGATTTCTGCGTTGATCGCTGTCCTGGTGGTCCCTGGTGGCCGGAACGACGAGAGCGCCCGAAGCCGGCTTGCGCCTCCCTCGTGCTTGTGCTGTTCGCAGTAGATCGGCCCGTCTCTTCCCTAGGCTTGATGCCAAAGTGCTGGTAGATGCGTTTCCGCTGAGCCTCCCACTCCATCGTCACATTGTCCTCCAGAAAGCTTTCGAAGCTCCTCACCGATCGGTCCAAGCCGTCCTTGATCATGCCCAGCGTGGTGCTCGTCTGCAAATTGGAGAGGTATGTCTCCATGTCCAGCTCGCCGGTACCCCATCCCGCCGCCTTTTCCGTCCGTGTCGGCAGGCCCAGGGAGCCGAGATCCTTCACCGCCGCGCCGGGATCCACGCCCGAGGCGGCGAGGAGGTAGTGAGCCTTGCCATCGAGCGGGCGGTCCTGGGCCAGGGGGCCGAGCTTCTTCAGCCGCTGCCGGAGGTCGCCAAGACCCAGCTGTAGACTGGGCAGGTCGCCGAAGGCCGACTCACCCTCGGAACGCTTCTTGTTCTTGGCGAGGAGGCTGTCGAAATACGCGCCGGTCGGAGTCGCTTGCTGCGCGGGCGCCGAAAGCGCGCCAAACAGCGAGGGCTGCTGTTGCGCTTGCGCGCCCTGGGCTTGACCACCTCCGAGGATGGAATTTGCTCCGCCGCCGAGAATGCTGCCGCCGAGAGTGCCTGTCTGGGCCGATCCGAACGGCTGGCCGAATAAGCCAGCTGTTGCCGGCTGCTGCTGCTGCTGCTGCTGCTGCTGCTGCTGCTGCTGTTGCTGCTGCCCAAACACGCTCTGAGTAGTACTTGGGGCGCCAAACAGCGACGAGCTGCCAGTATTGCTCGCCGTGGACACGCCCGCCGATTTCCCGAGATTTCCGAACAGAGACATCTCTTCAGAATACCGCACGCGGCGTCGTATGGACTTGCGCAAGTCGACCGTGATCCGGAAGGTGGTTTTGGTGTCCCGGGCAAAGTTGCAAGCAGTCCTCTACCTACCGAGTACTGTACATATACGTACTACACCTTTGTCGGTAAAGCTTGGCAGCGGTCGCCCAGTGAACTGTTTGACACAGGGACCCACTTTTTGGGTTGAAGACAGGCCTTGGCAATCGCGCTTCACACCAGAGCCAGTGCTCCGTGACCACAAAATGGAAAAAGAAGAAAAAAGGCTATGTATAGTCCGCATACATCGCCTCCTCCGCCTCCGCCCTGCCTCGTCTGCGCCATTTTTCTTGTCGAGCGACGACTACCTACCCGGGCCCTGGATGGCTTCGTCCACCTTCTTCCGATATCCCTGCTGCCTACGGCACTGGTCGAGGAAGACGTCGTACTTGGCATCAAGCAGCCTCTTCTCGGCTGCATCGCCACGGCTCCAGATCACCCTTCCGGGCTTGCTCATGCGGTCCATGATGTCCCAAAGCGGCTCCGTCTTGCCGTCGGCGTCGGCGCTGGCCGCCTTGGCGCCCAGCATCGCCGCGCCGTGCACGACGGCCGCGTTGACGTAGCGCGGGATCAGCACCGGCATGTCGCACGCCGTGGCCATCAGGTCCATCAGCACCGCGTTCTGGCACTGGCTTCCCGACATGAAGATGCTGCGTAGCATGTGGCCGGCCGCGTTCATGGCTTCGACAATCTGCCGCGTCTGCAACGCGATGAACTCGAGCGTCGCGTAGTAGAGCAGCGCCAGCGCGTCCTTGCTCGTGTCGCTGCTCAGCCCGACCACGGCGCCCCGCATGTGGGGGTCGGCGACCGGCGACCGGTTGCCCCAGAGGTCGCCATAGAAAAACAAGTGCCGAACAAGGTACGAAATGGACGGCGCGTGCGTCTTGTCGGCTAGCTCGCGCAGGTGGTCGTTCAAGAAGTCGAACATGTTCTTGCCGGCCGCTCTGGCCTCCAACAGGGTGTCCGAGTAGGCCGGGTGTGTCTCGAGCATGTGGCGGATGAGCTCGCCTGTGGCCGACTGTCCACCTTCTGCCATCCAAAACCCAGGAATCAGCACGTCCCGATAAGGCCCCCACACGCCCGGCACGAACACGGCCTCTTTCGACATGGCAAGATGGCAAGTCGACGTTCCCGCGACCGCCGCCAGCCGAGTGAAGGCTTGAGAAACGTCATTCTGGGGCGCCGACTCGTCGAGGAGTTCCTTGCTCAGTTGGACCTTGGCGCCCACGGTGCCGATCCAGCCAGCATAGGCGTCGATCACACCACTGCCCACGGCGGTCCCAGGGAGCAGCCCGAGCTCGTCTGCAGCCTTCTTGGACAGGCCGCCGACCAGCTCGCCGGCGCTCCGGTAGGTGCCATTCTGTCGGGGGTTAGCGACAGCCACGTATGGAGTGCGAGTGAAAAAAAAAAACAAATGGCGCACCACCCCGTTCACTCCTCCTACCCTCTTGAAATCATCCTCGACCAGTTCCCCGAGCCCGATGGCGTCGTAGAAGTCGGCCTGCCACCCTTTGACGCTGCCGTCAACGCCGACGGGCACATAGCCCTGCTTGCAGACGGCGCTGCAGAAGCTTCTCGCCGCATTCCCGGTCGCCATGTGTGTCAAAGCGTCAGCGAGGTCGTAAAACTTGCATCGGGCGAACAGCTCGGGAGGCATGTGGTTCTTGAGCCACAGGACTTTCGGCATCTCCATCTCGACGCTCATCTTGCCGCCGACGTAGCGCAGGAGGTGGTGGTCGGTCGCGTTGATCTTCTCGGCCTCCTCCAGGGGGCGGTGGTCCAGCCAGAGAATGACGTTGCGGTCGTTGCCGTCGTTCTGGAAGTCGGGGACGGTGACCGGAATCGGCTCGTCCGTATCGTGGGAGAAGACAGCCAGGGAGCAGGTAGCATCGAAGCCTATCCCCTTGATGGAGCTCGCACCTACATTGGCGTCGGCCACGGCCGTCTGGACGCAGATGCAAATACATGCCCATATGTCCGAGGTGGATTGTTCCTGGACAATGTCAGCCGAGTGTCTCGAGCTTGCACAAGAGCGGGCTGGCGAACATAGTGACTTTCAGAGACGCCGACCTCGGTCTTCCAAAGCTGAATGTCTTTGCTTGCCAGACCCTTGATCTCGCCGGTTGAGTCGATGACGCAGGCTCGTGCTGAGCCAGTGCCGACGTCTATACCGACAAAATGCGTCTTTTCAGAGCTTTCAGCATGCCAGGCACCCGATGGACACGCCTGGTACTGACCTCCGGTGTAGCCGCTAGCGGTAGTCTGCCGTCGCCCGTCATCATATTAGTCCAAGGGACTTCACCCGGATCGTCTCAAGACGTACGCCATGGTCTCTCCGACGCCTTCAGGCTTGGTTGAGGTCGCTCGAAACAGCAATCGCGGTCCGTTTCAACCCAGGTGTCTGATGTGACGTCGTCGGCTTCCCTTGGAGAGCTTGCTCCTCTCATCTTGAAGCTGTAAAGAGCCGAGTCCACCCTTCAAGCTGGCCGTCTCGCCCGAATGGCGTGAAGCCAGGGGGACTGAGCGCCGATCGGTACCTAGTACCTCTTTGGGCGTCCGGGTGGCGTATGCCCGATCGCGGAGCCGTTGACCCCGCAGGCCGCGGGGACGGACGCGGAGCCATTGACCCCGCAGGGACGGAGGAGTGTCGGCACGGCCGTCTTGGTTCGGGTCATCCTCGGGGAATCCGAGGAAGTCATGGTGAATGGTATTGACATGGACTGACTACCTAGTAGAAGTACCTGGTTAAACTATTTTCGGGTCGAGCGAGCAAAATGTCGCAGCCAATCCCCGACGGTGGCGAACTGAGCCACGAAGACGTCTGGGATGACTCGGCCCTGATCAAGTCCTGGAACGAAGCGCTCGAGGAGTACAAGGTATGTCGACCGGCTGTGTCTGTCATCCGCATCTCGAGCTCACGCAGTCTCCAGAAATACCACAGCATTCACCTGGAGGGAGGCACAGCGAACACGGTCAAGAGGAAGCTCGACGCGTTAGAGTACGGCCACTTTCGCATCCGCTTTCGCATCACTTGTTATTTCTTGCCGTACTGAGTGAAGGCTGAGAGTAACAACACCTTGTCAGAAATGCCAAGCCCATCACGAACCGCCAGACGGGAAACACTGCGGGGACAGCCGGCAGAATCAAGCTTGCATACGAGTCGCCAGAGCCGGTGCGCAGTACTGAGTTCTCGGACCAGGTCGTTGCAGCTGCCCAGCCAGCCTCGCGCGGTGCAAATGCCGGCGGCGCCGGCATGGCTTCCTTAGGCCCACAGACACTCCTCGCGTCCGGTAAGAAGCGACGTCGAGACAAGAGCGCACAGCGTACCGAGCCGTCTTGATCAGCTAATGTGTGGCTTTGCCATCAGTCCAAGACGAGGGACTGAAGAAGTTGCTCATGTCTTGGTATTATGCCGGTAAGTCGCCCGACTGCCCTCGGAAGATGCCACTATCATTGCTCTGACATGGGCATGTCTAGGCTACTATACTGGTCTGTACGAAGGACGGCAACAACCGGCATGAGGAAAACCCATGTCCGTCCCCGCTGCAAGCAAGAATTGCCAGGCTTGCACGATACATCGACTATCCGATCGCCGTTTTAGCGAGGGCTGTCTGTCACAACCTGCGTTTGATCGTCAAGCTACGCCGGGGCACTTTTTCTGCACCGAGGCGGCGAGAAACGGTCAGTGTATCTTTTCACTCCGCCTGTTGCACGGCTGAAAAGGGAGTCCTCGGGTATCCCATGTTTGGGATGGGTCCTGTGCTGAAGTACCCAAGTCCATTGCACGCTTATTGCGTTTTGCCTCTTGCAGGCTCTTGCAGGGGTCGACAAAAAAAAGAGAGCCTTTGGAAGACGAGACTACGTTGAGCAACTTTGAAAAAGTCTTCACCGTCAACTTCCAAGTATGCCTTGTCAAAAGCTGGTTGTGGCATGCAAAACACGACTCGAGACATCCACCCCTGACCAGTGTCGGTCGCAGGAACACGCAGTAGCTTCACGGATGCCGGCCAGAGCCGTGTGGCGGAGCAGGTGCTAAATCCAGAAAGGCCCCGACAGCAGCCGTTGTCATACCACCACCACCTCCTTCTCCTGGAGCCGGGGACTCCGGGGGCCGGTCACCAAGAAGGATGCCATGTTCGATCGCCGTGTTGGACATAAATGAACCGCCGTCCCAGATGCCACGGCGAGCTGCGTTCTGCTGCTGCCTCCCTTCTCCCCCATCCCCACCTACCTGTTCCCGCAGTCAAGTGGTCGCCACTGGTTGCCTGCCTTTCACGCTCCTTTTTGTCGTCATCTCGCTTTCTTGTCCCCCGCTGTCTGAACTCTCCACTTTTTTTTCACGAGCAGGCGCTCACCCAGGCAGAGCAGGACCCGGTGTCTCCCACCCTGGCATCAACTCTACCATCGCGCGGCGCGGCCAGCCGCAACATCGACTACACCTCACCTCGCCCAGACACCTCGAAACAATGAAACTCCGTCACCATTTCGCTGTGCGTCGTCCTGCTGATCATGGCAAAGTCGGCGAACAACGTGTACCCCGCGCGGAGAAATGCCGTCGTCGATCCAGGGCGCCGTCGGCGACCTGATGGTTTCTCCTTCCTGAGCCAGAATCACACGGCGACGCAGTCTGCTTTCGCCGAGCCCTGGAAGGCCATCACCGGCGGCATGAACTCGGGTTTCCAGCCGAAGCCCAACAATAGCATCACCCCGCCCCCGCAGGTCGCCATGCAGGCGATGGCCAGCACTCCCCTGTGTAAGTCCACCGCTCTCCGTGCGCCCGGCAAAGCCCAGTGGCAGACTGTCAGGGGCTCATCAGCCGTTTCTCTTGTCGCCTTCGGGCGTTAGGCATCCTCGGGGCGAACCGCGAAGGCATCACTACAATACCATGTCGAAGCCTTCGGACTCTAGTCAGTAAAAGCCTTGAGCCGGTCAAGGTCTGTCTGTTTCGAACACGAAGCGTATCTCGAACAATTAATTCAGACTGTATCTGAGTACTCTGCAATGGGGCACAAGTCGCTGCTCCAACTGCCATCGACACCACCCAGGGTAGCCCTAGACACCGCACTAACCGACCCCCTTGACCTTTTGGTCCGACGCCAACGATCCCAAGCCCTCAAGCAGTCTTACGCAGTGTCAACCCCCCCCCCCCCCCCCAGTATCGCCCGGACTAGCCAGCGGCGCGATCGAGTTCGTTGTGCGCATCTCAATACTCACTTCTTCCCGGCAGCAGCCGCTTCGGCCTTACGCGCATCAGCTGGGATCCAAGGTCAGCACACACCGGCGTAAGACGGGCCCCTGAGCGGGTGGTGGATGTGCGGACGAGCGAGCGCCGTGCAGCAGAGAAAGAGGGGCCAAGATGGCCCTTTGGATCCGCAGGACAACAACGGCGTACCAGCTGCCTGCTTCGCGCGCATCTTGGCGGCGGCTTCCTCCTTAGCGCGCTGCATCTCCGTCCCACTGAGATTGTTGCCCTTTTTCTGTCGTGGATGTGCGGACGCGGCCCACTGCGTCAGCCTCGGTGGTCTCCAGCGCGCCTGTTTTGCAGACGAAGGGCCGCGGGTCGACTCACCTGGCCGGCTTGCTTTTTCTGGTTGGCCTCGCGGGCCTTGTCGCGCTGATTGCCGCGGGCCATGGCTACGGCGGTCGGGCGGACGGACGGAGTCTGTTCGTGGGTTCGAGAGGGTAGTTTTCAAGCAGAGATCGATTTCGCAAGAGGAAGAGCGCGCGCTGTCGCCGACCCGGACGCCCGTGCAGCGGTCGAACTGGGGGTGTTGTACCTTTCTGCAACCTGTCGTGAAGTTGAAAAGGTGATACACTATTCGGGTGTCGGTGAGCGAGGTGAGACGGGGCCTAGTTACGTAGCTGTACGAACTACTGGTCTTCGGGCCCGCCTGTCGGGCCCGCCCGGGTCATGTGGGTGGGGCCTACGTAGAAGCATCCAATATAAGGAAGCTCAACGGCTCGGCCGGCTCCGACCAACCTGCGAGACCGAATGGCCAATCAGGAAGCTGTACGCAAACCGCCCATGGACACGTGATCCGGATTCATTACTTCGCCTCATCGAGCGTTTGCGAAATGGGTTAATGTTAAAAGAGGAGGGTGAAACAGCGGCCTTTGACTTGTGACCAACCGATCCGCCCAAATATGGCCAACATTGAAATGCATGCGCTGGAACAGCAGTCGGGCGTCATCCGACTCCTGGGACCTGTCATCTTGTCCGAGCATACCTAGCCTGGTCATGAACGATTGGACCAAAGATGCCATCTGTCGCGGCATGTCGCAGGAGCGCGCGCGCCTACGAGCGTCGCCGTGTTGCCGGTCCAAGGGGCCATTGGGAGGCAAGACCGCCTGCTCGGACAGCCAGTGCGGCTGTCGGACGGCCAGACAGCGAGGCTGTTCAGAAAAATGTGTTCAGATGCTCTGATCGAGCTGGCGTTTGCAATTTTCGCCGTGGCCGCCAGGCGGCCGACTGACACAAGGCCTGCTTTTGAGCACCTCCCTCCCCTAGCTTTGACCCAAGCCCGCGCGCCTAGCGGGCCACTGGCGAAAAGGACTTCCAATCCTTTGTTGAAGACGAAACATGCCGGTAACTCGTGCGAACCAGTCCCCGCGCCCCCTTGCCCTCTCTGAGCCCTGGGACTACCTAAGATGGCCTTCGCCCAGTCTCGATCTGACGGAATTTTGATGCCACAAAGAAAATGCGGTTTTGCCGGAACCAGCTGGACCGGATGTGTTCCTTCTACCTCTCTTTTTCTTTTCCTTTGAGAAGCGGCCCAGCCTGATTGCTTCCTCGTCTATTGTGGAGCGGTTCGGCTGTGCTGCCGCGCACTCCTATTGTTCTGTGTAGTTCTATCGAAGCCGTGGCCAGACCTTTGACCTCCCGCCTTTTTTCCTCTTTGACTATATGAAGATTTTTGTCTTGGACTTGGCCAGGTGACCGCTTCCTCCATCTTTGAACCCCCACGACGACGACGACGACGACGACGACGACGACGACGACCTCATACGACCCCGTCACGCAAGCCCGTCGCGTCTATTGCCGGCAGTAGACCGAAGAAGCAAACCGCCTACGACAGATTTTTCCGATTTCGTAAGTGGATCACCCTGGACAGCACAAGCACAGACGGTGCGCCATACTAACGTTGAGCAAGTTATCAAGAGAAGGCAAACCGCGTTGGGCGTGACCCCGTCACCATGTTCAACATGGGAGCAGACCCCAAGGTCCGAGGGGTCGGCCACATCGTCCTGAACCTCTTTCGAGCCTTCAACCTCATCGGCCTTGCCGCCATGGCAATTGCGAGCTGGGTTATGATCATCTTCGCCGGCATGAATGGCCGCTTCTTCTTCTTTGACGCGCTGGCCCATTTCTGGGTCTTTGTCGTCTGCGTCTTCCTTTCCATCGCCGAGTGCAGCCTCTTCAAGGACTATTTCAAGAACAACTGGCCCGTGCTGAGCCATGGCCACTCGTTTGCATGGCTTGGCTTGGCTTTGATTATGCTCGGCACGCAGGTCCTGAGCAACCTCGACAAGGACATCGACAGCGCTAAGAAACTCGGCCGTCCGATGTGGCGCCTGGTCATGGCCAGCGGCATCCTCGCCATCATCTTCGGTTTCTTCAACCTCATCGCCTCGCTCATCTTCCGCGACGGCAAGGCGGGCATCAACGCGCGCCAGATTCGAAGGGACGGCAAGCTGGCCAAGGCGGAGGCGGTCAAGGACTACTTCCCCGCCTATGTCGAGTCGCAGCGCGCCACGACGCCGCAGCCGGAAGAGAAGGTGTCTTCGGCCTTCAAGCGCATGACCCACCTGTTCAAGTCGAAGAAGGCCAAGGTTAGCAGTCCGGATGCTGCCGTTCCCCAGCCAGACGTCGAGCACGCCTACTACGGCGAGGCAGTGACGGCGCACGGCGGGGAGGACCGCTCTAGCCCTATCATGCCGCACATCCAGCGGCCGCCCTCGGCCATGCATCCGGCGCGCCTCCGGCGCGTCTCGGACAGTAGCGAGTCGAAGTACAGCTACAGCGATGCGAACATGAGCATGTTTTGAGGGGTGTGCCCGAGGGTGGTGAATGATGACTGGTGAATAGACCTGTGCATGCAAGAGAAGACCAAATTTGTGCGCAAGGCGTGCTGTTGCATTTCAAGATTAGAGATACCCATTTGGGACTGGCTGACCTGGGCCCAAGAATTCAAACTATGTAGCTATTTCCCATATCTGACGCTTCGTAATTCTGGTGGATGTTGAATAAGGTCTTCGTGGCAAAGAAGAGTCACGTGTTTTGCGGGGGGGAAATTTAGGTTTAGTAGAGGTAGTAGAATACGAAGTACCTCTAGTTTTACCGTGGCGGGGCCGGACTTTCGCGACAACTATGCCGAAAATCCCGTCACGGTCACGGTCGCTCCCGTCCTGCTCCTTGGACCGTATCGCCAAAACTTCCCTCTTCCTGCGTTCTGCCGCATCACTGCGAGGTGGCCGAATCGGGACAGCGAGGTCCACAAGAAGCTGTCACTTTCTGCACGCGCGGTTTTGATCGGCCAGCTGGATCCTTAGCTTGCCGGTTTTCTTCTTTTTTTCTCCTCCGATTTGTCGCTGCGCAGCGTGATCCCCCAATCAGCTTCCTCGGGATTACGGGCACTGTGAACCGAGCCTGGCTCATATTCCTTTCCAGTCTGTGAATGGAGCATCCTGTGACTACCTAGTTTCTGCGAAAGATTGTGCGGGCGCGGAGGAGCGGGGAGCCCACTACTCTAGACGCGCCAAAATCCCTGGAGGAACAGTAGGGGCAGCATCTTCCAGTGCTTCACCTCGTCGTCCGATTTGCTGCCGAGGACGACCGAGGACGACCGACTGACGACCTGAACGATCAAGTCTCGCGGAGCAGCCTCACGGTCTCAATTTTAGGAGTCTGAAGCGGCACGGCACTCGAGAACACGCACTCTTCGTGATAAGGGACCCTTGCCATCCAGCACCACTGTTGTCGAGGACACCAAGGCGAGCAGCAGCAACATGTCCGGGGATGAATACAGTGCCGGCGTAGCCGAAGACTATCGGCAGGCCCTTGAGGAGCTCAACCAGAATCTGCGCGTGGAGATCATCACGCTGACCAACATTGCGAAAGAGAGCATTACACATGCGGCCGAAATTTCGAATGTGCTACGAGATCACATCGAAAAGGTAAGTCGAGAAGTGGCAGTCGGGGGCTGTGTTGCAGCTGCTAACATGGCGTGTCAGTCACACCCAAACAAGACGCTCCCGGCCTTGTATGTCCTCGACTCGATCGTGAAGAATGTCGGCAAACCGTACACGCTCTACCTCCATTCGAAGCTGTACTCGATCTTCATGGGGGCTTATGCCAAGGTGGACAATGCGACACGGCGAAAGATGGAGGAGATGCTGAAGACGTGGAAGGAGCCGGTGCCCGGTGCCATGGGCAACACGCCCGTCTTTGGCCCGGATGTCACACGGCCGATCGAGAATGCGCTGATCGACGCCCGCAGCAAGACGTATGCTGCGCACCAGGAGAACATGCAGCGCCAGCAACAGCTGCTCGGCAGGCCACGGGTGCCCATGCAGTTTCCAGTGCGCGACACGCCAACTCCGCCCGGCGTGAGGCCTGGCTCACAACACAGCGGGCCATCGTACGGCCAGCAAGCATACCCAGGACCGAACGGCAGGCTGCCACCCTACGACACATCCATGCCGCAGACAGCCCTCCCGCTGCCGGTATCCAAGGTACGCTGCTGCTCGCCTGACGTGATGAATTCAGCCTAGGCCAGCTGCTGATGGACTGTTTTCTTGCAGGGCACCATACACCTGTCAAGCCGGGCCATGCCTCAGTATGGCGCGCCGGTACCCATGCAGCAGCAGCAGCAGCAGCAGCAGCAGCCCATGCGACCGCCATACCCCGGCTACCAGGGTGTCTTTGGCGCCCCCCCTCACGGCACGAGCATAGATAAACTGAGGGCTGATATCCATCGACTCATGCAGTCGGAGAGGGCGGAGGTCACGAGGTTTCCACATGATCTTAGTAGACAGACGAAGCTCAAGGCTTTGCTGGATCTTGAACTCTTGATCCAGCGGCCTGATGTGCCGCAAGAACATTTGATGCTTGTAAGGGACAGAATTGCTGAGCTCTCCGTAAACATGCAGGCGAATAACGCCGCTCAGTCTGCTTCGATCCCCGCCCATCCCATCAACCTCCAAGTCCTGCACAACAGCACAAACAGCACAAACAGCGCATACAACCAAGCTCACGCGATAGCTATGGTGCCTCGGCAACCACAGCCGGGTCCGCCAGGAGCAGGCTTGATTACGACGGCGGCCATGGCTGGACCTCCGCCGGCGCCGACGCCGGCAGCGGCAGCCGGGCCCGGGACTACTTCTATCGACGCCATGTTCGGAAAAGGCGCACTCGCTACTCTGCTTGCCAATACGCAAAGAGGAGGTGGCCCAGGCCCGAGGGCATCTACGCCGCAGAATGTACCGTCCATCCCTGCGGCGACACAGTCACCGGTCAGGGCACGGGCGGCAGAAGCACCGAAGCCGGCAGCGAGTCTGGCTGCGGACCCTCTGGCGCTGCTCGCCATGCTGAAGAAAACCGGGGTCCTTGCCGCGGCGGGTTCTGGTCCTACACCTCCCAGCGTAGGCGGCAACGGAAATCCGACAGGTGCCACGGCGCCTCTGCTCGCGTCTACTACTTCCCTTGCCGACATTCTCGCAGCGGTGAGGCCGGCAGAAGCCATGGACCCGTCGTCCTTCTTGCAGCCGGCGTCTCTGATGCAGTAAGTCGAGGATGGCAGCTAGTCAAAGGCTTCGCCGGAGCAGAACGGGGGGAAAAGGCCCCCGTCTCGAACCGTCTCTGATTTTGTTTACCAGGTATCGTGCCGACTACGTCCAACAACTGTACGGTGACCTGGGCCCCCCGTGCCGGCTGTGCGGCCGTCGCTTCAAAGAAGATGAGCAGGGCCGCAACAAGAAGACGGCACACCTGGATTGGCACTTCCGCGTCAACCAGCGGATCGCCGAGGCGGAGAAGAAGGGCCAGCACAGGAGCTGGTACGTCACCGCAGAGGTACGTCTTCTATGCCATGCCACGAGACTGCCCCGTCCTCCAGACGCTCGCGTCTACGTACGTGAATGGAATTTGACCAGCAGCTGACCCGCTCCAGGACTGGATCAAGTCGCGCGAGTGCACTGATGAAGCACTGGCCGCCGACGCCGACGCCGCCGGCAGCGGAGAGGGCGGCGCGCACGCGCAGCAGCAGCAGCAGCAGCAGCAGCAGCAGCAGAAGCAGCAGCAGCAGGGCCCCAAGGTGCAGTGGATCCGGGCGCCGGACCCGGGCGACACGGCGACAAACAAGGTCTGCCCAATCTGCCAGGAGGAGTTCGACAGCGAATACATGAAGGAGGGCGGGGTCGACGACTGGGTCTGGCTCGACGCCGTGCGGGTGAGCGGGCGCGTGTTCCACGCCAGCTGCTTCGCGGCCGCGGCTAAGGACCGCGGGGCGACGCCGGCGGCGGCGGCGGCCATGGTGGCGGCGTCGGCGGCGGAGCCGAGTGTGCTGGGCAAGAGGAAGATGGAGGTGAGTCTTTGTCTGCCTGTCTTGTGGGATTCGGCGAAGGGATGGGCTGGGTGGGCTAATGGCCATGTTGGGACAGGATGACAACCAGCCTTTCCGCCAAAAGACACAGATGTAGGGCCGGGACAGGGCGCAAAGAAAGGGGGGGGATATACGGCATTTTGGGGAGCGGCAGATTCGTCGTCGGCAGGCTGAGCAAGGAGGGAGACATGGCTGCTTCATCTATCTGATGATGGATCATGTGTGTGGTAACACGGCGTTGGTCTCGGACTGGTCGTGCGTGACAAAAGCAAAGAAGGGGCAAAGAAGGGTGGTTATACTTGGCCGCGAGAGTACCTCTTCTTCGGTATGGGTGTAGTCGTGACGAGGGAGCAAGCAGTCGACGAAAGCTGGACTGCACATGTTGATCTGCACATGTTGCTCCATGCACGCACTGAGCGTGGCTCAACCGCCCTGTTCCTCCTCCTCCTCCTCATGCCCGCGCCCGAAGCCGCCGACGAAAGCGTTGAACTCGCCAAAGGCGCGCTCCCATATGGACCTTCCCTGCTCGGAGCCCTCCCGCCAGGCCCGCACCGTCCGCAGGCCGTCGAGGTCGTCGCGCATGTGGGCCTGTCTGGTGGTGCCGTTGAGCAGCACGACGCCGGCGGCGGCGATGAGGGCGTACCAGGCGACGGGGGCCTCGACGCAGGCGGCGGTGGCGACGGCGTTCACGCAGGGCGCCGTCGGCCAGACGTCGCGGTTGCCGGTCAGGGTCCAAAAGGCCTGGAAGGCGACGCCGTGGGCGCGGCAGGCGGCGCGCACGGCGGCGTGGAAGTGGGCCTCGCGGGCGATGAAGCGGTTCTGCACGATGGCGACGCGGGGGTTGGTGGCGAGGAGGGTGCTGAGGAGGGGGAGAGTGATGTCTGGGGCTGGGTTAGCGGTGCATGGGGGAAGGGGGAAGGGGGAAGGGCAGGCATCAGGATGGCCGGGGGAGGAGAGTGGTCCGAGACGCACGGCTGATGCCCAGGACGCGGACCCGGTCCGGCACGTACTCGGCCAGGGCGGACCAGGCGGCCAGGGTGTCGTCGGTGGAGGGGTAGGGCGAGTGCATGACCAGGCTGTCGAGGTAGGGCTCGCCGTCGGGGTCGTCGGCCGTGGCGAGGTTGGCGAGGGAGGCGGCGACGGAGGCGCGCACCTGGGCGGCGATGGACGGGTAGCGGGCGGCGTCGGCGAAGGCGTCGTCGGCCGGGGTGAACTTGGTCTGGATCTGGCGGCAGTGGTGTGTGTTGGACATCAGAAATCAGGGATCAGGGATCAGGAATCAGGGATCAGGGACCAGGGATCAGGAATCAGGCCTTGGTGTGGATTGGGCAACTCGGGCACCTCACGTAAAGATCGGACCGCGTGACGAGGCCGTCGGCGATGGCGCGGCGGATGCCGTCGCCCGTCAGCTTCTCGTCGTAGTGGCGGCGCATGGCGGCCGTGTCGATGCCGCGGAAGCCGGTCTCGATGGCCTGGTAGACCAAGTCGGCCGTCTTGTCCTTCTTCCAGGCGCAGCCGTACATCATCTCGGGCATGCGGGCGCCGCCCAACGTCCTCCTGTTGGTGGGCCCGAGCTGGCTCATGGTGTGGCGCTGTGCTTGCCGAGGCGTTGAACCGGTTTCATGCACGACTTGCTTTCGTTTTCTTCTTTCTTCTTTCGTCTTCTTCTTCTTTTTTTTTTTTTTTTTTTTCTTTCCTCCGTTTTTTTTTGGTTTTTATTCGGAAAGATTTTCCTTCCCTTGATTACGTCACAACCTGCCGAGGTTTCCCTTGGCTACCGGGGATTTCTCGTGGTACCCCGCCTTCTCTTCACCCCATCGACAACGACGATGGCGTCAACACAGCCGCATGTGCTGAAATGGGGCATCATGGCCACCGGAGCCATCGCCGAGAGTCAGTCTGGTCATGAAACCGGTCAACCAGATCTCTGCGGTTTCCCTGGCTGACAAGCAAGATGGCATGGCGCACAAGCCTTCACCAAGGACCTCCTTACCGATCCCCAGTACCGCGACGTCAGCGATGTCCGCCACGAGGTCGTGGCCGCGGCTTCGTCCCGCTCCAGCGACCGCGCCGCCGGTTTTCTCCGGGCGGTGGGCGCCCCCGGCTCGGCGGCGGCGTACGGCTCGTATGCCGAGCTCGTGCGTGACGCCAACGTCGACATTGTCTACGTGGCCACGCCGCACAGCCACCACTTCCAGAACGCCATGCTGGCCCTGCACGGCGGCAAGCACGTGCTGTGCGAGAAGGCGCTCACGGTCACGGCGGCCCAGGCCCGCAAGCTCTTCGCCACGGCCCAGGCCAGGCAGCTCTTCTTCCTCGAGGCCGTGTGGACGCGCTTCTTCCCGCTCAGCATCAAGGTGCGCGAGCTCATCAAGGCCGGCGCCATCGGCACCGTGTACCGCGTGATCGCCGACCTCTCGTTGGGGCAGGACGACGCCCAGGGCAAAGGCAACAAGGGCGGCGGCCTCTTGTTCGCCGACGCGCACCGCATGGTCAACCCGGAGCTCGCGGGCGGCGCCCTGCTCGACCTCGGCATCTACTCTCTCACCTGGCTGTTCCAGACGCTGTATCACGTGCAGGCCGAGGCCGAGAAGGAGGCGCCCCTCGTCGTCGCGGCCGTCAACAAGTACCGCACGGGCGTCGACGAGATGACCACCGTGGTCCTGCAGTTCCCCCGACACGGGAGCCAGGGCATTGGGCTGACGAACCTGCGGGTGGGCACCGACCCGGACGGCCACAACAGCGCCGGCGCGGCCATCAAGATCCAGGGCGCGCTGGGCGAGATCGACGTCATGGGCCCGGCGTACCGGCCGCTGCAGTACCGCGTGGTGAAGAAGGACGGCGGCGGCCAGGTCGAGGTGGTGGACTGCCCGGTCCCGCAGGACAGGGACAGCACCCGGTCGTGGGGCGGACACGGCATGTTCTGGGAGGCCGACGAATGCGCACGGTGCGTGCGGGACGGGAAGCTCGAGAGCGAGACGCTGCCGTGGAGCGAGAGCGTCGTCATCATGGAGGTCATGGAGGCGGCGCTGAAGCAGGGCGGCGTCGAGTACCCGGACCGCATCACCACCGACGTGTTTGACCCGCAGAGCCCGCTAAACACGGGGGGCGAGATGGGCTGATATTTTTTGGTTTTTTTTTTTCTTATTTCTCTTTCTTTCTTCCCTCCTTGTTTCTTCTTTTTTCTTCAATTTTTTTTCCCCTTGTCTTCACCCCCTCGTGTAGTTGCATATATGGATATATATATATATATATATATACTCGTAAAAAAAATTTTTGGCACGCTCGGAGTATTCTCGGGTGACTACTTCGCGTATCAAGTCACTTTTTTTTTTTTTATTTACCTCAGTATCACAGTCACAATACGACCGGCCTCCATTGCAGTGTGCAGACTGTCAGCACCGTCCCCCCCCCCCCCCCCTATGAGCAACGCCTACTCGCTGCGCGGCCTGCACGCGCAGCTGCCCCAGGCCCAGCTTGAATCATACGAGTACGAGCGCGCCAACGTGCACGACGTCTACGACGCCATTGCGCCGCACTTCTCGGCCACGCGCCACACGCCGTGGCCCCGTGTGGCCGCCTTCCTGCGCACTCAGCCGCCCGGCGCCGTCGGCCTCGACGTCGGCTGCGGCAACGCCAAGTACCTGGCCGTCAACGGGGACGTGGTCCTGCTGGGCGCCGACCGGAGCCCCGCGCTGACGGGCCTGGCCCTGGCCCGGTCCAGGCAGCAGCAGCAGCAGCAGCAGCAGCCGGCCGCCGACGTCGTCGTGGCCGACGGCTTGGCCCTGCCCTTTCGTGCCCGCGCCGCCGACTTCCTCATCTGCATCGCCGTCATCCACCACCTATCGACGCGGGCGCGCCGCCAAGACGCCATCCGGCAGCTGCTGCGCTGCGCCAAGCCACCACCGCCAGCGACCCCGCCGGCGGGTGGCGACACCCTGGGCGCGGAAGGGGGGCAAGGGGGACGAGTGCTGATCTACGTGTGGGCGCTCGAGCAGGGGTCGAGCCGGCGTGGATGGGACCAAGGTGGGGAGCAGGACCTGCTGGTGCCGTGGGTTGTCAAGGCGAACCGGCCTCGGAAGGGTCAGCAGAAGCACAGGGACGTGGGCGACGGGAACCTGGGCCAGGAGGGCGACAAGGTCTTCCATCGCTACTACCACCTCTACCGGGAGGGCGAGCTGGAAGAGGACGTCCGGGCCGCGGGCGGAGAGGTGCTGCGCAGTGGCTACGAGCGAGATAATTGGTGGATTATCGCGGCGGCGACCCAAGCGACCGAACTGATTGCCAACAAGCCATAACCCACGACTCTTCCAACTCCAGATGCAGAACATGAAAGCCCGACTTTCTTTCAAGACATCCACTCCTGCCCTCCCTTTCCCCGGCCGGACAGACGGCTAACAAGATGAGAACATGTCCATCCGGCCGATGCCGTGTCAAGACGCCGTTCCCCCAAAAGAAGAAGAAGAAGGAGGAGGAGGAGGGGGAGGAGAAAAAGAAATAGAAGCAAGCAAACAGAAATCTTGCCGACCCAAGGGCTCTCTATGCCGCCATGTTTCGTGCCGCGTCATGTCATGCTACGTGCCGTTCGTTCCCGACTCACTCTGTCCAGTGACCCGTGTCCACACCTGTTGTTCAGCCTTCCCTGTCACCCTGTTTCCCCCTCTCTCCGTCCCTCGCCTGCGGCCTAGTCGGCGGCGGATCCATGATTCTGCCTCCGCCTCGTCGTCTCGCGCGGCCCCGGCACCGTCTCCGGGCTTCCCCTCCGCTTCGGCCCCGACCCTCTCGTCCCTTGGCCCCCATGGCCTCCACCGCCGGGCGACAGAGAGTACGGCCCAAAGACCGGACCGCAGCCGCCGCCGCCGCCCCCACCACCATCCCGCGGGCTCGCCGCCGGGCTCGCCGCGTACGCCGGCGTACTGTACGCGCTCATCCCCGTCGTCAGCTCCGCCACGCCGGGCAGCTGTATCTGCTGTCTGCCTCCGCCTCTGTGCCCGTTCCCGTTCCCGTTCCCGTTCCCGCCTCCGCTCCCGCTCCCACTGCTGTTGCTTGCGCCGCCGCTCCCGCTCCCGCTCCCGCTCCCGCTCCCGCTCCCGCTCCCGCTCCCGCTTCCGCTCTCGCCTATACCCGAGCCCCCCCGTCCACCACCCGTCTGGATCGGCGCCAGACCCGCGGAAAAGGGCGGCGGCGGGCCCACATACCGTGAAGGACCGCTTTCGTGCCGGGCCATCAGGGGCCGGTGCCCGCCCATCGGCGGCATCGACGACGTCATCAACGGCGGTGGTGGGAAGGACGTCGGGCCCGGCCCCTGTGGCACCGGCTGCGTGGGGTGCATGAGGTTCGGAGGCGGCGGGCCGCGGCCGGGGTAGTGCGGCGAAGGGGGGCCGCTGAGGTAGTCGCGTGGGAGGCTGCCCTGGCTTTGGGAGTGGCCGTGGCCGTGGCCCTGTCCATGGGCGCGGTGCGGGTGATGGAGGGGGCTGTGGTTGAGGGGGTTGAGCTGGTGGATGTGTGCATGGCGTTGGTGCACCGCGTGGTTTGGCGCGTGGGAAGTGAGAGGAGGAGGGCGGGATTGGTGGTGGTGCGGCGGCGGCTGGTCGGTCGACTGGTTGTTGAGCGTGAAGGGTATGACGCCGGCGCGGCGGGCCATGTCGGCCTCGCCCAGTTGCCAGTGCATGGCCTCGACGGCGCGCCAGGGCGTCTGCATCTCCTCGGCCACCTTGGTCCACATTTCGGGCTTGAACCTGCGCCAGGGGGGGCGGGAATGGTCAGCCAACCAAGCGCAGGAGGACAACCAAGCGCAGGAGGACAACCAAGCGCAGAAGGACAAAACGCGCAAGACAAGGAAAAGGCCTCCGCACCTCTCATAAAGCCGCGCCAACTTGTTTTTCTTCTCCTCGTCCCACTCGCTCCGCCGCTCGAGGTAGTTCTGGTAGTGCAGCCGGCAGCTGATGGGGCTCCGCCCGAGCAGCCGCTTCGAGATGTCCTCCCACTTCATGCCGCTGCCGCGCAGCTCGATGATGATGGCGTCCTCCTCGGGCGACCACTTGCTCTGCTTCTTGGCCGGCGACTCGGCCGTGTGCGGCGGCATTCCGCGCTTGCCCACACCCACACCACCGACGCCGCCGCCGTTGCTCCTCGTCGCCGCTGCCGCGACCGGCATTCCGCCGCCGCCGCCGCCGCCGGCCGCAATCGATGTTGGACCGGGCCCCGGCGTAGGACCCGATCCCGCTAGGTGCGGCGGCTGCGGGCCCGGCGGCCCGGGGTACGGGACCGCGTCGATGGCCGCGAGCCCCAGCTTGCTGCTGCTTCTTGGCTCTGGCGCACCGGCCTGGAACGGGGCCGGTGCACCGAGGCCAAAGGCAGGTGGGGTGGGGGGAGGCGGAGGATGCTGCTGATGACTGGGCCGTTGGCCGGAGCGTGCTGGTCCCGCGGAGAACGGGGTGGTCGGCGAGTCCGGCTCGGCTGGCGTCGCGGGAGCTGAAGTGGCGGCGGAAGAGGTGGTGCGAGCTGGGTCGGGCAGAGACGCGGAGGACTCATTGGAGTCGGCACCCTTGAGGAGAGAGGCGATATCCACGGTGACGGTGTCTTTGCCGCTACAGTGCCGGGCAGGGCGACAGGGTCATGGAGAGCAGCGGGGGCAGGTTTTGTTGCTGGTGAATGGTTGAAGGACACGATCGCCTTGCTGGTACCACTGCCACTGCCACTGCCACTGGCACGCCGCCGCCGCCGTCGCTGCCGCTGCTGATGCTCCTTGCTCCTCGGATGGGAGGCCGGCGTGGCCTGTCGTGGTGCTTCGCGGCCGTCGGTCGCACCGCAGTCGCTCGCTCTGCGCCGACTGGCTACTGAGTGACGGCCGCCTTCGGGCCTAGCCTAGGTCGAGATGGAAGTCGGATCAAAATGCCCAGCAGTCAAGTCTTCGTTCGCGGTTGCTCGCACGAGACGGAGACGGTGAAGTCCTCCAGGAACTCTGGCCTTACGGACACGGCAACGTCAACGTCTTTAACGGGAAGGAACAGAATGCAGAAACCTTGGGACGAAGGAGAGGAAGTCGGTGCCTGGAAAGACTCGATGATCTGGCTTGGGGGGGGGGCTATGACTCGGACTTTGGCAGCCACCAGCAGTGAAGGGAACGGATCAAGATCCCCTGGATAGACGGACGGACAGACAGACAGACAGACAGACAGACGGACAGACAGACAGACACAAGGCGTCTGTCACGAAGGCTACCCGACGTCGACGGGCGTGGTGTTGCTGAGGGGACACTGAGGGACTTTCCACCTTCACGCGTCGGTTTCGCAGGCAGTGCGTTGTCCAGGGAGCTGAGCTTGACGAACTGGAAGGCAGACGTCGAACATGATTAGTGTGCTAGGTATGGTTCGCCCACGAATGAGACGAGATAGGACGAGCTGTTCTGCTTGAGCCACACCGACACGGCAAGGCCAGGGTAGGGGGGTCAGGGGCAAACTGGATTCTGCCAGCCAAAGTGCTGCTGGCTGCAGGCCTGCCGGCCCGCGTGGGAGACCAGGAAGGCAAGCCGCAGATGGCACCGCAGATGGCACCGCAGATGGCACCGCAGATGGCGAGCTACGTCAGTCAGGGTTTCGACGGCTTATGTGCTGGAAGAAGAAGGCCAGCTCCCAGCCAGGACAGGGACTAGGGTGCGAAAAGAGGCAAAGATCTCGGGGGACCAGAGCAAGTCGGCCTGGTGCCGAGCGACGACAACACAGGACCGGATCTTTTGTGTATGTGTGTGTGTGTGTGTGTGTGTGTGTGGCTTAGCAGTAGGCCCCCAAGGTATGCTTCGAGAGCCCGGGGTCCCCCGGCCCCGTTCCCGTCGTCCACGGTGTGCACCGGGACTGATTGCCGGGGAAGTATGGTAAGTATCGGCGCCCAGGAAGAATGAGCTCGAATGAGACGGGACAGGGAGAAGGGGGGCGTGAGCCGAGTCCGATCCAGGCGCAGGGTGCGTGTGTGGAGTCATGCCATGTACGTATGATATAATGGGGGCCCAGCCGTGACAAGGAATTGCATGCGTAGAGAAAGATGCGGCCGAGCCAAAGAGCACCCCCAAAGTCTAAAGATGCGCCGTTCATGCGCCGTGAAGCTCGCCCACTCGGACCGGACATGGACGCTGACAGCTTCAGAGTGGTACACCCACGAGGTTGCATTGCCATGGTCCGAGGTTAACAGTGCAGACGCCACGGCAGTGCTAGGTGCATGAACCACCATCACCACACACACCAGTTTTCTGAAGGAGCCAGACGATGGGCTGAACCGCAACCCGGACCCGGACCCGGACCCGGAACTGGAACAGGGCCACTGGCCGTGTGTCGAGAAACGGCAGATCGCCGCCGCGGCTCCGCTCCGCCCGTCCCTGTACATGGACCGATATGGCCACACGAGCATCACGCCTCCGTCAGGGCGTCACGACCTGACTGTTGCCCAGGATCCCCACGGATGGGACGAATGGGACAGCAGTGCCCAGGGTAGTACCAAGTGATAGAAGTACTTTTGCGTGTTGGCTCGCTCGCAACAATGCCATGGGAACCGTTTGCAGGCCCATCACTTCGTCGTCCCTAGTGGGTGGGCACGCGGCGGCATTGTACAGCACTGCGTGCGTTCCTGCTTGGCACGCAAAAAGTTTGCTGACTGGAGTCAACCGCCGCTCACTCGGGACGTTGCATTCCGCGCGCTGACACAGGGGGGGGAGGAGCATCTGACGACAATCGTCTTCAGAGATGCCGAGAGATGCGACCCGCCAGAACAGCGGACAAGGGCGCAGGACAACCCGATTGTCTCAACATGTATGATGCCCGCTTGTGACTCCATGCTTGACTGGGCCTGCGACCCTCCACCACACCCCCCCCCCCCCCTCCCCGGGAGATGCGTTACGGCTGCCATCTCGCTCCGACGCGAAGCAAAGGTTGCATCCGGTCGAAAAGACGAACTGCCGCTGGATGAACTGGCGGTCAGCTCTGCCTTCTCCAAAGTTTGCTCATGGGGTACCAGGATCAGGGTTCTTGCGGGCGGAAAGAAAGGGCAGGAATCCTGACCTGCGGGCCCTGCGGCATGCTTTTTACCTGCAACGCGCGCGACGCCAGGACACAAGACAAGACTTTCCCCGCAATGCAACGTGATCGCCGACCGACTCGCCAACCAAGCGATGAGTCGCGCCGTCGTCGTGGTTTGTGCCCTCATTCGTGTGTTCCGTTTGGAGATGGTCCGGGCATGATTCATCCGTCTGCGTCCAAGCCTCGGCCAGGCCTCGTCCAGGCCACCCACCCGACTCTATAGTCGATAGTTGTGCGAGGAAACCGTTGACACTTCATGTGGGTCTGTTCGTCCAAACAACACAATAGAACACAGTGTCCACGTCCCTTGGTGGCACTCCCGCCCCCCGGGATGCCACATATGGAGCAAGAATGCAGAGACGCGACGGGGAACCGGGTGAAGCGGTGAAAAGCAGAGGAATGGGGGGGGGGGGGGTCGTGGTGGGGTTGCAAGCATGCACATCATCGGAAGAATGAGGCGAGTGCCGGCGTTCCGGCCCAGACTCCAAGCCCTGACAGCGTGGCCAGGAAGAAATATGGTGGACGACTGGTGGTGGTGGTGAAGCACGGACGACGGTCGACGGACGACGGTCGACGGTCGACGGTCGACGGTGTCGAGTTCGCTCAGCGGTGAAGACGCGGGCATCCGGGCGACCCAAAAAGGGGGCCACAATGCAAAGTCCCGAGGACAGCATGTCCGTGCTGCTGGTCGTTTGCACCGATGAATGCCATTCTGCGCCGTCGCCGTGTGGCTAGCCGTCCTGCAGCGACATGCTGAGATATGTGCGGGCCAATCGTTGGGCCTGCATCGCGTTTGAATCCTGTGAAAACTAAATCTCCGCAGCGCAGGGCAGGCGTCAGCCTCTAAAGTCCTACCGTCCGGGTGTGGCGTGGCTGGTGCGGTGTGGCGTGTGACTGATGCATGTGGCTGCCGCCTGGCCCGTTTAGGACGAGATACGTCGTACACTGGGTACTTACCCCAAGGGCTGTAAACCAAAGTCTTGGATAAGCCATTCCACAACATGGCTGACGTGCCCCTCATCGTCATCTCCGACAACACCTCGTCGGAGCGCAGGGTCACACCCTCGTGGACCATCCGTCAACTGAGGACAAAACTCGAACCTATCACCGGCATACCGCCGTCCTCTCAGAGATTACTGCTCCAGGCCCCGTCTCGCGAGAAGATAGCGGTCGAGAGCCACGACGAGGAAGCAACAAGACTCACCAGCTTTCCCCTTGCTCCTTATGCTGAACTCCATGTACGTCCTGTGCATACATCCCAGCTGGCAGCAGAACCAGATGGCGATGGCGCTGACAGACCACGCCAGGTTATCGACACGAGACCGGCGGCCGCCAAGCTCAACCTCTCCGACACCAGCGGCGTCGAGAAGTACACGATGCCCGAGGAGGAGTACGCCAAAAAGACCGACTCTGTCCTGGCGTGGAAGAAGGCGGCGAAGCTGGGCCGGTTCGACCCCGGCGCGCCCGGCCACGAGCAGGCCAAGGTGGCCGCCCTCGCGCACGAGGTCGAGAGCCGGGGCATCGCCGTGGGGAAGCGCTGCAGGGTGGGCGGGGACGACGCGCGGCGCGGCGAGGTCCGGTACGTGGGCGAAGTCGGCGAGATCCCGGGCGGCATCGGCGCTTGGGTCGGCATCCAGCTGGACGAGCCGGTGGGCAAGAACGACGGCAGCGTCGGCGGCACGAGGTATTGGGGGGAAGCCTCCGAGGCCAAGCGGGGCGTCTTTGTCAGGCCGGAGCGGGTCGAGGTCGGCGACTTCCCTGAGCTCAATGACCTGCAGGACATGGAGGAGATCTAGGAGTAGAGAGAGATCCTCCAGATGAGGTACTAACCAGGTACCTATGCAGCTACCGGCCTTCGCGCTTCCTCAGCTCCTCCTCATTTGTGCCATTTCCCCGCCAGGCCGAATGTGAAATGTCCATCCAGTACAAGAGTCAGGCACACAAGTGTGTGTACTGTGTAGGTGCGTAGGTACTGAGTCTCAGCCAAGCAGGGGGTGAGGGGGGAAGTCGCGCTGCGGCCTTTCACAGCCCTCCACGTCGTCTCCAGTCCTTCCCAAAATTGCCGCTTGTGTCTGGCATTTCCCAGCCGGCCAGCCGGGATAAAATGTCGGCTGGATCTCGCGTCTACCTACCTCCTCTACCTCTGCCGCTCGGCTGTCCACCTAGCTGTACCTGTACACCTCTCCACCTACGATTGTGCGCGGAGCGCTTCGTTCCTAGGATTGCATCCGTCGATGCGGACAAAACCGTCAAACGCGTCATCAACCGGCCCAACATCGCCGTTTAGCGAGTACCTGACGTTTGCTAGTACCCCCGGCCGGCCGTCCGGTATCCGACTACCTTAGCTACCACCTAGGTACCTCCTACCTACACATACCTATCCGCTGCGTGGGCCTCGCGCCCCACTTCTCCTCCCTGGACTTTCTCCGTGCAACTCCCTTCGTACTCGGTACCGATCACTCACCCAAGGCCCAAGAGAAGGGCGCATCGCCCTGCGCTTCTCAAGACCATGTTCAACCCTGCGACTTGAGTGCGATGCGAGAAACGGGCCAACACGGTCCAATCGGCCTCTTCCACGTCCGCCGGTCCTGCATGACAATTCCCATCGCGCGAGACCGAGACATAACCTCATGGCCCTGTCGATCGATCCCAGAAGCGCCCAGATGGCGGCGGCCTTGACCTTCTTGTTCGTTTCGGCTGCACTGGGTGAAAGCGCCTCCATCTACTCGATGCAGCAGTTGGAAGCCTGGGCCGAAAACTCCCTCATGGCTCTCAGTCTCCAGATGCCCGGTGGCGGCCCCCTCCAGACTTATCAGGTCCTCCCTCTGACTAGCAGCTTGGGACTGAACCAGACCTCGCTCACCCGAACCGTATGCTGGCTCGCGGCCTCGACCTTCTGGCTGGCTTCTCCCGCCGGCCCGGCCACGACTGACGCTAACTTGCCTCTAGTCCATCAATATTCAGGGGAACATGGTCGCGGCCGACGCGAGCAACTACGTCAAACTGACCGACACTGACACGGTGGCGTATCTCAGTTGCGACAACTCGAATACGTCTTATGTCGACGCCGACATGATGGTCAACACGCTGATGGCAAACGAACCCAAGGCCATTCTTCTCTACAGCCTGCTCGGGAACTGCTGCGGTCTTCAGGGCTCGAATCTGACATACCAATCCATCTTCACCATGACCAACACCAACGACTCTTCTCAGACGCTGAAGATCACGGACGCAGGAGCCAGTCCTGTCGCGGCCACCATCACAGGCAACGCGTTCACGCAATCCGACTCCAATCCCGGGCCGGGCACCAGCAATTCCTCGGTGGCTATGAGCATCCTCTACAGCATCACCGGGCTCATCACCCTGCTGTTCCTCCTCATCATCGCGACGGGCGCCATCCGTGCGCATCGCTACCCGGAGCGTTACGGCCCAAGGGCAGGCCAAGGGGGACGGCCCCGGCAGAGCCGAGCAAAGGGGCTGGCGCGTGCCGTGTTGGAGACGCTGCCGATTGTCAAGTTTGGCAACCCGACGCCGGCCAAGGTTGATCCCGCCCACGACTTGACGACGAGAGGATCGCACGAGGCGTCTGAGGCGGCGATACCGTCTGTCATGCCCGAGGATCTCGAGGCGCAAGGAGCCCTGTTGTTGTCGGCGAGCGAGCCGAACAATGAGTCCGAGGCACCGCCGGCACAGGCCGCAGCAACAGTGGGTGATATGGGCGAAGCGAGCAGCAGCTCCGCTGGCCAGGACCAGACACCTGCTGCCGAAGAGCACCTCGGCTGTCCCATCTGCACGGAAGACTTCACCGTCGGCGAAGATGTACGCGTGTTGCCGTGCGACCACAAATTCCATCCGCAGTGCATCGACCCGTGGCTGATCAATGTGTCGGGTACATGTCCATTATGGTAGGCCAATGTTGCGTCTTGCTCGCATCCTGGGGCTCTCAGACTAACCAAGTTTCTCCAGCCGGCTTGATCTGCGTTCGCAGGCACAACAGGAAGGGGAAGAAGCCACGGCGGAATATCCACAACAGCTTCCACCGCCTCTTGAAGCGGTGGAGGTCGACGGTAACCCAACCGTTCAGGACGCCAGCAGGACCGGCACCGCCACTGCCGAGCAGCAAGTTTCGTCGTCCGCAGCACGCAGCCGGCGTACGTCGCGCCTCCTGGATCTGCACCGATTGCGATACGCGACGGTGGAGGAGCGCATCGAGATATTACGGCGCCACCGGTCCCAGCAGCAGGAACAGCAGGCGTCGTCCTCAGCCCAGCCAGTGGCGGACGGCGATCCGGAGGAGCGGGGCCGTCGGGCCCGGCTCGCGGAAAAGCTGCGGGAGAAGTTTCGCATCCGGACACGACCGCAGGACCCATCTCATCCGGTTTCGGGCGCGTCTTAGGGGGGCGTCGAGAAAGCGAGGCTACGCAAGAGAGACCGGGCGAGGGCTCGAGGTGGACGAGGCCGCGAGCGACTGTAATGGGCAATCCGGGGATGGGCAGAAGGCCGAGTATGTTTCCATGGGCATTGTACCTGCGAGCTGAGCGAATCGTTCGACCGTCTAGTCCGGGGGTGCTTGGTGTGCATGGCATGGCGTTTCATTGCGAGCGGCGGCAGCGGCATCGTGGGCTATCCTCTCAGCATCAGGGCCTCTCGGCTGTGGGGCATCATATCATCGGGTCATCACGGGCTGGGTATATGTTTCTGGTTGGCATCGTGGTGACGCGTCTGTGGGAACAGGGCTGAGACGCACTGAATAATCATGGATTGTCGATCTGAGCTGACTTTAGTGTCGAGACGACCACTCGATGCACATAGCACATAATCCCGGAATCATCATTGACTACCATCATAATTCCAGATCGTTCAAAGCCGGCGTGCCACGGCAGGAACGGGCACTAGAGGTAGTTACCACTAGCTTGCTGACCACCCGAGTGCCTGGATCCAGGCCAGCCGTTGAGCCGATCTGCTGCCCCCCCACAGCTTCCCCCTCTGACGTTGCTTGGCGCGCTGGACCAATCGGCTTCCTGCCGGCGCTTCGCACGCTCGTGCGCTCACGTGATTACGAACACCCGCGCCCTTGAAAGTTTCCCATCCAGTCGATTTTAGTGCTATCTTTCCATCGAATTGGCTCTCACATGCGCCCGTAATTACGTCAAACTGACAGAAAAGGACCATACCTGGTTGGGCCATGTATATACAGTCGATACGTTCTGTCAATGCATGTAACGTAAACCTCCACCACCCACGATTCTCTGCTGCGTACGTAAATCCCCTGACAAAGCCGGTCTCCCATCCTATTTGACCAAGGAGTTCACGTGTGGTGTACGCAAGATCGCGTTCTGTTGGCGCGCAAACCCTAATGCTCCTCAGCTTGAAGTATGTCCTGGCCCTCACTATGATCGAGGTGTGCGCTAGAATGTTGGAAGACGCAGGGATCCATAGGCCCATGCGTTCTCCGGAATGGCCGAAGACAAAGACAGCGATCCAGCCGTCGGGTATGGTGAGTACGACTTGTTCTCTCAGGTAAGCGATCCCTCTGCAACGTGAGTTCTTACCTGGATGACCCGGGATTTCCGTAATCGGACGTGGGAAAGTGTCGGTACGTCGGCCTGAGGTGTCGGGTTGGTCTGAATCAGGATCCCAACACTTTTTCAGCTCGAACCCCTCGTGCGAGTACGTCTCGGCCACGACATCTGTTCTTCTGTGCAGAGGAAATCTCCAAAAGCCGCCCGTCTCCTGGGCTTCATCGTCGCCTGTCGTCGGTATTTCAGGTCATCTGTGTAAGGTACGGGCTGCGAGGGTTCGCGAAGTGCAGATTGCAGGCCACAGTCGTCGCTGCCATACCACACCACAATACTCATCCTTGGCAGGAGCGTCACTTCCCAGTTCCCTCGATGTTTCCCTCGGTGTATCCCTCGGTGTTTCCCTCGGTGTTTCCCGTGAACCAGGTGCTTCGCGACAAATCTCTCCAAATTTGCCATATTTCCCACTCCTCGCCGCGCACCTCAAGCCAGTGCACATCTCCTTCGTCCCCTGTCCCTAGATCCTTGTGCCGAATCTCCGCGTTGTTCTCTTGGCCTAGGTACTCACGACTCCACCCCTCTTTCTCTTGCATCCACGCGGCCGTACGAAGTAATCATGGCAAAAGAGCCGTTGTCGGGTTTGATCGTCAGTGTTATCCTTTCGATGGTGTCGAACACAACCATCTCCGTCCTCATCGGTAAGCCTCTTCCCGGGAGTCTGCCGCCAGCCCAAGCCCCAAAGTGCTGATCAACTCCGTTCCCCCAAGCGCAAAGAGCACTCGCTGCCTTCTCCTGGCGGCACGTTCCCCTCGTGCAGCGGCGTACGTCGTCCCTGTGGACCGAGATGAGATGGCCCAGCTATACTCCACTGACACCACTGACGCTTGACGTCAGTGGTACTCATGATCTACATTGATTCGTACATGTTCGTGTTCGCCGCCGCCGTGCTGCAGTTCGGTTTCAATGTAGACTATTCCATCGGGGTCTGCGAGGCGGCCATCTACTCCTGCCTCGTCTGCTATGTGACGACCAAGGTGGGTGCCGTCACGGGCCATCTGCACCGAAGAAAGCGCTCTGGCACTGCTGACGTGCCGTGCCGCAGGTGGTGAGTTGACTTGACCTCCAAAATTGACCTCCCAGTGAAGTAGGCTGCGAGCGAGACCCATGGGCTGACTGTGCCACAGCTGATCTACCTCTTTTTGGTCGAGAAGGCGGTGGGTCGAGACACACAGTCTACCCTGGACCTGCGCTCACTTGCGGGTAGTACATCATACGTAGCAAGGGCAGGAAGCCCAGGTTGAAAAGCAAGCTTTACGTTTTCAACGCCTTTGGAATGCTGGGTGAATAAGCCGCTGCCGTGGACGTCAAGACGAGGTTCTGATGGGACGCCCAGGAATATACGGCGTCATCGTCATCATGAACTTCGTGTAGTATGCCCAAACACGCCAACAGCATGGGTAACATGGTTGTCGTCCGCTGATCCTAGTTGCCGCAGTCGGATCGCATACCTCAAACCGGACGGCCAGTGTATCATCGGCATGGCGTAGCTCGTCATGATCCCATTGATTGCATTTGATCTCATGATCAATGTGAGGTTTCCCGGTCGAGCGAGGTGCACGAGTGAAGAACACTGTGTGTGAGACTGATATGCTACAGATCTATCTCACCGTCCTGTTTCTTCTGCCGCTCTCGAGTAAGAAGGCCGGCTCCCTCTGGTTGCGAAAGAAGCTTATGTTTCTGGGTTGCAGACCTGTACAGCTTCAAGCACATGCGGCAAACGCGACCGAGTGAGCGCCTGAGACGCATTGCGAAACGGACTTTTGTCGGATGCATCTGCACCCTGACGAGCAGCATCGTGTAAGTACAACGTGTTTGGCGGTCTAGCTTGGCATGATGTTGAATTGTCGATCAGGAACTTGACGGTTTTGGTGGCCTTGAGAGGCGAACCCGGCTGGATTTGTCTGATGTGCTGCAATGGGGACAGTAAGTATCGACGCGTACCTAGGTTCTGCTGAGAACATGCCGCTCATGCTTGCTGGTGGCGTCTCAGTTCTCTTCGGCGCTGTGGTCGTTCACTGGATCACGTTCAAGGACAATGGCGGGTCCACGAACCGCGATTCTCACTCGCAGCCATGGCTTCGAAGCAACGTTGGGAGCCGTGCCCTCGGGCACGCGATTTCGGTACAATCGACCGTCTGCAGACAAGCCGACGATGGCAAAGACTGGTCGCCAGGACAGGTCAGTCACGATTCGAGGCCAGAGAAGACGCAGGCGGGAGTGGCGAGCCTGGAAGAGGTTGAATGCGAGCACGCAGAGGAGAGGCCGGAGGGTCGAGGCCGAAATACATACCCGTCTTCCCAGAGGCCTTGTGAGGCCGATGAACCCACCAGACCCCCAAGCGCGTTACACTCCTCAGAGGTCCGCATTCACATGAGTGCCGGCTCAGGCCCAAACCCGACAGGGGTCGGCCACGATAACCGGCCACGGTCGCTGACGGGACACGCGATGGAAATTGGCTCTGTCGATGGCATTCCTACATGTGGAAAATCACACGGCGGGACTGGAAGCTCCAGTCGCGGTCATTGGCGGCGCTTTGCCGTAGGACGGCCTAGCAACGCTTCCTACTAATTGGTGCACACTGTTTCAACACTGGGATGGCGATGCCGTTTTCTCGCGATTGCTGTTACATGTACCGCTCGATCGGGTTCGATGCTTCTTGGATGCCTCTCGGCGCTACTGCCGCTTGATCTCTACATGATGGACACTGTGGTATCCCATGAAGAACATGGTGGACCTTGGCTTCAGCTTGGCGTCGGCGGCCGGCACGGAACTGGCAGTATGGTCGGCAAGATGGCTGTTCCACTACACAAGCTTATTTGTTGTTCTAATATCAATCAGAAACAAACTCACGAGACTCTTCTGTCTGTCCAAGACACGAAAAGAGGGCCTTGAACTCGTCGCCGGCAAGGGGAAAAACAGGGTGTGGTCGTTTCCGGGGCAACCGACCAGCGCTTCCCCATGATCGGTGGCTCCAGCTTGTGTCTTCAGTCTGTCTGTCAAGGGATAGGAAAAGGCTGGTGTCATTGAAGATGATTTATTTTACGAGGCTCGTTTTGTTTTTTCCCCGAGGATCACGGGCTTCATGAGCGACATGGTGGCGGCGTGTTGATCAAGACGACCACGTCGGCCCAGCACCCCTCACCTTGTCGCTGGCCAATTTGCGAGGTCTCTCGCCCAAGGTGAGTGAACGTGGCCGACTGGAACAGCGCCGCGCGCGCTCTCGGTAGTAGTCCGAAGTCTCCGCCCGATCATTACCCCCTCAATTCTCGCTCGTCTCTCGCCACGGTCCCAAGAACGAAGAAGAGGATAGAGGAGAAAACGTCACGCATCGGCGGGCACGTCGATGCTCTTGGCCACGCCGTCCTCCTCGCCCGAGTTGACCTTCTTGCCCGTCTTGGCGATCGTCTTCAGCACCATCTCGTACGGCAGCGAGGGCGCGGCGACGACTGTGGCGGTCTGGTTCTCGAGGGAGACTTCGTAGCTCTGGATGCCTGGAAGCCGGGAGGGGGGCAAGATGGCATGTGTCAGTACGGATGCGGAGGGATGCGGGTGCGGGTGCGTGTGTATGTGTGTGTGTGTGTGTGCTATCGAAGAGAGGAGGAGGGGGGGGCGGGTGTTGATGGAACCCACCGTCTAGTTTCTTGAGCACGCGGTCGATGGCGCCGGAGCAGCCGCCGCAGGACATGGTGACGTTGAACTTGTACGTGTGCGTGTCGGCCATTGGATCGGTTGGGTGTGATGCGAACGGTCCGTGGTTTGTTCTTTTTTCTGCGCAGAGAGAGGAAGGTGGGCAGAGTCTGGAGGCGTGAGATGGCTGCCGCTGCTGCAGCTGCTGCGTGCTTTTATGGAGAAAAAGTCCCCAACGAAACAGGCTAGTTCGGGACACTATCACACTGCTTGTGAGGCAGAGGGTGCGCCAGCTTATTAATAACTTGCTCATTCTAGAGGTTCGCCAGTCGTTGAACTGCAATTTCCTGAAACTGCATGAAACATGCCGAGAAAGATGGTTGATGAGATTGCAGCATGTCTCGCTAACGTATTTACAACACGAAGCCATATTTCGTACATGCGACCGTCGATGCGCATAGCGTCGATGCTGTAAACAAGAAGAACGATGCGTGTTCCGGCCTTCAGCGAGCACTGTCATGCCCGTCTTCTCCAAATCCGTCTTCGCCCTCGTAGCCCATGTCATCCTCTTGGTCCATCCAGTCGTCAAACTCGTCGTCCCAGGCCCCGGGCATCTGTGCCGCCGTCAGATGGACTTGGTCGCCCTCGTCGCCCTCGTCAACCTCGTCAACCTCGTCATCAAAATCATCAAAATCAGGGTCCTGCGTTCCCAGGAACTGCCTCTGGATCCGCTGCAGTATTCCAACAAGTCCAGTTCCAGTTCCAGTGCTCCCAGAGGCCTCCCGTGCCGCATGCCCGTCTTCTTCCTCGCCCCCAGCACCACCCGGCCCGCGCTGGGCCCTGTCCGCCTCCGCAAAGGCGACCAGCTCCGCGCGTAGGTTATCCATGTCCTCGATCCCTCTGTTCATGGCACGGGGCATGCCGGCCGGGGCGTGGTCCAGCCGACTCTCTTCGGACGACGGAGATTCCCATGGGAGCTTCTGCCAGTCGTGTGAGAACCGGTTGAGCTCTTTCGCCGGCGGAAGCGGGTCAAAGTCGAAGTTGGGCGACGCGTGGAGCATATTTCGGGGGACACAGGACATCAGGGACGGCGTGTTTTCGAGGTAGACGAACCTGGCCGTGCCCAGTGAGACCGGCACACTTGCTGGTAGGGCGTCCGGGCGGACCTTGGGGAGAGCTTCGCCGACTTCTTTGAGAATTGACATGGCGGCCGGGTAGTTCCACAGATCCTTCGCGAGGTGAATGTACAGTTCCGTGTGCAGCACCTCCTCTGCGTCCCGGGGCTGCACGCCCCAGACAGACCGGGGAGAGTCCATGTCCAACGCGCTATACAATGCGCAGTACAGCCAGGGCAGCCGCTGCATGCCTTGACGGAGGGACTCCTTGGCCCCCTCGACATCCTTCAGCAGGAGCTTTGCGGTGACGATGCTCTGCTTGATGTATTCAACGTTCCCGCGGCTCTCGCAGCTCTCCAGCAAGTCACTGTTGCAGACGTCGATCCACCACTGCGCGTCGAAGGCCCGGATGGCCAGAACATGCGCCCAGTTGAGCATATCGTACGGGTCATTCGGGGCCACGCTCACCAAGAGCTTCGTCCATTCCAGCGCCGTCCTGTACGTGCCTTTTTGCATCAGGTTCTTGATGTAATTGTGCCCGGCCAGGAAGAATTGCCTGTTTTCCGGCCGGTAAAAGTCGATTCTTGCTCTGCCCTCCTCGAGCGTCCTACGGAATGACGACAAGGTGATTCTTCCAAACGTGAACAGCGCCCGCTCGCAAAGATCCGCTGCCAAGGCAGCATTCTGATCCTGTTTCGCCACCTTCGACACCTGTATGAGCGAACTGACGTGGTACGGGTTGCGCTGTAGAAAATGGACCATCTGCATTGGGTCGTACATCTGCACGAGGCTGTAAAACTGCATCTCCAAGGTCTGATAGACCTTGTCGTGTGCAAATGAGAATTCGAGCGAATCGCCGTTGCCTTGGGTCAGGCAATTCATGGTCAAGCCGCCGGACGACGCGCGGGGCCACGTCCTCTTTCCTTCGATAAAGATGTTTCGCCGCAGCATCATTTCTGGCATTCCCTTTCCCGGAGCCTGCAGATACTCCTCCAGTCCCACGTTCTCGCGTACCCGGCGGTGAGTTCGCTGCGGACGGTCTTGGCCAGTGTCCCGCTCTGCTTCGACGGCCTCCATGGTGCCTTTGCCGAATAACTTCCTCATCTCATTCATGGCCTTGAGGTGCTGAAATTTGATGCGCAGAAGTTGGCGGACTTGTTCTCCTGCCTTGCTGACCTGCCCAGGGTCAGCTTTGGAACTGCCTCGCGCGGTGTCCAGAAGCTGCAGCTCCTCCATGGCTTTATCCATCTCATCGACCCCTGAGTCGTCAACCTTGGGCTCTTCCTCTTCTTTCTTCTCCGGAAGCTTCTTGGCCTTCTTCTTTTTGTTTGTCTTTTTGTTTTTCTTGGTCCTAGGCGGCGCCGGCGATGGGACGTTGGGTTTCGAGCTCCGAATCTGAGTGTTACCATTCCCATCTTGGGACTCGTGATCATGGTCGGCTTCTTCCTCGTCCTCGTACTCGTCGTCATCGTCCTCGTCCCCGTGACCGTGCCCGTGCCCGTGCCCGTCCCCGTCTGCTGCGAGGGCGGCGAACCCGGAGAATGGATTGGTACGTGTTTGCCTCTCGACTGGCGCGTCGTCCGACTCCTCGTCTCCGTGGCCACCCGGGGCCTCGGAGTGTTCCTTGCCACGGAGGAGCTCCTGCTGCTTCCGCAGCTTCTTGAGCTGCCGCTGCGACATGCTGGTTGTTCTGCGACCTCGGACAGGTGGGAGAAGTGGCAGCCGTGCGTACCAACGTGCATCAGCCTCATGACGCAGAGGCAGTGACACAGCAGCCACAACCCAGTGCCAAGTGGGGGAGCTGCTTAGTCTCGACGCCACGCGTGGCTGTGTCAATCAATCCGGCTGCCCCACTCCGAGCTCAACCTCCCTTGGCTAGAGGTAGATCTAGGCTTGAGGTAGAATAGAGGTACGTACTTCGCACATACTTGGTACACATGCAAACTTCTGCACCAGCTCTCCCACCTAACCTCCTCCATCACCACGCCGCCATCTCTTTTTCATTATCTCCACACAAGCCGAACTCGTGGCACCTGACCCCATAGTCCCGCCATTAGCTGTTCATTGCGCCTTGCTGACCCGTCAAGCGCGTGCAATGTCGGAATTCATAGGGTTTGTCCGATCGGATGCGCGCCTCCTCGGGCGCCTCCTCGCTGACAACGGTTGCCCGCAGAGCTCGTATCTCCTTGGTGTCTCGGAGCGACATTCGGTAAGGCGGAGCACAAGTCATCCCCCCCCCCCCCCCCTGACGCGTTGGCGAGGTCGGAGCTGACCAGTGACCACGATAGCTATGTCGGCACACTCCATGAGATCAACTCGGACGAATCGACCGTCTCTCTCGAAAACGTCAAGTCGTTCGGAACCGAAGGACGCAAGGGCAAAGCGGAAGAAGAAGTTGGACCCTCGGACCAGCTCTACGAGTACATTGTGTTTCGCAGCACCGATGTCAAGGATCTGAGGATCGAAGAAACACCCTCGGTCAAGGAGAACAAACCTCCTCCAGTTCCCGTTGACCCTGCCATTGTCGGCGTAAGTGTCGCGCACTGCCCCATTTCCGCATGTTCGATGATGAAATAATCCGGATGTAAATCTTATCACGTCTGAAGCGCAAACCCATGACGAGATTTCCGCTGCCTTCCTACTGATGCTGAACACTCTGCATTCTCCTCGAACATTTCGACCTTGGCTTGCACAGACACTGACGTCGAAAGCAGGCGCGACCACGGCCGACCAAGGCCCCGGGACCGCCTGGGCCTCCCGGCCAGCATGGCCCACCCGGTATTCCGTCTGGTGTCCCGCCGGCCGGCCCCGGGTTTGGCTACTATCCTCCGCACATGGCTGGTTGGGGTCGAGGAAGCGGCCTGGGTGGACCCAACGGCTTTGGTGGCATGCCCTATCCGCCCCCCCCTGGCTGGTTTCCTCCTGGCCAGGAATTTCCTCCCCCAGGGCCCGGTCCGTGGAACAATTACGCCTTTCCTCCGGGCCCCGGTGGCCCCCTGGACATGTACGGGCAGCCCAATCGGCAGCCCCCACACAACCAAGCCGTGAACAACCAAGCACCAAGCAAGCAGAACCAGCCTCTTGCGCCTGGCCCCAGGTCCATGCCGATCGGGTCCGCTACCGAGAAGATGCCAGCCGGGCCTGCTCAGCAGGCCACTGCACAGCAAGAGAAGGTGAAGGATGCCAAGCATGCGACACAGCCGCCTCTTCAACCATCGGCATCCAATGCACCTCCTCCCCCCGTCGAGTCGAAGCCGTCAGTAGAAGAAGTAAAAGCGACAGCAGCTTCGTTGGCAAGCGCCGCCACGGCAGCACCTCAGGCGTCAAGGGCGCAAGACGCAAGCAAGCCGATCCCATCCGGACCCAAAAACGCTTCACTAGGGCCCATCATGCCAGCTGTACCCCTCCCGGCAGCCCTCACGACCAAGACGGCCCAGCCGACGGCCGGCACAAGCAAGCCAGCATCACAAGAGGTGAATGCTGCTGCGTTGCGCGATGCGACGCAGGCTGCCAAAGCTGCCGTTGCGATGGCCATGGCGAAGCTGGAGAAGCCCGAGTTGAGCCAGCAAACGACAGCCAATGCCATGGACAACCTCACGAAGAAGGTGAACGAGATGCGGGTGCAGTCGGCGCGCGGGAGCGGCGGAAATCGCGGCAACCGAGGCCGGGGCGCCCGCCAGGCCAAGGTTGACGTGCCTGATGCCGATTTCGACTTCGCCTCTGCCAACGCAAAGTTCAACAAGCGCGATGTGGTCAAGGAGGCGATTGCCGGCTCTCCGCTGACCGAGACGGCACCAACCCACGGGAGTGTGCCTGCGCCGGAGGCTTCGGCGGACACGACCAACCCGTCGGACCCGGCGCCGTACAACAAGTCGAGGTCGTTCTTCGACAACATTTCGAGCGAGGCGAAAGATAGGGCGGACAACCACGGCCAGAAGCCGGGTGGTCGCGAGTGGCGCGGTGAGGAGCAGCGCAAGAACATGGAGACGTTTGGTCAGAGCAGCGTGGATGGCGGATATGGTGGGTACCGCGGACGCGGCCGCGGCCGGGGCGGTCGCGGCGGCCGGGGCGGATACAGCCGTGGGCGCGGCGGTGGCGGTGGCGGTGGCGGTGGCGGCAGCGGGAGCTACGGCCACGAAGGCCCGGTAGTCACTCAGTGAACGGCAAGCTTGTTCCCCTGGCCAAATCTCCATGTATCATAATCATGCGGCATGATTGACGGGCACGGCGGCCGGGTTTTGTCGTTATCATGGGCACTCTGTCGTTGAGTTCGTCATCTTGTGCCATAGCCCGGAGCATCTTTCTTCTTTTGTGCGGTCCGGAGTCTGCGGGATGATGTGCAGGGGGAGGAGAGAGGGAGGGCATGAGCAAAGGGCGGCGGATGGGTTGACGGCCGGGATCCCCCTGGGGCATGTGGCAGGGGCATGTGGGAGAAGGGTCACACAAGAGGCATAGCGTAGCATCATGCGACAAAACGGTGGCTTGCTGCAGCTTCATTGTTACTTGTTTCGACTGGGCTCGACTACCGATTACCTCTAGGCCCCGACTCCCCTTGACCACCCTTGACCACCCTGGACGACGGACAAGCCCTGCTAGGAACCGAGAAAGGGAGAAAGCACACATGGGAAGCCTCTTCAGCCTCTTCTTCCACTCCCCAGGCGCGGTGAAGTGGTACAAAAATCATCAACGTCAATCATCACAGGTTGTGAAACCACCATCAACCACCGCGCCCCCCTCCGAAACCGTGCAGAACAAAGACAGGACAGAGGAAAAAAAAAAAAAAAAAAAAAAAAAAAAGACAAATGTGGCAGAATCGGCCGGGGTTACGAAGATGGCGCCGGCATGTCGTACATGAGCAAGTGCTCAAAGTTCTGGGGCGACGTCTCGGGCGTCGGCATCATCAGGCTTGGGTCGATGGCCATGTCCATGGCCATGTCCATGGTCATGTCCATGGTCATGTCCATGGCCATGTCCATCGGACCGGCCATGTCGGCCTCGGGGGCCGTGGGCGAGTGCTGCGCCACCATGAACTGCGTCGACAGGATGGGCTGCTGCGGCGGCATCACCACGGGCTGCATGAGCTGCATGAACTGCATGTTCTGCTGCATCATGGCCTGCTGCTGCGTGGCGAGCAGCTCCCTCATGGCCGCCATCTCGGCCATCATGACCTGCATCTCGGGCGCGACAGCCGGCTTGGTGGACCGGGACCGAGACCGAGACCGAGACCGAGACCGAGACCGAGACCGAGACCGGGACCGGGTCCCGCGGCCGGCCTTGGTCGTCGTCTTGGTCGTCGTCTTGGTCGTCGTCGTCTTGGTCGTCGGCGGGGGCGTCGGCGGGGGCGTCGGCTCGGCCGCCGCAGCCTGGTTCTTCTTCCTGACGTACTTGCGCTTCGGCTGGGGCGGCTGCGGGGCGTTGCGCCTCTCGGCCCGGCCCTCTTCGGCCCAGGCGGCGAGCGGGTCCTCGTCGGCGTGGGCGGCCACGTCTTCCCAGTGGGCGCGGCTGGCGAAGCGGAAGCGCAGCTTCTTCAGCTCGGCGGCCAGGTCGCGGCCGGCCCAGCCGAGGTGCTCCTTGTAGATGTGCCGGCCGCTCGTCAGGGCCTCCTCCAGCATGGGCACGAGCTCGTCGAGCAGGAAGACGACCTCGGTCTTGCCCGACAGGTAGACGCACTGCTTGACGCGGCGGTCGTAGCGCGGGCTGCGCGCCCAGGCCGCCACCTCGGCCGCCATGGCGCGTGTCGGGTGCCGCAGGAAGACCATCTCGAAGAGGCCGTCGGGGCTGCGCTCCTCGCGCCGCAGCCAGTACGTGTTGTCGAAGGGGTGGTACTCCCACGAGGGCGAGAAGCGGCCCTTCTTGGTCTGCGCGCGCGGCTTGTGCAGCGGGTGCGTCGCCTTGATGACCGCGTCGCGCGCGCTGAGTCGTGGCGGGTGGGAGGAGGACGGCGCCGTCGTCGGCCTGGGTACGGGGGCGGCCATGTCGGGGACGCCGTCGGAGCCCAGCGCGCCGATGGACTGCTTGAACCTCCAGTAGGACTCGCGCTCGTTGGACTTCTTGAGCTGCTCGACCTCCTGGCCGTCCAGGTGGTGCATGCGCGCCAGCTCTTCGACGTTGAGAGGAGGGACGAAGCCGGGGTACTGGGTGCCGACGGTGGTCGTGGTGGCCTCGGCCTCATTGGCCTGGACCGTCGACGGCGGCGGCGGCGGCGGCTGCTGCTGCTGCTGCTGCTGCTGCTGCTGCTGCTGCTCGGCGTCCTCGTCGCTCTCGTCGCTCTCGTTCGGATCCCCTCCGGCGTAGAGCAGGTAGCGGTCACCCGGCTTGTACACCTTGGTGTTGGTCTGTCCCTCGGGCACGCGATGGATCCTGCGGACGACGAGGCCCTCGTGGCGCCTGGCCTTGTTGAAGTCGTGGATGCGCTGCTCCTCGGCGTTGATCTGCTCGGCGCGCTCGTTGACGAACATTTGCATGCTGCCGGGGACGATGCCCTGGCTGTAGGGATCATCATGGTCGTCGTCGTCGTCGTCGTCGTCGTCGTCGTCGTCGTCGTCGCTGAAGATGTCGCCCTCGTACGCGGGGCCCTCGCCGCCGGCGTCGTGGATGAGCGTGCGCGTGCGGCGCGGCAGGTCGATCAGCTCACCCGCGCCCTCGTGCCGCACCTCGTCGGGCCCGTTCTCCATGAAGACGCCGGCGCCGAGGTTGCCGTGCGCGTCGACGACCTCGGGCTTGCGGTTGGCCCGGGCGGCGCCCTTGCGCGTCTTGTCCCGGAACAGGGCCTCATCGGCGGCCGCCTGCCGCTGCTTCTCGGCCGCCGACGCCTTCTTCTGCTTCTTGGGCGGCGTGGGGTTGAGCGACACCTTGCGGGCGGGCACCTCGGCGGCGGCGGCGGTGGTGGTGGTGGTGGTGGTGGTGCCGTTGCTGGCCTTGCGCTTGGCACCGCGGCTGTCGGGCTGGCTTGCTGGCTGCTGCGGCTGCTGCGGCTGCTGCTGCGGCTGCTGCGTGTCTTGGTGGTCATGGCCAAGGCCATTCTGCATCGTCACATCGGGCGTCGTCGTCTTGTCCTGCTCCTGCTCCTCCAGGGGTGGCGCGTCAGGCTGCTAGCCCAACTGCGCAACCTCGGGAAGCTGGACAAAGCCGTCGTTCCAGTTGAAGAAGCTGTCCATGTCGAAATGGCTCTCGAGACTGTGTGGGTCGATGCCGAGGCTGCCCATGTCCCAGAGATTCTCATTCTCCGGGAAGACGGCAAGCTGGTCCATGGTGGACTGGATGAGATGGCTCAGGCCCTGGATGCCGTCGCTGGCCAAGGGGGCGGCTACAGGTGTTTCGTCGTCGTCGTCGTCGTCGGTGGTGCCGCCGGCGGCGGCCCGCATCTTTTCTTCGTCGAGGGCCTGTTGGACCAGAGCTTCCAAGTCGTCAAGCGGATCGTCTTGCGACGGGACAGGCGCAGGCACAGGCACAGGCTCAGGCTCAGGCTCAGGTCCAGGCGGCGGCGGTGCCACCGAGGCGAACTCGTCATAGTCGATGTAGTCACCCTGGGTCAGGCCCAGGGCGTCGGCGAGCGCATCCTGCTCGACCTCGTCGACCTCGTCGGGCTCGACGTCGAAGATGTCGGCGGCGAGGAAGGCCAGATCGCGCGCCTCTTGGGTGTCCGGGCCCTGGCCGGCCGCGTTCAGGGCGGCGATGTCGGCCTCCTCGCTGGCCCTGCGCTTCTCGCGGTTCGCCAGCAGCTGGTGTAAGCCGGTGAAGTTGCACACCGCGCTGGCCACGCGGTGGACGGGCTTGGCGGCGAAGCGACCTGCGAGAGAATGGGTCAGCTCGTGGTGTGCGGCGCCATGTCCGGGGTGGGTGGTACTCACGCTGCCGCCCATCCTGGGCGTTGGCGTCGATGGCGACGTTCAGGGGCTCCGCCGAGGAAGAAGCATCAGCAGCCTCCATGGCGTGGGTGACGTTGTCTTCGTCACTCGAATACTCGACCACGTCGTCGTGGTCTTCTTGTTGTTGCTGCTGCTGAGAGGTGGCGGCAGCAGCAGCAGCAGCAGCAGCAGCTGGCTTCTTGGCTGCTGCTGCTGGGGCGCTCGGCTTGGCCCGGACCTCCTGCTTTGCCGCCGGCTGCTTCCGCGTCTTCTTGACGACGAGGGGCGCATCTTCTCGGTGAGGGGGAGGAGACTTCTTCTTGGGCTGCTGCTGGTGCTGCTCCTGCTGCTGGAGCGCGAGCCGCTGCTCCTCCCTGACCCGTTCAAAGACCGAAGTGTCGACACCGAGGATGACGATGGGATCGGCCGCGGGGCTCGGCTGTGCAGGCGACGGGGACTGGGACGGGGACTTGGCCTTGGCCTGCCGAGACGGCCTCGGCCGGGTTGGCGGCTTCAGTTCTTCGACAAACTTGGGGTCGAGCCTCTTGACGATGAGCACGCTGTATCGTCCTTGGACAGCGCGCATCTGCTTGTCGTGCTTCTCCAGGGCGGCCTTGCGCTTGGCCTCGCGCTGCTTGGCCTCGCGCGCCAGGGTGGCGTCGAGTTTGGCGAAGACGCTGGCATGGTAGGCCTGCGTCCTGTTCCACATGTCCTCGGGCTCGTCGGTCCGGGCATGTTGGTACTGGGCCGTCTGCCAGTCGTCGTAGACCTGGTTCTTCCTATCGATGTCTTTGCCTCTTTGCTTTTCGTGCTCGCGGGCCCACCTCTTCCGCGTCTTGTCCATCTTCTTCTCCAGTTCATCGCACAGGTCCCTCACGGCCCTGTCCACCTCAAAGGCGGAGAAGTTCTTGATCATGTCGTAGTAGTGATTGTCCCTGTACAGTTCGAAGTCGGCCAGTTGCTTCTTCCACGCCGCCTCTTCGGCGCTCTCCGGCGCATCGGCAATCATGACGACGTCCTGCGGCTGCACATTCGGCGGCCGACTGGTCGTATTCACAGAAATGTACCCGGACTGCGCCGTCGTCTGGACATGCAGAGCCTCGACCTGACTCGTCTGCTGCTGCTGCTGCTGCTGCTGCTGCTGGGATGATGGCACCACGTCTTGCAGCTCACCCGGGAGCAGTCTGGTCAGCTCCCCCTTGTAGACGCCGTTGTTGTCGTTGTCGTCGTCGTCGTTGTTGTTGTTGTTGTTCATGCGGGCTGAAGAGCTCTCCTCCGTCTGGTCGAATCCGTAGAGAGGGACTAGGTCGTCTCCTCGGCCGTCTTCGGGCTTGGGGCTCCCAAAAAGACTGCCATAATCGGCATCAGGGCCAACTTCGTTGCCCTGCGCGAATATGTCGGGGTCGATGGGTACAAGTGTGCCGCCGTCGTTGCTGGTTGGTACAAAATCCTGCGACGCCATCTCGAGTGGAATCGGATGCTGCAAAGACTGGTCTTGAATGACTGATCTCGAATGACTGCTGCTGCTGAGAATGATGATGGAGATGAGCTCTGCGGACGGAAAGAAGTGATGAGAGGGCTACCAGCTTGCGCCGGCGGATCAAAAAGTGGTTGTTAACCTGCTGGAATCAGGGGTAACGAAGATGTGACAAGAAGTGCTGCCGGGACTGCGGCAAAGACGAGCTGGTGAGACTGAAATGGTGATCTCTGGACCGTCTTGGTTGTCGAAGATGTTGGTGAAAGAGTTGAAGAAGAGAGAGAGGAAGGAATTCGAGCGAGCTTCGTGGCCGAGAGGAATACTTACTCTACGTACTTTGGGGGGGAGGTTGGTGCGTGGGTCCTGGTTGTGGTGCGCCGGCGACTCTGATTTGGCAGATAGGGTGTGGGTCGGGAAACGGGGGTGGTTGGGAGTGAGGTCGAAAATGTGCAGAGCAAAAAAAAAAAAAAAAAAAAAAAAAAGGACCAACCGTGCAGACCAGAGCCTACCAATATGAATTGCATAAAAACTCCAGCTCTAGTGTGGGGAGAGGAAGGGGGCTGCTATACACGCTGCTCCCAGAACTACCAAAAGTCATGGTGGTGTTGTTATGGCGTCCAAGGCAAATGTTGTTTACTGCCCCTGGCCGCCCACATTCGCCCCTGACTGCATCGGCGACGGACGCCCAAGCACCAAAAAAAGTTCACAAAAAGAAAAACCCCCCCCCCCCCCCGAGCTAAGATCACAATCGATGCACTCACGTGACTTACAAATCGACGAGCCGACATGGCGTAGGGGCAGCATGCCAGTATGTTCCATGTAGCAATTCTGTGACTGCCTCTTGGCCTACTTCGTCGAACCCAACCCCCTACAAGACCTCCTCCACCATCTTGCCACCACCGCCCGGCCGCAGCCCGAACACCTGCCCCATGGGCCCGGCAACCATGTCGTCGGGAATGGCCACCCTGCTGCCCTCCCTGGAGCTGATCCAGCGGATGTACGTCGGGCTCGCCCGCTGTACCTCCTCGCCCGACGTTTCCTCGCCCGCGAGCGGGTGGCGGCCCTTGCCCTTGGGCGCCTGCTTCTTGAGCAGCTTGTTGATGGTTTCCAACTGCGCCCACGAGAATGCAGCGTCAGCAACGGCACCCAAGGCGAGTCGACAATTGTCTTTCTTACCTTGACCTCTTCGTTGCGCTTCTCGCTCAGGTTGCGTCGGCGCCGCGCCATCTCGGCCCGCCGCATAGATAGTTCCTCGGCCGTAAAGTGTTTCTTGACCTGCACCTCTGCGCGCGCAGTCCGGTCAGTACATGTAGAGAGTAGGGGCTTCTTCATCGAGAACTCATGCCATCAGAGAGCTTCAAGTACTCATGGCTCGCATCCCCGTGCTTGGCCCGCTGCCGCGCCGTCATGCGCGTCATGTCGGGCGTCCCCAAGCCGTCGTCGTCCGTGTCGACTTCGGCGCCCTGGTCCGCAACCTCGATTTCCTCGCCCTCGTCGTCCATGTCTTCCTCGTCGCCTTGGCCGTCCTCGTCGCGGGCCGCCACCTCGACCGTGTCGTTCATGTCGTCGTCCGCGGCGCTCTCCAGCTCGCCCAGCTCGTCCTCTTCGTCCTCTTCAGTGCCTATGACACGGGGACGCTTGGCAGCCGAGGTGCCAGCGCGGGCCGATGACTTCGCTACCGGAATCGCCTTCCCCTTGGTGTGGGCCGCGCTGCCTTTCGCTCCCGGCATGGAAATCTTGATGGTGGGCGCTGGCGGCGGGAGCACGTCCATGTCCATGTCGCCCTCTGCGTCTTCGTCGTCGTCGCCCTCGGCATCGATATCCATTTCATCGTCGTCGCCTTCAGCGTCCCCATCTCCAAGCGCGTCCATTTCCTCCTCATCATCGTCCATGACGCCCGCCGTAGCAGCTGTCACGTCGCCAACCTCGATCTCATCCTCCCCTTCCTCCTCCTCCTCGTTGTCGTCGTCGTCGTCGTCGTCGTCGTCGTCGTTGTCATCATCGTCGTCGTCGTCATCGTCATCGGCGGCAGCGTTCTCTTCCATCTCGTCGTCGTCCTCGACATCATCATCCTCGTCACTGTCTTGGAGCACGTAGCTCTTCTTGAGACCCCGCGTTGCCCGCTTCTCCGTCTCGCGGCCACGGCCCACAGCTACGGAGCCAGGATTGGTGTCACCGCCGCTGCCGGCCGTCGCCAGGCGGAGCTTATTGGACGGCACCTTGATGTTCAGGTGTATGTGCTGGTTGGCGTCGGCCGGACTGCTGCGCGGGGACGATGGGGGACCCCTCGACACCGAGGCCATGGTCTTGGCGTCGGCGGAGCGGCGCGAGGAGCGGGCCGACATGGCGCGGTCGTTATCCCTGTCGGCCAGGTCAGTGATTGCCTCGGTGGCTTTTTGCGCCGCCGAGCGGCGCGGACGTGTGGACATGGCGGTGCCGGGTGCCGGGTGCCGGGTGCGCTGATGGTTGTGGTGGCGACCCGGAACCGGGGGACGCCACAGATGGATACAACGGATACACTCGTGTCGTTCAATTAAGCTCGAGCCGGGTGGAATTGTCCCGATCGGGCAAAAAAAAAAAAAAAAAAAAAAAAAAAAAGGAACGGCACGGCACGGCACGTTGGGCAGACCCTGGAGCAAGCAGGTGCACAAACACAAAACACTGGGCGTGGAACTTTCCGATGGGGTCGTCATGCAACTTTGCGCCTTTACAAGAGGAGACTGGACTAGAGGTACCTTATCCGTGGGCCTCACTGATGGTCTTGCTGCTTTGTTGTTCCCGAATCGAGCAGGATCAACCATTCTTGCGCTGCCCCCGATTGGCGATGTTCGGACTGCGCTTACCCGGTGTTGCAAGCAAGCCGCCTCTGCCTCGTATTTCAGGCAAGGATGCTTGCATGCTTGGCATGTTGACGGGCCGCCAGCTGTGTGGTGGGGCACCTGCCAGACACGTGAGCACGTGTCCCTCATGAGTCATGTCAAAGCCCGAGCAAATGAATCATGGTGCCAAGGTCGCGCACAGCATTACACGCCTCGTCTAGACACACCATGGTACGATCGGACGGAACAGATGAGCCTGCCACACCCGCATGGCAACGACAACAGACTGGTGACGAGGCAAGCGGCTCGAACTCCCAAGCGACGGCCGCACACGCGAAAAAGTTCCTCGAGGATGACGCCGTGCGAGGGACCAGTAGGGAGGAGAAGAAAGAGTTCTTGAGAACCAAGGGCATACCGGAGAAGGAGATCGAGGGATTACTGGACGAGGATGCGGCGCAGCCCGGTAAGGCCGCGTCTCCCGCGTTTCTATCGCAACAAGCCCAGCCAGCGCCAGCGCCAGCGCCAGCGCCCGCGCAGGACCAGCCGTCACAGTTTCCTCCGCCACAGCCACGGCCAGAACGGAGGGAAGACCGGGCCCCGATCATCATATACCCCGAGTTTCTCACCAAGTCGGCGAAACCCCCGCCTCTGATCACGGCCAAGGGCCTTGTCAACATCCTGTCGGCGTTCGCGGGGCTCTCGGGGCTCTTGTACGGCACCGCCAAGTACGTGCTCGAGCCCATGGTGGACGCGCTCACCGAGGCGCGCCTGTCACTGTACGAGACGGCCAAAGCCGACGTCGACAAGCTGGTCGAACAGCTCGAGGGCACCGTCTCGGAAATGCCTCCCATCCCCAGAAAGTCGGCCGGCAGAGCCACCGACGATGACGATGACGAGGACAAGGACGACGACGACGACGACGACGACAGTAGCTACGGCGACCCGAGCGAGCTATTTCACCGCGACGTCGGCGTGCAGACCTCGCGCCCCCCCAGTCCTACGGCCCTCGCGTCCCCGTTGGCCCTCGCGCACGCGGCCGGCCCTCGGACTACGGCAGCGGGAGAAAAGAGCGCGGCGCAGGCGCGGAGGGTGGCGGAGCTGGTGGCGGAGCTGCGGACGCTGCGCGACGGGCTCCTGACGCAGAGCGAGGACTACGGCGACGTGCGCGGGCGGCTGGGCGTGTTTCGCGACGAGCTGGACAAGCTGACGTACCCGCCGAGCACGACGTACAGCGGCTTGTACAGCGGCAGCGGCGGGTTCGGGTTGCACGGGGGGTCGTCGTTGTCGTCGTCGTCGTCGAGCGAGCCGCACGACGAGATCAGGAAGGCAAAGGAAAACATACGGAGGCTGAAGGGGGTGATGCTGGGGGCGAGGAGTTTTCCGGGGGCACGGTCTTAGCTCATACATGGCTACGTACATACACACACGCACTCCTGGGATGATGATGATGGGGCAAAGGTTGCGTGCACCAATTTGCCGCCGTCACAGTTTTCGTCGCGTTTGTCACGTTGGTCGCATTGGTCAGGTTCGTCAGGTTCGTCAGGTTCGTCAGGTTCTCGTCCGACCGGGCCCAATGCCAGCCAATCAGTTCCCTGTCGCACCGTGCGCCCCTTGGGATTAAAGTTCCCTGCTTGAACGGCACTAGGTAGGACTAGGGTGTAGACTAGGCCAGGCCAGGCTAGATAGGGTGGGCGGGGCCCTGCCCGGGCACGGGTCATGCATGGCGGGGATGAAGGAGAGAGCGAGCGAGCGAGCTCAGGTCAGCGCCCACTGCTCACTTTGAGAGCAGCAGCCCATGGCATGCATTCGAGCGACATACAACGGCATGCGGCACCCCGCACCAGCTCTGCAAGCCCGGCCAGCAACTGCCCCGTCTCCGACCCCGCGCCTGCCTGCGCCTGCGCCGTTGTTGATAAAAGTGTGGCAGACCCTGCAGCTTCACACCGAACACACAACCCCGAGCTGGCGCCCAACATGATCTTCTCCGACTTTTACAAGGCGCCCAAGACGACGCTCACGAGGTTGCGGAGGTCCCTGCCGCATGCCGCCCCTCCCCCCCTGGAGCTGGACCCCGTCCTCGGCCACGATCCAGACCTGGTCAGCCGGGACAAGAGCAAGCAGAAGGAGGCCGTGCGGCGACTGCTCGCCAGCAGAGTACGCAGCGACTGGCACTTTTCGTGGCCGCCGCCGCCGCCGCCGCCGCCTGCAGCAGCCTCAGGCGAGGATGCCGTCGTCGCAAACACACCAAACACAGCCGACGACAACGGTGCCGCCCGCCCCAGCCAGTCTGTCGGGCACGGACCCGACGCCAAGGCCGACGCCAAGGCCGACGCCAAGGCCGACGCCAAGGCCGACGCCGACGCGTCGGACGCCGAATCCGTCTACTCCGAAGTCTCCGAGGACCAGGGTCACTGGCGTGCTCGCACCGACTGGACCACCTCTGACTTGTCCGACGATCATGTGCCCGACGCAGCCGCTTCGCCCTCGCCCTGGCGCTTCCACAGCCCCGACGCCGTCGGCCAGGTCGTCCAGTTGTCCCTGAACGCGCGGAAGACCAAGAGGCGACGGGCCGTGCGCTGCGAGGCCGCCTGGAACCATGGACTGGCCTGCTTCGAGGCCCGCCGCAACGCCTGGACCGGCGCCAAGACAGTACGCCTGCGACCCAAGACCGCTGGCGCCCAGTCGCCGTCGTCACCGCGGCGCCTCTTCTGGCGTCACCACCGCACAGAGTCCTCCGACAGCCAGCCCCGGACCGCCGTCCTAGGCGCCCCCGTCATCTCACCCACCCTCGGCTCGCCCCAGTCGCCCACAACAACACACGAATCCCATCACACCGACTCGGTCGTCCTCACCCCGCCTGCCTCCGACCCCGACTCGAAAGGCCATTCCCTGGGCGCCGCTCCTCTCCCGCCCCCCCCACCTCAAGCCGAGCCCAGCCCCGCCTCCGCCGACTCGCACATCCGCCACGACCACCAATCCTCCCCGTCGTCGTCAACGCCGCCGCCGCCGCCGCCGCCGCATCACCCCTACCCGGTCGAGACCATCGTCCCCCTCGCGCCACCGCTCCTCCCGCCGCAGAACCCCATGCGCGCCTCGGTCACGCCTGCCATATACCCTTCGCTCTACGACAAGATCGTCCTCGCCGGCCTGCAGCCATCGTGCCCCGTCAACCTCGCCGATGTGGTGCGCGCGTGCGTCGTCGGCTGGAAGCGCGACGGCGAGTGGCCGCCGCGCTCGCTGCTCCCGCCGCCCCCGCCCTCGCACACGGCCGCCGAGCTGGCCGCCCTACGCCACCGCCAGGCCGTGGCCGAGCGGCAGCAGCAGCAGCAGCAGCAGGCGGAGCGCGAGCGCAAACAGCGGGAGAAGGACAGGAAGAAGGAGCGGGAGCAGCACTCGCGCAAGGGGAGCACGGCCACGAATGGGTCCGGGTCCAGAAGAAGGAGCCTGGCCTTCCTGGCGGGCATCGCGGGTGGAGGCGGAGGCGGAGGAGGGTCCGAGAAGGACGAGGAGGGGGGGAATACCAGCACCGGCAAGGGCTTGCGGAGGAGTCTGCAAAAGGTGTTTTCGCTGGGCCACGGGCAGGGCGGCGGGGACCACGCCTAGTTATGAGAGTGGTCGTCAGTCCTGACATGCGGGACTCGCTGGAATGTCGGCAACCATGGGGTCTGGGGGGCCCGGGGAGTCTGTCTCGCGCGCGCTTCCTCGCCCACTCTGATCTTGACACCCTCTCTCTCCCTTCCCGATTCCTGCTCGTTCGTTCGCAGGTGGGGGCAGCGAAACGCCACTGGAGCTAGCAGTTTCTTCTCAGCTCAGCGAAGTCACCGTGTATGTATATAGCGAGCATGAATCCACATGCTTGGAAGAGCTGGAGTGCGGAAGCTCTCGACCACCTCTACCGTGCCGAGACTGTCTCCACGTCCCTCGTCTTGCCACTGCAACATCGCAACGCAGCATCGGCACGCACACATGGTATCCATCTCAGACGCAACCAAGCCATCAACCAAATCATTCACATCCAGACTCCCCAGACACTCCAAGGACCAAGGACCACCTATCAGCGGCTCCAGACCACATCACCTGCCCAATCCAAGTACCGAATGCTACGTTCACAAGCATTCCCACCTCCCTCTCTTTAGACCAGCACTGGCATGTACACACCTCCCGCCACAGCACGACGGTCCTCACATGCCGACGACGCGCATGGCCAAGTAGCCGACCGACAGGACCACGGCCATGGCGATCAGGCTGCTCGGCACGCCGCGCTCGATGAAGTGCCGGACCTGCAGGTAGCGCTGGCCGGCGGGATCCTCCTTCATGATGGCGGCTACGTACCCGGGGTTTGCGCGTCAGCAAGAGCGGATTACGGACAGCCCAAGTGGTGATAGAAAGAAGGAAATAGAGGAGGACGAGGGACGGACGGGGGGGAAGAAGAGAAAGAAAAAAAAAAGAAAAAAAAAGGAAACCTACTCATGTTCGGGAACCCGCTCGTCGGTAGCGCCATGGCCGCGCTGCACATGAGCACGCCGGTCATGACCATTAGGTTGGGGTGCGGCTCGGCCATGTTGCGGCCGACGTCGTAGACGAGCGGCAGCACGATGACGGCGGCGACGGTGTGGCTGATAAAGGTGGCGACGACCAGGATCAGACCCGAGAAGACGACCAGCACGGCGTACAGGCCCATTCCCTCGACGCCGGCCGAGATCTCGCGCGCGACGGTGCCCAGCAGGCCCGAGGCGTCGACGGCCTTGCCGAGCGCGATGCCGCCGGCGGCGAGAATGATGATGGTCCAGGGGAAGTTGTTGAAGTCCTCCTTGGTCAGCAGGCCGGCGCCGAAAAAGAGCACGATGGGCACGATGGCCACGACGCCCATGTGGCCAAAGACGGGCTCGAGCTGGTGCGAGAGGCACCACAGGGCAATGGTGGCCGTGGTGACAACGGCGACGAACCAGTCGACGCCGGTGAAGGGGTCCTGCACGGGCCGCACGGGCACGATGGTGGTGCCCTTGGCGGGCCGGAAGGTGAGCAGCAGCAGAAGCCAGATGAGCAGGATGGAGATGATGCCGACGGGCAGGACGATGAAGAACCAGGTGGCCCACCCGGGCGCCGGCTTCATGATGTCGAGGGCAATGATGTTCTGCGGCGAGGCGATGGGGGAGAGCATGCCGCCAATGTTGGAGGCCAGGGCGATGGCCATGATGACGGCCTTGGACATGTTGGAGCCCGAGGGCAGGTTGCGCAGGATGGGCTGGGGACGAGGATCAGGGACGAGGATCGGGACCGTCTCTGTCTCGGGATGGCCGACTCACCTCGATGATGCCAAAGCAGAGAACAGGAGCGGCCACATTGCTGATCAGCATGCTGGCCAAGGCCGCGACGAGCATATTGGCGAGGACGACAGTGCGCGGCTGCGTGCCGGCCTTGCTGAGCACAAAGGTGGCGATGCGCTTGTCCATCTTGCGCTTGGACAGCGCGGCGGCCAGGGTGAAGCCGCCCAGCAGCAGCATGATGACGGGGTTCCACATGGCCGCAAAGACGAAATCGGCGGCAGCGCTCGAGTCCAGCCGCTCGCCCTCCTTCTTCACCACCCTGAGCACGACACAGAGGAAGGGGATGAGGAGGGCGGTGACGAAGAGAGGGATGGCCTGTACGCATGTGGGCACGCGGGGCCGGTCAGCTCAGCCGTCGTCATCCCATCTCGCCGTCGCCTGTTTGCCTTTTCCCCACGCTCTCTCGGGAGATGGTGGGCACGCACCTCAGTAGCCCACAGCAAGCTCACGAAGACGAGCAGGGCCAGGCCGTTCTGCTCCTCCGGCCGCTTCATGACGGGGGCGAAGAGCAGGGCAAAGAAGAGGCCAATCAGGACCAGCAAGGTCAGCACGGCCGAGCTGGCAAGCCATCGGGGCAGCCTCAGTCTGAAGCGACCGATTGGCGTGGCGATTTCCTTGGTCATGGGCATGCCCTCGCCGTCGCCCTGGCGCCGGATTCTGTCCGGCGCAGGGTCCCGGCCGAGCAGGGCATGCCCCAGACTGGCGGCCTCGGCCCTCCGCTCCATTCCAATCAGCTCTCTCCAGACCGTGTTGCGCTCCCACACCACGTGCTCCCGCAGATGGGAACGGAGGTCCCGCTTCGCAAGCTCGGCATCGCCGTCGGTGACGACGGACGTGTAGGCCTTCTCCATCTTGCCGATGTTGTCCTCCAGCGTCTTCATCGACTCGGCCTTGAAGGGCGCGGCCGGCTCGACGTGCGTGTCCATGTACCGCGCCCGCAGCTTCGTGTTGACCGTCTTGTCGAACTTCTTCAGCACCTTGCGGAAGCCCGTGTGGTTCAGCTGCATGTACGACTTGAACTCGCAAAGCTGCACGTACAGCCCGATGATGCGCTTTTTGAGCACGATGCCCGACGACGAGTCCAGCCCGTTCTCGGCAAGGTCCTCGTAGGCGTTGCTGAAGCGCCGCGACCGACTCCGTTGCGTGGACGAGTGCAGGTCTGACGGCCCGTGCAAGAGCTTGCGCCGCGCGCCGGTGCTCGTCCGTTTCTGCCGCGGACGGTGCAGCGCCGTGGTCTCGTCGCCGTCTTCGTCGCTGTCGCCGTCGCCGTCCTCGGTCGAGCCCTGGCTGAGTATGCTCTCGGGGCGCTGCGGCGTTCCATGCACCTGAGTAGGCGCAGGCGGCACCCGGTCCTCCAAGTCTTCTTGTGCGGCACGGCCGCCGCTGCTGCTGCTGCTCTGCACGCTTTCATCCTCGCTCTCTTCGAAGGTGCCGACGTCGCGCAGGAGGTGGTGCACCTCGTCGAGCACCTCCCTCTCTTTGACGCTGTAGAACGACGTGACCTTTTCTAGTTCGACGTCGAGCGCGCGGCTGAAGACGGCCTCGGGGTCTTCCTGGCGCATCAAGGGCTGGGACTCGGCGTCGCCACCGCTGGCCGGTTGGTGCACATTTTTCTCAAGCTGGTAGATGCTGCCGCGGTGTAAGCCGGGGTAGACCCAAGACCGACCCAAGACGGCTGGCTGGCTTACAGTTTCTTCAGATTGCTGTAGGCAATGTAATGGCTGCTCCAGTCCGGAACAGCATTGAACTGGATGCTGTGCGAGAACTTCATCTCGTCCTGGTCGTCGAGCCGACGACGCTTCTTGGCCTTCTTCGTTCTGTCGTCGTCGTCGTCGTCGTCGTCGTAGCCCGGCCGGCGTTCCGCGCTATAGTCTTCGAGTTCGAACTGTTCGCCAGGAGGCATATGTAGGCTGCGGCGGTGCGGTGCGCTGCTACGGCTCTGGCGCCCGGCTCTCCGGCTTCTGATCGCGTGGTAAGGAGTGGGGAGGGTGTTACGGTGGGTGGGCGCATCCGGAGGACCTGATAGGCTTTCGGCAACTGTATATGAACTTCTTACCTCTAGCTCCTGAACACGCGGCGTTCCGGCGTTCGGTGCCGGCACCCCCGCCGGTGGTCCGTGCACTCGGCGCCCTTGACGACTGTGAGGGGTCAGAAAGGTACCTAGGTACCGTTCTGACATCACATGTGCCGCCGCTCATAGATTGGTGTTCATCGTGTATCGTGCTTCGTGCATCCCGGTACGATACCGACAGCTGCCCGCCGACAAAGGCGACACTCCTTCCTATCCCAGGCAGGAACACAATCACGCGCACTCGGACGGCATATTCAGGACGTGCGTGACATGCTCCCCAGAATGCTGGTATTCTGCCCCTAAGGCCAAGGCTGCGTGCGGCAGAGTCGAATCTGCTTTCCGCCATGCTCTCAGCATTCACCGCTCGACCGATTATCGAGCTCAAGCAACGCGACAAGTCCAAGATCGAATCGATACATGCCTCGGGTGAGTGCTCCACGGGCCGCGCGCATGGCTGGCGCGTGCTGGACTGATGTCACCCCGATGCAGGCGATCGCGTCCTGGTCGGTCTCAACTCGGGCGCCCTACGCATCTACCGTCTCAATGAACCTCCCCCGCCGGAGACCGCGGCCGATCCGGTAGCGACGACGAGGCCCCCGAACGGCAATGATGCAACGTCAGAGGCGACCTCTGCGCCCGACGCACCGTCCCAGCCACCCGCACAGAATGCGCCCGCCGTCAAGCCGACAGACCTTCTCCGCGAAGTCGACAAGTTCTCCACCCGGGCGGTCGAGCAGCTGGCTGTCATAAAAGAAGCAAACATGATCGTGTCGCTCTCCAACTACGCCGTGTCTCTGCATGACGAGCACTCGTACGAGCCCATCGAGTCGCCACTAGCACGCTCCAGGAACGCGTCCGCCTTTGCCGTCACCAGCAACATAATCAAGGACCCGACGACGGGGATACCCGAAATCGTCTCGCGCCTGGCCGTCGCGGTGAAGCGACGACTGCTGCTGTGGGCATGGCACGCGGGCGAGATCGCTCCCGACGTGACCGAGATTGTCCTCACCGAAGCCATCCGGACCATAACGTGGGCTAATGCGACAAGAGTGGTGTGCGGCATGAACGCGGGATACGTCATGGTCGACGCGGTGACGCAGAAGGTGGAGGACATCGTGGGCCCGGGCGCCATCGGCGGCGCGGCCGGGGGCCAGGGCCGCTTTGGGGCTGTCAGTTCGGCCGGCATGGGGTACATGGGCCTCGGCGGTTATGTTCCCAAACCGCTGTCCACGAAGCTGGCGGATGGGCAGCTGCTTCTGGCCAAAGACATCAACACCTTGTTCATCGACGACACGGGAAAGGCGCTCGAAAAGCGTCAAATCCCGTGGGCGACGGCACCCGAGAGCATTGGGTACAGTTATCCCTATATCCTCGCCTTGCAAGCGCCGTCCAGGGGTGGGCTCGAGGTTCGCAACCCCGACACCCTCAGTCTGCTGCAGACCGTTGCACTGCCGGGCGCAACGGCACTGCACTTTGCCCCGACCTCGGTGAGTCTTGCGCACGCTGGAAAGGGGTTTTACGTCTTGGGCGAAAGGGCTGTATGGAAGATGGACGCCACCAACTACGACGCCCAGATCAGTGAGCTGGTCAAGACGGCAAGGTACGACGAAGCCGTCAGCGTTCTGAACATGCTGGAGGACGCCTTGCTCAAGGACAAGGTCGAGACTCTTCGGGAAGTCAAGATGCTGAAAGCCGAGCTCCTTTTCCACCAGAAAAAGTTCCGGGAGGCCATGGATCTCTTCAACGAGGAAGATGTTTACGCGCCCCCCGATAGAGTCCTCAGACTGTTTCCAAACATGATCGCCGGCCGGCTTTCGGCCATGCCGGAAGAGAAAGAGAGCGAGGGAGAAGTCAAAGAAGCGGGAGCCAACGGAAAGGCCAGTGGCGATAAGTCAGCGAAAGATGTTCACGCCGGCGACCAGGCGTCGACCTCGGTTGGCCTGCCGTTCACCAAGTACTTTATCGGACAGCGCAAGATCACCACGGACGCGGCGCCGATAGCATCGGTCAAGAAGGGGCCCGAGGACGACGGCGCAAGCAGCAAGGACAAGGCGGCGGACGAGCAGTCGCAGCAAGAGAAGGACCTGATGGCAGCTGTCATCGAGCTGAGTAGCTATCTTGCAGGGGCGAGAGCTCGGCTCCAGAGGGTGATTGACCCGGCAACGGGCAAGTTGAAGCCTCGGAGACCGACGACCGGATCGACCGAGGAAGACTTCAAGAGTCTCCTGCGCTCTCTGCGGCAAGAAAGCGACGACAAACTGGAGAAGGAAGTCAAGGAGGCATTCGGGCTTGTTGACACGGCCTTGTTCCGCGCCTACATGTACTCTCGGCCCACTCTGGCCAGCTCCCTCTTCCGCATCCCGAATTTCTGCGACCCCGACGTGGTCAAGGAAAGACTGGTGGAGCACAATCGCTTCAACGAACTCGTGGATTTTCTTCACGGCAAAAAACTCCACCGGCAGGCCCTCGAGCTGTTGCGGAAGTACGGGTCGCCCGCGAAGCCGGACCCTGTAGCACCCAGCCTGCACGGCCCCGGCAGGACTGTGATGTATCTGCAGACGATTCCGCCGGAGATGGTCGACCTCATCCTCGAGTTCTCCGAGTGGACGCTCCAGAGGGACCCCAAGCTGGGCATGGAGGTCTTCATTGCCGATTCGGAGAACGCAGAAACACTGCCGCGGGGCCGCGTGGTGCACTTCTTGAGACGCATCGACCCGGCCCTCGAGAGGCAGTACTTGGAGCATGTCATTGGCGAGTTGAACGACGCGACACCCGAGTTCCACGACCGTCTTGTCGAGCTTATGGTGAAGCAGCTCAAGGGGGGGAAGGCGGAAGACGAGGGCCGACACGTGTTGATGGAGCGATTCGTGCAGTTTCTCCGCCAAAGCCGGCAGTACGGATTCACCAAGGCCTTTGGGATGATACCGCGAGACGGTACGGTTGCCACTCGGACCCAGCCGCCCGCGGTAGACTCGGCCTCGACTAACGATGCAGCTAGACCCAGAGTTCTACGAGGCACAGGCAGTGGTCCTGAGCAACATCGGCCAGCACAGGCAAGCACTTGAGGTCTATGTCTTCAAGATGCTTGACTACTCCAAAGCAGAAGAGTAAGATGGGATTCGTCTCGCGCGCCCTCATGACCGTGGCAAGGCTGTGACTGACAGTCCAGGTATTGCAACCGGGTGTACAAGTCGCAAGAGGCCGTGACGAGGTCGGCCTCGCACACACGGAGCTCCACAGAAGATGGCGACCAAGACGGCGAGAAGCCGATTTACCACACCCTCCTCTCGCTCTATCTCGACCCACCACCACCGCACTCGCCCAGCCTCGAGCCCGCCCTGGATCTCCTATCCAAACACGGATCTCGACTACCGGCCACGTCGACGCTGGAGCTGATTCCCGACAGCCTCCAGGTGCGCCAGCTGGAGTCGTACTTCCGCGGCCGCATGCGCTGCGAGAACAGCGTCATGAACGAGGCGCGCGTCATGGTCGGGCTGCGCAACGCCGAGCTCGTCGGAGCCTGCGCGCTGCTGGCCCTCGGCGACGGCATGCCCGGCGGCCAGGGCGGGCGTAACCGGCGCGTGCTCATTGACGACGAGCGCGTCTGCGGCGTGTGCCACAAGCGGCTGGGCGCCAGCGTAGTCGCCGTCATGCCGGACAACTCGGTGGTGCACTACGGCTGCTGGAACAGGTCGCAGGCCGGCGGCAGCGCCAGCGGCAGCGGCAGCGGCAGCGGCAGCGGCGGGTCTGGATGGGGAGGCAGCGGCACGTCGTGGGCGCTGCGCGGGGCGCCGTGGGCGGGGCCGAGCTGGGGGCGGCGAAGCAGCGCGGAGAGTGGAACATGAGAGAGATGCGAAGCTAGATGCTGTCCTTGTAGGGTGACCATGGGGATTTCCCTACACAGAGGTGCGTTATTCTGCTTTTCGTCCGCTCCCACCCTTTCTATTGTGCAAACGGATGCACAGCGGCGCCGGCCCTGGGTTTGGGATCATGTTGTTCGTTTCGCCCCCAGGCTCCGATTCAGTGAGGCTTGGAGGCAACGGCGGGTTAGGATACCGCCGGTATGTAGACGGGTACATCATCATTTTCATCCCTCGGCCTCAACGGCCCCCTGCTCGCCGTAGTTCTCCTCAGCCTTTTCCTCCTCAGCCTTTTCCTCCTCGTCAGTGGCGGACGTTGCGGCGCGGGCCTTGTCCTCGTCCATCCGCGGCGTGAGCTCCTGGTTGACGCGGGCCTGCGCGGCCACCACGGCGCACCGCAGCTCGTGCAGGTAACGGCTGCGGTCCGGGGCGCTATCCTCGGTCGGAGGCGCGACGAGGTCGATGGCGACGAAGAAAGACGCGTGCGAGGGGGAGGTGTAGGACAGGGAGAGGCGCGGGTGGGTCGCGGCGGGGGTTGTGGTGCTCGTCATGGTGGCTGTCTGGGTGGCATTTGGCTACACTTTTGTCTTTTTGGTGACAGCAGCAAGTGTGTCATGTCACTGCGGGGTTAATGCGGATGCCGGCATGGGCATGCGCAGCGACCCCTGCGTATCCGGTATCCGCCCGCCTTCGTCTTTTTCCAGTCAGCGGGCGGGGAACGACCGGGACAGCGGCGTCACACTTCGTACTGCACTTTGTATATGTACACTATATGTACCTGCAACCTCTACCTAGGGAACCAAGGACCACTGATTGGCCTTTACGACAAGCTGCAGTGCATGCCCGTGTGCGTTGGGCGGGCAATCGGGCATGTTCAGCAGGCTCCGGCCGCAGGCGACGAACAGGACCTTGGCGGCCGAGACGTTACAGAAACACACTCAACACAAATGCAGCCAGCAAGACCCCCGTTGCGCGCGCCGGGCAGCTTCTCGCCCCGGGCCCCGCCCGCCAAAACCCCTGGTGCGTCGAATTCGAAGCCGCAGCCGAAGTCGTCATCGACCTTGATCTCGAGCACGACCTCGAGCGCGACCTCGAGCGCGACCGCGACGGCGAACTCAAACTCGGCCAAGAAGCGGCTTGACTCCCTCTCCAGCGACGACTCGGCGGCCCTCCCGCCGCTGGCCGTGGCCAAGGTCCGAAGCCAGCCAACCTCAAGCACGCCGTCCCCGACGCCCATCCACGCCAGCTTCACGAGCCACCCCAACGGCAGCACCGCCAGCCTGCAGAACTTCTCGCGCCCGACAACGACCCCGACCCCGACCCCGTCCCTCTCAACCGCCGTCTCAGCCGCCCGCTCCGTCGCCAGCTTACACTCGCCGAGCGAAATCCACCGCGCCACCGTCTCGTCGCCGACCTATGGTGCCGGTGGCCTCCATCTCCGCAAGCATTCGCAGACCGCCGGCATGTTCGAGCCCACGCTGCCCTCGACCAGCACGTCGAACCTATCGTCGCACGCCGGCCCCGTCATCCAGGCCTCGCCCACGCTCAGCCCGGCTGGGCACTGGGAGCTCTCGGCCAGCCAGATTGCCGCCCAGGCCGCCGTCATGCACCACCAGAACCAGCAGCACCATCAGCACCACCAGCACCACCAGCAGCACCACCAGCAGCACCACCAGCACCAGCAACACCACCAGCAACAGCTCCACCACGCCCGGCAGCGATCGCAGACGGTGCCGGTGCTGGGCGCCGACTATGAGGCCTCCTCATTGCCGGGTGCGAAACGCGGCATCGGCGGGCCGCTGAGCCCACCCATGCTGAGCCTGACCGAGGCGAGCGCGCCGCGCGAGAATGGATTCGCGTCCCAGGGCTACCACAACGGCTTCCAGGTCGGCTACTCCATGTCCACGGCCGCGGCCAACATCGTGTTCCCGCGGTCGGGCCAGTCCTCGCCCGCCATGCCGCCGCCGGCTTCATCCATGCCGCCGCCGCCGCCGCCGCCACTTCCGCCGCCGCTTCCGCCGCCGCTTCCGCCGCCGCCGGCCGAGCGGCCGAAGCCCAAGGTGAAGCTGTTCTCGCGGCCGGGCAAGATTGGGGTGAAGACCGACGCCAAGGACAACAAGCCCTTGCCCAGCCCCGGAAAGATCAGCCAAGCCTTTGCTACCCTGCAGCGCGGGAATTCGAGTACAACCAGTCTCGATTCTACGTCGCAGTCTTTCTACAGCCTGGCGAATTCATCGTCCGCAACCATTCGGCCTGTTGACTGTCCACCCAGCGAGAAAGAAGCCAAGGAAAAGAAGCATTACTTTCTGTCGAGGCAAAAGCACAAGGTCAAGGACAAGGAGGACTTCCATCTGCCTCTGTCTTCGGCTTCGAGCAACTCCCGGCCCACGGACCCCAATGCTCCCAACAGCCTCTACAACTTCAACCTCCCGCCGAGTCCGGGCCCGAACAGCACCAGTTTCAAGGGCTTATCTGCACTGGATCTGCGGCACGCCGGCCGGCGTGACAAGAAGAAGGAAGCATTTGACGACGCCGCCTCGTTGCACGCCGGCGAATGGCCCGGCCCCAGTAGCATCGGCTCCGCAGGTGCGGTGGGGTCCTCGCCGTACCTGAGCGAACCGTTCGACAGCAACAAGTACGGGCTCAACAACATGACCTTCGACGACGCCTGGCCCTTCCTCAAGGCCAAGCTGCTGGTCATCTTCCAGGGGGAGGACCTGCGACTGCCCGTCGAGGACTTCAACCGTGTCGTCACCATGCACATCCAGTACTGCCTCGCGCGACGCAGCCCCGCCATCATCGTCGAGGACCTGCGCGAGCTCTTCGCCACCGGTTTCGCCAGCCTCGATCATACCCTGCGCAAGACGCCCGAGGACCGCCTGATCCCCGCCCTCGTCGAGCTGTGGATCTTCTCCTTCACCACCGTGCTGCCCTACATGCAGGCCGTCTTCCTCCCCCTCGACCTCGAGTTCAGCGGCAACGGGCCGCTGATGACGGCCGAGCAGGCGCGCGACTTCTGGGGCGGCGTCGTCCTGACCCCCGCCAACACCCCCTCGCCCGTCGAGAGCCACGGCCACAGCGGCGGCCGTCCAGCCTCGGCCGCCGCCGCGCGCCGCCCCAGCCTCGGCGTCAGCGTCGCGCCCGCGTCCGCCGTGCTCGACGTGCGGCGCATGGTCCTGCTCGCCTTCCGCGACACCGTCATCCTGCCGCGCTACGACACCCTCAAGACCATGTTCTCGCGGCTCTCGCTCGAGTTCCTGCCGCAGTCGCTCGCCTCCATGGCCCTGGCCTCGCCGCAGCCCGCCCCGTCGCCGGGCTTCCACCGCCCACCGCCGCAGCCACACCACCATCCCCACCACCAGCAGAGCGGCTCGAGCTCGTCCCTACACCAGCACCCGCCGCAGCCCGGTATGGTGGCCGGCAGCCCCGCCGACTCGCAAAACTCGTTCGGCTTCGGGGCGCCGCGGCCCGGTACCGCCATGTCGATTGATCCGTCGCTCGCGAGCTACAACAGCTCTAGCACGACGCTGCTGGGCGAGGGCGTGGCGGGCGGGTCGGGCAGCACGAGCGGGAACCGCAGCCGCGCCATCAGCAACGTCAGCTTCGGGAGCGACAACACCGGCGGCGGCGGCGGGGGGGGGGCGAGGCCCTTCACACCGAGCAGCCTGCACGCACTGGGCGGCGGCGGCGGCGGCGGCAGTAGCAGCGGCGCCGTCGGCGCCGGTGTGGGTCTGGGCCTCGGCGTGCTGATGAGCAGCCTGCGGGAGCAGAACGTCGAAGACTCGAAGCAGGTCACGGACATGGTGGGCCGCATGCTGCAGTGCATGAGCGTGCTGGCGAGCGTGGGGCACATGCCCGGAGCGAGGGGCGACGCCGGGGCGGGAGGAGGAGGAGGAGGAGGAGGGGACGAGGGCAACAGGATGGTCGAGGAGCTGAACAAACTGCTGAAGCTGAATTGGCTGGGCCGGGGTCGCACGGGACGAAACAGGCGCGGGATGGTCGGCGGCCGCGTGAGGAGAGACACGACGGCGGATGCGCGGCCTGTTCTGGTCGAAGCCGTTGGTGAATAGGAAGTGTCCTGTCAACAAAAAAATGTTCATGTGGCCATGACATTTGGTCTGCGTTTTTGGCTTTGCGGGCGGACCTGGCTTGGCATGGCGTTGGGACTTGGATATTGCTTGTTTTTGTGGATGGGGTTAGGCACGTGGAAATACTTTGTGCTGAGGCCGGCCTGGTCAGGATCTCATCATGTCGCACGCAGCAATTCAGTGTACGATTTCGGTATGTCGGTTTGTGGGAAGTGCTCCATCACAGTTGGAACATTACGATGGGAATTCAGCTGCTGGAACAGAGTAAAATCCAGTGAGTACAAGGCACAGGAATGGACATGATTGAATTCGATTAAATTTGATCAACGTCCCCTAGACAACACCAGACTTCATCAAGACTTCGTTAGAGTGAGAAACGTGTCCCCTGCGCTTGGCTAGAAGTTAGCCAATGCCCGACATGAAGTGGATGTAGCAGCAAGCTTTTAAGGGTGCACCGCAAGGTAGATCAGACATCCAAGGAAGAATTCGCCCTCATCTGTCCCGCGATAGGCTCGTGTGGGACTCGAGTGGAAACTGCGAATGTAGGACATATTTCATCATGAAAACAGTGCAAGGGTTACGAGGGGAAAATGTGGTGGACTGACCGGTTGCGCAACTACGTGCGGACGAAGAGTGGATGTGGTTAGCCGACAGCGACAGGCAACCAGAAACGTCCCAGAAACTAATCACTGGAAGAGTGCTGGAGGCGTGGCCGGCGACTATACAGACTTGAAGACGGTCAGCAAAACAAGCCAACCCAGTTGATGAGACGGAGGGAGAGGGTGGCGAATTCTCGGTGATATCCGCGATCAGACAAAAATACTGGCAAGTAACAGGCCTCTCCCGCAGGAGGAGTGCCCGACAGACTCGACTTCTTCACGGTCGATTCAGTTGGGAAAAGAAGACATGTTCAATGGTTGTCATCACTGAAGTGCGGATATGCAGGGAATAATAGATGGACTGGTGCGGCTTACCTGGTAGCTTCACAGTCGCTGCTGCATCTCACCAGCTCACCGGATCATGACATCTGCGCAGGGTCGGTCGTCGCGTGCATCAGCGTCGACGATAGGTGGCTGGGTGAGGTGATTGAGGATGGAAAGCGCAGGAAAATTTTGCGGACGCGCGCGGTAAATATAGTCGATCTGAGATAACGATAAGGAAAATTTGATTGCCGGAACACGTGATGCCGGCTACCAAGGATATTGGGGATGATCTTCAGAAGTCGGCCGTCCGTCGTCGCGAGCGACTGAGAACGATGCCTGGAGACCCGGAATCGCAATGGAATTGGTGAATGGCACCAAGGGTTGTAGAGTTTGAAAAGATTGTCCTTCCATATGTGCTGGCGACTGCAGATGTCCGTTATTCGGCCTGGAGGCTTCGGGTTTCGTCTCGGCAGCGGGCCTCGTCGCATCTTCCGTCGTCGGAACGGAAGAAAGTGTTCTTCCGTCCGGGCTAAACCCAATCAGACCCGTCGACTTGGCAGCCCACGCTCCCGCGCTTTGCTTGATCGCTCCCGACGCCCTCAACGCCTCCTCGATTTTCTTTTAGTCAATTCCGCTATTGCTTGCCATGTCCATTTGACCAGAAGAAGAGGAGTCGGGTACGAGACTCTTCTCCATTGTTATTTCGTCCGTTTTTCTATTCGAAGCCGAAGCTGACCGTCTGATTGCGAGATAGCAGATAAAGTCGGGCCCATTGAGTTGCGACCGCGCGAATCGCTCTCAATCGGCTGCTTCCTCTCGTATGCGTCCCTCCCACATCCGCCCGCCCACAACAACACGGTCGACTGCCGCGGCTTCGTGTTCTTCGAGGCTGCTAAGCCACCTTCGCTGCACATTCTACGATCCACGGCCCTTTCTGGATCGCTTGGCTGCTGTCCAACTCAAGCGTCGCTGCATTGCACGCAATCTGCGCGCAACCAGCTGGAATTACACGCCCGGACCAGCACGCCGAGGTTCCAGAGGCCTGGTTGCCCACCTTTTTGGACACTGCTTCTCTGAATTCACGGGCTTCGCGCGTCATCGGGGAAGGGAAGGCGAACGTGCGCTGGCGTTGTCGTCTGCGTTTGCAGCTACGCGTTGCCTCGACGCCGGCTGTCCCGGAGCCAGGAGTCAGACCCGGACTGGACCGGAAGCGCATACGACATCGTGAGATACGAATTGTCGATATCCACGCCGTGGATCATCGACAAGCCAAGAGATGATGGCCAGCATGGCGCCCGGCTTTACGCACGGGATGCAGCAGCATCCCGGTGGCCCTCCCGGACACCCCATGGTCGCGCCCGGCATGGCACACAATCCCAGTCAGCCCGGAACTCAGGCCGGCACGATGCCGCACCAGCTCGTTGCTCACATGGGAGTCTCGGCGCCGGGCGGTCAGATGAATTCGACAGCTCTCATGGGCGGCATGCCGCAGGGGGGTAATCCGAACGCGCATGCAATGCAGCACATCGGGCCACAGCAAATGTTCCAGCAACACATGCCTGCCATGAGTGCGTACTCTTATCTTGTGATATCAGTATGGCTGCTGACATGCCCGCGTAGTGAACAACCAGTTTCTTCACCAGCAGCAGCAGCAGAGGCTGCAGCAGCAGATGCAGCAGCAGACCAGGCAACAGCTCATGGCCCAGCAGTTTCAGAATATGAATGGCATGCCTGTAGGAATACCAATGAGCCAGATGCAAGGCCCCTCAGCATCGCAATACGCCGCAATGAGGGCAAGGATGCCTGTAAGTTCAATAGTCGTAAGCATCCGGCATGATGTACGACCCGCTGATCTCTGGCTAGGGCCAGACCATGAGCCCGCACCAACAGGCCATGAATTATCAACAATACGTGCTGCAACAGCAGCAACAGCACCTGGCAGGTGGTCAAATGGTACCGGGCGGCAATCCAAATCAGCCTCAAATAAACTCGCATTTGATGCAGCAACACCAAGCGCAGCTCGTAGCCATGCAGCAAGCTGCTCAGCAGCAGGCTCAGGCGCAACAGGCCGCTCAGAACCAGGCACACCAAGCTCAGGCACAGCAGCAGCAACAACAACAGCAGCAACAACAACAGCAGCAGCAGCAGCAGCAGGCCCAGCATCAGGTCCAGCATCAGCAGCAGCAGGCCCAGCAGCAGCAGCAGCAGGCCCAACAGCAAGCTCAGCAGCAGCAGCCGCCGCCGCAGCAGCAGCAGCAGCCTGGCGGCCCTCAACCGCCCAATGCTCAGCAGCAGCCAGGTCAGGGCGGTCCGACGAACGGACCACCAACGCCAGCCTCAGCTCAAGGACCAACTCCCCAACCAAACCCGCAACAGCAGCCTCAAGCGCCCCCTCAAACCCCACAGCAAGCCCAGTCGCAACAAGCCCAGCTAGCCCAGACACAGCAACAGGCGGCGGCAAACGCGGCCGTGGCAAACTCCTTCATGCAGCAGCAACAGAAGCGGGAAAGCATCAAGACCAACTGCCTACTGAAACTCATGCACTTTTCAGAGCAGATGGGCGGTTTTGCCGTACGTATCACATGTCTTTCAGGGGCTTGTGATGCCGAAAGACGCTTTTGCTAACATGCAGCAGGTCGAGAAGTCCAGCAAAGATGACATGACATACTGGAATGCCTTCGTTGCCGGATACTTTTCCCCACGAGCCGTCTTCCGGTTCACTTTTGCCACAGTGGAAGACGGTGAACCATTAGAAAAGCACTACGAGATCGGGTTCTCGGCCTTGCCCCGCTACTTCCACACCCATTTCGATAGCGGCGGCGTCAAGAGCATGCGTCTCGTCCTGGGAAAGAGCATTGCCGATCGGGCAATGCCCGGTGATTGCCACTACATCGAGTGTGCCGCGGCAAACATGATGTACTGGTATGAGAATTCGCACGTAAGGAGCACGCACCACACCGCACGGGGGTGTTTGAGCATGGCTAATATCCCGTCAGGTCATTGCATCGGGCACGCTGCGGGCTCAATTTGACGCCGAGCAAAAGTTCGATTCGGTCGAATTCATTACGTTTAGCTATGACGAGTACATTTCCAGGAAAATGGTGATCCAGGCGGCCAAGCCATCCCACGAGTGGGTCAAGGAGTGGAAGAACATGAACAACCAGGACGCCAAGGCTTCTCCCGAGATGAGCAAGAAGAACAAGGCTAAGATGATGAAGTCGCCGCAGACCCAGCCGCCCGATATTGACCTTCCAGACTCTGCCCTGGTGCCGGGCACGCCCATCACGTCCGCGGTGAACCAGTTTCTCGAGGTACGGACCCTTCCGTTCAGCACATGCCACACACCGTGCTAATATAGGAGAAAGATTGTGGAGATTGTGGGCCAGATGAATCCTCTCTTCAACTACAGCCAGCACCATCCCTCACTGGGTCCATATACGGCTCTAGACCAGTACATGATCCTCGTCAATAATCAGGGACAGGTAGTCAACGGCCAGGCCATGCCGCCAGGCGCAGGTCCGAGAACACCCGGCTTCAGCCAGTTTCCCATGGCGAGTCCGGCAATGGCAAGCCAGATGCTGCCGGGGTCCCCGCACGTCATGGGCAGTCCGGCCCCGGGCTCTATGCAAGCGCCCGGCATGCAGCTCCAACAGAGCCAGCAGGGGACCAGCTCCAGCGGGCCCAGTGCCAACACGTCGCCCTCGCAGAACAACAAGAAGCGGAGAGCGTCGGCGGTCAAGAACGAGGACGATGGTCCGGGATCGGCACCGACGCCACTCGGCGGCGGCACTCCGCAAATGAACGGCATCCAGGTGGGCAAGGCAAAGCCGCCGACGCCGTCCATGGGGAAGCGGTTGAAGACGGGCCAGGCGTGACGACGGGGCGGGCGTGCCGAATCGGCAACTGATCCTCCATCCCCTCTGTCTATGCCCCATCGCGTAGCGTGCTTTCATCCCATCGCGTTGCGTGCTTTCAAGCGTTATGGCGTTGTCATGGAGCTACTTTGCCTGTATCATCTTAAACCGGCTGGTGTGGAAAATTTCACAGGGGACGGCATTTCCACTGTTTTGCCCTCTTCACAACATCCTCCCCCCCTTCTCATCCCCTCTTCAGTACCGGCGGAATTGGTATCTTGGACCTGGCGAACGCATCTGGAAATTTTTCGGAATCCGTTCTGCATATACCCCCATTCATCCAAGTTTACGGTTGAGGTTTTTTTTTCTTGGCTTTTCCCCTCCCTTTTCGCCCCAACCCGCGGCGCGCGTGTGTGAAGAGCCGGCAGAGAAGGCGGGAGACAGCGACGTACGAGGGAGGAAGCATCGGGTTGTGTCGGAATTGATGATCGAACCACTTGCTGCTCTTGCGTCCCATTTGCGTCCATCTGGTGCTGCCCCCGTGGCTTGCTTTTGCCTGTTTTTCCCATTGTCATCGGGATGCATGGGCGGGCGCGTCCCCTTGACTGGTGTATCATGGGTTGCGGAATTGGGACGATCACATGGCAATGGAGGGTATGAGCAGGCAAGCCTGGTTGGATTTGGTTGGAGGTTCGTGATACGGCGAGCGATTGGGCGTACGGATGCATGGCCGAAACAGTCTGTCGGGCAGCGCCGCGTTCCGTGGTGGCGAGCTTTGACCGGGTGCTGCCGTCGTGGCACCGACTGCGAGCCATGGGCGGCGTGGCGCGACAGAGGATCTATCGACCTTGGCTCTCACACGTTCATCAGAGCCGGCGCCGGAGAAGGGCGGGTGGCTGCCGCGGTCAAAGAGCTGGGTGAAGTGGATGGGTCGGGCCTTGGCGATGTGGCGTTCAGGGGGGTTTTGGCACAAGAAACAAACAGCCTTGTCACTGAACGGTACGAACAAATACCGGGGTACTATGTGCCTAACTCGTCTTTTCTTTCCTCCCCTTACTCTTGGAATAATTATTTTACGACTACTATGTTGGATTCCGCGGATCTAAGTGCTTGATTGTATGCTCTGATCTAGTCTGTCATCTCTGTCTCTAATCCTGACCTGCGCTCTAGGGCACCTATAGCCCTTTTTCTCTCTTCCCCCCTGCTACTGCTATAGGCTGTGTTGGACGACGTGGCGCTCATGTCGCCTCGGTAGAACTCCGGTATCCACGTCGGGCGTAGGGCATAGGAATGCCTGTCAGCGATAGGAGCAGGGTATAGGGAGGCCCTTTCAATTAAGGTAGATATAGCTGTTGGACAACGTGGCGCTCGTGTCGCTCCGGTAGAACCTCGGTATCCCCGACAGGAGCAGGGCACAGGGTTGCCTGTCAACTCGGGAGCAGGGTATAGGGAGGCCCTGGTTAATTAAGGTAGATATAGCTACGATTCCCTATATTAAGCAGATTAAGCCTACTTTAGGGCCTATAAACGTTATAGGGGGGACAGAAAAAATCTCTGCCCTAGGCAGCTAGAGCGCAGGTTAAGGAGACAGAATATAGATTAGTATATAGAATTAATTATAGAGCCGAAAGATTCTAATAATTAACAGTTAGAAGCTGTTAGCCTGGTATAGATAAGCCTAGTATTAGTATATATATTATTATTACGATATCTAAGAACGTACCTTAGTAGCTGCTATTATATTAAGTAATAAGAATAATAAGAAGGCCGTTAAGGAGGGCTCTATCCTTCTTTCTAAGCTAGAGTAGTAGATCGACTTTAAGTAGCAGCTTTGGCGCGTTATAAGCAAGGTAATTGAGTTTATAGACCTGAATAATACTAAGGAATTAGGTAGATATTCGGTCCTTCTAACCCTTAACGATATACCAATTCTTAGGTTATTAACCGCCTATATTAAGACCGCTTGTTAGACCTATATTTACTAGTATTATAGCCTTACTTAGGGAGCGTAGCTTATAGAAGAGTATATCGAGCAAGCAAACGCTAATAGGCCTCTTCCTCTTCCTAGTAAGCGTATTATATATACTGATCTAACTACTAATAGGAAGGCTACCTTCTAAAGTATATTAATAATGTATAATACTATTATAGTAAACTAGAAATATAACTAGGATAATATTATAGAGGTTAAAAAGTGGATTAAGGAGTATATTAAGACTTATATGCTAAATCTATATTACCTCCCTAAGTAAAGCCTTTACTAATAGTATTAGAACCTTACTAAGTTGATATATTTAAAGGATTATAAGTAAATAAGGATAATATATAAGGACTATAAAGAGCACCTTAATACAAGTAAGGTAAAAGCGGTTAGTAACTAAAGGACTTAGATAGAGAAGTAGTAGAAGCTACTATACCTAGTAGAGTATTATAAAGTAGAAGGGGTAGCTAACCTTAAACTATAGTTTAACAACTTGCTAATCTTCTTAAGAGTAACCTAAAGGTTCTAGGGCTAGATATTAGCCTTGTAAAAGGACTTTGAAAAGCAGGCTAAACAGGAGAACCTTAATTATTACAAAGTAGTAAGGGATTTCCTTTAAGACCTCGAGTTTAATAAGCCTTCTAAGCTCAAGCCTAAGAACCTAGTAGGAAGAGGAGGCGTATATATTACCCTAAACAATAAGTAGCCTCTTTCTAATAGGGCTAGTAAGAAGGGCAAAAGAGGAGGGAATATATAGGAAGAGGCCTCTAAGTAAGAGAAAGCTAATACCTATAGCAACCGAAATCTCTAGAGAGCCTTAGAAGTACCCTAAGCCTTAGAACCTAATTATCCTATAAAGAGACCTAGACCGACATCAAACATACGAAAACGGGTTTTTGGTTAAAACCACACTAAATCGCGTACAACCACATCCATTCGAACCGTCCGATCGAGGATATAACGCCCGCCAATTTTCGCTATAGCGCTGTCGGTTGCGCGACAGCCCTAGGCGTGCGAAAATGCAGAAAATAGCAAGCCTAGCTGCCCTCTTACAACTGCAATTTCCTTGTACATAGGCTACTAACGCAGCTCTACGCCCTAGCAACCCTGCCCTACCTACAGCTAATAACAATAATAACAACCCCCTAAGCTAGCCCCTAAGTATAGACCAACCCCTAAGTACAGACTACCTAAACAATAATATAGAGATAGAAGACCGCCAAACTACCACCTCCACCACTGCTAAAGAGACCGCTATAAGTGCTATAACTATAGTACCTATAGTACCTAGCTCTAGCGCCCCCCCTACTATCAACGCCCCTACAATTAGCACCCCCCTTTTAACCAATATCTTTGCCTCTTTCCTTAAGGGCCTAAACGGCAGCCGGTACGCCCTAGCCCTAACCCCCTCTAGCTAGAAAACCTTAAAAAAACCAGGGAAAAAATCGGAGAAAAATACAGGGAAAGAAGAAAACAACAACAGTACCGCTAAGGCCGACTATATCACCCTAGCAACCAAGAAAACCGCCTAGGCTGCCCTTAGTCCTCCTAAGCTTACTCTAACGCTCTCTAGCCTCCTAAACTAGATAATCAGCCTAGCTAGGGACAGTACTAACTTCTATAATATAGTAGAAGCGACTACCAAAGCCAGGCAAATTGCCCTTATAGCCCTACTCTAGGACCCTCTTAAAGAAGCCCTAGCTATAGCAATAGCTCTAGTACCCTAAAACCGCCCTACTACCCTAGGAACGCCTAAACTATAGTATCAGCAACACCCTTAGTAGCCTAGCTACTACTAGTAATAATAGCAGTAACAACAGTAATAGCCTAGCCACTCTTAGCCTATAGCCTCTACCTAGGCTAATATAGCTAGTAAGCTAGCAGCTAGCAAGGCAACTAGGCCTAGCCTAGAACGCTAGGTGCTTATCCAACTAGGCTTAGCCTAATAACAGGTACTAGCTAAATCTACCCTAGAGGTAGTACAGGCTATCTAACAGGCCTTTAGCCTAGCTATTTAGGGGGTTTAGACACTCCCTAGCAGCAACCTCCTACTAGTTATAGAGAACGTAGAGATAAAGAAGAGCCTAGAGAATAATACTGCCTGGATTATAAGGGCCTTTAGAGAGAAGGCCTCCCTATATACCACAACCTAGACAGTAGTAGTTAAAGGCCTTATAGTCTATAACTAGGTTATAGAGGAAGGCCTACTAGAAGAGGCTAAAAAGCAGTACCCTATAGCAGTTAGGGCAAAAGTCTAATACCCCTAAGGGCTAGAAAGGACTAGGGTTAAGGCACTAATAGCCTTTACCTTCTTAGAGGCAGCCTAGAAGGCCTATAAGGAGGGGGTCTTCTAGAGCTGCTAAGCCCTAGAAGTAGAGCCTTAGATCAACGAAGCTAAGCCTATCTAATGCCTAAGGTACTAGAAATAAGGCTATAGGGCTAAGGTATACTAGAACAAGGAGGAGATCTGCTATAACTATAGCGCTAACAGCCATACTACGCTAGAAGCCTCTACCTACTCTAGGGCACCCCGCTGCTACAACTACCGCTAAGCTTACCACGCCTGCTTAGAGGCCTACCCCTACCTAAAAGAGGCATAGGCATAGGCTAAGGGATATCTACGTTCTAGGCCTAAGGCCTTTAATATCGACTAACCGCCCCTATACCAACAGTACTAACAGCAATAGCAATAGCAGCAATAGTAACAACAGCAATAACACCCCCCTTAGTAGGCCTTATTACAAAAGAAGGGAGAAGGAGGCTATACTATAGTCTTAGGGAAGAGATAGAGAGGCTAACCAACAGGCTTAAGAGGGTTAACCCCTAACTAAAGTACAATTACTACCTGCTTTAGCCACCTAAGCGGCCAAACCCCCCCTTCCTCTATACCGGCTATAAGCCCTAGAGGGGCTATAGGACCTACTAGAACCCTAGAGCCTATAGGAGCCCCTAGACCCCTAAATGCTAGACCTAGACCAGACCCGGATACTAGACTAGCTAACGCTACTACTATATAACAACTACTACCTACTATATAGCTAGAGGAGATAGAGATATAAAGGTACGCCTCTAGAACGTATAGGGCTTGAAGGAAGTATAGGAAGTACTACTTTCTATAGCAAAAGAAGAAATACTCGCTATATAAGAGCCCTAGATTAACAGGTAGGTATAGCACTCTACCTACTGCCCTAGATCAGCCTCCTACTACCTAGTTTTTACCCCTAACGGATAGGCCTTACTTTATATCTATAAATCACTCCTATTAGCAACATAGACTTACAGCTCTAGCTTAGACTAAGCTAGGGCTACTATATAGACTAAGAACAGCCCTTTTACAGTCTAGTCCCTATATAACAACCCCTAACCCTAGACTAGCCTAACCCCCCTTATAGAGGAAATAAGGGGGAAGATTAACGCCTACCTAGGCCTTTACCTTCTAACCAGGGACTTTAACCTTTATTACCCCCTATAGGACTAACATAACTGCTATAGCCCTAGGTTAGAAGACCTACTGCTATTAACAGCAGAGCAGGGACTTACCCTCTATACCCCCTATAGCGCTATAACTAAGGTGCTATAAGGGAGCTAAGTAGGTAGGGCCTCGACTATCAACCACTTCTAGCTTAGTAGCAGCCTTACCTACTCCTATACTAGCTTAGATATATACTTATGCTTAGACTACTACCTCTAGGTACTAGATATCGACCTAGAAAATACAGAAGCCCTACTACTGCCCCCCTAATTCTAGTAGAAGAAGATAGATAAAAAGGAGGTAGTAAGAGAGGCTAGCTCCCTAATATACGATATAGAGGGCTATAGATATCTATCACGCCTCTCTAACCTAGCTAAGCTCTAGAAGGCCTATAGGCGACTATTAGAGGAACTCCAACATATTGCTAGGGCTATAACCCCTAAAGAAGCCCTAGTAACTACTAGAAAGAGGAATACCCCCTAGTAGAACAATAAAGTCTACCAGGCAGTCTAGGAGAGAAAAAGAGCAGAAAGACAGCTCCAACGCTCCCCTAGCAACCAGGCCCTCCTTACCGCCTATAAGTCAGCCTAGAGAGAGCAAATAAAGGCTATAAAAGAAAGCAAAAGAAGGACCTAGAGGGCTCTTCTATAAAAGGCTAGAGATAAGCCAGAAAAGCTCTAGTAACTAGAAAGATAGGCTAGGCTATAAAGCACTACCGTCCTACCCCCTCTTAAGCTACTAACCCTTAGACAAGCCAGTACCTTCTAGGAAAAGGTAGAAGCCCTTTCAGCATGCTTCTTCCCCCTCTTTCCCTAGAAGGATAGCCTAGAGGAACCCCTAATAGGCCCTAGACTACCAGTTAGCTAGACGGTTAGGCCGGACAATATAAAAGAGGCTATTAAAACAATAAAACCCTAGAAAGCACTAGGACCTAACAGACTCCCTATAGGCTTTCTAAAGGCCTATAGTAACCCCTTATACAAGGCCCTTGCTATACTAGCCTTGAAATCCTTCCTCTATAGCTTCTATCTATAGAAATATAAGAAAGTAGTTACTATTATCCTTCCTAAGCCAGGAAAACAGCCAGATACCTATAACACTCCTAGAGGCTACTAACCTATAGCCCTACTTAACTGCATTAGCAAGGTCCTAGAAAAAGTTATAGCGACTAAGATAAGGGATATAGCCGAAGCTTTTAAGCTAATTCCAGCAATATAACAGGGCTACTACTGCCATAAGTCCACCGAATCGGCTATATACCTCCTTATAGCTTAGGTCTAGGAGGTATAAAAATATAAAGCTAGGGCCTCCCTCCTATAGCTAGACCTATTAGGGTATTTCAACAGTATCCCTTATAATAGACTCCTAGCTATACTAGACCGGTTAGGGCTACCTATCTGGCTACTATCCTGGCTAAAGGAATTCCTCTCCTCTAGGACTACTAGCCTCTTATTTAACGGCTAAAAGAGCCGGCAAATCCCAGTACCAATAGGAGTACCCTAAGGCTTACCACTTTCACCAATCCTCTTAGTCCTATACCTATACCCCTTATACAAAAGACTAGAGAGAAAATATCCTACTATCTCTACTATAGGCTATACAGACAATACCAATCTACTAGCCTTTGGTAGAGAAGCTACAATAATAGTTAGGCAGCTAAAGGAAGCCTAGAGAGAGTGCCTAGACTGGGCAATAACCGCCGGGGTTACCTTCTTAGCAGTAAAGAGTAAGCTTATACACTTCCCCCCTAGAAGAAGGCCCTAGACTAACCCTATTAACCTAGGACTAACAGAAGACTCCCCCCTATAACCAGCTATAGAGGCCCGTTTTCTAGAGGTTTAGCTAGACCCTAAGCTTACCTAGAAGGCCTACGCTAACACCCTACGGCAGAAGCTAAAAACATAGTCCCTCGCTATTACTAGGCTAGCTAGAAAGACCTAGAGACCTAGAATCGAAAAGACTAGGCTCCTATATACAGCAGTAATAAGGCCGGTCCTAGCCTACATAGCCTCGGCCTAGTATACCCCTATACCTATAACACCGAATAAGCTACAGGGTATGACTAGAGGCCTACTAGCAGCCGAAAACAAGGCCCTAAGGAGAGTTATAGGAGCCTATAAGAGAATACCAATCCAAAGCCTCTACTACAAGGCCAACGTCCCCCCCCTCGACCTCTACCTTAATACCCTCTCCTTCTCTAGCCAGGCTAGAATAAACAGGGCTATAAGGGAAGAGGTAGCTAAGTAGAAGGAAGCCCTACACCTTACCCTTAGAAGTAGGACCCCTAGGACTAGCCTCCCCTTAGGTAGGCGTATAAAGTAAGAAAGGAAAAGGGAAGCAATAGCCCAGTAGTACTACTAACAACTAAGGAAGGCTATTAACAAGGAACCCCTTTATACCGCCTAGAAGGATCGCTATTTACAGGAGGCCAGGGCCTCTAGCTACAACCCCTATACAGAGAGCCTCTTAGAGAAATCAGCCAAGGCTACCTTCTAAGAGGAAAACCTAGCTAAGGCCTTTAAGGAGGCCTTCCGAAGACGCTACTATAACCTCTCTAAGGCCGAAAGCTCGCTACTAATACAGGCCTATATAGGGAAGATAGGCCTAAGGGGATTCCTATTTACCTATAAGGTGCCTAGGGTTGATAACCCCCTCTGCCGCTGCCACCTAGCTATAGAGGACATCCGACATATATTCGATGGTTGCCCGGCCTACCCTTCAGCCCCCTTTAAGGAAAGGGAAAGAGGGGATATACATAGCTTTCTCTACAGACTCGAAAAAGGGGGCGGCAGCGCTATATGCCCCTTAGTTCGCCATATCGCTACTAGACTGCCAGAATACTTGGTTGCTTAGAGGCTAGGAGCGGCCTAGCCTATACCCCTTTAGGCAGTATGTTTTCATACTCCTAAGGGGGCGGTATCTACTCTGGTAAAGATTAGCCTACCCCCTATCACACCCCCTTTTTTCCTATATACGGTTATAGGTTTTTCACCCGTTGTACGGTTTTCCTATAGCACTAGTTTAGCCCACCTAGATATCCCCTACGGGGATCAGATAGCGTAATAGAATCTATCTATAAAGAGACCTAGTTCTTATTATAAGAAGTATACCTATAGAATAATCTAGTATAACCAAAAGATATATTAGTATCTATTTCCTTTTTTTATATATAAAGGTTAGGAACTAAGGCTAGATATAGATAAGTATATAAAACAAGCTATTAAAAAGGATTCGTAACTTCGATCAAAGATATCAGCTTATTAAAAAGAGCTAAAAGATAAGTAGGAGGCCTAAAGGTATATAGGGCATAGGGAGAAAGTAAAGGCTTTAAAACTAATAGTAGAAGTTGTCCTTATATCTAAGAAGAAGAACAAGAATTAGGTCCCTATTGAATTTATAGTACTAAAGAGCATACTATAAGTAAATAGCATTAGTAAATACCCTTTTAAGTACTTAGCCTACCTAGATTCCAGTACCTCTATTTATATTTTCAATAATTAGAAGAGATTTAAAAGCTTTAAGGAAGTAGGGGAAGGGGACTACCTTATAGCAGCTAATAGTAAGTTGCCGATCAAAGGATATAGGATAGTTTTCCTATATCTATATCTAGGTTAGTATAAACGGGTGCTCCTTCGGCTTAATTGTATAGTATACTACCTTAAAGTAGCTACTAACCTAGTTTCCTTAAAGTATCTTTATAAGAAGGGAATATAGTAGGATTACTAGAAGTAGGGTACCCTTTCCTACCTTAGAAGGATGTTAGACTATAATAAGATCTGTAAAATCTAGGAAACCTATAGCTAGTTCCTACTAGAGTATATTACAACTAATATCTTAGTATTAGCCTTTATAATATAAAGGGAGTAGGGCAGGTCTTAGAAGAAGAAGACTAAGCCTAGAACGATCTAAGTATAGTACTAGTAGTTAGGTTATCCAAACCTAGAAGCGCTCTATCACCTTATTTAGAGTAGTAAGGGAGTTAAGGTTACTAGAAATTATAAGGTAATTAGAATGGCAGATTACCTATAGCATAGTATAGGAAAAGGCCCTAATTGCTAGGTCTTAAGGGTAGCCTAACTAGACCCGAAGTACCCCGGCGATATCCTAGCCCTTAATTTCTATAATATTAAAAGGTCTAAGAAAGGCTTTATATCTATTATACTATTATTAGATTATAAGTTAGGCCTAATATAGGACTATTATCTTTGTAATTAGTCGGTTAAGAGTATTATTATAGCCTTAGATAACTACCTTTCAGATCTTGATTAAAGGTATAGAATTTAGGTTCTAGATATTAAAGCTAATAATAAGATTGTAGGAAAGAAGGGAGTAATCTAAGCCTAGCTATAAGGGAAGTATATTAGAACAAATCTATCTGCTCCTTAAACCTAAGATTAGAATAGAAGCGTAGAAAGAGCTACTAGTATTCTAAAAAAGCAGGTAAAAGCGATAGTAGTAGGGACTAACTTACCTTCAAATAAGGTAGTTAAGGTATTTAGAATAGCAGTATATCTCTGAAATCGTACCTTAAGGTATTAGCTAAAGTAGAAAACACTATATAAGGTATTCTATTCGTTTGTAGAATTAGTAGGTGCTGAAAAGGCGATACCTATTAAGCCATAGTAAGGGCATCTCTAGGTTTTCCTATATTAAGCCTTTACGTTAGAAGCAGATATATAGCTTAAAAAGAATAAGCTAAAGAGGTTTGCTTTAAGAGCGTTCCTTAGATACCTAATTAGATATAACTCAACGAATATTTATTAAATCTAGAACCCTTAAACTAATAAGATTATAGTAACCTAGGATATGATTTTTAATAAGAAAGTAGTATTTAATAGGTCTAAGGAGCACCTTATAGTTAGGCTAAGAGATCTAAGCTTAGAAGGGCTAAAAGAGTAGCTTACTAAGATCAAGGAAAGGGCAGAATCCGAAAATCTAAATACTATAATAGCTGATATCCCTGCCTAGGACGTACCCTACGAAGTAGAGGTAATAGACCTAGGTAATAAATTAGAAGAGGAAGAGGAAGAGGATATCGATATGCCTAACCTTATAGATAATGTAGAACTAGACGATTCGGTAGAAGTAATATAAGAACCTTAGTATATAGAGGCTTACCTGCTCCTATATCTAACTCTAAAAGCTATACCTCTATTAGTAGTATAGGGTATATTAGGAGTATACCTTGTAGTATGTTTTAGGGATCGAGTTCTTAGTTAGTAATTCCTTAATACTGTTATAAAGGGAGATTTCCTTACCTAAAGGGCCTCTTTTACTGCTAGAAGGCTTATAAATAGAAACCTTAAGATAAAAGGAAGTATACTAATATCTAAGATCATAAGCGTTAAGGACTTTAAGCTAGGTATTATTTATTCTTCTTAGCTACCTCTAACGCCTAAGCTATACTAGAACCTTGAAAGCCACCTATAGGGGGAATACTTTAAGGAAGCTAAAAGGCAGTACCTTCTTATATACCTAGAAACATAGGAGGAAGTACCAATCGCTAAGGTATAGGGCAAGTAGGTCTTAGATAATATATAGATATATATATACAAAATCAATAAGTATAATTATCTAAAGAAGTTTAAGGCTAGGTTAGTAGTCTAAGACGATTAATAATAAGAGACCCTAAGGGAGGATATATATATAGCAACGTTAGCTAGAAAGTCCTTCTAGATCTTAATAGTAGTAGTAGCGAGGTTCGATATAGAGCTGATCCAGTTTAACGTTTCGAATGCCTTTTACAATACTTGCCTTAACTAGGATATATATATAAGACTTCTAGCAGGTCGAAAGAAGTAGGGCATAGTCTATAAGCTAAAAAAAGTACTATATAGACTTTGGGAATTGCCTTATCTATAGTACAAAGAGTTTAGTAGTACTTTTTAGGATCTCGGGCTTAATATAATACCCTATAAACCGTATATCTTTTAGAAGGAAGGAGTCTTTATTCTCTTTTATATAGATAATATAACAATAGTATACTATAAAAGGTATAAAGCCCTTACTAAAGGCCTAACAAGCTTGCTCTAGTCGAAGTATAAGATAACCGGCGGTAGTAAGTTAAACTGGTTTCTTAGGCTATAAGTTATTTAGGATTAAGAGTACTATAAGATCTATCTCTTATAGGCGGTATACTATAAGAAAATCTTTAGATTAGTAGACGACCTAGTAATTAGGAGCAAGGCAATAAAGCTAATAGTATAAAGATATACCTCCCTTATAGCACTAGAAGAATTAAAGAGTAACCTAGGGCAGGTAACGAACGCCAAGATAAAGTTGTACTAGAGAAAAGTCAGCTTGATAATATATATAGCAGTGATTATAAGGGTCGATATAGCCTTTACTACGTTAATATTTGTTAAACGTATAAAATAAGCTATAGCGCTCTAACGGTTATAGCTTAGGCAAAACGGATTTCAGTTCTTGAACTACTAGATATATAGCTATATTCTGAGGGTGGACCCACTTTTATGGATACCGCTGACTAAGCTATATATTCCACTATATAGCCTAGAAATAGCTTTAAAAGGCTTTTCTATTTTTAGATTTATGCCCCACTTTTGTGGAGACAGCCTCCTTAGGCTGTATAAGCGCTAGAAATAGCCTCAAAAGGCTCTTCTACTAGGTCACCTACCTACCCTGTACCTACCCTGCACCGCAGGAGCGAAAACAGAACTTACAGGAAAAGTCGTGCGGCTTACCCTGCAGCTTAGGTGGCCGTAAGTCGATTATTTAAAATCGCCAGCTTATTTGGTTTTTTAGGAAGGCGCCATGCACCTACTAAGGCGCTCCTGCCGTGTGGAAGGCAGGAACGGTCCTGGAGGGTATATGTAGGAAAGGAAATTGCGAAGCCTTACCTACTAGACTAGAAATCAAATTATACGTTACCTACAACTATAAGCCTTATAGGCCTATAAGACCCACTGAAAGCCGTGATATATTAGCTTAAAGCCCCTATAATATAGCGCTATAGCCTATAACTATACTGTTATATAAGGACTTTTATAGAGGGAATACAGTAAAGGGCCCTACTTTACTATATTAGCACATACCTAGGAAGTGCTATTTAGGCTATAACAACGCTGTTGCTGCCCCTACGTACCCTATACGACTACTACTAGTAGGCTATAGTGGTTACAGATCCTTATATAGGATTACCCATTCTAATAAGATTATCGAGATTTCTTATAAACCTAGGTCCGGAGTATTATAAGGTAGTAGATTGTTGCCTTAACTACCTATACTATTCTAGGAATTAGTACTTTTAGCTTAGGGGTAGAGATATATATAAGGTTTAGTATAATACTTCCTTTACTAATAATATAGCTAATCGGAAAAGCTCTTAAGGATATATAATTAAGCTTTTTAGTAGGCTAGTTGCTTAGAGGGCAAGCAAGCAGACCTATATAACAACCTCTACTATAGAAGCGGAATTAGTATCTATAACGGAAGTAATACAAGAAGCGCTATATCTCCGCCGCCTGATCTATAATCTTAGAATCAGTCTTAAAAGGGAGTATAGCGTATAAGTGTTCTATAATAACGCTTAAACCATAAGACTGGTAACTAGAGACGAAATGCTAAAAATAAAGCTCCGGCATATTGATATTAAGAATTACTAGCTCTAGTAGGAAGTTGTTATAGGAAGAGTTCTTATAGACTATATACTAATAGATCAACAATTAGTAGATAGCTTAATAAAAGTTCTTACAAACAACAGTTTTACTACTTTCTATAAGCAGATTAGTATAGTAGAAAGGAAAGAAAAGATTAAGAAGTGGCAAAGGGAGAAAGGCTAAAATATAGAAACTTAGCGGCGGGTATAGAAGAGAGTACCCTAAGAAACTAGTCTATTAAGCTAAGCGTCGCTATTATAATCCGCGAATATAAAATTGATCAGGGCCTAGCTAGAAGTCCTAGGGTACGCTAGAGCAGTAGCAGAATCCTCCTCTATAGCTATATTAGTAGCCTATAGTACGCTCTTCCTGTTATTATCATTATTATTATTGGATTCTAAGACTACTACCTACTTCTCTATCTTCTTCCTCTCTTCTTTCTTCTAGATAGTTATAGCCTGTTTCTACATCTATAGCTCTTAGATTAAGCTAGTATACTCTCTAATAAAAGTATATAACATCTAGATAAGGATAGTTAGGATAGACTAGAAGTATAGTAGGATAGGATTATAGGGTAACTTACTACTAGGGCTATAATACTAGAAGAGTATTTAACGATATAGGCCTAATAGGCCTATACTGCTACTAAGATCTTATCATTGTCTACTAGAAACGCAGGTTAGTACGAACAGTGCTAAGGGGGTATATAGGCTGGACTTACAAGAGATATATAGATACTAGTAATAGGAGTAATTTGAATACTATAACTAAGAAGAAACGTAGGGACTAAGCTGCGCCATATATAGCGCTAGAGGGGAAAAATCGCTAGAATCTGCCTATAAGACTAAGTATATAAGATAGCGCTTATAGTATACCTTATATAGCTTACTATCCTAGATAGTAGAAACTACTAGTAACATAGATAGTAACGTCCCTATAGGTATAGACTGTAAGGCTAGGCTCGACGCTAGCTTACTTATGACCAGCTTCTTATAGACCGGTATTACCGGCCCTTTAGCGCTAGCTGCTGGCAAACGTACCCTAAGAACTATTAAGACTAGGGCGGTAATAGCCGCTAGTATAGGTAATAGACCCAAATCCCTAAAACGCAGCTTCTTCGATAATAGTAGTACTGTAACGTTGTTGTCCTTATTATCGTCCTAGGTAAACTAGACTAGATATAGATCGTTAGCTATTAAGAGAACTACCTAGGAAAGATAAGATAAAAGGACAAACCGCGTTTCTGGCCTAATAAGGGCAAATCTTCTACTATTAGGGTAGTAGGCTGCTCTAGAACCGACTCCTCTTTCTAAATAGATATCTATAATAAAAGGAAATTAGAAAAACTTATAAAACTAAACATAGTAATTATAAGAAGCCTTATAGTAAGAAGGGCAAATATAGAAAGATAAAAAACGCGTTTATAGGAAGGAGGAAATTTTTAGAGCTTTAAAGGAGGTAAGTAGATTTTATACCTAACTAGCTACTATATAAAAAGAGTAACAACGTAGGCGGTTAAAAATTACGCCCTTTCCCCCTAACTTCCACTTCCTTCTCCGTAAAAAGGGACAGTATATCCTAATACTAAGAAGAGAGAGGTAGCAGACCCTTACCGATTAATAAGCCTTAATATATATAGATATAAAACACAAGAGTAAAGAAAGAAGCCAGGCAGTATACCTATAATAGGAATAAGAAGGAAAGGGCAGTATATCCTAACCAAGAAGAGAAGCTAGGGTAGTATACCCTAAGGAAGAGGCAGTATACCTTGACCTAAATAAGGAAGAGGTAGTATACCTTAACCTAAATAGGAAAGGGTAGTATACCTGGACCTTTAGATCTAGTAAGACTTACTACGTTAGTTTAACTACCTTATTACCTGGATTAGCCCCTATAGAGATAGTAAGGAGTAGAGAAGAGGCTGCCGCTAAAGTAATAAGCTAGTATTTATAACGCTAGAGGTGGTTTATAAGGTACCTATAGGATCGGCAGAGGTAAAGAGAGTATAGCAAAAGAGATAAGTGTTCCTAAGCTAAGTGGCAACCTAATAGTCTCTGATAAAATAAGGCATTATACCGGTTAACTACCTAGATAGCAGACTATAGTAATAACCGCTAGGTATGCCTAGAAGTAAGATTATAATAGTTAAGAAAAGCCTAACGGTTTCCCTTATAAGAAAGTACCTCTAAGATTAGCAAAGAAAGTAGGTTAGGAAGGGAGTAGTTAACTTTCCCAGACCCTATCTAGGTTAGCAACTAGCAATATCTATCAGAAGCCTGATCTTAATAATCTAGAGTACCCTAACGAGTCCCTATAGAGGAATAGGACTATAGGGTGGTAAAGTAGCTAAGTATTATCCATTAGTACAATCCCTTTTCTAATTAAACAGTAGAATAACTACTCTTCTACTAGCCTAGAAAGTACTGTATAATTAGAGAATAAAGACCTTAAGGGTATTAATAATAGTTACTAAGAAAAAAACTGTAGTGCTGCCTATAAAGCCCGATTATAACCTCTATAATCCTAGAATATAGGCACTATAAGCGCACGTTACTACTAAATACATCGTTGATAAGGAAGAGCCTTATAGTAAGGCCTAGGATTGCTATTGCAAACCTAGACCTAAGAATATATTAGATAATATAGCGCTTATATCGCTCCGGTAGAACCTTGGTATCCCTATTAGGAGTAGGGCACAGGGTTGCCTATCAACTTAGAAGTAGGGTATAGGAAGGCCCTGGTTAATTAAGGTAGATATAGCTACAATTCCCTATATTAAGCAGATTAAGCCCACTTTAGGGCCTATAAACGTTGTAGGGGGGACAGAAAAAATCTCTGCCCCGGGCGGCTAGAGCGCAGGTCAAGGAGACAGAACACAGATCAGCATACAGAATCAATCACGGAGCCCACAGATTCCAACAATAGCCGCGCTTCCCTGTATTATATAGATTAAGCCTTATCTCTAGGTATATAAGTGCAGTAGGGGGGAGCGAAGAAAAAGATAGATAGTAGGCCCTAGGGCGTGGGTTATAGAACATAAACTAGATAAACATATATAATTAATCACTTGGACGTATAGAATCTAATAATTAATTGTTAGAAGTTGTGTTCAACGTATAAAATAAGCTATAGCGCTCTAACGGTTATAGCTTAGGCAAAACAGATTTCAGTTCTTAAACTACTAGATATATAGCTATAATCTAAGGGTTGACCCACTTTTAGGGATACCGCTGACTAAGCTATATATACCACTTTATAGCCTAGAAATAGCTTTAAAAGGCTTTTCTATTTTTGGATTTATGCCCCACTTTTATACAGACAGCCTCCTTAGGCTGTATAAGCGCTAGAAATAGCCTTAAAAGGCTCTTCTACTAGGTTACCTACCTACTCTATACCTACCCTGCACTAAAGGAGCGAAAATAGAACTTATAGGAAAAGTCATATAGCTTACCCTACACCTTAGGTAGCTGTAAGTCTATTATTTAAAATCGCTAGCTTATCTGGTTTTTCAGGAAGGCGCTATACACCTACCAAGGGGCTCCTGCCGTGCGGAAGGCAGGAACGGTCCTAGAGGGTATATATAGGAAGGAAATTACAAAGCCTTACCTACTAGACTAGAGATTAAATTACTACGTTACCTATGACTATAAGCCTTTGAGGCCTATAAGACCTACTAAGAGCCGTAATATATAAGCTTAAAGCCCCTATAATATAGCGCTATAGCCTATAACTATACTGTTATATAAGGACTTTTATAGAGGGAATATAGTAAAGGGCCCTACTTTACTATATTAGTATATACCTAGGAAGTGCTATTTAGGCTATATCAACGCTATCGCTGCCCCTATATACCCTATACAACTACTACTAGTAGGCTAAAGTGGTTATAGATCCTTATATAGGATTACTCATTCTAATATATATAGGGCTATTTAAGCCTCTTAAAGCTGAAAATATAGTACTATATTAGCCCTAAAACGCTATATATTACATCTTATTAAAGGCTATTTAAGGACTAAAGAGCCTGAAAATCTAGAAGGAGAAATCGCTAAGAAATCTAAGTCCTATAGTATTGACGAGCATTTAGGGCTCTTATACGCTTAGGCTAGTATACTTACCTATACTAAAAGACCTTTCTAATTATAGCTTGAAGTAGAAAGGCTAGCGTTTTAGAATTTCTAGCGCTAAAGACCTATATTTCCCTACTATAGAGCCCTTTCTATAGATATATCTATAGGCGGTAGTTAAGTCCCTACGTCGAAGTCTCTAGATCTTAGAGCCTAGTTTAGAATTTCTACTAGAAAGCCCTACTAAGTAGCAAGTAGGTAGCGCTATTAACCTACTAAGCGCTAAGACTAGCCTAGAAAATCACTACTATAATTAGTAAGCTAGCTAATTAGCTTTAGTGAACTAGAAGCTAATTAGATAGATAGATATCTATTACTCCTATAGAGTCCCTTATAGGGCTATAAGGGGCTGCTAGCTTACACTTATGCTAGAGGAAAACCGGAAAACGGATGAAAAACCTCTAACGAGCTCGATAAGGTAGGCGGTCTAACAAGAGGAAAAGAGCAGTACTGAAAGAAAAACAAAGTAAGGGAAGGCTGTCTAGAAGGCTACTAAGGAAATAGTACCTATTCCCTTACCTATCTCCCGTAAAAACGCCCTTTCTCTTAGTTAATATAGGGCTTAGGGTAGGGGAATTAGGAAGGGGGTCTTGTTAGTAGAAGAGGTAAAAGGTAGGGCTAGGCTTAAAGCTTAAAAGCTTATAAGCCTAGTCCTATAACCTTCTCCCTTACCTGAGGTATAGTAGTAGGATACTAGCTAAAAGGAGGAGGGGAAGGCAGTCTAAAGAGAAAGAGGGGGAGCAGTTGAAAGAAAGAAAGGCAGAGGAAAGGTAAGAGAAGGGCTAGAGTATGTCTATATCCTCCTCTCCTATAGAGCCTCTTACTAGCTCTAGGAAAGAGGGTATAGAATTAGTAACTATAGGACTAGTAGTAAAAGGGAAGGTAGTAGTAGGAATTTTGCTAAAAGCCTTCTTTATTGTTCGTTAGGAGAGGGAGGCTATAGTAGTAGTAGTAGCGGTAGTAGCAGTAGTAATAGCGGGTATAAAGGGGCATCTTTAGCAGCGTTTTCTAGCTACTATTATATAGCCTTCTTCTCCTTCTAGCTGCTCCTCTATTAATACTACTAGCTTAAGAGGGCTAGGGAGGTCGAAGTTAATAGGCCTATTCTAGAGGTAGGCCTTTGCTTAAGCCCTATACTTCTTCCTTTTAAGGTATTCTTCTGCCCTAGTATAGTAGTCCCTTTAGCAGTTCTAGCAGTACTAGGCCTTAGTAAAGGCTACCTTATTAGTATACTTCTTCTTATCTTAGCTATAGTTATAGTAGAGGAAGGGGGAGTAGTAGTATTTAGCTTTATACCCCTACCGCTAGCAGTTAAAGTACTAGAGAGCCTTAGCCTTATCAATATAAAGCTCTGCTTTTAGGGCCCTATAGGCCTAGAAAATGCTATCTTAGCAGGCCTAATAAGCCTCTTATTAGCTAGAGAAGGCTATAAGTGCCAAGACTCTTGTTCTTTCAATTTAAAAAGGATACTAGACATTTACTTAGAGGGCTAAGGGATATACCTCTTTTACTACTACTAAGAGGCTAGCTTCTATTACCTAGTTAGCTATTACAAGCCCTTTAATAGCTACTGCCTAAGTAGTAGTATAGAGGGAGGCCTCTAGTAATAAAAAGGCTAGCCAGGCTATATTTTCCTCTAAGGCCCTTTTGATTTTCTTATCCTTTATAATAAGTATAAGGTTACAGCTTAGTAGGGTCCTTACCCCCTTAATAGGGTACTCTATAGCCTTCTAAACTACTTAAACGATCTCTAGGGCTATCTTCTTTCTAAGGGTAAAGGTAGCTGGTTCTAGGTATATAAGAACCTGTTTTCAAAGCCCTATTTTATTACCTTTACCCTAGCTACTACTATAGTAGCCTAGGTTCGGCAGGTCTTAGGCTTAGGCTAGGGTTAAGGGGCTAGCTACTATTACTACTATTGCTACTGTTACTACTATTATTGCTATTACTGCTGCTTCTTTATCTTTAGGGGCTAAGTAGTAAAGGGGGGAAATATTAGAGCTAGCGTCTTCTTCTCCTCCTCCTTTAGTATTTACGTTAAGGCTAGCTTTCTAGCTAGCCCTAAATATTCTACAATTTCCTTAAAAGCCGGATTATTGATCAAAAGGCTAACTATCTAGTCTATAAGACCTAAGAAGGTAAGGGCAAGGGTAGCCGGAGGAAGGGCCTTTTCTTTCCCCTTTTTAAAGGGTATAGAGGTAGCGGTAGGGGTAGTCGCGGTAGTAGCGTATTAACTGCTAGAAAGCCCTTTAAAAGGGCTATCAAACAGTATATCGCTTAACCTAATAGCGGTTATAGCAGTAGTAGGGGTAGCGGCGGAAGTAGTAGTAGTAGCGGTAGTAGTAGTAGCAGCGTTAGAGAGGTAGGTTATAAAGCTATAGCTTATATTATTAGGTTTAGGGGCAGGTTTGTTAATTAAGGGGTTAGGGGTAATAGGGCAAAGGCTAAGAGGGTTAGGGGTACTAGGGGGGCTTATAAGGCATATAATAGCCGGGCCTATACGTCCCTACTATAGATTTCTTGCTATAGTTAACTATATTATATAGATAGATATCTATTACTCCTATAGAGTCCCCTAAGGGGCTATAAGGGGCTGCTAGCTTACACTTATGCTAGAGGAAAACCGGAAAACGGATGAAAAACCTCCAACGAGCTTAATAAGGCAGGTAACCTAGCAAGAGGAAAAGAGCAGTACTAAAAGAAAAAACATTGTAAGGGGAGGCTGTCTAGGAGGCTACTAAGGGAAATTGCGCCTATTCCCCTACCCATCTCCTATAAGAACGCCCTATATCTCAATTAATATAGGGCTCGGGGTAGGGGAATAAGGAAGGGGTCTTGTCAGTAAAAAGGGGTAAGGCAAGGCTAGGCTTAAAGCTTAAAAGCTTATAAGCCTAGGCCTATAGCCTTCCCCTTTACCTTGATATAGTAGTAAGATACTAGCTATAGGGAAGAAAGAAAAGATAGTCTAAAGAGAGAGAAGGGAAGCAGTCTAAGGAAGGAGAGAAGGCAGAAAAAGAGACTAAAGCATATCTGTATCCTCTTCCTCTATAAAGCCCCTTGCTGGCTCTAGGGAGGAGGGTATAGAACTAGTAGCTGTAGTACCGGTAGCTGCTAGATCGGTAGTAGTAAAGGTAGAGGCGGGGATTTTGCTAAAAGCCTTCCTTATAGTTTGCTAGGAAAGGGAGGCTATAGCGGTAGTAGCGGTAGCGGTAGCGGTAGTGGCGGTTATTATAGGGGGGCAGCCACAGCGGCGTTTTCCAGCTATTACTGTATAGCTTTCTTCCCCTTCTAGCCGGTCTTCTGTTAATATTGCCGGCTTAAAAGGGCCAGGGAGGTCGAAGTTAATAGGCCTGTTTTGTAGGCTGGATTTTGCCTAAGCCTTATACTTCTTTCTTTTAGGGTATTCTTCTGCCCTAGTATGGTAGTTGCTATGGCAGTTCCAGCAGTACTAAGCCTTAGTATAGGCCGCCTTGGTATGCTTCTTCTTTTCTTGGCCATAGTTGTAGCAGAGGGTAGGGGAGTGGCAGTATTTGGCTTTATACCTCTATCGCTAGCAGTTAAAGCACTGTAAGGCCCTAGCCTTATCGATATAAGGCTCTGCTTTTAGGGCCCTATAGGCCTAGAAGATTCCGTCTTGACAGGCCTAGTAGGCCTCTTGCTAGCTAGAAAAGGCAATAAAAGCTGAGATTCTTGTTCTTTCGATCTAGAGGGGGTACTAGACTTTAGCCCTTAAGGCCGAAGGATATACTTCTTTTACTGCTGCTAAAAGGCTAGCTTCTGTTACCCGGTCAGCTGTTATAAGCCCTTTAACAGCAATAGCCCAGGTAGTAGTATAGATCGAGGCCTCTAATAATAAAGAGGCTAGCTAGGCTGTATTTTCTTCTAAGGCTTTTTTGATTTTTTCTCCTTTAATAACCAGTATAAGGTTACCGCTCGGTAGGGTCCTTACCCCCTTAATAGAGTGCCTTGTAGCCTTCTATACTACCTGTGCGATTTCCGGGGCTGATTTTTAGCTAAGGGAGGAAGAGGCTGATCCTAGCCGTATAAGGACCTGTTTTTCTAAGCCTAGCTTAGTAGGCTTTACCCTAGCCACTGCTATAGCAGCCTAGGTACGGCAGGTTAGCTCTAATTCGACGGTAGGGGGTTGTTGCTGCTGCTACTATTATTGTTATTATTGCTGTTGTTATTACTATTGTTGTTGCTTCTTCTGCCTTAGGGCCTAGGCAACGAACAAGGGAAATATCGGGGCTTTTTTCTCCTCCTCTTTTAAGATCTGCGTTAAGGCTAGCTTTCTAGCTAGCCCGGTATATTCGACGATTTCCTTAAAGGCTAGGTTATTAACTAAAAGACTGACTATCTGGTCTATAAGACTAGAGAAGGTAAGGGCAAGGGTTGCAGGTAGTAGGGCTTTTTCTTTCCCCTTTTTAAAGGGGGTAGGGGCAGCGGTGGCGGTAGTAGCGTATTAACTGCTAGAAAGCCCTTTAAAAGGGCTATCAAACGGTATATCGCTCGACCTAGTAGCAGTTATAGTAGTAGCAGGGTTAGCGGCGGAAGTGGTAGTAGTAGTAGTAGCAATAGCGGTAGTAAGGTAGGTTAAGAAGCTATAGCCCGAGCGCTTAGGGGCTTTATTGACAGCCCCTAGGGGGCTAGGGGCAGCAGGGTTAGGGTCAGAGGGGTTAGTACGGTTAGGGCTAGGGCATATGACTATAGGGCCCGTACGCCCGCCCCGCTACAGCTACAGATTTCTGGCCACGGTTGACCATATCGTACGGTCAGAATCCGACCATAGCACCGTCGAACGAGCAACTGCGCCGCAGCCAAATTTGGCGTATGTTAAGTCCTCAATTAGACAAGTGGATTGCAAAAGAGTACAGTCGATTTAGAGCGGTCCTAACCAAGAACGCGTTTTCGGATGTGTGATGTCGGTCTTAACTATATTATATAGTTAGAATCCAACTATAATACCGTTAAACGGGCAACTGCGCTATAGCTAAATTTAGCATATATTATGTCCTTAATCGGACGAAGTGATTGCAAAAGAGTGCAGTCGATTTAGAGCAGTCCTGACCAAGAACGCGTTTTCGGATGTGTGATGTCGGTCCGCCCCAATCCCCCTATTATATATAGAAAGAAGTCTAGAAGCTAATTAAGTGCTTTAGCTAGCACTATAAAGTAAATAGTAGCCTATTTACAATGGCGGATCAAGCTAAAGGCAAGGGTATAGCCCCTAAAAGAGCTAGTAACCTAGCTGATTTAGGGCAATTTTCTAGGCCTCTATTACCTATACGAACCCTATTAGAAGATAAGGAAGATGGCGAAGACTATAGCAAGGTTATAGAAGTCTTAAAACAGTATATAAAATCTTATAAGCGAGTTATAGCTAGCTAATATAGTAATATAAAAACACTACTTTTAAGTCTACATACCCTAAAAGCCTCTGTCGAGGATAGCGTTAGTGCTATAAAGAATATATCTTCTACTTGAGCTTTTCTAACTAATAGTAGCAACGCTGCTGCTACTGGAAAGACTAGCTATAGTCCTAGATTTTATCCTTTTAGCAGTACTATAGATTTAGATTCTCCTCTATATCCCCCTAGGAAAGAGCCCTATCTAGGGCCGGCTATAGATAATATAGCTATTAGTAATTTAGACACCCCTATAGAATAGGGTCTAAGGAAGGCTTTAAGGATACTATTACTAGTAGTATAGTAAAGGAGCTTTCTAAAAAGGCCTATACTATACCGGACGATAGTAAGCTTAGCGGGGAAAGCAATTTTAAATAGTAGATTCAGGCTTTAAGTATAGTATTAAGAGCGTTAGGGATATCTAATTTTTTAGAAACCCCTGATATATCTAACACTTATAGTAACTCTGATCAAGCTGTTCTTTTAATGCTTCTACGCGATAGCTTATCTAGTAGCCCTAGGGCCGCTATATCGTAGATTTATGTACCTTCTAAGGCCTTTAAGCTGCTTGTTAGGCAGTAAAGCCGACCTATAGAGTCTAAAAAGAAGGACGTCTATAACGAATTCTACGCCCTTACCTTTAGTACCTATAAAAAAGGCTTATTAGCTTTTACCGCTGAATTTAATGGCTACCTTGCTAAGCTTACTATAGCTAAAATAGATATAGATCCCTCTTTAATACTAGATCAGTATTTTAAGGCTCTAGAATTTAAGTTTCCTAGCTAGGTATTACGTTGAAAGAGCTCTATAAGACAGGCTAGAATGCTAGGCCTTATAGCCTCTAGTCTTAATATAGAATATCTAATGGCTAATATTTTAGAAGAATCTAGGAACCTGGCTATAGAGGCGTATAGAGCAGCTTATATAGCTAATAGCTCTAATTCAACCCTAATTCAAATCCTAACCTTAGTAAGAAGGGTGAAAATAAGAAAAAGGGTAAGAAGAAGGCTAGTTATAATATCAAAGGGCAGAATTACAGTGCTAAAAGTGCTGAACAGGCCTCCTTTATACTAGGGTCTTATAACCTAGCTATAGAAGAAGAAGAAGAGGAATCCAACTCTAGTTCTAATTCTAGTTCTTCTAGCGATTCTAATACCTAATTAGCATAGCTATTAGCGTTAAAAGGGTATAAGAAGCGTAAAGACTTTAAAGGAGAAGGCCTAAAAACCTCTTCTGAAGATAAGGCAAAATGAAAAGATAATCAGCCTAGAAGACGCCCTAGAGACCCTGCTCTTTATAATAGTTAGCTATATAATATAGGATCTATGGACTATATCAGTAATAGTAAAGAGCGGTTTACTACCTTTATTCCTAATATAGGCCAGTTATGCCCTATTAACACTGGAAATAGCCCTATAAGCCCGGCTAGTATAAGCTCTATTATACTAGAAGTATTATCTAGAAAGGCCCCCCCTACCCATACTAAATTAGTATTAGATAACGTTTTATACCTACCTAATTTTGATATAAATATTGTTAGTAGGGTAAGGCACTATAATTCAGGAGGTTGCCTTATAAAGGAAACCCTTTACAGGGGTGATAGACGCTGTATAGCTTTACTAGACTTTAAGAAATCAGGATTTTTTCTTGATGTTAAAGGCAGCTCCAGGCCTATATTACATGTAAATTTTATGTCACGTAAAGAGCAGGTGATGGATGTGAAGATGTAAATGTGCCTGTCATTCTTCTTACTATAGGACCTGCTACTCCTTATATAGACGTCTCTAAGCCTGACTAGAAACTCGTTAGAATGTCTAGGCATAGAGAGCCCTAGTTCTAGATAGGTTACTCTATAACTGTTACTATATTCTATTATATACCCTCTTAGACTTTTTATCTTATAGGGAGTCAAAACTTTAGAATATAGGATTATAGTAACTATATCTCCTATACCCCCTTAAGTATATTAAGAGAGTAATATACTTAAGTCTAGTATAGGTACCTAGTAAGCTACTTACCTATAAGAGCTTCGCCAGGTTAACAATATACTTACTAGCCTTACTTGCTATTACTGCCTTCCCTCTCTTTTTTATAAGCTATAGGAGCAGTTTTTATCCTAAGTAGTATTACGCTACCCTTTTACTGGCTATATAGGTAGCTTTCTTTTTAAAAACAGATAAGTATAACTGATTGTTAACCTTACTACCGTAAGTTACTATAGCGATAGCAAGGTTAACCTGCTCTCTCCTCTTTTCTCTAGAGCTTACTATAGGCCTACTTTTTTTCAGGTATAAGAAGGGCATAGAGAATTTCTTTCTGCCCTTTTCCTTTCCTCTTCCTTATAACTACCTTTTTAAGGTAAAGTTTTCTATTGGAATGGGTAATCCTATATAAGGATCTATAACCACTATAGCCTACTAGTAGTAGTCGTAAAGGGTACGTAGGGGCAGCAACAGCGTTGATATGGCCTAAATAGCACTTCCTAGGTATGTGCTAATATAGTAAAGTAGGGCCCTTTACTGTATTCCCTCTATAAAAGTCCTTATATAACGGTATAGTTATAGGCTATAGCGCTATATTATAGGGGCTTTAAGCTTATATATCACGGCTTTCAGTGGGTCTTATAGGCCTATAAGGCTTATAGTTGTAGGTAATGTATAATTTGATTTCTAGTCCAGTAGGTAAGGCTTTGCAATTTCCTTCCCTATATATACCCTCCGGGACCGTTCCTGCCTTCTATACAGCAGGAGCGCCTTAGTAGGTACATGGCTACTTCCTGAAAAACCAAATAAGCTGGCGATTTTAAATAATCGACTTACGGCTACCTAAGCTATAGGGTAAGCCGCACGACTTTTCCTGTAAGTTCTGTTTTCGCTCTTATAGTATAGGGTAGGTACAGGGTAGGTAGGTAACCTAGTAGAAGAGCCTTTTAAGGCTATTTCTAGCGCTTATCCAGCCTAAGGAGACTGTCTCTACAAAAGTAGGGCATAAATCTAAAAATAGAAAAGCCTTTTAAAGCTTTTTCTAGGCTATATAGTAGAATATATAGCTTAGTTAGCGGTATCTACAAAAGTGGGTCCACCCTTAGAATATAGCTATATATCTAGTAGTTCGAGAACTAAAATCCGTTTTGCCTAAGCTATAACCGTTAGAGCGCTATAGCTTATTTTGTACGGTTAATACCCCCTCTATTCTTCTGTTCCTTTATAAGCCTTAGAAAGCTATATATAAGTAAAGAATAGAAGAATCCTAAGAAATAAGAGCGTAAGAGCAAAACTATTCCGTTAGATAAAGGGGTTATGCCCTTATATATATATAGGATAAACCCCTATTATATATAGAAAGAAGTAAGAATATATATAATGTTGAAATCAAACCTATAACCTATTTAAAGGTATAGGTACTATAGCTTTAAAGCATATAGTAATATATAATATCTAAATATTCTATACCCTAGTAACTAATAGACGTACTAGAGTATAGAAGGAGTAAAGGGCTTATAAACGTCTTTATCCTCTTATAGAGAAAACGATTTTTAGCATGGTTTTAAATTTTATACCCTTTTTTACTCGGTTCTTTCAGCAAGTTCTAGTCAGGAAATAACATCTAGTTATATAGAGAATCCCCCTCTAAAGGAAAGTATACTACTAGTAATAGCCGGAGCCTATATTTTCCAAATATAGCTATACTATATAACAGAGTACTTCTAGACGTAGCTAGAGTAATATAGGCCTCCCTAACGCCGCAGGGACCTGATACTAGTATAAGGGCGCCTATAGAACTGTACTATAGTAGCTAGTACCTTATAAGCCTTTTAAGGCTATATAGAGGAATTAGGTGATTCTAGAGGGCTATAAAGTAGCCGGTACTATTGACTGGTCTTATAAGCTAATCAGGCTAAGCCAGGCCTTCTATATATATAGTATAGAGTATATATATAGGGGTAAAGGGTAGCTTAGTAAAAAGCTCCCTTAGGTTAAAGGCCTAAAAGCCTAATAAAAGACTGAAAGCCACTAACTAGTAGGGCTTTAGTAAGTCTGTTAGCCGGTATATACTTAGTATTAAGATATATAATAGTAACTATTTTAGCCTTAACCTGCTCTCTAACGTACTGGAATTTCAGCAGGGTATACTTAGTTCTAGCATATAGAGCAGGGTTATTAGCTACCGTAATAGAGCCCTGATTATCTCTATAGAGGGTAATAGGGTGGTCTATAGGCCTGTAAAGTTCAGAAAATAGCCCTATAATCCACTGTACTTCGCATATAGCCTCTATAAGTCCATTAGTTTCAGCTTCTAGGGTAGAGAGAGCAATAGTAGTAGCTCTTTTCGTTTTCCAGCCAATAGGCCTACCAGCTAACTTATATAGATAGCCGTAGGTGGATTTACTAGTAGCCTTATCCTCTGTAAAATCAGAATTACTAAAGCCTATAGAGACTAGACTACTATTAATTATAGAAGTCCGGCTACTACCTTTACTATTTCTAGAATCTACTATAGTAGTAGAGGTAGTAGTTAGGGGCCTAGGCCCTTCCTTAGAGTGAAAGTCTCTACTAAGCTTAGTAGTTGTATTACTACTATTACTAAGCTTAGGCCCTAGATCAGCTACTGTATTTCCATTATAGCTAAAACAGATGCTTTAGTCTTTAGTACTATTAAGATACTTAAAAAGATTTTTAGCAGCGTTGAAGTGTGATTTTATAGGTATATTTAAAGACCTAGAAAGCTACTGTATAGTAAAGCTAATATCTACCCTAGTAAGGAGCATTATATATATAGCTGTTCCTACTAGGCTTTGATAGAGCTTAATTTCCGTAGAATTATAAAGGTGACTAGCAATATCTTCCTCTAGTTGAAGTTGACTTACTAGCCCCGGCTATAAGGGAATAGATATAAGCTTAGAATCGGCTAAGTTAAAGCAGCTAACCGCCTCTTCTATATACTATGACTGGTTAAGCTACAGGCGTCTATTAGGTCTATCCCTTATAATCTACACGCCTAGGAAATAGGCGGCAGGCCCTAAGTCTTCTATAGTATAGACCTTATTGGAATGGGTAATCTTATATAAGGATCTGTAACAACTATAGCCTACTAGTAGTAGTCGTATAGGGTATATAGGGGCAGAAACAGCGTTGATATGGCCTAAATAGCACTTCCTAGGTATATGCTAATGTAGTAAAGTAGGGCCCTTTACTATATTCCCTCTATAAAAGTCCTTATATAACGGTATAGTTGTAGGCTATAGCGCTATATTATAGGGGCTTTAAGCTTATATATCACGGCTTTCAGTGGGTCTTATAGGCCTATAAGGCTTATAGTTGTAGGTAACGTATAATTTGATTTCTAGTCTAGTAGGTAAGGCTTTGCAATTTCCTTCCCTATATATACCCTCTGGGACCGTTCCTGCCTTCTATACAGCAGGAGCGCCTTTGTAGGTATATGGCTACTTCCTGAAAAACCAAATAAGCTAGCGATTTTAAATAATCGACTCACGGCCACCTAAGCTATAGGGTAAGCCGCACGACTTTTCCTGTAAGTTCTGTTTTCGCTCTTATAGTACAGGGTAGGTACAGGGTAGGTAGGTGACCTAGTAGAAGAGCCTTTTAAGGCTATTTCTAGCGCTTATATAGCCTTAGGAGGCTGTCTCTACAAAAGTGGGGTATAAATCTAAAAATAGAAAAGCCTTTTAAAGCTATTTCTAGGCTATATAGTGGAATATATAGCCTAGTTAGCGGGATCCACAAAAGTGGGTCCACCCTCAGAATATAGCTATATATCTAGTAGTTCGAGAACTGAAATCCGTTTTGCCTAAGCTATAACCGTTAGAGCGCTATAGCTTATTTTGTACGTTTAACACCCCTTCTATTCTTCTGTTCCTTTATAAGCCTTAGAAAGCTATATATAGGTAAAGAATAGAAGAATCCTAAGAAAAAAGAACGTAAGAGCAAAACTATTCCGTTAGACAAAGGGGTTATACCCTTATATATATATAGGATAAACCCCTATTATATATAGAAAGAAGTAAGAATATATATGATATTGAAATCAAACCTATAACCTATTTAAAGGTATAGGTACTATAGCTTTAAAGCGTATAGTAATATATAATATCTAAATATTCTATACCCTAGCGACTAATAGACGTACTAGAGTATAGAAGGAGTAAAGGGCTTATAAACGCCTTTATCCTCTTATAGAGAAAACGATTTTTAGCATAGTTTTAAATTTTATGCCCTTTTTTACTCCGTTCTTTCAGCAAGTTCTAGTAAGGAAATAACAGGTAGTCATATAGAGAATCCTCCTCTGAAGGAAAGTATACTACTAGTAATAGCCAGAGCCTATATTTTCCAAATATAGATAGATTCTATTACGCTATCTGATCCCCGTAGGGGATATCTAGGTAGGCTGAACTAGTGCTATAGGAAAACCGTATAACGGGTGAAAAACCCATAACCGTATATAGGAAAAAAGGGGGGGTGTGATAGGGGGTAGGCTAATCTTTACTAGAGTAGATACTGCCCCTTTAGGAGTATGAAAACATACTGCCTAAAGGGGTATAGGCTAGACCGCTCCTAGCCCCTAAGCAACAGAGTATTCTAGCAGTCTAGTAGTAATATGGCGAACTAGGGGGTATATAGCGCCGCCGCCCCCTTTTTCGAGTCTATAGAGAAAGCTATGTGTATCCCCCCTTTCCCTCTCTCTAAAGGAGGCCGAAGGGTAGGCCGGGCAACCGTCGAATATATGTCGGATGTCTTCTATGGCTAGGTGGTAGCAGTAGAGGGGGTTATTAACCCTAGGTACCTTATAGGTATATAGGAATCCCCTTAGGCCTATCTTCCCTATATAGGCCTGTATTAGCAGCGAGCTTTCGGCCTTAGAGAGGTTATAGTAGCGTCTTTAGAAGGCCTTCTTAAAGGCCTTAGCTAGGTTCTCCTCTTGAAAGGTAGCCTTAGCTGATTTCTTTAAGAGGCTCTCTATATAAGGGTTGTAACTAGAGGCCCTAGCCTCCTATAGATAGCGATCCTTCTAGGCGGTATAGAGGGGTTCCTTATTAATAGCCTTCCTTAACTATTGGTAGTACTACTGGGCTATTGCCTCCCTTTTTCTTTCTTACTTTGTACGCCCCCCTAGGGGGAGGCTGGTCCTAGGGGTCTTGTTTCTAAGGGTAAGGTATAGGGCTTCCTTCTGCTTAGCCACCTCTTTCCCTATAGCCCTATTTATTCTAGCTTAGCTGGAGAAGGAGAGGGCGTTAAGGTAGAGGTCTAGGGGGGGGACGTTGGCCTTGTAGTAGAGGCTTCAGACCGGTGTCCTTTTATAGGCCCCTATAACCCTTCTTAGAGCCTTGTTTTTAGCTGCTAATAGGCCTCTAGTTATACCCTATAGCCTGTTTAGTGCTACAGGCGTAGGGGTATGCTAGGCTAAGGCTACGTAGGCTAGAACCGGCCTTATTACTACTATATATAGGAGCCTAGTCTTTTCGATTCCAGGTCCCTAGGTCTTTCCAGCTAGCCTAGTAATAGCAAGGGACTGCATTTTTAGCTTCTGCTATAGGGTACTGGCGTAGGCCTTCTAGGTAAGCTTAGGGTCTAGCTAAACCTCTAGAAAACAGGCCTCTATAGCTAGTTATAGGGGGGGGGAGTCCTCTATTAGTCCTAGGTTAATAGGGTCAGTCTAGGGCCTCCTTCTAGGGGGGAAGTGTATAAGCTCGCTCTTTGCTACTAAGAAGGTAACTCCGGCAGTTATTACCTAGTCTAGGCACTCTTTCTAGGCCTCTTCTAGCTGCCTAACTATTATTGTAGCTTCCTTGCCGAAGGCTAGTAGGTTAGTATCGTCTATATAGCCTATAGTAGAGATAGTAGGGTATTTTCTTTCTAGTCTTTTATATAAGGGGCAGAGGTATAGGACTAAGAGGATTAGTAAAAGTGGTAAGCCTTAAGGTACTTCTGTTAGTACTAGGATTTGCTGGCTTTTTTAGCTGTTAAATAGGAGGCTAGTAGTCCTAGAGGAGAGGAATTCCTTTAGCTAGAATAGTAGCTAGGTAGGTAGCCCTAGCTGGTCTAGTATAGCTAGGAGTCTGTTATAAGGGATACTGTCGAAATACCCTGATAGGTCTAGCTGTAGGAGGGAGGCCCCGGCTTTATACTTCTATACCTCCTAGATCTAAGCTATAAGAAGGTATATAGCTAATTCGGTGGATTTATAGCGGTAGTAGCCTTGTTACGTTGCTAGAATTAGCTTAAAAGCCTTAGCTATATCCCTTATCTTAGTCCCTATAACTTTCTCTAGGACCTTGCTAATACAGTTAAGTAGGGCTATTAGGCGGTAGTCTCTAGGGGTATTATAGGTATCTAGCTGTTTTCCTGGTTTAGGGAGGATAATAGTAATCACTTCCTTATATTCCTGTAGATAGAAGCTATAGAGGAAGGATTTCAAGGCTAGTATAGCGAGGGCCTTATATAAGGGGTCGCTATAGGCCTTTAGAAAGCCTATAGGGAGTTCGTCAGGTCCTAGTACTTTCTAGGGTTTTATTGTTTTAACAGCCTCTTTTATATCATCTAGCCTAACCATCTAGCTAACTAGTAGCCTAGGGCTTATTAGAGGTTCCTCTAGGCTATCCTCTTAGGGGGAAAGGGGGAAGAAGCATACTGAAAGGGCCTCTACCTTCTCCTAGAAGGTATTAGCTTGTCTAAGGGTTAGTAGCTTAGGAGGGGGTAAGGCAGTAGTACTTTATAGCCTAGCCTATTTTTCTAGTTACTAAAGCTTCTCTAGCTTTTCTCTAGCCTCTTATAGAAAGGCCCTCTAGGTCTTTCTCTTACTCTCTCTTATAGCCTTTGTTTGCTTCCTCTAGGCTAACTTATAGGCAGTAAGGAGGGCCTGATTACTAGGGGAGCGTTAGAGCTATCTTTCTGCTCTTTTTCTCTCCTGGATTACCTGGTAGATATCGTTGTTCTACTAGGGGGTACTCTTCCTTCTAGTGGTTACTAGGGCTCCTTTAGGGGTTTCTTTAGGGGTTGTAGCCCTAGTAATACGTTAGAGTTCCTCTAATAGTCGCCTATAGGCCTCTTAGAGCTCGGCTAGGTTAGAGAGGCGTAATAGATATCTATAGCCCCCTATATTGTATATTAGGGAGCTAGCCTCTCTTACTACCCCCTTTTTATCCATCTTCTTCTACTGGAATCGGGGGGGTAGTAGTAGGGTTTCTATAGTCTCTAGGTCGATATCTAGTACCTAAGGGTAGTAGTCTAAGTATAAGTGTATATCCAAGCTAGTATAGGAGTAGGTAAGGCTGCTGCTAAGCTAGAAGTGGTTGATAGTAGAGGCCCTGCCTGCTTAGCTCCCCTATGGCGCCTTAGTTATAGTGTTATAGAGGGTACAGAGGGTAAGCCCCTACTCTGCTGTTAATAGTAGTAGGTCTTCTAACCTAGGGCTAAAGCGGTTATATTGGTCCTAAAGGGGGTAGTAAAGGTTAAAGTCCCTAGCTAGAAGGTAAAGGCCTAGGCAGGCGTTAATCTTCCCCCTTATTTCTTCTACAAGAGGGGTTAAGCTAGTCTAGGGTTAGGGGTTGTTATATAGGGACCAGACTATAAAGGAGCTGTTCTTAGTCTATATAGTAGCCCTAGCCTAGTCTAGGCTAGAGCTATAAGTCTATATTGCTAGCAGGAGTGATTTATAGATATAAAGTAAGGCCTGTCCGTTAGGGGTGAAAATAAGGTAGTAGGGGGCTGATCTAGGGTAGTAGGTAGAGTGCTATGCCTGTCTATTAATCTAGGGCTCTTATATAGCAAGTATTTCTTCTTTTACTATAGAAAGTAGTACTTCCTATACCTCCTTCAAGCCCTATATATTCTAGAGGCATACCTTTATATCTCCATCTCCTCTAGCTATATAGTAGGTAGTGGTTGTTATATAGTAGTAGCGTTAGCTAGTCTAGTATCTAGGTCTAGTCTAGGTCTAGTATCTAGGAGTCTAGGGGCTCCTATAGGTTCTAGGGTTCTAGTAGGTCCAGTAGCTCCTTTAGGGCTTATAGCTAGTATAGAAGAAGGGGGGGTTTAGCTACTTAGGTGGCTAAAGTAGGTAGTAATTATGCTCTAGTTAGGGGTTAACCCTCTTGATACTATTAGTCGGCCCCTCTATCTTTTTCCTAAGACTATAGTATAGCCTTCCTCCCCCTCCTCTTATAATAGGGCCTGCTAAGGGGGGTATTACTGTTGTTGTTATTGCTATTACTACTATTGCTGTTAGTACTGGTATAAGGGCGGTTGGTTAACGTTAAAGGCCTTAGGCCTAGAGCGTAGATATCCCTTAGCCTATGCCTATACCTTTTTTAGATAGGGGTAGGCCTCTAAGCGGGTATGGTAAGCTTGGTAGCAGTTGCGGCAGCAGGGTGCCCTAGAATAGGTAAGGGCTTCTAGCGTGGTATAGCTGTTAGCGCTATAGTTATAGCAGATCTCTTCTTTACTCCGGCATACCTTAGCCCTATAGCCCTATTTCCAGTACTATAGGCATTAGATAGGCTTAGCTTCGTCGATCTAGGGCTCTACTTCTAAGGCTTGGCAGCTCTAGAAGACCCCCTTTTTATAGGCTTTCTAGGCTACCTCTAGAGAGGTAAAGGCTATTAGTACCTTAACCCTAGTCTGTTCTAGCCCTTAAAGGTGCTAGACCTTTACCCTAACTGCTATAGGGTATTGCCTTTTAGCTTCTTCTAGTAGGCCTTCCTCTATAACCTAGTTATATACTATAAGGCCTTTAACTACTACTGTCTAGGTTGTTATATATAGGGAGGCCTTCTTGCTAAAGGCCCTTATAATCTAGGTAGTATTGCTCTCCAGGCTCTTCTTTATCTCTATATTCTTTATAACTAGAAGGAGGTTACTGCTAGAGAGCGTCTAAACCCCCTAAACTGCTAGGCCAGACACCTATTAGATAGCCTATACTACCTCTAGGGCAGATTTAGCTAGCACCTATTACTAGGCTAAGCCTAGTTGGATAAGTACCTAGCGCTCTAGGCTAGGCCTAGTTGCCTTACTAGCTGTTAGTTTGCTAGCTATATTAGCCTAAGTAGGGGCTATAGGCTAGGAGTAGCTAGGCTGTTATTATTGCTATTATTGTTACTAGTAGTAGCTAGGCTGCTAGGGGTGTTGCTAGTGCTATGGCTTAGGCGCTGTTAGAGCGGTAGGGTAGTTTTAGGGTGCTGGAGCTGCTGTTGTTATAGCTAGGGCTTCTTTAGGCGGGTCCTAGAGCAGGGCTATAAGGGCAATTTACCTAGCTTTAGTAGTTGCTTCTACTATACTATAGAAGTTAGTACTGTCCTTAGCTAGGCTAATTATCTAGTCTAGGAGGCTAGAGAGCGTAAGGGCAAGCTTAGGGGGGCTAAGGGTAGCCTAGGCGGTTTTCTTAGTTGCTAGGGCGATATAGTTAGCCTTAGTAGTACTGTTGTTGCTTCTTTCTTTCCCTGTATTTTCTCCGATTTTTTCCTCTGCTTTTTCGAGGTTTTCTAGCTAGAAGAGGCCAGGGCTAGGGCATGCTAGCTGCTATTTAGGCCCCTAGGAAAGGGGTAAAGACGTTGGTTAAGGGGGGGGCGCTAATTGTAGGGGCGTTGATAGTAGGGGGGGTACTAGAGCTAGGTGCTATAGGTACTATAGTTATAGCGCCTATAGCAGTCTCCTTAGCAGTAGTAGAGGTGGTAGTCTAACAGTCTTCCATTTCTATATTATTATTTAGGTAGTCTATACTTAGGGGTTAGTAGTCCGTACTTAGGGGCTGGCTTAGGGGGTTATTGTTGTTATCGTTAGCTATAGGTAGGGCAGGGTTGCCGGGGCATAGAGCCGCATTAGTAGCCCGTACATAAGGAAATTACAGTTGCAAGAGGGCAGCTAGGCTTGCCATTTTCTGCATTTTCGCACGCCTAGGGCTGTCGCGTAACCGACAGCGCTACAGCGAAAATTGGCGGGCATTGTGTCCTCAATCGGACGGTTCGAATGGATGTGGTTGCACGCGATTTGGTGTAGTTTTGACCAAAAACTCGTTTTTCGTTTTTAGGTGTCGGTTCTATTTTCCAAATATAGCTATACTATATACTAGAGTACTTCTAGATGTAGCTAGAGTAATATAGGCCTCTCTAACGCCGCAGGGAGCTAATGCTAGTATAAGGGCGCCTATAGAACTGTACTATAGTAGCTAGGACCTTATAAGCCTTTTAAGGCTATATAGAGGAATTAGGTGATTCTAGAGGGCTGTAAAGTAGCCGGTACTATTAACTGGTCTTATAAGCTAATTAGGCTAAGCCAGGCCTTCTATATATATAGTATAGAGTATATATATAGGGGTAAAGGGTAGCTTAGTAAAAAGCTCCCTTAGGTTAAAGGCCTAAAAGCCTAATAAAAGACTAAGATCCCCTATCAAACATACGAAAACGAGTTTTTGGTCAATACCACACCAAATCGCGTGCAACCACATCCATTCGAACCGTCCGATTAAGGATATAACGCCTGCTAATTTTCGCTGCAGCGCTGTCGGTTACGCGACAGCCCTAGGCGTGCGAAAATGCAGAAAATGGCAAGCCTAGCTGCCCTTTCGCAACTGTAATTTCCTCGTATATAGGCCAATAAGGCTCTATACCCTAGCAACCCTGCCCTACCTATAGCTAACAACAATAATAACAACCCCCTAAGCCAGCCTCTAAGCATAGACTACTAACCCCTAAGCATAGACCACCTAAATAGCAATATAGAAATAGAAGACCGCTAAACTACTACTATTACCTCTACTACTACTAAGGAGACTGCTATAAGCGCTATAACTATAGTACCTATAGCACCTAGCTCTAGCGCCCCTCCTACTATCAACGCCCCTACAATTAGCGCCCCCCCTTTAACCAACGTCTTTACCCCTTTTCTTAGAGGCCTAAACGGCAGTCAGTATGCCCTAGCCCCGGCCCCTTCTAGCTAGAAAACCTCGAAAAAACTAGGGAAAAAACCGGAAAAAAATATAGGAAAAGAAGGAAGCAACAATAATACTACTAAGGCTAGCCATATTACCCTAGCAACTAAGAAAACCGCCTAGGCTGCTCTTAGCCCTCCTAAGCTCGCCCTTACACTCTCTAGCCTTCTAGACCGGATAATTAGCCTAGCTAAGGATAGTACTAACTTCTATAGTATAGTAGAGGCAACTACTAAAGCTAGGCAAATTGCCCTTATAGCCTTGCTCTAGGACCCGCCTAAAGAAGCCCTAGCTATAACAGTAGTAGCTCTAGCACCCTAGAATCGCCCTACTACCTTAGCAACGCCTAAACCACAATACTAGTAACAACCTTAACAACCTAGCTACTACTAGCAGTAATAACAGTAGTAATAGTAGTAACAGCCTAGCCACTCCTAGCCTATAGCCCCTACCTAGGCTAATATAGCTAGTAAGCTAACAGCTAGTAAGGTAATTAGGCCTAGCCTTAAGCGCTAGGTACTTATCTAACTAGGCTTAGCCTAATAACAAGTACTTGCTAAATCTGCCCTAAAGGTAATACAGGCTATATAACAGGCCTTTAGCCTAGTAGTTTAAGGGGTTCGGACACTCTCTAGCAGTAACCTCCTTCTAGTTATAAAGAACATAGAGATAAAGAAGAGCCTAGAAAGCAATACTACCTAGATTACAAGGGCCTTTAGCGAAAAGGCCTCCCTATATACAACAACCTAGATAGTAGCAGTTAAGGGCCTTATAGTCTATAACTAGGTTATAGAAGAAGGCCTACTAGAAGAAGCTAAAAAACAATACCCTATAGCAGTTAGGGCAAAGGTCTAGCACCCTTAAGGGCTAGAACGGACTAAGGTTAAGGCACTAATAGCCTTTACCTCCCTAGAGGTAGCCTAGAAGGCCTATAAAAAGGGGGTCTTCTAGAGCTACTAAGCCCTAAAAGTAGAGCCCTAGATCGATAAGGCTAAGCCTATCTAGTACCTAAGGTGCTGGAAATAGGGCTATAGGGCTAAGGTATGCTAAAGTAGAGAAGAGATCTGCTATAACTATAGCGCTAACAGCTATACTACGCTAGAAGCCCCTACCTGCTCTAGGGCACCCTGCTGCCGCAACTGCTACTAAGCTTACCATACCTGCTTAGAGGCCTGCCCCTGCCTAAAAGAGGTATAGGCATAGGCTAAAGGATACCTACGTTCTAGGCCTAAGGCCTTTAATATTAACCAACCGCCCCTATACTAGCACTAACAGTAATAGCAACAACAATAATAATAGCAGTAACACCCTTAGCAGGCCCTATTATAAGAGAAGGGGGAGAAAGGCTATACTATAGTCTTAGGGAAGAGATAGAGGGGCCGACCAACAGTATCAAGAGGGTTAACCCCTAACTAGAGCACAATTACCGCCTACTTTAGCCACCTAAGTAGCCAAACCCCCCCCTTTTCTATACCAACTATAAGCCCTAAAGGGGCTACTAGACCTACTAGAACCCTGGAGCCTATAGAAGCCCCTAGACCCCTAGATACTAGACCTAGACTAGACCTAGATACCAGACTAGCTAACGCTACTACTACTATATAACAACTATAGCTAACTATATAGCTAGAGGAGATAGAAATATAAAGGTACGCCTCTAGAACGTACAGGGCTCAAGGGAAGTACAGGAAGTACTACTTTCTATAGCAAAAGAAGAAATACTCGCTATATAAGAGCCCTGGATTAATAGGCAGGCATAGCACTCTACCTACTGCCCTAGATCAGCCCCCTACCACCTTATTTTTACCCCTAACGGACAGGCCTTACTTTATATCTATAAATCACTCCTACTAGCAATATAGACTTATAGCTCTAGCCTAGACTAGGCTAGGGCTACTATATAGACTAAGAACAGCCCCTTTACAGTCTGGTCCCTATATAACGACCCCTAACCCTAGACTAGCTTAACCCCCCTTATAGAAGAAATAAGGGGGAAGATCAACGCCTACCTAGGCCTTTACCTTCTAGCAGGGGACTTTAACCTTTACTACCCCCTTTAGGACTAATATAACCGCTTTAGCCCTAGGTTAGAAGACCTACTGCTATTAATAGCAGAACAGGGGCTTACCCTCTATACCCCCTACGGCACTATAACTAGGGCGCTATAGGAGAGCTAAGTAGGCAGGGCCTCTACTATCAACCACTTCTAGCTTAGTAGTAGCCTTACCTGCTCCTATACTAGCTTAGATATACGCTTACGCTTAGACTACTACCCCTAGGTACTGGATATCGACCTAGAGACTATAGAAACCCTACTACTGCCCCCCTGGTTCTAATAGAAAAAGATGGATAAAAAGGGGGTAGCAAGAGAGGCCAGCTCCCTAATATATAATATAGGGGGCTATAGATATCTATCATACCTCTCTAACCTAGCTAGGCTCTAGGAGGCCTATAGGCGACTATTAGTGGAACTCCAGCGTATTACTAGGGCTATAACCCTTAAAGAAGCCCTAGTAACTACTGGAAAGAAGAGCGCCCCCTAGTAGAACAACGAAATCTACCAGGTAGTTAAGGAGAGAAAAAGGGCAGAAAGACAGCTCTAATACTCCCCTAGCAACTAGGCCCTCCTTACCGCCTATAAGTCAGCCTAAAGGAAACAAACAAAGGCTATAAGAGAGAGTAAAAGAAAGACCTAGAGGGCTTTTCTATAAAAGGCTAGAGAAAAACCAGAAAAGCTCTAGCAACTAGAAAGATAGGCTAGGCTATAAAGCACTACTGCCCCCCCCCCTCCTAAGCTACTAACCCTTAGACAAGCCAGTACCTTCTAGAAGAAGGTAGAGGCCCTTTTAGTATGCTTCTTCCCCCCCTCCCCCTAAAAGGATAGCCCGGAGGAACCCCTAATAGGCCTAAGGCTACCAGTTAGCTAGACGGTTAGGCCGGACGATATAAAGGAGGCTATTAAAACAACAAAACCCTAGAAAGTACTAGGACCTAACAAACTCCCTATAGGCTTTCTAAAGGCCTATAGCGACCCCTTATATAAGGCCCTTGCTATACTAGCCTTAAAATCCTTCCTCTACGGCTTCTATCTATAGGAATATAAGGAAGTGGTTACTATTGTCCTTCCTAAACCAGGAAAACAGCCGGATACCTATAATACCCCTAGAGGCTACCACCCTATAGCCCTACTTAACTATATTAGTAAGGTCCTAGAAAAAGTTATAAGGACTAAAATAAGGGATATAGCCGAGGCTTTTAAGCTGATTCCAGCAATGTAACAGGGCTACTACCGCTATAAATCCACCGAATCGGCTATACACCTCCTTATAGCTTAGATCTAGAAGGTATAGAAGTATAAAGCCAGGGCCTCCCTTCTATAGCTAGACCTATTAGGGTATTTCGACAGTATCCCTTATAACAGGCTCCTAGCTATACTAGACCAGCTAGGGCTACCTACCTGGCTACTAACCTAGCTAAAGGAATTCCTCTCCTCTAGGACTACCAGCCTCCTATTTAACAGCCAACAAAGCTAGCAAATCCTAGTACTAACAGGAGTACCCTAAGGCTAACTACTTTTACCAATCCTCTTAGTCCTATACCTCTGCCCTCTATATAAAAGGCTAGAGAGAAAATACCCTACTATCTCTACTATAGGCTATACAGATAATACTAACCTACTAGCCTTCGGCAAAAAGGCTATAATAACGGTTAGATAGCTAGAAGAGGCCTAGAAAGAGTACCTAGACTGGGCAACAACTGCTGGAGTTACCTTCTTAGTAGTAAAGAGCGAGCTTATACACTTCCCCCCTAGAAGAAGGCCCTAGACCGACCCTATAAACCTAGGACTAATAGGGGACTCCCCCCTATAACTAGCTAAAGAAGCCCGTTTTCTAGGGGTCTAGCTAGACCCTAAGCTTACCTAGAAGGCTCATGCCAGCACCCTACGGCAGAAGCTAAAAACGCAGTCCCTTGCTATTACTAGGCTAGCTAGAAAGACCTAGGGACCTAGAATCGAAAAGACTAGGCTCCTATATACAGCGGTAATAAGGCCAGTCCTAGCCTACGCAGCCTTGGCCTGGCACACCCCTATACCTATAATACCAAACAGGCTATAGGGTATAATCAGAGGCCTACTAGCAGCTGAAAACGAGGCCCTAAGGAGGGTTATAGGAGCCTATAAAAGGATACTAGTCCGAAGCCTCTACTATAAGGCTAACGTCCCCCCCCTTAACCTCTACCTTAACGCCCTCTCCTTCTCTAGCTAGGCTAGGATAAACAGGGCTATAGGAAAAGAGGTAGCTAAGCAGAAGGAAGCCCTACGCCTTACCCTTGGAAATAGGACCCCTAGGACTAGCCTCCCTCTAGGAGGGCGTACAAAGCAAGAAAGAAAAAAGGAGGTAACAGCCTAGTAGTACTACCAACAACTAAGGAAAGCTATTAACGAGGAACCCCTCTATACTGCCTAGAAGGATCGCTATCTATAGGAGGCTAGGGCCTCTAGTTACGACCCCTATATAAAGAGCCTCTTAAAGAAATTAGCTAAGGCTACCTTCTAAGAGAAGAACCTAGCTAAGGCCTTTAAGAAGGCCTTCCAAAGACGCTACTATAACCTCTCTAAGGCTAAGAGCTCGCTACTAATACAGGCCTATATAGGGAAGATAGGCCTAAGAGGATTCCTATATACCTATAAGGTGCCTAGGGTTAATAACCCCCTCTATCGCTGCTACCTAGCTATAGAGGACATCCGATATATATTCGATAGTTACCCGGCCTACCCTTCGGCCTCCTTTAAGGAGAGGGAAAGAAGGGATACACATAGCTTTCTCTATAGACTCGAAAAAGGGGGCGGCAGCGCTATACGCCCCCTAGTTCGCCATATTGCCACTAGGCTGCTAGAATACTCTGTTGCTCAGAGGCTAGGAGCAGTCTAGCCTATACCCCTTTAGGCAGTATATTTTCATACTCCTAAAGGGGCGGTATCTACTCTGGTAAAGATTGGCCTACCCCCTATTACACCCCCTATTTTTCCTATGTACGGTTATAGGTTTTTCACCCGTTATACGGTTTTCCTATAGCACTAGTTCAGCCTACCTAGATATCCCCTACGGGGATCAGATAGCGTAATAGAATCTATCTCTAATAAAAGACTAAAAGCTACTAACTAGTAGGGCTTTAGTAAGTCCGTCAGCCGGCATACACTTAGTATTAAGATATATAATAGTAACTATTTTAGCCTTAACCTGCTCTCTAACATACTGGAATTTCAGTAGGGTATACTTAGTTCTAGCATATAGTACTGGGTTATTAGCCACCGTTATAGAGCCCTAATTATCTCTATAGAGAGTAATAGGGTAGTCTATAGGTCTATGAAGTTCAGAAAATAGCCCTATAATCCACTGTACTTCGCGTATAGCCTCTGTAAGTCTATTAGTTTCAGCTTCTAGGGTAGAGAGAGCAATAGTAGTAGCTCTTTTCGTTTTCCAGCTAATAGGCCTACCGGCTAACTTATATAGATAGCTATAGGTGGATTTACTAGTAGCCTTATCCCCTGTAAAATCAGAATTACTAAAGCCTATAGGGACTAGACTACTATTAATTATAGAAGTCCGGCTATTACCTTTACTATTTCTAGAATCTACTATAGTAGTAGAGGTAGTAGTTAGGGGCCTAGGACCTTCCTTAGAGTGAAAGTCTCTACTAAGCTTAGTAGTTGTATTACTACTATTACTAAGCTTAGGCCCTAGATCAGCTACTGTATTTCCGTTATAGCTAAAACAGATGCTATAGTCTTTAGTACTATTAAGATACTTAAAAAGATTTTTAGCAGCGTTTAAGTGTGATTTTGTAGGTCTATTTAAAGACCTAGAGAGCTACTATACGGTAAAGCTAATATCTACCCTAGTAAAGAGCATTATATATATAGCTGTTCCTACTAGGCTTTGATAGAGCTTAATTTCCGTAGAATTATAGAGGTAGCTAGCAATATCTTCCTTTAGTTAAAGTTGACTTACTAGCCCTAGCTGTAAGGGAATAGATATAGGCTAAGAATCGGCTAAGTTAAAGCGGCTAACCGCCTCTTCTATATACTGTGACTGGTTAAGCTATAGGCGCCTATTAGGTCTATCCCTTATAATTTGCACGCCTAGGAAATAGGCGGCAGGCCCTAAGTCTTCTATAGCATAGACCTTATTAAGCTGTTTCTTTAAATCAGTTATATAGCCTATATTAGGTCCTATAAATAGACAGTTATCTATATAGGTAACGATAAAGTGGCAGGTTTTAGCATTATAAAAGACCCCTAGATCTGAAATAAGAGGGAGATAGCCTAGGCTCTTAAGTAAGATTTTAAGCTTATCTTGCTACTCTCTAGGGCTTTATTTCAGACTGTATAACGCTTTAGATAGTTTAATAATATCAGGAGTAGAAGGATTATAGCTGTATTTCAGTAAAAGCTTATAAATAGCCTTATTAGAAGCCGCTAGGTCTAATAGTCCTTTAGGGATTTCTATATATATTTCTTCTTTAAGAGTGCTATTAAGAAATGCCCCTATAAAGTCAGCTTGTTCTATTTCCTAGTCTAGAACAGCACCTATAGCTAGAAGTATACGCTAAGTAGGTGGTATACTAGTAGAGGCGTAGGTTACAGTGTAATCTAGGCCTTTTACCTGTATAAAGCCCCTAGCTACTAACCGAGATTTATACTTAATAGGCCTGTTTTTAGCATCCTTTTTAACCTTAAGAACGTTTCGACAGGTAATAAGCTTATGGTTAGAAGGTAATAGACTCCTAGGTAGGAATTTAAAAACCCCTAGCTCTAATAACTAGATAAATTCCTTGGTAATAGCCTCTAACCACTTACTACGCTTATCTCTAGGTAGTTTTAAGACTTGCTTATAAGTAGTAGGCGTACTATCCTTAGATATTACCCTTTTTCGAGCCTTATAGATAAAAGAAAGTATATAGCTACTAGTCTTAGCTAAAAGCTTATAGTAATCGAGCTGCATTTTATCCCCCTCTGAAATAAGATTACTATTATTAAGAGGTTTGTTTGTTATAGGCTGATTAGGCGCTATAACTTCTATAGGCTTAGGTGCAAAAATAGGCTCTATAGTTTGGGGAAACGCCTCTGGTAATTCAGGCTTTCTAATAGATATAGTAGGCCTAGTAGACTCTACTATAACCGGATTTATAGGCTTATCCGGTAAGGGTTTATCTAATTCACTATTGGAAGAAGATTTGTAGGGTTCTAGCTTACTAGGTCCTATTTCTATACTTATAGGCTTTTCAGTATTAAGATTAGAAGGGTCTGAGCTAATAGCCCCCTCAAAATCTAGGTCTAGGTCTACTAATTCCCCCTCTAAAGCTGTATTATTAGTAGGCTGACTTAGTACTGTATTATCCTCTATAAACTTAACAGTAGAGGTTTTAAGTACTGCTCTTCTAGACAGTATAAATACTAGGTAGGTCTTAGTACCTAATACTACTAGTAATTTACACTCTTCCGTTCTAGAGGTAAATTTTAACAATTTAGACCGTTTTTCTAGAGGTATAATAGCCTCTCCTCTAGCGCCTATAGCCCTATAGCGCTCTAGGTTAGGTATATGTGGAATACTAGGCTCTAGCTTGTTAAATAGCGCCTGGAAAGGAGTGGTTTCCTTATTAGTTATAGCTGTACTATTAACTAATTCCACTATAGCCTCTAGTATAAAGCACTACAAATACTAGGGTAAAGCGCTACTAAGAATAGTATACCTTATACGGTCTAGTATAACTCTAACTGATGGTTCTACTAAGCCGTTTTGCTCGTGGATATAGGGGGCAGAAGTGCTAAATTTAATACCCCTTTTAGCTAACTAAGTAGTTAATAAATCAGTTATTTCAGTGCCTCTGTTAAAGTGGAATTTAGTAGGATATCTACCAAATCCATTCCTTAGGCCCCTAAAAAAGCCCTTAATAGCATTAGCTACTATAGGGCCTGATTTATTAGGTAGGTTAAAAACCCACCTATACCTACTTTTACGGTTAACTAGAAGTAAGACTATAGGGTTTCTATTATAAGGCCTAGGCCTAATTTTAATAGTATCCCCCTCTATTAAGTCTAAGACCCTAGGTAGGTCAGGTATTAAAGCCTTACTAACCCTTCTTACTGCTTTACCTCGATTAAAGCTAGAGCAGTGAAAATCAGCTTCCTTTATTTTATCAAAATTAGGCAGCCCTTTAGTAATACTAGAGGTCTTTTTCAAAAGACGTAGGCCTATATGGCCTAGCCTAACGTGCCACAATTTAGCTAAATTAAGTAGATTATAGTAATCTCGCTGACCTATATTAGGCTCCTTTAAAGTAGGGCTAGATATAGCCTTTTCTACTATATTCCCCTCTATAACTAGCTCTCTTAGCATATAGGGCAGGTCTCCAGTGCCAGTTAAGGGCTTAGGCTCCCTAGTCTTACGGGGACTTTGATAGGGGGCCTAGGCAGTAGCTAAGGGCTCTACAGGCCTACAGGGCCTTTTCCTCCTTAAAGAAGGTCCTATACCTTCTAAAGTAGTGCCCTTAGCCGGAGAATTCCTTAGCTTATAGCGCTTATTAGGCTCTATAGCTTCGGATACTATAGTATCCTCTATAATAGGTCTATAGTCTTCCTTTCTAATAGAATTAGAAGGAATTTCCACTACTATCTTATTACACTACGGCTCTATACATTTAGTAGTATAACTAGTGGATCGGCGTAGCTAGTGCACGACTAGCCGCCGCTTGTTTTTCTTCTTCTTCTCCCTCTGTTTAGAGGAGACCCGTGTCCACTTTCTCTTCTATCATACAGTAGAGTAGGTGGACAAGGCTGGTCTTTCTTTTCCGCCCTTTATCTTATTCCAGGCTGACAATAAGATTGCGAATTGGCAGTATAAGGAGGACAATAGTATAAGAAGCTGGCTTTCCTTCCTATATTTAGAGAGAGACAATTATCAATTATCCTAATTATTACAGTTATACAGTTATATTTTACCTATTTAGATATTCCATCTACCTTTTAGCCTCTAGGCTACTTTGGCCTATTTACTTGGTCCTATTACACCTGTCTATCTTAGTCTCCCCTGATTAGAGAGACTATAGCCTTGGTATATATATACCTCTTATCCTTTTGTCTAGACAGCTGTTTGATATATAGCTGCCTACTATCTTTAGACAGCTGCTTCTACTTTCTTATAGGTCTACTGCTCTGTTTTATATAGGGGCTTAGCTAGGAATAAACTAAGTAAGGGCTCCGACACTTGTAAGTAGGCCTTACTTATATTAGGGTTATCTTACTATTAATAAGGATAACCTATAGACCGTCGGCTAGACAACTCTACAGTATAGTATCAATAGGACAACTATTTCGAATTTTCTGCTCTAATAACTTAGACCGGTATTTCTAAGCTTCTAACCTCTAATCAGACAACGATAATCTCACTTAGTATAACAGTTATATTAGTCGTAGGTTATATAACAATTTAAGACCCGATATATCGGTTAAGTTTAAGATAAGTATAATCTTAGCTATCCTAGAAACTTGGTTGTCTAAGTATTCCAGTAGATATACCTTATATTAAATAAAAGGGGGTAGAGAAGTACTTAAACCCCCCCTCTTTTGTTCTATTAGGTGTATCAGCTGTAAGAGTCTCCTTTAGATATAACTTATACGACTCTTATCTTTAGTTCCTTTCCCCTTGTTTGACATTTCCGGTATTAGCAACTATATAAGGATTAGAGCCTAGTAAAGAGATTTCCTACGTCTAAGGAAGATTTCGATACTAGGGCTGGATATATAGACCTTACTTATAACTCAGGAATGTAGTCTTATCCTTGATTTCTTCCTCTATCTAGATAAGTAGCTAGCTATTCTAACTTGTTTTAGCATTACAAACCCTTAGTTAAAACAAGAGGAGTTATCTTAGGTTAGGCTATATTAACGAACAATTAGGCTTAGCTTACTATCTAGTATTGCTTTGCCACCTCTGTATATACTAGGGTTATAGATATTGCAGAGTCCTTTTTGTTCTAGCTTCTTAGGTCGACTAGCCGGTATTAGCTGGTTAGTCTTAATCTAGATAAAGGCGTTATCTTGGTACCTACCTAGAAGTAGCACCCCTATATAGCAACAACGATTCGTAAGATTACTATACCCAGGGTATATAATAAGGGGTAGAGGCAATAGGAAAGTTAAGTTAGGATAGCTCTAGTACTAGGCCTTTAGTTGTGTTTTTAGGACTACCTCCTTTGTCCTCTAGATAGAGGAGGAATATAACTGAGTATATCTAAGGTATCTTAGTAGTATATGTTTAAACTGGCAAAACAAGTATCGCTTACTTTCTATATAATAGGAGTATATAGTATAAGGCTCGACTAATTAAGTCTATAGTAAGGAGATAGACTAAGCTATAGATCTATTCGACATAAGCTTTTTAAAGGGTTGAATACGTTTGATTTTACAATAGAAAGAGAAGGAGTTTATACTAGGTAGGAACTAGGTATAAGCGATATTTTATAAAGGTAGAGTAGGTATAATATTACTATAATTATACTATAGTAGCAGACTATATCCTTTCTCTCTTGCCCTATATCTCTCCTCTATCCTACGATCTAATCCCTTCTAAAATTCCCCCTAGACAAAGTCCATCAACAAATTAATAGAAGCTACTAGTAGCTCCTTATATTAACAAAACTAAGGCTCGTCTAATTAGGAGAACGACAACTGTACTTTGTGTTTATTACCTATTAACATACTCCTTAGTACTTTCCTAACTTCTCCTAGAGACTTTAAGTCTATAGTATATTCGGCTAGACTAAGTATCTGTCGATTACTAGCGGGCTATCGTAGCTGGTATGGGTTGGTCACGGTAAGGGAATGGCTAGATATAGGGCATAACCCCTATGCTAGCGCTAGGCATAACCCTAGTCAGGATACAGGGCTATAACGCCCTGTATCTAGGAGAGCGAGAAAGAGAGGGAGAGAGAACAGATTATCAATCAATACTATAGGAATCGTACTTGTTATTTTGCTCTTTCTTTGTCTTACTGTTCTTATTCCTTACTATCTACTAGAAGCCTTTTACTATAGTAAGAGCGAATCGATACTAATTAGTTTCTATTGTTTTAACAGATAGTAGGAGCAGAGTAGCTAGATTAACGACTATACTAGAAGTATACTTATAAAGAGGAAGAGCTAGGCTAGCTATAATAAAAGACGGATCTTTTTATTAAGTATATCTAACCTATAAACGTACTCTAAAATAAGGAGATAAAACGCGGATATACTTTCGAAAAACGACTTTACTTGTCCGATATTTTTCGGTAGATATAACGAACGATAATTCGACACTATAACTATAGCTTAAAACTCAAAGATAGAACGCAATATGCAATTCGAAATAGCTAATACTACGATATAGATATATATACTGATAGCTAAAGATAAGATGCTCGACAAGCTACCCTAGTAGCTACTACCTAGTAAAGCCTATCTACTAGACATAGCAACCTTCTTTAAAACCCTAGACTATATCAAACTAGGCTATAAAGACAAAAGGATTATTAATACCTATATATTAATAGAAGTAGTAGAATACTAGAGGTTGAAAATAGAGGGAGAAAGGCTATAAATAAGGGTAATTAACAGTTTTAACAGATAGACTAATAAGGACTTTTAGAAGACTTTTATAATTATTAAAACGAAGTTAGTAGAACTACTTAGAGCTAGCGGTTTTGCTATAAGCCTAATAAGAAGCTACTAAGACGCTAAACTAGCTAGGTTTGCCAATAATAAGAGCCTTATCGGTAAACCTACCTATTAGCCAGTCCTATTAGCCGCCTCCTTACCTCTCCGGCTAATAATAGTACCTCTACCATTATAAGTTTTCTTACCTGCCCTAGGCAAAGATATGCCTCTACTGCTATTAGTACTGGGCTTCCCTTTACTACTTAAACTGCTAAATTCAGGGCCTAAGCTAGAAAGCTTAGTATAAGGACTAAAAGGAAATAGAGGATATAGGGGAGGACCTAAGTATAGGAATAGAACTAGGCCTAGATATAAAAACGGATTTAACCTAGGGTAACCAGGGTTTATTCCAGGACTACTAGGCTTTAACCTATAACCTTAGTAATACTACCCCTATTAGTAATACTAACTATAGTAGTACTACTAGCAGTACTACCCTTAACAGTAGTAACAAAAAAGGTATAACTAGCCTTCTATTCTAGCTAACCTACTAGAGGTTACTAGAGTCGAAATAGAAAGTCCGGAATACCTGGAAATTCCCCTAAGGCTAACCTAGAGGGATAACAACCCCTATATTAATCGAAAGCTATATATAGACTTTAGAAAAGTATAGAATAATAGTAACTACTATAATAGGGCAGAAATAGAGATACTGGACGATAAAGTCAAGATTTTCCTTTACTAGTATATAATATTCCAGATCGACTACGCTGCTTTATACCTGGTTTTTCCCTATATCCTCTCTAGTAGGGCTAGAGACTACTAGGTTAACTATCTTAACCGCCTCCTTCCTTTCTACTTAGTTTATACTAAACTAAGTAAGTATTTCGAGATAGACGCTAAAAAGCAGAACCTAGTAACAATATAAAGCTCTATTACTTTTAGAAGTATATAACAAGAAAACCCTAGAAAAAGCAACAAAGAAGTCCTTTAGTTACTGCTTAATAAGCTACTAGTAATTCAACGGGCTTTAGGGCCTATTTACCGTAGTAAGGAAATCCTTACTTCGAATATAGTAAGGGTATGCTATAGAGTGCCTAAACTAAAGTTAGCTTTATATAAGCCAATTAAAGGATTTAAAAAGCTAGCAGCTATACTATAGGGCATACTAGAAGTAGAGGAAATAAAAAGCCAGTAGTATCTAACAGACTAGCGGTATTTCTCTAAGAAGTTACAGCTAAGGTCTACCCCTAGAAGGTCTTAATACTGCTAGATTTATAAGAAGGATAGGTACTACTCTACTAAGTACTTAGAAGAGGAGTAGAAGAAGAATCAACTTAACTAGCTAAAAAGCCGGTAAATCGACCCTAATAAGGGGAAGAAGAGATATTAGTTGTTTCTAGTTGACTATAAGGGCTCTAAGTCTAAGGGGAGTATAGTAGAGGACGATTTTAACGACTATAGCCCAGAGGATTATACTATAAAAGACTCTGCTAGAAACGATATAGCAGTAGCTTTCTTTACTAATAAGGCTTTCCTATATAGATTATATAAGGAAGAACCCTACTATAGTAGGGAACCTAAAGATATACCGCGCGTTATACTCTCTTCTATGCAATTTATACTCGATAAGTATTCCAAAACGGTATTCTAGGGGATTATGCCGGATATAGGTACCGCTAATTTTTCAACTGCTAGCATACGTTAAGTACTAGCCCTATAACGCTAAGTACCTAGTATCTATATCAACAGGGTAAGGGCTAAAGAGGCTAGTATTACCTTTAGCCTAGGTAAAGTAAAGGAATCTATTAGTATGGTTATAGTGGATACTGCTGCTAGGAAGGTAACTTTCTATGTTCTAGACATACCTACCCCTTTTCTTCTTTACCTTTAAGATATAGATCGGCTTAGGGTATACCTAGATAATATAATAGACACTATAGTTAAGGGTAAGCAGTAGATCCTGATTATCTAAAGATAGGGCTACCTATAGATCCCAGTACTTAACAGCGTAGTATATGCTGTGTTTATATAGGACAAAGTACAACTGTACTTAACGGAACTTATAGAATCCTAGCTACGGCAAATTCATTAACGTTATAGCTACCCGTTAGTAGAAAAGCTATATAAGCTCCTTAGCCATACTAACTATTAAGTAGAACATAGCGCGTTAGAGCTTATCAATAAGTTCTGCCACTTCTGCCAGGTTAAAGGGCCAGCACCTAGGTATTTTAAATTTACGCTTAAGGACAATATCCACTTTAACTATAAGGTAATAGTAGATATCCTGGATCTTAACAGCCGGAAAGTCCTCTATATAGTCGATACGGCTACCTCCTTTCAAGCAGCCCATTTTCTAAAGGATATAATGGTAAAAGAGACTTAAGAACGGTTAAAGGAGTGCTAGATAGATACGTATCTTAGGCCACTAGATATCCTTTGTTATAACTAAGGGACTAATTTCGTAGCTAAGGAATTCCAGGTAGAGGCGAAATTAGCCGGTATTATAGTAGTAGACGTCCTAGTCAAGGCTTATAACTCGGTAGAGAAGGTAGAGCGCTACTACGCCCTACTACGCCAGGTATACGAGATTATATAGGAAGAGGCCGGTACTACTATATTAAAAACGGCTAGCTTATAAGCCGCGGTCTCTGCTATTAATAATATAGCAGGGCCTAGCAGTTTAATCCCTACCCTACTGATCTTTAGTACTTTTCCCTAGCTAACTAGAAATTTACTACCAAGTCTAGATCAAGTTACAAGGGTAGGAGCCATCGAAAAAGCGATAGCTAAGCTTAAAAGGTAGCAAGGTAGGCGGGCTATTAAGAAGGCTCTTAGCCGCCAAAACGGCCCTAATACCAAGGCAGTACTACCTAGTATACTAGGTATTAGCTAGGAAGTCTTAGTCTACTGCGAAAATAACGGGTAGACCGGGCTATATAAGGTATTAGCAGTATTAGAGACTTCTATAACTATAGATATAGTTAACGGTACTATAGACTTTAGAAGTATAGTTGTAAAACCGTACTGCTAGGAGCTATAGAGGGGGTTATAAAGGGGGCTGTAGGAGGAGAAGGATACTAAAGACTTAGAAGATCCAAATATAGCGGAAAAGTTTATCTACCCTAACCCTATACTACTAAAGAGGCAGGGCTAGCCTAGGAGAGAAAGAGGGGCCTAGGTTTTACCAGAGATTACAGACTTATAATCCAACGTACTGCCTAGATACGGCGTAACTTGCACTGTAAAACCTAAGGATAAGATACGGCCTATACTAACGAACGATATACTATAACTTAGACAGATAACCCGTAATTCCAGTATACTAGACAAGCTGTAACTTGTACTATATTTTACTATTTCAGACTATAGCTGTACCCTTATATCAGGTAGGGACCTTGTAAGTTAAGTCTCTATAGGACTCTTTCTTTCTAAGAAGGAGAGGAAGGACTATGTCCTAGCCCTGGAATTGCAGTACTAAGGCAAGATTACCACGCTAGGTAAGCCGTTTAAGGCCTTAGACAAGGCCAAGATTAATACCCTCCTTAAAAACAGCGTTATTAAGGTAATCTAAGAGCTAAAGGACCTCTATAGCATTAAGGTATTTAAGTTAAGGATAGTTTAGGAGGTAAAGGACAAGACTTCTAGCCTATATAAAAAATCAAGGCTAGTAGCCTAGGGGTATAGTAATCCGGGAAAGAATAGTCTTCTTACCTAGTTACCAACTATCTAACAGTATACCTAGCGGATTTTACTTGCCCTTTACCCTTCTCTTCTTTACGATTTTAGGCTACACCTATAGTTACAAGATATTATATAGGCGTATATATAATCCGAGATAGCCCTAAACTACAAAATACTCCTTCGTCTGCCTAAAGAGCTTCAGGGTAAATATCCTACTAGCGCTGTTTTATAGGTAAACCGCCTACTTTACGGTATAGTAGAGGCAGGGCTTTACTAGTTTGCTACCTATATACAGTAGCATATAAATTACCTTAGTCTTCAGTCTTCTTCTTTTAATCCTTATCTTCTGATTTCTACTGCTATATTAGGAAAGGGATTTAGGCTTGTTAGCTTGCAAACCGACAATACCCTTATTATTAGGGATAATTCCTTTTCCTAGTTAAAAAAGGAAGAGCTAGAAAAAGCCGGCTTTAAGTCAAAGCCGGCTACTAAGGTAGTAGATAGGCTAGAGGTGGATTTTAACAGCTGCTGGCTTTACCTCTCTAACAGTAACCTTTCAATACGGCAAAAAGGGTAGGGTAAACGCCTGTCCCTTGTCGATATAAAAGGGGCAACACCTACTTAGTAATACATTGAGTAACGTGCTTAGGGGGCTTATTTAGCCTCTATCTACTAGCTAGAGGCGGCTTTCAACTTAGCCGTAGCTGCCTAAGCCCAGCAGCCCTAGCTAGAGGACTATAAGCACCTTAACGCCCGGATCTAGTAGTAGATAGATAATATAGAAAAAGGCCTAGTTTATTACCCTTTAGATCTTACTATAGCTAAGCTCTTTATCTTCGTTAATAGGTCCTTTGCTAATAACATAGACCTAACTTCTTAGATCGGCTACGTTATACTACTAGCTAACAAAGACGATGTACTAGGAGAGGCTGCTTTTCGAATTTACGGAAATATAGTCTACTAGTCCTTAACAAAGTGCAAAAGGGTAACGAGAAGCATACTAGCTAGCAAGATCTATAGGATAGTAGCTAGCTTTAATATCGGTTTTATAGTCCAGCGGACTATTTCTACGATTTTTACCTGCCTTAGCCTAAAGGCTAACCTTCTGATTATTCTTTATATAGACTCTTTTAGTCTATACAAGTACCTTATTAAGCTTGGCAGTACTATTGAAAAGCGCCTTATAATCGATATTATAGCTTTATAACAGAGCTACAAGAATAGGGAGATTTAGGAGGTTAGGTAGATCAATAGGAAGGACAACCTAGCAGACGCTATAACGAAAAGACTACCCAACCAGGCACTTACAGTACTAGTCAATAATAACATAGCTAAGATATACATAGAGGGTTAGGTAATACAGCGATAATTGCTATACAGTAGCCATAGCGCGCCAATAAAAGAAAGATAGCAAAAGCGGGACATACCATATACTAATACGCTGTAAAAGAGGAGGGAGGATAAGGTATAAATACGCTATAAAACAAAAGCATAAAACGTAATAAGCGTAGTAGGACTGCAAGACAAAGCGTAATATACTTTTACATTTTTTATATTTTTATATTTTCCTCCTTCTCCTCCCCCTATACCGCTAACAACAAAAGTGCTTTAGCTGTATAGGCTAATGCCTATGTATAGGCTTTTTGCAAGGCCTCCTTCCCTATCCCTACTAAATCCGCCTCCTCCTTACTACCGCTAGGCAGTGTAAGAACATAGCGGATAGCAGACTGCTACTCCTGCTAGTCCCTATACTACCGCTTCTTAGCAGCCTTTAACAAGTTAGTATATCGCTAAGAAGATAGAGGGAAGGACTTATAGTAAAGGTAGGCTTGGAAGCTATAAGGACTTCAAGATAGCACGCTATAATAGGGCGCGCCAATATAGAGCTATATAGGTAAATTAAAGTATAACCGCAGTTTTATTTATATAAGACAAAGCGCTTATAGCAGCTTATAACTACCGCCGGCTAAGTAGGACTAACAATAGCTACTAATAACCCTAATGCGATCCTAGCAATACTAGTCCTAATACTATACGTTATTAGGACTCTAGCCTTTACTAGCTGTTACTGCCTAGACGTAGTAGACGTATATATTAGTATAGGACGTACCGGGGGGGCTGTAGAGGTAAGATGCAATATACTGTCGCTTATACAGCAGTGTATCTAGAAATCACAAAAATATTAGCTATATTCCAAAGTATAGCCGCGCTTTGAAACCTACCTTTATAGTGCAAAGCGCCCTTGCTACGCTCGTATGCACCGCTACCCTCGTCTTTATCAGCACTATCGCTAGTACTGCCGTTAATGCCGTTATTATCGCCGCTGCTACCCTCCTCCTCCTTCTCTGCGTTAGTAGGGGGCATATACGCCCTGTTATAGGCGTCATTATTGTCCTTATCAGCTATAAGGCCGGAATTAGTAGTATATCTGCCGGTATTGCCGCCGGCAGTACGCTTAGAGCGCCGCAGGCCCTCTTTCTTAGCTAGCTTACTAGCCTAGGCATTAGCCGCAGCCTCCTTACGCTTCTTATAGCGCTTAGCGGCCGCTGCCCTACCTGCTATAGCACAGGCCTTGGCCGACTTACGCTGCTTGGCCTTACAAGCAGCCGTACGACGTATAGCCGGCGTGATCTTGGCTGGCTTAGCCAGTATAAGCGCCGGGGCCAGGGGCGTAGTAGGTATACCTATATTACGCTAGGATATTAATAAACAAGATACGCCTATGCTAATAACATATAGGATATAACGTATATATAGCGGATAATAAAGCTAGTACGGCGGATAATAATAAAGTACTTACCTAGGATAGTATATACCGAGTTGTCCAAGTCGGAAAAAGAGTCTATATTAGCTATAAGTAGGTTAGTAAACGACGAATCATAGTAGCAGCGGCAGTAGGGCAAGCAGGCTATATATATATACATTTTTATTAGCGAGACTTAAAAGAGAAGGACTATGTTGGAAGTATAGGCTAGCCTATTATTCTATTTATTCTATAGTAGACAGTCTAGAAGTATATAACAACAAGAAGATAATACCGGTAGAAAAGGGCATTGTTAATTGGTTAAGGGATAGGCAGGCTATAGCTAAGGAAAAAAAGGGAGAAGGAGATAGAAGGTGGTTATATAGTAGGATTAGTATGGTAACAGGCAACGTAGATATATTACGGTAGGCAAAGCGCGATATGCGCTTTATATAATACTTATAGGACATAACGTGCAACTTATCTTATAGGAATAGGGTACGTCAAGAATTAATTATAAGACGCAATACGTGCCCTATCTCGTATAGACAAAGCGCGTTAAGTGGCGGACTATAGGTAAGGATATCCTATAAGGACGGACCGTAACTAAAAAGAAAAGAGAGCTAGTATCGATTACTAGTAGGCTATCGTAGCTGGTATAGGTTAGTTATAGTAAGGGAATAGCTAGATATGGGGCATAACCCCTATGCTAGCGCTAGGCATAACCCTAGTTAGGATATAGGGCTACAACGCCCCGTATCTAAGAGAGCAAGAAAGAGAGGGAGAGAGAACAGATCATCAATCAACACCATAGGAATCGTACTTGTTATTTTGCTCTTTCTCTGTCTTACTGTTCTTGTTCCTTACTATCTACCGGAAGCCTTTCACTACAGTGAGAGCGAATCAACAGTATCAATATTTTACCACCTAATATAATTATACGTCAACCCTCCACTTAGTTATTTATTAGTAAAAGCCTTATCTAATAGGATTTCCTAGAGTATATCCTTTTAAGGAGAGAAATCCGTCGACTTTATAGACTTATAGGCAACTCTACTCCTTTAGTAGCAGGATTATAAGACTTATCTAATTAGATAATAGACTCTACTAGAAACTAGCTTTAAAAAGCTAGACCCCCTTTTTCCTTTTATAACCTCTCTCCCCTAGTTCCTCCTTAAGCAGAATCTTTCCTACTGCTACTCTCTAGTAGTATGTCGGAAATAGACGCTAGTAACTAGGACTAGTTAGGTACTATGGTTAGAATATTAACCGACGCTCTTTATCGGTTAAATCCTATACGGAATATCAGCTTCCTATCTGTTTAGTCTAAAGGGCTTAGTAGATAATTCTATAGTACCAATATTATAGATTACTTATAAGCTTTTAACGACGCTTATAAGGACTGTAGTATAGCGACTAATATCGAGAAGTTTACCTAGTAAAAGAGATAGTGCAATTCTAACTAACGTTATAAGGTTGCCTCTATAATTAAGGACAAAGGAGTAACAATATAGTAAGAACTCTATAGGATAATACTCAAGTATTAGAAGGCTTTTAACCCTAAGGCGTTAGAGGACCCTATTAAGCAGCTTAACCGCTTCTATAAGTATACTATCTTAAACGTCTTAGCTATATAGATTAAATAGGCTATAGAAGAACTCGACGCTATAATTACCCGGATATTAGCTACTAAGTTAGCCCCTATTCAGAAAGATACCCCTTAACGCTTTTAGGAAAAGTTGCCTAAGGATTACTAATACTTGCTTATTTAAGGATACTACCTTAGAGGTACTATGCCTGTACAGGACTTATACGAAGCTACCTAGGACGACTTCCAATCCTTAGTATTAGTAGTTTTATTTAAAGGATTTATCTACTAAGAAGCGCTAACTTAGATCGAACTACTAAGCTAAGATGTCTATTTAGATAAAAGCGATAATAATAGTAGAGAGACCAATCTCTTTTTAGCTAAAGTTAAAAAGCCTTCTTCTTCTATCTCTTCTTAAAACTTCTTACCTAAGTCGACTAAGTCTGCTTAAGCAAGTAAGAACCGGGTCTTATTCTCTAATTAAGGAAGTACTAGCTGGAAATCGGTTAAGATTATCCTAAAGCTGCTAACGGTTAAGGAAATATAGTTTAATCAACTTACTAATGCCTAGAAGACAGTGATAAAGCTTTATACTACTGACCTTTTGTAGAAGTAAGGCGATAAGGTAACTGAAAGAGCTGTTTAAGACCTATATAATTAGATAGCCTTACTTAGAATCTCGCTAAATAAGATAGACCCTATAGTAAAATCGGTTATATGCCTAAGAGATAAGCTGAACGACTTACTAAGCTTTGTGATTAACGTTAATTAGGTAGTATACCTAAGAGAGGAATAAGACATAGCTAAACAGAAAGGGTATTATAAACCCTAATACTACTACCCCTATCTAGATAAACAAGTCGATCTTCCTCTACTTATAGCGTATACTTTGCTTTAGAATATAGAGCCGGGTAAAGTTAACAGTTATACTAGCAGGCCTTTTCGCTCTAACACTAATCAAAGGTATAAGGCTCTTAAAAGGATCTATTGCCACTAATATAGTCAACAGTACTATATCAGCTCATATAATCTGATAAAGGCTAACAATAAACTTAGGCTTAGGTATATATTTAGGGCAAACGCTTACCTTAGTTAGAAAATCCGTAGAGAAGACCTACCTTACAACCTATACCGGATTAACCTAGTCCTGGTAATAAAGGCCTGAAAGGAAGGCGCCCTTTTCTACCTTGTTTAAGCGCTTTATAAGGTTTATAATACTAAGTTCCGCCCTGCTTATCTCCGATAGAAGCGTGATTATAAGACCAAGTATAATAAGGCTTTTAAACCCTTTTTCAACTCTCTCTCTATACCAAGCTATACTTATACTTAGCTAGAGGAAGAGCAAGTCGAGATGCGTTTTCTTTTAACGGAAAAAGGAAGGAAAAACCGGCTTCTTAATATTACTTCTTACAGTATTAGGCCTATTATGTCTTCTTCGTCCTCTCCTACTTATAGCTCTTCTATATAAGGGGAGAACATATTTGCAGCCCTAATAGTACAAACTAGAGTCCATTACTTACTACCCCTAGCACCTAGTATTATATCTTTCCTATTATAGGTAGTTAACCCTATAGAAGTTTTAGATCTAGATCTAAGTCTTTAAGGTCTATTTAGAGAGGAGGTTAATAATGAGGAAGCTAACTCTATAGCTTGTATAATAGAGGTCCCTAGTTAGGTTTCGGATTTTCTTAATATAGTTTAGCACTAAAAGCCGGACGTTTTCTTTTTAAAGCCCCTAGAGGCTGTAGCTCGCTTCTTATAGGATTTACTCTCTGCTTAGACAGGCTCTAAGCTTTACAATAGTCTTTATAATGATAGTACTATCGATATTTTGCTTATATTATAGAATACGATTGTAAAAGCGAACAATGTGTTTAGTAATAAGGCAACGCGGCTAGCCGTAGCCAAAGCTTTAAGTATGGCTTTTCAAAGTCAGAAGCAGCTATAACTAGAAAGTAATAACAATAAGCTACTAAAGGTAGGTCCTTCCTATACTCCTTAGTCTAATCAGGCAGAGACCTCTACTACTAGCAGCCTATCTATATAGGCAAGAGAAGAACCTTTTTATAAGATTAAAGCTACTAACATTCATCAAGGAATACTCTAGAAAATGCTTGACGGAAAATATAGTCTTTCGAACAAAAAGGCCCTTAACCTAATAGAAGGCTGGAGTCTGCTTTCTAAGATCATACGTAAGTAGGTCTCTAAAGGTATTAGAATTATTAAGGAAATAGCTATACTAGATAGCTCTAGCTTAGATAATACTCTCTCTACTTCTACTTTAGCTCTAGTATTAGGTTAGGCTAGCCTAGCTCTGTTTAGACGTCTATAAGGTTACCTATCTAAGCAATAAGAGATAGTAAAGATAAATGTTATTTCTCTGGTTAAGCCTATAGGAGAGTCTTAGATAGCCTGGTTCCTAGATATAGGGGACAGCTATTATGCGATTAGGTTGCTATAAGACTTTAGCGCTCTAAATATCGACTCTGTTGTTATAGCGAAAAATACGGTTTCTAGTAGTATTGTTAATAGTAATCTGATAATATAGACCAACGGAGCTTCTCTTGTTCAAGGAGTAACTAAGTTCTATTCTTTACCCTGGATTTTCCTAATAGCCCTTTATAACGGTAGCCTATAGCTATACGCATTTCTAGATAGCGGATTAGAGTATAGCCTTATCTCCCTTAAGGTTATAAACCACCTTAACCTTATAATTATAAAAACCGAGATATAGTCCTATAGTTTATAGGGCGATTTATAATCTCTTTAAGAGGAGGTCCTAGTACCTCTCTATATCTAAGGTTATAGGGCCCTAGTCTATTACTACGTCTCTTCTAACGATAGGTCTAATAAGGCTTATAATATCCTATTAGAGATGCCTTTCTAGAAGGACTATAAGGTAATTTACAGTCTTAGTAGTCCTGATATAGTATAGATGACTTTCTAAGACTGGGAATTTATTACTTACCTTGCCCCTTTGGATGTCGCTAGAGCCCTTTATACTGTTGAATAGGATTCCTCTATATAGGGGTAGGACGCTGTCGAATCCCCGTCTACTGGTTACTAGGATAGCCTATTTACTTTATAGGGATAGGTAAATAAGGCTAACAAAGTCCCTAACTAGGCACTTACTTTGGAAGATAATAATAAGGTCCTAGAAGATCGGCTTAACAATGAAACTATTGCTAATATTTTATACACTTCCCTTAAGCAGGAGTCTAGCGTTTAGCGTTCAGGTAGAAGGGGTTTAGAGCAGGTTATTAGTATTCTGAGTTTTCCTTATATAAGAATAGTCTCTTCTAATTTTTTCTTTCCTTTAGGAACAGCTCCTAGTCTATCTTCTTCCTCTATTTAGTCTGAAAAACCCTCTATCCTTTAATCTTTCACTTTATATAAGCCTACTAAAAAGAAGGTTTACCCTATCGATAATATCCTATCCGATAGGTTAGTACTAGAGGGAATTGTCGACTAGAAGCCTGCTAAGTTATTGCTAGCTATAGAAAAGGCAACTTCTAGGCATAAGTACGATTAATAGGTTTTTCTACGATTTTCGGATTTACCTTATAGTTCTTAACTTATACCTAATTAGTTAAAGGGCTTAAAGGACAATATAGACCTAGCTCTCTAGCTCTCTAAGGATAAATTCGACTTGTTTGCCTATATACTCTTTAACAGGGAATAAGCCCTTATATAGGAATTCAAGGACCTTAGCTATATCGATCTGGCGATTGTTCCGCCTTAGTATATTAAGACTATCCTTTACTCTGCCTGGTAAGCTAAATATATATCTATAGGGAAGGCGATAATTCCGGCGTATATGGATATCCTAAAGAAGCGGAAGGCTAAAAGGATCCTAGAAGACGCCTATAAGCCTATCGAAACAACTAGTTCCTTGTTCAGAAGAAGAATAGTAAGTACCGCCTAATTAACAATGCTTAGCAATATAATACCGTTACTATTTAGGATGCCTTTATCCTACTGAATATAGAGGAATTCTCGGAGGACTTTTCTAGCTATATAATCATGTCTATGCTTGATCTGTTTTCCGGTTACGATAATATTATACTAGATAAGAAGAGTCGGGATCTTACGACGTTTGCTAGTCCGATCAGTCTACTATACCTAACTATACTTCTATAAGGCAGTATAAATTCAGTTGCCCAGTTTATACGTATAATGTATAGGATCTTTTACAACTTAATGCCCTAGATTTACCAAGCTTTCCTGGATAATATTAGCATAAAAGGACTAAAGATACGATACAATAATGTCCTAATTATACCTGGAATTCGACGATTTATAGCAGAATAGGTCTAGAACTATAACTAAGTTTTGCTTAATACTAAGCTAGTAGGAGCCTATATCGCTATGGTTAAGTCCTAGTTCCTAGTCTTAAAGGCTGTTATTATAGGCTATAAGTATACGCTAGATAGCCGCTTACCTAACGACGCTAAGATCTAGAAGATTCGTAAATAGTTAACCCTAAAGTCTCTTTCTAAAGTCCGCTCTTTTCTTAGTATCACTGGTTTCTACCGTATTTGGGTCCCCTATTTCGGCCATATTGCCCGCCTACTCTTTAATCTAGCAAAGAAGAATGCAATATAGGTATAGACGCTAAATCACTAGTATACCTTTACTTATCTTAGTTTCCTTGTTGCCTCCGTACTCTGCCTTATACTACTTACCTATAGAGATAACCGCTATAGCAAAATCTACCTTATAGTTGATGCCTCTCTAGACAGATAGAGAGCAGTTTTAAAATAAGAGGGCCTAGACGGTAAACAGCACCCTTATTAATTTAAGTCTAGTATCTAGTCTCTAGCTAAGTAGTACTACGATATAACTAAGCGTAAACTCCAGGGTCTTCTTTACGGTTTAAAGCGGTTTCGGCGGTACCTTTATAGTACAAGGTTTATAATCGAGACAGACGCTTAAGTCTTAGTCTACCAGATGAATAGCTTAGCTAGTAATATGCCTGGCGCCCTTATAATACGCTGGATAGCCTGGATTTAACTTTTTGATTTTGAGATTTAGCATATTCCAGGATCGAAAAACACTACTACGGATACTCTAAGCAGGCAACCCTCGACTTAAGCCAATATTAAGAAGAAGGCCTTTAAGAAAGACATAGATAACTTTGTTAATACTTAGATTTTCACCTTAACTCTTAAGAAGGATACGCTTAAGGGCGATTAGCCTAAAGAGTACTCGGAGTATATTGCCTATCTAATTACACTTTGAATACCGGATTACCTGGTTTACCGTAGTAATAGGGTTAACTTTAAGTATCAAGCCCTTAAGTTTTTAGTCTGTAATAGGATGCTGTTTCTGCGCCCTACTTATAAGGGTAATTACCCCTGCCTTATAATTATAGATAGTAAAAAACAACGGCATATCTAGTTAACTTGCTACGATAAAATAGGATACTATAGAAGGGATACTTCTTACTACTAGATCGCCTAACTATACTAGTAGCCGACAATCTACTTAGATCTTATTAACTAGTACTATTACTATAAGGTTTGTCAGAAGATTCGCCTATCTTAGTATAAGGAAGAAGCCTAGTTTACTATACCTTCTTTAACCCTGTTTCTCAAGGTCCACTTTAACGTCTAGTTTTTTAAGGGCAAGCGTAATGCTATAATCGAGGCAAAAGATAACCTTACTAGCTATATAGAAGCTACTATCCTCGGCAAAGTTAATTCGGCTTTAGTTTGGACTTTTATGCTTTAGTATATGTTTTTAAAATACGGTTTTCCTCTAATTGTAGTTATTAATAGCGGTTCTAAGTTTAAGGGTATGGTTAAAGCATCCCTGAAAACCATTAGAGTTAAGCGAATTACTAGCTTGTCCTATAACTTAAGAGCTAACGGTATTAATAAGGCAGGTTACCTGCTAATTACAACTATACTTGCTATAATTATAGAGATAATAAGGATAGATTAGAAGAAGTCCCTATGCTTTGTTCTCTAGGTTAACCGTACCTTAATTCGTTCCTCTCTTAGTATCTCGCTTTACTTTGCGCTTTTTAGTCAAGACCTAGTTACTAAGATTAAGCTTAATATCCCTTTCTAGTGTCTAATTAAATAGGAGCAAGTCTAGGCTAGGGTTTGTTAACCTAGAAAGCTAGCCAATATGAAAGCTGCTTTGGATCTGTTTATAAAGCAAGTTAAGTCTATTATAGATATAGAGCTTACCTGGATAGAGCTATAGGACAAGGTATCTGAAGGCCTGTAAAAGCGCTGCTAAAGCGAGGAATTGCGCGTTATCTAGGAAGTTATACCTAGATTAGTTGGAAATCTACCCTGGTAATTTGGTCCTTATTTATAATAAGGTTAGGCAGATTGATATAAATTGCTGGTATAAGCTATCCTTCTGGTAAAAGGGCCCTTTTCGAGTCTTATAGAAAAGTCCTAAGAAGGCTTACCGGCTAGAGACCTTAGATAGGATTAAGCTTAAGCAGACTTTCCTGCTAACTATAGTAAAGAAGTTCTTCTGATTAAACAGCGTATTTGTTTATAATCTAAGTAGGCTGTAACTAGGGGACGATTCCTAGCTAGAACGATTTGGTAAGGACGATATTATCGGGCTAGGTGTTAAGGATCCTAATAGGCTTGGTAATCTGGTTGGAGGAGGAGGACTGTTAATATAGGGAAGGAAAGCGACTCTTAAGGGTACTTCCCAGGTAACTTAATTTGCACTAAGTTTTCGGCCTGTTTAACTTAGACTGGGTTTTTGTTAAAGGGGAGGAGGTATAAGTTCTTTTATATACTTACCTTTTTCTTATGTCTTTTCCCCTATTTATAGGAGTAGTTTGTTCTTTTCTTTTTCCCTAGCTCTTTGCTATATAAGTATATACGTGCTGGCAAGAGGGGGGGTATGTACTATACCGTATAGTGTTCTCTCGATTTAAGTGTTTACGTTGTCTGCTTTACCTGGTTATAGGTCTAAGATTTTATTTTATACTATTTTGTTTCGTTTTGTTTTGGCTCTTTTCTTCTTAGGAAGTAGAAGCTTTATTTATAGCTTATACGTCTGGTTAAGAGGAGAAGTATGTTTAGCGTTAACAGATCCTATTACTTAGCTAACTGACTACCCTAATAACCCTTGATACCTACCTTAACCTATTTTCTAGACTGCTACCTGGCTTGCCCTTCTAATTACTTAGTATAGTACGTATTAACTACTAGATTAACCGACTTCCGCTTAACCTGCAATTGCTATACCTTATAAATAGTTTCCTTATCCTATTGGTTAACAATTATGTCCTTAGTACGAAAGTTGCCCGGATTAAACTAGCGTAGAGCTATTATCTTCTTAGCCTATTTAGACGCCTAAAGCAGCTATTTATTATAGGAAGAGTCGATACGTACCTATAAGCACTTCTTATCCTAGAAAACGTAGTTCCTATAAGTACTATAGTCGACTTTTAGAACTAAGATACAGTAGATAAATAGCCAAGCTATATTTAGATAAGGACTACTGATATTACACTGGTTAGGCAAACTCGACCGAAATTAGGTTTTATTATATTCCTTATAGTTTACTATATTGCTATCTACTATATTAGCTCTAATTAGGCGTCTAGATATAAGCTTAAATATACTAATATCCGAACTCTTAGATAAAAAGACCTTAGACTTAGTATAGTTAGTTGCTATAAATTTCTTAGATATACTTGCCTAGGAAGTCTAACCTGAAATGCTTAATAGTAATAAAGGATTGATATCTAACTATAAAGAAAGAGTAGTTAAAACGGATAATAGTAGAATCCTAACTACTTTCTACTAGCTAAGTTAGAGATAGACAGTTAAGTAGACTAGGTTCTAGACTTAGAGATGCATACCGTTAATAAGTATTAGCCGGTTCTTCTTTAAAAACCTAGATCCGAAATATACTATGTCCGATTATAGCTAGGTTTAGCAGTAGGTGCTACATATAATTAACAAAGTTATAGAACTTTATATTATCGACCGTCTTTTAGATTACCTACTTTAGGAAGATGTAGAATCTTCTAGGATTAGTAGGGAAAGTAGTTATCTAAGTTTCAGATATATAAAATGCCTTAAGACAAATCGGACATACTACCTAGCTTGTAGGAGCTTTCTTAATAAGAGCGTTAGATAATATCCCTATATAGATAAGATTAAGTTAGAAGGTTAAGTTTTAAAAGAGAATAAAGTTGGTTTATTAAGGTTAGAAAAGTTTTTATAGAAGAAAGAAAGGAAGAAAGGCAGGTCTTTATACCTAAGGAAGTTACCTATACTAGTCCTAATTCTAATTAGAAGAGGTTAATAAAAACTAAGCAAACCTGATTATATTATACCGACTTTTAGGGGCTATTTACTAATAAAAAGAATCGGATAAAAGCCCTAAGTGCCAATAAAGGAGCAAATAGCTTGCTTAATAGTAGAAAAGAATTTTCACGTACCTTCCTCCCCTAAAAGGACTTGCCCTATATTAGGACCTGCCCCTCCTACCCTTTAGATTTTTCTCTCTCTAACTTCTCTAGTATAACCTTCTTAGACCTTTACCTCTTCTAAGATCTTTTTCTTAGTACTCTTAGCGGAAAAATTCCAGCCCTAACCCTAACTTCCTCTAAGCAATCTTACTTATTATTTCTACCTTTTTTCTATAATTATATAAGATTAAGATACCTTTAAAGAAGGGATCTGGCAAGTAGGCTCTGCCTTAGACGAACTTAGATTTAAAGGAAGTTCTCTAAAAGGAGCAGCATTGCTATATAGTTAGTAGGCCAGTATATAGTAAGGATAAGGATAAGCTTATACTAGTAAGTACCCTAATAATTCTCCTATTAACGCCGCAAAGACTGCGGTTATTGCCTTACAAGCTTTACTCTTTGCTATATAAAGTATAGTTCTCTCTACGTAAGCTGTAATTAACTCTATATAAACCCTAGTCTTCTCTATAAAAGTTATAGGGTACCCTAAGTAAGTTTAAGTACTTATCTATAAGAAGTAAGGATAATATAATTTCAATTTCTTTAGGTAATGTTCCTTAAACTAAGCCGCCTATGTCTAATCTGGTTAAATCTTTAATAAAATGCTTTAATAGGCCTAGCTACGAATATTCCTGTTTGACTTTTAAAGATTTCAAAGTACTTAGGAAGGAGACTAATAAGTATAGCGCTACTAAGGATATCAATAACATTACTAACCGCTATACTCTGCTTAGTAGTAACTACTTTAAGCTAGTAGGCAAGATTGCTTTTTACCTAGAATAGTATATTATAAGGAATAGCCGGCCGGACTTCTTTAATAAGATAACTGTTAATAAGAAGGATTTTGACCGTTACTTCCCTAGAATAGCCAGTTAAGTTACTATAATTACTAGAGAGAAGGTCCTAGGTCGGGATCTCCGATCAGTTTTGGCTATCTTATATAATATATATAGGATATAGCTAGAACGAGCCTGGATAACCAATAACTATATTAACGGTATGCTTAGATAGATACTATATACGTTTAAGAGATACGTTTTTATTACGCTATACTTAATAGCTCTAACTCTTAATAAAAAGAGCAACTACCTAATAAGCCCGGTCCTCTACCCTACTAAGGGTAACGTCTGCCATAAGGCCCTTAGAAAGCGCTTCTAGCTTATAGTTATATATATCTACAGGAACTATTAGGTTCTTACTATCTATAATCAGCTTAAGCAGATCTATAAGGTTTAGGATTTAGGCTTTCCTAATAAAGCTAACGATATAGACGACGAAATAATAATAATATAGGTAGATATGATTATCCCCTACCTACTTATATCTAGAGCTAGTATTTTTAACCTAATGTATATTCGCTAGTTGAAATTCTGCTTTAACATTAAGGACGATTTTTCCTATAGGTATACTGTTACTAAGGCAGTCTAATCCTTCTTCTATAACTAAGTTATTAAGGATAAGAACGATTTAACGCCTGTTCTATAGTAGAAGATAGAGCCCTAGTTCGGCCAAGATGTAATAGCAAAGTAGAGATCGATTTCGGCTTGCTTGCAGTATGTTTAGATGTTAGGGATCGCTAAAGTATTTAGAGTAAGGCTAGGATCTAGGGCGCTAAATCCATGCCTTATTGGTAGTCAGATCTCTATTAACAAGCTTTTACCTATAAGTATATTATAGATTATCCGGACTTAGAGTTTTATTACCCTAGTATTCGGTACCCTAGCTTTAGTAGATATAATAATAGATAACGACGCCCCTATCTATATTTAGGGAATAAGGAGTACTTCCTTAGGTTCGCTTAAATCGATTCCTAGAAATTTAATAGTATAGATAGCCGAACTATCTATCCAACAATCTCGTTAAAGCCCTTCTTTGCTAAAGGTACTAGTACTATAGCAAACTACTCCTACGTTATAGTAGTAGACGCCTATATGTTAAGCTATCCCTAAGCAGATAGTATCTATTTAGAAGACTGTTCTACGTCCCTCTACTCCTATTAAGTAAAGGTCTATTAAAAAGGATCTTCCCTGCCCTATTACGCCGGAGAAGCCAAAGTCTATTAAGAAGGCTGCTATATAGCCTGCTATGCCTAAGCAGCCTAAGTTAACTAAGAAGAGCGTTGCTATACTGCAATTGCGCTATACTAGGTGAAATGTTACTCTTTAGCCTACCGTACTTTCGCTTACTAGGAGGGTTACTCGATCAATGCTTATAAAGGATCTTAAGCTAGATAATACGCCTACTCTGTAGTATAGGGAGGACAATAAGACGGATAAGGCTAGTAAAGAGCTTTATATAAGGATAAATATTACTACGCCGGAGTTATTACTGCTATACCCCTAAGGCTATAAAGGTTAGGCTAAGATAGACTAATCAGCTGTAATTAGGTAATAGTAGATAGGTTAGTTAAGTAGGTTTATAGTTTAGTACCTTCTTTTTCTTGCTTTTCTTACTTAGAGTGTTAATAGCTATAGTTAGCTCCCTTGACCTTAATCCTATATAAACCTAGTACGATCTTAGTATACCTTGTTACATATATGATCTGTATTTCCCGATTATCCTTACTCTGGATAGAGGTACCCTATATTATTAATATTGTCCGGTGTTTGTTTTAGGGGTTTATATCTCCCGCTGCTTTCTGCCTTTCGTAGGAGCTATAGAGAGGTATAGATCGGTGTAGCTAGTATACGACTAGCCGCCGCTTGTTTTTCTTCTTCTTCTCCTTCTATTTAGAGAAGACCTATATCTACTTTCTCTTCTATTATATAGTAAAGTAGGTAGACAAGGCTAGTCTTTCTTTTCTACCCCTTATCTTATTCTAGGCTAACAATAAGATTACGAATTAGCAGTATAAGGAGGATAATAGTATAAGAAGCTGGCTTTCCTTCCTATATTTAGAGAGAGACAATCATTAATCATCCTAATTATTATAGTTATACAGTTATATTTTACCCATTTAGATATTCCATCTACCTTTTAGCCTCTAGGCTACTTTGGCCTATTTACTTGGTCCTATTATACCTGTCTACCTTAGTCTCCTCTAATCAGAGAGACTATAGCCTTGGTATGCACATACCTCTTATCCTCTTATCTAGACAGCTGTTCGATATACAGCTGCCTACTACCTTTAGACAGCTGCTCCTACTTTCTCGTGGGTCTGCTGCTCTGTTTCACTAGAAAGGCCTAAAGGAAAAGCAAAATTTGCATGTAATATAGGCTTAGAGCTGCCTTTAACGTTAAGAAAAAATCCTGATTTCTTAAAGTCTAGTATAGCTATATAGCGTCTATTACCCCTATAAAGGGTTTCCTTTATAAGGCAACCTCCCGAATTATAGTGCCTAACCCTACTAATAATATTTATATTAATATTAGGTAGGTATAAAACGTTATCAAATACTAATTTAGTATAGGTAGGGGGGGCCTTTCTAGATAATACTATTGGAATGGGTAATCCTATATAAGGATCTGTAACCACTATAGCCTACTAGTAGTAGTCGTATAGGGTACGTAGGGGCAGCAACAGCGTTGATATGGCCTAAATAGCACTTCCTAGGTATGTGCTAATATAGTAAAGTAGGGCCCTTTACTGTATTCCCTCTATAAAAGTCCTTATATAACGGTATAGTTATAGGCTATAGCGCTATATTATAGGGGCTTTAAGCTTATATATCACGGCTTTCAGTGGGTCTTATAGGCCTATAAGGCTTATAGTTGTAGGTAACGTATAATTTGATTTCTAGTCTAGTAGGTAAGGCTTTGCAATTTCCTTCCCTATATATACCCTCCGGGACCGTTCCTGCCTTCTATACGGCAGGAGCGCCTTAGTAGGTGCATGGCGCCTTTCCGAAAAACCAAATAAGCTGGCGATTTTAAATAATCGACTTACGGCCACCTAAGCTGCAGGGTAAGCCGCACGACTTTTCCTGTAAGTTCTGTTTTCGCTCCTGCGGTGCAGGGTAGGTACAGGGTAGGTAGGTGACCTAGTAGAAGAGCCTTTTAAGGCTATTTCTAGCGCTTATATAGCCTAAGGAGGCTGTCTCTACAAAAGTGGGGCATAAATCTAAAAATAGAAAAGCCTTTTAAAGCTATTTCTAGGCTATATAGTGGAATATATAGCTTAGTCAGCGGTATCCACAAAAGTGGGTCCACCCTCAGAATATAGCTATATATCTAGTAGTTCGAGAACTGAAATCCGTTTTGCCTAAGCTATAACCGTTAGAGCGCTATAGCTTATTTTGTACGTTTAACACCCCCTCTATTCTTCTGTTCCTTTATAAGCCTTAGAAAGCTATATATAGGTAAAGAATAGAAGAATCCTAAGAAATAAGAACGTAAGAGCAAAACTATTCCGTTAGACAAAGGGGTTAGGCCCTTATATATATATAGGATAAACCCCTATTATATATAGAAAGAAGTAAGAATATATATGATGTTGAAATCAAACCTATAACCTATTTAAAGGTATAGGTACTATAGCTTTTAAGCGTATAGTAATATATAATATCTAAGTATTCTATACCCTAGCGACTAATAGACGCACTAGAGTATAGAAGGAGTAAAGGGCTTATAAACGCCTTTATCCTCTTATAGAGAAAACGATTTTTAGCACGGTTTTAAATTTTATACCCTTTTTTACTCCATTCTTTCAGCAAGTTCTAGTAAGGAAATAACAGGTAGTCATATAGAGAATCCCCCTCTAAAGGAAAGTATACTACTAGTAGTAGCCGGAGCCTATATTTTCCAAATATAGCTATACTATATACTAGAGTACTTCTAGACGTAGCTAGAGTAATATAGGCCTCCCTAACGCCGCAGGGAGCTGATGCCAGCACAAGGGCGCCTATAGAACTGTACTACAGTGGCTAGGACCTTATAAGCCTTTTAAGGCTATATAGAGGAATTAGGTGATTCCAGAGGGCTGTAAAGTAGCCGGTACTATTAACTGGTCTTATAAGCTAATCAGGCTAAGCCAGGCCTTCTATATATATAGTATAGAGTATATATATAGGGGTGAAGGGTAGCTTAGTAAAAAGCTCCCTTGGGTTAAAGGCCTAAAAGCCTAATAAAAGACTGAAAGCCACTAACTGGTAGGGCTTTAGTAAGTCCGTCAGCCGGCATACACTTAGTATTAAGATATATAATAGTAACTATTTTAGCCTTAACCTGCTCTTTAACGTACCGGAATTTCAGCAGGGTATGCTTAGTTCTAGCGTGTAGTGCTGGGTCATTAGCCACTGTTATAGAGCCCTGATTATCTCCATAGAGAGTAATAGGGTAGTCTATAGGTCTATGAAGTTCAGAAAATAGCCCTATAATCCACTGTACTTCGCGTATAGCCTCTGTAAGTCCATTAGTTTCAGCTTCTAGGGTAGAGAGAGCAATAGTAGTAGCTCTTTTCGTTTTCCAGCTAATAGGCCTACCAGCTAACTTATATAGATAGCCGTAGGTGGATTTACTAGTAGCCTTATCCCCTGTAAAATCAGAATTACTAAAGCCTATAGGGACTAGACTACTATTAATTATAGAAGTCCGGCTACTACCTTTACTATTTCTAGAATCTACTATAGTAGTAGAGGTAGTAGTTAGGGGCCTAGGCCCTTCCTTAGAGTGAAAGTCTCTACTAAGCTTAGTAGTTATATTACTCTTATTACTAAGCTTAGGCCCTAGATCAGCTACTGTATTTCCGTTATAGCTAAAACAGATGCTATAGTCTTTAGTACTATTAAGATACTTAAAAAGATTTTTAGCAGCGTTTAAGTATGATTTTGTAGGTCTATTTAAAGACCTAGAGAGCTACTATATAGTAAAGCTAATATCTACCTTAGTAAGGAGCATTATATACATAGCTGTTCCTACTAGGCTTTTATAAAGCTTAATTTCCGTAGAATTACAGAGGTGGCTAGCAATATCTTCCTCTAGTTAAAGTTGACTTACTAGCCCCGGCTATAAGGGAATAGATATAGGCTTAGAATCGGCTAAGTTAAAGCGGCTAACTGCCTCTTCTATATACTGTAACTGGTTAAGCTACAGGCGCCTATTAGGTCTATCCCTTATCATTTGCATGCCTAGGAAATAGGCGGCAGGCCCTAAGTCTTCTATAGTATAGACCTTATTAAGCCGTTTCTTTAAATCAGTTATATAGCCTATATTAGGCCCTATAAATAGACAGTTATCTATATAGGTAACGATAAAGTGGCAGGTTTTAGCATTATAGAAGACCCCTAGATCTGAAATAAGAGGGAGATAGCCTAGGCTCTTAAATAAGATTTTAAGCTTATCTTGCCACTCTCTAGGGCTTTGTTTTAGACTATATAACGCTTTAGATAGTTTAATAATATTAGGAGTAGAAGGATTATAGCCGTATTTCAGTAAAAGCTTATAAATAGCCTTATTAGAAGCCGCTAGGTCTAATAGTCCTTCAGGGATTTCCATATATATTTCTTCTCTAAGAGCGCTATTAAGAAATGCCCCTATAAAGTCAGCTTGTTCTATTTCCCAGTCTAGAACAGCACCTATAGCTAGAAGTATACGCCAAGTAGGTGGTATACTAGTAGAGGCGTAGGTTATAGTGTAATCTAGGCCTTCTACCTGTATAAAGCCCCTAGCTACTAACCGAGATTTATACTTAATAGGCCTGTTTTTAGCGTCCTTTTTAACCTTAAGAACGTTTCGACAGGTAATAAGCTTACGGTTAGAAGGTAATAAACTCCTAGGTAGGAATTTAAAAACCCCTAGCTCTAATAACTAGATAAATTCCTTGGTAATAGCCTCTAACCACTTACTACGCTTATCTCTAGGTAGTTTCAAGACTTGCTTATAAGTAGTAGGCGTACTATCCTTAGATATTACCCTTTTTCGAGCCTTATAGACAAAAGACAGTATATAGCTACTAGTCTTAGCTAAAAGCTTATAGTAATCGAGCTGTATTTTATCCCCCTCTGAAATAAGATCACTATTATTAAGAGGTTCGTTCGTTATAGGCTAATTAGGCGCTATAACTTCTATAGGCTTAGGTGTAAGAATAGGCTCTATAGTTTGGGGAAACGCCTCTGGTAATTCAGGCTTTCTAATAGATATAGTAGGCCTAGTAGACTCTACTATAACCGGATTTATAGGCTTATCCGGTAAAGGTTCATCTAATTTACTATCGGAAGAAGATTTATAGGGTTCTAGCTTACTAGGTCCTATTTCTATACTAATAGGCTTTTCAGTATTAAGATTAGAAGGGTCTGGGCTGATAGCCCCCTCTAAATCTAGGTCTAGGTCTACTAATTCCCCCTTTAAAGCCGTATTATTAGTAGGCTGACTTAGTACTGTATTATCCTCTATAAACTTAACAGTAGAGGTTTTAAGTACTGCTCTTCTAGACGGTATACATACTAGGTAGGTCTTAGAACCTAATACCACTAGTAATTTACACTCTTCCGTTCTAGAGGTAAATTTTAACGATTTAGACCGTTTTTCTAGAGGTATAATAGCCTCTCCTCTAGCGCCTATAGCCCTATAGCGCTCTAGGTTAGGTATATGTGGAATACTAGGCTCTAGCTTGTCAAATAGCGCCTGGAAAGGAGTAGTTTCCTTATTAGTTATAGCTATACTATTAACTAATTCCACTATAGCCTCTAGTATAAAGTACTACAAATACTAGGGTAAAGCGCTACTAAGAATAGTACACCTTATACGGTCTAGTATAACTCTAACTAATCGTTCTACTAAGCCGTTCTGCTCCTGGATATAGGGGGCAGAAGTGCTAAATTTAATACCCCTTTTAGCTAACCAAGTAGTTAATAAATCAGTTATTTCAGTGCCTCTGTCAAAGTGGAATTTAGTAGGATATCTACTAAATCCATTCCTTAGGCCCCTAAAAAAGCCCTTAATAGCGTTAGCTACTATAGGACCTGATTTATTAGGTAGGTTAAAAACCCACCTATACCTACTTTTACGGTCAACTAGAAGTAAGACTATAGGGTTTCTATTATAAGGCCTAGGCCTAATTTTAACAGTATCCCCCTTTATTGAGTCTAAGACCCTAGGTAGGTTAGGTATTAAAGCCTTACTAACCCTTCTTACTACTTTACCTCGATCATAGCTAGAGCAGTGAAAATCAGCTTCCTTTATTTTATCAAAATTAGGCAGCCCTTTAGTAATACTAGAGGTCTTTTTCAAAAGACGCAGGCCTATATGGCCTAGCCTAACGTGCCACAATTTAGCTAAATTAAGTAGATTATAGTAATCTCGCTGACCTATATTAGGCTCCTTTAAAGTAGGGCTAGATATAGCCTTTTCTACTTTATTCCCCTCTATAACTGGCTCTCTTAGCACACGGGGCAGGTCTCTAGTGCCAGTTAAGGGCTTAGGCTCCCTAGTCTCATAGGGACTTCGATAGGGGGCCTGGGCAGTGGCTAAGGGCTTTACAGGCCTACGGGGCCTTTTCCCCCTTAAAGAAGGTCCTATACCTTCTAAAGTAGTACCCTTAGCCGGAGAATTCCTTAGCTTATAGCGCTTATTAGGCTCTATCGCTTTGGATACTATAGCATCCTCTATAATAGGTCTATAGTCCTCCTTTCTAATAGAATTAGAAGGAATTTCCACTACTATCTTATTACGCTGCGGCTCTATACTTTTAGTAGTATAACTAGAAAGGCCTAAAGGAAAAGCAAAATTTGCATGTAATATAGGCTTAGAGCTGCCTTTAACGTCAAGAAAAAATCCTGATTTCTTAAAGTCTAGTACAGCTATATAGCGTCTATCACCCCTGTAAAGGGTTTCCTTTATAAGGCAACCTCCCGAATCATAGTTCCTAACCCTACTAACAATATTTATATCAATATTAGGTAGGTATAAAACGTTATCTAATACTAATTTAGTATAGGTAGGGGGGGCCTTTCTAGATAATACTTCTAGTGTAATAGAGCCTATACCAGCCGGGCTTACAGGGCCATTTCCAGTGTTAATAGGGCGTAACTGGCCTGTGTTAGGCGTAAAGGTAGTAAACCGCTCTTTACTATTACTAATATGGTCCGTAGATCCCGTATCGTATAGCCAACTATTATAAAGAGCGGGGTCTCTAGGGCGTCTTCTAGGCTTATTATCTTTATATTTTGCCTTGTTATTAGAAGAGGTTTTTAGGCCTTTTCCTTTAAAGTCCTTACGCTTCTTATACCCTTTTAACGCTAATAGCTGTGCTAATTGGGTATCAGAATCGCTAGAAGAACTAGAATTGGAACTAGAGTCGGATTCCTCTCCTTCTTCTTCTACATTTTCAGGCTTTTTAGGGCTAATATAGTACTATATTTTCAGCTATAAGAGGCTTAAATAGCCTATATATATAGGCAGAGGTAGCGCTTTGAAATTGGACTCCAACGATAACTATCCCACAGCCTATCCGGGCTTATAACCTATTGGAATGGGTAATCCTATATAAGGATCTGTAACCACTATAGCCTACTAGTAGTAGTCGTATAGGGTACATAGGGGCAGCAACAGCGTTGATATGGCCTAAATAGCACTTCCTAGGTATGTGCTAATATAGTAAAGTAGGGCCCTTTACTGTATTCCCTCTATAAAAGTCCTTATATAACGGTATAGTTATAGGCTATAGCGCTATATTATAGGGGCTTTAAGCTTATATATCACAGCTTTCAGTGGGTCTTATAGGCCTATAAGGCTTATAGTTATAGGTAACGTATAATTTGATTTCTAGTCCAGTAGGTAAGGCTTCGCAATTTCCTTCCCTACATATACCCTCCAGGACCGTTCCTGCCTTCCATACGGCAGGAGCGCCTTAGTAGGTGCATGGCGCCTTCCCGAAAAACCAAATAAGCTGGCGATTTTAAATAATCGACTCACGGCTACCTAAGCTGCAGGGTAAGCCGCACGACTTTTCCTATAAGTTCTGTTTTCGCTCCTGCGGTGCAGGGTAGGTACAGGGTAGGTAGGTGACCTAGTAGAAGAGCCTTTTAAGGCTATTTCTAGCGCTTATACAGCCTAAGGAGGCTGTCCCCACAAAAGTGGGGCATAAATCTAAAAATAGAAAAGCCTTTTAAAGCTATTTCTAGGCTATATAGTGGAATATATAGCTTAGTCAGCGGTATCCACAAAAGTGGGTCCACCCTCAGAATATAGCTATATATCTAGTAGTTCGAGAACTGAAATCCGTTTTGCCTAAGCTATAACCGTTAGAGCGCTATAGCTTATTTTGTACGTTTAACAAATACTTCTAGTGTAATAGAGCCTATACCAGCCGGGCTTATAGGGCTATTTCCAGTGTTAATAGGGCGTAACTAGCCTGTGTTAGGCGTAAAGGTAGTAAACTGCTCTTTACTATTACTGATATGGTCTATAGATCCTGTATTATATAGCCAACTATTATAAAGAGCGGGGTCTCTAGGGCGTCTTCTAGGCTGATTATCTTTATATTTTGCCTTGTTATTAGAAGAGGTTTTTAGGCCTTTTCCTTTAAAGTCCTTACGCTTCTTATACCCTTTTAACGCTAATAGCTGTGCTAATTGGGTATTAGAATCGCTAGAAGAACTAGAATTGGAACTAGAGTTGGATTCCTCTTCTTCTTCTATAGCTAGGTTATAGGACCCTAGTATAAAGGAGGCTTGTTCAGCACTTTTAGCACTATAATTCTGCCCTTTAATATTATAACTAGCCTTCTTCTTACCCTTTTTCTTATTTTTACCCTTCTTACTAGGGTTAGAATTTGAATTAGGGGTTGAATTAGAGCTATTAGCCATATAAGCTGCTCTATACGCCTCTATAGCCGGGTTCCTAGATTCTTCTAAAATATTAGCCATTAGATATTCTATATTAAGGCTAGAGGCTATAAGGCCTAGCATTCTAGCCTGTCTTATAGAGCTCTTTTAGCGTGATACCCAGCTAGGAAACTTAGATTCTAGAGCCTTAAAATACTAATTTAGTATTAAAGAGGGATCTATATCTATTTTAGCTATAGTAAGCTTAGCAAGATAGCCGTTAAATTCAGCGTTAAAAGCTGATAAGCCTTTTCTTTAGGTACTAAAAGTAAGGGCATGGAATTCGTTATAGATGTCCTCCTTTTTAGACTCTATAGGTCGGCTATACTGCCTTATAAGCAGCTTAAAGGCCTTAGAAGGTATATAAATCCACGATATAGCAGCCCTAGGGCCACTAGATAAGCTATCGCGTAGAAGCATTAAAAGAACAGCTTAATTAGAGTTACTATAAGTGTTAGATATATCAGGGTTTTCTAAAAAATTAGATATCCCTAACGCTCTTAACACTATACTTAAAGCCTAAATCTACTATTCACGGAACAAGGAAAAACGAAAAACGAGTTTTTGGTCAAAACTACACCAAATCGCGTGCAACCACATCCATTTGAACCGTCCGATTAAGGACATAACGCCTGCTAATTTTCGCTGTAGCGCTGTTAGTTGTGCGATAGCCCTAGGCGTGCGAAAATGCAGAAAATAGCGAGCCTAGCTGCCCTCTTATAACTGTAATTTCCTTATATATAGGCTACTAATACGGCTCTATACCCTGGCAACCCTGCCCTACCTATAGCTAATAACAATAATAACAACCTTCTAAGCTAGCCCCTAAGTATAGACTAACCCCTAAGCACAGACTACCTAAATAATAATATAGAGATAGAAGACTGCTAAACTACTACCTCTATTACTGCTAAAAAGACCGCTATAGGTACTATAACTATAGTACCTATAGTACCTAGCTCTAGCACCCCCCCTACTATCAACGCCCCTATAATTAGCACCCCCTCCTTAACCAACGTCTTTGCCCTTTTCCTTAGAGGCCTAAACGGTAGCTAGCATGCCCTAGCCCTAACCCCCTCTAGCTAGAAAACCTTAAAAAAGCTAGGGAAAAAATCGGAGAAAAATACAGGGAAAGAAGAAAACAATAATAGTGCTGCTAAGGCCGACTATATTGCCCTAGTAACTAAGAAAACCGCCTAGGCTGCCCTTAGCCCCTTTAAGCTTACTCTTATACTCTCTAGCCTCCTAGACTGGATAATTAGCCTAGCTAAGGATAGTACTAACTTCTATAGTATAGTAGAAGCAACTACTAAAGCCAGATAAATCGCCCTTATAGCCCTGCTCTAGAACCTGCCTAAAAAAGCCTTAGCTATAGCAATAGCTCTAGCACCCTAAAACCGCCCTACTACCCTAAGAACGCCTAAACTATAGTACTAGTAATACCCTTAGCAGCCTAGCTACTACTAGCAATAATAGTAGCAATAATAGTAATAGCCTAGCCACTTTTAGCCTATAGCCTCTACCTAGGCTAATATAGCTAGTAAGCTAATAGCTAGTAAGGTAACTAGGCCTAGCCTAAAGTACTAGGTACTTATCCGACTAGGCTTAGCCTAACAATAGGTACTAGCTAAATCTGCCCTAGAGGTAGTATAGGCTATCCAATAGGTTTCTAGCTTAGCTGTTTAGGGGGTTTAGACGCTCTCTAGCAGTAACCTCCTACTAGTTATAAAGAATATAGAGATAAAGAAGAGCCTAGAGAACAATACTACCTAAATTACAAGGGCCTTTAGAGAGAAGGCCTCCCTATATACCATAACCTAGGCAGTAGCGGTTAAAGGCCTTACAGTCTACAACTAGGTTATAGAGGAAGGCCTACTAGAAGAAGCTAAAAAGCAATACTCTATAGTAGTTAGGGCAAAGGTCTAGCACCCTTAAGGGCTAGAAAGGACTAGGGTTAAGGCACTAATAGCCTTTATCTCCCTAGAGGTAGCCTAGAAGGCCTGTAAGAAGAGGGTCTTCTAGAGCTACTAAGCTCTAAAAGCAGAGCCCTAGATCGACAAAGCTAAGCCTATCTAATACCTATAGTACTGGAAATAGGGCTATAGGGCTAAGGTATGCCGGAGCAAGGAAGAGATCTGCTATAACTATAGCACTAATAGCTATACTACACCAGAAGCCCCTACCTACTCTAGGGCACCCCGCTGCTATAACTGCCGCTAAGCTTACCACGCCTGCTTAGAGGCATGCCCCTACCTAAAAGAGGCATAGGCATAGGCTAAGGGATATCTACGTTCTAGGCCTAAGGCCTTTAACATTAACTAACTGCCCCTATACTAGTACTAATAGCAATAGCAACAGTAGTAACAGTAACAACAGCAATAACACCCCCCTTAGTAGGCCTTATTATAAGAGGAGGGGGAAGAAGGCTATATTATAGTCTTAGGGAAGAGATAGAGGGGCCGACCAATAGTATTAAGAGGGTTAACCCCTAACTAGAGCACGATTACCGCCTGCTTTAGCTACCTAAGCGGCTAAACCCCCCCTTCCTCTACGCTAGCTATAAGCTCTAAAGGGGCTACGAAACCTACTAGAACCCTGGAGCCTATAGGAGCCCCTAGACCCCTAGATACTAGACCTAGACCGGACTTAGATACTAGACTAGCTAACGCTACTACTATATAACAACTACCGCCTACTATATAGCTAGAGGAGATAGAGATATAAAGGTACGCCTCTAGAACGTATAGGGCTTAAAGGAAGTACAGGAAGTACTACTTTCTATAATAAAAGAAGAAATACTTGCTATATAAAAGCCCTGGATTAATAGACAGGTATAGCACTCTACCTACTACCCTAGATCAGCCCCCTACTACCTTGTTTTCACCCCTAATAGACAAGCCTTACTTTATATCTATAAATTACTTCCGCTAGCAATATGGACTTACAGCTCTAGCTTAGACTGGGCTAGGGCTACTATATAGACTAAGAACGGCCCCTTTATAGTCTAGTCCCTATATAACAACCCCTAACCCCAGATTAGCCTAACCCCCCTTATAGAAGAAATAAGGGGGAAGATTAACGCCTGTCTAGGCCTCTACCTTCTAGCTAGGGACTTTAACCTTTACTACCCCCTATAGGACCAATATAACCGCTTTAGCCCTAGGTTAGAAGACCTACTGCTATTAATAGTAAAGTAGGGACTTACCCTCCGCACCCCCTACAGCGCTATAACTAGGGCGCTATAGGGGAGCTAAGTAGATAGGGCCTTAACTATTAACCACTTCTAGCTTAACAGCAGCCTTACCTGCTCCTATACTAGCTCGGATATACACTTACGCTTAGACTACTACCCTTAGGTATTAGATATCAACCTAGAAAACATAGAAGCCCTACTACTGCCCCCCTGATTCCAGTAGAAGAAGATAGATAAGGAGGGGGTAGCAAGAGAGGCTAGCTCCTTAATATATAATATAGGGGGCTATAGATATCTATTACGCCTCTCCAACCTAGCCAAGCTCTAGGAGGCCTATAGGCAACTATTAGAGGAACTCTAGTATATTACTAGGGCTATAACCCCTAAAGAAGCCCCGGTAACTACTAGAAAGAGGAATACCCCCTAGTAGAATAACGAAATCTACTAGGTAGTCTAGAAGAGAAAAAGGGCAGAAAGACGGCTCTAACGCTCCTCTAGTAACCAGGCCCTCCTTACTGCCTATAAGTCAGCCTAGAGAGAGCAAATAAAAGCTATAAAAGAAAGTAAGAGGAAGACCTAGAGGGCCTTTCTATAAGAGGCTAGAGAAAAGCCAGAGAAGCTCTAGTAACTAGAAAGATAGGCTAGGCTATAAAGCACTACCGCCTTACCCCCTTCTAAGCTACTAACCCTTAGATAAGCTAGCACCTTCTAGGAGAAGGTAGAGGCCCTTTTAGCACGCTTCTTCCCCCCCTCCCCCTAGGAGGATAGCCTAAAGGAACCCCTAATAGGCCCTAGGCTACTAGTTAGCTAGACGGTTAGGCCGGATAATATAAAAGAGGCTATTAAAACAATAAAACCCTAGAAAGTACTAGGACCTAACAACTCCCTATAGGCTTTTTAAAGGCCTATAGTAACCCTTTATACAAGGCCCTTGCTATACTAGCCTTGAAATCCTTCCTCTATAGCTTCTATCTATAGGAATATAAGGAAGCGGTTACTATTGTCCTTCCTAAGCTAGGAAAACAGCTAGATACCTATAACACCCCTGGAGGCTACCGACCTATAGCCCTGCTTAACTGTATTAGCAAAGTCCTAGAAAAAGTTATAGGGACTAAGATAAGGGATATAGCCGAAGCTTTTAAGCTAATTCCAGTAACGTAACAGGGCTACTGCCGCTATAAGTCCACCAAATCGGCTATATACCTCCTTATAGCTTAGGTCTAGGAGGTATAGAAATATAAAGCCAGGGCCTCCCTCCTATAGCTAGACCTATTAGGGTATTTCGACAGTATCCCTTATAATAGACTCCTAGCTATACTAGACTAGCTAGGGCTACCTACCTAGCTACTATCCTAGCTAAAGGAATTCCTCTCCTCTAGGACTACTAGCCTTTTATTTAACAGCTAAAAGAGCTAGTAAATCCTAGTACTAACAGGAGTACCCTAAGGCTCACCACTTTCACCAATCCTCTTAGTCCTATACCTATACCCCCTATACAAAAGACTAAAGAGAAAATACCCTACTATCTCTACTATAGGCTATATAAACGATACTAATCTATTAGCCTTTAATAAAGAAGCTATAACAATAGTTAGATAGCTAGAAGAAGCCTAGAGAGAGTGACTAGACTAGGTAATAACTGCCAGGGTTACCTTCTTAGCAGTAAAGAGCAAGCTTATATACTTCCCCCCTAGAAGAAGGCCCTAGACTAACCCTATCAACCTAGGACTAATAGAGGACTCCCCCCCCCTATAACCAGCTATAGAGGCCCGTTTTCTAGGGGTTTAGCTAGACCCTAAGCTTACCTAGAAGGCCTATGCCAATACCTTACGGCAGAAGCTAAAAATATAGTCCCTTGCTATTACTAGGCTAGCTAGAAAGACCTAGGGACCTGGAATCGAAAAGACTAGGCTCCTATATATAGCAGTAATAAGGCCGGTCCTAGCCTATATAGCCTTAGCCTGGCATACCCCTATACCTATAATACCAAATAGGCTATAGGGTATAACTAGAGGCCTACTAGCAGCCGAAAACAAGGCCCTAAGGAGAGTTATAGGGGCCTATAAGAGAATACCGATCCGAAGCCTCTACTATAAGGCTAACGTTCCCCCCCTTAACCTCTACCTTAACGCCCTCTCCTTCTCTAGCTAGGCTAGAATAAATAGGGCTATAGGGGAAGAGGTAGCTAAGTAGAAGGAAGCCCTACGCCTTACCCTTGGAAACAGGACCCCTAGGACTAGCCTCCCTCTAGGTAGGCGTATAAAGTAAGAAAGAAAAAGGGAAGTAACAGCCTAGTAGCACTACTAATAACTAAGGAAGGCTATTAACAAGGAACCCCTTTATACTGCCTAGAAGGATTGCTATTTATAGGAGGCTAGGGCCTCTAGTTACAACCTCTATACGGAGAGCCTCTTAGAGAAATTAGCCAAGGCTACCTTTTAAGAGGAAAACCTAGCTAAGGCCTTTAAGAAGGCCTTCCAAAGACGCTACTATAACCTCTTTAAGGCTGAAAGCTTGCTACTAATATAGGCCTATATAGGGAAGATAGGCCTAAGGGGATTCCTATATATCTATGAGGTGCTTAGGGTCGATAACCCCCTCTGCTGCTGCTACCTAGCTATAGAGGACATCCGACATATATTCGACGGTTACCTGGCCTACCCTTTAGCCTCCTTTAAGGAGAGGGAAAGAGGGGATATATACAGCTTTCTCTATAGACTCGAAAAAGGGGGCGGCGGCGCTATACGCCCCCTAGTTCGCTATATCGCTACTAGACTGCTAGAATACTCGGTTGCTCAGAGGCTAGGAGCGGTCTAGCCTATACCCCTTTAGGCAGTATGTTTTCATACTCCTAAAGGGGCGGTATCTACTCTGGTGAAGATTGGCCTACCCCCTATCACACCCCCCCTATTTCCTAAGTACGGTTATAGGTTTTTCACCCGTTGTACGGTTTTCCTATAGCACTAGTTTAGCCTACCTAGATATCCCCTACGGGGATCAGATAGCGTAATAGAATCTATCTATCTAAATCTACTATTCAAAATTACTTTCCCTACTAAGCTTACTATCGTCCGGTATAGTATAGGCCTTTTTAGAAAGCTCCTTTACTATACTACTAGTAATAGTATCCTTAAAGCCTTCCTTAGACCCTATATCTATAGGGGGGTCTAAATTACTAGTAGCTGTATTATCTATAGCCGGCCCTAGATAGGGCTCTTTCCTAGGGGGACGTAGAGGAGAATCTAAATCTATAGTACCGCTAAAAGGATTAAATCTAGGACTATAGCTAGTTTTTCCAGTAGGAGTAGCCGCAGCGTTACTACTATTAGTTAAAGAAGCTAAAGTAGAAGATATATTCTTTATAGCGCTAACGCTATCCTTAATAGAGGCTTTTAAGGTATTAAGACTTAAAAGTAGTGTTTTTATATTACTAGATTGGCTAGCTATAACTCGCTTATAAGATTTTATATGCTGTTTTAGGACTTCTATAACCTCGCTATAGTCTTCGCCATCTTCCTCATCTTTTAATAGGGTTCGTATAGGTGGTGGAGGCCTAGAAGATTGCCCTGGATCAGCTGGGTTACTAGCCCTTTTAGGCGCTATACCCTTCCCTTTAGCTTGATCCGCCATTGTAAATAGGCTACTATTTACTTTATAGTACTAGCTAAAGCATTTAATTAGCTTCTAGTTTACTAAAGCTAATTAGCTAGCTTACTAATTATAGTGGTGATTTTCTAGGCTAGTCTTAGCGCTTAGTAGGTTTATAGCGCTGCCTACTTGCTACTTAGTAGGGCTTTCTAGTAGAAATTCTAAACTAGGCTCTAAGGGCTAGAGACTTCGACGTAGGGACTGAACTACCGCCTATAGATATATCTATAGAAAGGGCTCTATAGTAGGGAAATATAGGTCTTTAGCGCTAGAAATTCTAAAACGCTAGCCTTTCTACTTCTAGCTATAAGTAGAAAGGTCTTTTAGTATAGGTAAGTATACTAGCCTAAGTGTATAAGAGCCCCAAATGCTCGTCAATACTATAGGACTTAGATTTCTTAGCGATTTCTCCTTCTAGATTTTCGGGCTTTTTAGTCCTTAAATAGCCTTCAATAAGATGTAATATATAGCTTTTTAGGGCTAATATAGTACTATATTTTCAGCTATAAGAGGCTTAAATAGCCCTATATATAGGCAGAGGTAGCGCTTTGAAATTAGACTCCAACGATAACTATCCTACAGGCTATCCGGGCTTATAACCTATTGGAATGGGTAATCCTATATAAGGATCTATAACCACTATAGCCTACTAGTAGTAGTTGTATAGGATACGTAGGGGCAGCAACAGCATTGATATTGCCTAAATAGCACTTCCTAGGTATATACTAATATAGTAAAGTAGGGCCCTTTACTATATTCCCTCTATAAAAGTCCTTATATAACAGTATAGTTATAGGCTATAGCGCTATATTATAGGGGCTTTAAGCTTATATATCACGGCTTTCAGTGGGTCTTATAGGCCTATAAGGCTTATAGTTATAGGTAACGTATAATTTGATTTCTAGTCCAGTAGGTAAGGCTTTGCAATTTCCTTCCCTATATATACCCTCCGGGACCGTTCCTACCTTCCATACGGCAGGAGCGCCTTAGTAGGTACATGGCCACTTCCCGAAAAACCAAATAAGCTGGCGATTTTAAATAATCAACTTACGGCCACCTAAGCTACAGGGTAAGCCGCACGACTTTTCCTATAAGTTCTGTTTTCGCTCCTATAGTGTAGGGTAGGTACAGGGTAGGTAGGTGACCTAGTAGAAGAGCCTTTTAAGGCTATTTCTAGCGCTTATACAGCCTAAGGAGGCTGTCTCTACAAAAGTGGGGCATAAATCTAAAAATAGAAAAGCCTTTTAAAGCTATTTCTAGGCTATATAGTGGAATATATAGCTTAGTCAGCGGTATCCACAAAAGTGGGTCCACCCTCCGAATATAGCTATATATCTAGTAGTTCGAGAACTGAAATCCGTTTTGCCTAAGCTATAACCGTTAGAGCGCTATAGCTTATTTTATACGTTTTGTCGATTCGCTGTTACTGCAGTAAAAGGCTTCCGGTAGATAATAAGGAACAAGAACAGCAAGATAGAGAAAGAGCAAAATAACAAGTACGATTCCTATAGTGTTGATTAATGATATGTCCTCTCTCCCTCTCTTTCTCGCTCTCCTAGATACAGGGCGTTATAGCCCTATATCCTGACTAGGGTTGTACCTAGCGCTAGTATAGGGGTTATACCCTATATCTAGCTATTCCCTTACTGTAACTAACCTATACTAGCTATAATAGCCTACTAGTAATCGACACTAGCTCTCTTTTCTTTTTAGTTACAGTCCGTCCTTATAGGATATCCTTACCTATAGTCCGCCACTTAACGTACTTTATCTATATAAGACAGGGCGTATATTGCGTCCTATAATCAATTCTTAATATACCCTATTCCTATAAGACAAGTTGCATATTACGTCCTACAAGTACTATATAAAGCGCGCATTGCGCTTTGTCTACCGTGATATATCTATGTTGCCTATTACTATGCTAATCCTACTATATAACCACCTTCTATCTCCTTCTCTCTTTTCTTCCTTAGCTATAGCCTGCCTATCTCTTAACTAATTAATAACGCCCTTTTCTGCTAGCATTATCTTCTTATTGTTATATACTTCTAGACCGCCTACTATAGAATAAATAGAACAACAGGCTAGCTTATATTTCCAATATAGTCCTTCTCTTTCAAGTCTTGCTAATAAAAATGTATATATATATAGCCTGCTTATCCTACCGCTGCTACTACTGCGATTTGTCGTTTACTAACCTACTTATAGCTGATATAAACTCCTTTTCTAACTTGGACGACTTAGTATATACTATCCTAGGTAAGTACTTTATTATTATCCGCTATACTAGCTTTATTATCCGCTGTATATACGTTATATCCTATATATTATTAGTATAGGTATATCTTATTTATTAATATCCTAGTACAATATAGGCATATCTACTATACCCCTAGCCCTAGCGCCTATGCCGGCTAAGCCGGCCAAGATTACGCCGGCCATACGCTGCGCGGCCGCTTATAAGGCCAAGCAGCGTAAGTCGGCTAAGGCCTGCGCTATAGCAGGTAGGACAGCGGCCGCTAAGCGCTGTAAGAAGCGTAAAAAGGCTGCGGCTAATGCCTAGGCTAGTAAGCTAGCTAAGAAAGAGGGCCTATAGCGCTCTAAGTGCACTATCAGCAGCAACGCCGGCAGATATACTACTAATTCCGGCCTTACAGCTAATAAGGACGATAATAACGCCTATAACAGGGCGTATATACCCTCTGCCGATATAGAGGAGGAGGAGGGCAGTAGTAGCGACGATAATAGCATTAATAGTAGTACTAGCAATAGTACTGATAAAGGCAAGGGTAGCGGCGTATATAAGCGCGGCAAGGGCGCTTTGCGCTATAAAGGTAGGTTTCAAAGTACGGCTATACTTTGGAATATAGCTGATATTTTCGTAATTTCTAGATACACTGCTGTATAAGCGACAGCGCGTTGTGTCCTACCCCTACGGCCCCCCTGGCACGCCTTGTACCAATATATGCATTTACTGTGTTTAGATAGTAATAGCCGGTAAAGGCTAGGGTCCTAACAATATATAGCGTTAGAACTAGTATTACTAGGATTGCGTTAGGGTTATTAGCGGCTATTGTTAGTCCTACTTAGCTAGTAGTAGTTATAAGCTGCTATAAGCGCTTTGTCTTATATAAATGAAACTATAGTTGCGCTTTAATTTGCCTATATAGCTCCGCGTTAGCGTATCCTATTATAGCGCGCTATCTTAAAGTCCTTATAGCTTTCGAGCCTACCTCTGCTATAAGTCCTCCCTTCTATCTTCTTAGTAATATACTAACTTATTAAAGGCTGCTAAGAAGCAGTAGTATAGGGACTAGCAGGAATAGCAGTCTGCTATCTACTATATTCTTATACTACCTAGCAGCGGTAAGGAGGAGGCAGACTTAGCAGGGATAGGGAAGAAGGCCTTATAAAAGGCCTATATATAGGCGTCGGCCTATACGGCCAAAGCACTTTTGTTATTAGTAGTATAGAGGGAGGAGGAAGAGGAAAATATAAAAATATAAAAAATATAAAAGTATATTGCGCTTTATCTTACAGTCCTACTACGCTTATTGCGTTTTATACTTCTGTTTTACGGCATGTCCGCGCCTTATCCTCCCTCCTCTTCCACGACGTATCAGCGTATAGCATGTCCCGCCCTTACTATCTTTCTTTTATCGGCGTACTATAGCCGCTATATAGCAATCATCGCCGTATTACCTAACCTTCTATATATATCTTAGCCGCGTTATTGTCGACTAGCGCTATAAGTGCCCGGTTAGGCAGTCTTTTCGTTATAGCGTCCGCTAGGTTGTCCTCTCTATTAATCCACCTAACCTCCTAAATCTCCCTATTCTTATAGCTCTACTATAAAGCTATAATATCGATTATAAGGCGCTTTTCGATAGTATTACCAAGCTTAACAAGGTACTTATATAGACTAAAAGAGTCTATATAAAGAATAATCAGAAGGTTAGCCCCTAGGCTAAGGTAGGTAAAAATCATAGAAATAGTCCGCTAGACTATAAAACCGATATTAAAGCTAGTTACTATCCTATAGATCTTACTGGCCAGTACGCTTTTCGTTACCCTCTTGTACTTCGTTAAGGACTAGTAGACTATATTTCTATAAATTCGAAAAGCAGCCTCTCCTAGTACATCATCTTCGTTAGCTAGTAGTATAACGTAGCTAATCTAAGAAGTCAGGTCTACGTTATTAGTAAAAGACCTATTAACAAAGATAAAGAGCTTAGCTATAGCAAGATCTAAAAGGTAATAAACTAGGCCTTTTTCCACGTTATCTATCTGCTACTAGATCCGGGCGTTAAGGTACTTATAGTCCTCTAGCTAGGGCTGCTAGGCTTAGACAGCTACAGCTAAGTCGAAAGCCGCCTCTAGCTGGCAGATAGAGGCCAAATAAGCCCCCTAAGTACATTGCTCAACGTATTGCTAAGCAGGCGTTGCCCCCTTTATATCGACAAGGGATAGGCGTTTACCCTACCCTTTTTACCGTATCGAAAGGTTGCTATTAGAGAGGTAAATCCAGCAGCTATTAAAATCCACCTTTAGCCTATCTACTACCTTAGTAGCCGGCTTTAACTTAAAGCCGGCTTTTTCTAGCTCTTTCTCTTCTAACTAGGAAAAGGAATTATCCCTAATAATAAGGGTATCGTCGGTTTGCAAGCTAACAAGCCTAAATCCCTTTCCCAGTATAGTAGTAGAAATTAAAAGATAAGGATTAAAAAAAGAAGACTAAAGACTAAGGTAATTCATATACTACTATATATAGGTAGTAAACCAGTAAAGCCCTACCTCTACTATACTATATAGCGGGCAGTTTACCTATAAAACAGCACTAGTAGGATATTTACCCTAAAGCTCTTTAGGCAGATAAAGGAGTATTTTTCGGTTTAGGGCTATCTCGGACTATATATACGCCTATATTATATCCTATAACTATAGGTGCAGTCTAAAATCGTAAAGAAGAGAAGGGTAAAGGGCAAGTAAAATCCGCTAGGCATACTGTTAGATAGTCAGTAACTAGGTAAAAAGACTATTCTTTCCTAGATCACTATACCCTTAGGCTACTAGCCTTGATTTTTTATATAGGCTAGAAGTCTTATCCTTTACCTCCTAAACTATCCTTAACTTAAACACCTTAATGCTATAGAGGTCCTTCGGTTCTTAGATTACCTTAATAACGCTATTTTCAAGGAGGGCGTCGATCTTAGCCTTATCTAAGGCCTTAAACGGCTTACCTAGCATAGTAATCTTACCTTAGTGCTGCAATTCTAGGGCTAGGGCATAGTCCTTCCTCTCCTTCTTAGAAAGGAAGAGTCCTATAGGGACTTAACTCGTAAGGTCCCTACCTAATATAAGGGCATAGCTATAGTCTAAAATAATAAAACACAGTACGAGTTGCAGCTTATCTAGCATACTAGAATTACAGGTTATCCGTCTAAGTCGTAGTATGTCGTTCGTTAGCGCAGGCTGCGCCTTATCCTAGGGTTTCGCAGCGTAAGTCACGCTATATCTAGGTAGTACGTCAGGTTATAGGTCTATAATCTCTGGTAAAACCCGGGCCCTTCTTTCTCTTCTAGGCTAGCCCTACCTTTTTAGTAGTATAGGGTTAGGGTAGACGAACTTTTCCGTTATATCTGGATCTTCTAGGTCTTCGGCATCCCCCTCCTCCTATAGCCCCCCTTATAGCCCCCTCTATAGCTCCCAGTAGTACGGTTTTACAACTGTACTCCTAAAGTCCGTAGCGCTGTTAACCATATCTATAGTTATAGAAGTCTCTAACACTACTAACACCTTATATAGCCCGGTCTACCTGTTATTTTCGTAGTAGACTAAGACTTTCTAGCCAATACCTAGTATACTAGGTAGCACTGCCTTAGTATTAGGGCTGTTTTAGCGGCTAAAAGCCTCTTTAATAGCCTGCTTACCTTGCTACTTCTTAAGCTTAGCTATCGCTTTTTCGATGGCTTCTGCCCTTGTAACTTGATCTAGACTTAGTAGTGAATTTCCAGTTAGCTGGGGAAAAGCACTAAAGACTAGTAGGGTAGGGATCAAACCGCTAGGCCCTACTGTATTATTAACAGTAGAGACTGCAGCTTATAAGCTAGCTGTTTTTGATATAGTAGTGCCGGCCTCTTCCTATATAATCTTATATGCCCGGCGTAGTAGGGTATAGTAGCGCTCTACCTTCTCTACTAAGTTATAAGCCTCGACCAGGATATCTACTACTATAATACCGGCTAATTTCGCCTCTACCTAGAATTCCTTAGCTACGAAATTAGTCCCCTAGTTATAACAAAGGATATCTGGCAGCCCGAGATACATATCTATCTAGCACTCCTTTAGCCGTTCCTAAGTCTCTTTTGCCATTATATCCTTTAGAAAACAGGCTGCTTAAAAGGAGGTGGCTATATCAACTATATAGAGGACTTTCTAGCTGTCGAGATCTAGGATATCCACTACTACCTTATAGTTAAAGTGGATATTGTCCCTAAGCGTAAATTTAAAACGCCTAGATACCAGCCCCTTAACCTGGTAGAAGTGGCAGAACTTGTTAATAAGCTCTAACATGCTATGTTCCACTTGATAGTCGGCGTAGCTAAGGAGCTTATACAGCTTTTCCACTAATAGGTAGCCATAACGTCGATGAATTCGCCGTAGCTAGGATTCCGTAAGTTCCGTTAAGTATAGTTGTACTTTGTCCTGTATAAACACGGCGTATGCCGCGCCGTTAAGTGCCAGGATCTATAGGTAGCCCTATCTTTAGATAATCGGGATCTGCTGCTTACCCTTAACCACGATATCCGTTGTATTATCCAGGTATACCCTAAGCCGATCTATATCTTAAAGGTAAAAAAGAAAAGGGATAGGTATATCTAGAACATAGAAAGTTGCCTTCCTAGTAGCAGTGTCTACTATAACTATACCAATAGATTCCTTTACTTTGCCTAGGCTAAAGGTAATACTAGCCTTTCTAGCCCTTGCCCTATCGATATAGATACCAGGCACTTAGCATTATAGGGCTAGTACTTAACATATGCCGGCAGTTGAAAAATTAGCGGTACCTATATCCAGCATAATACCCTAGAATACCATTTCAGAATACTTATCAAGCACAAATTACGCGGAAGAGAGCGTAGCGTACGGTATATCTTTAAGTTCTCTACTACAGTAGGGTTCTTCCCTATATAATCTATATAGGAAAGCTTTGTTAGTAAAGGAAGCTGCTGCTATATCGTTTCCGGCGGAGTCTTCTATAGTATAATCCTCTAAGCTATAGTCGTTAAAATCGTCCTCTATTTTACTCCCTTTAGACTTAGAGCCCTTATAGTTAACTAGAAATAACTGATATCTCTTCTTCCCCCTATTAGGGTCGATTTACCGGCTTTTTAACCAGTCAAGTCGATTCTTCTTCTGCTCCTCTTCTAAGTACTTAGTAGAGTAGCACCTATCCTTCTTACAAATCCAGTAGTATTAAGACCTTCTAGGGGTAGACCTTAGCTATAACTTCTTAGAGAAATACCGCCGGTCTATTAGATACTACTAGCTTTCTATTTCCTTTACTTCTAGCGTGCCCTATAGTATAGCTACTAGCTCCTTAAATCCTTTAATCGGCTTATACAAAGCTAACTTTAGTTTAGGCACTCTATAGTATGCCCTTACTATATTCGAAATAAGGATTTCCTTATTACAGTAAATAGGCCCTAAAGCCTGCTAAATTACCGGTAGCTTATTAAGCAGTAGCTAAAGGACTTCTTTATTACTTTTTCCGGGGTTTTCTTATTATATACTTCTAAAAGTAATAAAGCTCTATATCGTTACTAGGTTCTGCTTTTTAGCATCTATCTCGAAATGCTTACTTAGTTTAGTATAAACTAAGTAGAAAGGAAGGAGGCGGTTAAGGTGGTTAACCTGGTCGTCCCTAGCCCTACCAGAGAGGATATAGGGAAAAACCAGGTACAAAGTAGCATAGTTAATCTAGAACATTATATACTAGTAAAGGAAAATCTTGACTTTGTCGTCCAGTATCTCTGTTTCCGCCCTATTATAGCAGTTACTGCTATTCTACGCTTTTCCGAAGTCTATATATAGCTTTCGATTAATATAAGGGTCGTTATCCCTCTAGGTTGGCCTTAGGGGAATTTCCAGGTATTCCAGACTCCCTATTTCGACTCTAGTAACCTCTAGTAGGTTAGATAGAATAGAAGGCTAGTTATATCTTTTTTGTTACTACTACTAAGGGTAGTACTACTAGTAGTACTACTACGGTTAGTATTACTAATAAGGGTAGTATTGCTAAGGTTATAGGTTAAAGCCTAGTAGTCCTAGAATAAACCCTAGTTACCCTAGGTTAAATCCGTTTCTATATCCAGGCCTAGTTCTATTCCTATACTTAGGTCCTCCCCTATATCCTCTATTTCCTCTTAGTCCTTATACTAAGCTCTCTAGCTTAGGCCCTGAATTTGGCAGTTTAGGTGGTAAAGGGAAGCCCGGTACTAATAGCAGTAGAGGCATACCTTCGCCTAGGGCAGGTAAGAAAACTTATAATGGTAGAGGTACTGTTGCTAGCTAGAGAGGTAAGGAGGTGGCTAATAGGACTGGCTAATAGGTAGGTTTACCGATAAGGCTCTTATTGTTGGCAAACCTAGCTAGTTTAGCGTCTTAGTAGCTTCTTATCGGGCTTATAGCAAAACTACTAGCTCTAAGTAGTTCTGTTAACTCTATTTTAATAATTATAAAAGCCTTTTGAAAGTCCCTATTAGTCTACCTATTAAAGCTGTTAATTACCCTTATTTATAGCCTTTCTCCCTCTATTTTCAACCTCTAGCATTCCACTACTTCTATTAATATATAGGTATTAATGATCCTCTCGTCTTCGTAGCCTAGTTCGATATAGTCTGGGGTTTTAAAGAAGGTTGCTATGTCTAGTAGGTAGGCTTTACTAGGTAGTAGCTACTAGGGCAGCTTATCGAGCATCTTATCTTCGGCTATTAGTATATACGTCTATATCGTAGTATCGGCTATTTCGAATTGTATATTACGTTCTATCTTTAGGTTTTAAGCTATAGTTGTAGTATCGAATTGTCATTCGTCGTATCTGCTGAAAAATGTCAGATAAGTAAAGTCGTTTTTTGAAAGCGTATCTACGTTTTGTCTCCTTATTTCAGGGTACGTTTATAGGTTGGATATACTTAATAAAGAGATCCGTCTCTTATTATAGCTAGCCTAGCTCTTCCTCTTTATAGGTATACTTCTAGTATAGTCGTTAATCTAGCTACTCTGCTCCTACCGTCTATTAAAACGATAGAAACTAATTAGTATTAATTTGCTCTTACTATAGTAAAAGGCTTCTAGTAGATAATAAGGAACAAGAATAGTAAGATAGAGAAAGAGTAAAATAACAAGTACAATTCCTATAGTGTTGATTGATAATATATCCTCTCTCCCTCTCTTTCTCGCTCTCCTAGATACAGGGCGTTGTAGCCCCGTATCCTGACTAGGGTTGTGCCTAGCGCTAGCATGGGGGTTATGCCCCACATCTAGCCATTCCCTTACCGTGACCAACCCATACCAGCTACGATAGCCCGCTAGCAATCGACACGTTTAACATTTTCTTATAAGCCTGCCTTATTCTTACCTAGCCCTCTTTTTTTAATCAATATACCTAAGCAAAAAGTGGTAAGTTATCCTAATTATTACTATTACTAGCTATAGCGTCCTTTAGCTAGATAATAGTATTCCCCTAAAGCTAAGATCACAGGCATCCCTATAAATCAGCTCTAGGATCTGACCTTTAAATTTATATAGCTCTGTTCTAGCTATTACTAGCTTGCCGATAACGCTAGTAGCTATATTATGTCCTTAGATATCGAGAAAGTTAGTAACAATATGCTATTAAGCCCTACCTTAGTAGCTATACTAGAAACTCCCGCTCCTAAGATACTAGGCTGCCCTAAAAGGATTATAAGCCAGACTCCTAGTCGAGCTTAGACACCTTAATCCGAAAAATCCAGCCCTTAAGGCCCTCTTTATCTACTATCTTATAAGCCTTATATCTAGTTACTACTAAAAGGATATACTATAGGAGAATGCTTTTCTTAGTATAACAATACTAGCGGCTATTATTATTATTATCTTCTAATATAGACCATATCTTACTACTATTGCCCTATATAAGTCTATCTAGCCCTAACAATCCTACTATAAAGCTAATCCTATATAATAGGTTAGTTAAGGCTAAGAAGACTGCCTAGGTCCTTTAGGACTTAAAAAAGAAAAATATAGAAGCTAGTAGAGTATGTTTATCCGATCTAAAATTCAATACTTAGACTAACAGTCGTATCTAGGAGGTAATAGCAGGCAAGGCTACTACTATTTCGAAAATGCTATATACCATCCTCGACCCGTTATCTAGATCTGTTAAACGTACAAAATAAACTATAGCGCTCTAACGGTTATAGCTTAGGCAAAACGGATTTCAGTTCTCGAACTACTAGATATATAGCTATATTCTGAGGGTGGACCCACTTATGTGGATACCGCTGACTAAGCTATATATTCCACTATATAGCCTAGAAATAGCTTGAAAAGGCTTTTCTATTTTTAGATTTATGCCCCACTTTTGTAGAGACAGCCTCCTTAGGCTGTATAAGCGCTAGAAATAGCCTTAAAAGGCTCTTCTACTAGGTTACCTACCTACCCTATACCTACCCTGCACCGCAGGGGCGAAAACAGAACTTACAGGAAAAGTCGTGCGGCTTACCCTGCAGCTTAGGTAGCTGTAAGTCGATTATTTAAAATCGCCAGCTTATTTGGTTTTTCGGGAAGGCGCCATGTACCTACTAAGGGGCTCCTGCCGTATAGAAGGCAGGAATGGTCCCGGAGGGTATATGTAGGGAAGGAAATTGCAAAGCCTTACCGACTAGACTAGAAATCAAATTATACGTTACCTATAAGTATAAGCCTTATAGGCCTATAAGACCCACTGAAAGCCGTGATATATAAGCTTAAAGCCCCTATAATATAGCGCTATAGCCTATAACTATACCGTTATATAAGGACTTTTATAGAGGGAATACAGTAAAGGGCCCTACTTTACTATATTAGCACATACCTAGGAATTGCTATTTAGGCCATATCAACGATGTTGCTGCCCCTATGTACCCTATACGACTACTACTAGTAGGCTATAGTGGTTATAGATCCTTATATAGGATTACCCATTCTAATAGGTTATAAGCCCGGATAGCCTATGGGATAGTTATCGTTGGAGTCCAATTTCAAAGCGCTACCTCTGCCTATATATATAGGGCTATTTAAGCCTCTTATAGCTGAAAATATAGTACTATATTAGCCCTAAAAAGCTATATATTACATCTTATTGAAGGCTATTTAAGGACTAAAAAGCCTGAAAATCTAGAAGGAGAAATCGCTAAGAAACCTAAGTCCTATAGTATTGACGAGCATTTGGGGCTCTTATACACTTAGGCTAGTATACTTACCTATACTAAAAGACCTTTCTACTTATAGCTGGAAGTAGAAAGGCTAGCGTTTTAGAATTTCTAGCGCTAAAGACCTATATTTCCCTACTATAGAGCCCTTTCTATAGATATATCTATAGGCGGTAGTTAAGTCCCTATGTCGAAGTCTCTAGTCCTTAGAGCCTAGTTTAGAATTTCTACTAGAAAGCCCTACTAAGTAGCAAGTAGGCAGCGCTATAAACCTACTTAGCGCTAAGACTAGCCTAGAAAATCACTACTATAATTAGTAAGCTAGCTAATTAGCTTGAGTGAACTGGAAGCTAATTAAGTACTTTAGCTAGCACTATAAAGTAAATAGTAGCCTATTTACAATGGCGGATCAAGCTAAAGGGAAGGGTATAGCCCCTAAAAGGGCTAGTAACCCAGCTAATCCAGGGCAATCTTCTAGGCCTCCACTACCTATACGAACCCTATTAGAAGATAAGGAAGATGGCGAAGACTATAGCGAGGTTATAAAAGTCCTAAAACAGCATATAAAATCTTATAAGCGAGTTATAGCTAGCCAATCTAGTGATATAAAAACACTACTTCTAAGTCTAAATACCCTAAAAGCCTCTGTTAAGGATAGCATTAGCGCTATAAAGAATATATCTTCTACTTTAGCTTCTTTAACTAATAGTAGTAACGCTGTAGCTGCTACTATTGGAAAAACTAGCTATAGTCCTAGATTTGATCCTTTTAGCGGTACTATGGATTTAGATTCTCCTCCACGTCCCCCTAGGAAAGAGCCCCATCTAGGGCCAGCTATAGATAATACAGCTACTAGTAATTTAGACCCCCCTATAGATACAGGGTCTAAGGAAGGCTTTAAGGATACTATTACTAGTAGTATAGTAAAGGAGCTTTCTAAAAAGGCCCATACTATACCGGACAATAGTAAGCTTAGCGGGGAAAGCAATTTTAAACAGTGGATTCAGGCTTTAAGTATAGTGCTAAGAGCGTTAGGGATATCTAATTTTTTAGAAAACCCTGATATATCTAACACTTATAGCGACTCTGATCAAGCTGTTCTTTTAATGCTTCTACGCAATAGCTCATCTAGTGGCCCTAGGGCTGCTATATCATGGATTCATATACCTTCTAAGGCCTTTAAGCTGCTTGTTAGGCAGTATAGCCGACCTATAGAGTCTAAAAAGGAGGACGTCTATAACGAATTCCATGCCCTTACCTTTAGTACCTATAGAAAAGGCTTATCAGCTTTTAACGCTGAATTTAACGGCTATCTTGCTAAGCTTACTATGGCTAAAATAGATATAGATCCCTCTTTAATACTAAATTAGTATTTTAAGGCTCTAGAATCTAAGTTTCCTAGCTGGGTATCACGCCAAAAGAGCTCTATAAGACAGGCCAGAATGCTAGGCCTTACAGCCTCTAGCCTTAATATAGAATATCTAATGGCTGATATTTTAGAAGAATCTAGGAACCCGGCTATAGAGGCGTATAGAGCAGCTCACATAGCTAATAGCTCTAATTCAACCCCTAATTCAAATTCTAACCCTAGTAAGAAGGGTAAAAATAAGAAAAAGGGTAAGAAGAAGCCTATTTATAATGTTAAAGGGCAGAATTATAGTGCTAAAAGTGCCGAACAGGCCTCCTTTATGCTAGGGTCTTATAACCTAGCTATAGAAGAAGAAGAAGAGGAATCCGACTCTAGTTCCAATTCTAGTTCTTCTAGCGATTCTAATACCTAATTAGCACAGCTATTAGCGTTAAAAGGGTATAAGAAGCGTAAGGACTTTAAAGGAAAAGGCCTAAAAACCTCTTCTAATAAGGCAAAATATAAAGATAATAAGCCTAGAAGACGCCCTAGAGACCCTGCTCTTTATAATAGTTGGCTATACAATACGGGATCTACAGACCATATCAGTAATAGTAAAGAGCAGGTTACTACCTTGACGCCTAACACAGGCCAGTTACGCCCTATTAACACTGGAAATAGCCCTGTAAGCCCGGCTAGTATAGGCTCTATTACACTAGAAGTATTATCTAGAAAGGCCCCCCCTACCTATACTAAATTAGTATTAGATAACGTTTTATACCTACCTAATATTGATATAAATATTGTTAGCGGGGTTAGGCACTATGATTCGGGAGGTTGCCTTATAAAGGAAACCCTTTACGGGGGTGATAGACGCTGTATAGCTGTACTAGACTTTAAAAAATCAGGATTTTTTCTTGACGTTAAAGGCAGCTCTAAGCCTATATTACATGTAAATTTTGCTTTTCCTTTAGGCCTTACTAGTTATAATACTACTAAAAGTATAGAGCCGCAGCGTAATAAGATAGTAGTGGAAATTCCTTCTAATTCTATTAGAAAGGAAGACTATAGACCTATTATAGAGGATGCTATAGTATCCGAAGCTATAGAGCCTAAGAAGCGCTATAAGCTAAGGAATTCTCCGGCTAAGGGTACTACTTTAGAAGGTATAGGACCTTCTTTAAGGGGGAAAAGGCCCCGTAGGCCTGTAGAGCCCTTAGCCACTGCCCAGGCCCCCTATCAAAGTCCCCGTAAGACTAGGGAGCCTGAGCCCTTAACTGGCACTAAAGACCTGCCCTATGTGCTAAGAGAGCCAGTTATAGAGGGGAATAAAGTAGTAGAAAAGGCTATATCTAGCCCTACTTTAAAGGAGCCTAATATAGGTCAGCGAGATTACTATAATCTACTTAATTTAGCTAAATTATGGCACGTTAGGCTAGGCCATATAGGCCTACGTCTTTTGAAAAAGACCTCTAGTATTACTAAAGGGCTGCCTAATTTTGATAAAATAAAGGAAGCTGATTTTCACTGCTCTAGCTGTGATCGAGGTAAAGCAGTAAGAAGGGTTAGTAAGGCTTTGATACCTGACCCACCTAGGGTCTTAGACTTAATAGAGGGGGATACTGTTAAAATTAGGCCTAGGCCTTACAATAGAAACCCTATAGTCTTACTTCTAGTTGACCGTAAAAGTAGGTATAGGTGGGTTTTTAACCTACCTAATAAATCAGGCCCTATAGTAGCTAACGCTATTAAGGGCTTTTTTAGGGGCCTAAGGAATGGATTTGGTGGATATCCTACTAAATTCCACTTTGACGGAGGCACTGAAATAACTGATTTATTAACTACTTGGTTAGCTAAAAGGGGTATTAAATTTAGCACTTCTGCCCCCTATATCCACGAGCAAAGACCGACACCTAAAAACGAAAAACGAGTTCTTGGTCAAAACCACACCAAATCGCGTGCAACTATATCCATTCGAACCGTCCGATTAAGGATATAACGCCCGTTAATTTTCGCTATAGCGCTGTCGGTTGTACAATAGTCCTAGGCGTGTGAAAATGCAGAAAATGCCAAGCCTAGCTGCCCTCTTGCAACTGCAATTTCCTTGTATATAGACTACTAATACGGCTCTATACCTTAATAACCCTGCCCTACCTATAGCTAATGATAATAATAATAACCCTCTAAGCTAGCCTCTAAGTATAGACTACTAACCTCTAAGTACGGACTACCTGAACGATAATATAGAAATAGAAGACCGCTAGACTACTACCTTTACTACTGCTAAAGAGACTGCTATAGGCGCTACAACTATAGTACCTATAGCACCTAGCTCTAGCGCCCCTTCTACTATTAATACCCCTATAATTAGCGCCCCCCCTACTATTAACGCCCCTATAATTAGCGCCCCCCCCTTTACCAATGTCTTTGCCCCTTTCCTTAGGGGCCTAAACAGTAGCCAATACGCCCTAGCCCCGGCCCCTTTTAGCTAGAAAACCTTGAAAAAGCAGGGGAAAAAATCGGAGAAAAATACAGGGAAAGAAGGGAGTAACAACAGTGCTACTAAGGCCGACCATATCGCCTTAGTAACTAAGAAAACCGCTTAGGCTATCCTTAGCCCCTCTAAGCTTGCCCTTACGCTCTCTAGCCTCTTAGACTAGATAATCAGCTTAGCTAAGGATAGTACTAACTTCTATAGTATAGTAGAAGCGACTACTAAAGCTAGGTAAATTGCCCTTATAGCCCTGCTCTAGGACCTGCCTAAAGAAGCCCTAGCTATAATAGCAGCAGCTCTAGCACCCTAAAACTGCTCTACTACCCTAACAACGCCTAAGCTACAGTACTAGCAACACCCTTAGTAGCCTAGCTACTACTAGTAACAATAACAGTAATAACAATAGCCTAGCTACTCCTAGCCTATAGCCCCTACCTAAGCTAATATAGCTAGTAAACTAATAGCTAGTAAGGTAACTAGGCCTAGCCTAAAGCGCTAGGTACTTATCTAACTAGGCTTAGCCTAGTAATAGGTGCTTGCTAAATCTGCCCTAGAGGTAGTATAGGCTATCTAATAGGCTTTTAGCCTAGTAGTTTAAAGGGTTTAGACACTCTTTAGCAGTAACCTCCTTCTAGTTATAGAGAACGTAGAGATAAAGAAGAGCCTGGAAAGCAATACTGCCTAGATTATAAGGACCTTTAGTAAGAAGGCCTCCCTATATATAACAACCTAGACAATAGCAGTTAAGGGCCTTACAGTCTATAACTAGGTTATAGAGGAAGGCCTACTAGAAGAAGCTAAGAGGTAATACCCTATAGCAGTTAGGGCAAAGGTCTAGTACCCTTAAGGGCCAGAATAGACTAGGGTTAAGGTACTAATAGCCTTTACCTCTCTAGAGGCTGCCTAAAAGGCCTATAAAGAGGGGGTCTTCTAGAACTGCCAAGCCTAAGAAGCAGAGCCCTAGATCGATAAAGCTAAGCCTATCTAATGCCTATAGTACTGGAAATAGGGCTATAGGGCTAAGGTATACTAGAGTAAAGAAGAGATCTGCTATAACTGTAGTACTAATAACCATACTACGCTAGAAGCCCCTACCTACTCTAGGGCACCCTACTACCGCAACTACTACCAAGCTTACTATACCTACTTAGAGGCCTGCCCCTACTTAAAAGAGGCATAGGTATAGGCTAAGGGATATCTACGTTCTAGGCCTAAGGCCTTTAATATTAACCAACCATCTCTATACTAGTATCAGTAGTAATAGCAATAACAGTAACAATAATAGTAACACCCCCCTTAGCAGGCCCTATTATAAGAGGAGGGGGAGGAAGGCTATACTATAGTCTTAGGAAAGAGATAGAGGGGCCGACTAATAGTATTAAGAGGGTTAACCCCTAACTAGAGTATAATTACCATCTGCTTTAACTATCTAAGCAACTAAACCCCCCCTTCCTCTATATTAGCTATAAGCCCTAAAAGGACTACTAGACCTACTAGAACCCTAGAGCCTATAGGACCCCCTAGACCCCTAGATACTAGACCTAGACTAGACCTAGATACTAGACTAGCTAACGCTACTACTATATAACAACTACCGCCTACTATATAGCTAGAGGAGATAGAGATATAAAAGTATACCTCTGGAATATATAGGGCTTAAAGGAGGTATAGAAAGTACTACTTTCTATAGCAAAAGAAGAAATACTTGCTATATAAGAGCCCTAGATTAATAGGCAGGTACAGCACTCTATCTACTACCCTAGATCAGCCTCCTACTACCTTATTTTTACCCCTAATGGACGGGCCTTACTTTATATCTATAAATTACTCCTACTAGTAACATAGACCTATAGCTCTAGCTTAGACTAGGCTAGGGCTACTATATAAACTAAGAACAGCCCCTTTATAGTCTAGTCCCTATATAACAACCCCTAACCCCAGACTGGCTTCACCCCCCTTATAGAAGAAATAAGGGGGAAGATTAATACCTGCCTAGGCCTCTACCTTCTAGCTAGGGACTTTAACCTTTACTACCCCCTTTAGGACCAATATAACCACTTTAGCCCTAGGTTAGAAGACCTACTGCTATTAATAGCAGAGTAGGGGCTTACCCTTTATACCCCCTATAGCGCTATAACTAGGGCGCTATAGGGGAGCTAAGTAGGTAGGGCCTCTACTATTAACCACTTCTAGCTTAGTAGTAGCCTTACCTGCTCCTATACTAGCTTAGATATACGCTTATGCTTAGACTACTACCCCTAGGTATTAGATATCAACCTAAAGACTATAGAAACCCTCCTACTACCCTCCTAATTCCAGTAGAAGAAGATGGATAAAGAGGGGGTGGTAAGAGAGGCCAGCTCTCTAATATATAATATAGGGGGCTATAGATATCTTTTATACCTCTCTAACCTAGTTAAGCTTTAGGAGGCCTATAGGCGACTATTAGAGGAACTCTAACCTATTACTAGGGCTATAACCCCTAAAGGAGCCCTAGTAACTACTAGAAGGAAGAGTGCCCCCTGGTAGAACAACGATATCTACTAGGTAGTCTAGGAAAGAAAAAGGGCAGAAAGATAACTCTAACGCTCCCCTAACAACCAGGCCCTCCTTACTACCTATAAGTTAGCCTAGAAGGAGCAAATAAAGGCTATAAGAGAGAGCAAGAGAAAGACCTAGAAGGCCTTTCTATAAGAGGCTAGAGAAAAGCCAGAAAAGCTCTAGCAACTAGAAAGGTAGGCTAGGCTACAAAGCACTACTGCCCTGCCCCCTCCTAAGCTGCTAACCCTTAGATAAGCTAGTACCTTCTAGGAAAAGGTAAAGGCCCTTTTAGCACGCTTCTTCCCCCTCTCCCCCTAAGAGGATAGCCTAGAGGAACCCCTAATAGGCCCTAGGCTACTGGTTAGCTGGACGGTTAGGCCGGACAATATAAAAGAGGCTATTAAAACAATAAAACCCTAGAAAGCACTAGGACCTGACGAACTCCCTACGGGCTTTCTAAAGGCCTATAGCGACCCCTTATATAAGGCCCTCGCTATACTAGCCTCGAAATCCTTCCTCTATAGCTTCTATTTATAGGAATATAAGAAAGCGGTTACTATTGTCCTCTCTAAACTAGGAAAGCAGCTAGACACCTATAACACCCCTAGAGGCTACCGCCTAATAGCCCTACTTAACTGTATTAGTAAGGTCCTAGAGAAAGTTATAGGCACTAAAATAAGGGATATAGCCGAGGCTTTTAAGCTAATTCCAGCAATGCAATAAGGCTACTGCTGCTATAAATCTACCGAATCAGCTATATACCTCCTTATAGCCTAGATCTAGGAGGTATGGAAGTACAAAGCCGGGGCCTCCCTCCTATAGCTAGACCTATTAGGGTATTTCGACAGTATCCCTTATAATAGACTCCTAGCTATACTAGACCGGCTAGGGCTACCTACCTGGCTATTATCCTAGCTAAAGGAATTCCTCTCTTTTAGGACTACTAGCCTCCTATTTGATGGCCAAAAAAGCCAGTAAATCCTAGTACTAACAGGAGTACCCCAAGGCTTACCACTTTTACTAATCCTCTTAGTCCTATACCTTTGCCCCCTATATAAAAGACTAGAAAGAGAATACCCTACTATCTCTATTATAGGCTATATAGACGATACTAACCTACTAGCCTTTAGTAGGGAAGCTACAACAATGGTTAGGCAGCTAGAAGAGGCCTAGAAAGAGTGCCTAGACTGGGTAATAACTGCTAGAGTTACCTTCTTAGTAGCAAAGAGCAAGCTTATACACTTCCCCCCTAGAAGGAGGCCCTAGACCGACCCTATTAACCTAGGCCTAACAGGGGACTCCCCCCCCCTATAACTAGCTATAGAGGCCTGTTTTCTAGGGGTCTGGCTAGACCCTAAGCTTATCTAGAAGGCCTATGCCAGCACCCTACGGCAGAAGCTAAAAACGCAGTCCCTTGCTATTACTAGGCTAGCTAGAAAGACCTAGGGACCGGGAATCGAAAAGACTAGGCTCCTATATACAGTAGTAATAAGGCCGGTCCTAGCCTACGTAGCCTTAGCCTAGCATACCCCTACGCCTATAGCACTAAACAGGCTATAAGGTATAACTAGAGGCCTACTAGTAGCTGAAAACGAGGCCCTAAGGAGGGTTATAGGGGCCTATAAAAGGATACTAGTCTGAAGCCTCTACTATAAGGCTAACGTCCCCCTCCTTAACCTCTACCTTAATGCCCTCTCCTTCTCCAACTAAGCTAGAATAAACAGGGCTATAGGGAAAGAGGTAGCTAAACAGAAGGAAGCCCTATGCCTTACCCTTGGAAATAGGACCTCTAGGACTAGCCTCCCCTTAGGGGGATATATAAAGCAAGAAAGAAAAAGGGAGGTAACAGCCTAATAGTACTACTAACAACTAAGGAAGGCTATTAACAAGGAACCCCTCTATACTGCCTAGAAGGATCGCTATCTATAAGAGGCTAGGGCCTCTAGTTACGACCCCTATATAGAGAGCCTCTTAGAGAAATCAGCTAAGGCTACCTTTTAAGAGGAGAACCTAGCTAAGGCCTTTAAGGAGGCCTTCCAAAGACGCTACTACAACCTCTCTAAGGCCGAAAGCTCGCTGCTAATACAGGCCCGTATAGGGAAGATAGGCCTAAGGGGATTCCTATATACCTATAAGGTGCCTAGGAATAATAACCCCCTCTGCTGCTGCTACCTAGCTATAGAAGACATCTGATATATATTCGACGGTTGCCTAGCCTACCCTTTAGCCTCCTTTAAAGAGAGGGAAAGGGGGGATATATATAGCTTTCTCTACAGACTTGAAAAAGGGGGCGGCAGCGCTGTACGCCCCCTAGTTCGCCATATTGCTACTAGACTGCTAGAATACTCGGTTGCTTAGGGGCTAGGAGCGGTCTAGCCTATACCCCTTTAGGCAGTATGTTTTTATACTCCTAAAGGGGCGGTATCTACTCCAGTGAAGATTGGCCTACCCCCTATCACACCCTCCCTTTTTTCCTATGTATGGTTATAGGTTTTTCACCCATTGTACGGTTTTCCTATAGCCCTAGTTCAGCCTACCTAGATATCCTCTACGGGGATTAGATAGCGTAATAGAATCTATCTATATCTACGAGCAGAACGGCTTAGTAGAACGATCAGTTAGAGTTGTACTAGACCGTGTAAGGTATACTATTCTTAGTAGCGCTTTACCCTAGTATTTGTAGTGCTTTATACTAGAGGCTGTAGTGGAATTAGTTAATAGTACAGCTATAACTAATAAGGAAACCACTCCTTTCCAGGCGCTATTTGACGAGCTAGAGCCTGGTATTCCACATATACCTAACCTAGAGCGCTATAGGGCTATAGGCGCTAGAGGAGAGGCGATTATACCTCTAGAAAAACGGTCTAAATCGTTAAAATTTACCTCTAGAACGGAAGAGTGTAAATTACTAGCGGTATTAGGTTCTAAGACCTACCTAGTATATATACCATCTAGAAGAGCAGTACTTAAAACCTCTACTATTGAGTTCATAAAGGATAATACAGTACTAAGTCAGCCTACTGATAATACGGCTTTAGAGGGGGAATTAGTAGACCTAGACTTAGATTTAGAGGGGGCTATCAGCCCGGACCCTTCTAATCTTAATACTGAAAAGCCTATTAGTATAGAAATAGGACCTAGTAAGCTAGAACCCTACGAATCTTCTTCCGATAGTGAATTAGATGAACCCTCACCGGATAAACCTATAAATCCGGTTATAGTAGAGTCTACTAGGCCTACTATATCTATTAGAAAGCCTGAATTACCAGAGGCGTTTCCCTAAACTATAGAGCCTATTTTTACACCTAAGCCTATAGAAGTTATAGCGCCTAATTAACCTATAACAAACGAACCTCTTAATTATAGTGATCTTATTTCAGAGGGGGATAAAATGCAGCTCGATTACTATAAGCTTTTAGCTAAGACTAGTAGCTATATACTGTCTTTTGTCTATAAGGCTCGAAAAAGGGTAATATCTAAGGATAGTACGCCTACTACTTATAAGCAAGTCTTAAAACTACCTAGAGATGAGCGTAGTAAGTGGTTAGAGGCTATTACCAAGGAATTTATCTAGTTATTAGAGCTAGGGGTTTTTAAATTCCTACCTAGGAGTCTATTACCTTCTAACCGTAAGCTTATTACCTGTCGAAACGTTCTTAAGGTTAAAAAGGACGCTAAAAACAGGCCTATTAAGTATAAATCTCGGTTAGTAGCTAGGGGCTTTATATAGGTAGAAGGCCTAGATTACACTGTAACCTACGCCTCTACTAGTATACTACCTACTTGGCGTATACTTCTAGCTATAGGTGCTGTTCTAGACTAGGAAATAGAACAAGCTGACTTTATAGGGGTATTTCTTAATAGCGCTCTTAGAGAAGAAATATATATGGAAATCCCTGAAGGACTATTAGACCTAGCGGCTTCTAATAAGGCTATTTATAAGCTTTTACTGAAATACGGCTATAATCCTTCTACTCCTAATATTATTAAACTATCTAAAGCGTTATACAGTCTGAAACAAAGCCCTAGAGAGTGGCAAGATAAGCTTAAAATCTTACTTAAGAGCCTAGGCTATCTCCCTCTTATTTCAGATCTAGGGGTCTTCTATAATGCTAAAACCTGCCACTTTATCGTTACCTATATAGATGACTGTCTATTTATAGGGCCTAATATAGGCTATATAACTGATTTAAAGAAACGGCTTAATAAGGTCTATACTATAGAAGACTTAGGGCCTGCCGCCTATTTCCTAGGCGTGCAAATTATAAGGGATAGACCTAATAGGCGCCTGTGGCTTAACCAGTTACAGTATGTAGAAGAGGCGGTTAGCCGCTTTAACTTAGCCAATTCTAAGCCTATATCTATTCTCTTATAGCCGGGGCTAGTAAGTTAACTTCAACTAGAGGAAGATATTACTAGCCACCTCTGTAATTCTACAGAAATTAAGCTCTATCAAAGCCTAGTAGGAACAGCTATATATATAATGCTCCTTACTAGGGTAGATATTAGCTTTACCGTATAGTGGCTCTCTAGGTCTTTAAATGGACCTACAAAATTACACTTAAACGCTGCTAAAAATCTTTTTAAGTATCTTAATAGTACTAAAGACTATAGCATCTGTTTTAGCTATAACGGAAATACAGTAGCTGATCTAGGGCCTAAGCTTAGTAATAGTAGTAATACAACTACTAAGCTTAGTAGAGACTTTTACTCTAAGGAAGGGCCTAGGCCCCTAACTACTACCTCTACTACTATAGTAGATTCTAGAAATAGTAAAGGTAGTAGCCGGACTTCTATAATTAATAGTAGTCTAGTCCCTATAGGCTTTAGTGATTCTGATTTTGCAGGGGATAAGGCTACTAGTAAATCCACCTACGGCTATCTATATAAGTTAGCCGGTAGGCCTATTAGCTGGAAAACGAAAAGAGCTACTACTATTGCTCTCTCTACCCTAGAAGCTGAAACTAATGGACTTACAGAGGCTATACGCGAAGTACAGTGGATTATAGGGCTATTTTCTGAACTTTATAGACCTATAGACTACCCTATTACTCTCTATAGAGATAATCAGGGCTCTATAACAGTAGCTAATGACCTAGCGCTACACGCTAGAACTAAGCATACCCTGCTGAAATTCCGGTACGTTAGAGAGCAGGTTAAGGCTAAAATAGTTACTATTATATATCTTAATACTAAGTGTATGCCGGCTGACGGACTTACTAAAGCCCTACCAGTTAGTGGCTTTTAGTCTTTTATTAGGCTTTTAGGCCTTTAACCTAAGGGAGCTTTCTACTAAGCTACCCTTTACCCCTATATATATACTCTATACTATATATATAGAAGGCCTGGCTTAGCCTGATTAGCTTATAAGACCAGTTAATAGTACCGGCTACTTTACAGCCCTCTGGAATCACCTAATTCCTCTATATAGCCTTAAAAGGCTTATAAGGTCCTAGCCACTGTAGTACAGTTCTATAGGCGCCCTTGTGCTGGCATTAGCTCCCTGCGGCGTTAGGGAGGCCTATATTACTCTAGCTACGTCTAGAAGTACTCTAGTATATAGTATAGCTATATTTGGAAAATATAGGCTCCGGCTATTACTAGTAGTATACTTTCCTTTAGAGGGGGATTCTCTATGTGACTACCTGTTATTTCCTTACTAGAACTTGCTGAAAGAACGGAGTAAAAAAGGGCATAAAATTTAAAACCGTGCTAAAAATCGTTTTCTCTATAAGAGGATAAAGGCGTTTATAAGCCCTTTACTCCTTCTATACTCTAGTGCGTCTATCAGTCGCTAGGGTATAGAATATTTAGATATTATATAATACTATAAGCTTCAAAGCTATAGTACCTATACCTTTAAATAGGTTATAGGTTTGATTTTAACATCATATATATTCTTACTTCTTTCTATATATAATAGGGGTTTATCCTATATATATATAAGGGCATAACCCCTTTGTCTAACGGAATAGTTTTGCTCTTACGTTCTTATTTCTTAGGATTCTTCTATTCTTTACCTATATTAGCCTTCTAAGGCTTATAAAGGAACAGAAGAATAGAGGGGGTGTTAAACGTACAAAATAAGCTATAGCGCTCTAACGGTTATAGCTTAGGCAAAACGGATTTCAGTTCTCGAACTACTAGATATATAGCTATATTCTGAGGGTGGACCCACTTTTGTGGATACCGCTGACTAAGCTATATATTCCACTATATAGCCTAGAAATAGCTTTAAAAGGCTTTTCTATTTTTAGATTTATGCCCCACTTTTGTGGAGATAGCCTCCTTAGGCTGTATAAGCGCTAGAAATAGATAGATAGATTCTATTACGCTATCTGATCCCCGTAGGGGATATCTAGGTGGGCTAAACTAGTGCTATAGGAAAACCGTATAACGGGTGAAAAACCTATAACCGTATATAGGAAAAAAGGGGGTATGATAGGGGGTAGGCTAATCTTTACCAGAGTAGATACCGCCCCCTTAGGAGTATGAAAACATACTGCCTAAAGGGGTATAGGCTAGACCGCTCCTAGCCTCTAAGCAACCGAGTATTCTAGCAGTCTAGTAGCGATATAGCGAACTAGGGGGCGTATAGCGCTGCCGCCCCCTTTTTCGAGTCTGTAGAGAAAGCTATGTATATCCCCTCTTTCCCTTTCTTTAAAGAGGGCTAAAGGGTAGGCCAGGCAACCGTCGAATATATGTCGGATGTCCTCTGTAGCTAGGTAGCAGCGGCAGAGGGGGTTATTAACCCTAGGCACCTTATAGGTAAATAGGAATCCCCTTAGGCCTATCTTCCCTATATAGGCCTGTATTAGTAGCGAGCTTTCGGCCTTAGAGAGGTTATAGTAACGTCTTTAGAAGGCCTCCTTAAAGGCCTTAGCTAGGTTTTCCTCTTAAAAGGTAGCCTTAGCTGATTTCTCTGAGAGGCTCTCTATATAGGGGTTATAGCCAGAGGCCCTAGCCTCCTGTAAATAGCGATCCTTCCAGGCGGTATAAAGGGGTTCCTTATTAATAGCCTTCCTTAGTTGTTGGTAGTGCTACTAGGCTGTTGCTTCCCTTTTCCTTTCTTGCTTTATACGCCTACCTAGGGGGAGGCTGGTCCTAGGGGTCCTACTTCTAAGGGCAAGGTGTAGGGCTTCCTTCTGCTTAGCTACCTCTTCCCCTATAGCCCTGTTTATTCTAGCCTGGCTAGAGAAGGAGAGGGCGTTAAGGTAGAGGTTAAGGAGGGGGACGTTGGCCTTATGGTGGAGGCTTTGGATTGATATTCTCTTATAGGCCTCTATAACTCTCCTTAGGGCCTTGTTTTCGGCTGCTAGTAGGCCTCTAGTTATACCCCGTGGCTTATTCGGTGTTATAGGTATAGGGGTATGCTAGGCCGAGGCTATATAGGCTAGGACCGGCCTTATTACTGCTGTATATAGGAGCCTAGCCTTTTCGATTCCAGGTCCCCAGGTCTTTCCAGCTAGCCTAGTAATAGCAAGGGACTGTGTTTTTAGCTTCTGCTGTAGGGTGTTGGCGTAGGCCTTCTAGGTAAGCTTAGGGTCTAGCTAAACCCCTAGAAAACGGGCCTTTATAGCTGGTTATAGGGGGGAGTCCTCTGTTAGTCCTAGGTTAATAGGGTTAGTCTAGGGCCTTCTTCTAGGGGGGAAGTGTATAAGCTCGCTCTTTACTACTAAGAAGGTAACCCCGGCGGTTGTTGCCCAGTCTAGGCACTCTCTCTAGGCTTCCTCTAGCTGCCTAACCGTTATTATAGCTTCTCTACTAAAGGCTAGTAGATTAGTATCATCTATATAGCCTATAGTAGAGATAGCAGGGTATTTTCTCTCTAGTCTTTTGTATAAGGGGCGTAGGTATAGGACTAAGAGGATTAGTGAAAGTAGTAAGCCTTAGGGTACTCCTGTTAGTACTAGGATTTACCGGCTCTTTTGGCTGTCGAATAAGAGGCTAGTAGTCCTAGAGGAGAGGAATTCCTTTAGCTAGGATAGTAGCTAGATAGGTAGCCCTAACTAGTCTAGTATAGTTAGGAGTTTATTATAAGGGATGCTGTCGAAATACCCTAATAGGTCTAGCTATAGGAGGGAGGCCCCGGCTTTATATTTCTATACCTCCTAGACCTAAGCTATAAGGAGGTATATAGCCGATTTGGTAGACTTATAGCGGTAGTAGCCCTGTTATATCGCTGGAATTAGCTTAAAAGCTTCGGCTATATCCCTTATCTTAGTCCCTATAACTTTTTCTAGGACCTTGCTAATGCAGTTAAGCAGGGCTATAGGTCGGTAGCCTCTAGGGGTATTATAGGTATCCAGCTGTTTTCCTAGCTTAGGAAGAACAATAGTAACTGCTTCTTTATATTCCTGTAGATAGAAGCTATAGAGGAAGGATTTCAAGGCTAGTATAGCAAGGGCCTTGTATAAGGGGTTACTATAGGCCTTTAGAAAGCCTATAGGGAGTCCGTTAGGTCCTAGTGCTTTCTAGGGTTTTATTGTTTTAATAGCCTCTTTTATATCGTCTAGCCTAACCGTCTAGTTAACCGGTAGTCTAGGGCCTATTAGGGGTTCCTCTAGGCTATCCTTCTAGAGAGAGGGGGGGAAGAAGCATGCTAAAAGGGCCTCTACCTTCTCCTAGAAGGTACTGGCTTATCTAAGGGTTAGCAGCTTAGAAGGGGGTAGGGCAGTAGTACTTCGTAGCCTAGCCTATCTTTCTAGTTACTGGAGCTTCTCTGGCTTATCTCTAGCCTTTTATAGAAGAGCCCTCTAGGTCTTCCTCTTACTTTCTTTTATAGCCTTTGTTTGCTCTCTCTAGGCTGACTTATAGGCGGTAAGGAGGGCCTAGTTGCTAGGGGAGCGTTAGAGCCGTCTTTCTGCTCTTTTTCTCTCCTGGACTACCTAGTAGACTTTGTTGTTCTACTAAAGGGCATTCCTCTTTCTAGTAGTTACTAGGGCTTATTTAGAGGTTATAGCCCTAGTAATACGCTGGAGTTCCTCTAATAGTTACCTATAGGCCTCCTAAAGCTTAGCTAGGTTAGAGAGGTATAATAGATATCTATAGCCCTCTATATTGTATATTAGGGAGCTAGCCTCTCTTACTACCTCCTTTTTATCTATCTTCTTCTACTGGAATTAGGGGGGCAGTGGTAGGACTTCTGTGTTTTCTAGGTCGATATCTAGTACCTAGGGGTAGTAGTCTAAGTATAAGCGTATATCCGAGCTAGTATAGGAGCAGGTAAGGCTGCTACTAAGCTAGAAGTGGTTAATAGTCAAGGCCCTGCCTACTTAGCTCCCCTATAGCGCCCTAGTTATAGCGCTGTAGGGGGTGCAAAGGGTAAGTCCCTGCTCTGCTATTAATAGCAGTAGGTCTTCTAACCTAGGGCTATAGCGGTTATATTAGTCCTATAGGGGGTGATAAAGGTTAAAGTCCCTAGCTAGAAGGTAAAGGCCTAGGTAGGCGTTAATCTTCCCCCTTATTTCCTCTATAAGGGGGGTTAGGCTAGTCTGGGGTTAGGGGTCGTTATATAGGGACTAGACTGTAAAAGGGCCGTTTTTAGTCTGTATAGTAGCCCTAGCCCAGTCTAAGCTAGAGCTGTAAGTCTATGTTGCTAGTAGGAGTGATTTGTGGATATAAAGTAAGGCCTGTCCGTTAGGGGTAAAAACCAGGTAGTAGGGGGCTGATCTAGGGTAGTAGGTAGAGTGCTATACCTGCCTGTTAATCTAGAGCTCTTATATAGTAAGTATTTCTTCTTTTACTGTAGAAAGTAGTACTTCCTATACTTCCTTTAAGCCCTATACGTTCTAGAGGCATATCTTTATATCTCTATCTCCTCTAGCTATATAGTAGGCGGTAGTTGTTATATAGTAGTAGCGTTAGCTAGTCTAGTATCTAGGTCCGGTCTAGGTCTAGCATCTAGGGGTCTAGGGGCTCTTATAGGCTCTAGGGTTCTAGTAGGTCCTATAGCCCCTCTAGGGCTTATAGCCGGTATAGAGGAAGAGGGGGTTTGGCCGCTTAGGTGGCTAAAGCAGGTAGTAATCGTACTCTAGTTAGGGGTTAACCCTCTTAAGCCTATTAGTTAGCCCCTCTATCTCTTCCCCAAGACTATAGTATAGCCTTCTTCTCCCTCCTCTTATAATAAGGCCTGCTAAGGGGGGTATTGTTGCTGTTATTGCTATTACTGCTATTGCTATTACTGTTGGTACTGCTGGTATAGGGGCGGTTAGTCAACGTTAAAGGCCTTAGGCCTAGAACGTAGATATCCCTTAGCCTATGCCCATACCTCTTTTAGGCAGGGGCAGGCCTCTAAGCGGGCATGGTAAGCTTAGCGGCAGTTATAGCAGCGGGGTGCCCTAGAGTATATAGGGGCTTCTAGCGTGGTATGGCTGTTAGCGCTGTAGTTATAGTAGATCTCCTCTTTGCTTTAGCATACCTTAGCCCTATAGCCCTATTTCTAGCACCTTAGGCATTGGATAGGCTTAGCTTCGTCGATTTAGGGCTCTGCTTCTAGGGCTTGGCAGCTCTAGAAGACCCCCTCTTTATAGGCCTTCTAGGCTGCCTCTAGGGAGGTAAAGGCTATTAGTACCTTAACCCTAGTCCTTTCTAGCCCTTAGGGGTACTAGACTTTTGCCCTAACTACTATAGGGTACTGCTTTTTAGCCTTTTCTAGTAGGCCTTTCTCTATAACCCGGTTATAGACTATAAGGCCTTTAACCGCTACCGCCTAGGTTATGGTATATAGGGAGGCCTTCTCTCTAAAGGCCCTTATAATCTAGGTAGTATTGTTCTCCAGGCTCTTCTTTATCTCTATATTCTCTATAACTAGTAGAAGGTTACTACTAAAGAGCGTCTAAACCCTCTAAATAGCTAGGCTAGAGGCCTGTTAGATAGTCTATACTACCTCTAGGGTAGATTTAACTAGTATCTATTGTTATACTAAGCCTAGTCGGATAAGTACCTAGCGTTCTAGGCTAGGCCTAGTTGCCTTACTAGCTATTAGCTTACTAGCTATATTAGCCTAGGTAGGGGCTGTAGGCTAGGAGTAGCTAGGCTATTACTATTATTGCTGCTATTGTTACTAGTAGTAGCTAGGCTGCTAAGGGTATTACTAGTACTATAGTTTAGGCGTTCCTAGGGTAGTAGGGCGGTTTTAGGGTGCTAGAGCTGTTGCTATAGCTAGGGCTTCTTTAGAAGGGTTCTAGAGCAGGGCTATAAGGGCGATTTGCTTAGCTTCGGTAGTCGCTTTCACTATATTATAGAAGTTAGTACTGTCCTTAGCTAGGCTAATTATCTAGTCTAGGAGGCTAGAGAGCGTTAGGGTAAGCTTAAGGGGGCTAAGGGTAGCCTAGGCGATTTTCTTAGTTGCTAGGGTAATATGGTCGGCCTTAGCAGCACTGTTATTATTTTCTTCTTTCCCTATATTTTTCTCTGATTTTTTCCCTAGTTTTTTCAAGGTTTTCTAGCTAGAGGGGGTTAGGGTTAGGGCATACTGGCTACTGTTTAGGCCCCTAAGGAAAGAGGTAAAGACGTTGGTTAAGGGGGAGGCGCTAATTATAGGGGTGTTAATAGTAAGGGGGGCGCTAGAGCTAGGTACTATAGGTACTATAGTTATAGTACCTATAGTAGTCTCTTTAACAGTAGTAGAGATAGTAGTTTAACAGTCTTCTATCTCTATATTGTTGTTTAGATAGTCTATACTTAGGGGTTAGTCCGTACTTAGGGGCTAGCTTAAAGGGTTATTATTATTATTGTTAGTCGTAGGTAGGGCAGGGTTACCAGGGCGTAGAGCTGTGTTAGTAGCCTGTATATAAGGAAATTACAGTTGTAAAAGGGCAGCTAGGCTTGCTATTTTCTGTATTTTCGTATACCTAGGGCTATCATACAACCAACAGCGCTACAGCGAAAATTAACAGGCGTTATATCCTCGATCGGACAGTTCGAATAGATATAGTTGCACGCGATTTGGTGTGGTTTTGACCAAAAACCCGTTTTCGTATGTTTGATGTCGGTCCCTCAAGCGCTAGAAATAGCCTTAAAAGGCTCTTCTACTAGGTCACCTACCTACCCTGTACCTACCCTGCACCGCAGGGGCGAAAACAGAACTTATAGGAAAAGTCGTGCGGCTTACCCTGCAGCTTAGGTGGCCGTGAGTCGATTATTTAAAATCGCCAGCTTATTTGGTTTTTCGGGAAGGCGCCATGCACCTATTAAGGGGCTCCTGCCATGTGGAAGGCAGGAATGGTCCCGGAGGGTATATATAGGGAAGGAAATTGCGAAGCCTTACCTACTAGACTAGAAATCAAATTATACGTTACCTATAACTATAAGCCTTATAGGCCTATAAGACCCACTGAAAGCCGTGATATATAAGCTTAAAGCCCCTATAATATAGCGCTATAGCTTATAACTATACCGTTATATAAGGACTTTTATAGAGGGAATACAGTAAAGGGCCCTACCTTACTATATTAGCACATACCTAGGAATTGCTATTTAGGCCATATCAACGCTGTTGCTGCCCCTACGTACCCTATACGACTACTACTAGTAGGCTATAGTGGTTACAGATCCTTATATAGGATTACCCATTCCAATAAGATCGTTGTTATATAAGCTAATACCCGCTTTACCTGCTCTGCCTACTCCTTTATATCTGCCCTAGGCGTTCTATAAAAAGCTGAAATTTAAAGATCTGCCTTATAAGCGAAAAGTGTCTTATAAACTGTCTCTACCCCTATACCTATCCCTATCCCTATCTATTAGACTAGGATATATATTTTCGCCTCTTTAGCAGTTAATTAAGTCTCTGGCTAACAACCCTTTTATATAGGCGGCGTTCCTAAGCATAAGCGGCACTAAGTTCACTTAGCGCCTTAGATAAGAAATTAGTAAATATGTCGGGGCTCTCCTACAGTCAATACTATGTTATCTTGATAAGAATCAGGTAGATATATCAGCTATATCACAGGCGCTAGCTAAGATTAATCGGGTAGTTAGCGCCTTAGAGAAGGCTATCGAGTACTATAGCGCCCTATAGCAGGCTCTCTTTTTTTCCTATAAGTTATACGGCAGACTAGATAGTTATCTGCCTAAAATTAAATTTCCCTCTCTTTAAATATTAGCTATAATCCGTAATATATCCCTTAGATTTAGTATAGCCTGGAAATACTCGAACTTTACTCTTAATAAAATCTTTGTTAGGCTATTGGCTAGTATATCAGCTGTTTTAATATAGGATACTATAAAGCTGCCCTTACTATGCTCTTGTTTAAGCTATATATTTTGAATATTAACGTGGCAGAGCGCTATAGCTATACGCTCCTCTTTATTCACTACTAACCTAATAGTCTATATATTATTGTAGAAAATCCGCTATAGAACCGATAGTTTAACTGTTAGGTCCTAAGGAATCTCTTTAACCCTATAGTCTCTTTTACTACTAGGGAGAGACTATAAAGCTCTACTTCTATTATTGATATAGTAACTATAGCCTAATGAGATACATTCTACTAGATAAGTCCCCTAAACATTATAATTATATAACCTTAAGGCAATCGTCGTAAGTCTGAATCGTCTATAAAGAAGGCGTTACTAGTAATATAAAGTATATAGGCCTAACTAGAGTAGCCCCTATATATAATCCTAAGAAACCTTATATAATATAGATACTGGATTGTCTGCCTAGCAGCCTTGATATATCAGGCTAATAGGTTTGTTAAGAAGTAGGAAAGATAAGATATAGTAAAGGCTATATCTAGATAGACTATAATCGCTATATATAGGATCGTCTCTACTAATTCTTACATCAGCTTTACCTTCCTCTTAGTAGCCTAGCTGTTATTCTTACTAAGTCTAACTATTAGGAGTAGTATAGGGGGAATAACAGCGGATCTATCTAGCCTATACTTCTTCGCTGCCTTCTTAATATATATGTTATAAATAAGTATAATTATACGGTTAACTCTGTCCTTAATAATCCGAATACCGAGAAACTATTCTGCCTTAGGCTGTACTTTTGCTTTATATTTGCCTAGTAATTTCGCCTTTAGGTCTATAGTATAGTCCTAATACTAATAATAATAGAGAAGTATTATGTTATCTATATAGAAGATTAAGAGGATACGTCTATCTATATTATAGAATAGACATAGCTCTTCTTTAGACTTCTAAAGTCCAAGATTTTTAAGAAAGCCTAAGAATTTAAGATACTAGAAGAGAGGGGAGTCCTAAAGCCTATATAGAGCCCTATTAACCTAAGTAAGTAGTTCTAGCTCCTTAAATCCTTCTAGAAGATTATAGATTACTAGGCCCTAACTAAACAACTCCTAAAGTGCGTTGTAAAAGGCGTTTATAACGTCCTATAAGTTAATTTCTAGATTAAAACGCGCTGCTAGGGCTATACTTACTCTTAAGGACTTGGTAGCCAGAGTTACTATATAAGTTAACTCAACTAACTCTAGATATTAAAGATCTTCTTAGATATAAATCCTTACCTTTAGCCTAACAACTCTCCTATCTAGATTAAGCTTGTATTTTAGTACCTATTTAAGCGAGAGAGGCTATATCCTATACTAATCTTTCGGGATCTTCTTATAGGTCTATAGTTTATTTAGCTAATTAATCTTAGCCTAAGCTATAGATATTTATATCTTTCTTAAGGGCGACTTTATAGCTTAACTTTAAATCTCAAGTTCTAGTAGTAATTCTAATTCGTACTACTTCCTAGGGACAAACTCTTTCTTATCTTAAGGACCTTTTGGTATATCCTTTTTCTATAACTTATACTTCTCTTTTCGTTCTAAAGAGCGTTTCTAATGTTAAATAGCGCCTACTACTACAGTATATACTGTTTTAAACTCCTTCTTATAGCTAGCTACTGGCTAATTAGGAAAGTAGTTAGCTATAAAAATAAATAGTAGTAATAATACTACTATTCTCTCTATATTAAAAATACTAAAGATATCTTCGAGTATAGTATTACGCTAATAAAGATTATATTAGCCTAGCTCTACTATAAATATATAGTTCCTACTACTATTAGGCCGACCTTGTCTTTAGGGGGCTAGGTTGCCTAGTACTTGCGTATTACTAGTATATACCCCTAAGATCCCGGCTTTAGAGTCCGGTTCTCTAACTAACGGTCTTTCTATTATCTTATTATCAGTGTACTAGCAGGTTATAATACCTGCCCTAGCTTTAAATTCTTCTAATAGTCTATAGCAATACGCCTTACCCTTAGACTATATTCCTCCTTTAGTTATACTCTAGGGAAAGTCTACTCTATTACTATAGCCATCGAACCTAGTATAATCTAGAATCGGTATTCTAAGTTTAGGTATTTACTCTAGAGTAAATAGTCTGGTTATAATGTTAGTATATACCTTATCTTAGCTAGTAACGATATCTAACTAACACTCTTCCAGCTCTATAGCTAAGAGCTTTTCCTTATTCTCTTTAGTAGCTATTAGCCTAACAGGACTAGTAAGATCTGGATTCTATATTGTTTTAAAGATAGTATTAAACTTATATTCCTCTGCCAGCTTGTCTAGCTAGTCTGCTAGTTCTTGTAAGATAGGGATAGCCTAAGCCTTGGAATCTACCTTTATTTTTATATAGAAAACTGTCTTATTAAACTGAATATTCTAGGTAGTAATTACCCTATTAAGCTCTAGGACCTATATCCTATATAGTATAATAGCGACATAACCTATAAGATAGCTAATATAAGCTTAAGGTTGAATTTTATAAAGTCTCTAAAATATATCCTTCTCTCTATCCTTCTTAAGAGGATAATCAGCGTTTCTATATATATAAAGGCCACTAAGCTAAGGCCTTAGATCAATTATAGCTTTATAGATAATAGCTAGGTCGTAAAAACGAAAATAGTTCCGAAACTATAATAGAAGCTTCTTGTTTAGGGATCTTAGATTATCTCTAAGCCTAAAGGACAAGTTATAAAGATATATAGTAGCCTCTATAGTCTTAGGCTATAGATCCTTAGAAAGGCTTGCCTCTAAGCGTATTACTATTGACTTGTTAATAATAGTCCTTCCGTTTCTTTTAATAAGTCCTATTAGGCTATATATATATAAAGGCGGGATTTCCAAGCTAATTCTTTTATAGTCCGCCTATTTCTTATACTTGGTTTTTCCTTAAGAAGATATAACAGATATCTTACTGTTATAGCGGAAGAAACAGATAGATAACCTATACTATTACCTAGTCTAGGCGTTAACCCTCTTTAGAATCTAAAGTAGGTTTTCTTATCCTTTACCTTTTATCTAAAAGGCCTATACCTTCCTGCTAAACTTATCTACTATAAAGAGAATCCTGTTATAGCCTATATATCCCTAGGAAAATTCAAAGAGATCCTAGGCAATCCTATAAAACAGTCTAACGGCTTTTCCGCCTAACTCCTATCTAGATACCACTTTTGTTATATATACCTAGGTATATACTAAGTACTTAAGCCGTAGTATCCTAATTAGATTACCGTTATTAGGCTATGATAGATTTATACTCTAAGCGTAGTTTACTAATCATTATAGCACTTTAGGACCTAGGTGTCCTGTCCTTAAGTACTATAGTTCTTTAGGATCTATATAAGCCCTATATAGCTTATATATCTTTTTCTATCCTCTTTATTTCACTTATTTCTAAGCTGTTATTATTATAATACTGTTGTTACTTGTTAGAAGGGGTTTTAAGACTATATAAGAGGCAAGCGGCTTATATTTAAGCACTATTAAGTTGAACTTTTCCTATAGGGCTATAAGAACAACTAAGCTTGCTATATCTCTAACTCTTAGAGTATTATTAGCCTCTAAAAGCCAGATTCTCTTTTAGTATAGAAGTATAGCTAATATAATATTAGTATAAAATCCCTTTATAATAACTATATTCTAAAGAATCAAGTCTACTGTCTTTTTGCCCTTATTATCCTGAAAAATCTTCCTTAGAGTCTAGCGTCCTGTCCTAGAAATAGGTAACGTTGTTAAGCCTACCCTTATAACAGTGTTAGAGATAAATAGCTTAAACGTCCTATAGTTAAGTAAATCCTTATAGTTAACCATATAAATAGCTGTATAGTTGTCTAAAAGGGTACTATCTAAGAGAGGGTAATAAGTAGGGTTTTAAGTACTAAATACCCTATAGACTATACCTAAGGTAATAGTAAATAGCATAGAGTTAAAGAAAGGTATATTAGAAAATTCTAACTCTAATTTTTCAAGCTAAGGTAATAACTAAGAGCTTTAAAAAACTTTATCTAGCTAATAACCTTGTCCTTAAGTACTAAAGGACTTTAGAACCTATAGCTTCTTTATATCTAGCCCCTTACCCTTTAACTATCCTTTTAATTCTAGGGTTATATAGAGGTCGACCTACTAGGGATTCTAATAGATAAGATTTCGAATAGACTATTACTCCTTAGCGGATAAAGTAACTCTTTAGCTTATAGATCCTATATATAATAGCTCAATTCTCCTATAATCTTTAGATTTCTAGATATAAGTATAAGGAAGAGGTAGATAAGGGTATTAGTAGCCTTTATTTCGAGATCCTTAATAATTTCTACCCTAACTACCCTAGCTATACTATCTTTAAGGCTATCCTTAGCCTCTTTTTTAGTTAGAGTATAGAGTAGGTAACAGGTTCTTCTTATTAGAAAGTTAAGCGAAGATAGAGCAAAATCTAGCTAGATTTCTATAGGCTTATTACTACTAAGATTCTATTATAAGGCTAAAGAGGGTCCTATTAATAATCTCTAGTATAAGTAGACTTGTTTAGCCGGTTATTTTAGCTAGAATAATCTATTAGAGCTAACTATTAGCCTATTATAGAGTTAGCCTTACTACTAGAGCCTAAAGAACTCTTCTAATAGCAGTAACTCCTATAATAGCCGGAATCCTCTTAATTAGTATAATCCGGTAAAATTTCTACTAGTCCTTATACTAGTAGATCAGTCTAGTTTAGCTATTCTTAGCCTATCTAAGTACCGCCTTATACTAAGATTTAATCTAGACTTTCTCTACTAAGTCTAATAGAGTATTGTCTTTCTTTAGAGCTTATATAAGAGGCTAAAGATTCCAGTACTATTCTAACCTTTATCCCTACTTTAATAACTAATATAACTGAATAGCCGTCTCCCTAACGTTATAATCTATAGATGAAAGAATCTAGTTTGGAAACTTTAGGTACTTTACCTCCTTTAGTTTAGTAGTAGCCTTTTTAGATTGTTATATTAGAAGGTAAGTCCTATATACTTCTTCTAAGTTATATAGGGTAATAAAGGTCGGCCGAACTAGTAGAGGAGGTACTAAAGCTATATCCTAAGTCGATATACTAAGAAGTTGAATTTTCTCTTAATAATATACAATAGCCTTATTATACTAGGCTATATACTTAGAATTAGCTTATTAGGCCTATTCTTTATATCTTAGGTTAAGAATTTCCACGTTAGTAGAAGTAGATATCAAGTCTAGAGCAATATCTTCCTAAATTCCAAGGGCTAAAGCTAGCGTTTATATGTCAAGATGCCAGGCTATCTATATTAACAGTCCTTTTAGGATAACAGACGTTGAATATACTGAATTTAGGGTTATTAATATCTTAAGTAGGAAGTTAAAAAGAGGATAATAGAGTAGTAATAATAATAGAAGGGCTTAATATATATAGTATATAGTTAGTCAAGTTAATAATACTAGTACTAGGCTTATAACTATTATATAAAGAGCAGGTAATAGATGTAAAGATATGAATATGCCTATTATTCTTCTTACTATAGGACCTGCTACTCCTTATATAGGCGTCTCTAAGCCTAACTAGAAACTCGTTAGGATGTCTAGGCATAGAGAGCCCTAGTCCTAGATAGGTCACTCCATAACCGTCACCATGTTCCGTTACATTTTACTTTTCCTTTAGGCCTTTCTAGTTATAGTACTAAAAGTATAGAGCTATAGCGTAATAAGATAGTAGTAGAAATTCCTTCTAATTCTATTAGAAAGGAAGACTATAGACCTATTATAGAGGATTCTATAGTATCCGAAGCTATAGAGCCTAAAAAGCCCTATAAGCTAAGGAATTCTCCGGCTAAGGGTACTACTTTAGAAGGTATAGGACCTTCTTAAAGGGGGAAAAGGCCCTGTAGGCCTGTAGAGCCCTTAGCCACTGCCTAGGCCGCCTATTAAAGTCCCTGTAAGACTAGGGAGCCTAAGTCCTTAACTAGTACTAGAGACCTGCCCTATATGCTAAGAGAGCTAGTTATAAAGGGGAATAAAGTAGAAAAGGCTATATCTAGCCCTACTTGAAAGGAGCCTAATATAGGTCAGCGAGATTACTATAATCTACTTAATTTAGCTAAATTATAGCACGTTAGGCTAGGACATATAGGCCTATATCTTTTGAAAAAGACCTCTAGTATTACTAAAGAGCTGCCTAATTTTAATAAAATAAAGGAACCTGATTTTTACTAGTCCAGCTATAATCGAGGTAAAGCAGTAAGAATTGTTAGTAAGGCTTTAATACCTAACCTCTCTAAGGTCTTAGACTTAAAAGAGGGGGATACTATTAAAATTAGACCTAGGCCTTATAATAGAAACCCTATAGTCTTACTTCTAGTTAGATGTAAAAGTAGGTATAGGTGGGTTTTTAACCTACCTAATAAATTAGGCCCTGTAGTAGCTAACGCTATTAAGGGCTTTTTAGGGGCCTAAGGAATGGTTTTGGTAGATATCCTATTAAATTCCACTTTAACGGAGGTACTGAAATAACTGATTTATTAACTACTTAGTTAGCTAAAAGGGGTATTAAATTTAGCACTTCTGTCCCCTATATCCACGAGTAGAATAGCTTAGTAGAACGATTAGTTAGAGTTATACTCGACCGTGTAAGTTGTACTATTCTTAGTAGCGCTTTACCCTAGTATTTATAGTGCTTTATACTAGAGGCTATAGTGGAATTTGTTAGAATATCTAGCAAATACCACAGCCTTGCCGTGTGACATTCACAAGGCTGTAGTCCTAGGGACACATGCTTAGTCACCCATAAGGCCAAATGCATAAATCTTGCATAAGTCTTATGCTAAACACAAATATCTAGCTTATCCTATTTAGTCTAAGACTAAATAAATATCAGATAAATATATAGGATGAGACAAGCCTAGGTCTCAAGCTAGTAGACTAGCGTTAAGCTAGAATAACACTATTCCTTATTAGGAATAGTACTGTAAGGCCTCTAGTAATAGGAATAGCGTAGAACAAATAACAGATAGTGAAAAAGAGGGTATATATTACCATCTTCCTTACTACTAAATAGCTAGATAGATCATTTTTTAAGTAATCAAGCACTTTCACCACCTACTTCCACTGCCCCTATTCTCACAGGTTATAAGCCCGGCGCTTCCTCTCGCCACACTCCGTTGAAATCGACAAAAACCGCCTTTCATTGCTTACTACACAAATTCAGCTGTATAACGGTGCAACGCTGTTCAAATCGATTTCTCGTCGCATGACTCGAATCAATCGGAACCCCTCTGCATCGCCTACCACCTACATTTGGCTATAGACGAGTGCAACGTTGTTTCCCGCGCTTCTCTAATTTCGATATCTATAGCTGGCCCTGCAGATCGCCCTTTTATCGATAAAATCGCCCTTTTTACGCCCTTTCGAATTGAACAAGCGCCTTTTTCGATATTAGGCTAGCTGCTTTACCATTACGCTATCCCGTTAATTCCCTCTAAGCCCTCGATCAATAAGACTGCACTGTCGATTTTGATATATATATCTGACAACAACGTCGATTTCTAAGTTCGACAACCCCGCATCGCTCTACAGCAAAAATTCTTAGCGTAACGGTATAGCCATGTCCTTAGTCGATAACCGCCCCTGCAACCTATAGATTTAAGCTTTGCAGTACAACGCTAGTAGAGCTGCCTTTTTAAATTCTACGAATTCGACCACTTTCCTCCCCTTATACCACAATAAAAAATAGCAGAAAAAATGGCTAAGCAAAGCTCGATTACTGCCACTGCTACTACTGTTTCCGGGGCAACCCCTTAGCGTTTCTAGCTCATAGATATTAAGAAATTCAAGATTCCTAAGCTAAAAGGGGAGAATAACTACTAAGCGTAGTCCCTGCGAATCTAGGTTCTCCTAGAATATACCTAAATAATACAGGTTATTAGGGAAAACCTAGAAGACTAAGACCCCCTTAATAGCTATGCTATTGTTGTGCTCTAGCTTACTGTTGACGACCCGATAACGATAGAGCTACAAGGCCAAAAAGGGGCAAAACAAATATAAGAGATATTGCAACAAAACTACTCTCCCTGTAGTATTTCTACAGGCTTCCTTCTTCTTGGTTAACTATGGGCTATTAGGCTTGCTGACTTCCTTAGGGATATAGAGAGATATCTCTCTTTTTTTAGGGCTATATCAGAAGGCCTTAGAATTAACGATATCTCCCTGCCTGATCTAGCCTATATATTTATTTTATTAGATAGGCTCTCCTACGACTACTATACGTTTAGGGAGAATATTAAATAGGCTTTTAGGGGTAACAGCAATGCCTATATGCTCCAGTCCTATATCACAGCCCTCCTCGATGCCTCGCAAGAAATAAAAAAGAACGGTAAAAAACATGCCCTCCTTTTAAATAAGGAGAAAAGCAACAAGACTAGTTACTGCAGTAACTGCAAAAAACCAGGTTATAATACTGATAACTGCTTCTTCCTTTATCCGGAAAGGGCACCCTCTTAGTGGAATTCCCCTACTGCTGCTTCTTCTTCCTCTTCTTCTAAGAAAACACCCCCTAATAATAAGGGGAAAATAACAAAGAGGAAAGGACAACAGGGGGCTTCTACTAATAAGAGGATGAAAAAGCAGGCTTTTCTTGCCTAGATAGCAGAGCTGGAATCCTTCTCTAACAAGGAAGAAAATCAAGGCAAAGGAAAAGAAAAAGAGAAGGTAATGCATCTTACTAATAAGGGCCTTAGTGGATTTATTCCTAGGTATTATCCCGGCTTTCCTATACTACCTTCTTCTTCTTCTGCTGCTGGCCCTTCTTCTTCTACTGCTTGTATAGCAGGTCCTTCTTCTAAAATAGAGATAGATAAAGAAGAAAGAGAAAAAACAATAGTAGAAGCCTTAGATGAAATTAAGGAAGCAGGGGTAAGTTCCTCTACTATTTACTATAGCCCCTTATAACAAAGGGGAAATGTACTAATAACTGAGAAACTAGATCGAATGGGAAGACGTCCTTTGGAATTAAAGGGTATTTATTTACTCTTCCTTTTTCTTCTTTCTTTTCTATCTTTCCTTTTCTTATTATGTTATAGTACTATATATAGACTTTGGAAATCAATTCACTCTTCTACTAGTCTTACTTACAATAGAACTAATAAAGCCCTTATTTATATAACTATTGAAAAGAAAATCCTAGGTCTAGAAAGAAAAAATAAAAAAGAAAATACCTCTTTTATTATAGACTCTGCTGCTACAATATATACCACTTGCAATATAAACTACTTTTACTCCTATAAGAATATAAGTGAAAGCGTTAAGTGGGGTAACGTAGGGGAATTACTAGTAAGGGGTAAAGGAGATATCTTTATAAAATATAAGGATACTAATAAGGTAGACCTTATTAAAGGGGTCTACTATATACCAGAACTAGGTATTAACCTAATATCAGTCCCTAAACTGAAAAACAAGCTAGTTATCTTTGATACTAGCAAAGATACTGTCCAACTATATAATAAAATAAGTAGGGAAATATCCATACAGGGATATAGAAATAAAGAAGATCTCTATTCTATAGATATAGATATTATATCTTCTTCTTATAATGTGCTAGCTAGCAGAGTGATACAACATATAACCTCTATAAACCCGAATAACATCGTAGGGGGTAATACTATTGTTACTGAACAAGAACAAGAACAAGAAATAAATCTTGAAAAAGACTTAGATTTATCTACTGATCTTAGAGATTTTAATACCGCTTCTCTGCCTTTGAAAATAACAAAGTTGTTTAACTGGCATAAGAGATTAGGCCACCTAAATATAGGTGCCCTTGTTCAGCTCTTGAAAACAAAAAATATAACAATAAGTGCCGATATTATTCGCGCTTATAATAAAGATATTACCTGTATTACCTGCGATCTAGCTAAGTCTTCTAAGAAAAGACTTAAGAAAGCAATTAATAAGAAGGACTATCAAATCCTAGAAAGAATCCATAGTGACCTAGGTGGTCCAATAACTCCTAGTACTTTTAATAAATATAAGTACTATATTACTTTTCTAGATAAGAAGAGTAGATACGCCTTTGTTAAATTACTATATAGTAAAGACGAGGCATATAAAGCCTTTAAATACTTTAAGGCAAAGGTAGAAAATACTACCCCTAAAGACACTTCTTTAGAAAAGAGAAATATAGAAAAAAGGAAAATAAAGGAGTTCTTCACAGATAACGGAGGAGAATATATCAACGAAAGATTTACTATAGCCCTTTCAAAATACAGAATAAAACACCTTCTTACTCCTCTATATACCAAAGAGCCTAATGGCTTAATAGAAAGAATAAATCTTACCCTATTTAATAAAGTAAGGGCAATGCTATATAAGGCTAATTCTCCTTTATACCTATAGGGAGAAGCCTTACTAGCAGCAACATACCTATATAATATCACACCACATAAGGGGGTAGAATATAAAACCCCGTAGGAGATTTTCTATAATAAGAAGCCCTATATTAACAATATAAAGATATAGGGTTCAATATACCTCTATAGTAATAAAGGCACAATAAAAAATAAGCTAGATACAAGGAAAGACTTTGGAATTCTAGTAGGTTACTCTTCTATAGAGAATAACCACTATAAAATATATAATATAAAGAAACATACTCTTATCTAGGCAAGAGATGTGAAAATCCTAGAAGGAAAATTCCTACCTAGGAAGGACTATCTAAACAATATGCTACTAAATAAGCAAGATAGTCCTCTTCCTCCTTTACTAGAAAATATAGAAGAAGAAAACGAAGATAGAATAATACAAAAACAATTATCAGAAACAATCTCTTCCTTAATAAAAGAAAAAGAAAGAGAAGAACAAGAGCCTATCTCTAGTAGACTACGCTCTAATAATATGCTAGAAGATAATAACAATTTTCCTACTGCAAATCAAGAAATAGTAGTCGAGCTACTAGAACTTCCTTTTAATAAGGAAGAATATAGTATCTTCTTAACCTTAAGGGATACTACAATATCATATCTGCAAACCGAATTTAATACTAAGGATAAAGCTGAATATATCCTTTCAATAAATACAGATATAGAACCAGCTAGCTATAAAGAAGCTATGCTAACTTTAGAAAATAAACAGTGGCAACTAGCAGCTATAGATGAAGTCAAGGACCTAGAGTCTAAAGGCTGTTATACAATAACAGATTTGCCTAAAGGAAAATAAGCTATAAGAGGACATTAGGTATTTAAAAAGAAAGCAATTCAAAATAGCTTTATACTAGACTACTATATAACTAATAAAGAAAAGACCTTTAGATATAAGGTACGTTGGGTAATACAAGGCTTTAATCAAGTCTATGGTATTGATTATATGGAAACGTTTAGCACTATGTGTAGAACAGAAGTATGGTATACTATATTAATTCTAGGATTAAATCTAGGATATATATTCCAACAATATAATATACGCCTAGCATTTATACATGCTAAAATAGATTATGAAATATATACAGAACTACCTTATGGCGTATATAATAATCCTAAATACAAGGGTAAAGTGGCTAAGGTAAATAAAGCATTATATAGGTTAAAACAAAGCCCTAGGTTATTCTATAAGCATATGTCTTCTATATTAGTAGATAAGCTAGGCTTTTATATACTACCTTATGATAAAGGAGTATTTATACACTTAACAAAGAAAATCATAATAGCAAGCCATATAGATGATCTACTAGTAGCAGGGCCAAATAAAGATATTATTAATACCTTTGAAAAAGTGGTATCTTAATATCTAAAAATAGAACTATTAGGTAACTTAACTGATTACCTAGGTAATAAGATCATAATCGACTACAAAAACAAGGCCGTAGAAATAAATCAATATGGTTATACAAATAAAATACTAAGCAAGTACTGCTTAAAACAAGACTCCTCTACTATACAGGAGAAGAATCCCTATTCCAAATACATATATAAACCAAGGCTTAAGCCTAGTAATAACGTGGCATTAAGAAAAAATAAAGGCCAGGCTACTAAAGCTAAAATAAAAAGATATTAGCAAGAAGTAGGATCACTTCTATACCTAGCCTTAAAGACTTGCCCTGATATTTCCTATAACGTTATATTATGCTCTAGATTTGCTAGTAATCCTAGTAAAGAGCACTTCGATGCTCTAGAATATTTATAGGGTTACCTAATTAGGTTCCCAAATCTAGGAATAAAATATAACTGCAAAGGAAATTTACAGATCATAGGATATATAGATTCAGACTAGGCAGCTAATCTAGATACTAGAAGGTCTACTACAGGCTATATTTTCAGCCTTCAGGATATAAATAATACCACGGCTAATTGCATTAGCTGGAATTCACAAGTTCAGAAAACAGTAGCTACCTCTAGTATAGAGGCAGAATATATAGCGTTAAAAGATGCTTCTAAAGAGGCAATATATCTTCAATACGTCTATTCCTACTTAAGGAATATATTCATACCTAATAAGCCACTTTCTACACCCCTTATCTACATAGATAATAAAGGGGCATAAGCCTTAGCTGAAAATCCTAAATTTCATAAAAGGGCAAAGCACATAGATATAACTTATCACTATATAAGGGAAGTAGTACGAGACAATAAGCTGAAATTAGTATACCAGCCAACTAAGCAAAATCTTGCAGACTGGTTAACTAAGAGCCTAAATAGTACTATAATAAAGGGATTTATAAAACAAGCGAATATGACCTTAGAAGAATAACACCCTTCTTATGCTACTAAGAAGAGCATACCCTGATTAATAGGCTTAGGGGTAATACATAGAGATAGGTAGCATTTCTATATAAGTATATGTGTATATATACATATATATAAAAGTCTTGTCCGTGGTTCAGCAATTAATTCCACTAAAATACGATAAGCCTAAGCTGGTAATTCCGCTTTACTTATAGCTTAGTATAATATGGTTTTTGCCTATTTTCCATATAAGCATATTTTTATAATTATAACGGGGTTTTTATTTTTTCCCTTGCTATACATTCCTTTCTATAAAAGATTCTATATCTAGGATTATATATATAACTTTTAAGGGGTATGTTAGAATATCTAGCAAATACCACAGCCTTGCCGTGTGACATTCATAAGGCTGCAGTCCTAGGGACATATGCTTAGTCACCCACAAGGCCAAATGCACAAATCTTGCATAAGTCTTATGCTAAACACAAATATCTAGCTTATCCTATTTAGTCTAAGACTAAATAAATATCGGATAAATATATAGGATAAGACAAGCCTAGGTCTCAAGCTAGTAGACTAGCGTTGAGCTAGAATAACACTATTCCTTATTAGGAATAGTACCGCAAGGCCTCCAGTAATAGGAATAGCGTAGAACAAATAACAGATGGTGAAAAAGAGGGTATATATCACCATCTTCCTCACCACCAAATAGCTAGATAGATCATTTTTTAAGCAATCAAGCACTTTCACCACCTACTTCCACTGCCCCTATTCTCACAGAATTAGTTAATAGTACAGCTATAACTAATAATGAAACCACACCTTTCTAGGCGCTGCTTAACGAGCTAGAGCCTGGTATTCCATATATACCTAACCTAAAGCGCTATAGGGCTATAGGCGCTATAGAAGAGGCTATTATACCGTTGGAAAAACGGTCTAAATCGTTAAAATTTACCTCTAAAACGGAAGAGTGTAAATTACTAGTGGTATTAGGTCCTAAGACCTACCTAGTATATATACCGTCAAGAAGGGCAGTACTTAAAACCTCTACTATTAAGTTTATAGAGGATAATGTAGTACTAAGTTAGCCTATGAATAATATAGCTTTAGAGGGGGAATTAGTAGACCTAGACCTAGATTTAGAGGGGGCTGTTAGCCTAGACCCTTCTAATCTTAATACTAAAAAGCCTATTAGTATAGAAATAGGACCTAGTAAGCTAGAACCCTACACATCTTCTTCCGATAGTGAATTAGATAAACCCTTACCGGATAAGCCTATAAATCCGGTTATAGTAAAGTCTATTAGGCCTACGATATCTGTTAAACGTACAAAATAAGCTATAGCGCTCTAACGGTTATAGCTTAGGCAAAACGGATTTCAGTTCTCGAACTACTAGATATATAGCTATATTCTGAGGGTGGATCCACTTTTGTGGATACCGCTGACTAAGCTATATATTCCACTATATAGCCTAGAAATAGCTTTGAAGGCTTTTCTATTTTTAGATTTATGCCCTACTTTTGTTAAGACAGCCTCCTTAGGCTGTATAAGCGCTAGAAATAGCCTTAAAAGGCTCTTCTACTAGGTTACCTACCTACCCAATATCTACCCTGCACCGCAGGAGCGAAAACAGAACTTATAGGAAAAGTCGTGCGGCTTACCCTACAGCTTAGGTAGCCGTAAGTCGATTATTTAAAATCGCCAGCTTATTTGGTTTTTCGGGAAGGCGCTATGCACCTACTAAGGCGCTCCTACCGTGTAGAAGGCAGGAACGGTCCCGGAGGGTATATGTAGGGAAGGAAATTGCAAAGCCTTACCTACTGGACTAGAAATCAAATTATACGTTACCTATAACTATAAGCCTTATAGGCCTATAAGACCCACTGAAAGCCGTAATATATAAGCTTGAAGCCCCTATAATATAGCGCTATAGCCTATAACTATACCGTTATATAAGGACTTTTATAGAGGGTATACAGTAAAGGGCCCTACTTTACTATATTAGCACATACCTAGGAAGTGCTATTTAGGCAATATCAACGCTGTTGCTGCCCCTACGTACCCTTTACGACTACTACTAGTAGGCTATAGTGGTCTAGATCCTTATATAGGATTACCCATTCCAATAATATCTATTAGAAAGCCTGAATTACTAGAGGCGTTTCCCTGAACTATAGAGCCTATTTTTAAAACTAAGCCTATAGAAGTTATAGTGCCTAATTAGCCTATAACAAACGAACCTCTTAATAATAGTGATCTTATTTTAAAGGGGGATAAAATGCAGCTTAATTACTATAAGCTTTTAGCTAAGACTAGTAGTTATATACTGTCTTTTATCTATAAGGCTTGAAAAAGGGTAATATCTAAGGATAGTACGCCTACTACTTATAAGCAAGTTTTAAAAATACCTAGAGATAAGCGTAGTAAGTAGTTAGAGGCTATTACTAAGGAATTTGTCTAGTGATTAGAGCTAGAGGTTTTTAAATTACTACTTAGAAGTCTATTACCTTATAACTATAAGCTTATTACCTGTCGAAACGTTCTTAAGGTTAAAAAGGACACTAAAAACAGGCCTATTAAGTATAAATCTTAGTTAGTAGCTGGAGGCTTTATATAGGTAGAAGGCCTAGATTACACTATTACCCATATCTCTACTAGTATACTACCTAGTTAGCGTATACCTCTAGCTATAGGTTCTGTTCTAGACTAGGAAATAGAACAAGCTGACTTTATAGGGGCATTTCTTAATAGCGCTCTTAGAGAAGATATATTCATAGAAATCCCAGAAGGACTTTTAGACCTAGCGGCATCTAATAAGACTATTTCTAAGCTTTTACTGAAATACAGTTATAGTCCTTCTACTCCTAATATTATTAAACTATCTCAAGCGTTATATAGTCTAAAACAAAGCCCTAGAAAGTAGCAAGATAAGCTTAAAATCTTACTTAAGAGCTTAGGCTATCTCCCTCTTATTTTAGATCTAAGGGTCTTCTATAATACTAAAACCTACTATTGGAATGGGTAATCCTATATAAGGATCTGTAACCACTATAGCCTACTAGTAGTAGTCGTATAGGGTACGTAGGGGCAGCAACAGCGTTGATATGGCCTAAATAGCACTTCCTAGGTATGTGCTAATATAGTAAAGTAGGGCCCTTTACTGTATTCCCTCTATAAAAGTCCTTATATAACGGTATAGTTATAGGCTATAGCGCTATATTATAGGGGCTTCAAGCTTATATATCACGGCTTTCAGTGGGTCTTATAGGCCTATAAGGCTTATAGTTGTAAGTAACGTAGTAACTTGATTTCTAGTCCAAGTAGGTAAGGCTTCGCAATTTCCTTCCCTATATATACCCTCCGGGACCGTTCCTGCCCTCTACACGGCAGGAGCGCCTTAGTAGGTGCATGGCCACTTCCCGAAAAACCAAATAAGCTGGCGATTTTAAATAATCGACTTACGGCTACCTAAGCTGCAGGGTAAGCCGCACGACTTTTCCTATAAGTTCTGTTTTCGCTCCTGCGGTGCAGGGTAGGTACAGGGTAGGTAGGTGACCTAGTAGAAGAGCCTTTTAAGGCTATTTCTAGCGCTTATACAGCCTAAGGAGGCTGTCTCCACAAAAGTGGGGCATAAATCTAAAAATAGAAAAGCCTTTTAAAGCTATTTCTAGGCTATATGATGGAGTATATAGCTTAGTCAGCGGTATCCACAAAAGTGGGTCCACCCTTAGAATATAGCTATATATCTAGTAGTTCAAGAACTGAAATCCGTTTTGCCTAAGCTATAACCGTTAGAGCGCTATAGCTTATTTTGTACGTTTAACACCCCCTCTATTCTTCTGTTCCTTTATAAGCCTTAGAAAGCTATATATAGGTAAAGAATAGAAGAATCCTAAGCAATAAGAACGTAAGAGCAAAACTATTCCGTTAGACAAAGGGGTTAGGCCCTTATATATATATAGGATAATCCCCTATTATATATAGAAAGAAGTAAGAATATATATGATGTTCAAATCAAACCTATAACCTATAAAGGTATAGGTACTATAGCTTTTAAGCGTATAGTAATATATAATATCTAAATATTCTATACCCTAGCGACTAATAGATGCACTAGAGTATAGAAGGAGTAAAGGGCTTATAAACGCCTTTATCCTCTTATACAGAAAACGATTTTTAGCACGGTTTTAAATTTTATGCCCTTTTTTACTCCATTCTTTCAGCAAGTTCTAGTAAGGAAATAACAGGTAGTCACATAGAGAATCCCCCTCTAAAGGAAAGTATACTACTAGTAATAGCCGGAGCCTATATTTTCCAAATATAGCTATACTATATACTAGAGTACTTCTAGACGTAGCTAGAGTAATATAGGCCTCCCTAACGCCGCAGGGAGCTGATGCCAGTACAAGGGCGCCTATAGAACTGTACTACAGTGGCTAGGACCTTATAAGCCTTTTAAGGCTATATAGAGGAATTAGGTAATTCCAGAGGGCTATAAAGTAGCCGGTACTATTGACTGGTCTTATAAGCTAATTAGGCTAGGCCAGGCCTTCAATATATATAGTATAGAGTATATATATAGGGGTAAAGGGTAGCTAAGTAAAAAGCTCCCTTAGGTTGAAGGCCTAAAAGCCTAATAAAAGACTGAAAGCCACTAACTGGTAGGGCTTTAGTAAGTCCGTTAGCCGGCATACACTTAGTATTAAGATATATAATAGTAACTATTTTAGCCTTAAGCTGCTCTCTAACGTACCGGAATTTCAGCAGGGTATACTTAGTTCTAGCGTGTAGAGCAGGGTTATTAGCTACTGTAATAGAGCCCTGATTATCTCTATAGAGGGTAATAGGGTAGTCTATAGGCCTGTGAAGTTCAGAAAATAGCCCTATAATCCACTGTACTTCGCGTATAGCCTCTGTAAGTCCATCAGTTTCAGCTTCCAGGGTAGAGAGAGCAATAGTAGTAGCTCTTTTCGTTTTCTAGCTAATAGGCCTACCGGCTAACTTACATAGATAGCCGTAGGTGGATTTACTAGTAGCCTTATCCCCTGCAAAATCAGAATCACTAAAGCCTATAGGGACTAGACTACTATTAATTATAGAAGTCCGGCTACTACCTTTACTATTTCTAGAATCTACTATAGTAGTAGAGGTAGTAGTTAGGGGCCAAGGCCCTTCCTTAGAGTGAAAGTCTCTACTAAGCTTAGTAGCTGTATTACTACTATTACTAAGCTTAGGCCCTAGATCAGCTACTGTATTTCCGTTACAGCTAAAACAGATGCTATAGTCTTTGGTACTGTTAAGATACTTAAAAAGATTTTTAGCAGCGTTTAAGTGTGATTTTATAGGTCTATTTAAAGACCTAGAGAGCTACTGTACGGTAAAGCTAATATCTACCCTAGTAAGGAGCATTATATATATCGCTGTTCCTACTAGGCTTTGATAGAGCTTAATTTCCGTAGAATTACAGAGGTGGCTAGCAATATCTTCCTCTAGTTGAAGTTGACTTACTAGCCCTGGCTATAAGGGAATAGATATAGGCTTAGAATCGGCTAAGTTAAAGCGGCTAACCGCCTCTTCTATATACTGTGACTGGTTAAGCCACAGGCGCCTATTAGGTCTATCCCTTATAATTTGCACGCCTAGGAAATAGGCGGCAGGCCCTAAGTCTTCTATAGCATAGACCTTATTAAGCCGTTTCTTTAAATCAGTTATATAGCCTATATTAGGCCCTATAAATAGACAGTCATCTATATAGGTAACGATAAAGTGGCAGGTTTTAGCATTATAGAAGACCCCTGGATCTGAAATAAGAGGGAGATAGCCTAGGCTCTTAAGTAAGATTTTAAGCTTATCTTGCTACTTTCTAGGGCTTTGTTTCAGACTATATAACGCTTTAGATAGTTTAATAATATTAGGAGTAGAAGGATTATAGCCGTATTTCAGTAAAAGCTTATAAATAGCCTTATTAGAAGCCGCTAGGTCTAATAGTCCTTTAGGGATTTCTATATATATTTCTTTTCTAAGAGCGCTATTAAGAAATGCCCCTATAAAGTCAGCTTGTTCTATTTCCCAGTCTAGAATAGCACCTATAGCTAGAAGTATACGCTAAGTAGGTGGTATACTAGTAGAGGCGTAGGTTACAGTATAATCTAGGCCTTCTACCTGTATAAAGCCCCTAGCTACTAACCGAGATTTATACTTAATAGGCCTGTTTTTAGCGTCCTTTTTAACCTTAAGAACGTTTCGACAGGTAATAAGCTTACGGTTAGAAGGTAATAGACTCCTAGGTAGGAATTTAAAAACCCCTAGCTCTAATAACTAGATAAATTCCTTGGTAATAGCCTCTAACCACTTACTACGCTCATCTCTAGGTAGTTTTAAGACTTGCTTATAAGTAGTAGGCGTACTATCCTTAGATATTACCCTTTTTCGAGCCTTATAGACAAAAGACAGTATATAGCTACTAGTCTTAGCTAAAAGCTTATAGTAATCGAGCTGCATTTTATCCCCCTTTAAAATAAGATCACTATTATCAAGAGATTCGTTCGTTATAGGCTGATTAGGCGCTATAACTTCTATAGGCTTAGGTGCAAGAATAGGCTCTATAGTTTAGGGAAACGCCTCTGGTAATTCAGGCTTCCTAATAGATATAGTAGGCCTAGTAGACTCTACTATAACCGGATTTATAGGCTTATCCGGTAAGGGTTTATCTAATTTACTATCGGAAGAAGATTCGTAGGGTTCTAGCTTACTAGGTCCTATTTCTATACTAATAGGCTTTTCAGTATTAAGATTAGAAGGGTCCGGGCTGACAGCCCCCTCTAAATCTAGGTCTAGGTCTACTAATTCCCCCTCTAAAGCCGTATTATCAGTAGGCTGGCTTAGTACTGTATTATCCTCTATGAACTTAATAGTAGAGGTTTTAAGTACTGCTCTTCTAGACGGTATATATACTAGGTAGGTCTTAGAACCTAATACCACTAGTAATTTACACTCTTCCGTTCTAGAGGTAAATTTCAACGATTTAGACCGTTTTTCTAGAGGTATAATAGCCTCTCCTTTAGCGCCTATAGCCCTATAGCGCTCTAGGTTAGGTATATGTGGAATACCAGGCTCTAGCTTGTTAAACAGCGCCTAGAAAGGAGTGGTTTCCTTATTAGTTATAGCAGTACTATTAACTAATTCTACTACAGCCTCCAGTATAAAGCACTATAAATACTGGGGTAAAGCGCTACTAAGAATAGTACACCTTATACGGTCTAGTATAACTCTAACTGATCGTTCTACTAAGCCGTTCTGCTCATGGATATAGGGGGCAGAAGTGCTAAATTTAATACCCCTTTTAGCTAACCAAGTAGTTAATAAATCAGTTATTTCAGTGCCTCCGTCAAAGTGGAATTTAGTAGGATATCTACCAAATCCATTCCTTAGGCCCCTAAAAAAGCCCTTAATAGCGTTAGCTACTATAGGGCCTGATTTATTAGGTAGGTTAAAAACCCACCTATACCTACTTTTACGGTCAACTAGAAGTAAGACTATAGGGTTTCTATTATAAGGCCTAGGCCTAATTTTAACAGTATTCCCCTCTATTGAGTCTAAGACCCTAGGTGGGTCAGGTATTAAAGCCTTACTAACCCTTCTTACTGCTTTACCTCGATCATAGCTAGAGCAGTGAAAATCAGCTTCCTTTATTTTATCAAAATTAGGCAGCCCTTTAGTAATACTAGAGGTCTTTTTCAAAAGACGTAGGCCTATATGGCCTAGCCTAACGTGCCACAATTTAGCTAAATTAAGTAGATTATAGTAATCTCGCTGACCTATATTAGGCTCCTTTAAAGTAGGGCTAGATATAGCCTTTTCTACTACTTTATTCCCCTCTATAACCGGCTCTCTTAGCACACGGGGCAGGTCTCCAGTGCTAGTTAAGGGCTCAGGCTCCCTAGTCTCACGGGGACTTTGATAGGGGGCCTGGGCAGTGGCTAAGGGCTCTACAGGCCTACAGGGCCTTTTCCCCCTTAAAGAAGGTCCTATACCTTCTAAAGTAGTACCCTTAGCCGGAGAATTCCTTAGCTTATAGCGCTTATTAGGCTCTATAGCTTCGGATACTATAGCATCCTCTATAATAGGTCTATAGTCTTCCTTTCTAATAGAATTAGAAGGAATTTCCACTACTATCTTATTACGCTGCGGCTCTATACTTTTAGTAGTATAACTAGAAAGGCCTAAAGGAAAAGCAAAATTTGCATGTAATATAGGCTTAGAGCTGCCTTTAACGTCAAGAAAAAATCCTGATTTCTTAAAGTCTAGTACAGCTATATAGCGTCTATCACCCCCATAAAGGGTTTCCTTTATAAGGCAACCTCCTAAATCATAGTGCCTAACCCTACTAACAATATTTATATCAATATTAGGTAGGTATAAAACGTTATCTAATACTAATTTAGTATAGGTAGGGGGGGCCTTTCTAGATAATACTTCTAGTGTAATAGAGCCTATACCAGCCGGGCTTACAGGGCTATTTCCAGTGTTAATAGGGCGTAACTGGCCTGTGTTAGGCGTAAAGGTAGTAAACCGCTCTTTACTATTACTGATATGGTCCGTAGATCCCGTATTGTATAGCCAACTATTATAAAGAGCGGGGTCTCTAGGGCGTCTTCTAGTCTTATTATCTTTATATTTTGCCTTGTTATTAGAAGAGGTTTTTAGGCCTTTTCCTTTAAAGTTCTTACGCTTCTTATACCCTTTTAACGCTAATAGCTGTGCTAATTGGGTATTAGAATCGCTAGAAGAACTAGAATTGGAACTAGAGTCGGATTCCTCTTCTTCTTCTTCTATAGCTAGGTTATAGGACCCTAGTATAAAGGAGGCTTGTTCAGCACTTTTAGCACTATAATTCTGCCCTTCAACATTATAACTAGCCTTCTTCTTACCCTTTTTCTTATTTTTACCCTTTTTACTAGGGTTAGAATTTGAATTAGGGGTTGAATTAGAGCTATTAGCTACATGAGCTGCTCTATACGCCTCTATAGCCGGGTTCCTAGATTCTTCTAGAATATCAGCCATTAGATATTCTATATTAAGGCTAGAGGCTGTAAGGCCTAGCATTCTAGCCTGTCTTATAGAGCTCTTTTAGCGTGATACCTAGCTAGGAAACTTAGATTCTAGAGCCTTAAAATACTGATTTAGTATTAAAGAGGGATCTATATCTATTTTAGCCATGGTAAGCTTAGCAAGATAGCCGTTAGATTCAGCGTTAAAAGCTGATAAGCCTTTTTTATAGGTACTAAAGGTAAGGGCGTGGAATTCGTTATAGACGTCCTCCTTTTTAGACTCTATAGGTCGGCTATACTGCCTAACAAGCAGCTTAAAGGCCTTAGAAGGTATATGAATCCACGATATAGCAGCCCTAGGGCCACTAGATAAGCTATCACGTAGAAGCATTAAAAGAACAGCTTGATCAGAGTCGCTATAAGTGTTAGATATATTGTTGGAATCTATGGGCTCTGATTGATCGATTCCGTGTGCTCTCCTATGTTCTGTCTTGACCTGCGCTCTAGCTGCCCGGGGCAGAGATTTTCTCTGTCCCCCCTGTAACGTTTATAGGCCCTAAAGTAGGCTTAATCTGCTTGATATAGGGAATCGTGGCTATATCTACCTTAATTAATCAGAGCCTCCCTATATCCTGCTTCTAAGTTAAACAGGGTAACCTTATGCCCTGCTCCTATTAGGGATACCAAGGTTCTACCAGAGCGATACAAGCGCTATATTATCCAATATACCCCTAGGTCTAGGTTTACAATAGCAATCCTAGGCCTTGCTATAAGGCTCTTCCTTATCGACGACGTGTTTAGCGGTAATGTGCGCTTATAGTACCTATATTCTAGGATTGTAGAGGTTATAGTCGGGCTTTATAGATAGTGGTACGGTCTTTTTCTTAGTAACTATTATTACTACCTCTAAGGTCTCTATTCTCTAGTTATACAGTGCTTCCTAGGCTAGTAGAAGGGTAGTTATTCTATTACTTAATTAGAAAAGGGATTATACTAATAGGTAATACTCAGCTGCTCTGCTACCCTGTAGTCCCGTTCCTCTATAGGGACTCGTTAGGGTGCTCTAGATTATTAAGATCAAGCTTCTAACAGATATTACTGGTTACTAACCTAGATAAGGTCTAGGAAAGTTAGCTACTCCCTTTCTAACCTACTTTCTCTGCTAATCTTAGAGGTACCTTCTTATAAGGGGAACTGTTAGGCTCTTCTTAACTATTATAATCTTATTTCTAGGGATATTCAACGGTTGTTACTATAGTCTGCTATCTAGGTAGTTAACCGGTATAATGCCTTACTCTATTAGAGACTATTAGGTTGCCGTTTAGCTTAGAAACACTTATCCCTATTGCCATACTCTCTTTACCTCTGCCGATCTTACAGGTACCTTGTAAACTACCTCCAGCGTTATAAATACTAGCTTATTACTTTAGCGGCGGTCTCTTCTCTGCTCCTTACTATCTCTATAGGGGCCAATCCGGGTAACAAGGCAGTCAAACTAACGTAGTAAGTCTCGCCAGATCTGAAGGTCCAGGTATACTGCCCTTTCCTGTTTAGGTCAAGGTATACTGCCTCTTCCTTATTTAGGTTAAAGTATGCTACCTCTTTCTTATTTAGGTTAAGGTATGCTGCCTCTTCCTTATTTAGGTTAAGGTATGCTGCCTCTTCCTTATTTAGGTCGAGGTATGCTACCTCTTCCTTGTTTAGGTCAAGGTATACTACCTCTTCCTTAGGGTTTGCTGCCCTAGCTTCTCTTCTCTATTAGGGTATACTGCCCTACTTCTTTCCTTGCTCTTATATTTTACGTCTATATATATTAAGGCTTGTTGATCGGTAAGGGTCTGCTGCCTCTCTCTTTGATCGGTAAGGGTCTACTGCCTCTCTCTTCTTAGTATTAGGGTATACTGTCCCTTCTTAGGAAGGAGGAAGTGGAATTTGGGGGAAAGGGCGTGATTTTTAACCGCCTGTGTTATTGCTCTTTTTGTACGGTAGCTAGTTAGGTGTAAAATCTGCTTACCTCCTCTAAAGCTCTAAAAATTTCCTCTATCTACTATAAATGCGTTTTTATCTTTCTATACTTGCCCTTCTTACTATAAGGCTTCTTATAATCGCTATATTCAGTTTTATAAGTTTTTCTAACTTCCTTTTATTATAGATGTCTACTTAGAAAGAGGAGTCGGTTCTAGAGCAGCCTACTACCTTAGTAGTAGGAGATTTGCCCTTATCGGGCCAGAAACGCGGTTTGTTCTTTTGCCTTGCCTTTCCTAGGTGGTTTTCTTAAGGGCTAATGATCTATATCTAGTCCAGTTTACCTAGGATAACGATAAGGAGGACGACGATATTACGGTACTATCGTCGTTAAAGAAGCTGTATTTCAGGGATTCGGGTCTATTGCCTATACCGGTGGCTATTACTGCCCTAGTCTTGATAGTCCTTAGGGTACATTCGCCGGCGGCTAGTACTAGGGGGCTAGTAATACCGGTCTATAAGAAGCTGGTTATAAGCAAGCTAGTATCGAGCCTAGCCTTATAGTCTATGCCTATAGGGGCGTTACTATCTGTATTACCGGCGGTTTCTACTATCTAGGACGGTAAGCCGCATAAGGTGTGCTATAAGCGCTGTCTTATATGCTTAGTCTTATAGGCCGATTCTGGCGATTTTTCCCCTTTAGTGCCGTATATAGCGTAGCTCGGTCCCTGTATTTCTTCTTACTTAAAGTGCTTAAATTGTTCCCGTTATCGGTATCTATACGTATTATATAAGTCTAGTCTATATATACCCTCTTAGCGCTGTTTATACTAACATATGTTTCTAGCAGACAATGATAAGATCTTAGCGGTAGTATAGGCCTATTAGGCCTATATTATTGAATACTCTTCTAGTATTATAGCCCTAGTAGTAAGTCACCCTATGATCCTATCCTACTATACTTCTAGTCTATTCTAACTATCCCTATCTAGACGTTATATACTCTTATTAGAGAGTACGCTAGCTTAATCTAAGAGCTATAGACGCGGAAACAGGCTATAACTATCCAGAAGAAGGGGGAGCTAAAGAAGCAGGTAAGAAGGGCAGCAATAAAGTCCGACAATAACAACGATAATACTAACAGGAGGAGCGTACTACAGGCTACTAATATAGCTGCGGAGGAGGATTCTACTGCTGCTCCAGCGTACCCTAGGACTTCTAGCTAGGCCCCGATCAATTTACCGTTCACGGATTATAGTAGCGACGTTTAGCTTAATAGACTAGTTTCTTAGGGTGCTCCCTTCTATACCTGCTACTAAGTCTTTATATCTTGGCCTTTTTCCCTCTACTGCTTCTTGATCTTTTCTTTCCTTTCTACTATACCGACTTACTTATAGAAAGTAGTAAAACTATTGTTCGTAAGAACTTTTGTTAGGCTATCTGCTAATTGTTAATCTATTAGTATATAGTCTATATGTCGATTGCTAGTGGGCTATCGTAGCTGGTATGGGTTGGTCACGGTAAGGGAATGGCTAGATGTGGGGCATAACCCCCATGCTAGCGCTAGGCACAACCCTAGTCAGGATACGGGGCTATAACGCCCTGTATCTAGGAGAGCGAGAAAGAGAGGGAAAGAGGCTCTAGATACATCATTAATGAACATTATAGAAATTGTACTTGTTATTTTTACTCTTTCTCTGTCTTACTATTCTTGTTCCTTACTATCTACTAGAAGCCTTTTACTATAGTAAGAGCGAATCGACACTGATTAGTTTCTATTGTTTTAATAGATAGTAGGAGTAGAGTAGCTAGATTAATAACTATACTAAAAGTATACCTATAAAGAGGAAGAGCTAGGCTAGCTATAATAAGAGACGGATCTCTTTATTAAGCATATCTAACCTATGAATGTAACCTGAAACGAGAAGATAAAACGCAGATGCGTTTTCGAAAAACGACTTTACTTATCTGACAATTTTCGGCAGATACAACGAACGATAATTCAATAACGCAACTATAGCTTGAAACTTAAAGATAGAACGTAAAACGCAATTCGAAATAGCCGATACTATAATATAGATGTATATACCGATAGCTAAAGACAAGATGCTTGATAAGCTGCCTTAATAGCTACTGCCTAGTAAAGCCTACCTGCTAGATATAGCAACCTTCTTTAAAACCCTAGACTATATCGAACCGGGCTATAAAGATAAGAGGATTATTAACACCTATATATTAATAGAAGTAGTAGAATGCTAGAGGTTGAAAATAGAGGGAGAAAGGCTGTAAATAAGGGTGATTAATAGCTTTAATAGGTAGACTAATAGGGACTTTTAGAAGGCTTCTATGATCATTAAAACGGAGTTAGCAGAACTACTTAGAGCTAGCAGTTTTACTATAAGCCTAATAAGAAGCTACTAAGACGCTAAACTAGCTAGGTTTGCCAATAATAAGAGCCTTATTGGTAAACCTACCTATTAGCTAGTCCTGTTAGCCGTCTTTTTACCTTTCTGGCTAACAACAGTACCTCTACTATTATAAGTTTTCTTACCTGCCCTAGGCAAAGGTGTGCCTCTACTACTATCAGTACTAGGCTTCCCTTTACCACCTAAACTGCCAAATTCAGGGCCTAAGCTAGAGAGCTTAGTATAAGGACTAAAAGGAAATGGAGGGTATAGGGGAGGACCTAAGTATAGGAATAGAACTAGGCCTAGATATAGAAATGGATTTAACCTAGGGTAACCGGGGTTTATTCCAGGACTACTAGGCTTTAACCTATAACTTTAGCAATACTATCCCTATTAGTAATACTAACCATAGCAGTACTACTAGCAGTACTACCCTTAGTAGTAGTAATAAAGAAGGTATAACCAGCCTTCTATTCTATCTAACCTACTAGAGGTTACTAGAGTCGAAATAGAGAGTCTAGAATACCTGGAAATTCCCCTAAGGCTAATCTAGAGGGATAATAACCTTTATATTAATCGAAAGCTATACGTAGACTTCGGAAAAGCATAGAATAACAGTAACTACTATAATAGGGCAGAAACGGAGATACTAGACGATAAAGTCAAGATTTTCCTTTACTAGTATATAATATTCCAGATTAACTACGCTACTTTGTACCTGGTTTTTCCCTATATCCTCTCTGGTAGGGCTAGAGGCCACTAGGTTAACTACCTTAACTACCTCCTTCCTTTCTACTTAGTTTATGCTAAACTAAGTAAGCATTTCGAGATAGACGCTAAAAAGCAGAACCTAGTAACGATATAGAGCTCTATCACTTTTAGAAGCGTATAACAAGAAAACCCTGGAAAAAGTAACAAAGAAGTCCTCTAGCTACTACTTAATAAGCTGCCGGTAATTTAGTAGGCCTTAGGGCCTATTTACCAAAGTAAGGAAATCCTTACTTCGAATATAGTAAGAGCATACTGTAGAGTGCCCGAACTAAAGTTAGCTTTGTATAAGCCGATTAAAGGATTTAAGGAGCTAGCGGCTATGCTATAGGGCATATTAGAAGTAGAGGAAATAGAAAGCTAGTAGTATCTAACAGACTAGCGGTATTTCTCTAAGAAGTTATAGCTAAGGTCTACCCCTAGAAGGTCTTAATGCTGCTAGATTTGTAAGAAGGATAGGTACTACTCTACTAAGTACTTAGAAGAGGAGCAGAAGAAGAATCGACTTAACTAGCTAAAAAGCCGGTAAATCGACCCTAATAAGGGGAAGAAGAGATATCAGTTATTTCTAGTTAACTATAAGGGCTCTAAGTCTAAGGGGAGTATAGCAGAGGACGATTTTAACGATTATAGCCTAGAGGATCATACTGTAGAAGACTCTACTAGAAACGATATAGCAGTAGCTTTCTTTACTAATAAGGCTTTCCTATATAGATTATACAGGGAAGAACCCTGCCGCAGTGGAGAATCTAGAGATATACTACGCGCTACGCTCTCTTCCGCGTAATTTGTGCTTAATAAGTATTCCGAAACAGTATTCCAGGGGATTATGCCGGATATAGATACCGCTAATTTTTCGACTACTGGCATATATTAAGTGCTAGCCCTATAACACTAAGTACTTAGTATCTATATTAATAGGGCAAGGGCTAGAGAGGCTAGTATTACCTTTAGCCTAGGTAAAGTAAAGGAATCTATCGGTATGGTTATAGTAGATACTACTGCTAGGAAGGTAACTTTCTATATTCTGAATATGCCTATCCCTTTTCTTCTTTGTCTTTAAGATATAGATTAGCTTAGGGTATACCTGGATAATACGACAGATACTATAGTCAAGGGTAAGTAGTAGATCCCGATTATCTAAAGATAGGGCTACCTATAGATCCCGGTATTTAACAGTGCGGTACGCGCCGTGTTTATGCAGGACAAAGTGCGACCGTACTTAACAGAACTTACGGAATCCCAGCTACGGCGAATTTATTGGCGTTGCGGCCACCTGTTAGTAGAAAAGCTATATAAGCTCCTTAGCTACGTCGACTATTAAGTAGAACATAGTACGTTAGAGCTTATTAATAAGTTCTGCTACTTCTGCTAGGTTAAGGGGCCGGTACCTAGGCGTTTTAAATTTACGCTTAGGGATGATATCTACTTTAACTATAAGGTAGTAGTAGATATCCTGGATCTCGATAGCTGGAAAGTCCTTTATATAGTCGATATAGCTACCTTCTTCTAAGCAGCCCGTTTTCTAAAGGATATAATGGCAAAAGAGACTTAGGAATGGTTAAAGGAGTGCTGGATGGACATGTATCTTAGGCCGCCGGATATCCTTCGTTACGACTAGGGGACTAATTTTATAGCCAAGGAATTCTAGGCAGAGGCGAAATTAGCTGGTATTATAGTAGTGGATGTCCCGGTCGAGGCTTATAACTCGGTAGGGAAGGTAGAGCGCTACTATGCCCTACTACGCCGGGTATATGAGATTATACGGGAAGAGGCCGGCACTACTATATCGAAAACGGCTAGCTTATAAGCCGTAGTTTCTACTGTTAATAATATAGTAGGGCCTAGCGGTTTAATCCCTACCCTGCTGGTCTTTAGTGCTTTTCCCCGGCTAACTGGACATTCGCTACTAAGTCCAGATCAAGTTATAAGGGCAGAAGCTATTGAAAAAGCGATGGCTGAGCTTAAGAGGTAGTAAGGTAAGCGGGCTATTAGAGAGGCTCTTAGCCGCCGAAACAGCCCTAATACCGAGGTAGTACTACCTAGTGTACTAGGTATCGGCTAGGAAGTCTTGGTCTACCGCGAAAATAACGGATAGACCGGGCTATATAAGGTGTTAGTAGTATTAGAGACTTCTATAACTATAGATATGGTTAATAGTACTACGGACTTTAGGAGTATAGTTGTAAAACCGTACTGCTGGGAGCTATAGAGGGGGCTACAAAGGGGGCTATAGGAGGAGGAGGATGCTGAAGACCTAGAAGATCTAGATATAGCAGAAAAGTTCGTCTACCCTAACCCTATACTGCTAAAGAGGTAGGGCTAGCCTAAGAGAGAAAGAGGGGCCTAGGTTTTACCGGAGATTATAGACTTATAACCCGACGTACTACCTAGATATAGCGTAACTTATACTGCAAAACCTAAGGATAAGACGCGGCCTATGCTAACGAACGATATACTATAATTTAGACGGACAACCTGTAATTCCAGTATGCTAGACGAGCTGCGACTTATGCTGCGTTTTACCATTTTAGACTGCAGCTGCGCCCTTATATCTAGTAGGGACCTTGCGAGTTAAGTCCCTATAGGACTCTTTCTTTCTAAAAAGGAGAGAAAGGACTATGCCCTAGCCCTAGAATTGCAGTACTAAGGTAAGATTACTACGCTAGGTAAGCCGTTTAAGGCCTTAGACAAGGCCGAGATCAATACCCTCTTTGAAAACAGCGTTATTAAGGTGATCTAAGAGCTAAAGGACCTCTATAGCGTTAAGGTATTTAAGTTAAGAATAGTGTAGGAGGTAAAGGACAAGACTTCTAGCTTATATAAAAAATTAAGGCTAGTAGCCTAGGGGTATAGTAATCTAGGAAAGAATAGTCTTCTTACCTAGTTACCAACTATCCAACGGTATGCCCAGCGGATTTTACTTGCCCTTTACCCTTCTCTTTTTTACGATTTTAGGCTATATCTGTAGTTACGAGATATCATATAGGCATATATATAGTCCGAGACAGCCCTGAACCGCAAAATACTCCTTTATCTACCTAAAGAGCTTTAGGGTAAATATCCTACTAGCACTATTTTACAGGTAAACCGCCTACTATATAGTATAGTAGAGGCAGGGCTTTACTAGTTTGCTACCTATATGCAGTAGTATATAAATTACCTTAGTCTTTAGTCTTCTTCTTTTAATCCTTGTCTTCTGATTTCTACTACTATACTAGGAAAGGGATTTAGGCTTGTTAGCTTGCAAACTAACGATACCCTTATTATTAAGGATAATTCCTTTTCCTAGTTAGAAGAGGAAGAGCTAGAAAAAGCCGGCTTTAAGTCAAAGCTAGCTACTAAGGTAGTAGATAGGCTAGAGGTGGATTTTAACGGCTACCGGCTTTACCTCTCTAACGGCAACCTTTCGATGCGGTAAAAAGGGCAGGGTAAACGCCTGTCCCTCGTCGATATAAAGGGGGCAATGCCTGCTTAGCAATACGTTAAGCAACGTACTTAGGGGGCTTATTTAGCCTCTATCTACTAGCCAGAGGCGGCTTTCGACTTAGCCGTAGCTACCTAAGCCTAGTAGCCCTAGCTAGAGGACTATAAGCACCTTAACGCCTAGATCTAGTAGTAGATGGATAATATAGAAAAAGGCCTAGTTTATTACCCTTTGGATCTTACTATAGCTAAGCTCTTTATCTTCGTTAATAGGTCCTTTGCTAATAACGTAGACCTGATTTCTTAGATTGGCTATATTATACTACTAGCTAACAAAGACGATATACTAGGAGAGGCTACTTTTCGAATTTATAGAAATATAGTCCACTGGTCCTTAACAAAGTGCAAGAGGGTAATAAGAAGCGTACTAGCCAGCGAGATCTACGGGATAGTAGCCGGCTTTAATATCGGTTTTATAGTCTAGCAGACTATTTCTACGATTTTTGCCCGCCTTAGCCTAAAGGCTAACCTTCTGATTATTCTTTATATAGACTTTTTTAGTCTATATAAGTGCCTTATTAAGCTTAGTAGTACTGTTGAAAAACGCCTTATAATTGATATTATAGCTTTATAGCAGAGCTATAAGAATAGGGAGATTTGGGAGGTTAGGTAGATTAATAGGAAGGATAACCTAGCGGACGCTATAACGAAAAGACTACCTAACCAGGCACTTATAGCGCTGGTTGATAATAACATAGCTAAGATATATATAGAGGGTTGGGTAACGCAGCGATAATTGCCGTATAGCGATCGTAGTACGCCGACAAAAGAAAGACAGTAAGGGCGGGACATACTATACGCTAATACGCTGCGGAAGAGGAGGGAGGATAAGACACGGACGCACTGTAAAACGGAAGTATAAAACGCAACAAGTATAGCAGGACTACAAGACAAAGCGCAATATACTTTTATATTTTTTATATTTTTATATTTTCTACCTCCTCCTCCCCTTATACCGCTAATAACAAAAGTACTTTGGCCATATAGGCTAACGCCTATATATAGGCCTTTTATAAGGCCTCCTTCCCTATCCCTACTAAGTCTGCCTTCTCCTTACCGCCGCTAGGCAGTATAAGGATATAGCAGATAGCGGACTGCTACTCCTGCCAGTCCCTATACTACTGCTTCTTAACGGCCTTTAACAAATTAGTATATTACTAAGAAGATAGAGGGGAGGACTTATAGCAGAGGTAGGCTTAAAAGCTATAAGGACTTTAAGATAGCGCGCTATAACAGGGCGTACTAACATAGAGCTATACAGGTAAATTAGAGCGCGACTACGGTTTTATTTATATAAGACAAAGCGCTTATAGCGGCTTATAACTACTACTAGCTAAGCAGGACTAACAACGGCTACTAATAACCCTAATACGATCTTAGTAACACTAGTCCCAACGCTATGTATTATTAGGACCCCGGCCTTTACCGGCTATTACTACCTAGATATAGTAGATGTATATATCAGCGTAGGGTACGCCGGGGGGGCTATAGGGGTAGGACGTAACACGCTATTGCTTATATAGCAGTATATCTAGAAATTACGAAAATGTCAGCTATATTCCAAAGTACGGCCATACTTTAAAACCTACTTTTGCAGTACAAAGAGCCCTTGCTACACTTACGCGTACTGCTACCTTTGCCTTTATCAGTACTATCGCTAGTACCGTCGTTAACGCCGTCGTTATCGCTACTACTGCCCTCCTCCTCCTCCTTCTCCTCTATATCGGCAGGGGGTATATATACCCTATTATAGGCATTATTATCGTCCTTATTAGCTATAAGGCCGGAATTAGTAGTATATCTGCCGGCATTGCCGCCAGCAGTGCGCTTAGAGCGCTATAGGCCCTCTTTCTTAGCTAGCTTCCTAGCCTAGGCATTGGCCACAGTCTCTTTACGCTTCTTATAGCACTTAGCGGCCGCTGCCCTATCTGCCGTAGCATAGGCCTTAGCTGCCTTACGCCGCTTGGCCTTGTAAGCGGCCGTATAGTATATAGCCAGCGTGATCTTGGCCGGCTTAGTCGGCATAGGCGCTAGGGCTAGGGGTATAGTAGATATACCTATGTCGCGCTAGGATGTCAATAAATAAGATATACCTATATTAATAATACGTAGGATACAACGCGTATATAGTAGATAATAAAGCTAGTATGGCAGATAATAATAAAGTACTTACCTAGAATAGTATATACTAAGTCGTCTAAGTTAGAAAAGGAGTCTATATTAGCTATAAGTAGGTTAGTAAACGACGAATCATAGCAGCAGCAGCAGCAAGACAAGCAGGCTATATATATATACATTTTATTGGCGAGACTTGAAAGAAAAGGACTATATTGGAAGTATAGGCTAGCCTATTATTCTATTTATTCTATAGTAGGCGGTCTAGGAGTATATAATAATAAGAAGATAATGCCGGTAGAAAAGGGCGTTATTAATTGGTTAAGGGATAGGTAGGCTATAGCTATAGAAGAGAAGGGAGAAGGGGATAGAAGGTGGTTGTACAATAGGATTAGCACGGTAATAGGCAACGCAGACATGTCGCTAAGGATAGGGCGCGATATGCGCTCTATATAGTGCTTATAGGACGCAATATGCGATTTGTCCTTAGGGAATAGGGCGTATTTGGGAATTGATTGCAGGATATAATACATGCCTTATCTCGGACAGACAAAGCGCGTTAAGTAGCGGACTATAGGTAAGGATGTCCTATAAGGACAGACCGTAACTAAAAAGAAAGAGAGCTAGTGTCGATTACTAGTAGGCTATTATAGCTAGTATAGGTTGGTCATAGTAAGGAAATAGCTAGATATAGGGTATAACCCCTATACTAGTACTAGGCATAACCCTAGTTAGGATATAGGGCTATAATGCCCTGTATCTAGGAGAGCGAGAAAGAGAGGGAAAGAGGCTCTAAATATATTATTAATGAACACTATAGGAATCGTACTTGTTATTTTTGCTCTTTCTCTGTCTTGCTGTTCTTGTTCCTTACTATCTACCGGAAGCCTTTCACTGCAGTAAGAGCGAATCGACACTGTAAGAACCCTTTCTATAATAACTTCCTACTAGAGCTAGTGATTCTTAATATCGACGTACTAGAGCTTCGTTTTTAGCGTTTTATCCCTAGTTACCAGTCTTATAGTTTAAGCATTATTATAGAACACTTATACGCTATACTCCCTTTTAAGACCGATTCTAAGATTATAGATTAGCCGGCAGAGATACAGCGCTTCTTGCACTACTTCCATTATAGATACTAATTCCGCTTCTATAGTGGAAGTTATTTCACAGGTCTGCTTGCTTGCCCTCTAAGCAACTAGCCTACTAAAAAGCTTAATCACGTATCCCTAAGAGCTTTTCCAATTAGCTATATTATCGGCGAAGGAAGTATTATACTAAACCTTATACATATCTCTACCTCTAAGCTAAAGGTACTAATTCCTAGAATAGTATAGGTAGTTAAGGCAATAATCTGCCGCCTTATAATACTCTAGACCTAGATTTATAAGAAATCTCGATAATCTTAACGTAGTAAAGGCTATATCGACCCTTATAATTACTGCTATATATATTATTAAGCCGACTTTTCTCTAGTACGACTTTATCTCGGCGTTTATTACCTGCCCTAGGTTGCTCTTTAATTCTTCTAGTGCTATAGGCGAGGTATATCTCTATACTATTAGCTTTGTTGCCTTACTCCTAATTACTAGGTCGTCTACTAATCTGAAGATTTTCTTATAGTATGCCGCCTATAAGAGATAGATCTTGCAGTACTTCTAATCCTAAATAACTTACAGCCTGAGAAACCAGTTCAGCTTGTTACTACTGGTTATCTTATACTTCAACTAGAGCAAGCTTATTAGGTCTTTAGCAAGGGCTTTATACCTCTTATAGTATACTATTGTTATATCGTCTATATAAAAGAGAATAAAGACTCCTCCCTTCTAGAAGATATATGGTTTATAGGGTATTACATTAAGCCTAAGATCCTAAAGAGTACTGCTAAACTCTTTATACTATAGGCAAGGTAATTTCCGAAGTCTATATAGTGCTTTCTTTAGCTTATAGACCATGCCTTACTTCCTTTAACCTGCTAGGAGTCTTATATATACATCCTGGTTAAAGTAAGCGTTATAGAAGGCGTTTAAGATGTTAAACTAGATTAGCTCTATATCGAACCTTGCTACTACTACTATTAAGATCTAGAAGGACTTTCCAGCTAAAGTTGCTATATATATATCCTCCCTTAGGGTCCCTTATTGTTAATCGCCTTAGACTACTAACCTGGCCTTAAACTTCTCTAGGTAATTATACTTGTTAATTTTATATATATATACCTATATATTATCTAAGACCTGCTTGCCCTGCACCTTAGCAATCGGCATTTCCTTCTACGTTTCTAGGTATATAAGAAGGTACTACCTTTCGGCTTCCTTAAAGTGTTCCCCCTATAGGTAGCTTTCGAGGTTCCGATGTAACTTAGGCGCTAGAGGCAGCTAAGAGGCATAAATAGTACCTGGCTTAAAGTCTTTAACGCTTAGGATCTTAGATATCGGCATACTCTTTTTCGTCTTAGGGTCTCTATTTATAAGCTTTCTAGTAGTAAAGGAGGCCCTTTAAGTAAGGAAATCTCCCTTTATAGCAGCGTTAAAGAACTGCTAACTAAGAACTCGATCTCTAAAATATACTATAAGGCATGCTCCTAGTATGCCCTATACTGCTAGTAGGGGCGTAGCTTTTAGAGTTGGATATAGGAGTAGGTGAGCCTCTATATACTAAGGTTCTTATATTACTTTTACCGAATTGTTTAGGTCTATGTTATCTATAAGGTTAGGCATATCGATATCCTTCTCCTCTTCTTCTTCTAATCTATTACCTAGGTCTATTACCCCTACTTTATAGGGTATATCCTGGGCAGGGATATCAGCTACTACGGTATTTAGATTTTCGGATTCTGCCCTTTTCTCGATCTTAGTAAGCTATTCTTTTAGCCCTTCCAAGCTTAGATCTCTTAGCCTAACTATAAGGTGCTCCTTAGACCCGTTAAATACTATTTTCTTATTGAAAATCACGTCCTAGGTTACTATAATCTTGTTAGTTCAAGGGTTCTAGATTCGATAAATATTCGTCGAGTTATATCTAATTAGATATCTAAGGAAAGCTCTTAGAGTAAACCTCTTTAGCTTATTCTTCTTAAGCTATATATCTGCTTCTAATTCAAAGGCTTAATATAGGAAAACCTAGAGATGCCCTTACTATAGCTTGATAGGCGTTATCTCTTTAGCGCCTACTAATTCTATAAACGAATAGAATACCTTATATAGTATTTTCTACTTTAGCCGATACTTTAGGGTATGATTTAAGAGATATACTACTGTTCTAAATACCTTAGCTACCTTGTTTAAAGGTAAGTTAGTCCCTACTACTATTGCTTTTACCTGCCTTTTCAGAATACCGGCAGCTCTTTCTACGCCTCTGTTCTAATTTTAAGTCTAAGGAGTAGAGAGATTTGTTCTAATATACTTCTCTTATAGCTAGGCTTAGATTGCTCCCTTCTTTCTAGCGATCTTGTTGTTAGCTTTGATATCTAGAACCCGAATTCTATACCTTTGATCAAGATCTAAAAGGCAATTGTCCAAGGCTATAATAATACTCTTAACTAACTTATTATAAAGATAATAGTCCTATATTAGGTCTAACTTATAATTTAATAAAAGTATAATAGACGTAAAGCCTTCCTTAGACTTTTCGATATTATAGAAATTAAGGGCTAGGATATTACTAGGGTACTTCGGGTCTGGTCAGGCTACCCTTAAGACCTAGTAATTAGGGCCTTTTCCTATACTATACTATAAGCAGTCTACTGTTCTGATTACCTTATGATTTCTAGTAACCTTAACTCCTTTACTACTTTAAATAAGGTGATAAAGTACTTCTAGGTTTGGATAACCTAACTGCCGGTACTATACTTAGATTGTTCTAGGCTTGGTCTTCTTCTTCTAAGACCTGCCCTACTCCCTTTGTATTATGAAAGCTAATACTAAGATATTAGTTGTAATATGCTCTAGTAGGAACTGGCTATAGGCTTTCTAGATTTCGCAGATCTTATTATAGTCTAATATCCTTCTAAGGTAGGAAAGGGTACCCTACTTCTAGTAATCCTACTATATTCCCTTCTTACAAAGGTACCTTAGAGAAACTAGGTTAGTAGCTACCTTAGGGCAGTATACTATATAATCGAGCTAAAAGAGTACCTGTTTGAGCTAACCTAGGTATAGATATAGGAAAACTGTCTTATATCCTTCAATCGGCAACTTGCTATTAGCTGCTATAAGATGGTCCCCTTCCTCTATTTCCTTAAGGCTTTCAAATCTCTCCTGATTATTAAAAATATAGATAGAGGTACTAGAATCTAGGTAGGCTAAATGCTTAAAAGGGTATTCGCTAACGCTGCTTGCTTATAGTATACTCTTCGGCACTATAAACTTAATAGGGACCCAATTTTCGTTCTTCTTCTTAGATATAGGAACAACTTCTACTATTGGTTTTAAAGCCTTTACTTTCTCCTTATACCCTATATACCTTTAGGCCTTCTACTTGTCTTTTAGCTCTTTTCGATAAGCTGATATCTTCGATCAAAGTTGCAAATCCTCCTTAATAGCTTGTTTTATATGCTTTTCTATATCTGGCCTTAGTTCCTAACCTTCATATATAAGAGATGGAAATAGATACTAGTATACCTTCCAGTTATGCTAGATTGTTCTATAGGTATACTTCTTATAATAAGAACCGGGTCTCCCTTTAGGAAAATTAGGTCCTAAGGCTTAGGGTACTTCTAAGGCTCTCTAGAGATTTCGGTTGCTATAGGTATTAGCTCTCCCTTACTTAAAAGCCTTATCTTATACGTCCTCTCCTCTTTTGCCTTTCTTGCTAGCCCTATTAGGAAGAGGCTATTTGCTGTTTAAGGTAAAGTATATGCCTCCTCTTCCTACTAGGTTCTTAGGCTTTAGCTTAAGAGGCTTATTAAACTTAAGATCTTATAGGAAATCCCTTGCTACTTTGCGGTAATCAAGGTTCTCCCGCTTAGCCTACCTCTTAAAGTCCCTATATAAGGCTAATATCCAGCCCTAGAATCTTTAGGTTACTCCTAAGAAGATTAACAAGTCGTTAAACTATAGTTTAGGGTTAGCTACCCCTTTAACTTTATAATACTTTACTAGATATAATAGCTTCTACTACTTCTCTATCTAGGTCCTTTAGTTACTAACCGCTTTCGCCTTACTAGCATTAAGGTGCTCTTTATAGTCCTTATATATTATCCTTATTCGCTTATAATCCTTTAAATACATTAACTTAGTAAGGTTCTAATACTACTAGTAAAGGCTTTGCTTAGGTAGGTAGTATAGATTTAGCATATAAGTCTTAACGTACTTCCTAATCTACTTCTTAACCTCTATAACATTATCCTAGTTGTATTTTCAGTTTACTATAGTAGTGTTGTACATTATTGATATACTCTAGAAGGTAGCCCTCCTATTAGCAGTTAAATTGGTATATATAATACGCTTACTAGGAAGAGGAGGAGGCTTATTAGCATTTACCTACTTGATATGCTCTTCCATAAGCTACGCTCCCTAAGCAAGGCTGTAATACTGGCGAACGTAGGTCTAACGAGCAGTCTTAATATAGGCGGTTAATAACCTAAGAATAGGTATATCGTTAAGGGTTAAAGGGACCAGACATCTATCTAATTCCTTAGTATTGTTCGGATCTATAAACTCTATTACCTTACTTGCAATACGCTAAAGCTGCTGCTTAAAGTCGATCTACTGCTCTGGCTTAGAAAGAAGGATAGAGCCCTCTTTAGCAGCCTTCTTATTATTCTTATTGCTTAATATAATAGCAGCTACTAAGGTGCGTTCTTAGATATTATAATAATAATATATATGCTGATACTAGGCTTATCTATGCTAGGCTAACGACTTCTAACTGTTAATTATTAGAATCTATAGGCTCTGATTAATCGATTCTATATACTCTCCTATGTTCTGTCTTGACCTGCGCTCTAGCCGCCTAAGGCAGAGATTTTCTCTGTCCCCCCTACAACGTTTATAGGCCCTAAAGTAGGCTTAATCTGCTTGATACAGGGAATCGTGGCTATATCCACCTCAATTAATTAGGGCCTCCCTATGCCCTGCTCTTAAGTTGAATAGGGTAACCCTGTGCCCTGCTCCTATCAGGGATACCGAGGTTCTACCAGAGCGATACGAGCGCCACGTTGTCCAACATATATCAGGGTTTTCTAAAAAATTAGATATCCCTAACGCTCTTAGCACTATACTTAAAGCCTGAATCCACTGTTTAAAATTGCTTTCCCCGCTAAGCTTACTATTGTCCGGTATAGTATAGGCCTTTTTAGAAAGCTCCTTTACTATACTACTAGTAATAGTATCCTTAAAGCCTTCCTTAGACCCTGTATCTATAGGGGGGTCTAAATTACTAGAAGCTGAATTAACAGCCGGCCCTAGATGGGGCTCTTTCCTAGGGGGACGTGGAGGAGAATCTAAGTCCATAGTACCGCTAAAAGGATCAAATCTAGGACTATAGCTAGTTTTTCCAGTAGTAGCAGCCGCAGCGTTACTACTATTAGTTAAAGAAGCTAAAGTAGAAGATATATTCTTTATAGCGCTAACGCTATCCTTAACAGAGGCTTTTAGGGTATTTAGACTTAAAAGTAGTGTTTTTATATTACTAGATTGGCTAGCTATAACTCGCTTATAAGATTTTATATGCTGTTTTAGGACTTCTATAACCTCGCTATAGTCTTCGCCATCTTCCTCATCTTCTGATAGGGTTCGTATAGGTGGTGGAGGCCTAGAAGATTGCCCTGGATCAGCTGGGTTACTAGCCCTTTTAGGCGCTATACCCTTCCCTTTAGCTTGATCCGCCATTGTAAATAGGCTACTATTTACTTTATAGTGCTAGCTAAAGCACTTAATTAGCTTCTAGTTCACTAAGGCTAATTAGCTAGCTTACTAATTATAGTAGTGATTTTCTAGGCTAGTCTTAGCGCTTAGTAGGTTTATAGCGCTGCCTACTTGCTACTTAGTAGGGCTTTCTAGTAGAAATTCTAAACTAGGCTCTAAGATAGGGACTAGAGACTTCGACGTAGGGACTTAACTACCGCCTATAGATATATCTATAGAAAGAGCTCTATAGTAGGGAAATATAGGTCTTTAGCGCTAGAAATTCTAAAACGCTAGCCTTTCTACTTCCAGCTATAAGTAGAAAGGTCTTTTAGTATAGGTAAGTATACTAGCCTAAGTGTATAAGAGCCCCAAATGCTCGTCAATACTATAGGACTTAGATTTCTTAGCGATTTCTCCTTCTAGATTTTCAGGCTTTTTAGTCCTTGAATAGCCTTCAATAAGATGTAATATATAGCTTTTTTAGCTAATATAGTACTATATTTTCAGCTATAAGAGGCTTAAATAGCCCTATATATATAGGCAGAGGTAGCGCTTTGAAATTGGACTCCAACAATAACTATCCTACAGGCTATCCAGGCTCATAACCTATTGGAATGGGTAATCCTATATAAGGATCTGTAACCACTATAGCCTACTAGTAGTAGTCGTATAGGGTACGTAGGGGCAGCAACAGCGTTGATATGGCCTAAATAGCACTTCCTAGGTATGTGCTAATATAGTAAAGTAGGGCCCTTTACTGTATTCCCTCTATAAAAGTCCTTATATAACGGTATAGTTATAGGCTATAGCGCTATATTATAGGGGCTTTAAGCTTATATATCACGGCTTTCAGTGGGTCTTATAGGCCTATAAGGCTTATAGTTGTAGGTAACGTAGTAACTTGATTTCTAGTCCAAGTAGGTAAGGCTTCGCAATTTCCTTCCCTATATATACCCTCTGGGACCGTTCCTGCCCTCTATACGGCAGGAGCGCCTTAGTAGGTGCATGGCCACTTCCCGAAAAACCAAATAAGCTGGCGATTTTAAATAATCGACTTACGGCCACCTAAGCTGCAGGGTAAGCCGCACGACTTTTCCTGTAAGTTCTGTTTTCGCTCCTGCGGTGCAGGGTAGGTACAGGGTAGGTAGGTGACCTAGTAGAAGAGCCTTTTAAGGCTATTTCTAGCGCTTATACAGCCTAAGGAGGCTGTCTCTACAAAAGTGGGGCATAAATCTAAAAATAGAAAAGCCTTTTAAAGCTATTTCTAGGCTATATAGTGGAATATATAGCTTAGTCAGCGGTATCCACAAAAGTGGGTCCACCCTTAGAATATAGCTATATATCTAGTAGTTCGAGAACTGAAATCCGTTTTGCCTAAGCTATGACCATTAGAGCGCTATAGCTTATTTTGTACGTTTAACACCTACTACTTTATTGTTATCTATATAGATGACTGTCTATTTATAAGGCCTAATATAGGCTATATAACTCATTTAAAGAAACGGCTTAATAAGGTCTACGCTATAGAGGACTTAGGGCCTGCCGCCTATTTCCTAGGCGTATAGATCATAAGGGATAGACCTAATAGACGCCTATAGCTTAGCCAGTTATAGTATATAGAAGAGGCGGTTAGCCGCTTTAACTTAGCCGATTCTAAGCCTATATCTATTCCCTTATAGCCAGGGCTAGTAAGTCAACTTTAACTAGAGGATGATATTGCTAGCCACCTCTGTAATTCTACGGAAATTAAGCTTTATCAAAGCCTAGTAAGAACAGCTATATATATAATGCTCCTTACTAGGGTAGATATTAGCTTTACTATTTAGTAGCTCTCTAGGTCTTTAAAAAGACCTATAAAATCACACTTAAACGCTGCTAAAAATCTTTTTAAGTATCTTAACAGTACTTAAGACTATAGCATCTGTTTTAGCTATAATAGAAATACAGTAGCTAATCTAGGGCCTAAGCTTAGTAGAAGTAGTAATACAACTACTAAGCTTAGTAGAGACTTTTACTCTAAGGAAGGGCCTAGGTCCCTAACTATTAGAATGGGTAATCCTATATAAGGATCTGTAACCACTATAGCCTACTAGTAGTAGTCGTATAGGGTACGGAGGGGTAGCAACAGCGTTGATATGGCCTAAATAGCACTTCCTAGGTATGTGCTAATATAGTAAAGTAGGGCCCTTCACTGTATTCCCTCTATAAAAGTCCTTATATAATAGTATAGTTATAGGCTATAGCGCTATATTATAGGGGCTTTAAGCTTATATATCACGGCTTTCAGTGGGTCTTATAGGCCTATAAGGCTTATAGTTGTAGGTAACGTATAATTTGATTTCTAGTCCAGTAGGTAAGGCTTCGCAATTTCCTTCCCTACATATACCCTCCGGGACCGTTCCTGCCTTCTATACGGCAGGAGCGCCTTAGTAGGTGCATGGCGCCTTCCCGAAAAACCAAATAAGCTGGCGATTTTAAATAATCGACTTACGGCTACCTAAGCTACAGGGTAAGCCGCACGACTTTTCCTATAAGTTCTGTTTTCGCTCCTGTAGTGCAGGGTAGGTATAGGGTAGGGAGGTAACCTAGTAGAAGAGCCTTTTAAGGCTATTTCTAGCGCTTATATAGCCTAAGGAGGCTGTCTCCACAAAAGTGGGGCATAAATCTAAAAATAGAAAAGCCTTTTAAAGCTATTTCTAGGCTATATAGTGGAATATATAGCCTAGTTAGTGGTATCCACTGTTAAACGTACAAAATAAGCTATAGCGCTCTAACGGTTATAGCTTAGGCAAAACGGATTTCAGTTCTCGAACTACTAGATATATAGCTATATTCTAAGGGTGGACCCACTTTTGTGGATACCGCTGACTAAGCTATATATTCCACTATATAGCCTAGAAATAGCTTTAAAAGGCTTTTCTATTTTTAGATTTATGCCCCACTTTTATAGAGACAGCCTCCTTAGGCTGTATAAGTGCTAGAAATAGCCTTAAAAGGCTCTTCTACTAGGTCACCTACCTACCCTGTACCTACCCTGCACCGTAGGAGCGAAAACAGAACTTACAAGAAAAGTCGTGCAGCTTACCCTGCAGCTTAGGTAGCCGTAAGTCGATTATTTAAAATCGCCAGCTTATTTGGTTTTTTGGGAAGTGGGTATGTACCTACTAAGGCGCTCCTGCCGTATAGAAGGCAGGAACGGTCCTAGAGGGTATATATAGGGAAGGAAATTGCGAAGCCTTACCTACTTAGACTAGAAATTAAGTTACTACGTTACCTACAACTATAAGCCTTATAGGCCTATAAGACCTACTAAAAGCCGTGATATATAAGCTTAAAGCCCCTATAATATAGCGCTATAGCCTATAACTATACCGTTATATAAGGACTTTTATAGAGGGAATACAGTAAAGGGCCCTACTTTACTATATTAGCATATACCTAGGAAGTGCTATTTAGGCCATATTAACGCCGTTGCTGCCCCTATGTACCCTATACGACTACTACTAGTAGGCTATAGTGGTTATAGATCCTTATATAGGATTACCCATTCTAATAGGTTATGAGCCTGGATAGCCTGTGGGATAGTTATCGTTAGAGTCCAATTTCAAAGCGCTACCTCTGCCTATATATATAGATAGATTCTATTACGCTATCTAATCCCCGTAGGGGATATCTAGGTAGGCTGAACTAGTGCTATAGGAAAACCGTATAACGGGTAAAAAACCTATAACCGTACATAGGAAAATAGGGGGTATGATAGGGGGTAGGCCAATCTTTACTAGGGTAGATACCGCCCCTTTAGGAGTATGAAAACATACTGCCTAAAGGGGTATAGGCTAGACCGCTCCTAGCCTCTAAGCAACAGAGTATTCTAGCAGTCTAGTAGCAATATGGCGAACTAGGGGGCGTATAGCGTTGCCGCCCCCTTTTTCGAGTCTATAGAGAAAGCTGTATATATCCCCTCTTTCCCTCTCCTTAAAGGAGGCCAAAGGGTAGGCCGGGCAACCGTTGAATATATATCGGATGTCCTCTATAGCTAGGTAGCAGCAGTAGAGGGGGTTATTAACCCTAGGTACCTTATAGGTATATAGGAATCCTCTTAGGCCTATTTTCCCTATACAGGCCTGTATTAGCAGCGAGCTCTTAGCCTTAGAGAGGTTATAGTAGCGTCTTTAGAAGGCCTCCTTAAAAGCCTTAGCTAGGTTCTCCTCTTAGAAGGTAGCCTTAGCTGATTTCTCTAAGAGGCTCTCTATATAGGGGTTGTAACTAGAGGCCCTAGCCTCCTATAGATAGCGATCCTTCTAAGCGGTATAGAGGGGTTCCTTATTAATAGCTTTCCTTAGTTATTAGTAGTACTACTAGGCTGTTACCTCCTTTTTTCTTTCTTGTTTTATACGCCCTCCTAGAGGGAGGCTGGTCCTAAAGGTCCTATTTCCAAGGGTAAGGTATAGGGCTTCCTTCTGCTTAGCTACCTCTTTCCCTATAGCCCTGTTTATCCTAGCCTAGCTAGAGAAGGAGAGGGCGTTAAGGTAGAGGTTAAGGAGGAGGACGTTAGCCTTATAGTAGAGGCTTCGGACCGGCATCCTTTTATAGGCCCCTATAACCCTCCTTAGGGCCTTGTTTTTAGCTGCTAGTAGGCCTCTAGTTATACTCTATAGCCTATTTAGTGTTATAGGTATAGGGGTATACTAGGCTAAGGCTGCGTAGGCTAGGACTAGCCTTATTACTACTATATATAAGAGCCTGGTCTTTTCTATTCCAGGTCCCTAGGTCTTTCTAGCTAGCCTAGTAATAGCAAGGAACTATTTTTTAGCTTCTGCCGTAGGGTACTGGCATAAGCCTTCCAGGTAAGCTTAGGGTCTAGCTAGACCTCTAGAAAACGGGCCTTTATAGCTAGTTATAGGGGGGGGAGTCCCCTATTAGTCCTAGGTTAATAGGGTTGGTCTAGGGCCTCCTTCTAGGAAGGAAGTATATAAGCTCGCTCTTTACTACTAAGAAGGTAACTTTAGCGGTTACTGCCTAGTCTAGGCACTCTTTCCAGACCTCTTCTAGCTGCCTAAACGTTATTGTAGCCTCTTTGCTAAAGGCTAGTAGGTTAGTATCGTCTATATAGCCTATAGTAGAGATAGTAAGGTATTTTCTCTTTAGCCTTTCGTATAAGGGGCAGAGGTATAGGACTAAGAGGATTAGTAAAAGTGGTAAGCCTTAGGGTACTCCTGTTGGTACTGGGATTTGCTGGCTTTTTTGGCCGTTAAATAGGAGGCTGGTAGTTCTAAAGGAGAGGAACTCCTTTAACTAGGATAGTAGCCAGGTAGGTAGCCTTAGCTAGTCCAGTATAGCTAGGAGTCTACTATAAAGGATACTATCGAAATACCCTAATAGGTCTAGCTATAGAAGGGAGGCCCTGGCTTTATACTTCTATACCTTCTAGATCTGAGCTATAAGGAGGTATATAGCTGATTCGGTAGATTTATAGCGGCAGTAGCCCTGTTATGTTACTAGAATTAGCTTAAAAGCCTTGGCTATATCCCTTATTTTAGTCCCTATAACTTTCTCTAGGACCTTGCTAATACAGTTAAGTAGGGCTATAGGGCAGTAGCCTCTAGGGGTGTTATAGGTATCTAGCTGTTTTCCTGGTTTAGGGAGGACAATAGTAACCGCTTCCTTATATTCCTATAGATAGAAGCTATAGAGGAAGGATTTTAAGGCTAGTATAGTAAGGGCTTTATATAAGGGGTTGCTATAGGCCTTTAGAAAGCCTGTAGGGAGTTCGTTAGGTCCTAGTACTTTCTAGGGTTTTATTGTTTTAATAGCCTCCTTTATATTGTCCGGCCTAACTATCTAGCTAACTAGTAGCCTTAGGCCTATTAGAGGTTCCTCTAGGCTATCCTCTTAGGGAGAGGGGGGGAAGAAGCATGCTAAAAGGGCCTCTACCTTCTCCTAGAAGGTACTAGCTTGTCTAAGGGTTAGTAGCTTAGGAGGGGGTAGGGCGGTAGTGCTTTATAGCCTAGCCTATCTTTCTAGTTGCTAGAGCTTTTCTGGTTTTTCTCTAGCCTTTTATAGAAAAGCCCTCTAGGTCTTTCTTTTACTCTCTCTTATAGCCTTTATTTATTTCCTTTAGGCTAACTTATAGGTAGTAAGAAGGGCCTGGTTACTAGGGGAGCATTAGAGCTGTCTTTCTGCCCTTTTTCTCTCCTTAACTACCTAGTAGATTTTGTTGTTCTATTAAGGGGCGCTCTTCCTTCTAGTAGTTACTAGGGCTTCTTTAGAGGTTATAGCCCTAGTAATATACTGGAGTTCCTCTAATAGTTACCTATAGGCCTCCTAGAGTCCGGCTAGATTAGAGAGGCGTAATAGATATCTATAGCCCCCTATATTGTATATTAGAGAGCTAGCCTCTCTTACTACCCCCTCTTTATCTATCTTTTTCTACTAGAACCGGGAAGGCAGTAGTAGGGTTTCTATAGTCTCTAGGTCGATATCTAGTACCTAGGGATAGTAGTCTAAGCGTAAGCGTGTATCTAAGCTAGTATAGGAGCAGGTAAGACTGCTACTAAGCTAGAAATGGTTGATAGTAGAGGCCCTACCTGCTTAGCTCCCCTATAGCGCCCTAGTTATAGTGCTGTAGAGGGTATAGAGGGTAAGCCCCTGCTCTGCTGTTAATAGCAGTAGGTCTTCTAACCTAGGGCTAAAGCGGTTATACTGGTCCTAAAGGGGGTGGTAAAGGTTAAAGTCCCTAGCTAGAAGGTAAAGGCCTAGGCAGGCATTGATCTTCCCCTTTATTTCTTCTATAAGGGGGGTTAAGCTAGTCTAGGGTTAGGGGTCGTTATATAGGGACCAGACTGTAAAGGGGCCTTTCTTAGTCTATATAGTAGCCCTAGCCCAGTCTAAGCTAGAGCTATAAGTCCATATTGCTAATAGGAGTGATTTATAGATATAAAGTAAGGCCTGTTTATTAAGGGTAAAAATAAGGTGGTAGGGGGCTAATCTAGGGTAGTAGGTAGAGTACTATGCCTACCTATTAATCCAGGGCTCTTATATAGCGAGTATTTCTTCTTTTACTATAGAAAGTAGTACTTCCTATACCTCCTTCAAGCCCTATACATTCTAAAGGCGTACCTTTATATTTCCATCTCCTCTAGCTATATAGTTGGCTATAGTTGTTGTATAGTGGTAGTAGCGTTAGCTAGTCCGGTATCTAGGTCTAGTCTAGGTCTAGCATCTAGGGGTCTAGGGTCTTCTATAGGCTCCAGGGTTCTAGTAGGTCCAGTAGCCCCTTTAGGGCTTATAGTTGGCATAGAAGAAGAAGGGGGGGTTTAGCCGCTTAGGTAGCTAAAGCAGATAGTGATTGTGCTTTAGTTAGGGGTTAACCCTCTTAATACTGTTAGTCGGCCCCTCTGTCTCTTCTCTAAGACTATAGTATAGCCTTCCTCCCCCTTCTTTTATAATAGGGCTTATTAAGGGTGTTACTACTATTATTATTGTTGTTGTTATTGCTATTACTGTTAGTGCTGGTATAGGGGCAGTTAGTTAACGTTAAAGGCCTTAGGCCTAGAACGTAGGTATCCCTTAGCCTATGCCTATACCTCTTTTAGGTAGGGGCAGGCCTCTAAGTAGGTATGGTAAGCTTAGTAGCAGTTGTGGCAGTAGGGTGCCCTAGAGCAGGTAAGGGCTTCTAGTATAGTATGGCTATTAGCGCTATAGTTATAGCAGATCTCTTCTCTACTCTGGTATACCTTAGCCCTATAGCCCTATTTCTAGTACCTTAGGCACTAGATAGGCTTAGCCTTGTCGATCTAGGGCTCTGCTTCTAGGGCTTAGTAGCTTTAGAAGACCCCCTCCTTACAGGCCTTTTAGGCTACCTCTAGAGAGGTAAAGGCTATTAGTGCCTTAACCCTAGTCTATTCTAGCCCTTAAAGGTGCTAGACTTTTGCCCTAACTGCTATAGGGTATTGTTTTTTAGCTTCTTCTAGTAAGCCTTCTTTTATAACCTAGTCGTAGACTATAAGGCCCTTAACCGCTACTGCCTAGGTTATTATATATAGGGAGGCCTTTTCGCTAAAGGCCCTTATAATCTAGGCAGTATTGCTCTCTAGGCTCTTCTTTATCTCTACGTTCTCTATAACTAGAAGGAGGTTACTGTTAGAGAGCGTCTAGACCCCCTAAACTACTAGGCCAGAGGCCTGTTATATAGCCTATACTACCTTTAGGGCAGATTTAGCAAGTACCTATTATTAGGCTAAGCCTAGTCGGATAAGCACCTAGCGCTCTAGGCTAGGCCTAGTTACCTTGCTAGCTATCAGCTTACTAGCTATATTAGCCTAGGTAGGGGCTATAGGCTAGGAGTGGCTAGGCTGTTGCTACTGTTGCTACTATTATTGCTGCTAGTAGTAGCTAGGCTGTTAGGGTTGTTGCTAGTGCTGTAGCTTAGGCGTTGCTAAGGTAGTAGGGCGGTTCTAGGGTGCTAGAGCTACTACTATTATAGCTAGGGCTTCTTTAGGCAGGTCCTAGAGCAGGGCTGTAAGGGCAATTTGCCTGGCTTTAGTAGTTGCCTCTACTATACTATAGAAGTTAGCGCTATCCTTAGCTAGGCTGATTATCCGGTCTAGGAGGCCAGAGAGCGTAAGGGCAAGCTTAAGGGGGCTAAGAGCAGCCTAGGCGGTTTTCTTGGTTGCTAGGGCGATATAGCCAGCCTTGGTAGCCTTATTGTTGTTTTCTTCTTTTCCTGTATTTTTCTCCGATTTTTTTTCTAGTTTTTTCGAGGTTTTCTAGCTAGAAGGGGCTAGGGCTAGGGTATACTAACTGCCGTTTAGGCCCCTAAGAAAAGGGGCAAAGACGTTGAGTAAGGGGGGGGCGCTAATTATAGGGGCATTGATAGTAGGGGGGGTACTAGAGCTAGGTACTATAAGTGCTATAGTTATAGTATCTATAGCAGTCTCCTTAGCAGTAGTAGAGGCGATAGTAGTAGTTTAGCGGTCTTCTATTTCTATATTATCGTTTAGGTAGTCTATACTTAGAGGTTAGTAGTCTATACTTAGGGGCTAGCTTAGGGGGTTATTATTATTGTTATTAGCTATAGGTTAGGTAGGGTTACTAGAGCGTAGAGCCGCATTAGTAGCCTATATACAAGGAAATTGCAGTTATAAAAGGGCAGCTAGGCTTGCTATTTTCTGTATTTTCGCATGTCTAGGGCTATCGCGCAACCGACAGCGCTATAGCGAAAATTAGCAGGCGTTATATCCTTAATCGGACGGTTCGAATGGATGTAGTTGCACGCGATTTGGTGTAGTTTTGACCAAGAACTCGTTTTTCGTTTTTAGGTGTCGGTCCCTGCCTATATATATAGGGCTATTTAAGCCTCTTATAGCTGGAAATATAGTACTATATTAGCCTTAAAAAGCTATATATTATATCTTATTAAAGGCTATTTAAGGACTAAAAAGCCTGAAAATCTAGAAGGAGAAATCGCTAAGAAATCTAAGTCCTATAGTATTGACGAGCATTTGGGGCTCTTATACACTTAGGCTAGTATACTTACCTATACTAAAAGACCTTTCTACTTATAGCTAGAAGTAGAAAGGCTAGCATTTTTAGAATTTCTAGCGCTAAAGACCTATATTTCCCTACTATAGAGCCCTTTCTATAGATATATCTATAGGCGGTAGTTAAGTCCCTACGTCGAAGTCTCTAGCCCTTAGAGCCTAGTTTAGAATTTCTACTAGAAAGCCCTACTAAGTAGCAAGTAGGCAGCGCTATAAACCTACTAAGCGCTAAGACTAGCCTAGAAAATCACTACTATAATTAGTAAGCTAGCTAATTAGCTTTAGTGAACTAGAAGCTAATTAAGTGCTTTTACTAGTACTATAAGTAAAAAGTAGCCTATTTACAATGGCGGATTAAGCTAAAGGGAAGGGTATAGCGCCTAAAAGGGCTAGTAACCCAGCTGATCCAGGGTAATCTTCTAGGCCTCTACTACCTATACAAACCCTATTAGAAGATAAGGAAGATGGCGAAGACTATAGCGAGGTTATAGAAGTCCTAAAACAGCATATAAAATCTCATGAGCGAGTTATAGCTAGCTAATCTAGTGATATAAAAACACTACTTTTAAGTCTAAATACCCTAAAAGCCTCTGTCAAGGATAGCGTTAGCGCTATAAAGAATATATCTTCTACTTTAGCTTCTCTAACTAATAGTAGCAATGCTGCTGCTACTGGAAAGACTAGCTATAGTCCTAGATTTGATCCTTTTAGCGGTACTATGGATTTAGATTCTCCTCTACGTCCCCCTAGGAAAGAGCCCCATCTAGGGCCGGCTGTAGATAATACAGCTACTAGTAATTTAGAACCCCCTATAGATACAGGGCCTAAGGAAGGCTTTAAGGATACTATTACTAGTAGTATAGTAAAGGAGCTTTCTAAAAAGGCCTATACTATACTAGACAATAGTAAGCTTAGCGGGGAAAGCAATTTTAAACAGTGGATTTAGGCTTTAAGTATAGTGCTAAGAGCGTTAGGGATATCTAATTTTTTAGAAAACCCTGATATATCTAACACTTATAGCGACTCTGATGACCTAAAAACGAAAAGCGAGTTTTTGGTCAAAACTACACCAAATCGCGTATAACCACATCCATTCGAACCGTCCGATTAAGGATATAACGCCCGCTAATTTTCGCTATAGCGCTATTGGTTATGCAATAGCCCTAGGCGTGTGAAAATGCAGAAAATAGCAAGCCTAGCTGCCCTTTTATAACTATAATTTCCTTATATACGGGCTATAGGGGACCGACATCAAACATACGAAAACGGGTTTTTGGTTAAAACCATACCAAATCGCGTGCAACCACATCCATTCGAACCGTCCGATCGAGGACATAACGCCCGCCAATTTTCGCTGTAGCGCTGTCGGTTGCGCGACAGCCCTAGGCGTGCGAAAATGCAGAAAATGGCAAGCCTAGCTGCCCTTTTGCAACTGCAATTTCCTTGCATATAAGCTACTAATACGGCTCTACGCCCTAGCAACCCTGCCCTACCTATAGCTAATGACAATAATAACAACCCCCTAAGCCAGCCCCTAAGTATAGACTAACCCCTAAGTACAGACTACCTGAATAACGATATAGAGATGGAAGACTGCTAAACTACTACCTCTACTACTGCTAAAGAGACCGCTATAAGTGCTATAACTATAGCACCTATAGCATCTAGCTTTAGCGCCCTCTCTACTATCAACGCCCCTGCAATTAGCACCCCCCCCTAAACCAACGTCTTTGCCCCTTTCCTTAGGGGCCTAAATGGCAGCCAGCACGCCCTAGCCCCGACCCCCTCCAGCTAGAAAACCTCGAAAAAACCAGGGAAAAAATCGGAGAAAAATACAGGGAAAGAAGAAAACAACAATAGTACTGCTAAGGCTGACTACATTACCCTAGCAACTAAGAAAACCGCCTAGGCTGCCCTTAGCCCCTCTAAGCTCGCCCTAACGCTCTTTAGCCTCCTAGACTAGATAATCAGCCTAGCTAAGGACAGTACTAACTTCTATAATATAGATAGATTCTATTACGCTATCTAATCCCCGTAGGGGATATCTAGGTAGGCTGAACTAGTGCTATAGGAAAACCGTATAACGGGTGAAAAACCTATAACTGTATATAGGAAAAATGGGGGGTGTAATAGGGGGTAGGCCAATCTTTACTAGAGTAGATACCGCCCTTTTAGGAGTATGAAAATATACTGCCTAAAGGGGTATAGGCTAGACCGCTCCTAGCCTCTAAGCAACAGAGTATTCTGGTAGCCTAGTGGTAATATGGCGAACTAGGGGGCGTATAGCGTTGCCGCCCCCTTTTTCGAGTCTGTAGAGAAAGCTGTGTATATCCCCTCTTTCCCTCTCCTTAAAGGAGGCTGAAGGGTAGGCCGGGCAACTATCGAATATATGTCGGATGTCCTTTATAGCTAGGTAGTAGCGGCAGAGGGGGTTATTAACCCTAGGTACCTTATAGGTATATAGGAATCCTTTTAGGCCTATCTTCCCTATATGGGCCTGTATTAGCAGTAAGCTCTTAGCCTTAGAGAGGTTATAGTGGCGTCTTTAGAAGGCCTTCTTAAAGGCCTTAGCTAGGTTCTCCTCTTAGAAGGTAGCCTTAGCTGATTTTTCTAAGAGGCTCTCTGTATAGGGGTCGTAATTAGAGGCCCTAGCCTCCTATAGATAGCGATCCTTCTAGGTAGTATAGAGGGGTTCCTTGTTAATAGCTTTCCTTAGTTGTTGGTAGTACTACTGGGCTGTTGCCTCCTTTTTTCTTTCTTACCTTATATGCCTTTTTAGAGGGAGGCTAGTCCTAGGGGTCCTATTTCTAAGGGTAAGGCGTAGGGCTTCCTTCTACTTGGCTACCTCTTTTCCTATAGCCCTGTTTATCCTAGCCTAGCTAGAGAAAGAGAGGGCGTTAAGGTAGAGGTTAAGGGGGGGGATATTAGCCTTATAGTAGAGGCTTCGGACCGGTGTCCTTTTATAGGCTCCTATAACCCTCTTTAGGGCCTTGTTTTTGGCTGCTAGTAGGCCTCTGGTTATACCCTATAGCCTGTTTAGTGTTATAGGTATAGGGGTATGCTAGGCCGAGGCTGTATAGGCTAGGACTAGCCTTACTACCGCTGTATATAGGAGCCTAGTCTTTTCGATTCCAGGTCCCTAGGTCTTTCTAGCTAGCCTAGTAATAGCAAGGGACTGCGTTTTTAGCTTCTGCTGTAGGGTGCTGGCGTAAGCCTTCTAGGTAAGCTTAGGGTCTAGCCAGACCTCTAGAAAATGGGCTTCTTTAGCTGGTTATAGGGGGGAGTCCCTTATTAGTCCTAGGTTTATAGGGTCGGTCTAGGGCCTCCTTTTAGGGGGGAAGTGTATAAGCTTGCTCTTTACTGCTAAGAAGGTAACTCTAGCGGTTGTTGCCTAGTCTAGGTACTCTTTCTAGGCCTCTTCTAGCTGTTTAACCGTTATTATAGCCTCTTTGCCGAAGGCTAGTAGGTTAGTATCGTCTATATAGCCTATAGTAGAGATAGTAGGGTATTTTCTTTCTAGCCTTTTGTATAGGGGGTAGAGGTATAGGACTAAGAGGATTGGTAAAAGTGGTAAGTGTCGATTCGCTCTCACTGCAGTGAAAGGCTTCCGGTTGGTCGGTAGGAAACAGAACAGGAATAACAATAACAGGGGACAAAAGCAGAATAACGATCAGGATCACTGGTTTGGTATGGTATGAATTGGTATATATTGTCTCTAGATATGCTGTTCTGCACCTACCTAGGCCCCCTAAATACGTGGCCCTAGTGCTACGTATTAGCCGGAGCTAGGCCTAGTTAGGTAAAGTGGGGGTTAAGCCCCTACTTTAGGACCCACTTTTCGTCGTGACTAATTAGCCAATTAAACACGCTATTCAGCGTTTCGATACTGGCTCTTTTTCTTTTTGGTTATAACGACCTTTCGCTGATAAAGGGAATTTCAAAAGAGCGGATGCATTCTGAAACGCAAAAACACACTGCGATCGCGCTTTTAAAGCGCGCCCCTACCCTTCTCCTTTTGCCTCCCTTCTATAGCCTAGCTATAGGCGCCCTATACCGCTATTAAGCGGCAAAAAATCGGGCAGCAGGGGAGGCAACAACAATAGCCAAGGGAACAAGGGCAGGGGAAAAACAAGTATCGTATAGCGCCGGTCTCTACCGCGCGCACGGCGATAAAGCGCTCTTATAAGCGCGGCCGCGGTTTCGATCTGCCATAGCAGGGGCGGTAAGGCCGGCGATAGGGCCGGCGACGAAGATAAGGCCGGCGTTAGGGCCGGCGACAGGGCCGGCGATAGGGCCGGCAACAGGGCCGGCGACAGGGCCGGCAACAAAGACAGGGCTGGCAACAGGGCCGGCAGCAAGGCCGGCGATAGGGCCGGCAACAGGGCCGGCGACAGGGCCGGTAATAGGGCCGGCAACAGAGACGGAGGGGCCGGCGGTAAGGCCGGCAAGGGCGGCGAGGGCGGCGAGGGCGGCGATAGGGGGGCTGGCAGCGAAAGTGATTGTACGGTAGTAGCTGTAACTAGAGGTAGTAGTCTACCCCTTACTACTTTCTCTTCTTTTTTCAGTGTATTTTCTGCCGTTATAGCTATAGCAGCAGAAAGAGAAGAAAAAGCAGGCAAAAGAGCTGCTGCTGCTGCCGGGGCTGCCGGGTCTACCGGCAGTAAAGAGGCTACGTTTCCTGGTAAAAGCTGGGGCGCTGCCCCGGTAGGGCGTGAAAAATTTGCTGCTATTATACGAGTTATATAATAAGCGCAGTCGCGCTCTTAACTCGTGTTCTATAGCGCGCCTGCAGTTACCGGAAACAGCCCTACCCCCCAAAATTGGGAGACCCCTACCTATGCGGAATTTAGGGTCTCCGGGCCTCTCTACCTCTCTGTTCCAGCTTCCTTTGCTCTTTACGCCTAGTATAGCGACCAAGAGGGAGCTGGCAGATAGCTGCTGTACGACGGCGAATAAGGAGCCGAATAACCGTCGTACTACAGAGAGGAAAAAGCTATATCGTAGCTACCTGAAAAAGAAGAAGAAGGCGCTAAATCAAAGCCGCCTAAGAAAGGAGTAGGCGCCGAATCGTAGCCGCCTAGGGAAAAAGACGAAAAAGCAGCGATAAATGCAGCTAGTTAAGCGTTTTGACCGCTCCTTTGCCGGCTGATCGAATAGCCGGTAGATTGAAGGACTTCTACTAGCTGGTCCTTTACTGTAAACGCCGCTTTTTCGAAGTCCTGTTCGGTCTAGCTGTATAGGACAGATACTAGCCTATATAACAGCTGTTGCCCCCCTTCTTGTTCAAAGCCTATAATTACCGCTGCTAAATAGGCGGTAATTACCTTCTGATTTTAATAGCTAGGTTAAAGGTATTATAGCGGCTAATAGAAGGTAACTAGGTTAAGTAGGTGGGCTTTAGTCGGTAGTATCTAATAAGGGAGCCTCTAAACCAAGTCTTCTTCTTCTCTTATTCCCTTTATCTTTTTCTAAGCGTGGTGCGCTTTATCTTCTAAGTTTTATATGCGTACTGCGCTTCTATTATCGCCGTATGATGCTCGTTTTCGGGTTGTTATATAGCGCTGGTCGGAATCGATTTACTATTGATTTCATTGCGCTAGAAGGTCGCTAGAAAAGCCCAATTAAGGGTTCCTGATCTTAAAGGGTAAATAGTATACCTAGCTCTTCCTCTTTTTGGGTATACTTCTAATGTACTGTTAATCTTACTGTTCTGTTCCTAACATCGTAAAACAAAAGAAACTAATCAGTGTCGATTCGCTCTTACTACAGTGAAAGGCTTCCGGTCGGTCAGTAGGAAACAGAACAGGAATAACAATAACAGGGGACAAAAGCAGAATAACAATCAGGATTACTGGTTTGGTATGGTATGAATTGGTATATATTGTCTCTAGATATGCTGTTCTGCACCTACCTAGGCCCCCTAAATACATGGCCCTAGTGCTACGTATTAGCCGGAGCTAGGCCTAGTTAGGTAAAGTGGGGGTTAAGCCCCCACTTTAGGACCCACTTTTCGTCGTGACCAATTAGCCAATTAAACACGCTATTTAGCGTTTCGACAGTAAGCCTTAGGGTACTCCTGTTGGTACTGGGATTTACTGGCTTTATTAGCCGTTAAATAGGAGGCTGGTAGTCCTAGAGGAGAGGAATTCCTTTAGCTAGGTTAGTAGCTAGGTAGATAGCCCTAGCTGGTCTAGTATAGTTAGGAGCCTGCTATAAGGGATGCTGTCGAAATACCCTAATAGGTCTAGCTATAGAAGGGAGGCCCCGGCTCTATACTTCTATGCCTCCTAGATCTAAGCTATAAGGAGGTATATAGCTGATTCGGTGGATTTATAGCGGTAGTAGCCCTGTTGCGTTGCTGGAATTAGCTTAAAAGCCTCGGCTATATCCCTTATTTTAGTCCTTATAACTTTCTCTAGGACCTTGCTAATGCAGTTAAGTAGGGCTATAGGGCAGTAGCCTCTAGGGGTGTTATAGGTATCCGGCTGTTTTCCTGGTTTAGGAAGGATAATAGTAACCGCTTCCTTATATTCCTATAGATAGAAGCCATAGAGGAAGGATTTTAAGGCTAGTATAGTGAGGGCCTTATATAAGGGGTCGCTATAGGCTTTTAGAAAGCCTATAGGGAGTTTGTTAGGTCCTAGTACTTTCTAGGGTTTTGTTGTTTTAATAGCCTCCTTTATATCGTCCGGCCTAACTGTCTAGCTAACTAGTAGCCTTAGGCCTATTAGGGGTTCCTCTAGGCTATCCTTTTAGGGGAAGGGGGGGAAGAAGTATGCTAAAAGGGCCTCTACCTTCTCCTAGAAGGTACTAGCTTATCCGAGGGTTAGTAGCTTAGGAGGGGGGCAGGCAGTAGTACTTTATAGCCTAGCCTATCTTTCTAGTTGCTAGAGCTTTTCTGGTTTTTCTCTAGCCTCTTATAAAAAAGCCCTTTAAATCTTCCTTTTACTCTCTCTTATAGCCTTTATTTATTTCCTTTAGGCTAACTTATAGGTGGTAAGGAGGGCCTGGTTACTAGAAGAGCGTTAGAGCTGTCTTTCTGCCCTTTTTCTCTTTTTAACTACCTAGTAGATTTCGTTGTTCTACTAGAGGATGCTCTTCCTTCTAGTAGTTACTAGGGCTCCTTTAGAGGTTATAGCCCTAGTAATATACTAAAGTTCCTCTAATAGTTGCCTATAGGCCTCCTAGAGCCTGGCTAAGGTAGAAAGGCGTAATAGATATCTATAGCCTCCTATATTATATATTAGGGAGCTGGCCTCTCTTGCTACCCTCTTTTTATCTATCTTTTTCTACTAGAACTAGGGGGGTGGTAGTAGGGTTTCTATAGTCTCTAGGTTAATATCTAGTACCTAAGGGTAGTAGTCTAAGCATAAGTGTATATCTAAGCTAGTATAGGAGCAGGTAAGGCTACTACTAAGCTAGAAGTGGTTGATAGTAGAGGCCTTATCTGCTTAGCTCCCCTATAGCGCCCTAGTTATAATGCCGTAGGGGGTGCGGAGGGTAAGCCCCTATTCTGTTATTAATAGTAGTAGGTCTTCTAACCTAGGGCTAAAGCAGTTATATTAGTCCTAAAGGGGGTAGTAAAGGTTAAAGTCCCCTACTAGAAGGTAAAGGCCTAGGTAGGCGTTAATCTTCCCCTTTATTTCTTCTATAAGGAGGGTTAAGCTAGTCTAGGGTTAGGGGTTGTTATATAAGGACTAGACTATAAAAGGGCTGTTCTTAGTCTATATAGTAGCCCTAGCCTAGTTTAGGCTGGAGCTATAAGTCTATGTTACTAGTAGAAGTGATTTATAGATATAAAGTAAGGCCTGTCCGTTAGGGGTGAAAATAAGGTAATAGGGGGCTAATCTAGGGCAGTAGGTAGAGTGCTGTACCTGCCTATTAATCTAGGGCTCTTGTATAGCGAGTATTTCTTCTTTTACTATAGAAAGTAGTACTTTCTATACTTCCCTCGAGCTCTATACGTTCTAGAGATATACCTTTATATTTCTATCTCCTCTGGCTATATAGTTGGCTATAGTTGTTATATAGTAGTAGTAGCGTTAGCTAGTCTAGTATCTAGGTCTAGTCTAGGTCTAGTATCTAGGGGTCTAGGGGCTCCTATAGGCTCTAGGGTTCTAGTAGGTCTAGTAGCCCCTTTAGGGCTTATAGTTGGCGTAGAAGAGGGGGGGGTTTGGCTGCTTAGATGGCTAAAGCAGGCGGTAATTGTGCTCTAGTTAGGGGTCAACCCTCTTAATACTGTTGGTCGGCCCCTCTATCTCTTCCCTAAGACTATAGTATAGCCTTCCTCCCCCTCCTTTTATAATAGGGCCTGCTAAGGGTGTTACTACTGTTGTTATTGTTACTGTTACTATTAGTACTAGTATAGGGGCGGTTAGTCAACGTTAAAGGCCTTAGGCCTAGAACGTAGGTATCCTTTAGCCTATGCCTATATCTCTTTTAGGTAGGGGCAGGCCTCTAAGCGGGCGTGGTAAGCTTGGTAGCAGTTATAGCAGCGGGGTGCCCTAGAGTAGGTAGGGGCTTCTAGCGTAGTATGGCTGTTAGTACTACAGTTATAGCAGATCTCTTCTCTGCTCTGGTATACCTTAGCCTTATAGCCCTATTTCTAGTACCTTAGGCACTAGATAAGCTTAGCCTTGTCGATCTAGGGTTCTACTTCTAGGGCTTGGCAGCTCTAGAAGACCCCCTCTTTACAGGCTTTTTAGGCTGCCTTTAAAGAGGTAAAGGCTATTAGTGCCTTAACCCTAGTCCGTTCTAGCCCTTAAGGGTGCTAGACCTTTGCCCTAACTGCTATAGGATATTGTTTTTTAGCTTCTTTTAATAGGCCTTCTTCTATAACCTGGTTATAGACTATAAGGCCCTTAACCGCTACTGCCTAGGTTGTTATATATAGGGAGGCCTTTTTGCTAAAGGCCCTTATAATCTAGGCAGTATTGCTTTCTAGGCTCTTCTTTATCTCTATGTTCTTTGTAACTAGAAGGAGGTTACTACTAGAGAGTGTCTAAACCCTCTAAACTACTAGGCTAGAGGCCTGTTATATAGCCTATACTACCTTTAGGGCAGATTTAGCGAGTACTTGTTATTAGGCTAAGCCTAGTTAGATAAGCACCTAGTGCTTAAGGCTAGGCCTAGTTACCTTACTAGCTGTTAGTTTACTAGCTATATTAGCCTAGGTAGGGGCTATAGGCTAGGAGTAGCTCAGCTATTACTGCTGTTACTGCTATTGTTGCTGCTAGTAGTAGCTAGGCTATTAAGGTTGTTGCTAGTACTATGGTTTAGGCGTTACTAAGGTAGTAAGGCGGTTCTAGGGTGCTAGAGCTACTACTGTTATAGCTAGGGCTTCTTTAGGCGGGTCCTAGAGCAGGGCTATAAGGGTAATTTACCTGGCTTTAGTAGTTGCCTCTACTATACTATGGAAGTTAGTACTGTCCTTAGCTAGACTGATTATCTGGTCTAGAAGGCCAGAGAGTGTAAGGGCGAGCTTAGAGGGGCTAAGAGTAGCCTAGGTGGTTTTCTTAGTTGCTAGGGTGATATGGCCGGCCTTGGTAGTATTATTGTTGCTTCCTTCTTTTCCTGTATTTTTTTCCGGTTTTTTCCCTAGTTTTTTCGAGGTTTTCTAGCTAGAAGGGGCTAGGGCTAGGGCATGCTAACTACCGTTTAGGCTTCTAAGAAAAGGGGTAAAGACGTTGGTTAAGGGGGGGGCGCTAATTATAGGGGCGTTGATAGTAGGAGGGGTGCTAGAGCTAGGTACTATAGGTACTATAGTTATAATGCTTATAGCAGTCTCCTTAGTAGTAGTAGAGATAATAATGGTAGTTTAGCAGTCTTCTATTTCTATATTACCGTTTAGGTAGTCTATACTTAAGGGTTAGTAGTCTATACTTAGGGGCTAGCTTAGAGGGTTGTCATTATTGTTATTAGCTATAGGTAAGGTAGGGTTACTAGGGCGCAAAGCCTTATTAGCCTGTACACAAGGAAATTACAGTTGCGAAAGGGCAGCTAGGCTTGCCATTTTCTATATTTTAGCACGCTTAGGGCTATCGCGCAACTGATAGCGCTGTAGCGAAAATTGGCGGGCGTTATGTCCTTAATCGGACGGTTCGAATAGATGTGGTTGTACGCGATTTGGTATGGTATTGACCAAAAACTCGTTTTCGTATGTTTGATGTCGGTCCGCCGCCCGATATAAAGTTTATAAAGAGGTATATAGCCGATTCGGTGGATTTATAGCGGTAGTAGCCCTATTACGTTGCTAGAATCAGCTTAAAAGCCTTGGCTATGTCCCTTATTTTAGTCCCTATAACTTTCTCTAGGACCTTGCTAATACAGTTAAGTAGGGCTATAGGGTAGTAGCCTCTAGGGGTGTTATAGGTATCCGGCTGTTTTCCTAGTTTACGAAGGACAATAGTAACCGCTTCCTTATATTCCTATAAATAAAAGCCATAAAGGAAGGATTTTAAGGCTAGTATAGCAAGGGCCTTATATAAAGGGTCGCCACAGGCCTTTAGAAAGCCTATAGGGAGTTCGTTAGATCCTAGTACTTTCTAGGGTTTTATTGTTTTAATAGCCTCCTTTATATCGTCCGGCCTAACTATCTAGCTAACCGGTAGCCTTACGCCTATTAGGGGTTCCTCCGGGCTATCCTCTTAGGGGGAGGGGGGGAAGAAGCGTGCTGAAAGGGCCTCTACCTTCTCCTAGAAGGTACTAGCTTATCCGAGGGTTAGTAGCTTAAAAGGGGGGGGGGCGGTAGTGCTTTATAGCCTAGCCTATCTTTCTAGTTACTAGAGCTTTTCTGGTTTTTCTCTAGCCTCTTATAGAAAAGCCCTCTAGGTCTTTCTTTTACTCTCTCTTATAGCCTTTATTTGTTTCCTTTAGGCTAACTTATAGGCGGTAAGGAGGGCCTGGTTACTAGAGGAGCGTTAGAGCTGTCTTTCTGCCCTTTTTCTCTCCTTAACTACCTAGTAGATTTCGTTATTCTACTAGAGGGCGCTCTTCCTTCTAGTAGTTACTAGGGCTCCTTTAGGGGTTATAGCCCTAGTAATATACTAGAGTTCCTCTAATAGTTGCCTATAGGCCTCCTAAAGCCCGGCTAAGTTAGAAAGGTATAATAGATATCTATAGCCCCCTATATTATATATTAGGGAGCTAGCCTCTCTTACTACCCCCTCTTTATCTATCTTTTTCTACTAGAACTAGGGGGGCGGTAGTAGGGTTTCTATAGTCTCTAGGTTGATATCTAGTACCTAGGGGTAGTAGTCTAAGCGTAAGTGTATATCTAAGCTAGTATAGGAGCAGGTAAGGCTATTACTAAGCTATAAGTGGTTAATAGTAGAGGCTCTACCTGCTTAGCTCCCTTATAGCGCCCTAGTTATAGTGCTATAGGGGGTATGAAGGGTAAGCCCCTATTCTGCTATTAATAGTAGTAGGTCTTCTAACCTAGGGCTAAAGCGGTTATATTGGTCCTAAAGGGGGTAGTGAAGGTTAAAGTCCTCTGCTAGAAGGTAAAGGCCTAAGTAGGCGTTGATCTTCCCCTTTTTTTCTTCTATAAGGGGGGTTAAGCTAGTCTAAGGCTAGGGGTTGTTATATAGGGACTAGACTATAAAAGGGCTATTCTTAGTCTATATAATAGCCCTAGCCCAGTCTAGGCTAGAGCTGTAAGTCCATATTGCTAGTAGGAGTAATTTATAGATATAAAGTAAGGCCTGTCTGTTAAAGGTGAAAATAAGGTAGTAGGGGGCTAATCTAAGGCAGTAGGTAGAGTACTATACCTATCTATTAATCTAGGGCTCTTATATAGCAAGTATTTCTTCTTTTACTATAGAAAGTAGTACTTCCTATACTTCCCTCGAGCCCTATACGTTCTAGAGGCATACCTTTATATTTCTATCTCCTCTAGCTATATAGTTAGCTATAGTTGTTGTATAGTAGTAGTAGCGTTAGCTAGTCCGGTATCTAGGTCTAGTCTAGGTCTAGCATCCAGGGGTTTAGGGGCTTCTATAGGCTCTAGGGTTCTAGTAGGTCTAGTAGCCCCTTTAGGGCTTATAGTTAGCATAGAAGAGGGGGGGGTTTAGTTACTTAGGTAGCTAAAATAGACGGTAATTGTGCTCTGGTTAGGGGTTAACCCTCTTAATACTATTAGTCGGCCCCTCTATCTCTTCTCTAAGACTATAGTATAGCCTTTCTCCCCCTCCTCTTGTTATAAGGCCTGCTAAGGGTATTGCTGCTATTATTGTTATTGTTACTATTGCTATTAGTACTAGTATAGAGGCAGTTAGTCAACGTTAAAGGCCTTAGGCCTAGAACGTAGGTATCCCTTAGCCTATGCCTATACCTCTTTTAGACAGGGGCAGGCCTCTAAGCGGGTATAGTAAGCTTAATAGCAGTTATAGCAGCGGGGTGCCCTAAAGCAGGTAGGGGCTTCTGGCATAGTATGGCTATTAGCGCTATAGTTATAGCAGATCTCTTCTCTACTCTAGCATACCTTAGCCCTATAGCCCTATTTCCAGTACCTTAGGCACTAGATAGGCTTAGCCTTGTTGATCTAGGGCTCTACTTCTAGGACTTAGTAGCTCTAGAAGACCCCCTCCTTATAGGCCTTCTAGGCTACCTTTAGGAAGGTAAAGGCTATTAGTACTTTAACCTTAGTCCGTTCTAGCCCTTAAGGGTACTAGACTTTTACCCTAACTGCTATAGGGTGTTGTTTTTTAGCTTCTTCTAGTAAGCCTTCTTCTATAACCTAGTTATAGACTGTAAGGCCCTTAACCGCTACTGCCTAGGTTGTTATATATAGAAAGGCCTTTTCGCCAAAGGCCCTTATAATCTAGGCAGTATTACTTTCTAGGCTCTTCTTTATCTCTATGTTCTTTATAATTAGAAGAAGGTTACTACTAAAGAGCGTTTAAACCCCCTAAACTACTAGGCTAAAGGCCTATTATATAGCCTATACTACCTTTAGGGTAGATTTAGCAAGTACTTATTGTTAGGCTAAGCCTAGTTAGATAAGCACCTAGCGCTTAAGGCTAGGCCTAGTTACCTTACTAGCTATTAGCTTACTAGCTATATTAGCCTAGGTAGGGGCTATAGGCTAGGAGTAGCTTAGCTGTTACTACTGTTACTACTATTATTGCTGCTAGTAGTAGCTAGGCTGTTAAGGTTGTTACTAGTACTGTAGTTTAGGTATTACTAAAGTAGTAGGGCGGTTCTAGGGTAATAGAGCTACTGCCGTTATAGCTAGGGCTTCTTTAGGCAGGTCCTAGAGTAAGGCTATAAGGGCAATTTGCCTGGCTTTAGTAGTTGCCTCTACTATACTATAGAAGTTAGTACTATCCTTAGCTAGGCTGATTATCCGGTCTAGAAGGCTAGAGAGCGTAAGGGCAAGCTTAGAAGGGCTAAGAGCAGCCTAGGCGGTTTTCTTAGTTACTAGGGTGATATAGCTGGCCTTAGTAGTATTGTTGTTGCTTCCTTCTTTTCCTGTATTTTTTTCCGGTTTTTTCCCTAGTTTTTTCGAGGTTTTCTAGCTAGAAGGGGCTAGGGCTAGGGCATACTAACTACTATTTAGGCCTCTAAGAAAAAGGGCAAAGACGTTGGTTAAAAGGGGGGCGCTAATTATAGGGGTATTGATAGTAAGGGAGGTACTAGAGCTAGATACTATAGGTACTATAGTTATAGCACCTATAACAGTCTCCTTAGTAGTAGTAGAGGCAATAGTAGTAGTTTAGCAGTCTTCTATTTCTATATTGCCGTTTAGGTAGTCTATACTTAAGGGTTAGTAGTCTATACTTAGGGGCTAGCTTAGGGGGTTGTTATTATTATCGTTAGCTATAGGTAGGGCAGGGTTACTAAGGCGTAGAGCCTTATTAGCCTATATATAAGGAAATTACAGTTGCAAAAGGGCAGCTAGGCTCGCCATTTTCTGCATTTTCGCATGCCTAGGGCTATCGCGCAACTAACAGCGCTATAGCGAAAATTGGCGGGCGTTATATCCTTAATCGGACGGTTCGAATGGATGTGGTTGCACGCGATTTAGTGTAGTATTGACCAAAAACTCGTTTTCGTATGTTTTCACTTCTATAATATAGTAGAAGCAACTACTAAAGCCAGGCAAATCGCCCTTATAGCCCTACTCTAGGACCCTCCTAAAGAAGCCCTAGCTATAGCAATAGCTCTAGTACCCTAAAACCGCCCTACTGCCCTAGGAACGCCTAAACTATAGCACTAGCAACACCCTTAGCAGCCTAGCTACTACCAGCAACAACAGCAGCAACAACAGCAACAGCCTAGCCACTCCTAGCCTACAGCCCCTACCTAGGCTAATATAGCTAGTAAGCTAACAGCTAGCAAGGTAACTAGGCCTGGCCTAGAACGCTAGGTACTTATCCGACTAGGCTTAGCCTAACAACAGGTACTAGCTAAATCTGCCCTAGAGGTAGTATAGGCTATCTAACAGGCCTCTAGCCTAGCTGTTTAGAGGGTTTAGACGCTTTCTAGTAGTAACCTCCTACTAGTTACAGAGAATATAGAGATAAAGAAGAGCCTGGAGAACAATACTACCTAGATTACAAAGGCCTTTAGAGAGAAGGCCTCCTTATATACTACAACCTAGGTAGTAGCAGTTAAAGGCCTTACAGTCTATAACCAGGTTATAGAGGAAGGCCTACTAAAAGAGGCTAAAAAGCAGTACCCTATAGCGGTTAGGGCAAAAGTCTAGTACCCTTAAGGGCTAAAAAGGACTAGGGTTAAGGTACTAATAGCCTTTACCTTTCTAGAGGTAGCCTAGAAGGCCTATAAGGAGGGGGTCTTCTAGAGCTGCTAAGCCTTAGAAGCAGAGCCCTAGATTGATAAGGCTAAGCCTATCTAATGCCTAAGGTACTAGAAATAGGGCTATAGGGCTAAGGTATACCAGAGTAAGGAGGAGATCTGCTATAACTGTAGTACTAACAGCCATACTATACTAGAAGCCCCTACCTGCTCTAGGGCACCCTGCTGCTACAACTACTGCCAAGCTTACCACACCTGCTTAGAGGCCTGCCCCTGCCTAAAAGAGGCATAGGCATAGGCTAAGGGATATCTATGTTCTAGGCCTAAGGCCTTTAACGTCGACCAACCGCCCCTATACCAGCAGCACTAACAGTAATAGCAATAACAGCAATAGCAATAACAGTAATAATACCCCCCCTAGCAGGCCTTATTATAAAAGGAGGGGGAAGAAGGCTATACTATAGTCTTAGGGAAGAGATAGAGGGGCCGACCAATAGTCTTTAGAGGGTTAACCCCTAACCAGAGCACGATTACCGCCTGCTTTAGCCACCTAAGCGGCTAAACCCCCCCTTCCTCTATACCGGCTATAAGCCCTAGAGGGGCTATAGGACCTACTAGAACCCCGGAGCCTATAGGAGCCCCTAGACCCCTAGATACTAGACCTAGACCGGACCTAGATACTAGACTAGCTAACGCTACTACTATATAACAACTACTACCTACTATATAGCTAGAGAAGATAGAGATATAAAGGTACGCCTCTAGAATGTATAGGGCTTAAAGGAAGTATAGGAAGTACTACTTTCTATAGCAAAAGAAGAAATACTTACTATATAAGAGCCCTGGATTAATAGGCAGGCATAGTACTCTACCTACTACCCTAGATCAGCCCCCTACCACCTGGTTTTCACCCCTAACAGATAGGCCTTACTTTATATCTATAAATCACTCCTACTAGCAACATAGACTTACAGCTCTAGCTTAGACTAGGCTAGGGCTACTATATAGACTAAGAACAGCCCTTTTACAGTCTGGTCCCTATATAACGACCTCTAACCCTAGACTAGCCTAACCCCCCTTATAGAGGAAATAAGGGGGAAGATTAACGCCTACCTAAGCCTTTACCTTCTAGCTAGGGACTTTAACCTTTATTACCCCTTATAGGACCAATATAACTGCTATAGCCCTAGGTTAGAAGACCTACTACTATTAATAGTAGAGCAGGGACTTACCCTCCGTACCCCTTATAGCGCTATAACTAGGGCGCTATAGGGGAGCTAAGTAGGTAGGGCCTTGACTATCAACCACTTTTAGCTTAGTAGCAGCCTAACCTACTCCTATACTGGCTTAGATATACACTTATGCTTAGACCACTACCCCTAGGTACTAGATATCGACCTAGAAAACACAGAAGCCCTACCGCTGCCCCTCTGATTCTAGTAGAAGAAGATGGATAAAAAGGAGGTAGTAAGAGAGGCTAGCTCTCTAATATATAATATAAGGGGCTATAGATATCTATTACGCCTCTCTAACCTAGCTAAGCTCTAGAAGGCCTATAGGTAACTATTAGAGGAACTCTAGCGTATTGCTAAGGCTATAACCCCTAAAGAAGCCCTAGTAACTACTAGAAGGAGGAATACCCCCTAGTAGAACAACAAAGTCTACTAGGCAGTCTAGAAGAGAAAAAAAGCAGAAAAACGGCTCTAATACTCCCCTAGTAACTAGGCCCTTCTTACTGCCTATAAGTTAGCCTAGAGAGAGCAAATAAAGGCTATAAAAGAAAGTAAGAGGAAGACCTAGAGAGCTCTTCTATAAGAGGCTAGAGAAAAGCCAGAAAAGCTCTAGCAACTAGAAAGATAGGCTAGGCTACGAAGTACTACTGCCCTACCCCCTCCTAAGCTACTAACCCTTAGATAAGCCAGTATCTTCTAGGAGAAGGTAGAGGCCCTTTTAGCATGCTTCTTCCCCCCCTCTCTCTAAGAGGATAGCCTAGAGGAACCCTCAATAGGCCCTAGGCTACTAGTTAGCTAGACGGTTAGGCCGGACAATATAAAAGAGGCTATTAAAATAATAAAACCCTAGAAAGTACTAGGACCTAACGGACTCCCTATAGGCTTTCTAAAGGCCTATAATAACCCCTTATACAAGGCCCTTGCTATACTACCCTTGAAATCCTTCCTTTATAGCTTCTATCTATAGGAATATAAGGAAGCGGTTACTATCGTCCTTCCTAAGCTAGGAAAACAGCCGGATACCTATAATACCCCTAGAGGCTACCAACCTATAGCCCTGCTTAACTACATTAGTAAGGTCCTAGAAAAAGTTATAGGGACTAAGATAAGGGACGTAGCTAAAGCTTTTAAGCTAATTCCAGCAATGCAACAGGGCTACTACCGCCATAAGTCCACCGAATCGGCTATATACCTCCTTATAGCTTAGGTCTGGAAGGCATAGAAATATAAAGCCAGGGCCTTCCTCCTACAGCTAGACCTATTAGGGTATTTCAACAGCATCCCTTATAACAGACTCCTAGCTATACTAGACCAGTTAGGGCTACCTATCTGGCTACTATCCTAGCTAAAGGAATTCCTTTCCTCTTGGACTACTAGCCTCTTATTTAACGGCTAAAAGAGCCGGTAAATCCTAGTACTAATAGGAGTACCCTAAGGCTCACCACTTTTACCAATCCTCTTAGTCCTATACCTATACCCCCTATATAAAAGACTAGAGAGAAAATACCCTACTATCTCTACTATAGGCTATATAGACGATACTAATCTACTAGCCTTTGATAGAGAAGCTATAATAACGGTTAGGCAGCTAGAGGAAGCCTAGAGAGAGTGCCTAGACTGGGTAATAACTACTAGGGTTACCTTCTTAGTAGCAAAGAGCGAGCTTATACACTTCCCCCCTAGAAGAAGGCCCTAGACTAACCCTATTAACCTAGGACTAACAGAGGACTCCCCCCTATAACTAGCTATAGAGGCCCGTTTTCTAGGGGTTTGGCTAGACCCTAAGCTTACCTAGAAGGCCTACGCCAACACCCTACGGCAGAAGCTAAAAACACAGTCCCTCGCTATTACTAGGCTAGCTAGAAAGACCTAGGGACCTGGAATTGAAAAGACTAGGCTCCTATATACAGTAGTAATAAGGCCAGTCCTAGCCTACATAGCCTTGGCCTGGCATACCCCTATACCTATAACACTAAATAAGCCATAGGGTATAACTAGAGGCCTACTAGTAGCCGAAAATAAGGCCCTAAGGAGAGTTACAGGGGCCTATAAGAGAACACCAATCCGAAGCCTCTACTATAAGGCCAACGTCCCCCCCCTTAACCTCTACCTGCCCTACGCCTTACCCTTGGAAGTAGGACCCCTAGGACCAGCCTCCCCCTAGGTAGGCGTATAAAGCAAGAAAGGAAAAGGGAAGTAACAGCCTAGTAGCACTACTAACAACTAAGGAAGGCTATTAACAAGGAACCCCTTTATACCGCCTAGAAGGATCGCTATTTATAGGAGGCTAGGGCCTCTAGCTACAACCCCTATACGGAGAGCCTCTCAGAGAAATCAGCCAAGGCTACCTTTTAAGAGGAAAACCTAGCTAAGGCCTTTAAAGAGGCCTTCCAAAGACACCACTATAACCTCTCTAAGGCCGAAAGCTCGCTACTAATATAGGCCTATATAGAGAAGATAGGCCTAAGGGGATTCCTATTTACCTATAAGGTGCCTAGGGTTAATAACCCCCTCTGCCGCTGCTACCTAGCTATAGAGGACATCCGACATATATTCGACGGTTGCCTGGCCTACCCTTTAGCCCCCTTTAAAGAAAGGGAAAGAGGGGATATACATAGCTTTCTCTACAGACTTGAAAAAGGGGGCGGCGGCGCTATACGCCCCCTAGTTCGCCATATCGCTACTAGACTGCCAGAATACTCAGTTGCTTAGAGGCTAGGAGCGGTCTAGCCTATACCCCTTTAGGCAGTATGTTTTCATACTCCTAAGGGGGCGGTATCTACTCTGGTAAAGATTAGCCTACCCCCTATCACACCCCCTTTTTTCCTATATACGGTTATAGGTTTTTCACCCGTTGTACGGTTTTCCTATAGCACTAGTTTAGCCCACCTAGATATCCCCTACGGGGATCAGATAGCGTAATAGAATCTATCTATCTATATACGGGCTATAAATGCGGCTCTACGCCCTGGCAACCCTGCCCTACCTACGGCTAACAATAATAATAATAACCCCTTAAGCTAGCCCCTAAGTACGGACTACCAACCCCTAAGTATAGACTACCTAAACGACGATATAGAAATGAAAGACTGCTAAACTACTACTACTACCTCTACTACTACTAAGGAGACTGTTATAGGCGCTATAACTATAGTATATATAGCACTTATAGCACCTAGCTCTAGCGCCCTCTCTACTATTAACGCCCCTACGATTAGCGCCCCTTCCTTAACCAACGTCTTTGCCCCTTTTCTTAGGGGCCTAAACGGCAGTTAGCACGCCCTAGCCCCGGCCCCCTCTAGCTAGAAAACCCCGAAAAAGCTAGGGAAAAAATCGGAGAAAAATATAGGGAAAGAAGGAAGTAACAACAATGCTACTAAGACTAACTACATTACCCTAGTAACTAAGAAAACCGCCTAGGCTGCCCTTAGCCCCTCTAAGCTTGCCCTTACACTCTCTAGCCTCCTAGACCGGATAATTAGCCTAGCTAAGGACAGTACTAACTTCTATAGTATAGTAGAGGCAACTACTAAAGCCAGGCAAATTGCCTTTATAGCCTTGCTCTAGGACCTGCCTAAAGAAGCCCTAGCTATAACAGCAGTAGCTCTAGTACCCTAGAACTGCCCTACTACCTTAGTAACGCCTAAGCCATAGCACTAGTAATACCCTTAACAGCCTAGCTACTACTAGTAATAACAGTAGTAATAGTAGTAACAACCTAGCCACTCCTAGCCTATAGCCCCTACCTAGGCTAATATAGCTAGTAAGCTAACGGCTAGTAAGGTAACTAGGCCTAGCCTAGAGCGCCAGGTACTTATCTAACTAGGCTTAGCCTAACAATAGATACTCGCTAAATCTGCCCTAGAGGTAGTATAGGCTATATAATAGGCCTCTAGCCTAGTAGTTTAGGGGGTTCGGACGCTCTCTAGTAGTAACCTCCTTCTAGTTATAAAGAATATAGAGATAAAGAAAAGCCTAGAGAGTAACACTGCCTAGATTATAAGGGCCTTTAGCAAAAAGGCCTCCCTATATATAATAACCTAGGCGGTAGCGGTTAAGGGCCTTATAGTCTATAACCAGGTTATAGAAGAAGGCCTACTAGAAGAAGCTAAAAAGCAATATCCTATAGCAGTTAGGGCAAAGGTCTAGTACCCTTAAGGGCTAGAACGGACTAGGGTTAAGGTACTAATAGCCTTTACCTCTCTAAAGGCAGCCTAGAAGGCCTATAAGGAGGGGGTCTTCTAGAGCTGCCAAGCCCTAGAAGCAGAGCCCTAGATCGACAAAGCTAAGCCTATCTAGTACCTACGGTACTGGAAATAGGGCTATAGAGCTAAGGTATGCCGGAGTAAAGAAGAGATCTGCTATAACTATAGTACTAACAGCCATACCACGCTAGAAGCCCCTACCTACTCTAGGGCACCCCGCTGCTATAACTGCTACCAAGCTTATTATGCCTGCTTAAAGGCCTGCCCCTACCTAAAAGAGGCATAGGCATAGGCTAAAGGATACCTACGTTCTAGGCCTAAGGCCTTTAACGTTAACTAACCGCCTCTATACCAGCATTAACAGTAATAGTAACAATAGCAATAACAGTAGTAATACCCCCCTTAGTAGGCCCTATTACAAGAGGAGGGGGAGGAAGGCTATACTATAGTCTTAGGGAAGAGATAAAGGGGCTAACCAATAGTATCAAGAGGGTTAACCCCTAATTAGAGCACAATTACCGCCTACTTTAGCTACCTAAGCGGCTAAACCCCCCCTTCTTCTTCTACGCTAACTATAAGCCCTAAAGGAGCTACTGGACCTACTAGAACCCTAGAGCTTATAGAAGCCCCTAGACCCCTAGATACTAGACCTAGACTAGACCTAGATACCGGACTAGCTAACGCTACTACTACTATATAACAACTATAGCCAACTATATAGCTAGAGGAGATAGAAATATAAAGGTATGCCTCTAGAATATACAGGGCTTAAAGGAGGTATAAGAAGTACTACTTTCTATAGTAAAAGAAGAAATACTTGCTATATAAGAGCCCTGGATTAATAGGTAGGTATAGCACTCTACCTACTGCCCTAGATCGGCCCCCTACTACCTTATTTTCACCCCTAACGGACAGGCCTTACTTTATATCTATAAATGACTCCTACTAGTAATATAGACTTACAGCTCTAGCTTAGACTGGGCCAGGGCTACTATACAGACAAAGAACGGCCCCTTTATAGTCTGGTCCCTATATAACAACCCCTAACCCTAGAATAGCTTAACCATTCTTATAGAAGAAATAAAAGGGAAGATTAATACCTACCTAGGCCTTTACCTTCTAGCAGGGGACTTTAACCTTTACCACCCCCTTTAGGACCAATATAACCGCTTTAGCCCTAGGTTAGAAGACCTATTACTATTAACAGCAGAGCAGGGGCTTACCCTTTATACCCCCTACGGCACTATAACTAGGGCGCTATAGGGGAGCTAAGCAGGTAGGGCCTCTACTATTAACCACTTCTAGCTTAGCAGTAGCCTTACCTACTCCTATACTAGCTTAGATATATACTTATACTTAGACTACTACCCCTAGGTACTAGATATTAACCTAGAGACTATAGAAACCCTACTGCCACCCCCCTAATTCTAGTAGAAAAAGATAGATAAAGAGGGGGTAGTAAGAGAGGCTAGCTCCCTAATATACAATATAGGGGGCTATAGATATCTATCACGCCTCTCTAACCTAGCTAAGCTTTAGAAGGCCTATAGGCGACTATTAGAGGAACTTTAGTATATTACTAGGGCTATAACCCCTAAAGGAGCCCTAGTAACTACTAGAAGGAAGAGTACCCCCTAGTAGAACAACGAAATCTACCAGGTAGTCTAGGAGAGAAAAAGGGCAGAAAGACAGCTCTAACGCTCCTCTAGCAACCAGGCCCTCTTTACCACCTATAAGTCAGCCTAGAGGAAGCAAACAAAGGCTATAAGAGAGAGTAAGAGAAAGACCTAGAAGGCCTTTCTATGAAAGACTAGAGAAAAGCCAGAGAAGCTCTAGCAACTAGAAAGATAGGCTAGGCTATAAAGTACTACCGCCCTACCCCCTTCTAAGCTACTAACCCTTGGATAAGCCAATACCTTCTAGGAGAAGGTAGAGGCCCTTTCAGCACGCTTTTTCCCCCCCTTCCCCTAAGAGGATAGCCTAAAGGAACCCTTAATAGGCCCTAGGCTACCAGTTAGCTAGACGGTTAGGCCGGATAATATAAAAGAGGCTATTAAAACAATAAAACCCTAGAAAGCACTAAGACCTAACGAACTCCCTATAGGCTTTCTAAAGGCCTGTAGCAACCCCTTATATGAGGCCCTTACTATACTAGCCTTTAAATCCTTCCTTTATAGCTTCTATCTATAGGAATATAAGGAAGCGGTTACTATTGTCCTCTCTAAACCAGGAAAACAGCTAGATACTTATAACACCCCTAGAGGCTACCGCCCTATAGCCTTACTTAACTGTATTAGCAAAGTCCTAGAGAAAGTTATAGAGACTAAAATAAGGGACGTGGCTAAGGCTTTTAAGCTGATTCCAGTAACGTAACAAGGCTACTACCGCTATAAATCCACTGAATCGGCTATATACCTGCTTATAGCTTAGATCTAGAAGGTATAGAAGTATAAAGCCAGGGCCTCCCTCCTATAGCTAGACCTATTAGGGTATTTCGACAGTATCCCTTAAAGCAGACTCCTAGCTATACTAGACTAGCTAGGGCTACCTACCTAGCTACTATCCTAGCTAAAGGAATTCCTCTCCTCTAGGACTACCAGCCTTCTATTCGACGGCTAAAAAAGCCGGTAAATCCTAGTACTAACAGGAGTACCCTAAGGCTTACCACTTTTACCAATCCTCTTAGTCCTATATCTCTACCCTCTATACGAAAGGCTAGAGAGAAAATACCCTACTATCTCTATTATAGGCTATATAGATAATACTAACCTACTAGCCTTTAGCAGAGAGGCTACAACAACGGTTAGATAGCTAGAAGAGGCCTAGAAAGAGTACTTAGACTAGGTAACAACCACTGGAGTTACCTTCTTAGTAGTAAAGAGCAAGCTTATACACTTTCCCCCTAGAAGGAGGCCCTAGACTAACCCTATTAACCTAAGACTAATAGAGGACTCCCCCTCCCTATAACCAGCTATAGAGGCCCGTTTTCTAGGGGTCTGGCTAGACCCTAAGCTTATCTGGAAGGCTTATGCTAGCACCTTATGGCAGAAGCTAAAAACGCAGTCCCTTACTATTACTAGGCTAGCTAGAAAGACCTAGAGACCTGAAATCGAAAAGACTAGGCTCCTATATACAGTAGTAATAAGGCTAGTCCTAGCCTATACAGCCTTAGCCTGGCATACCCCTATACCTATAACACCAAATAGGCTATAGGGTATAACTAGAGGCCTACTAGCAGCCGAAAACGAGGCCCTAAGGAGGGTTATAGGGGCCTATAAAAGGACACCAGTCCGAAGCCTCTACTATAAGGCTAACGTCCCCCCCCTTAACCTCTATCTTAACGCCCTCTCCTTCTCTAGCTAAGCCAGGATAAATAGGGCTATAGGAAAAGAGGTAGCTAAGCAGAAGGAAGCCCTATACCTTACCCTTAGAAATAGGACCCCTAGGACCAGCCTCCCCCTAAAAGGGTATACAAAGCAAGAAAGAAAAAAGGAGGTAATAGCCTAGTAGTACTACCAATAACTAAGAAAAGCGGTTAACGAGAAACCCCTCTATACCGCCTAGAAGGATCGCTATCTATAAGAGGCTAGGGCCTCCGGTTACAACCCCTATATAAAGAGCCTCTTAGAGAAATCAGCTAAGGCTACCTTTTAAGAGAAGAACCTAGCTAAGGCCTTTAAGAAGGCCTTCTAAAGACGCTACTATAACCTCTCTAAGGCTAAAAGCTCGCTACTAATATAGGCCTATATAGGGAAGATAGGCCTAAGAGGATTCCTATATACCTATAAGGTACCTAGGGTTAATAACCCCCTCTGCCGCTACTACCTAGCTATAGAGGATATCCAACATATATTCGACGGTTGCCCGGCCTACCCCTTAGCCTCCTTCAAAGAGAGGGAAAGAGGGGATATATATAGCTTTCTCTACAGACTTGAAAAAGGGGGCAGCAGCGCTATACGCCCCCTAGTTCGCTATATTGCTACTAAACTGCTAGAATACTCTGTTGCTTAGAGGCTAGGAGCGGTCTAGCCTATACCCCTTTAGGCAGTATGTTTTTATACTCCTAAAGGGGCGGTATCTACTCTGGTGAAGATTGGCCTACCCCCTATTACACCCCCTTTTTTCCTATATACGGTTATAGGTTTTTCACCCGTTGTACGGTTTTCCTATAGCACTAGTTCAGCCCACCTAGATATCCCCTACGGGGATCAGATAGCGTAATAGAATCTATCTATCTATAGCGACTCTGATCAAGCTGTTCTTTTAATGCTTCTACGTGATAGCTTATCTAGTGGCCCTAGGGCTGCTATATCGTGGATTCATATACCTTCTAAGGCCTTTAAGCTGCTTGTCAGGCAGTATAGCCGACCTATAGAGTCTAAAAAGGAGGACGTCTATAACGAATTCCACGCCCTTACCTTTAGTACCTATAAAAAAGGCTTATCAGCTTTTAACGCTGAATTTAACAGCTATCTTGCTAAGCTTACCATAGCTAAAATAGATATAGATCCCTCTTTAATACTAAATCAGTATTTTAAGGCTCTAGAATCTAAGTTTCCTAGCTGGGTATCATGCCAAAAGAGCTCTATAAGACAGGCTAGAATGCTAGGCCTTACAGCCTCTAGCCTTAATATAGAATATCTAATGGCTAATATTTTAGAAGAATCTAGGAACCCGGCTATAGAGGCGTATAGAGCAGCTCACGTAGCTAATAGCTCTAATTCAACCCTTAATTCAAATTCTAACCCTAGTAAGAAGGGTAAAAATAAGAAAAAGGGTAAGAAGAAGCCTAGTTATAATGTTGAAGGGCAGAATTATAGTGCTAAAAGTGCTAAACAAGCCTCCTTTATGCTAGGGTCCTATAACCTAGCTATAGAAGAAGAAGAGGAATCCGACTCTAGTTCCAATTCTAGTTCTTCTAGCGATTCTAATACCCAATTAGCATAGCTATTAGCGTTAAAAGGGTATAAGAAGCGTAAGGACTTTAAAGGAAAAGGCCTAAAAACCTCTTCTAATAATAAGGCAAAATATAAAGATAATCAGCCTAGAAGACGCCCTAGAGACCCCGCTCTTTATAATAGTTAGCTATACGATACGGGATCTACGGACCATATTAGTAATAGTAAAGAGCGGTTTACTACCTTTACGCCTAACACAGGCTAGTTACGCCCTATTAACACTGGAAATAGCCCTGTAAGCCCGGCTGGTATAGGCTCTATTACACTAGAAGTATTATCTAGAAAGGCCCCCTCTACCTATACTAAATTAGTATTAGATAACGTTTTATACCTACCTAGTATTGATATAAATATTATTAGCAAGGTTAGGCACTATAATTCGGGAGGTTGCCTTATAAAGGAAACCCTTTACAGGGGTAATAGACGCTATATAGCTATACTAGACTTTAAAAAATCAGGATTTTTTCTTAACGTTAAAGGCAGCTCTAAGCCTATATTATATGCAAATTTTGCTTTTCCTTTAGGCCTTACTAGTTATAATACTACTAAAAGTATAGAGCCGCAGCGTAATAAGATAGTGGTGGAAATTCCTTCTAATTCTATTAGAAAGGAAGACTATAGACCTATTATAGAGGATGCTATAGTATCCGAAGCTATAGAGCCTAATAAGCGCTATAAGCTAAGGAATTCTCCGGCTAAGGGTACTACTTTAGAAGGTATAGGACCTTCTTTAAGGGGGAAAAGGCCCTATAGGCCTATAGAGCCCTTAGCCACTGCCTAGGCCCCCTATCAAAGTCCCTGTAAGACTAGGGAGCCTAAGCCCTTAACTGGCACTAGAGACCTGCCCCGTATGCTAAAAGAGCCAGTTATAGAGGGGAATAAAGTAGAAAAGGCTATATCTAGCCCTACTTTAGAGGATGTTGGAATCTGTGGGCTCTGATTGATCGATTCCGTGCGCTCATCTGTGCTCTGTCTTGACCTGCGGTCTCGCCGCCTGGGGCAGAGATTTTCTCTGTCCCCCCTATAACCTTTATAGGCCCCAAAGTAGGCTTAATCTGCTTGATACAGGGAATCATGGCTATATCTACCTTAATTGATCAGGGCCTCCCTATGCCATACTCCTAAGCCTAACAGGGTAACCCTGTACCCTACTTCTATCAGGGATACCGAGGTTCTACCGGAGCGATATAAGCGCCACGTTGTCCAATATACCCCTAGGTCCAGGTTTGCAATAGCGATCCCAGGCCTTGCTATAAGGCTCTTTCTTATTAACAACGTATTTAGTAGTAATATGCGCTTATAGTACTTGTATTCTAGGATCATAGAGGTCGTAGTTAGGCTTTATAGATAGTAGTACGGTCTTTTTCTTAGTAACTATCATTACCACCCTTAAGGTCTCTATTCTCTAGTTATACAGTGCTTTCTAGGCTAGTAGAAGGGTAGTTATTCTACTGCTTAATTAGAAAAGGAATTGTACTAATAAGTAATACTTAGCTGCTCTACTACCCTATAGTCCCGTTCCTCTATAGGGACTCGTTAGGGTACTTTAGATTATTAAGATCGGGCTTTTAATAGATATTGCTAGTTGCTAACCTAGATAGGATCTAGGAAGTTGACTACTTTCTCCCTAACCTGCTTTCTCTGCTGATCTTAGAGGTGCCTTCTTATAAGGGGAACTGTTAGGCTTTTCTTAACCGTTGTAATCTTATTTCTAAGGATATCTAACGGTTGTTACTATAGTCTACTATCTAGGTAGTTAACTGGTATAATGCCTTACTCTATTAGAGACTGCTAGGTTGCCGTTTAGCTTAGGAACACTTATCTCTTTTACCATACTCCTTTTACCTCTGCCGATCTTGCAGGTACCTTATGAACTACCTCTAGCGTTATAAATACTAGCTTATTACTTTAGTGATAGTCTCTTCTCTGCTCTTTACTATCTCTATAGGGGCTAATCCGGGTAATAAGGCAGTTAAACTAATATAGCGAGTCTTGCCAGATCTAAAGGTCTAGGTATACTGCCCTTTCCTATTTAGGTTAAGGTATACTGCCTCTTTCTTATTTAGGTCAAGGTATACTACCTCTTCCTTTAGGTTAAGGTATACTGCCTTTTCCTTAGGGTATACTGCCCTAGCTTCTTTTCTCTATTAGGGTATACTACCCTACTTCTTTCCTTACTCTTATATTTTACATCTGCGTATATCGAGGCTCGTTGATCGGTAAAGGTCTGCTGCCTCTCTCTTCTTAGTATTAGGGTATACTATCCCTTCTTAGGGAGGAGGAAGTGGAAGTTTAGAAGAAAGGGCGTAATTTTTAACCGCCTATGTTATTGCTCTTTTTATACAGTAGCTAGTTAGGTATAAAATCTACTCGCCTCCTCTAGAGCTCTAAAAATTTCCTCCTTCTACTACAAACGTGTTTTTATCTTTCTATACTTGCCCTTCTTACTATAAGGCTTCTTATAATTGTTATGTTCAGTTTTATAAGTTTTTCTAACTTCCTTTTATCGCAGATGTTTACTTAGAAAGAGAAGTCGGTTCTAGAGCAGCCTATTACCCTAGTAGCCGGAGATTTGCCCTTATTAGGCCAGAAACACGGTTTATATCTTGCCTTTTCTAGGTAGTTCTCTTAATAGCTAACAGTCTGTATCTAGTCTGGTTTTTTCAGGATAACGATAAGGAGGATAACGACGTTACGGTACTACTATCGTCGAAGAAGCTGCGTTTTAGGGATTCAGGTCTATTACCTATACCAGCGGCTATTACTACCCTAGTCTTGACAGTCCCTAGGGTACGTTCGCCGGCGGCTAGCGCTAGAGGGCCGGTAACATTGGTCTGTAAAAAGCTGGTTATAAGCAAGCCAGCGTTAAGCCTAGCCTTGCAGTCCATACCTACAGGGGCGTTACTATCTGTATTACCGGCGGTTTCTACTATCTAGGACAGTAAGCTATGTAAGGTATACTATAAGCACTGTCTTATACGCTTAGTCTTATAGGCCGATTCTGGCGATTTTTCCCCTTTAGCGCTATATATAGCGCAGCTCGGTCCCTGCGTTTCTTCGCGGTTACGGTACTTAAATTGTTCTCATTGTCAGCACCTATACATATCCTATAAGTCTAGCCTATATACCTCCTTAGCGCCGTTCGCACTAACCTGCGTTTCTAGCAAGTAACGACAAGATCTTAGTAGCAGTATAGGCCTATTAGGCCTACGTTGTTAAATACTCTTCTAGTATTATAGCCCTAGTAGCAAGTTACCCTATAATCCTATCCTACTATACTTCTAGTCTGTTCTAACTATCCTTGTCTAGACATTATATACTCTTATTAGAGAGTATACTAGCTTGATCTAAGAGCTATAGACGTAGAAACAGGCTACGACTATCTAGAGAAAGGGGGAGATAAAGAAGCAGGTGAAAATAGCAGTAATAGAGTCCAACGACAATAATAACGACACTAATAGGAAGAGCGTACCGCAGACTATTAACGTGGCTATAAAGGAGGATTCTGCTGCTACTCTAGTGTACCCTAGGACTTCTAGCTAGGCCCTAATTAATTTTCCTTTCGTGGATTATAGTAGCAACGCTTAGCTTAATAGACTAGTTTCTTAGGGTACTCCCTTCTATACCTGCCGCTAAGTCCCTATATCTTAGCCTTTTCTTCCTCTACTACTTCTCAATCTTTTTTTTTCCTTTCTACCATACTAACTTGCTTGTAGAAAGCAGTGAAACTGTTATTTATAAGAACTTTCGTTAGACTATCTGCTAATTGTTAATCTATTAGCATATAGTCTATAAGAACCCTTCCTATAACAACTTCCTGCTAAAGCTAGTAATTCTTAATATCGATATGCTAGAGCTTCGTTTTTAGCGTTTTGTCCCTAGTTACTAGTCTTACGGTTTATACATTATCATAGAACACTTATACGCCGTACTCCCTTTTAAGACCGATTCTAAGATTATAGATCAGCCGGCAGAGATACAGCGCTTCTTACACTGCTTCTATCATAGATACTAATTCCGCTTCTATAGTAGAAGTTGTTATATAGGTCTGCTTGCTTACCCTTTAAGCAACTAGCCCACTAAAAAGCTTAATTACGTATCCCTAAGAGCTTTTTCAATCGGCTATATTATCAGTAAAGGAAGCATTATACCAAACCTTATATATATCTCTACCTCTAAGCTAAAGGCACTAATTCCTAGAATAGTATAGGTAGTTAAGGCAACGATCTGCTGCCTTATAATACTCCGGACCTAGGTTTGTAAGAAATCTCGATAATCTTAACATAGTAAAGGCTATATCGACCCTTGTAATTACTACTATATATATTATCGAGCCGACTTTTCTCTAATATAACTTTATCTCGGCGTTCGTTGTCTGCCCTAGGTTGCTCTTTAATTCTTCCAGTACTATAGGGGAGGTATATCTCTATGCTATTAGCTTTATTGCCTTACTCCCTATTACTAGGTCGTCTACTAATTTAAAGATTTTCTTATAGTATGCTGCCTATAAGAGATAGATCTTATAGTGCTCCTAATCCTGAATAACTTACAGCCTAAGAAACTAGTTTAGCTTACTACTGCCGGTTATCTTATACTTCGACTAGAGCAAGCTTATTAGGTCTTTAATAAGGGCTTTGTACCTCTTATAGTACGCTATTATTATATTATCTATATAGAAGAGAATAAAGACTCCTCCTTTTTAAAAGATATATAGTTTATAGGGCATTATATTAAGCCTAAGATCCTAAAGAGTACTACTAAACTCTTTATACTATAGGCAAGGCAATTCCCAAAGTCCATACAGTGCTTTCTTTAGCTTATAGACCGTGCCCTGCTTCCTTTGACCTACTAGGAGCCTTATATATACGTCCTAGTTAAGGCAAGCGTTATAAAAGGCATTCGAAACGTCAAACTAGATCAGCTCTATATCGAACCTTGCTACTACTACTATTAAGATCCGGAAAGACTTTCCAGCTAGCGTTACTACGTATATATCCTCCCTTAAGGTCCCTTGTTATTGATTGCCTTAGACTACTAATCTAGCCTTAAACTTCTCTAGGTAATTATACTTGTTGATTTTGTATATATATACCTATATATTATCCAAGACCTACTTGCCCTACGCTTTAGCGATTAGTACTTCCTTCTACGTTTCTAAGTACGTAAGAAGGTGCTGCCTTTTAGCTTCCTTAAAGTATTCCCCTTATAGGTAGCTTTTAAGGTTCTAGTACAGCTTAGGCGCTAAAGGTAGCTAAGAGGAATAAATAGTACTAGGCTTAAAGTCCTTAACGCTTAGGATCTTGGATATTAGTATACTCTCTTTTGTCTTAGGGTCCCTATTTATAAGCCTTCTAGTAGTAAAGGAGGCCCTTTAGATAAGGAGATCTCCCTTTATAGCAGCGTTAAAGAACTACTAACTAAGAATTCGATCCCTAAAACATACTATAAGGCATGCTCCTAGTATGCCCTATACTGCTAGTAGAGGCGTAGCTTCTAGAGTTAGATATAGGAGCAGGTAAGCCTCTATATATTAAGGTTCTTATATTGCTTCTACCGAATCGTCTAGTTCTGTGTTATCTATAAGGTTAGGCATATCGATATCCTCTTCCTCTTCTTCTTCTAATCCATTATCTAGGTCTATTACCTCTACTTTATAGGGTACGTCCTAGGTAGGGATATTAGCTACTATAATATTTAGATTTTCAGATTCTACCCTTTTCTCGATCTTAACAAGCCACTCTTTTAGCCCTTCCGAGCTTAGATCTCTTAGCCCAACTATAAGATACTCCTTAGACCCGTTAAATACCACTTTCTCATTGAAAATCACGTCCTAGGTTACTATAACCTTATTGGTTTAAGGGTTTTAGATTCGATAAATATTTGTCGAGTTATATCCGATTAGGTATCTAAGGAAAGCTCTTAGAGCAAACCTCTTTAGCTTATTCTTCTTAAGCTACGCGTCTACTTCTAACGTAAAAGCTTAATATAGGAAAACCTAGAGATGCCCTTGCTATAGCTTAATAGGTATTGTCTCTTTAGCGCTTGCTAATTCCACGAACGAATAGAATACCTTATATAGTATTTTCTACTTTAGTCGATACCTTAGGGTGCGATTTAAGAGATATACCGCTGTTCTAAATACCTTAGCTACCTTGTCTGATAGTAAGTTGGTCTCTGCTACCATTGCTTTTACCTGCCTTTTCAGAATACCAGTAGCTCTTTCTACGCCTTTATTCTGATCTTAGGTCTAAGGAGCAGAGAGATTTGTTCTAATATACTTCCCTTATAGCTAGGCTTAGATTGCTCCCTTCCTTCCAGCAATCTTATTATTAGCTTTGATATCTAAAACCCGAATTCCATACCTTTAATCAAGATCTATAAGGCGATCGTCCAAGGCTATAATAATACTCTTAACCAACCAATTATAAAGATAATAGTCCTATATTAAGCCTGACTTATAATCCAACAAGAGTATAATAGACGTAAAACCTTCCTTGGACCTTTCGATATTATAGAAATTAAGGGCTAGAACATTGCTAGGGTACCTTGGGTCTAGTCAGGCTATCCTTAAGACCTAGCAATCAGGGCCTTTTCCTATACCATACTACAGACAGTCTACCATTCTAATTACCTTATAATTCCCAGTAACCTTAACTCTCTTACCGCTTTAAACAAGATAATAGAGTGCTTCTAGGTTTGGATAACCTAACTGCCAGTGCTATACTTAGATCGTCCTAGGCTTGGTCTTCTTCTTCTAAGACCTACCCTACTCCTTTTATATTATAAAAGCTAATACTAAGATATTAGTTATAACATGCTCTAGTAGGAACTAGCTATAGGCTTCCTAGATTTTACAGATCTTATTATAGTCTAACATCCTTCTAAGGTAGGAAAGGGTGCCCTACTTCTAGTAATCCTACTATATTCCCTTCTTACAAAGGCACCTTAAAAAGACTAGGTTGATAGCTACCTTAGGGCAATATGCTATACGATCGAGCCAAAGGAGCACCCGTTTATACTAACCTAGGCTTAGATATAGGAAAACTGTCCTATATCCTTCGATTAGCAACTTACTATTAGCTGCTATAAGGTAGTCCCCTTCCCCTACTTCCTTAAAGCTTTTAAATCTCTCCTAATTATTGAAAATATAAATGGAGGTACTGGAATCCAGATAGGCCAAGTGCTTAAGAGGGTATTCGCTAACGCTACTTACTTGTAGTACGCTCTTTAGTACTACAAATTTAATAAGGACCTAATTCTCATTCTTCTTCTTAGGCATAAGAACAACTTCTACTATTAGTTTTAAAGCCTTTACTTTCTCCCTATACCCTATATACCTTCAGGCCTCCTACTTGTCTTTTAGCTCTTTTCAACAAGCCAATATCTTTAATCGAAGTTGCGAATCCTCCTTAATAGCTTATTTCATACGTTTTTCTATATCTAGCCTTAGTTCCTAACCTTTATATACAAAAGATGGAAATAAATACCAGTACGCCTTCTAGTTATACCAGATTATTCTATAGATATACTTCTTACAATAAGAACTAGGTCTCCCTATAGAATAATTAGGTCCTAAGGCTTAGAGTGCTTCTAAGGCTCCCTAGAGATTTCGGTTACTATAGGTATTAGCTCTCCCTTACTTGAAAACCTTGTCTTGTATATCCCCTCCTCTTTTACCTTTCTTACTAGCCCTATTAGGAAGAGGCTGTTCGCCGTTTAAAGTAACGTATATGCCTCCTCTTCCTACTAGGTTCTTAGGCTTTAGCTTAGAAGGCTTATTAAACTTAAGATCTTATAGGAAATCCCTTACTACTTTACGGTAATTAAGGTTCTTCCTTTCAGCCTACTTCTTAAAGTCCTTATATAAGGCCGATATCCAGCCCTAGAATCTTTAGGTTACTCCTAAGAAGATTAACAAGTTATTAAACTATAGTTTAGGATTAGCTACCCCTTCGACTTTATAATACTCTACTAGGTATAGTAGCTTCTGCCACTTCTCTATCTAAGTCCTCTAGTTGCTAACCGCTTTCGCCTTACTAGCGTTAAGGTACTCCTTATAGTCCTTATATATCGTCCTTATTCGCTTATAATCCTTCAAATACATTAACTTAGTAAGGTTCTAATACTACTAGCAAAGGCTTTGCTTAGGTAAGTAGTATAGATTTAGCATATAAGTCTTAACATACTCCCTAATCTACTTCTTAACCTCTATAACATTATCCTAGTTGTATTTCCAGTTCGCTATAGCGGTATTGTACATTGTTAATATACTCTAGAAGATAGCCCTCCTATTAGCAGTCAAATCAGTATATACAATACGCTTACTAGGAAGAGGAGGAGGCCCGTTAGTATTCGCCTGCTTAATATACTCTTCCATAAGCTACGCTCCCTAAGTAAGGCCGTAATACTAGTAAACGCAGGTCTAACAAGCAGTCTTAATATAGGTAGTTAATAACCTAAGAATAGGTATATCGTTAAGGGTTAGAGGGACCGGATATCTATCTAATTCCTTAGTATCGTTCAGGTCTATAAACTCTATTACCTTACTCGTAATACGCCGAAGCTACTGCTCAAAGTCGATCTACTACTCCGGCTTAGAAAGAAGGATAGAGGCCTCCTTAGCAGCCTTCTTATTATTCTCGTTACTTAACATAATAGCAGCTACTAAGGTACGTTCTTAGATATTATGATAATAATATATATACTAATACTAAGCTCGTCTACGCCAGGCTAACAACTTCTAACTATTAATTATTAGAATCTATAGGCTCTGATTAATCAATTCTATACGCTTATCTATACTCTGTCTTAACCTACGCTCTTGCCGCCTAGAGCAGAGATTTTCTCTATCCCCCTTACAACCTTTACAGGCCCCAAAGTAGGCTTAATCTGCTTAATACAGGGAATCATGGCTATATCCACCTCAATTGATCAGGGCCTCCCTATGCCATACTCCCGAGCCTAACAGGGTAACCCTATGCCCTACTCCTGTCAGGGATACCAAGGTTCTACCAGAGCGACACAAGCGCCACGTTGTCCAACAGAGGAGCCTAATATAGGTCAGCGAGATTACTATAATCTACTTAATTTAGCTAAATTGTGGCACGTTAGGCTAGGCCATATAGGCCTACGTCTTTTGAAAAAGACCTCTAGTATTACTAAAGGGCTGCCTAATTTTGATAAAATAAAGGAAGCTGATTTTCACTGCTCTAGCTATAATCGAGGTAAAGCAGTAAGAAGGGCTAGTAAGGCTTTAATACCTGACCTACCTAGGGTCTTAGACTTAATAGAGGGGGATACTGTTAAAATTAGGCCTAGGCCTTATAATAGAAACCCTATAGTCTTACTTCTAGTTAACCGTAAAAGTAGGTATAGGTGGGTTTTTAACCTACCTAATAAATCAGGCCCTATAGTAGCTAACGCTATTAAGGGCTTTTTTAGGGGCCTAAGGAATGGATTTGGTAGATATCCTACTAAATTCCACTTTGACGGAGGCACTGAAATAACTAATTTATTAACTACTTGGTTAGCTAAAAGGGGTATTGAATGTAGCACTTCTGCCCCCTATATCCACGAGCAGAACAGCCTAGTAGAACGATCAGTTAGAGTTATACTAGACCGTATAAGGTGTACTATTCTTAGTAGCGCTTTACCCTAGTATTTATAGTGCTTTATACTGGAGGCTGTAGTGGAATTAGTTAATAGTACTACTATAACTAATAAGGAAACTACTCCTTTCTAGGCGCTATTTGACGAGCTAGAGCCTGGTATTCTATATATACCTAACCTAGAGCGCTATAGGGCTATAGGCGCTAAAGAAGAGGCTATTATACCTCTAGAAAAACGGTCTAAATTGTTAAAATTTACCTTTAGAACGGAAGAGTATAAATTACTAGCAGTATTAGGTTCTAAGACCTACCTAGTATATATACTGTCTAGAAGAGCAGTACTTCAAACCTCTACTGTTAAATTTATAGAGGATAATACAGTACTAAGTCAGCCTACTGATAATACGGCTTTAGAGGGGGAATTAGTAGATCTAGACCTAGATTTAGAGGGGGCTGTCAGCCCGGACCCTTCTAATCTTAATACTGAAAAGCCTATTAGTATAGAAATAGGACCTAGTAAGCTAGAACCCTACAAATCTTCTTCCGATAGTGAATTAGATAAACCCTTACCGGATAAGCCTATAAATCCGTTTATAATAGAGTCTACTAGGCCTATAATGTCTATTAGAAAGCCTGAATTACTAGAGGTATTTCCCCAAACTATAGAGCCTATTTTTGCACCTAAGCCTATAGAAGTTATAGCGCCTAATCAGCCTATAACGAACGAACCTCTTAATAATAGTGATCTTATTTCAGAGGGGGATAAAATGCAGCTCGATTACTATAAGCTTTTAGCTAAGACTAGTAGCTTTATACTGTCTTTTGTCTATAAGGCTCGAAAAAGGGTAATATCTAAGGATAGTATGCCTACTACTTATAAGCAAGTCTTAAAACTACCTAGAGATGAGCGTAGTAAGTGGTTAGAGGCTATTACTAAGGAATTTATCCAGTTATTAGAGCTAGGGGTTTTTAAATTCCTACCTAGGAGTCTATTACCTTCTAACTGTAAGCTTAATACCTGTCGAAACGTTCTTAAGGTTAAAAAGGATGCTAAAAACAGGCCTATTAAGTATAAATCTCGGTTAGTAGCTAGGGGCTTTATACAGGTAGAAGGCCTAGATTATACTATAACCTACGCCTCTACTAGTATACTACCTACTTAGCGTATACTTCTAGCTATAGGTACTATTCTAGACTAGGAAATAGAATAAGCTGACTTTATAGGGGCATTTCTTAATAGCGCTCTTAGAGAAGAAATATATATGGAAATCCCTAAAGGACTATTAGACCTAGCGGCTTCTAATAAGGCTATTTATAAGCTTTTACTGAAATACAGCTATAATCCTTCTACTCCTAATATTATTAAACTATCTAAAGCGTTATACGGTCTAAAACAAAGCCCTAGAGAGTAGCAAGATAAGCTTAAAATCTTACTTAAGAGCCTAGGCTATCTTCCCCTTATTTCAGATCTAGGGGTCTTCTATAATGCTAAAACCTGCCACTTTATCGTTACCTATATAGATAACTGTCTATTTATAGGGCCTAATATAGGCTATATAACTGATTTAAAGAAACGGCTTAATAAGGTCTACGCTATAGCAGACTTAGGGCCTGCCGCCTATTTCCTAGGCGTGCAAATTATAAGGGATAGACCTAATAGGCGCCTGTAGCTTAACCAGTCACAGTATGTAGAAGAGGCGGTTAGCCCCTTTAACTTAGCCGATTCTAAGCCTATATCTATTCTCTTACAGCCGGGGCTAGTAAGTCAACTTCAACTAGAGGAAGATATTACTAGCCACCTCTGTAATTCTACGGAAATTAAGCTCTATTAAAGCCTAGTAGGAACAGCTATATATATAATGCTCCTTATTAGGGTAGATATTAGCTTTACCGTACAGTAGCTCTCTAGGTCTTTAAATAGACCTACAAAATCACACTTAAACGCTGCTAAAAATCTTTTCAAGTATCTTAATAGTACTAAAGACTATAGCATCTGTTTTAGCTATAACGGAAATACAGTAGCTGATCTAAGGCCTAAGCTTAGTAATAGTAGTAATACAACTACTAAGCTTAGTAGAGACTTTCACTCTAAGGAAGGGCCTAGGCCCCTAACTACTACCTCTACTACTATAGTAGATTCTAGAAATAGTAAAGGTGGTAGCCGGACTTCTATAATTAATAGTAGTCTAGTCCCTATAGGCTTTAGTGATTCTGATTTTGCAGGGGATAAGGCTACTAGTAAATCCACCTACGGCTATCTATATAAGTTAGCTGGTAGGCCTATTAGCTGGAAAACGAAAAGAGCTACTACTATTGCTCTCTCTACCCTAGAAGCTGAAACTGATGGACTTACAGAGGCTATACGCGAAGTACAGTGGATTATAGGGCTGTTTTCTGAACTTCATAGACCTATAGACTACCCTATTACTCTCTATAGAGATAATCAGGGCTCTATAACAGTGGCTAATAACCTAGCGCTACACACTAGAACTAAGCATACCCTACTGAAATTCCAGTACGTTAGAGAGCAGGTTAAGGCTAAAATAGTTACTATTATATATCTTAATACTAAGTGTATGCCGGCTAACGGACTTACTAAAGCCCTACTAGTTAGTGGCTTTCAGTCTTTTATTAGGCTTTTAGGCCTTTAACCTAAGGGAGTTTTTTACTAAGCTACCCTTTACCCCTATATATATACTCTATACTATATATATAGAAGGCCTGGCTTAGCCTGATTAGCTTATAAGACCAGTCAATAGTACCGGCTACTTTACAGCCCTCTGGAATCACCTAATTCCTCTATATAGCCTTAAAATATCTCTAACGGGACCGACATCAAACATCCGAAAACGCGTTCTTGGTTAGGAACGCTCTAAATCGACTGTACTCTTTTGCGATCAACTTGTCTAATTGAGGATACAATACATGCTAAATTTGGCCGTAGCGCTGTCCGCCGTTCGACGGCACTATAGTCGGATTCTGACTGTATAATATGGTCGACCGTAGTGAGAAATCTGTAGCGGGGGCGTATGGGCCCTATAGTTACGTGCTCCCCTAGCACCTCTAACCCTCTAGGCCCTTGCCCTGCTTCCGCCACCCCTAGCCCCTTAATCAACGAGCCTATCCTTAAACCTGATTGTATAAGCTATACGTTTGTGCCCTACCTCTCTAGCGCTATAGCTATAGCTATAGCTACTACTACCGCTGCTATTACCGCTACTACTACTACTTCCGCTACCGATTCTACTACTGTTATAACCGCTACTAGGCTGAGTGATATATCGTTCGATAGCCCTTTGAAAGGGCTTTCTAGCAGTTAGTACGCTACTACTGCTAATGCTGCTACCGCCCCCCTAAAAAGGGGAAAGAAAAGGAGAAAGCTTTACCGCCGTCGACTCTTGCCCTTACCTTCTCTAGCCTTATAGACTCGATAGTTAGCCTCTTAATTAATAACCTAGCTTTTAAGGAAATCGTTGAATATATAGGGCTAGCTAGAAAGCTAGCTCTAACGTAAATACTAAAAGAGAAGGAGAAGAAGGTAGTAATTCCGATCTTTTCTTCTTTTACTAGCTAGGCCTAAAAGCAGAAGAAGCAGCAGTACTAATAACAACAATAATAACAATAATAACAACAATAACAGCAGTAACTAGCCCCTTAGCCCGAGACCTACTGTACCTAGGCTACTATAGTAGCAGCTAGGGTAAAGCCGACTAAACTAGGCCTAGAAAAACAAGTCCTTATACGCCTAGGATTAGCCTCCTCCCCCTTTAGTTAGAAATCAGCGTTAGAGATTATATAGGCAGTTTAGAGGGTAATAGGGTATACTATTAAGGGGGTAAGGACCCTACTAAGCAGTAACCTTATACTAGTTATAGAGGAAGAGAAGGTAAAGAAGGCCTTAGAGGAAAATACAGCCTAGCTAGCCTCTTTATTACTAGAGGCCTCCCTCTATACTACTATCTGGGTAGTAGCTGTTAAGGGGTTTATAACAGCTGATTGGATAATGGAAGCTAGCCTCTTAGTAGCTATAAAAGAAGTATATCCCTTAGCCCTCTAAGCTAAAGTCTAGCACCTACTCTAAATCGAAAGAACAAGAGTCTTAGCACTTATAGCCTTTTCTAGCTAATAAGAGGCTTATAAGGCCTGTTAAGACGGCATCTTCTAGGCTTATAAGGCCCTAAAAGCAGAGCCTTATATCGATAAGGCTAGGGCCCTTTAGTGCTTTAACTGCTAGCGTTAGGGGTATAAGGCTAAATACTGCCACTCTCCTGCCCTTTGCTATAACTACGGCTAAGAAAAGAAGAAGCATACTAACGAAGCAGCCTATACTAGGGCCCAGAACTGCCAGAACTGCCAAGAAGACTACTATACTAGGGCAGAGGAATGCCCTAAAAGAAAGAAATATAGGGTATAAGCAAAGGCCTACCTTTAAAATAGGCCTATTAACTTCGACCTTCCAGGCCTTCTTAAGCTAGTAATATCGATAGAAGACCGGCTAGAAGGAGAAGAGGGCTATACAGTAGTAGCTGGAAAACGCCGCTGTAGACGCCCTTCTATAATACCCGCTACTACTGCTACTATAGCCCCCTTTTCCTAAAGGATAATAAGGGAGGCTTTTAACAAAATCCCTACTACTACCTTCACCGCTACTACCAACCCTATAGCTGTAGCTACAGCTATAACTATACCCTTCTCCCTAGAGCCAGCAAGGGGCTCTATAGAGGAGGAAGATACAGATATACTCTAAGTCTTTTCTTTCCTTTTATTTCTACTCCTTTTGTTTAAGATAGCCTCTCTTCTTTCCTTTAGACTACTTTCCTTCTACCCTTCTCTATAGCTGGTATCTTACTACTATACCTAAGGTAAGAGGGAAGGCTATAAGGCTAAGCTTATAAGCTTTTAAGCTTTAAGCCTAGACCTACCTTTACCTCTTTCGCTGATAAGACCCCTTCCTTATTCCCCTACCCTAAGCCCTATATTAATTAAGATATAGGGCGTTCTTACGGGAGACGGGTAGGGGAATAGGCGCGATTTCTCTTAGTAGCCTCCTAGACAGCCTCCCCTTGCGTTGTTTTTCTTTTAGTACTGCTCTTTTCCTCTTGCTAGGTTGCCCGCCTTGTTGAGCTCGTTGGAGGTTTTTCATCCGTTTTCCGGTTTTCCTCTAGCATAAGTGTAAGCTAGCAGCCCCTTATAGCCCCTTAGGGGACTCCATAGGAGTAATAGATATCTATCTATATAGCCTTAAAAGGCTTATAAGGTCCTAGCTACTGTAGTACAGTTCTATAGGCGCCCTTGTGCTGGCATCAGCTCCCTGCGGCGTTAGGGAGGCCTATATTACTCTAGCTACGTCTAGAAGTACTCTAGTATATAGTATAGCTATATTTGGAAAATATAGACTCCGGCTATTACTAGTAGTATACTTTCCTTTAGAGGGGGATTCTCTATGTAACTACCTGTTATTTCCTTACTAGAACTTGCTGAAAGAATGGAGTAAAAAAGGGCATAAAATTTAAAACCGTGCTAAAAATCGTTTTCTCTATAAGAGGATAAAGGCGTTTTTAAGCCCTTTACTCCTTCTATACTCTAGTGCGTCTATCAGCCGCTAGGGTATAGAATATTTAGATATTATATATTACTATACGCTTTTAAGCTATAGTACCTATACCTTAAGATATAGGTTTGATTTCAACATCATATATATTCTTACTTCTTTCTATATATAATAGGGGTTTATCCTATATATATATAAGGGCCTAACCCCTTTGTCTAACGGAATAGTTTTGCTCTTACGTTCTTATTTCTTAGGATTCTTCTATTCTTTACCTATATATAGCTTTCTAAGGCTTATAAAGGAACAGAAGAATAGAGGGGGTGTTAAACGTACAAAATAAGCTATAGCGCTCTAACGGTTATAGCTTAGGCAAAACGGATTTCAGTTCTCAAGTTACTAGATATATAGCTATATTCTGAGGGTGGACCCACTTTTGTAGATACCGCTGACTAAGCTATATATTCCACTATATAGCCTAGAAATAGCTTTAAAAGGCTTTTCTATTTTTAGATTTATGCCCCACTTTTGTAGAGACAGCCTCCTTAGGCTGTATAAGCGCTAGAAATAGCCTTAAAAGGCTCTTCTACTAGGTCACCTACCTACCCTATACCTACCCTGTACCGCAGGAGCGAAAACAGAACTTACAGGAAAAGTCGTGCGGCTTACCCTGCAGCCTAGGTGGCCGTAAGTCGATTATTTAAAATCGCCAGCTTATTTGGTTTTTCGGGAAGTGGCCATGCACCTACTAAGGCGCTCCTGCCGTATAGAAGGCAGGAACGGTCCCGGAGGGTATATATAGGGAAGGAAATTGCGAAGCCTTACCTACTTGGACTAGAAATCAAGTTACTACGTTACCTACAACTATAAGCCTTATAGGCCTATAAGACCCACTAAAAGCCGTGATATATAAGCTTAAAGCCCCTATAATATAGCGCTATAGCCTATAACTATACCGTTATATAAGGACTTTTATAGAGGGAATACAGTAAAGGGCCCTACTTTACTATATTAGCACATACCTAGGAAGTGCTATTTAGGCTATATCAACGCTGTTGCTGCCCCTACGTACCCTATACGACTACTACTAGTAGGCTATAGTGGTTATAGATCCTTATATAGGATTACCCATTCCAATAGGTTATAAGCCCGGATAGCCTGTGGGATAGTTATCGTTGGAGTCCAATTTCAAAGCGCTACCTCTGCCTATATATAGGGCTATTTAAGCCTCTTATAGCTGAAAATATAGTACTATATTAGCCCTAAAAAGCTATATATTACATCTTATTGAAGGCTATTTAAGGACTAAAAAACCTGAAAATCTAGAAGGAGAAATCGCTAAGAAATCTAAGTCCTATAGTATTAACGAGCATTTGGGGCTCTTATACACTTAGGCTAGTATACTTACCTATACTAAAAGACCTTTCTACTTATAGCTGGAAGTAGAAAGGCTAGCGTTTTAGAATTTCTAGCGCTAAAGACCTATATTTCCCTACTATAGAGCCCTTTCTATAGATATATCTATAGGCGGTAGTTAAGTCCCTACGTCGAAGTCTCTAGTCCCTATCTTAGAGCCTAGTTTAGAATTTCTACTAGAAAGCCCTACTAAGTAGCAAGTAGGCAGCGCTATAAACCTACTAAGCGCTAAGACTAGCCTGGAAAATCACTACTATAATTAGTAAGCTAGCTAATTAGCTTTAGTGAACTAGAAGCTAATTAAGTGCTTTAGCTAGCACTATAAAGTAAATAATAGCCTATTTACAATGGCAGATCAAGCTAAAGGGAAGGGTATAGCGCCTAAAAGGGCTAGTAACCCAGCTGATCCAGGGCAATCTTCTAGGCCTCCACTACCTATACGAACCCTATCAGAGGATAAGGAAGATGGCGAAGACTATAGCGAGGTTATAGAAGTCCTAAAACAGCATATAAAATCTCATAAGCGAGTTATAGCTAGCCAATCTAGTGATATAAAAACACAACTTTTAAGTCTAAATACCCTAAAAGCCTCTGTCAAGGATAGCATTAGCGCTATAAAGAATATATCTTCTACTTTAGCTTCTTTAACTAATAGTAGCAATGCTGCTACTACTGGAAAGACTAGCTATAGTCCTAGATTTGATCCTTTTAGCAGTACTATAGATTTAGATTCTCCTCCACGTCCCCCTACAAAAGAGCCCCATCTAGGGCCGGCTGTTAATTCAGCTACTAGTAATTTAGACCCCCCTATAGATATAGGGTCTAAGGAAGGCTTTAAGGATACTATTACTAGTAGTATAGTAAAGGAGCTTTCTAAAAAGGCCTATACTATACCGGACGATAGTAAGCTTAGCGGGGAAAGCAATTTTGAACAGTAGATTCAGGCTTTAAGTATAGTGCTAAGAGCGTTAGGGATATCTAATTTTTTAGAAAGCCCTGATATATCTAACACTTATAGCAACTCTAATCAAGCTGTTCTTTTAATGCTTCTACGCAATAGCTTATCTAGTAGCCCTAGGGCTGCTATATCGTAGATTTATATACCTTCTAAGGCCTTTAAGCTGCTTATTAGGCAGTATAGCCGACCTATAGAGTCTAAAAAGGAGGACGTCTATAACGAATTCCATGCCCTTACTTTTAGTACCTATAGAGAAGGCTTATCAGCTTTTAACGCTAAATTGAACGGCTATCTTGCTAAGCTTACTATAGCTAAAATAGATATAGATCCCTCTTTAATACTAAATTAGTATTTTAAGGCTCTAAAATCTAAGTTTCCTAGCTGGGTATTACGCTAAAAGAGCTCTATAAGACAGGCTAGAATTCTAGGCCTTATAGCCTCTAGCCTTAATATAGAATATCTAATAGCTGATATTCTAGAAGAATCTAGGAACCCGGCTATAGAGGCGTATAGAGCAGCTCATATAGCTAATAGCTCTAATTCAACCCCTAATTTAAATTCTAACCCTAGTAAGAAGGGTAAAAATAAGAAAAAGGGTAAGAAGAAGGCTAGTTATAATGTTGAAGGGCAGAATTATAGTACTAAAAGTGCCGAACAGGCCTCCTTTATACTAGGGTCTTATAACCTAACTATAGAAGAAGAAGAGGAATCCGACTCTAGTTCCAATTCTAGTTCTTCTAGCGATTCTAATACCCAATTAGTACAGCTATTAGCGTTAAAAGGGTATAAGAAGCGTAAGGACTTTAAAGGAAAAGGCCTAAAAACCTCTTCTAATAAGGCAAAATATAAAGATAATCAGCCTAGAAGACGCCCTAGAGACCCCGCTCTTTATAATAGTTGGCTATACGATACGGGATCTACGGACCATATTAGTAATAGTAAAGAGCAGTTCACTACCTCTACGCCTAATACAGGCTAGTTACGCCCTTTTAACACTGGAAATAGCCCTGTAAGCCTGGCTGGTATAGGCTCTATTACACTAGAAGTATTATCTAGAAAGGCCCCCCTACCTATACTAAATTAGTATTAGATAACGTTTTATACCTACCTAATATTGATATAAATATTATTAGCGGGGTTAGGCACTATGATTTAGGAGGTTGCCTTATAAAGGAAACCCTTTACGGGGGGAATAGACGCTGTATAGCTATACTAGACTTTAAAAAATCAGGATTTTTTCTTAACGTTAAAGGCAGCTCTAAGCCTATATTACATGCAAATTTTGCTTTTCCTTTAGGCCTTACTAGTTATAATACTACTAAAAGTATAGAGCCGTAGCGTAATAAGATAGTGGTGGAAATTCCTTCTAATTCTATGAGAAAGGAAGACTATAGACCTATTATAGAGGATGCTATAGTATCCGAAGCTATAGAGCCTAATAAGCGCTATAAGCCAAGGAATTCTCCGGCTAAGGGTACTACTTTAGAAGGTATAGGACCTTCTTTAAGGGGGAAAAGGCCCTGTAGGCCTGTAGAGCCCTTAGCTACTGCCTAGGCCCCCTATCAAAGTCCCTGTAAGACTAGGGAGCCTGAGCCCTTAACTGGCACTAGAGACCTGCCCCGTGTGCTAAGAGAGCCAGTTATAGAGGGGAATAAAGTAGAAAAGGCTATATCTAGCCCTACTTTAAAGGAGCCTAATATAGGTCAGCGAGATTACTATAATCTACTTAATTTAGCTAAATTGTGGCATGTTAGGCTAGGCCATATAGGCCTACGTCTTTTGAAAAAGACCTCTAGTATTACTAAAGGGCTGCCTAATTTTGATAAAATAAAGGAAGCTGATTTTCACTGCTCTAGCTGTGATCGAGGTAAAGCAGTGAGAAGGGTTAGTAAGGCTTTAATACCTGACCCACCTAGGGTCTTAGACTCAATAGAGGGCGATACTGTTAAAATTAGGCCTAAGCCTTATAATAGAAACCCTATAGTCTTACTTCTAGTTAACCGTAAAAGTAGGTATAGGTGGGTTTTTAACCTACCTAATAAATCAGGCCCTATAGTAGCTAACGCTATTAAGGGCTTTTTTAGGGGCCTAAGGAATGGATTTGGTAGATATCCTACTAAATTCCACTTTGACGGAGGTACTGAAATAACTGATTTATTAACTACTTGGTTAGCTAAAAGGGGTATTAAATTTAGCACTTCTGCCCCCTATATCCACAAGCAGAACGGCTTAGTAGAACGATCAGTTAGAGTTATACTAGACCGTGTAAGGTGTACTATTCTTAGTAGCGCTTTACCCCAGTATTTATAGTGCTTTATACTGGAGGCTGTAGTGGAATTAGTTAATAGTACTGCTATAACTAATAAGGAAACCACTCCTTTCCAGGCGCTATTTGACGAGCTAGAGCCTGGTATTCCACATATACCTAACCTAGAGCGCTATAGGGCTATAGGCGCTAGAGGAGAGGCTATTATACCTCTAGAAAAACGGTCTAAATCGTTAAAATTTACCTCTAGAACGGAAGAGTGTAAATTACTAGCGGTATTAGGTTCTAAGACCTACCTAGTATATATACCGTCTAGAAGAGCAGTACTTAAAACCTCTACTGTTAAGTTCATAGAGGATAATACAGTACTAAGTCAGCCTACTGATAATACGGCTTTAGAGGGGGAATTAGTAGACCTAGACTTAGATTTAGAGGGGGCTGTCAGCCCGGACCCTTCTAATCTTAATAGATAGATTCTATTACGCTATCTGATCCCCGTAGGGGATATCTAGGTAGGCTAAACTAGTGCTATAGGAAAACCGTATAACGGGTGAAAAACCTATAACCGTATATAGGAGAAAAGGGGGGTGTAATAGGGGGTAGGCTAATCTTTACCAGAGTAGATACCGCCCCTTTAAGAGTATAAAAACATACTGCCTAAAGGGGTATAGGCTAGACTGCTCCTAGCCTCTAAGCAACCGAGTATTCTAGCAGTCTAGTAGCGATATGGCGAACTAGGGGGCGTATAGCTCCGCCGCCCCCTTTTTCAAGTCTATAGAGAAAGCTATATATATCCCCTCTTTCCCTCTCCTTAAAGGAGGCTAAAGGGTAGGCTGGGCAACCGTCGAATATATGTCGGATATCCTCTATAGCTAGGTAGTAGCGGTAGAGGGGGTTATCAACCCTAGGTACCTTATAGGTATATAGGAATCCCCTTGGACCTATCTTCCCTATATAGGCCTATATTAGTAGCGAGCTTTTAGCCTTAGAGAGGTTATAGTGGCGTCTTTGGAAGGGCTTCTTAAAGGCCTTAGCTAGGTTTTCCTCTTAAAAGGTAGCCTTGGCTGATTTCTCTAAGAGGCTCTCCGTATAGGGGTCGTAGCTAGAGGCCCTAGCCTCCTATAAATAGCGGTCCTTCTAGGTAGTATAAAGGGGTTCCTTATTAATAGCCTTCCTTAGTTATTAGTAGTACTATTAGGCTGTTACTTCCCTTTTTCTTTCTTGCTTTATACGCCTACCTAGGGGGAGGCTGGTCCTAGGGGTCCTGTTTCTAAGGGTAAGGCGTAGGGCTTCCTTCTACTTAGCTACCTCTTCCCTTATAGCCCTATTTATTCTAGCCTAGCTGGAGAAGGAGAGGGCGTTAAGGTAGAGGTTAAGGGGGGGGATGTTAGCCTTATAGTAGAGGCTTTGGATTAGTATTCTCTTATAGGCTCCTATAATCCTCCTTAGGGCCTTGTTTTCGGCTGCTAGTAGGCCTCTAGTTATACCCTATAGCCTATTTAATATTATAGGTATAGGGGTATACTAGGCTAAGGCTACGTAGGCTAGGACCGGCCTTATTACTGCTATATATAGGAGCCTAGTCTTTTCGATTCTAGGTCCCTAGGTCTTTCTAGCTAGCCTAGTAATAGCGAGGGACTGTGTTTTTAGCTTCTGCTATAGGGTATTAGTATAGGCCTTCTAGGTAAGCTTAGGGTCTAGCTAGACCTCTAGAAAACAGGCCTCTATAGCTGGTTATAGGGGGGGGGAGTCCTCTATTAGTCTTAGGTTAATAGGGTTAGTCTAGGGCCTTCTTTTAGGGGGGAAGTGTATAAGCTTGCTCTTTGCTAGTAAGAAGGTAACCCTGGCGGTTGTTACCTAGTTTAGGCATTCTCTCTAGGCTTCTTCTAGCTGCCTAACCGTTGTTGTAGCTTCTCTATCAAAGGCTAGTAGATTAGTATTATCTATATAGCCTATAGTAGAGATAGTAGGGTATTTTCTCTCTAGTCTTTCGTATAGGGGGTATAGGTATAGGACTAAGAGGATTGGTAAAAGTAGTAAGCCTTAGGGTACTCCTGTTAGTACCGGGATTTACTAGCTCTTTTGGCTGTTAAATAAGAGGCTAATAGTCCTAAAGGAGAGGAATTCCTTTAGCTAGGATAGTAGCTAGGTAGGTAGTCCTAACTAGTCTAGTATAGCTAGGAGTCTATTATAAGGGATACTGTCGAAATACCCTAATAGGTCTAGCTATAGGAGGGAGGCCCCGGCTTTATATTTCTATACCTTTTAGACCTAAGTTATAAGGAGGTATATAGCCGATTTAGTAGACTTATAGCAGTAGTAGCCCTATTATATTGCTGGAATTAGCTTAAAAGCTTTAGCTATATCCCTTATCTTAGTCCTTATAACTTTTTCTAGGACCTTGCTAATACAGTTAAGCAGGGCTATAGGTTAGTAGCCTCTAGGGGTATTATAGATATCTGGCTATTTTCCTAGCTTAGGAAGGACAATAGTAACTACTTCCTTAAATTCCTATAGATAGAAGCTATAAAGGAAGGATTTCGAGGCTAGTATAGCAAGGGCCTTATATAAGGGGTTACTACAGGCCTTTAGAAAGCCTATAGGGAGTCCGTTAGGTCCTAGTACTTTCTAGGGTTTTATTGTTTTAATAGCCTCTTTTATATCGTCTAGCCTAACTGTCTAGCTAACTAGTAGCTTAGGGCCTATCAGGGGTTCCTCCAGGCTATCCTCCTAGAGGGAGAGGGGGAAGAAGTATACTAAAAGGGCCTCTACCTTCTTCTAGAAAGTGCTGGCTTGTCTAAGGGTTAGTAGCTTAAGAGGGGGTAGGGCAGTAGTACTTCGTAGCCTAGCCTATCTTTCTAGTTGCTAGAGCTTCTCTGGCTTTTCTCTAGCCTTTTATAGAAAAGCCCTCTAGGTCTTCCTCTTACTTTCTTTTATAGCTTTTATTTACTCTCTTTAGGCTAACTTATAGGTAGTAAGGAGGGCCTGGTTGCTAGGAGAGTATTAGAGCTGTCTTTCTGCCCTTTTTCTCTTTTAGACTGCCTAGTAGATTTCGTTATTCTACTAGAGGGCATTCCTCCTTCTAGTAGTTACTAAGGCTTCTTTAGAGGTTATAGCCCTAGTAATACGCTAGAGTTCCTCTAATAGTCGCCTATAGGCCTCCTAGAGCTTAGCTAGGTTAGAGAGGTATAATAGATATCTATAGCCCCCTATATTATATATTAGGGAGCTAGCCTCTTTTGCTACCCCCTTTTTATCTATCTTCTTCTATTAGAATTAGGGGGGTAGCGGTAGGGCTTCTGTATTTTCTAGGTCGATATCTAGTATCTAGGGGTAGTAGTCTAAGCATAAGTATATATCTAAGCTAGTATAGGAGTAGGTAAGACTGCTACTTAGCTAGAAATAGTCGATAGTTAAGGCCCTACCTGCTTAGCTCCTCTATAGCGCCCTAGTTATAGCGCTATAGGGGGTATAGAGGGTAAGTCCCTACTCTTCTATTAATAGTAGTAGGTCTTTTAACCTAGGGCTAAAGCGGTTATATTAGTCCTATAGAGGGTGGTAAAGGTTAAAGTCCCTAGCTAGAAGGTAAAGGCCTAGGTAGGCATTGATCTTCCCTTTTATTTCCTTTATAAAGGGGGTTAGGCTAGGCTAGGGTTAAGGGTTGTTATATAGGGACCAGACTGTAAAGGGGCCGTTCTTAGTCTATATAGTAGCCCTAGCCTAGTCTAAGCTAGAGCTATAAGTCTATATTACTAGTAGGAGTGATTTATAGATATAAAGTAAGGCTTGTCCGTTAAGGGTAAAAACAAGGTAGTAGGGGGCTGATCTAGGGTAGTAGGTAGAGTGCTATACCTGCCTATTAATCCAGGGCTCTTATATAGCAAGTATTTCTTCTTTTACTATAGAAGGTAGTACTTCCTATACTTCCTTTGAGCCTTATACGTTCTAGAGGCGTACCTTTATATCTCTATCTCCTCTAGCTATATAGTAGGTAGTAGTTGTTGTATAGTAGTAGCGTTAGCTAGTCTAGTATCTAGGTCTAGTCTAGGTCTAGCATTTAAGGGTTTAGGGGCTCCTATAGGCTCTAGGGTTCTAGTAGGTCTTATAGCCCTTTTAGGGCCTATAGCTGGCGTAGAGGAGGGGGGGGTTTGGCTACTTAGGTAGCTAAAGTAGGTAGTAATTGTACTCTAGTTAGGGGTTAACCCTCTTAATACTATTGGTTAGCCTCTTTATCTCTTTCCTAAGACTATAGTATAGCCTTCTTCCCCCTCCTCTTATAATAAGGTCTACTAGGGTAGGTATTATTACTATTATTATTGTTGCTACTATTACTGTTACTGTTAGTACTACTGGTATAGGGGCGGTTAGTTAACGTTAAAGGCCTTAGGCCTAGAATATAGATATCCCTTAGCTTATACCTATACCTCTTTTAGTTAGGGGTAGGCCTTTAAGTAGGCATGGTAAGCTTGGCGGTAGTTATAGTAGTAGGGTGCCCTAGAGTAGGTAGGGGCTTCTAGTATAGTATAGCTATAAGTGCTATAGTTATAGCAGATCTCCTCCTTACTCTAGTATACCTTAGCCCTATAGCCCTATTTCTAGTACTATAGGTATTGGATAGGCTTAGCTTTATTAATCTAGGGCTTTACTTCTAGGGCTTAGTAGCTCTAGAAGACCCCCTCCTTATAGGCCTTCTAGGCTACCTTTGGGGAGGTAAAGGCTATTAGTACCTTAACCTTAGTCCTTTCTAGCCCTTAAGGGTACTAGACTTTTGCCCTAACCGCTATAGGGTACTACTTTTTAGCTTCTTCTAGTAGGCCTTTCTTTATAACCTAGTTATAGACTATAAGGCCTTTAACTGCTACTACCTAGGTTATAGTATATAGGGAGGCCTTCTCTTTAAAGGCCCTTATAATCTAGATAGTATTATTCTCTAGGCTTTTCTTTATCTCTATATTCTCTATAACTAGTAGGAGGTTACTGCTAAAGAGTGTCCGAACCCTCTAAATAGCTAGGCTAGAAGCCTGTTAGATAGCCTATACTACTTCTAAGGCAGATTTAGCTAGTACCTATTATTAGGCTAAGCCTAGTTAGATAAGTACCTAGTGCTTTAGGCTAGGCCTAGTTACCTTACTAGCTATTAGCTTACTAGCTATATTAGCCTAAATAAGGGCTATAGGCTAGGAGTAGCTAGGCTATTACTATTATTACTACTATTGTTACTAGTAGTAGCTAGGCTACTAAGGGTATTACTAGTACTGTAGTTTAGGTGTTCTTAGGGTAGTAGGGCGGTTTTAGAGTACTAAAGCTGTTATTATAGCTAGGGCTTCTTTAAGAGGGTTCTAGAGCAGGGCTATAAGGGCGATTTACCTAGCTTTAGTAGTTACTTCTATTATACTATAGAAGTTAGTACTATTCTTAGCTAGACTAATTATCTAGTCTAGAAGACTAGAAAGTATAAGGGCAAGCTTAGAGGGGCTAAAGGCAGCCTAGGCGGTTTTCTTGATTGCTAGGGCAATATGGTTGGCCTTAGCAGTACTATTGTTATTTTCTTCTTTCTCTGTATTTTTCTCTGATTTTTTCCTTTACTTTTTTAAGGTTTTTTAGTTAAAGGAGGTTAGGGCTAGGGTATACTAGCTACTATTTAGACCCTTAAGGAAAGGGGTAAAGACATTAGTTAAGGGAAGGGCGCTAATTATAGGGATATTAATAGTAGAGAGGGTACTAGAGCTAGATACTATAGGTACTATAGTTATAGCATCTATAGTAGTCTCTTTAGTAGTAGTAGAGATAGTAGTTTAGCAGTCTTTTATCTCTATATTATTATTTAGGTAGTCTATGCTTAGAGGTTAGTCTATACTTAGAGGCTAGCTTAGAAGGTTGTTATTGTTATTATTAGCTATAGGTAGGGCAGGGTTATTAGGGTATAAAGCTATATTAGTAGCTTATATATAAGGAAATTACAGTTATAAGAGGGCAGCTAGGCTTGCTATTTTCTGTATTTTCGTACGTCTAGGGCTATTGCGCAACCGACAGCGCTATAGCGAAAATTAGCAGGCGTTATATCCTTGATCGGACGGTTCAAATGGATATGGTTGCACGCGATTTGGTATAGTTTTAACCAAGAACTCGTTTTTCGTTTTTAGGTGTCGGTCCGTCCTTCTAATCTTAATACTGAAAAGCCTATTAGTATAGAAATAGGACCTAGTAAGCTAGAACCCTACGAATCTTCTTCCGATAGTGAATTAGATGAACCCTTACTGGATAAGCCTATAAATCCGGTTATAGTAGAGTCTACTAGGCCTACTATATCTATTAGAAAGCCTGAATTACCAGAGGCATTTCCCTAAACTATAGAGCCTATTTTTGCACCTAAGCCTATAGAAGTTATAGCGCCTAATCAGCCTATAACAAACGAACCTCTTAATAATAGTAATCTTATTTCAGAGGGGGATAAAATGCAGCTCGATTACTATAAGCTTTTAGCTAAGACTAGTAGCTATATACTGTCTTTTGTCTATAAGGCTTGAAAAAGGGTAATATCTAAGGATAGTACACCTACTACTTATAAGTAAGTCTTAAAACTACCTTGAGATAAGCGTAGTAAGTGGTTAGAGGCTATTACTAAGGAATTTATCCAGTTATTAGAGCTAGGGGGTTTTAAATTCCTACCTAGGAGTCTATTACCTTCTAACCGTAAGCTTATTACCTATTGAAACGTTCTTAAGGTTAAAAAGGACGCTAAAAACAGGCCTATTAAGTATAAATCTCGGTTAGTAGCTAGGGGCTTTATGCAAGTAGAAGGCCTAGATTATACTATAACCTACGCCTCTACTAGTATACTACCTACTTGGCGTATACTTCTAGCTATAGGTGCTGTTCTAGACTAGGAAATAGAATAAGCTGACTTTATAGGGGCATTTCTTAATAGCGCTCTTAGAGAAGAAATATATATGGAAATCCCTAAAGGACTATTAGACCTAGCGGCTTCTAATAAGGCTATTTATAAGCTTTTACTGAAATACAGCTATAATCCTTCTACTCCTAATATTATTAAACTATCTAAAGCGTTATATAGTCTGAAACAAAGCCCTAGAGAGTAGCAAGATAAGCTTAAAATCTTACTTAAGAGCCTAGGCTATCTCCCTCTTATTTCAGATCTAGGGGTCTTCTATAATGCTAAGACCTGCTACTTTATCGTTACCTATGTAGATGACTGTCTATTTATAGGGCCTAATATAGGCTATATAACTGATTTAAAGAAACGGCTTAATAAGGTCTACCCTATAGAAGACTTAGGGCCTGCCGCCTATTTCCTAGGCGTGCAAATTATAAGGGATAGACCTAATAGGCGCCTGTGGCTTAACCAGTTATAGTATGTAGAAGAGGCGGTTAGCCGCTTTAACTTAGCCGATTCTAAGCCTATATCTATTCCCTTACAGCCGGGGCTAGTAAGTCAACTTTAACTAGAGGAAGATATTACTAGCTACCTCTATAATTCTACGGAAATTAAGCTCTATCAAAGCCTAGTAGGAACGGCTATGTATATAATGCTCCTTACTAGGGTAGATATTAGCTTTACCGTACAGTAGCTCTCTAGGTCTTTAAATAGACCTACAAAATTACACTTAAACGCTGCTAAAAATCTTTTTAAGTATCTTAATAGTACTAAAGACTATAGCATCTGTTTTAGCTATAACGGAAATACAGTAGCTGATCTAGGGCCTAAGCTTAGTAATAGTAGTAATATAACTACTAAGCTTAGTAGAGACTTTTACTCTAAGGAAGGGCCTAGGCCCCTAACTACTACCTCTACTACTATAGTAGATTCTAGAAATAGTAAAGGTAGTAGCCGGACTTCTATAATTAATAGTAGTCTAGTCCCTATAGGCTTTAGTAATTCTGATTTTACAGGGGATAAGGCTACTAGTAAATCCACCTACGGCTATCTATATAAGTTAGCTAGTAGGCCTATTAGCTGGAAAACGAAAAGAGCTACTACTATTGCTCTCTCTACCCTGGAAGCTGAAACTAATGGACTTACAGAGGCTATACGCGAAGTACAGTGGATTATAGGGCTATTTTCTAAACTTCACAGACCTATAGACTACCCTATTACTCTCTATGGAGATAATCAGGGCTCTATAACGGTGGCTAATGACCTAGCGCTACACGCTAGAACTAAGCATACCCTGCTGAAATTCCGGTACGTTAGAGAGCAGGTTAAGGCTAAAATAGTTACTATTATATATCTTAATACTAAGTGTATGCCGGCTGACGGACTTACTAAAGCCCTACCAGTTAGTGGCTTTCAGTCTTTCATTAGGCTTTTAGGCCTTCAACCTAAGGGAGCTTTTTACTAAGCTACCCTTTACCCCTATATATATACTCTATACTATATATATAGAAGGCCTGGCTTAGCCTGATTAGCTTATAAGACTAGTTAATAGATAGAATCTATTACTCCTATAGAGTCTATCTAGAGACTATAAGGGGCTGCTAGCTTACACTTATGCTAGAGGAAAACCGGTAAACGGAAGAAAAACCTCCAACGAGCTTAACAAGGCGGGCAAACTAACAAGAGGAAAAAAGCAGTACTAAAGAAAACAAAGTAAGGGGAGGCCGTCTAGAAGGCTACTAAGGAAATAGCACCTATTCCCCTACCTGTTGCCCAAGGGTACCTCCCTATATCTTAACCTTTTAGTTTATTGATTATAGGGGGTTAGGGTAGAGGAATAAGGAAGGAGTCTTATTAGTAAAAAGGGGTAAGGTAAGGCTAGGCTTAAAGCTTAAAAGCTTATAAGCTTAGGCCTATAGCCTTCCCCTTTACCTTAGTATAGTAGTAAGATACTAGCTATAGGGAAGAAAGAAAAGATAGTCTAAAGAGAGAGAGGGGAAGTAGTCTAAGAAAGGAGAGAAGGTAGAAAAAGAGACTAAAGTATATCTGTATCCTCTTCCTCTATAGAGCCCCTTACTGGCTCTAGGAAAGAGGGTATAGAACTGGTAGCTATAGTACCGGTAGCTGCTAGATCGGTAGTAGTAAAGGTAGAGGCGGGGATTTTGCTAAAAGCCTCCCTTATAGTTCGCTGGGAAAGGGAGGCTATAGCAGTAGTAGCGGTTATTATAGGGGGGTAGCTATAGCGGCGTTTTCCAGCTACTACTGTATAGCTTTCTTCCCCTTCTAGCCGGTCTTCTGTTGATATTACCGGCTTAAGAGGGCTAGGGAGGTCGAAGTTAATAGGCCTGTTTTGTAGGCTGGATTTTGCCTAAGCCTTATACTTCTTTCTTTTAGGGCATTCTTCTACCCTAGTATAGTAGTTGCTACGGCAGTTCCGGCAGTACTAAGCCTTAGTATAGGCTGCCTTGTTAGTATGCTTCTTCTTTTCTTAGCTATAGTTATAGCAGAGGGCAGGGGAGTAGCAGTATTTGGCTTTATACCCCTATCGCTAGCAGTTAAAGTACTATAAAGCCCTAGCCTTATCGATATAGGGCTCTGCTTTTAGGGCCCTATAGGCCTAGAAAATTCCGTCTTAACAGGCCTAGTAGGCCTCTTACTAGCTAGAGAAGGCGATAAGAGCTAAGACTCTTGTTCTTTTGATCTAAAGGGGGTACTAGATCTTAGCCCTTAAGGCCAAAGGATATACTTCTTTTGCTACTGCTAGAAGGCTAGCTTCCGTTACCCGGTCAGCTATTATAAGCCCTTTAATAGCAATAGCCTAGGTAGTAGTATAGATTAAGGCCTCTAGTAATAAAGAGGCTAGCTAGGCTATGTTTTCTTCTAAGGCTTTTTTGATTTTTTCCCCTTTAGTAACCAGTATAAGGTTACTGCTTAGTAGGGTCTTTACCTCTTTGATAGAGTGCCCTATAGCCTTCTATACTGCCTATGCGATTTCTAGGGCTGATTTTTAGCTAAGGGAGGAAGAGGCTGATCCTAGCTGTATAAGGACCTGTTTTTCTAAGCCTAACTTAGTAGGCTTTACCCTAGCTGCTGCTATAGCAGCCTAGGTACGGCAGGTTAGCTCTAATTCGACGGCAGGGGGTTGTTGCTGCTACTACTATTGTTATTACTGTTGTTGTTACTATTGTTGTTGCTTCTTCTGCCTTAAGGCCTAGGTAACGAATAAGGGAAATATCAGGGCTTTTTTCTCCTCCTCTTTCAAGATCTGCGTTAAGGCTAGCTTTCTAGCTAGCCCGGTATATTCGACGATTTCCTTAAAGGCCAGGTTGTTAACTGAAAGACTAACTATCTGGTCTATAAGACTAAAGAAGGTAAGGGCAAGGGTTATAGGTAGTAGGGCTTTTTCTTTTTCTTTCTCCTTTTTAGAGGGGGTAGGGGCGGCGGTAGCGGTAGTGGTGTATTAACTGCTGGAAAGCCCTTTAAAAGGGCTATTAAACGATATATCGCTCGACCTAGTAGCGGTTATAGTAGTAGTAGGGTTAGCGGCGGAAGTGGTAGTAGTAGTAGTAACAGTAGCAGTGGTAAGGTAGGTTAGGAAGCTATAGCCTAAGCGCTTAAGGGCTTTATTAACAGCCCTTAGGGGGCTAGGGGCGGTAGGGTTTAGGTTAGTAGGGTTTAGGTTAGTAGGGTTTAGGTTAGAGGGGTTAGTACAGTTAGGGCTAGGGCACGTAACTATAGGGCCTATACGCCTACCCTACTATAGCTGCAGATTTCTAGCTATAGTCGACTATATCGTACAGTTAGAATCTAACTATAGCGCCGTCGAACGAGCGACTATACCGCAGCCAAATTTGGCGTGTGTTGAGTCCTTAATTGGACAAGTGGATTGCAAAAGAGTGCAGTCGATTTGGAGCGGTCCTGACCAAGAACGCGTTTTCGGATGTATGATCATATCCTAAGACTAGTTAATAGTACCGGCTACTTTACAGCCCTCTGGAATCACCTAATTCCTCTATATAGCCTTAAAAGGCTTATAAGGTCCTAGCTACTGTAGTACAGTTCTATAGGCGCCCTTATACTAGCATTAGCTCCCTACGGCGTTAGGGAGGCCTATATTACTCTAGCTACGTCTAGAAGTACTCTAGTATATAGTATAGCTATATTTGGAAAATATAGGCTCCGGCTATTAGTAGTAGTATACTTTCCTTTAGAGGGGGATTCTCTATGTAACTACCTGTTATTTCCTTACTAGAACTTGCTAAAAGAATAAAGTAAAAAAGGGCATAAAATTTAAAACCGTGCTAAAAATCGTTTTCTCTATAAGAGGATAAAGGCGTTTATAAGCCCTTTACTCCTTCTATACTCTAGTACGTCTATTAGTCACTAGGGTATAGAATATTTAGATATTATATATTACTATACGCTTAAAAGCTATAGTACCTATACCTTTAAATAGGTTATAGGTTTGATTTCAACATTATATATATTCTTACTTCTTTCTATATATAATAGGGGTTTATCCTATATATATATAAGGGCCTAACCCCTTTGTCTAACAGAATAGTTTTGCTCTTACGTTCTTATTTCTTAGGATTCTTCTATTCTTTGTGAGAATAGGGGCAGTGGAAGTAGGTAGTGAAAGTGCTTGATTGCTTGATGATCTATCTAGCTATTTAGTGGTGAGGAAGATGGTGATATATACCCTCTTTTTCACCATCTGTTATTTGTTCTACGCTATTCCTATTACTGGAGACCTTGCGGTACTATTCCTAATAAGGAATAGTGTTATTCTAGCTCAATGCTAGTCTACTAGCTTGAGACCTAGGCTTGTCTTATCCTATATATTTATCCGATATTTATTTAGTCTTAGACTAAATAGAATAGGCTAGATATTTGTGTTTAGCATAAGACTTATGTAAGATTTGTGCATTTGGCCTTATGGGTGACTAAGCATGTGTCCCTGGGACTGCAGCCTTGTAAATGTCATACGGCAAGGCTGTGGTATTTGCTAGATATTCTAACATACCCCTTAAAAGTTATATATATAATCCTAGATATAGAATCTTTTATAGAAAGGAATATATAGCAAGGGAAAAAATAAAAACCCCGTTATAATTATAAGTATATGCTTATATGGAAAATAGGCAAAAACCATATTATACTAAGCTGTAAGTAAAGCGGAATTACCAGCTTAGGCTTATCGTATTTTAGTGGAATTAATTGCTGAACCACGGACAAGACTTTTATATATATGTATATATACACACATACTTATATAGAGATGCTACCTATCTCTATGTATTACCCCTGAGCCTATTAATCAGGGTATGCTCTTCTTAGTAGCATAAGAAGGGTGTTATTCTTCTAAGGTCATATTCGCTTGTTTTATAAATCCCTTTATCATAGTACTATTTAGGCTCTTAGTTAACCAGTCTACAAGATTTTGCTTAGTTGGCTGGTATACTAATTTCAGCTTATTGTCTCGTACTACTTCCCTTATATAGTAATAAGTTATATCTATGTGCTTTGCCCTTTTATGAAATTCAGGATTTTCAGCTAAGGCTTATGCCCCTTTATTATCTATATAGATAAGGGGTATAGAAAGTGGCTTATTAGGTATGAATATATTCCTTAAGTAGGAATAGACGTATTAAAGATATATTGCCTCTTTAGAGGCATCTTTTAACGCCATATATTCTGCCTCTGTACTAGAGGTAGCTACTGTTTTCTAAACTTGTGAATTCCAGCTAATGCAATTAGCCGTGGTATTATTTATATCCTAAAGGCTGAAAATATAGCCTATAGTAGACCTTCTAGTATCTAGATCAGCTGCCTAGTCTAAATCTATATATCCTATGATCTGTAAATTTCCTTTGCAGTTATATTTTATTCCTAGATTTGGGAACCTAATTAGGTAACCCTATAAATATTCTAGGGCATCGAAGTGCTCTTTACTAGGATTACTAGTAAATCTAAAGCACAGTATAACGTTATAGGAAATATCAGAGCGAGTCTTTAAGGCTAGGTATAGAAGTGATCCTACTTCTTACTAATATCTTTTTATTTCAGCTTTAGTAGCCTGGCCTTTATTTTTTCTTAATGCCACGTTATTACTAGGCTTAAGCCTTGGTTTATATATATATTTGGAATAGGGATTCTTCTCCTATATAGTAGAGGAGTCTTGTTTTAAGCAGTACTTGCTTAGTATTTTATTTGTATAACCATATTAATTTATTTCTACAGCCTTGTTTTCATAGTCGATTATGATCTTATTACCTAGGTAATCAGTTAAGTCACCTAGTGGTTCTATTTTTAGATATTTAGATACCACTTTTTCAAAGGTATTAATAATATCTTTATTTAGCCCTGCTACTAGTAGATCATCTACATAGCTTGCTATTATGATTTTCTTTATTAAGTATATAAATACTCCCTTATTATAAGGCAGTATATAAAAGCCTAGCTTATCTACTAATATAGAAGACATATACTTATAGAATAACCTAGGGCTTTGTTTTAACCCATATAGGGCTTTATTTACCTTAGCCACTTTACCCCTGTATTTAGGGTTATTATATACGCTATAAGGTAGTTCTGTATATATTTCATAATCTATTTTAGCATGTATAAATGCTAGGTATATATCATATTGTTGGAATATATATCCTAGATTTAATCCTAGAATTAATATAGTATACTATACTTCTGTTCTACACATAGTGCTAAACGTTTCTATATAATCAACACTATAGACTTGATTAAAGCCTTGTATTACCCAACGTGCCTTATATCTAAAGGTCTTTTCTTTATTAGTTATATAGTAGTCTGGTATAAAGCTATTTTGAATTGCTTTCTTTTTAAATACCCAACGTCCTTTTATAGCTTGTTTTCCTTTAGGCAAATCTATTATTGTATAACAGCCTTTAGACTCTAGGTCCTTAACTTCATCTATAGCTGCTAGTTGCTACTGTTTATTTTCTAAAGTTAGCATAGCTTCTTTATAGCTAGCTGGTTCTATATCTGTATTTATTGAAAGGATATATTCAGCCTTATCCTTAGTATTATATTCTTCTTATAGATATGATATTGTAGTATCTCTTAAGGTTAAGAGGATACTATATTCTTCCTTATTAAAAGGAAGTTCTGGTAGCTCAACTACTATTTCTTGATTTGCAGTAGGAAAATTGTTATCTTCTAGTATGTTACTAGACTGTAGTCTATTAGAGATATACTCTTGTTCTCCTCTTTCTTTCTCTTTTATAAAGGAAGAAATGGTTTCTGATAATTGTTCTTGTATTATTTTATCTTTGTTTTCTTCTTCTATATTTCCTAGTAAAGGAGGAAGAGGACTATCTTACTTATTTAGAAGCATATTGTTTAGATAGTCCTTCCTAGGTAGGAATTTTCCTTCTAGGATTTTCACATCTCTTGCCTAGATAAGAGTATGTTTCTTTATATTATATATTTTATAGTGGTTATTCTCTATAGAAGAGTAACCTACTAGAATTCCAAAGTCTTTCCTTGTATCTAGCTTATTTTTTATTATGCCTTTATTACTATAGAGGTATATTGAACCCTATATCTTTATATTGTTAATATAGGGCTTCTTATTATAGAAAATCTCCTATAGGGTTTTATATTCTACCCCCTTATATAGTGTGATATTATATAGGTATGTTGCTACTAGTAAGGCTTCTCCCTATAGGTATAAAGGAGAATTAGCCTTATATAGCATTGCCCTTACTTTATTAAATAGGGTAAGATTTATTCTTTCTATTAAGCCATTAGGCTCTTTGGTATATAGAGGAGTAAGAAGGTGTTTTATTCCGTATTTTAAAAGGGCTATAGTAAATCTTTCGTTGATATATTCTCCTCTATTATCTATAAAGAACTCCTTTATTTTCCTTTTTTCTATATTTCTCTTTTCTAAAGAAGTGTCTTTAGGGGTAGTATTTTCTACCTTTGCCTTAAAGTATTCAAAGGCTTCATATGCCTCGTCTTTACTATATAGTAATTTAACAAAGGCGTATCTACTCTTCTTATCTAGAAAAGTAATATAGTACTTATATTTATTAAAAGTACTAGGAGTTATTGGACTACCTAGGTTACTATAGATTCTTTCTAGGATTTGATAGTCCTTCTTATTAATTGCTTTCTTAAGTCTTTTCTTAGAAGACTTAGCTAGATCGCAGGTAATACAGGTAATATCTTTATTATAAGCGCGAATAATATCGGCACTTATTGTTATATTTTTTGTTTTCAAGAGCTGAACAAGGGTACCTATATTTAGGTGGCCTAATCTCTTATGCCAGTTAAACAACTTTGTTATTTTCAAAGGCAGAGAAGCAGTATTAAAATCTCTAAGATCAGTAGATAAATCTAAGTCTTTTTTAAGATTTATTTCTTGTTCTTTTTCTTGTTCTTGTTCAGTAACAATAGTATTACCCTCTATAATGTTATTCGGGTTTATAGAGGTTATATGTTATATCACTCTACTAGCTAGCACGTTATAAGAAGAAGATATAATATCTATATCTATAGAATAGAGATCTTCTTTATTTCTATATCCCTATATAGATATTTTTCTACTTATTTTATCATATAGCTGGACGGTATCTTTGCTAGTATCAAAGATAACTAGCTTGTCTTTTAGTTTAGGGACTGATATTAGGTTAATACCTAGTTCTGGTATATAGTAGACCCCTTTAATAAGGTCTACCTTATTAGTATCCTTATATTTTATAAAGATATCTCCTTTACCCCTTACTAGTAATTCCCCTACGTTACCCCACTTAACGCTTTCACTTATATTCTTATAGGAGTAAAAGTAGCTTATATTGCAAGTGGTATGTATTGTAGCAGCAGAGTCTATAATAAAGGAGGTATTTTCTTTTTTATTTTTTCTTTCTAGACCTAGGATCTTCTTTTCAACAGTTATATAAATAAGGGCTTTATTAGTTCTATTATAAGTAAGACTAGTAGAAGAGTAAATTGATTTCCAAAGTCTATATATGGTACTATAACATGATAAGAAAAGGAAAGATAGAAAAGAAAGAAGAACAAGGAAGAGTAAATAAATACCCCTTAATTCCAAAGGACGTCTTCCTATTCGATCTAGTTTCTTAGTTATTAGTACTTTTCCCCTTTGTTATAAGGGGCTATAGTAAATAGTAGGGGAACTTACCCCTACTTTCTTAATTTCATCTAAGGCTTCTACTATTGTTTTTTCTCTTTCTTCTTTATCTATCTCTATTTTAGAAGAAGGACCTACTATATAAGCAGTAGAAGAAGAAGGGCTAGCAGCAGAAGAAGAAGAAGGTAGTATAGGAAAGCCGGGATAATACCTAGGAATAAATCCACTAAGGCCCTTATTAGTAAGATGCATTACCTTCTCTTTTTCTTTTCCTTTACCTTAATTTTCTTCTTTATTAGAGGAGGATTCCAGCTCTACTATCTAGGTAAGAAGAGCCTGCTTTTTTATCCTCTTATTAGTAGAAGCCCCCTATTGTCCTTTCCTCTTTGTTATTTTCCCCTTATTATTAGGGGGTGTTTTCTTAGAAAAAGAGGAAGAAGAAGTAGCAGTAGGGGAATTCCACTAAGAGGGTGCCTTTTCCGGATAAAGGAAGAAGCAGTTATCAGCATTATAACCTGGTTTTTTGCAGTTACTACAGTGACTAGTCTTATTGCTTTTCTCCTTATTTAAAAGGAGGGCGTATTTTTTGCCGTTCTTTTTTATTTCTCGCGAGGTATCAAGGAGGGCTGTAATACAGGACTAGAGCGTATAGGCGTTGCTATTGCCCCTAAAAGCCTATTTAATATTCTCCCTAAACGTATAGTAGTTATAGGAGAGCCTATCTAATAAAATAGATATATAGGCTAGATTAGGCAGAGAGATATCGTTAATTCTAAGGCCTTCTAATATAGCCCTAAAAGAAGAGAGATATCTCTCCATATCCCCAAGGAAGTCAGTAAGCCTAATAGCCTATAGTTGACTAAGAAGAAGGAAGCCTATAGAAATACCATAGGGAGAGTAGTTTTGTTGCAATATCTCCTATATTTGTTTTACCCCTTTTTAGCCTTGTAGCTCCATCGTTATTAGGTTGTTAACAGTAAGCTAGAGCATAACAATAGCATAGCTGTTAAAGGGGTCTTGGTCTTCTAGGTTTTCCCTAATAGTCCTTATTGTTTAGGTATATTCCAGGAGAACCTAGATTCATAGGGACTATGCTTGGTAGTTATTCTCCCCTTTTAGCTTAGGAATCTTAAATTTCTTAATATCTATAAGCTGGAAACGCTAAGGGGTTGCCCTAGAAACAGCAGTAGCAGTAGCAGTAATCGAGCTTTACTTAGCCATTTTTTCTGCTATTTTTTATTGTGGTATAAGGGGAGGAAAGTGGTCGAATTCGTGGAATTTGAAAAAGGCAGCTCTACTAGCGTTATACTACAAAGCTTAAATCTATAGGTTACAGGGGCGGTTATTGGCTAAGGACGTGGCTACACTGTTACGCTAAGAATTTTTGCTATAGAGCGATGCAGGGTTGTCGAACTTGGAAATCGACGTTGTTGTCAGATATATATATCGAAATCGACAGCGCAGTCTTGTTAATCGAGAGCTTAGAGGGAATTGACGGGATAGCACAACGGTAAAGCGGCTAGCCTAATATCGAAAAAGGCGCTTGTTCAATTCGAAAGGGTATAGAAAAGGGCGGTTTTATCGATATAAAGGCGAACTATAGAGCTAGCTACAGATGTCGGAATTAGGGAAGCGCGGGGAACAACGTTGCACTTATCTATAGCCAAATATAGGTGGTAAGCGATATAGAGGGGTTCTAATTAATTCGAGTCGTGCAACGAGAAATCGATTTGAACAGCGTTACACCGTTATACAGCTAAATTTGTATGGTAAGCAATAAAAGGCGGTTTTTGTCGATTTCAACGGAGTATGGCGAGAGGAAGCGCCGGGCTTATAACCTATAAGAATAGGGGCAGTGGAAGTAGGTAGTAAAAGTGCTTAATTGCTTAATAATCTATCTAGCTATTTAGTAGTAAGGAAGGTAGTAATATATACCCTCTTTTTCACCATCTGTTATTTATTCTACGCTATTCCTATTACTAGAGACCTTGCAGTACTATTCCTAATAAGGAATAGTGTTATTCTAGCTTAACGCTAGTCTACTAGCTTAAGACCTAGGCTTGTCTTATCCTATATATTTATCCGATATTTATTTAGTCTTAGACTAAATAGAATAGGCTAGATATTTGTATTTAGCATAAGACTTATGCAAGATTTATGCATTTAGCCTTATAGGTGACTAAGTATATATCCCTGGGACTGCAGCCTTATAAATGTCATACGGCAAGGCTGTGGTATTTGCTAGATATTCTAACATTCTTTACCTATATATAGCTTTCTAAGGCTTATAAAGGAATAGAAGAATAGAGGGGGTGTTAAACGTATAAAATAAGCTATAGCGCTCTAACGGTTATAGCTTAGGCAAAACGGATTTCAGTTCTCGAACTACTAGATATATAGCTATATTCTAAGGGTGGACCCACTTTTGTGGATACCGCTGACTAAGCTATATATTCCACTATATAGCCTAGAAATAGCTTTAAAAGGCTTTTCTATTTTTAGATTTATGCCCCACTTTTGTAGAGACAGCCTCCTTAGGCTATATAAGCGCTAGAAATAGCCTTAAAAGGCTCTTCTACTAGGTTACCTACCTACCCTATACCTACCCTACACTATAGGAGCGAAAACAGAACTTATAGGAAAAGTCATATGGCTTACCCTATAGCTTAGGTAGCCGTAAGTCGATTATTTAAAATCGCCAGCTTATTTGGTTTTTCAGGAAGTGGCCATGCACCTACTAAGGCGCTCCTGCCATATGGAGGGCAGGAACGGTCCCAGAGGGTATATATAGGGAAGGAAATTGCAAAGCCTTACCTACTTAGACTAGAAATCAAGTTACTACGTTACCTATAACTATAAGCCTTATAGGCCTATAAGACCTACTAAAAGCCGTGATATATAAGCTTAAAGCCCCTATAACATAGCGCTATAGCCTATAACTATACCGTTATATAAGGACTTTTATAGAGGGAATACAGTAAAGGGCCCTACTTTACTATATTAGCACATACCTAGGAAGTGCTATTTAGGCCATATCAACGCTATTGCTGCCCCTACGTACCCTATACAACTACTACTAGTAGGCTATAGTGGTTATAGATCCTTATATAGGATTACCCATTCTAATAATCCTTAAAGCCTTCCTTAGACCCTATATCTATAGGGGGGTCTAAATTACTAGTAGCTGTATTATCTATAGCCGGCCCTAGATAGGGCTCTTTCCTAGGGGGACGTGGAGGAGAATCTAAATCCATAGTACTGCTAAAAGGATTAAATCTAGGACTATAGCTAGTTTTTCCAGTAGTAGTAGCCGCAGCGTTACTACTATTAGTTAAAGAAGCTAAAGTAGAAGATATATTCTTTATAGCGCTAACGCTATCCTCGATAGAGGCTTTTAGGGTATTTAGACTTAAAAGTTGTGTTTTTATATCCCTAGATTAGCTAGCTATAACTCGCTTATAAGATTTTATATACTGTTTTAGGACTTCTATAACCTCGCTATAGTCTTTGCCATCTTCCTTATCTTCTAATAGGGTTCGTATAGGTAGTGGAGGCCTAGAAGATTGCCCTGGATCAGCTGGCTTACTAGCCCTTTTAGGCGCTATACCCTTCCCTTTAGCTTGATCCGCCATTGTAAATAGGCTACTATTTACTTTATAGTGCTAGCTAAAGTACTTAATTAGCTTCCAGTTCACTAAAGCTAATTAGCTAGCTTACTAATTATAGTAGTGATTTTCTAGGCTAGTCTTAGCGCTTAGTAGGTTTATAGCGCTGCCTACTTGCTACTTAGTAGGGCTTTCTAGTAGAAATTCTAAACTAGGCTCTAAGGGCTAGAGACTTCGACGTAGGGACTTAACTACCGCCTATAGATATATCTATAGAAAGGGCTCTATAGTAGGGAAATATAGGTCTTTAGTGCTAGAAATTCTAAAACGCTAGCCTTTCTACTTCTAGCTATAAGTAGAAAGGTCTTTTAGTATAGGTAAGTATACTAGCCTAAGTGTATAAGAGCCCTAAATGCTCGTTAATACTATAGGACTTAGATTTCTTAGCGATTTCTCCTTCTAGATTTTCAGGCTTTTTAGTCCTTAAATAGCCTTTAATAAGATGTAATATATAGCTTTTTAGGGCTAATATAGTACTATATTTTCAGCTATAAGAGGCTTAAATAGCCCTATATATATAGGCAGAGGTAGCGCTTTGAAATTGGACTAACGATAACTATCCTATAGGCTATCTAGGCTTATAACCTATTGGAATGGGTAATCCTATATAAGGATCTATAACCACTATAGCCTACTAGTAGTAGTCGTATAGGGTACGTAGGGGCAGCAACAGCGTTGATATGGCCTAAATAGCACTTCCTAGGTATGTGCGAATATAGTAAAGTAGGGCCCTTTACTATATTCCCTCTATAAAAGTCCTTATATAACGGTATAGTTATAGGCTATAGCGCTATATTATAGGGGCTTTAAGCTTATATATCACGGCTTTTAGTAGGTCTTATAGGCCTATAAGGCTTATAGTAATATGTAACGTAGTAATTTGATTTCCAGTCTAGTAGGTAAGGCTTTGCAATTTCCTTTCCTATATATACCCTCTAGGACCGTTCCTGCCTTCCATACGGCAGGAGCGCCTTAGTAGGTGCATGGTGCCTTCCTGAAAAACCAAATAAGCTAGCGATTTGAAATAATCGACTTATAGCTACCTAAGGTGCAGGGTAAGCTATACGACTTTTCCTTTAAGTTCTGTTTTCCCTGCTTTCAGTGTAGGGTAGGTATAGGGTAGGTAGGTAACCTAGTAGAAGAGCCTTTTAAGGCTATTTCTAGCGCTTATACAGCCTAAGGAGGCTGTCTCTACAAAAGTGGGGCATAAATCTAAAAATAGAAAAGCCTTTTAAAGCTATTTCTAGGCTATATAGTGGAATATATAGCTAAGTCAGCGGTATCCACAAAAGTGGGTCCACCCTCAGAATATAGCTATATATCTAGTAGTTCGAGAACTGAAATCCGTTTTGCCTAAGCTATAACCGTTAGAGCGCTATAGCTTATTTTGTACGTTTAACACTAACTACTACCTCTACTACTATAGTAGATTCTAGAAATGGTAAAGGTAGTAGCTAGACTTCTATGATTAATAGTAGTCTAGTCCCTATAGGCTTTAGTGATTCTGATTTTACAGAGGATAAGGCTACTAGCAAATCCACCTATGGCTATCTATATAAGTTAGCCGGTAGGCCTATTAGCTGGAAAACGAAAAGAGCTACTACTGTTGCTCTCTCTACCCTAGAAGCTGAAACTAATGGATTTATAGAGGCTATACGTAAATTACAGTAGATTATAGGGCTATTTTCTAAACTCTATAGGCCTATAGACTACCCTATTACCCTCTATAGAAATAATTAGGGCTCTATTACGGTAGCTAATAACCCTGCTCTATATACTAGAACTAAGTATATCCTGCTGAAATTCCGCTATATTAGAGAGCAGATTAAGGCTAAAATAGTTACTATTATATATCTTAATACTAAGTGTATACCGGCTGACGGACTTACTAAAGCTTTACTAGTTAGTAGCTTTTAGTCTTTTATTAGGCTTTTAGGCCTACAACCTAAGGGAGCTTTTTACTAAGCTACCCTATACCCCTATATATATACTCTATACTATATATAGAAGGCCTGGCTTAGCCTGATTAGCTTATAAGACTAGTTAAAAGTACTGGCTACTTTATAGCCCTCTAGAATCACCTAATTCCTCTATATAGCCTTAAAAGGCTTATAAGGTCCTAGTTACTATAGTACAGTTCTATAGGCGCCCTTATACTAGCATTAGCTCCCTACAGCGTTAGAGAGGCCTATATTACTCTAGCTACGTCTAGAAGTACTCTAGTATATAATATAGCTATATTTGGGAAATATAGGCTCCGGCTATTACTAGTAGTATACTTTCCTTTAAAGGGGGATTCTCTATATAACCTGTTATTTCCTTACTATATATTGAAAGAACTAAGTAAAAAAGGGCATAAAGTTCAAAACCATGCTAAAAAATGTTTTCTCCATAAGAGGATAGAGGCGTTTATAAGCCCTTAACTCCTTCTATACTCTAGTACGTCTATTAGTCACTAGGGTATAGAATATTTAGATATTATATATTACTATACACTTTTAAGCTATAGTACCTATACCTTAAGGTATAGGTTTGATTTCAATATTATATATATTCTTACTTCTTTCTATATATAATAGGGGTTTATCCTATATATATATATATATATAAGGGCATAACCCCTTTGTCTATCGGAATAGTTTTGCTCTTACGTTCTTATTTCTTAGGATTCTTCTATTCTTTACCTATATATAGCTTTCTAAGGCTTATAAAGAAACAGAAGAATAGAGGGGGTGTTGAACATACAAAATAAGCTATAGCGCTCTAACGGTTATAGCTAAGGCAAAACGGATTTCAGTTCTCGAACTACTAGATATATAGCTATATTCTAAGGGTAGACCTACTTTCATGGATACCGCTAACTAAGCTATATATACTACTATATAGCCTAGAAATAGCTTTAAAAGGCTTTTCTATTTTTCGATTTATGCCCCACCTTTATAGAGACAGCCCCCTTAGGCTGTATAAGCGCTAGAAATAGCCTTAAAAGGCTCTTCTACTAGGTTACCTACCTACCCTATACCTACCCTGCACTGAAAGCAGGGAAAACAGAACTTATAGGAAAAGTCGTATAGCTTACCCTGCACCTTAGGTAGCTATAAGTCGATTATTTCAAATCGCTAGCTTATTTGGTTTTTCGGGAAGGCGCCATGCACCTACTAAGGCGCTCCTGCCGTATGGAAGGCAGGAACGGTCCTAGAGGGTATATATAGGAAAGGAAATTGCAAAGCCTTACCTACTAGACTGGAAATCAAATTACTACGTTACATATTACTATAAGCCTTATAGGCCTATAAGACCTACTAAAAGCCGTGATATATAAGCTTAAAGCCCCTATAATATAGCGCTATAGCCTATAACTATACCGTTATATAAGGACTTTTATAGAGGGAATATAGTAAAGGGCCCTACTTTACTATATTCGCACATACCTAGGAAGTGCTATTTAGGCCATATCAACGCTGTTGCTGCCCCTACGTACCCTATACGACTACTACGAGTAGGCTATAGTGGTTATAGATCCTTATATAGGATTACCCATTCCAATAACTTACTCCTATATATGGTTTAGGATAGGGAGTAGATATAGCAGGCTAGGTGTTTTATCCTATTTAACCTTATTCTGTTAGAAGTTATAATAGTTATTAATATATCTTTTAACGTCTTTTATTATACCCTTCTAGTAATAGTCTTATCGGATTTGTTAGCAGGTTTGTATTAGGCCTAGGTAAGCGAAAACGGATCGCAAGCATAGATCTTAGATTAAGGCTATTTGTAGGTAAGTCGAGCTATTACTTGTTAGTTTAGGGACTACTATATAACCGTTTTTATAGCCTAGGTCCTGTTTTTCATTTTCTTATATAATAAGATCTACTAGGTCGGAGCCTTAGGGTATTTGTCGCGTTTCCTCGCTTATAGCTACAACCTATATCTTCTCCGGTAGTATAAGTAGGAAGGATCTTTCTTCGGCTTTATATACTTTAACTATTAGCAAGTCTATAGTTTTCCTAGATAGGGCATTAGTAATAACATTCTCTTTACCCTATCGATACTAGAAAGTAATATGAAAGTTAGTAAGGAAATTAGCCTAATAAACTTAATAAGAAGATAGGAGTCTCTTGGTTAACTAGTAGGTTAGAGCCTAGTAGTCGGTAATTATAAAGAATTTTATACTAAGTAGTTCTGGCTTATACCGCTAGAGGGTATTAACTACTACTAATAGCTCTTAATCCTAAATAGGGTATACCCTTTCTACTATAATTATTATTTTAGAAGCATATCCTATAGGTCTCTAACTAGTATCTACTTATTACTAGTATATTACGCCCCTATAGTATTATATAATATATCTGTTTCTAACTTTATAGATAGATTCTATTACGCTATCTGATCCCCGTAGGGGATATCTAGGTAGGCTGAACTAGTGCTATAGGAAAACCGTACAACGGGTGAAAAACCTATAACCGTATATAGGAAAAAAGAGGGGGTATAATAGGGGGTAGGCCAATCTTTACCAGAGTAGATACCGCCCCTTTAGAAGTATGAAAACATACTGTCTAAAGGGGTATAGGCTAGACCGCTCCTAGCCTCTGAGCGATAGAGTATTCTAGTAGTCTAGTAGCAATATGGCGAACTAGGGGGCGTATAGCGCCGCCGCCTCCTTTTTCAAGTCTATAGAGAAAGCTATATATATCCCCTCTTTCCCTTTCCTTAAAGGAGGCCGAAGGGTAGGCCGGGCAACTGTCGAATATATATCAGATATCTTCTATAGCTAGATAGCAGCAGCAAAGGGGGTTATTAACCCTAGGCACCTTATAGGTATATAGGAATCCTCTTAGGCCTATCTTCCCTATACAGGCCTATATTAGTAGCGAGCTTTTAGCCTTAGAGAGGTTATAGTAGCGTCTTTGGAAGGCCTCCTTAAAGGCCTTAGCTAGGTTCTCCTCTTATAAGGTAGCCTTAGCTGATTTCTCTAAAAGGCTCTCTATATAGAGGTTATAACTAAAGGCCCTAGCCTCCTATAGATAGCGATCCTTCTAGGTAGTATAAAGGGGTTCCTTGTTAATAGCTTTTCTTAATTGTTAGTAGTACTACTAGGCTGTTACCTCCTTTTTTCTTTCTTACTTTATATACCCTCCTAGAGGGAGGCTAGTCCTAGGGGTCCTATTTCTAAGGGTAAGGCATAAGGCTTCCTTCTACTTAGCTACCTCTTTCCCTATAGCCCTATTTATCCTAGCTTAGCTAGAGAAGGAAAGGGTATTAAGGTAGAGGTTAAAGGGAGGGACGTTAGCCTTATAGTAGAGGCTTCAGACCGATATCCTTTTATAGGCCCCTATAACCCTCCTTAGAGCCTTGTTTTTAGCTGCTAGTAGGCCTCTAGTTATACCCTATAGCCTATTTAGTATTATAGGTATAAGGGTATGCTAGGCTAAGGCTACGTAGGCTAGGACTAGCCTTATTTCTGCTATATATAGGAGCCTAGTCTTTTTAATTCTAGGTCCCTAGGTCTTTCTAGCTAGCCTAGTAATAGCAAGGGACTACGTTTTTAGCTTTTGCTATAGGGTACTAGTATAAGCCTTCTAGATAAGCTTAGGGTCTAGCTAGACCCCTAGAAAACGGGCCTCTATATCTGGTTATAAGGGGGGAAAGTCCCCTATTAGTCCTAGGTCAATAGGGTCGGTCTAGGGCCTTCTTCTAGGGGGGAAGTATATAAGCTTACTCTTTACTACTAAGAAGGTAACTCTAGTAGTTGTTACCCAGTCTAGGCACTCTTTCTAGGCCTCTTCTAGCTATCTAACTATTATTATAGCCTTCCTGCTAAAGGCTAGTAGGTTAGTATTGTCTATATAGCCTATAGTAGAGATAGTAGGGTATTTTCTCTCTAGCCTTTCATATAGGGGACAGAGGTATAGGACTAAGAGGATTAGTAAAAGTAGTAAGCCTTAGGGTACTCCTATTAGTACTAGGATTTACTAGCTTTTTTAGCCGTTAAATAGGAGGCTAGTAGTCCTAGAGAAGAGGAATTCCTTTAGCTAGGATAGTAGCCAGATAGGTAGCCCTAGCTAGTCTAGTATAGCTAGGAGTCTACTATAAGGGATACTGTCGAAATACCCTAATAGGTCTAGCTATAGGAGGGAGGCCCTAGCTTTATACTTCTATACCTCCTAGATCTAAGCTATAAGGAGGTATATAGCCGATTTGGTGGATTTATAGCAGTAGTAGCCCTATTATATTACTAGAATTAGCTTAAAAACCTTAGCTACGTCCCTTATCTTAGTCCCTATAACTTTCTCTAGGACCTTACTAATACAGTTAAGTAGGGCTATAGGGTAGTAGCCTCTAGGGGTATTATAGATATCTGGCTATTTTCCTAGTTTAGGAAGGACAATAGTAACTACTTTCTTATATTCCTATAGATAGAAGCTATAGAGGAAGGATTTTAAGGCTAGTATAGCAAGGGCCTTATATAAGGGGTCGCTATAGGCCTTTAGAAAGCCTATAGGAAGTTTGTTAGGTCCTAGTGCTTTCTAGGGTTTTATTGTTTTAATAGCCTCTTTTATATCATCTGGCCTAACCGTCTAGCTAACTAGTAGCCTAAGGCCTATTAGGGGTTTCTCTAGGCTATCCTTTTAGGGGGAGAGGAGGAAGAAGCGTACTAAAAAGGCCTTTACCTTCTCCTAGAAGATACTAGCTTATCTAAGGATTAGTAGCTTAGAAGGGGGTAGGACAGTAGTGCTTTATAGCCTAGCCTATCTTTCTAGTTGCTAGAGCTTCTCTGGCTTTTCTCTAGCCTTTTATAGAAAGGTCCTCTAGGTCTTTCTCTTACTCTTTTTTATAGCCTTTATTTGCTTTCTCTAGGCTGACTTATAGGCGGTAAGAAGGGCCTAGTTACTAGGGGAGCGTTAGAGCTATCTTTCTGCCCTTTTTCTCTCCTAGACTACCTAGTAGATTTCATTGTTCTACTAGAGGGTACTCTTCCTTCTAGTAGTTACTAGGGCTCCTTTAGGGGTTATAGCCCTAGCAATACGCTAGAGTTCCTCTAATAGTCGCCTATAGGCCTTCTAGAGCTTAGCTAGGTTAAAGAGGCATAATAGATATCTATAGCCCTCTATATTATATATTAGAGAGCTAGCCTCTCTTGCTACCCCCTCTTTATCCATCTTTTTCTACTAGAATTAGAGGGGCAGTAGTAGGGTTTCTATAGTCTCTAGATCGATATCTAGTACCTAGGAGTAGTAGTCTAAGCATAAGTATATATCTAAGCTAATATAGGAGTAGGTAAGGCTACTACTAAGCTAGAAGTAGTCGATAGTAGAGGCCCTACCTACTTAGCTCCCCTATAATGCCCTAGTTATAGTGCTATAGGGGGTATAAAGGGTAAGCCCCTACTCTGCTATTAATAGTAGTAGGTCTTCTAACCTAGGGCTAAAGCAGTTATATTAGTCCTAAAAGGGATAGTAAAGGTTAAAGTCCCTAGCTAGAAGGTAAAGGCCTAGACAGGCATTAATCTTCCCCCTTATTTCTTTTATAAGGAAGGTTAAGCTAGTCTGGGGTTAAGGGTTGTTATATAGGGACTAGACTGTAAAAGGGCCGTTCTTAGTCTATATAATAGCCCTAGCCTAGTCTAAGCTAGAGCTATAAGTCTATATTACTAGTAGGAGTAATTTATAGATATAAAGTAAGGCCTGTCTGTTAGGGGTAAAAATAAGGTAGTAGAGGGCTGATCTAGGGCAGTAGGTAGAGTACTATACCTGCCTATTAATCTAGGGCTCTTATATAGCAAGTATTTCTTCTTTTACTATAAAAAGTAGTACTTCCTATACCTCCTTTAAGCCCTATATGTTCTAGAGGTATACCTTTATATTTCTATCTCCTCTAGCTATATAGTTAGCTATAGTTATTGTATAGTAATAGTAGTATTAGCTAGTCCGGTATCTAGGTCTAGTCTAGGTCTAGCATCTAGGGGTCTAGGGGCTTCTATAGGCTCTAGGGTTCTAGTAGGTCTAGTAGCCCCTTTAGGGCTTATAGTTAGCGTAGAAGAAGGGGGGGTTTAGCCGCTTAGGTAGCTAAAGCAAGTAGTAATTATACTCTAGTTAGGGGTTAACCCTTTTAATACTATTAGTCGGCCTCTCTATCTCTTCCCTAAGACTATAGTATAGCCTTCCTCCCCCTTCTCTTATAATAGGGCCTACTAAGGGGGGTATTACTACTGTTATTACTATTGTTACTATTGCTATTAATGCTAGTATAAGGGCGGTTAGTTAATGTTAAAGGCCTTAGGCCTAGAATATAGGTATCCCTTAGCCTATACCTATACCTCTTTTAGGTAGGGGCAGGCCTCTAAGTAGGTATAGTAAGCTTAATAGCAATTACGGTAGCAGGGTGCCCTAGAGTAGGTAGGGGCTTCTAGCATAGTATAGCTATTAGTACTATAGTTATAGTAGATCTCTTCTTTACTTTAGCATACCTTAGCCCTATAGCCCTATTTCTAGTACTATAGGTACTAGATAGGCTTAGCTTCGTCGATCTAGGGCTTTACTTTTAAGGCTTAGTAGCTCTAGAAGACCCTCTCTTTATAGGCCCTTTAGGCTACCTCTAAAGAGGTAAAGGCTATTAGTACCTTAACCCTAGTCCGTTCTAGCCCTTAAGGGTACTAGACCTTTGCCCTAACTACTATAGGGTATTACTTTTTAGCTTCTTCTAGTAGACCTTCTTCTATAACCTAGTTATAGACTATAAGGCCCTTAACTGCTATTACCTAGGTTATTATATATAGAGAGGCCTTCTTGCTAAAGGCCCTTATAATCTAGGTAGTATTGCTCTTTAAGCTCTTCTTTATCTCTATATTCTCTATAACTAGTAGGAGGTTACTACTAGAAAGCGTTTAAACCCCTTAAACTACTAGGCTAGAGGCCTGTTATATAGCTTATACTACCTCTAGGGCAGATTTAGCAAGTACCTATTGCTAGGCTAAGCCTAGTCGGATAAGTACCTAACGCTCTAGGCTAGGCCTAGTTACCTTACTAGCTATTAGCTTACTAGCTATATTAGCCTAGGTAGGGGCTATAGGCTAGAAGTAGCTAGGCTGTTACTGTTATTGCTACTGTTATTACTAGTAGTAGCTAGGCTATTAAGGGTATTGCTAGTACTATAGCTTAGGCGTTACTAAGGTAGTAGGGCGGTTCTAGGGTACTAGAGCTACTACTATTATAGCTAGGGCTTTTTTAGGCAGGTCCTAGAGCAGGGCTATAAGGGCAATTTGCCTAGCAGCTTTAGTAGTTGCCTCTACTATACTATAGAAGTTAGTACTATCCTTAACTAGGCTAATTATCCGGTCTAGGAGGCTAGAAAGTATAAGGATAAGCTAAGGGGGGCTAAGAGCAGCCTAGGCGGTTTTCTTGGTTGCTAGGGCGATATAGTCAGCCTTAATAGCATTGTTATTACTTCCTTCTTTCCTTATATTTTTCTCTGATTTTTTCTCTAGCTTTTTCGAGGTTTTCTAGCTAGAAGGGGCTAGGGCTAGGGCATACTAACTGCTGTTTAAGCCCCTAAGAAAAGGGGCAAAGACGTTAGTTAAGGGGGGGGCGCTAATTGTAGAAGTATTAATAGTAAGAGGGGTACTAGAGCTAGATGCTATAGGTACTATAGTTATAGTACCTATAGTAGTCTCTTTAGTAGTAGTAGAGGTAGTAGTAGTAGTTTAGCGGTCTTCTATTTCCGTATTATCGTTTAGGTAGTCTATACTTAGGGGCTAGCTTAGAGGGTTGTTATTATTATTATTAGCTATAGGTAGGGCAGGGTTGCCAGGGTATAGAGCTGTATTAGTAGCCTATACGCAAGGAAATTACAGTTATAAAAGGGCAGCTAGGCTTGCCATTTTCTGCATTTTCGCATATCTAGGGCTATCGTATAACCGATAGCGCTACAGCAAAAATTAGCGGGCGTTGTGTCCTTAATCGGACAGTTCGAATGGATGTGGTTGCACGCGATTTGGTGTAGTTTTGACCAAAAACTCGTTTTTCGTTTTTAGGTGTCGGTCCTTTCTAACTTTATAGGGCAACTAGGTACGAAAAACACTAGTCTAGGTGCTTCTATAGCTAGCTACTTAAGCTTTTCGAAAGCTTTATAGTGCTTTTCTTAGAGAACAAACGGCGTATCCTTCTTAAGTAATCTGTTTAAAGGTTCGGCGTATAAGCTACTATAGTAATAGAAAACTTAGATATAGTTATAGAAGCCTAGAAAGGATCTAATTAATAATCTATTTTACAGCTCCACGAACCTCTAGCTAGTAATAGCGTTGATTTTAGCTAGGTCGATACAAACGTCTTTTCCTAGGTTAATGATTATTCCTAAGTAATCTACCATTTAGACCCTAAAGCGGGACTTCTTAATATTACCTTAGAGATTGCCCTTATATAGTTTCTAGATAACTTATTCTACTTGGTTCTAGTAAAGCTAGAAATCGTCCTTATTGTTCTATACTATTACGTTGTTAGTATAGGCGCTTATATAGCTATCTAGTAGGTTATCTAGGCAGGAGTTGATATAACTTTGCTATTAAGCTAGCCTGACTTTCAACCTAAAAGGTAGTACTTTCTATTAGAATGTACCTTATCTAGTCCAAAACGCTATAAGGTATTAGGATCGGTAGTCTATAAGTAGCCTATAGAACGCCTAGATAATGTTAATCTTAGTTGTATATTTCGTTTTAGCTAGCTTTGTCAGGGTGCCTTTTACCGTTAGGGCTAGGACAGCCCTATTACAAAGGAATTTATTAATCTATCTATAGTCTATATAGAAACGCTTTTCTAATAAATCCTTCTTATCAACATATAGGGTAGACGCTATGGTAGATACTATATAGGGTTCGATTAGGCTACAATAAAGTAGGTTATCTATTATCTTCTTTAATAGATCTATTAATCTATAGGGTACGTTGAAGTATATAGGTTTTCCTTCTATAGGGTATGCTAGTTCCAGTTTTATATTATAACCTAGTTAGCTAGAAGGTAGTCTAATAGCTGCCTTTTTCAAGAAGAAACCCTCTAGATAGGATAACTCTTATAGGAGCGTATCGTATACCTTTTAGATATAGATAGATTCTATTACGCTATCTGATCCCCATAGGGGATATCTAGGTAGGCTAGGCTAGTGCTATAGGAAAACCATATAACGGGTAAAAAACCTATAACCGTATATAGGAAATAGGGGGTATAGTAGGAGGTAGGCCAATCTTTACTAAAGTAGATACTGCTCCTTTAGGAGTATGAAAACATACCACCTTGTTAAACGTACAAAATAAGCTATAGCGCTCTAACGGTTATAGCTTAGGCAAAACGGATTTCAGTTCTCAAACTACTAGATATATAGCTGTAACCTAAGGGTGGAACCACTTTTGTAGATACCGCTGACTAAGCTATGTATACCACTATATAGCCTAGAAATAGCTTTAAAAGGCTTTTCTATTTTTAGATTTATGCCCTACTTTTGTAGAGACAGCCTCCTTAGGCTGTATAAGCACTAGAAATAGCCTTAAAAGGCTCTTCTACTCGGTCATCTACCTACCCTGTACCTACCCTGTACCGCAGGAGCGAAAACAGAACTTATAGGAAAAGTCGTATAGCTTACCCTGTAGCTTAGGTGGCCGTAAGTCGATTATTTAAAATCGCCAGCTTATTTGGTTTTTCGGGAAGGCGCCATGCACCTCCTAAGGCGCTCCTGCTATACGGAAGGCAGGAACGGTCCCGGAGGGTATATGTAGGAAAGGAAATTGCAAAGCCTTACCTACTAGACTAGAAATCAAATTACTACGTTACCTACAACTATAAGCCTTATAGGCCTATAAGACCCACTGAAAGCCATGATATATAAGCTT